>OY294036.1:45435483-46849162 GCA_958510855.1 Rhagonycha lutea | reverse complement strand
TATAAAAAGAACTTTATCTCCTAGTGTTCTTCAGGTAAAGATGGAGAGGTACACATAAAACCTGCTGGTTTTGAATAAAACCTAAAAGATAATATTCCTTGATTCCAATTTTTCAAACGGCATCAATTTGACATTATTTTAGGTTTGTTGTTAAAATTTTTGACATTTTCCTTGATTTCAAATTCAAAACTGTCACTTATAGTTTGCTCTTCGGGCCTCTCAAATCCAAAATCCGCCAATGGTTCGTTTTACTTTATCATGCTAATAAATATTTACAAGCCTGCGGGAGGTGCTAATAACTTTACTATCCAGTAAGCTGATTTAGTAAGCTACTAAATTTTACTAATAGTTGAAAAGACTGAAAATTAACTTACTTGAAAAGATCGGCCCTATATCTTTAATCTAGTTTATTTATATCGAATATTTTAATACAATAAATGAATTATAGTATAATTTTTTCGAAGTAGAGGCAATTATAATAAATTAATTGTACGTTATTCAAAATGTGTTATAATAAGTGAGTGGATGTTTATAACAAAGACCAGCAACACAAAACTACAAAATTCTTGACCCACGAGTATTTGATCATCACCCACATTTTCAATAATTTATGTAGAATTTTAATGTAATATAAAGCCGGTCTATTTAAATATTATTACTAATTAATATATTCAATTATTAATAAATATTCAAATTTAGTTTCCATATTCTTCAAATTTTCTTAAAAAATATTAAAATTTTCAATATTAATAGCGATAAACGTAAATATTAAGTAAATAATACATTCGAATCGTTAAATTACCAACTGTTATTACCCATCTCTTATACAAAAGATGATTGAGTGTGTTTTTGCTGCTATTTTATTTTTTTGTGTATGAGTACTGTAATCTTAAAACTCGCAAGTTGAGGCCGCATTTTAATGGTACCCCGAGGCGAGGGTGGATGTGTGGGCGAGGTAACTACCGCTGGAGCCCAGCCCTGCCTCAGGATATGACGAACGGCTCCCTAATATATACTTACGAATTTTTATTTTGCTTCATATTATGATTTTTAAGTTTCCAAGGTTTTACTGAACCGGTCATATAGTGATGGATTTTTAAATGCAAGTTAATATTAGTTAATAGTACCCAGAGTACATGAATGTGGCCCGATATTACATAATATTACGTACCTACTCCAAAAAATATTTCATTGAAAAAGTTTAATATTATTAAAATATTTTATGTTATCAAATGACAATAATGATTACTGCAACAGTTACTTTAAAATGTAATATTCTTTTACTTGGAAGAGTGGCGTAACCTAACGGTGGCAAAACATTTGTTCTATTATTCTTGTAGCCAAAAAAAGGGTCCAATTGATTGATATCACATATTTTAAATTAGTTTTACTAAATTGACAAGAAAGATAAAGAAAATTTAAATTTGGTAACTGCTTAATAAAAAGATGAACATATTCAATCTACGCCGCTGCATTTCGCTATCCGCTCACGTTAGCACTCAGCCTTCGCATTGCCTGCCAGTGGCCAACGTTCCGCACGAATCAATTTTTCATGTATTATTATTATGACAGCATATTCAGTTTAATAAAGTACATTAATCTAAGTTGTGCATTAAATGTGAGTAAACAATAATAATTTTGCAAAAATCTACTAGTCTTCATATTTCACAAAATTGTTAACTAAATGGCAGGTGCTTCACGACAGATCGCTTATTAGTCTGTTAAAAATATTATGCATGATTACAGTGTACCTACATATCGACAAAAGCGTTTAAAATAATTTCATATCGCTCCTGATGATTGTTCAAAACTCGAATCCATACATTATGAATTTACATTAAAAATTAATGCACCTGCTAAACTTTCTACAACGTACATTCAAAAGAGATTTTACCTCGCCTACAATTAAACGTTTAGTGAACCACGCGTAGTCGTAATTGTTGATGATTGCAGGGTTAAGTCACACGCTAACCCGCTACTATAGCTTACTAAAAGCTCACCATAAAAATAGTATCTACAAACAAGAATTTCCTAACAAATTTAGTCACGCAATCCTTCAAATAGGTAGTCCGTTCCTTTTACAACAGCATTTATAAGTATAATTTTAGAAGATGGCTAATGAAACATTAATTTATCTAATTGATAACAATCCTGTTCAAGTGAAGCTTGGTATTCTATATTTTAATTTATATTTGGGGATTATAAAATGGAATATTCTTGTTTATCTTCCCATATTCAATGCAATTCCATTATGTTATAGATAAATTTAATGCTGGATCTCTCCCTAAGCACCCCTCTACAGCAGGCACGTTTTTCGCCAGCCTACCATATAAGTGGAAGAAACTTGCAGACTTCAAAACTATAAAAACTTAAAATGCACGCCTGTAGTAAAGGTAAAATGGCTATAATCTAGTAAATTGTATTTCCTGGTGAGGGAGTTTTGAAATTATAAATTTTCTCACGTTACAAGTTGGCATTATTGGCGATGAAAATACTCATGCGTTCAGTAATTGTCCTTAAGATAGCAGAACGATACAACCAATTGATTGACAATACAATGCGCATGAGCTTAGTTTAAAAAGCTTTTAAATAAATGCCGTATTTGTTTTGCCGGATAACTTAAACATCCATTGTTTAACTTTATTATAAATTGTACTGTTTTATGAGGGCGCAATCTTACAGAAAATGCAGTACAACACTGGCGGGCGACTGTAAGATTTTTTCAAATGTAAAAAATTAATTCATAATCAAAATGTAACAAATTCGCATTTTCAAGATAGCAATAATGTACTAGGTATAATAAAGATATGAATACCTACTTATTATAATTATAAATAATATATGTAGAGGTACACATAGAGATAAATATAAAGATTTTTGCACTGATTTAAATTATTATTGAAATGAAAATTTATTTAAAATGAAATTATTTATTTCTCTATTTTTCCTATGATATGATTTGGAATATAAAATTTAGTCACCAACTCGAGAACCCTTGATTTTTTCTTGCTTTTCATTACTTATAATCAATTAGTAATTATCGTACATTATGATAAGGCGTACAAATAGCGGAGTGTCGTGAGTGCTCTTTATATCTATAACAAAATACATATCTGCAAGCTTCTCAAAAAAGTAAAAAAAAAATTAATAATTCTCAAACTTGATAAGACGAAAAATTGACATATTTTTGTATAACTGTTCGGCTTGATTAAAAAATTTCAAAAAAAAGAAAACTGCTGTGGTTGATTTAGAAACTTATTTTGTGTGTATAATAACTTAGAATAATTATTATGGATACAAACGGATTTTAATAATTTTGTTGTAATGGAGTTTTTTCAACAATAATTTGGACTATGCAGAATAAACTATAAGATCAATCAACTAATGCATACATAAGTTTCGATATAAATGGGGTTATCGCTTAACATAGTCATGTGAAATAACAAGAAGCGGATTTTGACGTAATTATTTTAGTGAGTTGAGGGCGACGAGGTCAATGTGGGAGCATCCGCTGCTTGAGGGAATCAAAGAACAGGTTCTTCGGTAGCCGATGATTCTCAAGTTTATTTAATAATGTGGACTCTGTTTTACTTTTAATTTTCTATACACAGATCGAGACAATGTAAGAATTCTTATAACGCTCCTGAGAATTCCTTATAACAGCAGGTGCTTGTGGGTGCAACCTAAGATTTTTGCTTTGATTACATTTATTTTATTTAGTCGAAAGATAGCGTGTGGACTAACTTTTTACAGAAGTAATAATTAACATATCGTGTAGCTTCCGAAATAGATTGTTATAATTAAAAGTCTACTTATAGTTTACGCATTTACATGTTCACAATAGTCAGGGTTGCAGTTGCGGTACATAATAATAAATTAACGTAGTACTTTATATTTTATGACAATATCGACAATATCGACATGAAATATAAGGTTGATGAAAAAGTAATCCATTATTTTAGCGTTTATACTTTAATGCATTATTTAACACGGTTACAATCATTTGATTTCAACCAAATATGCGTCACTTTGTTCGATAATTTGTTGCCATTGTGATGGTAATTTCATGATTCCTCTTTCATAATGTCCCTATTCGCGAAATACTCGGACAACCAATTTCCACAGACCTCTTTTGAGGCCAGTTTTACACCACTAAGAGAGTTTGACATGGATGGGAAAAGATGATAGTCTCTTGGTATCATGTCCGAACTACAAAGTGGATGCATTAAATCCTCCCATCCGAGCTCTCAGAGTTTCTGGCGAGTCACTATTGACGTGTGTGGCCTGGCGTTGTCATAAAGGAAGACGACTCTTCTCCTTTTGGACAATTCTGTTCGCTTATGGTCAATCGCCAGCTTCAACCGGTTCAATTGTTGGCAGTACAGGTTCGAATTGAATGTCAGGCCCGACGGGAGCAGCTCATAGTGGATAAATCCTTACCAATCCCACCAAACACACAGCACAACCTTTCTGGCCGTCAATCCTGACTTGGCAACCGTTTGCATAACCGTTTGAGTGGCTTGGCCGCTCTTCAAACACGATATTCTTCACACAGCATTATCGTATGTGACCCATTCTTCATCCCCAGTCACCATCCGCTTTAAAAATATTTCAATTTCTTGACGTTTGCCCAAGGATTCGCAGATGAAAATACGGCCCATAAATTTTTTTTGCGTCAATTCGTGTGGCACTCAAACATCGAGGTTCTTTTTGAATCCAACCTACTTACTTCAAATGGTTCAAAATGGTTTTGTGGTCGATGGTTAGCTCAAAGGCAATGCTACGACTGATCGCATGCTGGTCTAATTTAATTATTTGCATCATTTTATCGACATTTTCGATGATTGGCCTTCCAGAGCTTGGTGCATCTTTTTACATTGAAATTACCGAAACGGAAGTGACTAATCCAAAATTTTACGTAATTGACTGTTACAGTGTCGGGACCATGAATACTGTTCACATTTTCGGCCGCCTGACCTGCGATTTCGTCTTTGTCGAAGCAAAACTGTAAAATATAGCGAATTTTCTCTTTGTTTACATAGATCTTTGACGCACTATTATCTGGAAACTGCATGGTTTGACCAATCACAAAACTCCCAATTGATTTTTTAGTACACATTCCCACCTTTCCAAAAATAAAAACTATTTACAATAAATTATAATGTATATGTTTTATTATTAATAAATTACGAATTAAGGAATAATTATAATGTTATATTTGAGCTTTCGGTCTTGCATTAAGACCTTCGTCAGAAATTACAAATAATGTATAATTAATTATTATTTGTATTTATTGTAATTTCTGACGAAGGTCTTAATGCAAGACCGAAAGCTCAAATATAACATTATAATTATTCCTTAATTCGTAATTTATTAATAATAAAACATATTTATTTTCACGAATTAATAATAAACCAATTTTAAATTATAATGTATGTAGAAATGACATTAAAAGCTTTATTACTCTTCAGTAATTTTTCGCCCTTTTGGGTCAAATTATTATGAAAAACTAACAAGATGGGATAAATTTTGTGGAATAAATTTCAACTCTTGGGGTTTCTGAGACCCCAGTATGCTGTTTTAGTGTTAATGTAATACAAGAATACGATAAAAAATGTGTATGGGTCATATTTTAACTAGATTTTGATGTGAAAATACAATTCCATCGGATAAACCCAGACATTATGTCCACTATATTATAATCATCCACTTAGATGCAAATTCCTTAAATTAGAGCTATTTTATATGTGTGAAATTTAGATGTGCGGTAATACGTCACTAAAATAATAAAAGTCAGCGAAATTCAAATTGAAGCGAAAATTGGAAGTTGAAATAAAGATTTTTTGAATTGTCAACAGCAGAAGTGGACGAGGAGATCATGCGGGTGCATATAGCGAACGGCCGGTGTTCTTCGCTCTGGATTAATATTTGATTGTTGGTATGATTCTTCTTGATTTCTCGTTATTTTGGAGATTCTACCAGTTAGTGGCTAATGAAAACGGGAGCCAAGAAATAAAAAAAGTGTTTTCTTGATAAGAAAATTCTTCACATGTTAACTACTGGACAATCGTATAGTATTTTTGGACCCATATTATTATTAACTAAAAAGTTAGTCATCAGCATCATATGGAAATATTCTTATCTCAAATAGCGCCATTATTTAAAAAACGTAACTGGAGAATTTTAGAGGTTAGAAAAATTGGAGAAGGTGGAGTAGATTATGTCTTACATTTAATTTGGCGAGTTACATATGTATCATCTTGGTGTTGATTTAAATCTTCCATGCACTTTGTTGAATTCGTCATTATTATGGTTGCAAAAGATTTATAATTTTTGTTTGTCATTAATTGCAGCAAATTTTTTAGTAGCGTACGTAATTTTTAATGAAGAGACATAACGGTATTGAATAATTTTTATTTAATTGTTAATTATGATTGAATTATACTGTATACAATGTACAGGGTCTTTTGTAATAAAGAAACAAATAAATATTACATTGTGTTTATTACAATAGCATTCTGTATGGTTTATTGAAAATTGCATTTTTCCTAGAGGTCAAGCTTTATTCTATGTGCTTATCGCTTAATTTTATTAAAATTTTTGACGTCTGGTATTGGTGCAACAATGCCTACAAATATTCTAAGATTGAAGCTAGAGGAAAACATATTTGGCTATATTATTCTGTTCTCTCATCTATTTCGAAGTATTTCCAGTTAACTCGTATTTGAAATGGATGAACTAATCACATATTAATTACTAACTCATCTCACTTCTAATGGTGATATGAATGACTATTATACACTACAGCCTACCTTGACAAAATTAAATAAATAGAAAATAATTCTGAAAAAATCATTTCCATCCTGATAATTGATTTCATATCAACTTTAATATAATACCAAGCATATTTTATGTCTAGCGGTGTTTGAAATTATGTAAACAAAACACTTGAAATCTAATTTGATGACAACTTGTGTTCTAGTGTAAATAAAATAATATTAGTACTAATGAACTAAATTAAATAGAAAATGTCATATCCACATATTATACAACAATGCTTCTGCATCTCAAAGTTTAAAAAAATGCTAACAAACAACTTCAACTTATTTATCTTCTGGAGCAAAATCACCTCGATGTTGCTCTCTCTCCGTTATATCACTCCATCATCTATGTCTCACCTGTTATTTTTGTTCTTACTTCAATTTAAATATGAAAATACCATCAACAAAAGTTACATCAAATGTCACGCTTCTATTTCGTTATTTACCTTTTTATCCTACCAACAGTGTAATTTCTTATTGTTGTCCTACAACATAGATTCCAGATCACATAATATACTCGTAAGTATAATATATTCTTTCTGTGACTCGCAAGTCACCCAAATCCTCACAGTATGATATTTAATGTCTCGAAAAATTAATAAATACACTTTGATCTATTCCTATCTTTGCTTTCACTTCTTCTCGCAGTTTGCTTTATAAAATTTTCCTGCCCAATATTATCTCTAATGTGCTAATAATACTCAATCCTCTGTAATTTTTCGAATATCTTTTATTCCCTTTTTGAAAATTGAAGTCACATGACACATTTTTCATTCTTGAGGTACCGCACAATTCCTTATATAGTTTGATAAAAACTGTACTATTTTGTGCACTAAAAAAAATTATATAATTTATTTTTTTTTAATTTCGTTTATAGTTGTCACTGCTCTATATTTTTGCTTCCTTTAATTTTTTTCTCAACTAAAGTTTGATAGAAAATCTTTTACCCTATATGAAATCATTTTGTTGGTATCGCCGATCAAAAATACATTAAAGTCCCCGATCGTTCGAGAAGATAGGAATTCAACAAATTAATTAATATTCAGCTTGAATGAATTTGCTTTTGGCAAATTGTGTTTACTTCAAGAGTATAATACAAGAAAAATCACAGTTATTTTTAGTTAAAATTGTGGTATAAAACATGATTTTAATTATTATTATATTAGTTTGTAGATTAATTAAATCATAAAATTATTGCAAACAAAAATTCTTACAAAATAAACAACTCACTGAAATTATCAAAATGTGCTGAAATTTTTTTTGTAAAATTTAACATGTTTCCTTTTTAACTTGATTCTCCTTTTCAGAAAAAATATTTGGTCCAGTCCTGTCAAAAAGAAAAAATTAGTATCTTAAAAGCGTCTTTTTTATAAACTTACAGTTAAAATTTAAATTATTTTAAGAAGTAAAACTTCAGAAATTTTGAAAGAGAGTTCGGAAATTCCGTTCTCAATCAGCAATCTCGTATTAAAGCGTGGTCTTTTTGTAAATTTAAAAATCAGATGCAAATTACAGGTTTTCATTATTGCAAACATAATCTTATAGGTGTGAATAAGTTTCATGAAAATAGATTAGGCAAAAATGTAAATAAAAGTAGGGATAAATAAATAAAAATATTTTAATCGATATATTTCTCCGACAAAAGAAATAAAACCTGTTAACATAACAGCATGTGCTGACAGAATATAGTGTATTATAATTTAAAATTAAAATATTAAAATCGATCTACATACAATGCGTGTAAAAATATCTTCAATAGAATGAAAAAAAAATGATTATTGAATTGGTAGGTCCTCACAATAAGTTGGCTAATTTTATTTCATTTAAAGTAATTAAGTTAACTTTTCCAATACAAAGAGATGACCTTTTTCAATTTTAATGATAACTAATTTATATTAAAATGTTTATTTTAAATCGAATTACCTAGTACAAGTGTTACCGTGAGTAAGAATAAAAGTCGCAGGTGAACTACACTAATTAACGGAAAACATGCAATTGAGCAGGGCCGTAGTAAGATATTTCAGTGTTGAACCCATAATAGATTAATTAAATGCAAGGCCATCACGTTGTCCTTAATAAACTAAAATTTGCATCCTAACTGTATTCTGTAACAATAGTTAAAAAGAAACTTAATTCTGGCCGTCTACCCTCGGAAGAAAATTAATTGTAAACCACTTATGTAGGTATAATCTATTGTACTTTCCGTGGATTGGAGCCCACGTTATAAATAGCTTCTGTCCTGTGGGTGCAATAATACGTACAACAAAAGCATATGGGAGAGATTCGCTGCTAACATATAGTAGGATCAAAACAAAAAATGAGCTTGAAGTAAGCAAAATATACGAACTCCTTCGAAGTTCTGCGCGTTCGGCATCTCGACGCTGCTTGCAGCTGTTCCAATTTACCCTCCTTTCCTACGGTCCTGCACATGATTACATGCCCTACCAATTATGCTTTGATACATTTTAAAATAATAATTTAACGCTGAATTATATAAGACGAATTTAATTTATGATAAAGATAAGTTTTTGATTAAGAAAAGTAATTAATAATTAATGCAGTTTGATGTATTTATTAATATGAGTTGATTAACCAAGCGAATACAGTCATTATAAAAAGCACTTTACGGCTGTGAAATATTTATGCATGTTACTACTAGCAATATCTTTCCTCATCATGAAATAAGAAACAGTAATCATTCTATTAACTATCAATTAATTGTATTTATATTGCACTATTTAATAAATCTTTTGATGAAGATATAAATGCTTTAAAAGAACTATCAATTAACAATTCATAAAAAATCACATCACATCTGAAAGCTGCTTCATTATATGATATTAATTTATTTCTATGTTGATAAGCTAAACAGGAGTAAAGGAGTAAAGTAAAGGAGTAAAGATGTGGTGTCAATTCTGGTATGTTATGTCAAAGCAACTGATTTTCACTTGGAAATTGAAATGTATTTGGAGACTGTAGATTTCTTTAAAAATGTACATTTATTTTCGTATCACATGGCGCAAATTTTATATTTTGTAATTGTGCATTTACTTTCTTGCTATAGTTGTGCTTGAAGAAAAGTAGCATGCACATTTCGCTTGGAAAGTAAAACTGGGCATGATTTACGGAATGAGCCGAAGGCCATTACGTACAAATCAAATTACCAAATTATCAATGTGAGGTTTAATTTACTCTTTCAAAGATAGGTTAGGATTATCTAAATTTAGAGCTGTTGTACTTTGTCCATTTTTCAATCGGACACTCTTCCATGACAAGATCTTCTTGTTGATCGTTCTCAGCTTCGGTATCTTTATCCGTTTATTTTTCAATAGACGCAATGCAATGGCTTGATTTTGGCTAAAAAAATTGTATTACACAGTATTTCTTGGTATCTTCTGCCAGTTCTTCCATTTCTTTCCAACATCTTTTGTGAAGTTTCTTTCGTTTCCTATGGTTATAATGATATACTAAATATTATACCAAGTTTGTAAATATGGTCATAATAATTAAAAATTTTAATTAAAACGTTTTTCTTTGTTGGAAGTTGGAAATAAACCAATAATGAAATAAAATTTGAAAGTTAAAGATAGAACTTCCATACATTATGTACATACATAAATAAAATTGCGGTAGGTATGTGATTTATACTATTTGTGTAAAATATTATTCAATTGTCATATATACAGAAAAAAGCACTACCTACTAATAGTTAATATTGGCACTTTTTAAAAAGAACAACCAGCATAAATCAGGCAAGATGCCAAATCATAAATAACTGTAGACAGCAGCTTTGATGTTGTTAAGCTTTATGCTGACATATTTACTCACCCCCGCATACATCTTTTGTTTTAATTTCAACAAAATTTTCGGTTTTTTAGATCTTCAACACTACGCTAAACAAGCTATTTATTATACAATGTATACTTAATTTTTTACAAGACTAATAAAAACATCACTTAAGTTGAAAGTATAATACATTTAACTGACATTGATAATCGTTGAAGAGTTTTTCTAAACTTTAATTGGCAAGCACGTAAAAAGTTGACAAATTATTAAAATTACTATTTAAAGAACATTTTTTAACCTAAGTTTCTCACTATCCACTGAAAGGCTGAATCAGATAATCCTGAACAATTTCCTTTATGCTTTTTCCGATTAAAATTGCACAATTTCTCAGTTAATCGCAATCGTTTGCAATATTGAAATCACACAGATGTTTATAAAATAACATTAATTTTGGGTGCCCAACAGGTAGCTCACGTGGTTATATTAATATGTGACTCGCCTAATGATTTTTAAAGTGGCTGAAGTCATGTCAAAGGTGATTTAACCACTGATTTAAATCCATTCAAAAGAAACTGCAGGTAAAATAAATAATATAAAGTTATATATAACTAATTGTAGGTATACCGGGTGAAGAATTGGTTCAGAATAGAAATTCCAATGAAAAACAATTATTAATTTTTTAATATTTGCTCCTTCATCTTTTTATTAAAAATCTATATTATTGTGAGTATTTGTCGAGTTACACGAGTGACGTGTAATTCAAATTCAAATTCAAATTCAAATTCAAATCCGAATTTCCTTTCTCGATCTGGACCTTCATCTCAACAATCACAACGATCGATCACAGTAAGAGTAGGTAAATATGTAAATGTGTAAATTAAACTACAAACTGATGATATTCCAAAAACCAGATAAAATTATTTACACAGTGCGGTATTTGACATCATATCGGTTTAATTACCGAATAATATAAAAGCAATATTGTTTGAATATTAGATTTTTTCTCTTTATTAACACCATACCACAAGCACACCAGCAGCCCTACCTGTAAACTTTAAAATCTTCATCTAACCACAATAAAAAATTGGAAGATGAATGCACCAAGAATTTATTTTAAAAAATTAACATCGGTTAACTATGAAAATAACATAAATTTTACAAAGCAATCTTTTTGGTTATTAAAGTACATTTGCCTCGCGGAACTCCTAAGCTTTCTACGGAACCTTGGGGTTCCGCGAAATCCACTTTGGGAATCATTTGCCTAGAGGCTTCCACCTCAGCCTAATTTGCAAGAAAATCGCTTAACGCTTTTGGGAAGCTCGATTAAGACGACGGGGCACTATAACCCAAATCGCCTTTTGCTAAAGTATTAAGCGATATTGTTGGTAATTGTGGGATACGGGGTATTTGACATAATATAGCCTATATTCTGGAATTTTTCATGGACTTTCTGAAATATTTCTTAACTAATTTAACTATGCATTCTTAGGTTAACCTCGTAGATTAATCTAACGAGATACTTTTAAAAGGATCTCATAAACAAAAAAATAAAATCATTTTTAATTTAAATAAATGAGGATATTTTCCTCTTTGAAATAATGCATCGAAAGGAAAGTGGATCCTATTGAAAATCTAAAAGTGGTGGTAGCTGTGTTGACTATATTGGTATTAAACATTTTTCCTAACATCTAAATCCACATGTTTCTTTTTAATTGAATTTACTGAAAATCAATTATGTTAAGATTGGAAGCGACAAAAATATAAAATATGGAAGGAAGTAAATAAATAAACAACTTATGGTTTTTGACACTTATTTATTGATTCTTGATTCAAAAAATATTCTTTTTTAAGAATAATAACGTCATGGGAAATCTTTATACGTGTTGTAACGTGTAGTAAATATTATTCAAAATCAAAAATCAAAATTTGTTTATAAAATATACAATATTTGTTGAAGGTTGTACCAACAATATCAATAAAAAGTCGAAAATTAAGAAAAGGCGGACATGCAAATTTTCGGTACCGTTTTTACACGTGCTTTTCGCTTTGTAAATGGCTATAAAAAGAAAAAAAACAGCAAATATTATCTGTATTTAGGTTTATCCTCCAATAAATTAAATGAACGTCAAAACAAAAAAAGAAAATTGTGAATCTATTTTGAGTAGTTTTTGAGTTATCGTGGAGACAGATATAAAAAACGTCATTTTTCAGAAAACGCATTTAAAGATTTCCCATGACGTTATTATTTTTTAATAATAATAATAATGAAACTTTAAGTTATTTATTTACTTCCTTCCATGAAAAAAAATTGAAGTAAATCACCTTATTTTTTGGTCGCTTGATGAGAACCTCCCCTTAATTGCGGTTTAGTTGTTTTATAAGTACTAAGTTTCATAAACGTGTTTACTTTATTTTGAATATTTTTAATAGTAGCTAGATATTTTACTATTATGGTATGGGAAAGTATTAAATAATGTAATCGAAAAAAAAATTCAGATTTTGATGGATTTATAGCCCATAAAGACTGTCAAATATATAGACAAATAATTTTATTTTAATTATTCTATAATGAAGTGCTGAAAATGGTGGTGAAAGTTTAAGATTCTCAAACCCTTGTGTTTAACAATCCGTTTATGTGTGATGCAAAACTTAAAATAATATATTTAAAGTCACGCACAAATCTTTGAAAATTGAAACATTTTCGATTACATTTCCTAACAATGTATATTATAGAAGATAATAATATGATCCATATTCCATACAATTTATTTCCGAGGCACTCTTTATAATAACTAGTAGGGTAATGCCGCTATTCGGAAGTGCTCAAACTTTTTCTGGGTTGGTAATATTGAAGGAACCAATCAGAGGCATGTACACTTTTTTAAATTGGTAATAAATTACCGACCAATCATAAGTGTGAGAGAGTATTACGAAATGAGACAGAGTGACAGACATACAGATACAGTTTTCTACAACTTTCTTATGCATGTTTATATTTATAATCACAAAAATTGTGTTCCTTTTTTTCTATCCGTAAGAATTACTGTCAATATCCAGCAAAACTAAATATGTTACTATTTATTATCCCACCTGGACGATGAATAGTATAGTAATAGTAAACTATAATTATTAATGTTTTCTCCAAGCATACAAAAAATAATGGTTTCAGTCAGAATTATGCTTTTGAAAATGACATTATACGTAAGTCAAGTAATAAATAAACCTAAAATAATTCGGCGAAGACTCAACTTTTTTATTACCCAGCAAATATGAAAACACTTTCCTGAAAATATGAAGTTGGATGAAACAAAAGAAGTTTTTATTATTTAGCCCATTTTACGATACATCTTCCGAACTTTTCGTGACAAAATAATTGAAGTAGTATTTGTGCTTGCTTTGTAGTATCACTGTAGCTTCACTTTGATGAATTTTCGCACTAACTTTATACAAAATGTTTTAATTGATGACACCATTCTATATGCGTTTCCAAGGATCCATTTACCTGGCAAATTTATTATTAAAGCGCAAAATAAATTTTAAATGAATAACGACAATTTTAAGAGAAGGATCACCTAATGTCGTTGTAGGAGTTTGTAAGCAAAATAGATTAAACAAATATTATAGTTGTTGTTTAAGTAGATTCATCATAAAGAATGGAATGCTTTGTTGCACAAGAGCCAAATGATCGCACAACCGGCAAACAGCCACAAAACACACATAAATTATAGTAATATTCTATAAAACGTTTGCGGATGATGTTAATACAATTTATGTTATTTCAAAATACAGTTTTTACCTATGTATATCGTAAAAGCACCTGCTAGTATACTTAACAAGTTAAGCTTGTTTGACACCCACTAAATGACCCAAACGTTTATCATTACATTTTAATTATCATTAAGTTCTAATTTAACATTACCTTTCATTATTTTTCTGTACATAGCTATTGCATTAAGAAATGTCTAAAAGAAATGTTTACTTTCGCCTAGAAGCCAAAAACCTTACATACACATTTTCAACTTTAATTTTTAATAATTTTATTAATAATAATTTCTGAATTTATTATGTAAATAAATTATCGAAAAACCAGTTTAAATAAACCAATTAACAGAAATAATTAATTTTATGGAAACTCAAAATTGTAAAGTTATGAAACATTTTGTAGGTAATAATTAAAAGCAAATTTTAAATAATTACTAAAACAAAAAAAAATGAGTTAGTGGAAGCGTTTTGAAAATTTAAACTATTCTAAGCACATTTTTAATTTGTGTAACTCATAATTTACTCAACTACGCGGAAACGCTATAAGTATTATTATTTTTAAATCACTTTTTCTAATTGGTTTTGCTTGTTACTAAATGCTAAAATTAATTATAAAACTCATAATGGTTTCTACTTTTTTTGATTTTGACAAATAATATAATAAGAAAAATATTTCTAAAATTATAATTTAATTGGAACATAAATTGTATGTTTTAATAAAATTACATTATCATTTGATAGATCCGAAAATTTATAGTCACCTCCATGTGAAATAAAATATACCGTTTTTTGTATTAATTTGAGTTAAGTAAATAAATACAGTGTGTCCCGATTATTTTGGAAACGCTATAAAAAAGTTGTTCTAAGCCAACTTTAATTTTTCATTTGCAATGCATAGTATAAAAAATCCCATTGCATTGAAAAAGTCAAATTTATAATAATTAATTTTTTATACATAAATAAAAGCTGTTTTCAACTGCTTTTTTCCATAATTCACTTCTTTCTAACAACTTAGAATTAAAGCTGGTCAGTAGGGTTTTAGAAACAGGAAGAAAAAATGCGATGTGGTGAATTTATAATAATATTCTTATAGAACTACAATATATTTTAGATAATATTTGGTAATAAAAAAGATTACAAATTTTTTTTCCTAATTTTGGACCCCCATTGAATATTTTTATGTGTCACTTTTCATTTCATAGCCAACTCAAGTTCCACAGCGTTTTACTTTTAGTAACTAATTATAAAATAAAATTTGTTTAGAGCTAGTAACGAAATAGGGTAAACCATTATACGTAGTTATCGGACAGTTAAGGAAGTCTTCTGGTTTAGAATTTTTTAAAAATTAAACATTATTTGGTTTTTTGCATATTCTTATAGTTTAGATTTAGACCTTGAAGAATATATTCTCGAGAGAAAATTTTAAAATTCTAATAATTTACCGAATTATTATAGCTATTTTAGTATAACCATTCTATATAAGACTTATACCTCTTTTGAAACTTTAAATGCATTTTTCTCAAAACTACATTTTTCAACAAGATTAACATCATATCTCAAGTTTTATTTAACCGATCTACTTCAAATTTTGTACCAACCTTCAATATATAACTGTCTATCGCTCCTACTAGTTTTATATCAAAATTATTTGTTTTATTATTTTAAAAAATTAAAAATTTTTAAAAAAAGAGTCGAAAAATGAATTTTGTTTCAGACGGCCGCCATTTTGCGAAAAGGGTTTATCCGTTTTCTCTTTTAGTATGGGCTCTAACGACATTCTTACTAATTAAAGAAACTTTTTTTAAATTTTGTTTCCGATGACCTAATCGTGTCATCCAGCACACTCTCTTTTTTACCCCCAACTTTATCATGTTACTTATTTAAATTTAATTTATTTTTTCAATTTTATTTTTGTGTATTCTCAAAGTATCAACAAATATGTTGTAAAAAACTGAATGTTAAAAATATTTTTTGTTTTCTTTTTATTGAACTCGACAAATCGTTCATAATTTATACCTCTTAACCAGAAGACTACCTTAAGCAAATTATTTTAGAAAATTTATACCTCCTACTTCTTGTTATTTCTTTACCAAATTTATTTTTACGTAAGTTCGAACTTGCATGTTAACCTTGCGTATTTAAATTTGTGATTCTGACAACCCGATTAAAAAAAAAGAAAGGTTAGTAAAAGTATGCAAATATGTATAGTTACTGGACGGTTTAAATAGTTCTTGTCAGATTATGGCTCAATGGTAGGAAAGGGTTAAAGATGACCAGAAACATTTCCTCTCAATAATAATATATTTATTTAAAACACAATCTTATTTAAGGTTTTGATGTGCAATGTCTAATAACTATAATGTGTCCAGTAACTATATGGTTACCTATTATTTTAATTTTAATTTTTTATTATATTGTATTATAGCTTTTTAACATTTCAGACTTGAGATTCAAATTAATTAGAAGACCTTAAAGAAATTTAAAAAAACCTTTATACTGGGTGGGCCATAAAGAATTTCCCTTTTTAAAAATCTTTGTGATCGAACGGTATGTCGAAGCGGGGTGAGGGTGGTGGGGATTAATGTAGCTTGATTCATGGAAATCCACTCACGATGGAGCGCTTTAAGGATGAGCAGTGTGCATTTTGTGTAAAACATGTTTACAAACATAGTAGCGAAATAAACGTTATATTTAAATTAAAATAAATAATTTGGAAATTTAAAAATTACATCATCGAGATGTGAGCTATATCGATTCAAGCACTCTTCGAGTTTATCTCTTAAATTTATGAAAATTCGCTGGCACATGGTGGATCTAACTTCGCTAATTGCTTCCTCCGCTCTTGTTGACCTTGGGCATCCCGGTGACATCTGATTTAGTATTGAACCTGTAGTCTCAAACTATCTAACGAACCCAAGAGAGAATCCCACTTTCGCTGGAACATTCATTTAAGTCATATTCAGAGTGAAATAAACGCCAAACAACAATGCACGTAAACATGTTTTACACAAAATGCACGCTTCTCACCCGTAAAGTGCTAATACGTGCGATCGATTTTTATCTTTTATTTCATTATTGAATATAGAAAAACTAAAAATTTAATCCGTTTAGGTTTAATTTAACCAAAAATTACAGTCTAAACAAATTTTTGATACAACCAAATTTCTAGTTGAACCAATCTTTGGTTTAATTGAAAACATAATTTTCGATTTATGGGAATGTAAACAAAATGTTGGACTTGACTTGAATTTTTTTGTGTTATATTATTTGTTTATAATATCAATATTGTTTTTGGTCGGTACGCCTAAACTCTGATATCGTAGCAGTAATCATGATGAACAAAAGTTTTTTGTTTACATCATAATTAATTGTTGATGCTAGATTTTGATAGATGCTGTTCTCTTGGGACATAGTACATATCGATGGTGTAGTGCACAGATGTGGTAAGTACATTTTTTTTTCAAAAATGAGTTAAGTACACAGAGTTTACTGTTTTAGCATAAACTTTGGTGTGCACAAATGTGGTAAGAATACCATATACCGTTTAAAAGTTACTAATAGCCCAAATGTGGTAACTGCACTAAATGTGAAAATGTTGTAGTACACAATTGTTGTATGTACCTTATATTGTATATCCTTGTATATCCTTAATAATTTAAGTGTATCAATGTGGTGTACATGAATTTTATAATACTTTTTTTAAATAATAAAAACTTTTCTATCTATTTTTGTAATGTTTTTCCATTAAAAACCCAACACCAAAAGTGGCAAAATGTGGTATGTGTAATAAAGAAGTACACAGAAGTGGTAAGTGCATACCTATAGGTAATTAATTCAAAATTAGGTGATCAAAATTTACTTTAATTGTTCTAACTATCTTTATTGTGTTAGCCAATGATCTAATATACTAGTATATAAAACTATAAGTATGAAAGCTAAAATGGCCTAGACATCCAAACTTTAAAATCACTGTACTGTTAAATTAGTTTTATTGCACATAACCACATCTGTGCTCTATAGTCTACTATACCATAGATATGCAGTGGGGCCCTCTTCCTCCTGCATAGAGACGGCCAGAATAAGATTCTTACTTCGTCTGGAATCGAACCAGACATTTCGAGTCAATACAATGTTATTAATCCAAAAGTTTAATAAATCGCTAAATTGGATCTACATAGAATAGTAAAACAATAAGTTTTACAAACTGAAATTGTTACCTATTTATGAATAACTGAATGTGTGACAGCTTAACTGAATATCTGTGAATGCTTTCTAAATAGATAATAATTTTATGTATGTGCATATAAAAAATAATAACTATTGAGTAAATGAATTTGAGCAAAATAAAAATATTTGGTATAAGCAACTATTTTTATACAGGATTATAACGTATATAATATGTAGTTACTAGTACCACTTGTATTAGCTGGTAGCAGTTCATATTTTGTGAAATCTAATATAAAATCTTATTAAAAATTCTACCACCCTCACATAAAAATTTATAATAAAAAAAAGTAGCAACTTTTAATTAAAATTAAACATTCCTAAACCTTCTCATCCAAACAACTGTTGAAGCACGTGAGTTTATAACTATTTAAATTCCTAACAATGATTGGCAATCATTTTAAAATGCCTCGAGCAAGTCTAAGTGGGTGGATCAAACGATGCCTTAAAATTTTAAACTGGTAATCCAATCATCTCAAAAAGTTGAAAATGATGGTTATTATTATTACATATCTGTCAAGAATAGAGTGCCAATATGACGAACCTTTACTTTAAAACTTGCTAGAATTTCTTAATAGATGAAAGAGCGGGATGTCATTGTACACCTATAATTACTGCTACAAGGAAGAATTATTTTAACGATTTAACGGCATATTTAATTTAAAAAATAAAGTAGACTTAAAATAATGCCATCATAGTAAACTGATAATGTTAATTGGTGTTGCTTTTAATAACTGTCGATTTTGAACTTGATCCATTTATACACATAATATTATAATAATAAATTATATTATTACTATACTTACTTCGTATTAATTTAGCAGTATTACTATGTATAGCAAGCATTCGATAATAACAATATAAGTGAAAGTGTAAATTACCACACAACTTTGTTTACTACTACTGTTATGTTAAAATTTGTATTAACATTCCAGTGGTTAATGAAAATCACTGCAAAATTTTAATTTATAATTTATTATATTGTATCTAACAAGAAAATAACAAGAATGCAATTATAGTTGTTATAATATTATAATCGCATAAAATATATCTGAACGTAGGAGTAATGAAAAAAATTCATTTTAAAGTGGGACACCCATTCGTAGGTGAAATTGAAACATAATTTGTCAATATCACTTTTACATTATTTATTAATCGATATTATATGGTCAGTTTATTTGTGTCAAATATCTAGAGCAATAATAATTAATTAGTAGATACTTGACAAATAATGTGTATAAAAAGTTATTAAATCAATACTAGAATTTTTTTCATCGGTTTTAACAATTATTTCTAACAATAATAATAAGTCCTCTAATGTTAAACAGTTGATGCATTACAGGAAATATTGTTCTTATTATTGTCGGGAATATTCTATATTGACTTTTTCTGATATGGTTGAAAAATCTGTATCGATGACGTTGCTAATTACGTTTAGGCTGTATGTACATTGGGGCTCATAATTAGAGAGAGAAAAATGCGGTGTGGTTAATTTATAATAATATTCTTATAGAACTGCATATTTTAGGTAATAGGTATTTTTTGTTGGTAAAAAAAATTCTAAAACATTACTTAATCTACAAATTATACTTAAAGTTTGAATTTCATTTCAAATAACAAACTAAAGGACATGCTGCCCAATGATGTATTTTGTCCCCCTTTACCCGTTTTGCATTTTTTCTCATTCTCGTATAATGTACGATATATATTTCTGTGAATAATAAAACTGTGTTTGACAAAATATTTATTAATGATCAGTTTATTACAGCAATTTTATGATTTTATTCTGTGATATGATTACATGTTGATATTGCACGTTGATAACGTTGTAAAAACTAAACGAAAACCGTTAGTGTAGCTGTCTTCGTAGTCAAATTATTTAAGTACACTATCTCAGTAAATAAATTTAATTTGATTGTTGTATATATTATTATGAAATTATTAAATATATTTAAAAATATTAATTGTTATTTTTAATATCAATATGTGTATTAAATTAATACAATTGGTGCATAATTTTCAAATAAACTTTAATTATATTATTGCTTACTTTGATGGGTTATTAAATAACTAAGAAGGGTAATATCTCGATAAGTTAAATAAATCGCAAGGAAAAAGAAATGACATTGATTTAGAAGTTAATTGTAATATAATAAATTATACATCAGATATTGAATTACTTAGATACGATTATATCCTATAGGTACTTCAAGTTAAACTTAACACTCATGTTTTCAAACCCATTTCAAGAGATATCCAACTAGAAATTACCAGAGGAGCAAGCAGAAATGAAAGACAGAGGTTTGATTGATATCAGATGATTATGTTTTGTTATCTTAAAATGTTGTATCCTTATTCCCAAGTATTCTCCCAAAAGATGTAGTGATAATGGAATTAAAAAAGAACTGAAAATGCATTAGTTGCTATACAGAATCGCTACTTGATGAAATGCAGGAGCTTGCAAATATTCTCTTTTATAACTGAACCGTTAATTTGTAAAACGACACATATCCACTTTTGGTGCAAATTGAGTTATATATAGGAATCGATTCTATATAGCGAAAGACATGTTCTGTAAAAAAATTACACACCTACGGCCCAATTAGTAGTGGCCATGTGAAAAATCTGTTTACTTATTTGAAAAACAACACATATCCAGGATATGTGTCGTTTCTCAAATTAACGCTGCATTGTAACATATAATATTCGTAGGCATTCATATGAGTTCGCATCAGTGAAAATGCAATGCAATGCATTTATTAAAGTACAATGGAAAGTGATCGTTTAGTAGACTATAACCTTTCTGAAAAACGTAAAAAAAGGTTACAGGTAATCCTTCTTTTCGGTTCTTTTCCCTTATGAAAGGGAAAAGAAAAAAATAGCTAGAGTTAATGATAAAGAGTACACAAATTATAAAGAAAATGTGGTTCCTGAAATTAAATTACCAACGTCGTGCAAGGAAGTGAAGGTTAACTTCAATATTTTTACCAACTTGTACTTCAAATACACAAAAGACGCAAAAGGTTCTGTAAAAGCTCTTCGATATACCGATGGTTTAGAGGCGTATAAATTCCATCTAAAAATACTAAAAGAAAATTTTCAAATTTTCCGCAAATGGTGGCCTATCCCCAAAAAAATTGCTATAAAAGATAAAAAAAATTGCAGTACTAAAAAAGTTCCTGCCTTACCTTCAAGACATTGACAGTACCATTCGATATTTTTATGAAGAAAAATACTAAATTCGCCAACTATTACCGCCACAAACGACAAGGACCTTTGAACAGACTTATTTTTTAATGTTTACTAATACATATGTTTCGTTATTTAATAATAAATAAAAAATTTTTCAAAAAAAATTTCGTTAATTTGAAAAACAACACAAATCCAATGAATATTTTATTTATTTAAAAATCAGGTAATGCATATAACAAGTTCTTTTTTTATTAAAGTTACTAACATAAGGTTATTCCTTAACCTCTATCGATAAAAAGTGTACAAATGGCAAATATAAAAAAGTAAAACAGTTTTTTTTGATTATCTCAGAACTACATTATATGGATATGTGTCGTTTTACAAATAAACGGTTCAACTATACGTCAAATTCGAATAAAAAATATACACTCACAAGGGGAAGGCCAAATTTGGTCGTCACAGATCTGCACCACTATCTTTATATCTTTACAACCCAATTAGAACGTCACTTCATGAAAGTTTAACGACCCGGAATTCAGAAAATTTTGTGAAAATAATTTTTAAGGAGCAATGTAAAATTAAAGCATTGGTAGTTCAAATGCATTTAATTATTATTTCCTTCCTAAAAAATCAGTCGACAACTGCTCGACATAACCTTAGATTTACCCATTATTTTATTTATTAATTTGAGCATTATATCTTTGCTTTGTGATGTAACAGCTTGCAATCCTTTTTGTAACAGCACAAAGTTTACAAATACAACATGTAATAATGGTTACACGATAAAGGAAAAAAGAAATTTAAAAACTCATACTGGTGAGAAACCGTTTGCCTGTAAAATTTGTGACTATAAAAATGTGCTCAAAAATCATCTTTAAAGGATCATTTAAGAACTCACACAGGAGAAAGGTCATGTGCTTGTGAGTCTTGTGCCTATAAAATGTGTACACAAATCAAATTTAAAACGACATTTAAAAACTCATAATACCATAACTGCGATATAAACAACACAATCAGTAATACTTTGATTGTAATTATAATTTGAACGTTGTTCTTGACACATTCCACTTCTTGATTATCAATATCTTTAAGTGTGCATTCAGATTGTATGCAATGTGCATACAGTAAAACCAAAATTAAGCATTATTTATGTCACAAATCTTACAGGCAAACGGTTTCTCACCAGTATGAGTTTTTAAATTTCTTTTTTCCTTTATCGTGTAACCATTATTACATGTTGTATTTGTAAACTTTGTGCTGTTACAAAAAGGATTGCAAGCTGTTACATCACAAAGCAAAGATATAATGCTCAAATTAATAAATAAAATAATGGGTAAATCTAAGGTTATGTCGAGCAGTTGTCGACTGATTTTTTAGTAAGGAAATAATAATTAAATGCATTTGAACTACCAATGCTTTAATTTTACATTTCTCCTTAAAAATTATTTTCACAAAATTCGTCGTCGTTAAACTTTCATGAAGTGACGTTCTAATTGGGTTGTAGGTAAAGATATAAAGATAGTGGTGCAGATCTGTGACGACCAAAGTTGGCCTTCCCCTTGTCAGTCAGTTAGATGGTTTAGTACCTACTGGGAAACCCAGCGAGTTCAGTATTAGCAGGATTAGTTATGGAAATGTTCATATCTAGACAATGTTGTTATGGCAGTCCCAATCCAATGTTTTAAAAAAGTTTAATACATCATGCCAAAATAATATTCAATTTGCAATGGAAGAGAAGATAATAACAATAAAAGAAATTAAAACTTTACTAAAAGAAAATGGAAAGAAAATGTTATCCTAAATGGTTTCTTAAAGCAAAAGCAAGGATAAAGAAATATCGATAAGAAAAGAAAGAGCAAATAGAAAAGAAGAAGATAATAATAGATGAGGGCGAGTCGATATATTTTTTTGCAGCTCCAATTATTATTAGGTATTTCACAAAAATATTTAAATATTGCGACATAATTGTTCAAATTTGACGAGGAAATATGGAATAACAAATCGGTAATACGGTATTCCAAAGAAGATGGCCTGGCGGTAGGTATAGCCAATTTCTTTTGCGCAGTAGATGTGGAGGGAGAACCTTTCGATGCCGTCGTGCATTTAATTTTCGATTCTGCACATTAGCTCCGCCCGGCCATCTGATGTGAAATACGTACGCTATACCTATGCCCAGACCCCAGATCCAAATAATAAGCAACGAACAGCAATAATAATTTATTGTTTTAATATGAATTGATAAATATTGTAAATTCAAGTAGCTCATAATTCGAAATAAAAATAATGACAAACTACATATTGAGAATAATTTTGAATCACGACATAATTAAGGTTATCAATTTAATGCATAATAATAAAACGGTGCGTATGTAGGAAGATAGTTGAAGTGAACGGTAGCTCCTTTGTCGGTGCGAGAGCGGTAGCCGATTGTGCCTGTCCAATCTGCCATTATTCACGCGACCACTCCTCGCGGCCCCAATCAAACTTTCTTGTCTATTTAATATTATTGCCACTGGTATGAAAAATTAATTAATCGATAAAATTTTGTTCTTATAATATTTAATATGCCTTCCAACCATTTCGATATTTAGATTTTACTGTTGTTCTTAATGAAAAGGTACTTCTATAATTTCACCAATGTCGCTTAATAAGTTAGCCGCCATGTGCATTAAATTTAATGCACACTAACATTAAAAACAATGATTTATTTTTAAGCGTGGCAAGCAATGTGTTAAATAAACAAACAATTATTTTATCCAATACCTGCAAGTAAAATAACTTTTACATTGACATTTTCAAGCAACCAAAGTGGAATTTTATTCATTATATTATATTGTGTGTTGTGGATAAAAATTATCTTTACTCACTAGTCCCATAAATTACTATTATACGTAGTATAAGTGAATTTTTATTTCTCAAATTCAATTTTCAACCAGTAAAAAGCGAAGTAGGGTTGGAGAGAGCTTTGTACCTTAGGGATTATTTCGTCATTTTATAATCATATTTCTCCAGAAATGTGCAGTAACTTTAATTTTGGTGTAATTACAGATTCGCCGTCAGAAATCTTGTCAGAAGAAGAAGAAGAAGTTATGGGTCGAACATTACAATCACCGATTGGATCCATGCGAGAAAATCGATTTTAAATAATATTATTTAACGTTATTCTTATGGTGGGCAGTGGAAATGGTGAATATTAAAATGATTGAAATGGCATAAAGTTGCAGTTTTAACGTTAACATTGTTATGGTGCGAATCGAGGGGCATAAATCATTATGAAAAATGGTGTACATCTTAAAATAACACATCCTCTCAAAACAATCCTCGAAAAAACTTGCACCGCAAATTGTTTCATTATTTAAAAACAATTTAATACAGTGAATATCTTTTGAGCGGATGTTATTAGCGAATTAGCTTTTTTTGAATTTTCTTCCAATGCTTTGATCATTTTCCATTAAATGGTATTGCATTATTGTTTTGCATATTTATGAAATTACTTGGTTGGTGTGATAAGAATTATCGGTTGTAAAAAGTTAAAATTTATTAGTCGATGAACTTATTCGATTTTACATTTTTATGATTCGTATTGCAGTTTTAAACGTTCCAGTGATTCGATTTTTTTTGGACTAGTGTTTTTATTCCAATCAAAATTAAATTTTGGAATTTATTTCAATCACTGCAGTTTTGGATTTCTCTTAGTTACAAGCTTTTTTGGGAGTGTCTTGCTAAGAAGATTTTATCTTCATTATTGAATGATTTACTTGTTCTAAATTTTTAACATCTGATTGAGAATAGTCATCACATCATTTGTATACTCACTTTTGTGGCATTAAAGTTTGTACCGAAGTTTTTATACGAAGAGCTGCATTATTATACCCTGGAAAGCCATAATCTACGTTTTTTTGTTCCATTAAGAATTTTGAGCTGTATTACAATATTGCAACTCCTGTCCTCAACAGCAAGAACCAGAAGACATCTTTGAAGTTAGATATCTGTGGTGCCGTTGAGATACTTTGTATTTTGTACGAATTATGTATAAATTTTTACGTATGGTATTTGGGCCGATCCCTTTTATTTTGAGAAATTGAATTTTATATTTATTTGATAATCTGTGGGGTTTACATAAAAACGTGTAAACCAAATACTACAGCTATAATCTTCTTCATCATCTTCATCATCAGCCTTTTTTCCGCCCACTGCTGGACATAAGCCTCTCCATATTATGGAGGATCTGGCCATAACTCACCACGCTGGTCAGACGGGTTGGTGAGTAGTCCGCAGATCGATTTTGGACTATAGTTGTTTTACATCCGTTAGCAGCTTGCTAGCCTAGCATTCAGATGTGCCTGTAGCCCTGTTTTTTGTTAACGGTGGCAATTCGTCAACTCGGGGGGACCGCCGGCTTAACGTGCCCTCCGAAGCACGGAGACTTGGTCATAAGAAAGTTTGACTCTCCCCAGGTTTAAATCAACTGCGTTAGCTGCAAGGCAATGACCGTCTCTTTTATGTCATACTATAATACGCGGTACTAATAAAACCAACAGTAATTTTCATGACACTATACATTATAAGTAGGGTCCGGATTTGTAGGCATTTGCATGTTTTTTTTTGCGTACAGGCACGTGAAAACTTTTAAAGGGGGAGCATGTTTCACGCCTTTCTGAATCGTTTTATATAGTTTTTATTTTGCCTATAATGCATATTTTGAGTTTAAGTGCATATTTGGCGGTTTGTTGCCTATATAATGCTTATTTGCTTATATTGGTATATATTTTGCATATTTAGCAAATCAAGTAATAAAATTTTAAATAATTTTAATTATTCTCTTTCTGATATTGCCGCCTTTTGTATTATTTAAAACAATAATTTTAACTAATATCTACTTTGTCAACTGTAGGTGATTCAGTACAATAATTGCATATTCTATTAATATTACTGTTCTGATCATGTTACCAAGAAGGTAACATTTTACCCCCCCCCCCAATTTCAAATTTTGATTCCAAAATAGTCTCAATCGCTTGTGCGACCATTATTTTCGTTTGTACCCAAATAGTTTTCGAGATATTTCAAAATTAAGCTGGGGGAGGGGGCTGGAGACATCATAGCCCCCCCCCATTTCGAATTTTGACTCCAAAATAGTCTCGATCAATCAATATTTACAGTTTTTTGAAATTCAAATTTCGAATTCAAAATAGTCTCAATCGATTGTACTTCGTTTGTGCCTGTTTTTTTTTAGTGCCTATTTGAGTGCTTATTTTGAAGTTTTTAGAGCATATTTGCCTGCATATTTTCAAGATTTTTAGTGCCTACAAATCCGGACCCTAATTATAAGTCGTATAACTTCTTATCTTGGCAAATTTTGCAGATAATAATTATTCTCAATTTTTGTAAGGGGTATGCTCAGTATTATTGCGCAAATATTGTAGATTTTCTTATTTAAATTGGTTTATCCAATTCCTCTACTACCTCCTTTATTTAAGTATACGCCATATTTTCGCTTAAAAAACTACGTAGCGCTCATTCTACCATCTTATCGCCTTGCTTCGTTGAGCGTAACTGCGTAACTTTTCGGCGTCCCCTTTATTGTCCATTTAACACCAAGGCAAATGAATTGGAACATCACTTTATCTCTTCCCTTCTAAGAGCTAGCCAAGGAGTCACTTCCATCTTCCATTACCTACTATACATATCTGAGATTTGTGTTATCTAGTAGCAAAAATATTGACGCCCAACAACCCAACGTCTCATCACAACGCTCGCAATCAATTCCATTAATATATTAATAATAGGTACGAGTATATTATATTCATAAAATTCATTATCATTAACGGTACTACATATAAAATTTGATAAGCCATGGAAAATTTAGTTGCAGCTTCTTGAAAACAAATTAGTACTACTACTACTTATGATTTTATTAGTTACACTAATAAATTGTCTAGTTTACAGCATTTTAGATTTATTACTTTTAATAAAAATATTTTATAATACAACGTATAAGGTCATTCGAACACGTCCTGTTTTTAAATTTTAGCAAAAAAAAATGATAAAAATTTCTAACTTCATAAATTCATTCAATTATATATAAAATAAGCACACGATAAATAATAAAGAGTTTATAATTTATAAAAATATTAATAGTGAATTTAAAAATACTCATTTTGCAAAATTAACACCAAACCTAAGATAATAATATATTAGAAACTAATAAAGAATTTTCTTATTCCGCATATTACGATTTAATAATAGACGTGGAACGCGCCATAGAATTACACACATTTTGAGAATTCTGTATAAAATATTTGCCGTGGATTTAGGCTACAAGTCTAGACCAATGCTAAAGGCTAACGTATAAATTGGTCCAACTTAAGAATTATAAATTTTTAGAACATTCGGCACGTCAAAACGTATAAACTACCAATTATAGTTTTCCTCGTAACTGTAATTACTTCGTTTTTAAGTATATAATTGTAGTTGTGGGAGATAAACGTTCAATTTTATTGTAGCAATTAAAATTTTTATTGTAAATTTTTTTTATACTTTTTAAGTTTCAGTTTTACTATACGTGTAATATTAAATTGTAGTTAAATTTATATTATTATAAGTTTCCGTCTTCATCTCTTCAATACAAAATAGTATCCAGTTGGTACCTATTATAGTATAATTTGCTTCATAGTTTTTTATTTTTCTTAAAAATATCTCGCATTTATGCATTGAAAATTATTTCACATCTTTTTGGTTATTGATTGATTATCGTGAACTCACTTTATTATACAGATAGTGCCCTATAGAATAGTGGTTCTTCACTTTTGATAATAACTGTAGAGGTAATTTTATTCATAGTGGTTGGGAGTGGCTAATGTGCAGAAACGAATTTTCGCAATTTCGGTTCTATTTTTGTGTCAATTGATGGAATTGGGTGTCAAGCGTTCTCCCTCCACATTTGCCGCGCAAGCCCCAGTCACGTGCCAACCACTATGAATAAAATTACCTCTACTTAGTGGCCATATGTTTATACACTGAATCAAATTCGTGTAGTATGTAGCCTATATCTAGGGTTTTGACGTTTATAATATTCACTAGCTAGAAAGCCCGTCCACGGACGGATAGCTAACCGGTAGATCTCTTTTTTAGAGGTAATACTAATTTAAAAAAATCGTTTCCTAACACTAACGTCAGCGCGACCTGTGAATCTCTTTTTTAACGGGCTTCATTAAAAAAAAGTTTCCCAATCCTGACAATTTTAATTGGTCACGTTCAAACATTCTCGCATGCAAAAATTATGATGATGATAATTTAATACATTTATTGAAAATATAAGAGTAAAATATTAAATTTTATGTATGAATCATCATCGGATTAACAGATAAAGTTGAATCATTTTGTAGGTCGGTGTTTTCGACTTCTTTCGCATTTCATGCGTTTTTTGTTGGTGAAGTCTGGTTTATCTTGAATTTGTCATTTGTGTGTGTTGGTCCATTGTAATGATGGTTGTGTGTCTCTAAACTCTAAAGAGATCTTCTTCTTGAACCAATAAGGTTTTCGGACAGATTAATATAGGTAGGCAGCGTCCTGGATTTTTATATAGGTATGACCGTATGTATGACTATAGGTATGACTCGGGCTTGAGAGAGGCGGTCGGAGCTTAGCGGTCACGCGATTTCACTATGAATGCTAAATGCCCGGTTCGAATCCGGGTGAAGTAAGAACTTTATTCTGGCCGTCTCTCTGGTCCTCTAGGTTGGGGGTCGGGTCGATGGGTCAGCTCCTCATCGCCTGTAAAGAAAACAAAAAAGATCATTGAACCACGACCAAAGTCTCGCAAGAGATTTGGCAAATGGGAACGGATAAGCAGTTACTAACTGTAGCTTGATGTGTTGTGAGGTGTTTATTTACCTTGCAATGCAAAAAGCAGTCTTAGATATATAGATGTTCTATTCTATTTTAAGCGTTTCCTAAAATAAATGACCCTTTTGGTGCAGAAGCACAAGCTCTACTAATCTTTTAACTTCTTCTTCTTCTTCGCTTCATGGAGTAGGTTATGTTGCTTGTTCCGGCACCCATCTTTTCCTCTGTCGGCCTATACTTCTTCTTTCTGGTAGTTTGTATCTTCGGGCTGCTAGTGCCTTTTATATTTATGATAAATATAATATGGCCACTAAGCACTGATTTAAAGTCCCTCACGTTCCATAGGTTAAATCCGGTTTCGATTAAATTCGCTGAATTCCATATATTATGTTGTTTTCGATTATTTAAGTTTCGAATCAGTAGTTTGGAACAGGCTTTGAACAGTTGAGGAACAGGCAACTAACGAGTGACGAACAGGCAACATACAATCAACGAATAGATAACCGTGTGTAACTAATTTTTTCAATTTGTTACTTGGTTTTCCTTTTCATATATTTTCACAATATTTCTGAGTACGCCCATGCATTTATTTTAAATGCAATCGTAACTTTAATGCATTTTGTTATGTAGATGAAACGTGAACTGCGAGCGTTTGAATAGATAGGAACATTCTTGCGTTGTAAATTTAATTTAGTTACCAGACCACCTAGCAGAACGGTGATGTTTTGTTGCAACGGTTTTCTTTTTATTTTATTTAAAAGGTAAATTTAAATCTTAAAAAAAATTCAATGGAAAAACTCTGGAAATTTAATGCTTTACAGCGGTATTCATAAAAAATTTAAAACACTGTTTTAGTTAAAGTGCTCTTTAACCCATAACCTAACTTATTGTGTTTGCTTGTATTTCGAATTTTGTTAGGTTAAAATACCAACTTATTACAGTAACCGCGCTAAACTCCCTATAAAGTAGTTCAAAGTAATGTTTAAATGAACTATTTTATAGGGGGTTAAGCGCGTTTACTGTAATAAATTGGTATTTTAACCTAACAAAATTCGAAATGCAAGCAATACAAAATTAGGTTATGGGTTAAAGAGTTCTTTAACTAAAACAGGCTTACAAGACTGTTTTAAGTTTTTTATGAATACGGCTGTTAGAGTTTAGATTATAATAAATTTTACATCGTAACTTGAAAAAACTGAAGTGCATTACGCTTCAAAAAGTTCTCGTCAGTATTTAATTTACATTTAGATATTAATTTCTTTTGAATAAAGTAATTATATTTGATTCATTAAACCGTTAAAAATTAAAAAGTTAAAAGACTTTTACGAGTAATAAATTAAACTAGGAAGACTAATTTTCAACATTAATAATTTGTAAGTCTGTAGGTACACAGAATGTAGTACGCTTAGTACGTAATTTAATACATAATAATATTCTATAATATTTATTATTATAATATTTTTTGGACAAAATTCTATTATCTTGACATTTATAAAAACTAAATTTAATTTTTTAATTGTAATATTTTAGTTTTTTTAGATAAAATCTTCGACTTTTTTGTCTGCGCTTGCGATGATGTAGTTCAGGAGTTGCGCTACGAAGTTGGAAACGTCGCTTGGAGACGCAACAGACACATTTGTATTAGGAGCACATATAATTAAGAATATTGTAAGTTTTATTTTGCAGTACCATTATATTATTCAAAAATAGAACTATCACATTGTTTATCAAAAATGTAAATATACTTTTTATATCGAAAAAGCTAAACTTCCGTTGGCTTTCAGGTTGTGATTTTGTTTCCAATAGCCAAATAAGTCGCATTAATAATAGTTATTATTAAGTAAATATGTTTTATATATTTATTTACGGAAATATCTTATTACAAAATTAAAATTTCCAAAAGATAGCAATATAAGAAAAACACACTAATGCATTTATACTAAATACGTACAATTCATTGGTTACACTGTTACACATAATTTTATATTCCTTTATACGTAAAAATAATTAGTTTACAACAATGATTTGTAAATAATTATTAATTTCTTCACACATTTTACTAACAAGGGGAGTGCTAACATTGTCACTCACCAATTTGCACCATATTTAATATACCTTTTCGTCATAATTAGTTATACATCAGGTGAAATAAAAGATAAAAGGAGTGAGAAGGCGTAAGAAAATTGTGTGCAAAGCAAAGTTGGAAGAAGACTAAATCACTCCTGTATACCAGGTTATCTTAGTTGTTAATTGAAATTTTTATATTGAACGATAAATTTTAAGGAGATTTTGGTGTTAAACAAATTATTAATTTAAAATTCAAAAATTCGTTATTCAATCACATGTTGTTCACATCATTGAAATTATTTTTGCACCGGATCAGGAGGATACGATCTTGGTCGCTTCTCTGAGGTTTTAACAAATTAGGGAAGCTAATTGAATTGATTGTGGTTGGCGATAGAGAAAGTAATTGTTTATTTATTTGGTTTATTTTTTTTGTTTAGTTTTGCATATATTTTTATACTGGCCTGAGTACTACTGAGGCCAGTATATAAGTTTTATAAAAGTTTATAAAAAAAATAAACAAAAAATATAACAGAATAAATAAACAAATCGCTATATTTCTTGCTTCTCTTTAAACGCCTGTACATCCGCGAGAGCACGAAAGCCCATAAAGAACCTTAAAGTTTTTTTAAGTTAAAGGTAAGAACTAAGTATCCTGTAAATTTCAAATTATTTTCTCTTATCAAAGAAGTCCAAATTGTAGCCTGAACTATGCAAATTCTTAAAATTTCAAGCAACGATTTTTTCATAACGAGTTGAGAGTTGACTGAACAAGTCAATTTTAATTTTGTATTCTCTTGGGATATGTGCACTTTGATATCTGAGAATGATTAGACTTTTACATTCAACAGCGCAGACACCGGATCAGATCAGATCAAGGGCTTTTCCATTCCTGTCGGAATATTGCCACTTCTATTGAAGTCTTTACAATCCATTTCACGAGGTGGATTAATCCTCTTTTTTCTACTCTTTTTACTACAACTTTTCACCACAGCGTGTGGATGTCCACCGAAAGGCCGGGCTAAGAAATTCTGCGAAGTCCGCGACTTGAACCCAGAATTTCCGCTCCGTAACTCAACCAGCGATCACATCACTCCACACCGTGGTCTGCAGACACCGGAGTCAATTGAAAATCACAAAAAATCAATAAAGTACATGTATTTTCAAAATAAAATAATAACTTAGAATTACGAGTACCTACCTACTATGGCATAATCTAAAACCAAATTATTGTAGTTAGTAAAATATAAAAGATGCGTAATTGAGCAAAAATACACTCTCTCGTGGTGTCGTTTTGACTTATAATATTATGGGATTATAAATGATGTGCATACAGTTAGCTTCTCACTTCTTTTAACCACTTTATGCACAAATTAATTGTGGGTAATCAACGGTAAACAAAGATGCGACACGCGTGGGATTGTACATTAATTTCACCTACGGTACTTAAACAAGGACATGATGCGCGTAATTTAAATTTAAATTACAGAAACAAATAAAATATTATTTTGGTATTATGTTGTACTCAATTTGTATATTACACTATAATAAGTTAATGTTTATTATAGGAAATTATATTTTTATTACTTTATTAAAACAAAAGAAAAAGATCAAGATTTAAGAATATTGACTATAAAATTTAAAGTAAGAAATAAATCTATTCACCTCATAAGCTTGCGTCTATATCATGCTCTTGTTGTCACAATAACAAAAGAAGAAAAAAGAACATTTTACGAAGAGCTGCAAGAATAATTTGACAAAATTGCCCATAAAAATACTACATTAATAATATCTATATGATTAAATCACCCATTATCATTATATTATCATGGGTGATTTAAACGCCAGTATAGAGAGCGATGCTATATCACAAGTACAGCCAAATTTCAGCAACCTGTATGTGCGTGAAGTTATAACTACAGTCCGGATTTGTAGCTATTATGCTTTTTCTGAAAATTCGAAGCAGCTGAAAATTTTAGAAAAATTTTGTGTTTTAACTGAAAAGAAGTCATTTGGTATCAAGTTTTATATGCTTTTTTTGCTTTTTTTTGGCTTTTTGTGCTTTTCGTGCTTTTTTTTTTTACTTTTTGTGCATTTCGTGCTTTTTTATACTTCATTAATGCTTATTTTACAAAATATTTCAAAGTTTGATCTTTTAAATGCATCTTTCTCTTTTAAAATGCAGAAAATTTTGAAAATTTTAAAAATGTTGCTTATGAATTAGAAAATTCGGATAGCAAATCTATAAAAGATTGCCAAAATGTATTAAAGAATCCAGAACTTAAAGCAAATTTAGCGTTTATTAAATGCCACTGTAACTTTGTTACTGATGTTATAAAATCTTTCGAAAAGCAGCAAATGCGTCAACATAAAAAAGAAATTGAAAGATGTGTTAGAGAAAAATAAAGTATTAAAAATCTTAAATAATATAGCTAAAACAATAGCTGGAGAAAATATTGAAGATTTTGAAATGGAACCCCACTTGTAGCAAAATTCAAATTTGCACCTATTAAAACTAGTGTAGATATCGAAAGAAGTTTTCTGCCTACAAAAATCTATTAAGTGACAGAAGGATGAATTTTACCAAAGAAAATTTGGAAAAATTCTTAATTGTTTCAAAAATTAAATTAATAGGTACTTTTATTTATGCTTTTTTTTAATACAATTTGTGCTTTTTTTGACAAAGTTGATGCTTTTTTTAGTATTATTTGGTGCTTTTTTAAGCACTTTTTTTTCCCATTTTTTATGCTTTTTTATCCGGACTCTAGTTATAACTTATCACTGCCATTTTCTAAATTCGTAAAATTTTTTATTGTGCTGAGTTGTGTCCGGTGTGTGCCGCGTTGTGCCATATTTTTGTTTTTTATTTTTCGGATTTTATGGACATAGCTGATTTTTAGAGTAGCAGTTAGCACTGCCATTTTCCGTAATTCTAATTTTTTTTATTGTGCTGGATTGTGCTCGTGGTGTATGTACCCATATTTTCGCCCTGAAAAATGTTCTGCCCTTCCTTCCCGAAGTACTCGGCAAGCTAGACAGACAGACAGACAGATTGTAATAATAATAACGTATTATAGCAATAATTGGTCTACCGTTACACATATAGTATTATATACAGGGTGCGGCACGGAAACTTCCTTATTTGAAACGCGTTCCCTGAACCGACAGTTATTCCGAGAAGGGTGATGGGGTGGCGCTCATTCCAAAAAGCGAAATTTAAAGTTTTCTGTCATGTAGGTTTAGTAACGATCATGCAGTGGACGACGGAAAAGCGCGCGTTTGCCTTAGAGAAGTACTTTTCTAGCAATCGTTCAATCAGCGCCACACAATGTGCATTCAGGAATCACTTTAATATTGCTCCCGCGGGTCGTGTTCCTGGTCGGAAATCGATTCCTTTATGGGTGGAGATCTTTAGGAAAACAGGTGATGTGCAGAAAAGAAATTCTGGAGGTTCAAGAACGGGCAGGACGCCCGAAAACATCGAGCAGGTTAGGTAATCAATTTTGTGATCTCCTAGGTCAGGGGTGGCGAACCTTTATGTATCAACGTGCCATTTTTTCTAAAGAAATGTTTAATGAGGCCATAGACGTGCCATCAAATAATTAAATATAATATTTAACAGTGTATTTTTTGATCGGTGGCGTGCCCAAAATATTGTGTCGCGTGCCATCAATGGCACGCGTGCCATAGGTTCGCCATCCCTGTCCTAGGTGATCTGCGCGAAAACATGCAATTTTGCTCTTGATGTCGAGATCATTGTGTGAAACGAATTCTTCAGAAAGAACTGCAATTTCATCCATACAAATTGGCATTGGAAGCCGTTCTTGACAATATTCCTCATGACCCCTTTGTGTTCTTCTGCGATGTGGCTCATTTTCATCTTTCTCAACTCTCAGTTCAACTGAAGAACAATATTCAAGCTGTTATCGAAAATATACCCGTCGATATGCTGGAAAGAGTGGATAGAAGTTTCAAAACTCTACTATCTAAATGCATTGACCACAACGGAGTCTTAATGAAATAATTTATAAAACATAATAAATAAAAACTTTAAGTGTCTCTCTGCAATATGGAAGAATATTTAAACTCATATCTCCTACACTGTTAGTGTTATTTATTTTTAAAATAAGTTAGCTTCTCTGCCGTACCCTGTAGTACGGGAGCCAATAACCAAAACCATAGATAATCGTTTTACGGCCAAAACCGTATAAAATCGTTAGATCAGATGATCTTGAACCCGACAAGGTGGGTAGTAAAAGTCTAAAAGGTCACAGCTTCGCGGGTCCATTTCTACTATATCAAAAAAATAATAGGCAGATGGTATTATCACAACACGTCTGATATTAAAAATATACATAGACTTTGTCATTTTTTTACGAAAATGTTTGTTTTTGGACATTTTGTGTGTAGCATTCTCGAACATCAACACTTCTTCTACACTCTCTTATCAAGCTTCTCTGTTAATTTAAATAGCAGCAAGTTTTGCTTTCATTAATTAGATTTTGATTTCAGGTACCACACAACGTCAAGAAACCTATCAAAACAATTTTAATATTCTTGAATAAAACTACTCCCTTCTGAGAGAGATTAACCCTTCTTATCTTCTTCCTTCTGGGTTAATCATTCAATTAAGGACAAATTCCCTCCTTATAAAAATAAATAATCTGTTGGTATAGTTTCCCAAACCTTGGAAACTCAACTTTGAAAACAAAATCAAGAACAAAAATTCAAAATTATCTTTTCCTTAAAATTCAAAGTAGAGAATAACTGAAAAATTCGACGCCATCCTTCGTAGTATCTGCCACTGTTCATTATATAGCAAAAAAAAAGACGACAATAGCTTTGTTCGCGGTAACAATCCTGAATACGTTCTGATATAGGTATACCTACTCCATATTATACTCCGCAACTTAAAAACGGTGGTAATGTAGGAGGACCCATCTGTAGCGTAACTAGGAAATTGGGGTTCACCTGCAATATAAATGGGGTCTTTTTTTTAACTTTTCTGAATTAAAAACAACTTAGATAATATCGTCCCCTTAGTACTATAACTAGGTAACTTGAAATTACTCATATTGAGAAAATCAAGTTTAAAGTTTAGAATAGCAATTGGCAGGATAGACTTAGGTATGATTCTAGTTTACGGTTACAACACCGATCTTCTTCATATTTGGTGTGGACATGCTCCATGATGTTCTGAACACGAATCACTAAAAATTTTTGCGCGGAAACTATTTATTTGCCCGTAAAAAAATAATTTCTAAATTTGGATTAAAATGTATCTACATTTTGCAAGTGGATATTCAATATTTAGAAACATAATATAACTTTTTTAGTTGTAGCACTAAATGAAGCGGTTAACATTAGGTGATTACATGTAGCTAACTCAAAACAGCCAAAATTCAAGTTACCTAGTTATAGTACTAAGGGGACGATATGACAAAAAATAACCATAGTGAAAACTAGCGAATATTTTAAGTTTTCTACAATCTGCAAGAAAATTATAGTGTTATTTAAACTACACTGGGCAACGCTTTTAATATAGCAATAACTGAATATTGCAAAAATAATACACTAACGATGATAATATTATTATGATCGAATGTTTATGAATTGTTTCTATTTGTGGAATCACCTCCACAATTTTCTAATTTTAAATAAAACAAATAAATAATATTTAAGTACTATTTTATTTAACATGTAAAACCAATGTCAAGAATTTATACATAGCAACCTGTATAATTATTTACTAAATAAAAGTTGCAAATTGGGCGAATCCAATTAATAGCTTATAAATTTATAAATTGTACAATATGGAATGTTTGTTCAATTAGGATAACAGATATTTTGAAGTTAAAGATTTTTAATTTTCTATTTACATTTGAAGATATTTATTAAGTTAACTTAATGAGATTTCACTAATTTTCTATATTGTATTAACACTAACAATAACTTAAATTATCCACAATAACATTCAAGAAATTAACTCTGCTACCATATAGCTGAAAACACGTAGTTATAATTCTAAGAAAATATCTTTGTTAGGCACATAAAATAAATATCTGTTTACAAGATTACAAAATCTTTGGAGATACAATTTATATTTTAAATATAGTAAGCCACTAAAAAATAAGTTGCACTTTTGTGTTAAAATAATTTTGAATCGATGATTTATTGGACGTAAATGACAAACACCAAATTTGAAATATAAAAATAAATATACTTAGGTACTTGTTGGCAAGGGCGGATCCAGGGGGGCAATCGCCCCTTCCTTCGAAAAATTAAGCATTATTATATAATATAAAACATAAAAACTAAACTTATTGGAAAATAATAGTATGGAAGGGAGTTGTCAATTTTTGTATTTTTCTTTTCAATCTCTGGAATTGAGAAAGTTGCTGAATCCGCCCCTGCTTGTAGGTATAAGATGTAAAAAGTTAGAAACGTGCACAAATTGCATTTTAGCGACGCGTCAATCCGCGGGCATTGTTAGGCGTCCTTGTTGGCATTTGTTATATTATAATGACTAATTATAATTTATGAACAAAATTATAAATTTCAAGATTTTAAATCATTTGAATACGTCGATGCAAATCTGCACGTTCCCTATAGGCAATGCTAAAGTTATGCACGCTAATATCTTGAAAAACAATTCATTAGAGGCCAAAAATCATTGTTTTTGAGTTTTATATTCTAAATATTAGACATCTAGTACGTATAGTATGCCTTAGCCGTGTCAACTTGAAAGTCAGGGTATCCTATGACTACGTTAACCAGAAGAAACGTCAATAAAAAATTATTTTAAAAAACTGCCACTTGATGCTGGTAATGAAATATAATGGAAATTAATTGATTTGTAGTTTATATGTAGTGAAACTTAAAAAAAAGTTTTAAATATTATATGCTTCCACAGATAGGTCATTTGTGAAATTTAGTTTATTTGTAATTTTACAGATATGGTTAAATAATGATATATTATAATAAATTTTATTATGCTTCTATATTATGTCCAATTTATTAATAAATTATTAAAAAACAATGAAATTGTCGAATGTCTTTAATAGTCTAAAAAGTTTTTGATATTGATCTTGATATTTCTTCTAGAAAAGCAGTTTCCATGAATTCACATAATGCTATGTTCATATCTTTTTATAAACAGTACTTTTATTAATTGAAAAACTATAGCACCAAATCGAAAGCTTTCTATATAAACCAACAAATCCTTCCGGCAGTTTGTTAAAATAATAAAGTTTTGTGCGTTTCTTTCTCACCTTAATCGAATTAGCGGTGTCCCATAATATTGAAGAAATATTTTCTGAACTACATACATCTTATATCAAGCAATGAAACTGTTATGCTTTTATAAATTACGTTAAAATATTAACTAATTTAACAGCTTTTTATATACCTAACCGTCATTCTCATCCATCAATTTTGAACCAAGTATAGAAAAATGAAAACTTTCATAAGATTTGATGTATAGGTATACTAATTAAGAATAATTATTATATTTAATTTTAAACACAGTATGGAATGGAAATAATAATAAATATCAAAAGTTATTTAAAAAAACTAGATAATAAAAAATATATACACAATTTTTAATTAACAAATAATAAAAAAGGAACGAATAAATATATAATATAACAAATAATTGCTACATACATACATAAAAATGGAATGTAAAAGTACTTATAGAATAAAATGTGTAAAATGTAATATCAAAATTCACTAACTAAATAAGAATCAATACTTAGCGCGGTATAATAAATAAGTTCTAAAATCATCAATTAAAACATCAATAACTCTTTAACAGTTGCAATTAATTAATTTTAGGAATTATAATCAATGAGTAATTTAATTGCAACTACTGTTCATTTCTTTTCAAGTTAAAAAGAGTAGATATTGCACAAACATGACAATACTACATACACATAAAATCAGAAATAGTTGTTTACTACACAATAAAAAATAATATCCACCTATTTCTCAAAATTAAGCGTTTCTAACATAATCACAAAATTAACAATATATTCAGACTATGCTCTCTATTTTATTAGCATCATAACACACTTGCGTGGCTACAGTCAAATTTTCTTCAGATTCGCTGTCAGAGGAACCATCCGAGCATTCATTTAACCTTTTTTTTGAAAAACTGGAAGGTGTAAACGTCCTGTCCGGTTTGGATTCAAGAGTGGAACTTTTGCTGGAAGGTGGATTCGAGTATTCTGATGTGTTCCCTTCGTCCGATGCAAATGTTTCTTTAACAGTCACAGCACATTTATATCTATTTGATCGCCGGCCAAGGTAAATAGGTCTACGAGCCCAACTATAAAAATGATTTAAGAATTAATAACATTTATAGCGCACCTTTGGCTTTGTAGATTTTATAAGCACATTCAATTTTAAAATTAGAATAAATAAATTATTCGTATCTTAAATAAATTACCTTAACTTTATCACAGGCTCTTTTCCAAGCTTACTGTGAAAAAAACATTTTGGTTAAACCTAATTTTAATGAATATGGTATTTTGTACAATTTATTCATTAAGATTCAAGTTTTGCATATAAGGAAATTAATAAATAAAACCAAGCTTCTACCATTCATTTTTTATATTACAATAATTCATTACATTGGTAGAAATAATTTTATTCATAGTGGCTTGTAGTGACTAATGTGCAGAAACGAATATTCGTCATTTTGGTTCTATGTTTGTGTCAATTGGTGGAATTGGGTATCGAGCATTCTCCCTCCACATTTGCTGCGCAATCCCCACCACTACCATTATGCATAAAATTACCTCTAAACAAGACATCTGCATTTATGTGGGCAAGCACTGATTTATATTCATTCATTCAAGGGCTTTTCCATTCCTGTCGGAATATTGCCACTTCTACTGAAGTCTTTACAATCCATTTCACGAGGTGGATTAATCCTCTTTTGCTACTCTTTTTACTACAACTTTTCACCACAGCGTGTGGATGTCCACCGGAAAGCCGGGCTAAGAAATTCTGCGAAGTCTGCGACTTGAACCCAGAATTTCCGCTCAGTAACTCAACCAGCGATCACATCACTCCACACCGTGGTCCACTGATTTATATACTAGAAGCTTTATCAATTTTTAATTTCACAAATTTTAAGCTTGAGCCCCATTGTTGGATCTTCATTGGTTATAAATACTTCTTAATTTTTAAGCAAAATACTTATTATTATTATTACTATTTAAATCCAATTTTATTTCGTCATATGTATGTGTCTCATTTTATTTTTTTGAAAAAATTCTTGGAACAACTATGTCCATCATAGAAATTTTAAGCTTAGTTGCATGGTGGGATCAATATTTTATATATTTATTATATTATAATAAATTATATATCTACCTATATATTTTTTTTTTAAATAACAAAAAAATTAGATAAATTAAAAATGATTTGGTTCGGATGTTTGCCGGTTTCACAGAATGCCCCATATTATATTCTAATTGTCGCTTTTTAATGAGTTCGATTATTTCATCTTGAAAATTAATTAATAATTAATTTCAAGAACGAGGCGCTTTGCTTGAAATTAAAATGAATATAGAAAAATAATATTATACTAAAACCTGTAGACATTTCAGCATCTAATTTGTAATAAATATATTGTTTAATAATTTTGTTAAAAATTATGTAACTTTTGTTGATATTATTTTATATCGACGTAATTAAATTAAATATATGCTAATTGGTAAGAATTGCTAAAACATTAAAAACAATTTTGTAACCTTTTGGACTACACCATTCGTGCAATGTACAAAGTTCTGAATGTTGTTAAAATGCAAGGTCCAGTGATGTAGCAAGTCAAGACCGGACCCTGGTGCAAGACCCCCAGCGACCCTCTTTATTATTTTACAAAACAAACATTTTAAATAACAATTTTATTGCACAACGTGTAAATGACCAAAAGTCATCGTAGATTTCACAAAATTTCAATATATTTGAAAAAAGTTCTGTACAATATAATAAACTTTTATAAATTACTTTTACAAAAAAGTCTTTGTACATAATAGAAATTAATTTTCTCCGTGTATCGGGCCCTGGTGCCTGGCACCACTCACACCACCTAAGGCGTATTTTCGCGAGGCATAAAAATTAACCAAAATTTTCGCGACGAATGGTTAGAGGGGAGGTAGTTTTTGGTTAAAAAGTTACCCAATCAAAGTTAACCATAGACGACCGCTCAAAATCAATGGTTTCTTTTTGCGGTTGCTTTGCTAGTACAAATGTGCGCCACAATTGAAATTTTAAAGTTGGAAGTGGCTCTAAACGTTCTAAAGACGAGGATTTGAGGTTATGTTAAATTAGAAATTGTGGTGGGGGACTAACCAAAGTTGACCAAAAGTAACCGAGCGGTACTAACCGGGATCCTCGCGAAAATACGCTTCTATTCCTACGTCACTGACAAGGTCTGTATTGCTTCGTAAGTGTGCGTACACAGTAGGCATCATGTTTCACCACAACCTTTGATCTTTGCTTTGAATTATCTGTCCGGTTCACCGATTCGTTTATGTTTGGGTACATTAATTAATATTGGAGTGGAGATGACTCTGGTTAGCCGGCGCATAAAACCTGCTTTCACTGTGTACGTATACTAAATTCATAAAATTAATATTATTACCCTTATTTAACATTGCAACAACCTAAGTTTTTAATGTTGAAGCAACATTATTTTTTCATTAAAAAAAATTAACAATTAAAATTGTATGGGGGGGGGGGACATTCAACTGTTGTAGCAATGTTTCTACAACAACACCTCAATAATTTAACCAACATCGCAAGTGAATTTTTGATATCGCATCAACGTTGTGACAATATGTTACTTTGCCTAGTGGGAAATTCTTTTCTTTCTTTTATAATTTTTTAAATGGAATATTTTAAAACTAAATGTTTGAATTTATGAATAAATAATATAAATATTTATAATAAAACTCTCAACCTCAAGAAATATGTGTCGGGCCGGCGCCGTATCGGTAGAAAACTGAATAGGTGGTTAAGCTTCCCCCCCCCCCCCGATTTACGCTATACTAAGCGACACCAGAACTAATATAATTATTTTTAAAAGTATTACGTATTTATATGTTAGAATATAAGAACGAGTGTTCCTGATTTTTTTATCTCTATTAATTGCACTAAGGGTTGGGGGAGTTGACAATCTTACAAATTCTTACATTGGGAAGGAGAGGCTTCAAAAAATTATTTACAAAAGTTTTTGTATGTAAAATGTAAATATAAGTTCGAAAAGTATAGATCATATTTATTTCAAATAAAATGAAAATGAAATTAATGAATGATTAAAATAAAGATAATAAATACAAATAAAAAGTTTATTTCTAAAACTTTGTGAGGTGACTACAATAATAATTAATAGATTAAATAAAAATTTAATTATTATGAAAAAATCCAAATTTCTTGAACCATAACTTTAATACTGATTCGGATCCGTCCAGCGACGACGACGAAACCGCATATCTAACTGGAAAAAATTAGTCAATGGTTCTAATCTAGTTGCAATCAAATGATATTGTGTTTATTGAAATTTTTTGTGAAAAAAATGACAGTTAAGGATCATACTTTAAAATCATCTACATATCAAACATAGCGTCAAATATCCATCAAACGTGGATAAATATTTGACACACTTGATGATGCTATACTGACCAAGGAAGGGTCTGGCATAAGAATTACCCATTTGATACATTATCACTTTACATGTAGTTCAATAATTAATATTTCATCAAGTTCAAATTTTAAAACTAACGCGCGCGCATGTATTTATTAACGAGATTCTAATGATTCTACTAATCCTGTAGGTCCATGAACACCGCCTATTCATCTGGTAATCTTGTTAATCTATTACTAATCTAGCAGATTGGCACGTCATTTCCACTGTTTATCAGATAACGGCAGATAAAATTAGTACTACGTATATTTTAATAATTTACGAATTAATGGAATAAAATTAATATTATATTTTTAAGCTTTCTTAACGTGCAATACACTCTTCATCAGAAATTACATAATAAAATATACCTAGTAATTTATTACCACGAATTAAAAACTAACCAATTTAGATAAAATTATTCACATTTTCTTTTTGAAACAATTTAGTTTTTAAATTTAAACTTAATGAAGTTCTAATTTATTATGATCTACGTACGTAAATATATTTGATCAAATTGGGGATTTCAATGTAGTAGGACAATCCCCTTGTGAATGTTTTATGTATGCGTCAGTCACTTCCAGAATTATACAAAAATTTTAACGACAACTAGTTTCCTCAAATCATGAATTACCTGTTTAGAAAACACAAAACTTTTTTGATTTATACTTTGATACAATATTATATTGTAATTTATACAATATTATATTGCATAAAATAAAAATTATAGTTTGGAAATCCCAGTTTACATTTTTCGCGATATTCTAAGTCTAAGGAGTCTTTTTTTAAACAGATGTTACAAGATTAGCGAAAACTAGCGAGCGTTTACATTTTTGTACAATTTTGGAAGAAAATAACATAAAACATGTATTGCTCAATAATATAGTACCTACTGGACAACACTCGTAATTAATTTTTTGATTCAGAAAATAAATTACCTGTATGAAATTATTGATTTATTTTATTTTTGACACTTGATATTACAAACTGATATCATTATTTACGAAGTAAAATACTTACAATACGATATCTGTTTTATTTTAAAAAAATCGGTACTGTGTACTGTAAAAATGAATTATTTTTGACAGTTTTGGATTTTAATGCTTTGGTACAAACAGAATACATTAATATTTTCCTATCTTTTGTTTCAAAACTATAGTTTTAGATGAAAAGCTTTTATTTATTGAATATAATATACAACCCATAAAAACTCTTGAATCAAAACTATTTGTTTTATACTAAGAAATTTTTTTCTCCAATGTAGATTATTATTATGTATTAGCAAAACTTATTTGGCAATGCCATTCCTTTACATTTTTATGGAATTAAAGTGCATAAGTTATAAACACAGTACCAAAGCTTGGCTTCCTTACTAATTCCTTACTTTAAAATAAAATAATAATAATAATAATAAAAACTAACCTTCTTCTTCGTAATGAATCGCCATTGTGTTCTTCATCATCCGTTAAACTATCATTTGGAGCATCTTCAGCGCTATCCAACGGATCTCTGCTAGTACTTCTATTTTGCCTTAAAACTTCATCAATATCGTCCACAATATTTCCATTCACAGTTCTATAATCCGAAAGAATATTGTCTGTATTTGCTCGTATAATAGAAAATTTGCGTTCTATCGTTTCTAAATTGTCATCATCTCTATCTTTTAATTCTTGAATATTTCTGTTAATACTATCATCCTGATCTATCAAATCAGGACTCGAACTTCTGGAATCTTTGTTGTTAAACAATTGAATAGCTAAAAATAAAAAAAATGTTATGATACCCATACAAAATAATTAACTGATTAAAACTAACATGGTTGAGTATGCTGAGCCATATAATGGATCTGAATAGAATTTCCATTAAAATTTTCACCATCGGACGAATGCTGAACTTCTTGCAATATTACTCTTTGTGGATGACTTGGACGGCTAGTATTGGAATGAATAGTGGTTGTGTTTGAGTTGCTTGGACTGAGATCATTTTCACTTAATTCCATGCAATCAGTTTGCGTTTCAGAATCTACTAATACTGATGAGCGATTACTAGAAACACGAGAGCATCCGTTACTTCGAGGCGATCCTGAGTTTGTTCTACTGTGACGTCTACGCGATTTGGAAGAAGAATGTGTAACTGTAAGACCTTCAGCTTGATTTAATAAATTCGTATGAGTATAAATAGGTGATTTTGGTGTTATCTATAACAATAAGATGTTTTAATTTTTCTTGTAAATTAATTACATTACAACTCCTTACTGCTTTTGGACTATCTGGACTTGTCAGACTGCACTCGGGGCTTGTAGGTGTGGTACTACTATTTTGACTCCATCGGCGCTTTTGTAATTTCATGAAAGGTTGCATCAATTTTCTTTTATTTTGCTTCATCTCTCGTTTACGATATTCTTGTCTTTGATGTTGCCCAACTTGCCACAAAACAGCAGAAAGTTCTAAATATAGTTGATTGGCTTTCCCTATTAGACTTTCGTAATGTTCTCTCACATCTTGTATATGCTTTAGCTCATTTTCTCGCTTTCTTATTAAATGTTCTTCCTTTAACTGAAATTCGTGTAGACGCTTTTGTTGTTGCAATTTAAAATGAGTTATATGAGTCTTGATTTCCTCCCTCCAGCTTTCTTGAGTTTTCTTAAACATTTTTTCGTCCTTATAACTACTTAAAACCTGAAATCAAGCAGAACATTACTGTTTGAACGTAATATTAATAGGTATAAATTACCTCGACAGCAGCAATTTCTAAATGGTTATAAATCAACTTAAATGATGGTCGATCTTTTGGATTAAGTTTCCAACACATTTGCATAATTAACTTAATTCCATCTGGACACGTGCTAGGTACAGGAGGACTAAGTTTTCCGGTGCCTACCATATACATTATGGCACTCTGTTCCATATCCTTATATGGAGTTTCACAAGTTAGTAATTCCCAAAGAACTATTCCGTACGACCAAATATCAATTTTTTCCGAACAAGCTTGTTCTTGTATTGCTTCGGGAGCCATCCAAGCTACTGTTCCAGCAAAACTCATTTTTGTACTAACTTCGTTCCACATTCTGGAGGTTCCAAAATCGCTTATTTTTATTATTTCGTTTTCGCCAATTAATACACTAAAATAACATTTTTAAATGTAACATTTGCGTAGAATTTTCAACTTAAGAGGACTGTATACCTAACTTTTAACGAATATCGATATAGCTCTTTTATTAATCTATGGAATTTAATGCGGTTTGAAGTAAATGATTAGAAAAAAAATCTAGTTTCACGGAAAGTCATTAAGAATTAAAAAAAAAAAAATTTTCATTTTTATTATAATAATTTGTCACTCCAGTGACCTGCAAGTGACTTTCCATGAATATACAAACTATTTTAAATTAAAACTATTTTAAAAATATTTATGTAGGAAGACAAAAACCCCTATATATTTGCTTATTAAGAAAATGCATTTAAATCACCGCGAGGTAGCGACCTCTGGCAAATAATTGTATTTCAAAGATTGGAGGCGTGCGCTATTTCATAGACGTGCATTATGTTTATTTTCTTAGGATAAAATTATGTTGTAGCTGTGTTTAAAACGATACTACATGTAACTTTAAATGTTTTATATCACTAACTTTGTCTAAAATTACTTATTTTAATTTATTTACACATAAGTTAATTAATTTGTCTTTTGCACTTATTTTTTAAAACTTTCCTAATTATTAATTTAACTAAATTTTCCTAATTTAGTTTTTGACCCCTCAACCACAAGTGTTCTTTGTTTCTTCGATCACCACATCGACATTTGTTACTAATAAAAAATCTGTATAAGAATAAAAATAACAACGTAGGGGAGACTCAGACGTATCTTTGATATGCCGACCGAACGGCAAAGAATAATTCGAATTGACACGATAGCTAAATTTTTATCCCTTAAAATGGCAGTAGTACAAAATCCTTTTTGTCTTTTTTTTGTGAAAATTTTTGGTTTGATTCTAGTTCTAACGATAGAGACATATTTGCTAACAATTTTCTAAGAAAATTCAAGTTGATAGGACGATTGGTTCAAGAATTATTTCTAAGTTTGTACTCATAAAACTTGTCAGTAAACTTTTTAACCCTTATGTTACCGAATAGGAGTACCCGGGTACTTTTTTGACTTTGCCGATGTATATCTCAGTTTGTATTTTTCACAGCGTATTGGGACTTTGTGACATCTTATAAAATATAGTTCTAAATAAATTAAAGCAATTTTAAAAGTTTTTCGATTTTTACAAATGCAATTTTTTCGCGATTATAACAGACTATGCCTATATTCCCGAATGGGGTACCCGGGTACCCCTTATTGAAAATCGCATATTATTGACCTAAAAACGGATGATTTTATTGAAAACAAGTGATTTATTTTTTATAATGCAAGTGATAATGCCTACAAAACACTAACAATCTCGAAAAAAGCCCTAAAAAGTATAAATTCGCAAAAATTATGTCGGGGTACCCGGGTACCCCACCGGGTGATATATGTTGTTTTTTTATTCGGTAACAAGGGTTAAAATCTTCTTTTTTTTTAATTATTTTTTTTTTTTTGTAAAAGTAGGGGAGACCGGGCTAGTTGACTAACTTTTTAAGTAGGTCTATATATGTTTATTACATTTACCGAAAATATTTTCTTGATTTTAGATATGTGAGTAGGTCGTATATGTCTTTCTCAATTTAATTTTAAATATTAGATTGCTTCTATTTTGACCAGATAAAATTATTTTCCCCATTTAGAATAATAGGTAGAGTTAGTCAACTAGCCCAGAGAACGGGGTTAGTTGACTTATGTATTTTGGTTAATTCTTCTTCTTCAGGTGCCTATCCGATTTCGGATGTTAGCGATCCTCCTGGCTAAGCCAAGAAGACTTTACTAGGGAAATGTTAATGGGGTGGTTTCCCGTTGCCTTCCCCATAGTCCACAGATCGATTTTGGACTTTTTAGATCACAGCACATATCCGACGCAATCAGGATTAGAACCGCGGTTTCCCGCTCTGTAGTCTATCCGTGTTTGATTTACGCCAGACTGCTGGCTTTTTGGTTAATAAATTTATCAATTCAGTGTCGATATTTAAGTGCCTAACGGATGAAATAAATAATATTAACCCTTAAACGTCACCGTTTATACAAGCGCCATATAAGTTAACCAATTAGTGTACAACGTCCGTTTAATCTTGAAACGGACTAACAAATTAGCGACAATTCCATTGAATTCCATTCCATTAACGAATTGGCGCTAATTTGTTAGTCGTCCGTTTAAGGCCGTGTTCTGGTTTGGAATGAAAAAAAATCAAGGTTTTGTTTTATTGCATAATATTCTTAAAGTTTAGACCTTTAAAAATATATTCTCAAGAGAAAATTTTAAAATTCCAATAGTTTAACACGTTTTAGCTACTTTAATGACGCAGCAACTGAACCTAGCAGTGAGTAACTTATCGAAGGTCGTAGTAATTATGTATTTTATGACATTTTAACATTTTTCAACATGGTTGACATAATATCTCAAGTTCCATTTGACCGATTTACTTCAAATTTTGTACAAACTTTCACTATATAACTGTCTATCGCCCCTACCACTTTTGTATCAAAATAATTTGTTTTACGGGTTGAAACTTTTGCTTAAAACTTTAAACGTGTTTTCCTCAAAACAACATTTTACAACCTGGTTGACATGATATCTCAAGTTCTATGTAACCGATTTGCTTCAAATTTTGTACCAACCTTCACTATATAACTGTCTATCGTTCCTACTACTTTTGTATAAAAATTATTTGGTTTACTATTTTAAAAAATTAAAAATTGTGAAAAAAACAGTCAGATATTTTCGATACAAGTTAGAAAAAGATACTTTTCCACGCGTTTCCCGTTTTCTCTTTGGTAGGGACGATAACGACATTCTTACTAATTAAGAATATTTTTTGAAATCTTGTCTCCGATTACCAGAAGGGTTGCAATCGTGTCAACCAGCACACCCTCTATATTTTTTTTTACCCCCAACTTTACCGGGTTAGTGTGAACTCCGCCAATTCGGCAGGTAGAAAAAAACAAAAAAGTGTGAACTACGCCAAAACCAAAAAGGTCGACAGTAATCCAATATGTGAACTCCGCCAACAGCCATTTAACAATGTGTTAACTATTTATATCATAAGCCGGAGATTATGGTTATTGGATTTTAAGCCAAAATGGCTCTGGAGCGCTGCAAAGCGGAGCGGAGCGTAGCGTCAATTTTGGCAACATATCCACCTAGGACACGATTGTCTCGCGACAGTAATAACCTGGCTGTGACTGTGGCGCCATCTGTGGTGCGGTGATGTAACTCTTAGAAAATTTGACTTCACAGTGAGGTTATGCGAAGTTGTGTTATGTTTCCAAGCATGCGCATTTGTTTTGCGCACAGCTGTTTTGTACTTGAAATTGTGATCAATCACGTGAAATTTGTGATTACAAATGTGCACATAATAATAATTAAAAAAAAATCATTTTAAAACTCATACAGGCGAAAAACCGTTGAAATATAATTTGCACATATTTAAAAATAAATGTGCACATAAGAGAATTTAAAAACTCATACATTATAATACTCATATACAACAGTTTTACCATTGCCTCCTATGGTTTTACTTATTTTACCTTAATATTAATAGTAATTAAACATTGAATAATTTCATTTTAAGGTTATATATTGAATTTAAGATAATAATTATTAATATTGAATGTGTTTTTTAACACGTTTTAATTAATGATCATTATTTTTTTAAACAATTTATTCAATAACTTAAATAGTGGTAGAAGTAGAGTAAATAACATACTCATACATTACATAAAGTAATGTAATTTATATTAGTAAGTAAGTAGTAAGTTCATTACCGAAATTTGACATCTGTCAAAATTAAATTTGGTATTCCTATTTCTAAGTACAAAACAGAAACAAATGCGCATGCTTTCAAATAAAATTCCTTTCCACAGCATCATCCCATCCACAGATGGCGCCACAGTCACAGCCAGGTTATTACTGTCGCGAGACAATCGTCCTAGGACAGAGTTGAAAAAAAAAGCTAGATTCACCCCTTGATAATACCACAATTTGCCCAGTTGGATCACCCCCGGGGGATGTTTTTAATGAGTTTAGTGTTAGATTTCGTAAAAGCAGTCTCCTTTTACGGTACCCCTATTATAAGTAAATAAATTTTTGTTATTTTTAAAAGTAAAATTATTGGTAAAAACAGGGATGCGTCGGTAGGTTACTGTTACAAACGATTACTTTTTTAATTAAATATAAATTTACTAATAAATCCCTCCCTAAATAAATCCCGTAAGCCCGTATGTTAACTCCACCCAAAATTGGCGTGGATTACATTTCAGATTACTGTCGACCTTTTTGGTTTTGGCGTAGTTCACACTTTTTTGTTTTTTTCTACCTGCCGAATTGGCGGAGTTCACACTAACCCTTTAAATCATGGTCAACATTGCATATTTTCACAAAATATAAGTGAAAATACAACAAAGATTACAAATACGAGAATAATTAATAAATAATGAGAATAAAAATATTTACTTAGCGTCGATGTTTTCAGTTTTCTAAATCTTAAGAACGCAACTTGCACTATTTTATCACCATAACTCATAATAATGGTAGGTATGACATGCATATACAACATGAATATCGTACTCTGAGCGCCATCGAGTGTATTATTTAGAAATTTTGGGCAATTAGTCAACTAACCCCTATGGTCAACTAACCCCGGTATCCCCTACTGTAAATTTTTAATTTTTATTATTTATTTACAATTTCGGTTACTTTATTGGTCATATATATTTAAATAATGTTATAAATATTGTTCAATTTGTTTCAACCTTTTTTTTATGTGATCATAAATTAATCTATAACCAAAAATATGGCGAAGCTAATGTGTTACGCTTGATCTAGTGTGGTAGTCGAGTTTAAATGTAACACAACCTTGACAATTTTATGCAAAATACTATAGGACATTATATTATCAGACCCTTTATAAGAAAATAAAATAAAAAATAATTGATTTTTTAAAACTTGCAAAGGAGAAAATAACGAACGTCTATGAAATACCTAAAAATGCAAATGATTTATAAAAGACAAACGCAAGCGTACGAAGCAATAATGTAATATTAGCACGAACAACGAGATGTAGAAACAATAGTATGTAGTAACTACATCTATGCAAATAAAATAGTATACGCCTATCAAACACATTAAAAAGTAGTGGGGACTTTCAAGTCGGAATTTAAATGTACATATACAGCCGTCTTAATAAGTATAATAAAATTAATTTATTATTTATATATTTAATTTGATTTAATTTGTATATGATATGGGTTTGTTGACCTATCTTTTTGACTTTGAGAAATTTTAATTTTTAATTTGATTTTAATTTTGTGATTTTAACTTTGTAGTTGGTGGTATGAATAAGACTCATAAAAAAGTCGAAACGCGTAACCAAGAATAAATAAAAATAAAATAAATACAGGAAAAGTGCATCTTTATTATTGAATATTAGTTAACCTGTAAGGAATCCTCACTATATAATTCGAAGTATAATAAAAACGTTAAATAAATATTATGTGGTAGCGATAAGTTCACTTCCTTCTTCTTTCAAGCGCCTTTATTGTGTCTGTAGTGACTACAAAATAAGGAGTTTACTATGGAAATGTAATTAACGGGGTGGTCCGAGATGGATCTATGCTATCTATGGACTGGGGGAAAAGCAATGGGAAATACACGCTCACATTTTCCTAGTAAATCAAAAATTGATCGCCTTTGCACCGAAGCTCCTACTTTACAATTAAATACATATTGAAAAATTAATTTAATCATAAAATAGATAAATTCGAAAAAGTGACGTAAAGATCATGATGATAAAATAGATAATAATAAATTAACACTTACTTTGGACTTTTTAAATCCCTGTGAATGATTTTGTGCGCGTGCAAGTATTGCATTCCACTAGCAATTTGCTTGGCCCATACAACAACTCTATCAGCTGTAACAATTTGTTCTTGACTTCTTAATAAATCGTAAAGAGGTCCATATGGGCAATATTCCATAACTATACAATAACATGGCGATTGGGTACAAACACCTTTGAATTTAATAATATTAGGATGGTTTAGTTTGCGTAGATTTTTAATATCAGTTTCTTTTATATCGGAAACCTTTTTAACAGCCACAGCTTCATTATTTAACACTCCCGAGAAAACAATTCCTTGACCTCCACATCCTAACCACTGCAGATCTGTTATCGATTCAAATGGTATTTCCCAATTATCTACAAATGTAAACAAACATTATTATTGTTGTTAATTCATCAACCAGTAGATACATGTACAAGAAAATAAATAGTATTACAAAACTATAGTATCATTTAGGGCACAGTATTCCTAAGTAAAAACTATTGTCCAATCAGTAATATTAATATACAGTATAGTAGAGTAGTTCTAAAGAAAGAAGAAAAGGCGTAGCCAAAATCCGGCGCAGTAGAGATCGCGTGACACCCAATTCCACCAATTGACGATTGTACGAGTTTTGGTTTCTGCGCATTAGCTCCACCATTTCTTCTTTCTTTGGAACCACTCTACGTAAAAGAAAACTGCGAGGGGGGGCACCTGCACCATCAATTCAGAGACCTTTCACATTGTTTCTGAATTAAAAATAACCAGATAAGATAAGAGAATAAAAAACACACAAATAAAAGTTTGTGTATTGGGGAAAATGAAGGAAAATGCAAGCTGACTGTAACAATGTTATCTACACTACAAATTTAACAAAACTTTATTACACTTCCTCTACTTTTTATTTTCGTATTTTGGTTTTATAATTTATTTTTCCTGTACATCATAAATAAGGATCATTCAACAATTCTTACCTTGATTTTCTGCAATTTCGTTAGCGTTTGCTTTAACTCTGTTGGTCAAAAGAAGTGGTTTCAGACAAGCATAAAATATACCCTGGACCCAATTTTGCTTAAGATTGTAAGCAGGTTGTGGAGTTTCAGGTGAACTGGGAGTATGGCACGTTGCTTGATTAATATTAATTTTCACATTTTGTAGATCTATGTTTGGTTTATGAAGACTTAATTGATCCATATCTTGTTGAATGCAACGTAAACTAGAACAAAATTGTTATTAACAACAACTGGAAATACTATCAAGAAACTTAATACTCGATGTTATGTTATTAAAAAAAATTATAGATTTCCAGTGTAACCATATTATTTTCAAGGCTTTGCAATAAACAACGAACAAAGCATTATTATCACTATAATGAGACAAATTAAGTTTATTATTCACGAAAACATAATATGATAACACCATTAATGTACTAGATGTGTCTTTTATTGTAAATTGAATTGTTAATTATATAATACATTTTATACACAAAATAATTCTGAACCATTGTGCCAAATATTAATTATGCGAAAATTTTCGAGAGGTACTTCATTGAATAATGCTACATTCACACATTGCGAATGCATTCGTCCGAATGAAGGCTTATTTTGCTATACGTTGCGTTTCCGTTTCATACCGGTTCCGTTCAAATATTATACTTGACTGTGATTGGCTTCCGATGGAAAGTGTGCGGACGTCAGCCAATAATATTTAATTATCTCTGGTATGGAACGGACACGGAACGTAGCTGGAACGTACTATAGTGAGAATCATCAACATTAATTCCTTACATGAGACGAGCGTAAGGTTCACGCAAAGAATCGTGGCAGTAATGTAGCTAATGTGCAGAAACGAAAACTGGTCCGGTCCGTTTACACGACAGCAGTAGCACGTTCTCCCTCCACCTCTACGGGGTAATGTGAACTCCGCCAAAAGTGTTGTGAACTCCGCCAAATGCAAAAAGGTCGACAGTAATCCAAAATGTGAACTCCGCCAACAGCCATTTAACAATGTGTTAATTATTTATATCATAAGCCGGAGATTATGGTTATTGGAATTTAAGGACGGATTAATCATACCAATAGAAATGCGTGAATTTTTCTTAAATGTTTTTTTAAGAGAACGTCATTAAAATGTAGATACACCGGTAGAGTCTAGATTGGTGATGGGAATCGACTTGTATTTAAGAAGAGATACCCGATTAAAAGGTGGATCCCGGTTGAGGCTAGGTTAGTGTTAGTTTTCGACTTTTTTTTTTAGGAGAACGTCATTAAAATGTAGATACACCGGTAGAGCCTAGATTGGTGTTGGGAATCGACTTGTATTTAAGAAGAGATTCCCGATTAAAAGGTGGATCCCGGTTGAGGCTAGGTTAGTGTTAGTTTTTGACTTTTTTTTAAAGAGAACGTCATTAAAAGGTAGATGCACCGGCAGAGCCTAGATTGGTGTTGGGAATCGACTTGTATTTAAGAAGAGATACCCGATTAAAAGGTGGATCCCGGTTGAGGCTAGGTTAGTGTTAGTTTTCGACTTTTTTTAAAGAGAATGTCATTAAAAGGTAGATACATCGGCAGAATCTAGATTGGTGTTGGGAATCGACTTGTATTTAAGAAGAGATACACGATTAAAAGGTGGATCCCGGTTGAGGCTAGGTTAGTGTTAGTTTTCGACTTTTTTTTTAGGAGAACGTCATTAAAAGGTAGATACACCGGTAGAGCCTAGATTGGTGTTGAGAATCGACTTGTACTTAAGAAGAGATACCCGATTAAAAGGTAGATCCCGGTTAAGGCTAGGTTAGTGTTAGTTTTCGACTTTTTTTTAAGAGAACGTCATTAAAATGTAGATACAGCGGTAGAGCCTAGATTGGTGTTGGGAATCGACTTGTATTTAAGAAGAGATTCCCGATTAAAAGGTGGATCCCGGTTGAGTCTAGGTTAGTGTTAGTTTTCGACTTTTTTTTAAGAGAACGTCATTAAAATGTAGATACACCGGTAGAGCCTAGATTGGTGTTGGGAATGCAGCTTTTAAACGCAATTTTAATTCTCATCCGAATATCTACCAATTCGTACATGCTCTTCAACAAGAGCAGAACAAAACATACGTTGCTCTAAATAGTACTGCAAAACCACCTATACAAAACAGTTACTCCAAAAACAAAGAAAAAGTTATTGAGCAACAATTGTTAAAGTATAATAACAAAGAAATTTCGCGGTTAGATTTCGTAAAAGCAGTCTCCTTTTACGGTACCCCTATTATAAGTAAATAAATTTTTGTTATTTTTAAAAGTAAAATTATAGGTAAAAACAGGGATGCGTCGGTAGGTTACTGTTACAAACGATTAATTTTTTAATTAAATATTTTACTAATAAATCCCTCCCTAAATAAATCCCTTAAGCCCGTATGTTAACTCCACCCAAAATTGGCGTGGATTACATTTCAGATTACTGTCGACCTTTTTGGTTTTGGCGTAGTTCACACTTTTTTGTTTTTTTCTACCTGCCGAATTGGCGGAGTTCACACTAACCCACCTCTACTGCACAAGTAATAGGCTACGTCACTGCCATGATGTTTTGCGTAAACTCTACCGTCAACACATCGTCGCCTGACCTCGAGAGGTAAATATTCGGCGATTTGTGGTTAAATGTAGCCGGTACAACTTGAATTCGGACGCCAACTTCCTTTGATAAGTAACTAAAAACCGACAAGAGATACGTCACCGCTCCCGATTGTCTAGATCAGCCCTGATCTAGATTCTAGACAATTGCGAGCGGCGATTTCAAGAAGTCAATGTTCGGCGATGTGATTTACTATTATTCTGACTGGCTAAAGGCAATAGGAATCATAGCGTCCATAATCCAAATATAGAGGAGAATACATTTAATAATCACTGTATGCTGATTGCTGCTTATCACATTATGTGCTGATACTTATCATATATTATAATACAATAAAATATGTACCTATCTATAGTATCTGAGATGTATTAATAAAATCTCGAGTTTTAACATTAGCTTTGTTCACGGTAACAATCCTGATCACCTTTTGGAGTCCTACGCATGCGGATTTATAATTTTTACCATCTAATTTGATTTTATTAATTTTTTTATCATCTATTTAGGATTGTTATCGCGAACAAAGCTATTATATTTTAAAATCTTATAGACGAACGCTAACGTAGCGAACAAATTAGATTTTCCTACCACAAAATCACTACTCCGTGTGATTCTCCATATATGATTTAGTTTAAACCATGGTTTAAACCAAGTAAAAGTAGTTAAAACAATATTGTGGTACTTCCAAATCAAGTCTTTATCAAAAACAAAATCTCAGTGAATTTTTTTCTTTTCTTTTGGCAAAATAAGACAGAATAAGATATGATTTAAAATCGTACAAAAAATACTATATTTAAATAATTATTATAATAGGACTTACCACGTTTCAATTATTTCATTTATATAACTAATCCATGAAAAATGTAGTTCTATGAGCATCAGCATTTTATTATTACTACATTAGATGAAAATGCTTAATTATTTGAGGATTCAAGTTTTATAATTTATTATTATTATTATTGTGCTATTTTAATTTAAGGTGTTAAAAATTAGGAATATTAAGCAAGGTTATGAGGTTGTTATGTTTTTACTTTATCAAATTATATATTAAACTTTGAACATACAAATTGCGTTGATATAAACCGTTCACTAGTATACTCAAGTTTTGACCAGCATTATTTCGAACATCGCATTAGGTAGATTTTAATTTTATTTTGTGACAACAAAAATTCTTTATAGCGAATTGGATTACACTTATTGACTTATATTATACGAGTAAGTACGTTTATTTATAACGCCTGTACAAAGGAAATTTACTTTTGGGCATTATTAATACACCTGCATATGTAATAGGTGTAATGCATAGGAAGTTGGACTTCTAATCTTACAAAGAGAATGCCAACACTGGGCACCTTACCAAATTGCACCATTTTTATATACCTTTTGGTCATAATTAGGTCCACATTGGGTGAAAATTTAAATTCCATAGCTCAGCCAATTTGGAGGAAATCGATTTTGAATACATTACGATTATGCAAGCCACGATGTTCCCATAAGATTTACATTATCATTACTTCTATTCTCAGTTGCTACTAAATTATTTGTACCGTGAAACGGATTCCACGTTAATCCGTAGGTAATTGTTTACATTTAGTCAGTACTAAACGTAACCACGAACCTGCAACTTAAAGTTGAATCCGCATTACAGCACAAATAAGTCCTTAACAATTTGAGAAACGAACCTATAACCTTACGGTCCGAAGTCCCTACCTATATCCTATACCACGGTCCTCAACCTGTGTATCGCGACACTTTATGGTGTGTCGCCTGGGGGGTCATTAGTCGCCAGTCGCATTTTAGCGTTTTTTATAATTTGAAAACTAATTTTTATAATTTTATAAATTGAAATTAAACAGTTTATTTTAAGAGGTAGCAAATACCTCTAATAAAATCAACTAACGTCCAAACTCCTAAAATTGTTACTCAATAATATACGGTACATCTATACATAAATGGTTGAGAACCGCTGTCCTACAACCATCATACATAATAATCTTAAAACTATAAAATTAGAATACAATCACAAAACCAGAATTAAAAACAAAATTTCTAGAATCGTAACTAAAAATCCAATCTACCAAGCATCAAATTTGACAATACAAGCAAATATTTTGCTTTGAGAAAAACAAATGTTACGTTATATTGATCTAACAAAAACTATTAACAAAGGGTGAATATAATTTATCACACACGTGACACAAGCAAAAGGGGTGCATAAACTAATATAATAAAGAATAGTGAATTTCAAACTTTTAAATAAGTGAAAGTTACACCATAAATTTAATTTTTTTAAGGGTTTTCTATCGAACCGTATGATGATAACTCAGACAAAGAAAGTCCGAAAACTCAGTTCAATTCTGATAATCTCAATGAGTGCCATGATCATTACTAAATGTCGATAAACGCGGTTCCATGGGAGGGAGATAATTAGCCACCCTACAAAAGTGTAGTACCTTTTAATTTAAAACAATAATTCGACTATAAAAAATTTAAAATTTTCGCCTGCAATTTAATTGTTCCTTCTAACTTACTTCTCGTCTCATAAGTCATTTCATTACATTAGCCTCCCCACCAAACAATATTATTTACAAAAATATTATTAAATTATATTAAACAGCTAAAATTTCTTGTAATTTTACCATAAAAATGTTAAAATAATATCTGCAAATTTGACTTGCATGACGTGCGGTACTGGTAATCTGCCAAGCCAATTGGCGGTAGAAAAAATATAAGTGAAACTGAAAACGATGATACAATGATTTATTGCACTGCATTTAATACCAAAAAACTCTCAAGACCCTGTTCCCAGCAATGCAGGTGTTTGTCAAGAATTATATACCCATGAGTCACTGAGGAAACATTATGTTAGCTTTTCAGGTAAGAATGAAGGATATTTTACGTTATTGCAAGAACAGGTTGCCAACTTACCATTTTAAATGCATGATTTATTCAATCAATTATTTATAGGGAAGATTACCTACTTAATTGGTTTAATTAAACAATTTTAAATTAGCTATTTTTATGGATTTAAGCCTTTTACGTATATCAAAATAAATAAATTATAATGTATTCCAGTCTTGAAAACGAAGGATGTAATGGATATTTAGAAAAGATTTCAAAACAATAGTGCTTCAGGGATTGGGAGAAAAACGTTGTCTTACTACCGAAAAAATTGTATCTGCAATCTTTGGAAAAAGGTTAAGTTTAATTATGGTTGCGGATATTATGATGTAAATAATATAATTTATATTGCTGGAAGAGATATTAAATGTGAAACAGCAGGAAGGAATAAAGAAATGAATGTATTAAACATGGCTTGATTATAAGTTAAAATTGAATATCAAAAATCAAAATTTATTAGATAATTGTGAAACACGAAGGATATTTGTAAATATAATTATGTAAAAAAATAGTCAGATGACTTCTAAAGGGAATTTCTAAATCGATGAGGGGTTCTTTCCAGTAAGAAGCATTGCTTCATTTTCTATAATATGATATTATGCAGAAACAGTTTCCTTGGTTGGCAAAGCAGATTAGAATAAAATGAATTTCTTGAAAATAAACAAATTAGAATCTTTTTTTAAAGGAAACTATATTATACACAGATGCCAAATTAATGTGAAAAAAAATAATGAAAAAAAAATTAAGTTTGGTTTAGTTCCAAATTATTTGATGGGAAAACATCAGTGAAAAAATAAAGATAACTTTAAGAAATAAAGCACCAAATAATTTATTGTATAATAGATAGATATCATAATATAATAATAGGCCGAAACAGTCGACAAATTTAATAATTGTTTTATTTTGTCCACAAGAAAACCGAGATTTCATATTATCCTAATATAATAATTAATAATATTATTATGTATCCTGTTATGTCGCAGCATATTTGTAATTTTAGGCAAATAGCTTTTGCCTAGAAAATTTTGCCTCTATTCCTTGAGAAATAGTATCCGACTAAATCGTTGTTGAGCAAATAGTATTTTAGTTGCGTTCGGCAAATATTTTTATTAGCTACTAATTACATATTTTCATGTAAGCAAATATTTAGTTTTTCTAACTATCGAGTATGTAAGTGACACTTCCCATGCAAGATTTTAAGTATGCAAGTTGAATTTGCAAATGAATGGTATTTATTAAGGTACTAAGGAGTAAGTTTTATTACAATTTCCTTAATTAGTAGAAAAAAATATAATGTACATTAGACATGAATTAATTATTTACATTTACACTAACTCTCTAGCAAAAGTGGTTAGAAAAAGGATAGTTCTTATAGAGATTAAGTTGCCTTGTCAGAAAGCTTGCAAGAACAAATCATCGTCTTCTATACTTCAACAGGCTAAATAGTTGTGCAACAGTAGATGCCATTTCAGCAATATTTGCCAAAATAATTAATTATAATGTTTTTGTGTTTACTTACTAATTTATTTATAACTGAAGATCAAAAACACCTACTCTTTGAATTTACTTCTTCTTATAAAAAAATTGTTTTACTATACCATTATAATAATATGTCTAAAAACATTAGATATTACTATTTGACCAACAACGCCAACGGTACCATTCAAATACTATTTACCTAAAATTACTATTTTTCTGCGACATATACTTAATGATATGAACACATACATATATATTATAAACAATAAACAAATAACAATGCGAATAAACAAAATACAAAATAATCCACAAAATATATAAACTTATTTGCAAAACAATTATTTATAATAAATTATATTATATACTCTAGAATTCACAAATTCTTAGTATATTAAAAGATTGGCGAATCGAAGGTATTCTTGAAGGTTTTACAATTTCTCCTTATTGGTTAACTAGGTCAGGAACATTATAATACATTAATTTGCGGTCATAATGTATTATATTATGTGAATAAATCAATCACAACTTGAACTTGGAGATTTGGAAAAACCAGTTGACTAAATATTGTTTCATTATAGTCGATATTATATAAATTTAAATTTGTAAATGGTTAGGTAATAGGGGATGAAAAGATTTTTATTAAATGATATTTATTGGCATTCCTTTCACTCGCATGTAAAACAAGGTTTAAAGAGATCTTTATGTTCTTAAAAAGGAATACATTTTTTAGAAATAAAAAAATATCTGTCATTGCCACCGTATATGCACGGTCAGAAAATTTTTTAGTTTCAGATAATCTACAAGAAAAATATTACATAATATGAAGTCTTATCAATATTACAATAGAACGTCGATATTCCACAGTCAAATATTCAAACGTTAAAATTCACATGTCAGTTCCCTGAACGTCAGAAATCTGAATATATTTTTACAACATATTTCGATATTATTGACCTTATAGTTCTATAAAGACTATTGTGTTGTGAAATTAGAGTTAAAGACTATCAAATAGCAAGTATTATGAATGACCTTCAATATGCAGCTGTTAGATAATGCCATGGGGGATATGAAAGTATAATATACTTAAAATTTTGAAGTAGAGTTGCGGTACTGGAAGAAAGACGTAGCCAAAATCCGGCCCAGTAGCGACCGCGTGACATCCAATTGACACCAACATAAACACGTCTGTACGAGTTTTCGTTACTGCACATTAGCTCAGCTTTTTCTTTTTTCCAGTACCGCTACTCTAATACTCTCTAACACATTTGTATGACAGCGTTGTTTCGCAAACGGAGTCATTAGGTTTGTTCGTTTGTATGAACTAACTTGCTCGGTTCAAGTTAGTGCAATGTACTGTGTTCGTTTGGCTGCTCAGTTCATAACCGAACATGAACTTCTTGCTCGACCTCCATAGGAGGAGTAGGCAGTGCAAGTTAGAACACTATCTAACTTTTGTGGTGGGAGTATTTTGTCTCGAAAGATAACCCAGTTCAAGTTAGTTCATACAAACGAACAAACCTATTGATATATGAATGACAGATAAGTTTGTTGAAACACACTGGCATTCATATATGAATGACGCCTAATGGAATATTGCAATATTATACAACTAGCTGTTGCCCGCGACTTCGTCCGCGTGGAATTCACTTTTTTGCGCGCAAACTTTTTTTCCTTCCGTTTCTATACTCTATTCTCTACTCCATCGGTCTCTCTCTCCTGGTATGTTGTCCACAGTTTCTCCATGCAGTCCTGTCCTGCACGCTCTCTTTCCACTCATCCACCTCTACAGCTCCCAAATCGTACCTCTCTTGTTACTCCTGGCTTCAACATTACTCTGGCACTCCATCCTCTAACTCCCATCAGTTCCCATTTCCGGCTACCTCCACCTCTCGTACTCTTTGTATCTTCCTCATTCTCCCTTCTTCTTTCCATTCCGGTTGACGTTTCATTTCTCTCTCTCTACTCGCGCTAGAAACGACAACCCAAATCAACTTTTCGGAGGTTCTCGTTCTATCCTAACCTATCTCACACTTTTATTTATTAATTTCTAAAAGTTTATTCTTTTCCTTTCTAAAGAAAATTCCATGCTTCTGGACAGTAGGACCCACCGGTTTAGGCTGTGCTTTGGAAACTTGAAGGACGTCGACAGTGGGAATCTCGTTAATCCATTCGCGCGCGTCACCACTAATTAGATATTAGGTGATAAATCCCATATTTATGTATATTTTTGTTTATAAAGAAAATCCCATGCTTCTAAACGTAGACCCACCGGTTTAGGCTGTGTTTTGGAAAATTGATTGACGTCGACAGTTGGCATCTCGTTAGTCCATTCCTGCGCGTCACCACTAATTAGATAATAGGTGATAAATCCCTTTTGGATAGGATTTTCATAAAATCCTTTCTTAGTGCTCGCCTACGTGATAACAGGAACCTCTGTGCAAAATTTCATCGCTAAGGACCCAGTCGTTTGGGCTGTGCGTTGATATATCAGTCAGTCAGTCAGTCAATCAGTCAGTCAGTCAGTCAGTCAGTCAGTTTATTATTTTATATATATAGATATAACGCACATTTTGTCTTGGCCAACTAGGATATTGTACCGATATATGTCGTGGCACGCAATGTGTTAATTGTATAAATAAAAACCAAAAATAAGTATGAAAATGCAGTGGCAGATTTCCGAACAGGCGCAAGAGGCGCGCGCCTAGGGCCTCGTAAATCAAGGGGGTCATTCCACGTGAAATCAACACACTTTTTAGACTGACCATCTCCGATTTTGGTAAAATTTGGTATATCGATAGAGTGTACGGAGACTAACAAAAATACAAATTTTTATTTCAATATCTCAAACGGTTTCCAAAATATCGCTATGTAAAATTTTCAAAAATTGGCTGCCGGAATATTTTCTAATCATTATAGCAGCTCTCCTAATTAAGCTACAGAGGTGGGCGTGGAGTCATTTTACTCAGTTTTTAATGCCCTTTCCGATGATATACAGCACATCGTCCTTTCTTATAAACATACTTTCCAAAACTCAAAATCAAAATTTTGAATTTGATTTTCTCAAAAAGTACGTCTTCAAAATTTTTCTGGGAATAGTCTCTACTTATGGTAAGTGACTGCCAAAATTTGAAAGTGGGACGGTAATGGCTTCATAGTTAAAATAATTTTTAAGTACAAGATGGTGTTGAAAGAACGATAGACTTTATATTATAGTAAGTGAAGTACCGCAGAAATTGTTTGTGAAAAATGAAATTTACAATATTTTATAAAAAATATATGTTAGTTTTACGGAAATGAGTCTTGCCAAATAATTTGGTGCTTTATGGGGGAGGGGGGCACCCCTTGCCGGCAAGGATAAAAAGTCCAACTACTATGTGAATTTTTTCTAAGAAAATGAATGTATTAAAATCAATTTGGGTTTTGACACATTATTAAACTAAATTTTTTCATTTCTTATATTGTAGGTCTAGCGACACCAGTGGGAGATTTTCCACCTCATTTTAAGAGCTGTTTCTGGAGTTCAGCTGCCACATCTCCATTTTGTAATATTTTGAATTGAAAAATTTTTTAAATGCTTTTAGAGACTGTTTTTAGAGAATATTGTGTCAAAACCCAAATTGATCTAAATACATTCATTTTCTCAGAAAAAATTCACATACTTTTTATCCTTGCCGGCAAGGGGTGCCCCCCTCCCCCATAAAGCACCAAATTATTTGGCAAGACTCATTTCCGTAAAACTAACATATATTTTTTATAAAATATTGTAAATTTCATTTTTCACAAACAATTTCTGCGGTACTTCACTTACTATAATATAAAGTCTATCGTTCTTTCAACACCATCTTGTACTTAAAAATTATTTTAACTATGAAGCCATTACCGTCCCACTTTCAAATTTTGGCAGTCACTTACCATAAGTAGAGACTATTCCCAGAAAAATTTTGAAGACGTACTTTTTGAGAAAATCAAATTCAAAATTTTGATTTTGAGTTTTGGAAAGTATGTTTATAAGAAAGGACGATGTGCTGTATATCATCGGAAAGGGCATTAAAAACTGAGTAAAATGACACCACGCCCACCTCTGTAGCTTAATTAGGAGAGCTGCTATAATGATTAGAAAATATTCCGGCAGCCAATTTTTGAAAATTTTACATAGCGATATTTTGGAAACCGTTTGAGATATTGAAATAAAAATTTGTATTTTTGTTAGTCTCCGTACACTCTATCGATATACCAAATTTTATCAAAATCGGAGATGGTCAGTCTAAAAAGTGTGTTGATTTCACATGGGTTGATTTCACCCAAGGGGCCTCAAAATAAGAAAAATTTAATTAATATTAATTAAATTAAATTAAGTAAATATAAATTAATTAATATTAATTAATATTAATTAAATTCCTGTTGTAATAAACACAGGAAAAGTAACGAAAAAATTCTAAGCCCTAAGATGCATTAGATTTGCAGTTATTTTGATTTTAGTGCAAATTTTGATTTATTTTTTGATAAAAATTCCATTTTGTTCAAATATTCTGAAACTTTATGAAAATATTCATTCCGTTGTAATAAACACAGGAAAAATAACGAAAAAATTCTAAGCCCTAAAATGCCTTAGCTTTGCAGTTATTTTGATTTCAGTGCTATTATATTTTTGATTTAAATTTTTTGATAAAAGTTTAATTTTGTTCAAATATTCTGAAATTTAATCAAAATATTAATTCCGTTGTAATAAACACAGGAAAAATAACGAACAAATTCTAAGCCCTATTATGCCTTAGATTTGAAGTTATTTTGATTTCAGTGCAATTTTTGATTTAAATTTTGTGATAAAAATTAAATTTTCTTCAAATATTTTGAAACTTGATGAAAATATTAACTATGTTATAATAAACACAGGAAAAATAACTAAAAAATTCTAAGCCCTAAGATGACTTGGATTTGCAGTTATTTTGATTTTAGTGCAATTTTTAGTAAAAAAAGTATTAAAAAAAGAAATCGTCTGCGGTGCTGGTTCTGGTGAGAACCAGGGGTTCAAATCGATTGCTATATGGAGTGTAGGATTAGTGAAAATACTTAGAGGGGGAGGGGGCTCAAAATTGAATTGCGCCTGGGGCCTCATAAGTTCTAAAACCGCCACTGTGAAAATGAGTATCTGTCTACACTGCCGTTTTATTCATATCGACGCTCTACTATAGAGGAAGGTCGCATAATATTGGATAGTTGCCTAATTTTGGATACTGCATTATCTCAAAACCCACTAACAGTTTTTTGTAATTGAGTGCACAAAACAAAAGATTTCTAACATAAAATGAACCTGTGTAAACCACAATATAGTTCAGTTGTTCACTACTAGGTGATACCATATAAAAACATGTTTTTTTGTGAAACAGAGTTTTTTGTTATTCCGGTTAAAAATTGTTATAAAAAGGTAACTATTGATAATATTACAGTGAAATTTGGCACGGATGTACTATAATAGTTGTAGAATAAGCCCAACTATTTGAATCGAACATTTCTGCCAAGCATTTTTTTGTTTTGATCACATAATCTTGAACATGAAGGTTTCCTAACTTTGGATAGATAAAGTGGACATTATTCAGAGGACCAACATGGAGAAAATTGGGTACAGTGTTCAATTTGCTACAGATGTCACATGAAGATTGTGCTGGTAGTGACAAGAAGAAAGCTTACGTGTGTAATTTTTGCTTGGATAAATAGGTTCCTAATTTTGGATAGGGTATCCAATTTTAGGAACCCTTTTTTTATTTTGAAAAAATGCCATTTTTTACTTTTGCGTGTTTCTTAGGCGTTTAAGGATGTAATAAATATTTTAGTATGCAACACGTATTTTCATTAAGGTGATAACACATTTTAAGCACAAAACAAATAATTACAAAATGTTTCTTCCGCCCTAAAAACATTAATTTCAAAAGGTATCCAATATTAGGCGACCTTCCTCTACTCATTTTTTTTTAATTTATTATATTTTTGTACTTACATAGTACATAATGCACTTAATATTTCCTAGTAAAATATGCTATGCACAAATTTTTAATCGATTGTTAGAAATTAAACACTCCAATAGCCAGCCATGGGCAAATAATGCGGCCCACCACATAACTTTATACTGGCCCCAAGCTATTTCCGTTAATCTACAAAAGAATATCAAAATTAAAATAGCTATTTATGCAACTAAGAAAAAGTTACTTTCCTATGATATAACTCTTTGCGGGGGACTACAGGCTAAACGGGTACAGAAAATTTGTAAATAAAACTCGACGATATTATTTGATAACATTAAAATGAATCGTTTAATGTGAGGATGAATATCAAATATCGATTAGTTTAGTCAATAACCGATTTTAAAGTGTACATTATCGGTGAAAGCAGCAGCGGGAAAGCACGGGGACAGACGAAGGTGTCGTCCCCTAGAAAACGTATAGTCTTACGCATCCGACATGAAAGGTAAAGGCGCCGCACAAGCACGTAGAAAGCTAAAGCAAGTAAAAATTACTTCCACAATACATACCCAGTGCATTTTCTTAAGGAGAACTGATCTTGGTCCGAGGTGAGGTATTGTAAACACCCCACCATCCCACCAATGACAGTTCCACTTTCCAAATGACATAAACATAAATATTAATCGCATCACAGGGCATGAGTTGGAAGCAAGCTTCCTAGAGCCCTTTCATCGCACAAAGCAAGACTCGCCATCGAGCACATAATAATGGATTTTCCAGTAAATTAGTTGCTTTCAAGAATTAATTGAAAAACAGTCGTAAGAACAAGAGGGCAGATGCAGGTAGTCCCCCGAAAACGCATCGTTAAGGTGCTCGCTCACTTGGACCACGCGACGCGACACGACGATTCAATAGGCGACGTGAAGCGAATGGTTTACATAGAATCAAATGCAAGTCCGCACATTAAGACCACGCGACAGCTCGAGACACCAGGCTACAACAAAAGTGTAGCTAGATGTCTCGTGGTGTGGGCCAAGTGAGCGAGCACCTTTAAAGTTCGAAAAAAGGTAAAGGCTGCGTCGCAGGCGTCCAGAAGAAGGCGGTTTGTGCGGTAGAAGCGTTGCGGAACATTTACTTCCGCAACACCTAACCATGAACGATCTCCTAAAAGCATTGTATCGTGGCATTGATTTAAGGTTCCATTTTCCATGCGCCAAAGCTAAGACAACTTTAAAGCACACGCAGCGACGACAGAATGAGTCAAAAGGAATTTTGTGTGAAAAATATAAACTTTAAAATTGATTATGGGCTAAACTAATGTTATCAATCAAATTTTTAAATATAAATTAAACAAAAACTTAACTGAATGTTAAAATATTAGGATTTTAACTTTAAGCAAAGAACACAATACGAGAAATTTTATTTACTAAACACTTTAAACACTTTCTTTTTATCGGTTTAGTTGCGACTGATGATGGGCAATAACCTTGAAATAAAGATCTTTATATCGCAATAACATTAATTTTTACTTAAAATTTGCTATATTTTTCAACTTTTTCGTAAAAACTCCACGTTTTTGCACCCCCCCTATATTTACATTCTTTGTCAGATTTTCAAACTATTTTCTGGTTCTACTTTGTCATTTGGAATAAAAGACGTTTTTAAAGTGTTTAGTAAATAAAATTTCTCGTATTGTGTTCTTTGCTTAAAGTTAAAATCCTAATATTTTAACATTCAGTTAAGTTTTTGTTTAATTTATATTTATATTTTACAAACACATACTAATATCACACCTATATTCTTGAAATTTTCTTGAAATTTCTTTTTAAGATTTACTTCTGTACAATCAAATTTTTGTTTATGTCGGTTTATGTACATAATAATAATATGTTCTATATGTTTTGTATCGTATAATAGTGAATAGCTGTGAAATACTATTTTATTTTACGGTAAATATATACTTCAGAAAAAATGTAATCATGACTTACAAGGAACAACAATTATTATTATTGACTTTCAAACACGATATAACCAGTTAATAGATTTTTACTTGGTGATTTTTATTTTATTGATTTTCAACTAATTTGAAAGTTTTTTTTGTCAAGTATACACTTGACGTAAAGTATGCGCAACTATTAAGTTTTAGAATTAGCAACTAAAATAAATATTTATACTTAAGCTATACCTATACTTTTCCAACATCTTATACTAATCAATCATTTCCGATGAATTTTTAATTCTAGTATTAAGAATCTCAACTAATATAAATGGACATTTTAAAATTTGAATTCAGATTTAAATTTTCGATCTTATGTATAAATACTATGATATCAAAGATTATAGTTGATGAATAATCTACAAGTTGATATATTTCGAAAAATCAATAGGACAAAAATCAAAAACAATCAGTACCGTCCTCAAAATCGACATCCAATGAAAACCTAACAAGAAAAATTATTATAAAATCAGAGATATTATACATTAAAATGCCCTTTTATCAATTTACTTGAGGTTGGTAAACTTGTAAAGTTTACTATCCTATAATAATAGGATTCTTATAAACTTCTACACTTCATTATCACAAAAGCCATCTAACAATCAAAATCAAAGGGATTACCGGTCTGATAACATCAATTTTACAGGTAGGATCGTGAATAAGATCAAAACATGTTATTTGTTAAGATGTTGATTTTATAATTTATCTTGTTATTATTTTTCGTTTGACATCGATGCCGAGGAAGGTCCTGATTGTTATTGGTTTTTGTCATGTTGATTTGTAGAAATATACATATATGTTATTTACTTGCAGTTGTCTGTGTAATTTTTTCTTTTTTTATGTAATAAATTACGTTTAACAAAAAATGAAATTTTATTTCTATCGATATATTTATCGCCCTCGTTATTACACAATTTAAATTCTTACTGCGGCCAGACCTACTACACAAGATATTACTACTGCTTAGTTGAAACAATAGATAATTATTTTTATAAAAGTAATTTGAGGGGCATTTCCTGCAAATGCAAATTTTAATTATAGATGATTTTTTCTATACCGTCCTGCATGATTTTTTGTGCCTATTATTTGATCTCTTGCGTCTTGCGGTAGGTAAACTAGTAGATAGCCTACCCTATATCATACCTGTCCGTCAAGGTTGTTGAAATTTAACTACACTTGACCAACTTCTCCGTCAGGTGTTTCCTTATACCTGGCATAGGTACACGCAAGTTCAGCTAGCATAAATATTTAAAAAAATTTAAATTCGATCTATATTACAATATCAATCGTTTTAATAAAAAGATATATTCTTGTGAAAAAGAATATTTTCAAGGTTTGATTTTCAGATTCATTTGTTAACTTCATAAATTTGCAACTAAACGCATAATAAATAATCTTTTCTAATAGTTATTAACAAAATATAAATCAACCCAATTTATTTATTTGATTATACTTATTTCATTAATTTATTATCTGCAGTATTGTAATTTTGATATTGATTTCTATGATCATATTCAATATTTAAAGAAATTAAATAATAAATTTTGTTGAATATTTAATGGGTGCCAAAAACCCAACAGAAAAAAAAATCAGAACCACCTATCACTATAATACAATACTCCATCACCTTCCATTTTTATCAGTATCTGCTAATATTTCACGTTGAACTGGTTTGGATCTCACATCTTGCAACGTCACTATAACCATATTGACAGTTTTAATTCCAAAAATCAACAAAATATGTTTAATATTGTTTTTAATATTATCCGTTAGATCTTGTGCCCGTATTTTCCATGCGAGTATCATAACTGTGGTACTGGAATTTCATTTACACAACTTTATTGAACAATCGCGACGCTTGAACTAAAGTTACACCATAGCGTTATCAAGTCACAAGGTACATTTGAATGAGATAGCAATACGATAAACAAGCAGCTGTTGGTCTGTTTATATTTACTTTTGATTAATTAAGGTTAATCGCTGAAAATATAAAATAATCGCAAAGAAATACGTAAACAATTTCCACCATGCAATATTTCTACACAATATCCCTGACATATGCCCTGACCCCCTACGTACCCCTGACAACCAGAAAGTAGGTACTAATAACTACGAGTTCATTGAAATTAAATTGAAGGTCTTGTTGCGATCGACTCGGTTAAATTCTCATACATATTAGAACTGATTATTATTATTCTACCTAACTATAATATCTTTTTCATGTAATATAAATATCCTAATATAAAATAAAGTATAATTCCCACTATACGTTCCATCTACATTCCGTCTCCGTTGCATACAAGAGACAGCACACCTTCAGCCGGAAAAACTTTTAAAATTCATATTTTGGTTTTCATGTAAACCTTACCTATTCAAAATAATTTAAAATTATTAAAAAAAAATTATGACAAATATTAATAATTAAAATAATAAAAATTGGAGAAGATTTCCGCTGAAAACGTTACAAATCTAAAGTGTTTCCTTATTCCCAGAATAAAAATGAAGCCAGCTTTTTGAAGTACGGAAAAAGCAGTCTTGTTTTCGGTATCAAAATTATTTTGTTAACTTAAATGCAAATATAGGGTGTGTAAGCCGGCCCCTTCCAGTAGTCAGACTCTTTTTAAACCCGTTCAGCACGCAGACGGGTTGAGTGTTGGACGAGTAAATCGTTACCAACGCTGTCGGAAAACCTTGATCAAGAAGACAGATGCAGGCCCCGTTCCCTCGAAATTCCAGTCAGAGCACGTCGAGGCAGCTAAGGAAACGCAAAGAGGGCTATAAGCAGGTATGTACTGGATATTGCCCCCTCCTTGGAAAAATTAAGCATTTTAATATAAAGCATAAAAACTAAAATTACTGAAAAAGTATAGGGTGGTTTCATCAAAAAAATCAATTTTTGTATTTTTAACAGCTTTTTCTTGTCAATCTATGGAATTGCTGCCTCCCTTTGTTTTGTTGCTGTATAGCACTAAGAAATAGTTACCATAAACTGGGGTAACATTGGCCCTTTAAGTACAATGCCCACCTGACAAAAAATGTTTGATCGTAAATGCAACGACAGTAAGTCTTGCGCCAGCCGATAGGCGGCGACCGTAACAATGCGGGGAAGCACAGGTTGGAACAGTACTTTCTGTCTGCTCTCTCGTGGAGGTCGTAAAATCGAATTATTAATCGATAATCAACACGTGGCGACTTCTTCCTCAAACGAAGTTTTTAAAATTAGGAACAACACGGTAAGTATTAATATCTTATTTTAATTTAGTAATTAGGTGATTTATCAAGATTTTTTATTTCAATTATAATCCGGTGGTCTGTGACTCTGCGACGAATGAATAACCAAGATAAGGCAACTTTGGCCCAGATATTGGGGCAACATTGGCCCAAGCCAAAATCAATTAAATTCAAAATCAATAAAAATAATGAAGAAAGTGAGACATATTCTGATTTGGAAGAAGTGCTAGAAGCGGTCCAAGAAAACCCGAAATTGAGAATAAATCCCAATGGACTTTGTTGTAGTGTTGGTTAACTACATAAATAGCCTGGCAAAGTTATTGCTATTTCAGAACTAGGGCCAACAGTTGACTGTCTAGAGAAGGGCTTGCAAAAATTTGGAGGTGGCCCAAAAAAAAAGATGCTATCAATTATAGCTGGTATGATGTTATTGACAAAACCAGAACCCATAATGGTTTCCAAAAGAAATCAATATAAAGTCCTAGATTTCAGTTATGTTTGAGCTGCAGTTATTTTTTGGGAAAGAAATAGAAAAATAATAGGAAGAAGAGTTGGCGTTTAATTTTCTTTTCTTTTCTAAATTTCACCCCGAAGGCTGGTTAAATGGCACTCGCGTTTTTCAGCAAAACTTCGAGCGTGTTCAGGCCTTGCGCTCGATCACCACTTGACTAGCTAATTTTAATTAGTTGGTCAGTTAGTAATCACCGCGATGGTCCTCAGATGTTGAAAGAGATGATGGAGGCTTCGCGTCCAAGAAACTCTGAATCAATGAGAAGCTGTGCTGTGTGTATTTCTAAATGTTTCTTTAAAATACAGTTTGTTTGACCTTTTTCTCTGTGTTTTTCTTACTAATCACATAAAACTGTTTTTTTAAATTACCAACATAGTCTAATTGTTTACAAAATCAACTTTTAGCTGTTATTTTAGACTATCTTTAATCCAAGTTCCAACAGGGGTTCAAGTTTCCCCATTTCAAGGTAACTTTGGCCCATTTCAAAAGCAATTTTTTTTTTCGTAATTGTGACATGAAACAAATAAATTAAACTTTAAAACATATAGATATACCCCTATCAATAAATTAAAAAATATTAAATCCTTTATACAGTTGGTGCTATTTAATTTATTGCTAAATATTTCAAATAATTTGTCTAAAATTGGGCCAATGTTACCCCATCTTACGGGTATACCTAACTTTAATAAAATGGTTACTAACTACATATTTATTTGTTTAAAATAACAATTAAAATTGTATAATTACAAAAATGGTTTATTCTTTTCTGGTTGATTTCACCATGAAACTGGATAGGCACCATTTCATGCTCCTTTATTGTACCTATTTATTATTTTCTTTGAGTGTATGCTTTATTGTTACAACCAACGGTTGAAATTTACTATATATAAATTAAAATGACGTATAAATTAAAACAATAACAAATAGTACTACTTACAATTCACCGGTATTTATTTTAAACTAATTTGTTTAAATTAGCTATTGATAAACAGCCAATAATCGTGCATATTTATTACGGACCTCTGTGACGGCTATGCTCTCACAAAATTTCAATTTCGAGTGGGAGGTCACTATTTTTGTGTGTAAATCCTATGTAAGGCTATGCGCAGAGTGGAGCCTGCTCGCCGAACTTCGTTTGTCCTCAATTACGTTAATTAATATAATATAATTAATAATATAATAAATAATACATGAATTAATGTAATCGAGGACAAACGAAGCTCGTATTTCAATAAAAACTTTCAAGCGGGTAAGCAAGTTTCGGCGACTAGCTTCCACTGTGTTTCTACCGTAATAATGATAACCGACAAACGTACCATGAATTAAAACCAAATAGTATTTTAAAAAAAGAGAAAGATATAATTCGTAGTACATTTAGGGAGGAATCAGCGATGAATCGTAGCAAATGGAAAGGCATTATTGAGGAGGCTAAAGCTCTAAAAGAGCTATTTAGCCATCGGAAGTAAGTAGTACCTAGTAGTAGTACTCTCTATCTATCTGCTCCTTTTTATAATTTATGGTAGCTGATTGGTTGTCCAATGCATCATAAAATTTGACCCAAGATTCTAGGTACCTACTAGGATACTAACTTAGATTATTCATAATAATATGATCATACATAACAATAATGATCTAAGGATACTAAGGTAAGATACTCTAGGTACCATAAAAAAATGGTACAGAGTCAGTTTTCTTCAAAAGAATACATAATAATCAACCATGTGTATTTTATTGAATAATAGCAAAAATTAACATTAAAAAAATATTGTACGTTCACTAGATTTTTACATTTTAGAATTTAGAACATTACATTAGATTTTGCCTCATTCTTTGCCAGTATAGGGTATAGGGTATAGGTAGCATCAGGGCCGCCGTGCGCTATTGTTCACAGTGTGCAAACACACGGGCGGCCAAAATTAGAGGCGGCCAAAATCCCAAAAATAGGGGTTAAGAAAAGGTAATTTACTTTACGGCAGCGAATAAGTAGTAGAAATTTAGAAAATTGTATTAAAAACCGGAAAAAAATCGGCTACAAGGGCGGCCAAATTAAACTTTGCACACGGGCGGAAGTACCCCTAGCGGCGGTCCTGGGTAGCATCACTTCCATGTACATTTTTGTTAGCTTTAGCAACATTTTTGAATCCCAAAATTGTAAGTCTCGTTCGATCCTCTCGCAGACAATTCCTTTGGGTTCCATACAATAAAGTAACAATTGTCTTTGCAATTGTCAAGTTCAAAGTAGTACCATGGCACTACTGAGTTCTCTATATCACATGGCATGGTAGTTTCATGTCCCCCAACTATTCAACTTTATGATGTGATACTTAATTTTCATTGAATTTTTTAAAATTGAATTTTGTCCAGCTAGATGCTAGATCGTCTGAATACTCCACTGTGCGATTATGATATTCTTAACTAGTGTGTACTGTCCCAGCAGGTCTTGAATTAATTGGTGAAAATTTTGTTCTGGAACAAGACAATGACCCTAAGCATTCTTCAAAATTCTTCCAAATTTGTCACCAATTGAATATGGAAGATCATTTAAGAACAATGGAGAGTCATTCCTGAAGCTGCCATCAAAAATTTTATTAAAAAGCCTTTTTTATCAATTATTTTAATTTTATTTTTTTAGAATTTGCTTTACAGATTTGAAATAAACGTTTAATTTTGATATAATAGTAATGATTATTTATTTGTTTATAACACAAAATAGTAGTACAAAATATTTGCACTGCAGATAGCAGTGTAAACAAATTATACATTTTCTCATTTTCTGAAAAATTAGGTATAGTTAAACAGTTATAAAAAAAAACTATTATGAACAATCAAAACTATAATAGTCTCGCCACTACTTGATAATTTATGATTTTCACCAAACAAGATTTTCACCAAAAACCAATTATATATAACGCTTTAAACGTTATAAATATGCGGTTTTACCCGACTCTCCTCTACTTTTATTATAAATTTTTTAAAGCATAAAAAGGGAAACCTTATTTTCCTATGAGGTGTCATGAACAACATTAACCGTGACCTTCGTGATAAAATCGATTGCAGCGAAAGAAGACTAAACCTTAATTCAAATAATGTAGAATTTAATAATGTAATTACTTCTATACAATAATTTCTATAATATTTATTATACTTAATCAACCTCTGGAAGCAATATTTTAAAATTATTTAAATCTTGAAAAACTATAAAAATAAGCTTTGATTATTATCAGAATACCTTTAACTTTAATTTAATATTAACAGTGGCTATATCCTTATCCTGTATAATATAGTAAATATTGTGTATAAAAAATAGGATTCAACTGGCATGCTATTTATTATAAGTGAGGCAAAACTTTTATTTGAGATGTTAACAATAATAATCATGACAATAAATTCAGGAAAATGTATTATGTTACCCCCCTAATGCTCATCCTAATTTGTACTCCTTTTCATAAAAAAACAATAAGTACTTCAATCAAATAATTAACTTTTAATTAGTGACGTGAATCTTTGCTACATACATTTTTCAAATGGGAAATTGCCTTTGAGGTGCCCACGTCACCAATTAAAGGTTAAAAAAACGTTATTCAATATACGTTGTTTCTTATTCTTGATGGTACGTAACCTCAGCATAAATTTAATGATAGTTAAAAATTAGGTGTGCTTTTTTACTTCCAACGTACTTACAAATGTAATTTAGGACCTTTTATTGTCTTCGTTAATAATTAGTTTATTATAAATTTCACATTATGCCTCGCAATATTCGTATATTATACTGATCTTATAGTATTAATAACCTAATGGCAAAAGCTTCAACATTGTATACTATAATGTGCATACTTCTTCCGTTTGTTGTACAGGTTTAATCATAGCTACATCAAATGTAGATAAGTAGTAAGGTACATTTAAAACTAAAGAAATAAAATATTTCAAAAAGCTCTTTCCCACACAAGAGCGTGTAATTATTTACCGGATGTTGTATTGTGTACCTACTACCCGTGCACATATATCTTTCTGTTCATCGTTTTCTACTGCTTCTTGTAACAAATTAAAGTTTTATAAATTATTTTTTTAATGAAACATATGCCCACATGGCACTATTATTTACTCTACTTTATAAGATAATTATTTTATCTTGTAACTATAAATGAGATTTATATAATTATGTGCAACTCGAATTACCTATTGATTATATTATTGAAAAATAAATATTATTTAATTATGGTAATGACCCTTTGTTTGCAACAGTAACATCTATATTAAACACTCCTCCACGGTTCTTTTAGATTTAGGTTAAATCGGTGATTTGCCATTGGCTGTCGAGGAGAAACGATGAAATTTAAATTCTTATTCCGCCCGGGTTTGAACCCGGTATCTCAAGAATAACAGTCAACGCACTTGCCCGCTAAACTGTAAGCACCTCTACTGCAACAAAATTATATTTAAGAATTATTTCTACATATTACTATGGAAATTCTCGGTGTTTTAATAATTGCGCATTGAAATAAAAATAAAACCATTAATATGATAATACTTAATATAAATGTTTATATTATAATCTACCATATAATTCTTATCGTTGAGCCAACAAAAAGGCCCGAAACGTCTGCAATTTAAAATTTTTTCTTTAAAGACCTATTCGCTAGGTGCATTCCTCCTACTGCCCTCTGGTGGCTCAATAAAGAAAATTACTCGGGACTGTGAATATTTTATGTTCACTGTGAAAATAGTACGCCATGAGAAATTTGAATATTTTTGCTGTCATAAAATTTGAATACCAACTGTTTTATAGCAAATAATTTAATTAATTTTGTATGATCACGTGTTTATGACATAATGCAAGTCCCGTTGAAGTTCTATTATCGGCCACTCCGAACGCTTCGTTCGATTTGCTTATCCCCTCTCATACCTTGCACATAGCGAATACCCAATGATAAAAATTATAAATTAAATATATGGTCAACAATACTCAATAATAGGTATTATTATATCTACTATTATATTAAATAACCGAAGAATGAGGTCATAAAGATAATAAAAATCTCAATTTATCCTATACGTTTCAAGTGTTCTTTAATCCATTATGAAGGTTATAAAAAATAAACCGAAATAAATAAAAAAAAAACAAAAAAAAGAAAACAGAAAAATTAGTGGGAACATAAAAATACATCAACTTTTTGAAAGAAATGATTGTGGAAATAGATTTCAATATTTTAGTTTTCCCTTAGTTTTCGTTACCTATTTCTATTTCTTTTTAATAAATAAATAAAGCGTCAGACAAATTGGTTATTATCTTTATTGGTCGCTTTCCTGGACTGATTAATAAACCTTATTTCAAAAGGAAAGTCAACTAATTAATGATGATTACATACCTGTTTTCAAAATTTCCACTTTCGTCTAAATTTGGAAGAGACAATCCATGAGGTAATGGCACTTCATTACAAAGAGTATTGGTAATTTGTTGATGATATCCATGTGTTGTGTAAGGGGGTACTTGACCCCTCTCCAGTGTACCCTCTGGAGTATGCATCCTAATAAAATAAATTTAATATTATTTACATTATTTTATAACGATTTAAAACTTAAAATTAAATATCCCGAAAAAAATTTAATTAAATCGTTAAATTAATAAAGTTTAATAAAAAAAAATTAAAAAATTAAATTATTAAGTGGTACTTAATTTCCCTAAAGTAGGTAGGATAGACTAACAGTGGTATTCATAAAAGCTTACTAACCCAATTAGATTGCCAATGTTTAACTTTTAATTTAATATTAGTTTTCACAAGCCAATATTTTATATAAATATTTTAGGCTTTTTATTATGCTTTGCATTTTAAAATTTAAAGTTCTCATTTTAATTTTAAGTTATAAAGTTATAATTTATGCAATTATAATATTGCATCCATAATATACGATTACTGTTTATGTTACCTAGGTACATACAATTTTTAAATTTTAATTATTGTAAATTGTAATTACTAATTACTAATAAAAAAAGATATCAAAATATTTTCATACCGATGATTTAAAAGATTAGTGTTCGAGCACTTCTTTAATCAATGGTTAAGGGTAAATTGTCAGTGATGCATTTTTTACAAAATGCCCCTTAATAACCGAGTTATTCAACTTCAAAATTTAAGTGCAAAGTATTCATTTAAAATATAATCAAATTCCAGCATACAAAAAATGTAAATAATATTTAAATACCTATTACGTAATTATTATAATAATTAATTATTGTAACATAATTATTTGAATATAATAGGTTCAATAATTTAAAAAATTTGCGAACTTTAAAGAATCAAAATAGTTCCAGTTAAAAATTTCATTGTATATTATTTGGTCTACTCTTTATCTAATGTATCACCCTTGTAAATTTATTAAAGAAGGGATGCCCACTACAGAAAATCAATAAACTGCACAATTTGAGGAAGTTATATTTACGTTCGGTATTATGTTGGTTCCTATAGGAGTACTTCTTTCTCATATTATAAATCCAATTTTTGTATCTATTTGTACATTATAGTAATTGCAATAATAATTATTTTAACAAGAGTTGTACTAAAAAATGGATGATATTGTTTCAAATTAGTAGGTCCACCTTTAAATAATCACTTTTTACCAAAGAGACTTTTTCTGCTTATTTAATTTTTTGGCGTTTTATATTATGTGAAACGCCACATAGTGTCCGTAATGGTAACTAAATTAAGTAGTATTCAGGGTGAACTTATCGTTAAATATGAACAAATCATAGGTTATATAATTTACTAATACGAACCGAATTGATTTAAAAATACGATTTCCAACGTAAACAACTAAAATGCAACATTTAACTTAACTGATGTACCACCTAATATGACGTCCATATTGTTGAATAACAGCGCCATTTACAGGTAATGTAAAACGCCGATATTAAAAGATGGAACATAAACAAAAATATGAAAAAGTCCTTCTCAAAATTTTGGTATAACACCAAATAAAAAAGTTATACCAATTTCTGGAATAGACCGAATAGATGTGGAGGGACGAGGGAGAACCAGTGACGTAGCAACAGGTGGTGCGAGTGGTGCCGGGCACCAGGGCCCGGGCCCCGTGGGGCCCGCTACACGGACAAAATTGATTTCTATTATTTACAGACATTTTTGTAAAAATTATCTATGAAAGTTTGCACATTGAACACAGCGAGGGCCCCAGGGCGGAGCGTCTGCACCGTGGGGCCGGCGCGGCGCCCTGAAGGGACGCCAAAATAAAGAAATATTTAAAAAAATTGAATAATGTAATTCATTCAGTAAATATTGTAGCTATATTTACGAGGCAACGAATGACGCAGTTGCAACATCAACATTTCATGGGGAATTTCTGGTTAAATAGTAACATTTGGTGAAAAATAGGTGGTATTTTCCAAAAAAATCGCCTGCGGCGTTAAAAGAAGCTGCTTTCCACACCCCCATGTGCCGGAGGTTAAATTATTTAGAGGGTGGCCTCAAAATTGAATTGCGCCTGAAGCTTCATAAGTGCTAAATTTTCATTAGTCCTGGGGGGGGGGGAATTGGGATCTCGCACCACCAGAAAATCTCTCTAGGGAAATCTACGATGCCTTTTTGTCACTTACATGTTTTTTGTGCAATAACATTGATATTTAAATTTTTTTTTTTTATAATAAAATAATGAAGGGGGCCCGCTGTGGATCTTGCACCAGGGCCCGGTCTTGACTTGCTACGTCACTGGGGAGAACGTGACAGTACCGTCGTGCATTTAATTTTCGTTTCTGCACATTAGCTCCGCCTAGTCACCATATCTTGGATGAACCCTACTTTATTGTTATAATTTGCAACTAAGTAAACTAAACACTTAAATAATATTATATAGTATATAGTACATACGTAAATACATAATAGTAATCCCAAGTTCCTAAAAGTAATTTTGAAAATACACAATTCATTAGAAGCTAATAATTATCCTGCTTCCGTTACACCTGGTGCTTGTCAGATATATCAATTTATGTTAATGAAAAAAATAATAATAATGGTTTCAATTGTGTACTAGGTAATTAATGAATTTATAAGAATATAAAAGTATCATGAAATTCACCATTTTGAAGAATTTGTTTTATTCCCCATTATTTGAAGCTACGAGCAATTATATTCAACATTAAATGTTGATAAAAATGATTGATTTGAAAAAAAATACATTATTTGGAAATTTGGTAAAACTAGAGTCTTTTACAAAAAACCTTTGTTGGGCACAGGTTTATTGTGTTTTGCTGAAATGTTCTAATGTCAAAAATTATTCGATGATTTGCAAGAATAAACAAAATCAATATTCAATTAATTATGTTGTCCAAAAGTCAATTAATGAACCAAAAAGTCTGAAAAATATTTCAACAAAATAATATATTTTTGAGAAACTATGACATCCTGTACGTATCTCGGCAATAAAACTTTAATGGGAACATCCTTATACGAACTTTTAATCTTATAATAAGTAAAGCAATCCCACCCTTAATACACTGGATATTATACTCGTACGTTATGACCAGAAAGGTGTGAATTTTTTACATATTGTGCTACAGTAGCTCTGCTTGTATTCAAATTTCAAACAAAACATTTTTAATAGCATATAATACTGTTATCCACTAAAATGTCAGAATTTTATCTAGCTCTCTCATTACCAATAATATTTATAGTCACGATTTCACTTTTTATAATTTTTTGAATTTTCTTTACAAAAAATGTATTTGTTGATAACCATATTTCTTCATAATTGTTAAATACTTATTAATTTTCTGGTTCTATCTTGTTACAAAAAGTTAAAAATGTTTTTTTAAAGTGTTTTTTTTCTTTTTCTTGTTGTTCTTTTCTTGTTTTAAACAAAACAAGAAAAACCACTAAATTCGATGTTGAATAACACAATTTAGTGTTATTAGAAAACATCAAGTTGGAATATTTACTTCTCTTATGGCCGGTTTCAGCAACCTTAACTTAAATTTAATCTCAGATTAAATTAACCCAGGTTAAATATGAACCAATGGAAAACGACTAAAAGTCATAAAACCGATTTCTATTGGTTCATATTTAACCTGGGTTAATTTAATCTGAGATTAAATTTAAGTTAAGATTGCTGAAACCGGCCATTAATTTAATAAATAATATAATGTCCATTATTGAAATTTTGTTACGTTGACGTTCTGTTCAAATATTTAAACTTTAATTTTTACGTTTTACGCTTATGCTTACGGTCATTGTGAATGGCACTTATTGTTAGGCTTGTGTATTAGGTAGAATCAATGGGACTGACCAGAAGATTTTATTATCATTGAAATACAAAATTTAAATAGATATAATTAATCCCCTCATACACAAAAGTATATTTTCTTATCAATCTTAATTTTCACAATTTTCAAAATTTTTAATTATTTTAAAAAATCGGCTGTCAAAAGGAAAAACATAGTAGGTAACTACATCCAAATGGAAACAGAAAATAAAAACTTATAAAACTTAAACTTATCGGCTGTCCAAAGCAAAAACACAGTAACTAATAGGTACATCCAAATGGAAATAAAAACTTAAAATTAAAAACGTTAGCCTTTTCAGATATTGTGAATATATCTCAAATTTCATCAAGCTTCTAATCATAAATAATAATTTATCAAAATGAATTTTGTACAAAAAAAAAACCGTTTTGCAGCATATACTTTAGTTATTTAGTTATTGGGTGATTGAGGAGTTTATAAGGTTCAATTACTATGTTTGTGAACATATGTGCAATAGGAGTTTTCTATGCAAAAGCTCGAAATTCAACGATTTTAATAGTGAATAACATGGGAAATAACTCAATAATAGCAAAAGTCAACTTAACTCAATTTTTACGAAATTGAGAGTTATCAATTTGTGTTTGTCAAAAACTGTGTTTTTGCTTTGGACAGCCGAAATGTAAAACAAGGTAAATAATCACGTTAGCACGTAAGCAACGCCTATCACTGTTATGCACTAGTACCTGGGTGACCGATCTCCGATCGTAACTATTCTTATTTTTAGTAAGACAAGAATGACGTAAAAACAATTAAAAATGTAAACAACAAAATTTTGAGTAGCTTCTTTAGTAGGCCGCGAAAGGTAACGGCCTACTAAATCGTATGGTTTATCCGCTATTCAAGTCGCTATAATGCGCGCACGGATAATCGGTTCTACTGCACCTGTAGTATACATAACGTGACCATTTATTTTTTGACTCAAAACGGGACAACCTCCCCCTTCACTTCCCACTCATCAGTAAATTGGCAAAAAAACACTTTTTTTAAGTTATAAAATAATATTCAATTAAAATAGAAAAGTTTTCATGCTGAAGATTGTTAAAGTGTTTGAATACGTCAACCTAACGAGTTTCTGTGGAAACATTTAGATTATTCCATTCGGTTACATTTTGCAATGTGGTTAGAAAATAATGAAAATTTGTCAAAAACTTCTAACGTCTTCCCACCTTTTTTAAATCTCCCAATAAAATATCTCCATTTCTTTGGTAAGAAAGCAAGTCCACTGCTCCAGATGGGACAATTTTCCCAAAACGGGACAATTTTGCATCCCGGCGTTCATTGTCGGGACACCGGGACAGGTAATCAAAAAAAGGGACGGTCCCGTTCAAAACGGGACGTCTTATTACGTTAAGTATTCACAGAAATTTTATTCAAAAACTTAAACTTAAGCTCAAAAGCTTAAAAGCTTAAAACTAACTTTATGTTATATCCACCAAATTTAAAATCTGTAAATGCCATTTCATTCTAAAAGTGTTCAACAAATAAATAACTACTCTTGTTGTATTTTATTATTACGATTTTATTTCTGATTAAATAAAGATTATTATTATTATTCTCTAATTTTATAGTATAAACTTAACAACCGAAATATCAACATAAATTTAAAATTTTAAAAAATCGGGTTACAGTTCTTTGGTTTCTATTGAATTTCTCTAAAAAAAAAAGGGATTTAAAATGTATTTTCAATTTGTCTGAGTTTACATTTCCCAGTTCCCCTATAGAAATATCAAAATTGAACCACCCTGTACAACTATAACTTATATTCCGTTGTATAGGGTGTTTTTCTAGTTACATGAGAACTTTTAATAGGGATAACAATTGCATCAAGATTGCTATGGAAACAGTTTTTTGACATTTGTATTTAGCAAGGTTTGGCATTTGATAATGCATAGATTGACCATTGAACAACGCTACCAAATTGGGCTCACAACCAATTGGAAGTGGATCCATTTTTTTACCGTAAAATTTTGTTCAGTGACGAGGCACATTTCTGGTTAAATGGGTATGTGAACAAAAAAAATTGCCGTATATGGAGTGAGACCAATCCGGGACATTATCTTGAGACTCCATTGCATCCATTAAAATTGACTGTTTGGTGTGGAATACACGCCAACGGCATCATTGGTCCATATGTCTTTCAAAATGAGGAAGGAGCTACCGTTACGGTGAATGGTGTGAGATATCGACACATGCTCAATACATTTTTGTTTCCAAAACTTCAAGAGCTAAACATTGACAACTTATGGTTCCAACAGGATGGTGCTACGTGCCACACAGCCAACGAAACCATCAATTTATTGAAAGGACAATTTGGTGACAACATTATTTCAAAACGTGGTCCTATCAATTGGCCTCCAAGATCGTGTGATTTGACACCTCCAGATTATTTTCTGTGGGGTATGTTAAATCCATGGTTTATGCTAACAAACCAACAACTCTAGAAGCATTGGAGGCTAATATTCAGCAAGCCATTTATGAAATAAAGCCAGAAATATTGGAAAAAGTGGTCAAAAATTGGACTGAACGGATGCGCTTCGTAACCATTAGTCGTGGTGGTCACATGCCGGAAGTCATGTTCAAATCATAAATGCCTTTAACTGTACTTTCATAAAAAAATTATAACCAAAACATTCCGTCAGGTTTTTAATGTTTTATTTCATTTTGAAGTTCTCATACAGCTAAAAAAACACCCTATACTATGTAGATACCAAGAAATTAACAAGCAAATAATTGAAATAATTTTATAAACATTCAAAATATATTATTATCTACATCTTCTTTTAATACCACGTCGAAGCTAAATAAAAATTCTTCAAGTGTGAAAAAACTGATTATTTCGATTTAGTTAAAAGATTAATTTAGAATCAAACATAATTTTCGCTGAAAATTCTCATAGTACGTGGTATTACAATGAAGGTACCTATAATAATATATTGTTAACATATACCTAAATTACTGTCTTCTGATTAGTTATAAATTATATTAACAATTATTTACTTATTATTTGTAAAACTATTTAAAATTTTACTATATTATACTATTTCAGGTCTGTTAACCTATTTAGCACATATAAATATGATATAATTATGTATAATAGAATTCCTTTCCTTATTGTTCTTGTGTTCCAGTGTAATTTAATTATTTTACAATGTTAAATTTGCATCGCCCAAATTACCAAAGTAGTGAAATAACTTATATTATTATGTACAGAATTTAAGTGAAAATTATATGAAAAACAAAAATTAAAATATTGAAATTAATTATTATTAGATTTTAGAAATTACTTCTAATGTTTTAACATTACCTTCTGGCAATAGAAAGTATGTATGTTGACCATTACTAATTAATGCCAATTAAATGCATATTTATTATACATAATAAAATAAATAATATTACTAGTAAATAACAAACTGATGAATTTAATTTTAAAATAATAAACAGATAAAAGCATTTGGATGCTTTTAGAAAAAAAAAAAAATGGTAAGTTAAGAATTACCGCTTACCTAACAGGTAGAAGAACAGGTAAGTATCCAAACACTATAAATAATAAACAGGTTTGAATTCACTCGTACATGGCACGCTAGACACTCAAAATATGCACTTTAAAATTGCACTGTTTAATATTAAAATAAACAAAATATTTTAAAAAGAACTACCAAATAATATCAATATAATACACAATAAAAATTATCACTCCCGCACAGGTATGCTGCATTTCTATATTAATATGGCGACAACCTCTCACCGCAAAATCCCGTTTGAATCTGTAGTTCTTATTGAAAGCGTCCACCAATAGACGAAGAGAACATATACCCGGAGTAGATCAATAAGTTAGAAAAGAAGAGAATATATTGATAAAAAAGAACAGATATATTTTCTAACAAAGCCCGCCACGCGCGAGTTACGTTACGTCAGATCAAAACACCTACTATTCTCTTTGCAGTTACTATTTGTACTATTATAATGCTGTTGAACCACATAAACTTATCATAATTATTGTCGCAACGAGTAGCGCATCTAATTCTGAATGAAAAATTCTTTAACTTAAATGGAAATAATAATTACTTACCTGCCTCATATGAGTGTAATGTACCTATATTGCATTTTAGTAAAAATAAACAAAATGCACTCTCCTTGTATTGAAAATGTTTGTGACGTGTTTCTGCTTCAAACAGCCATCATCAGACAAACTATACCTACAAGAACCAGACTTATCAAAAGTTTAAAAACAATAACGAATAAAGGTATCTTAAATTTAAATGTTAAAAATTCAAGCTTTAATATGTATTATTATTATAACTATCCATTATAATATCCTTTTTTATTAGTAAGTAGTATTAAAAGGAAAACAATAGGTACAAAACAATCAGGATAATAATTATAAATGAGCATTCATCACTCATCAGTTACTAATAATAATTAAACTATTATATAATATTATACGTAAATATTACACGAGAAGAGTTCATTATAATATCATTTTCCATCATTTTATTTCAAGTATATAGATTAAATTTAAAAGAAATTGTCAAGCAAAAGTTATAGTAAATCTATTATGGGAAATAAGAAGCAAAATTCAATGATTTTGCACGTTTGCAGGCACCCCAACAAAATGACCGCCATTTGCATGGCTTTTATTAGCCAAAACCAAACATTTATAATCTAATCTGAGGCTGTTATTAAAAAAGGGTGTTCCACCAAGACAATTTCTTCTTCTTCTTCTTCTGCTGCACGTTTTAGGTTTTTATTGACCCGTTACGTCACCCTTGATCAGTCCATCTTTTCTTGGGCCTGCCAATACAAAGTCTTCCTATTGGTCGATATGAGAATATTTGCCTCGGTAGTCGGGTGTCTTTCATTCTTTGTAGATGTTGCCTCCGTGCTTCACGGTATTCGTCGATTTCGTTATTTAAACACCAAGACAAAATTGTCTTCACAAATGTGAAGCATAATAAAAGAACAAAACAAATTCACCTAATAATACAAAGTATGCAAACGACCGACGGCCATTTTATAGGGCACTGAAAAGTTTGTCCAGTGTTGCTTCTTGTTCTTATATCATCATATCATTAGAGCGCGGATTAATTATGCACTTATTTTTAGAAAATAAGCGCTTATAATAAACACTAAAAATTGAAAAAAGAGCACAATAAAATCTTATAAGTATAAGCAGTCAAAAAGTTTTTAAGAAAAGCTTTTACCTAAATTAAAAAGATGCACTAAAAAGTAAAAAATAATTGTAATGCGAACAAGTAAAGCTTCTTGAAAACATCAATAGAAAAGCGTGGGGCTATTTATTTATAGATTAGGTAAGCAGACTCGCTGATGGTGTACGAAATTCATAATAGTCCAACCCTTTTATATTGATGTTTACAAGAAACTTTGTTTGTTCTTATTAAAATTATTTTTTCTTTTTAGTGCATAGTGCATCATTTTAATTTAGATAAAATTATTTTATTTTTTAAATTTTTAGTCATATCTTTTCAAATACAGCTTCTGTATTTAAACAGCTTCATCCTATCAGAATTCTCTAGGTAAGTTGTAATACTGGACCGTTATATCAAAGGTTTTCTATACTTACACTTTCCATTTCGACGGAAAAATATAGTACTAATATAACAAAATATATTAATTTTTAAAACAGTAATAAGCTTTAAAATTTATTTAGGTATAAAGAATGAAGAGTGAAACTTTATTTATATACTAAAATAAACCTTTTTATAGGTTTGGCGTCAGTTTGGCTTGAGCGACGATTGTCATTTTCAGGATATACGCGCGTATAGAACCTTTGGCGCCACAGAAAATAATTTAGTTTATCGATAATGAAAAACGACAAGACCGCATGTAATTCTAATGGTATAATAATCTAATATTTAGATCAGTGATTCTCAACCACTGTGCCGCGGCACTTTTGTGTGCCACGGAAATTCTAAAAGTGTGCCGCGAAATTTTAGATATTTAATTATGTTAATATTATTAAATAATATGATTTAAAATTATTTTATTTCGCACATTTAAAATTATTATCATAAACTATTTTACGCAGTGTGTTATAGGTAAGTAAATAATTTTTAAACTTTTCTTTTTCTTTATGTGCCGCCAAATTTTGAAATCGTTAAAAGTGTGCCGCAACAAAAAAAAGGTTGAGAATCACTGATTTAGATAGTTAGACAAAAACATCAGATAGGACTTAGAAGGAGCCCTAACATACTCACCAATAGAGAAAGTTTATTAACGCGCTAATAAACGTTTTGATTGGTTTGAAAGTTCATTATAACTATACTTATTCTAAGTCAGATCTGTTTTTGCCTAATAATCCTGTCTCTACGAATAATATACCGAGTGACCGGCCGCCGATGTGAACATAGGAAAATAACATAGGAAATTGATTTTTTTTAATTCCTGCTTCCCATTATAACGGATTAGAATGAAAAGAGTATCAATTTAAAGAGGTTTATTTTCTGCGTCTAAAGATATCCAGCACTTGATAGTTTGTTCTTTGATCATTGTTAAAAACTCAAAATAAAATGGCAAAATAGCACTTTTAAATAGATATTAGATGCCTTGTTTAAAATTCATTGCAATTGTTTTTGTTTAAAAATTAATTTTAAACGCATTTTGACAGTTAAACCATCCAAAGCAGGTCTGATTTTTAGAAAATCGCTTATTTTAATGCTACATTTTTAACATTATTAAAGAACAAAACATCAAGTGTTGGGTGTCTTTAGACGCGGAAAATTAAATATTTCAATTGATACCTTTTTCATTCTTATCCGTTCTGATGGGAAGCAGGAATTAAAGAAAAATTAATTTCCTATTAGTCCAGTCAAAATAGACATTTCACTTTGCAAAAATTCGCATCCAGCTGAAAATTGGCATAAACCTTAAATACACTATTACAAACAAAATATCAAAAGTCCCCACCGATCCCACGTCTGCTAAAAAAGTTATTCAAGGTCAAAGGTCAATAATATCGGTTTTTTACATTTTTCTCGTAAATGATAAGTGTTATCGTAAAAATAGGTTAAACAAAAATTATAGATCATGAAATTCTCTACAAAAATTAATCTTATACTTTTTTTCGTACGAATCGTTATTCATCAGATATCACGATTCAAAAATTGGGAAGTTTTATTAGACAGTGTCCTATTGATTGAAAAAATTGTAATATTGGTAATGATTAAGTGATTTTCGAAATCGCGATATATCCGGAATAGCGATTCGCACGAAAATAAGTATAAGAATAATTTTTGTAGAGAATTTCATGATCTACAATTTTTGTCTAACCTATTTTTACGATAACACTTATCATTTACGAGCAAAATGCAAAAAATCGATATTGTTGACTTTTGACCTTGAATAACTTTTTTAGCAGATGTGGGATCGGTGGGGACTTTTGATATTTTGTTTGTAATAGTGTATTTAAGGTTTATGCCAATTTTCAGCTGGATGCGAATTATTGCAAACTTTGCACTTTTTTTGTCTATTTTGACTGGACTATATGTTAATTTCCTATGTTCACACCGGCGGCCGGTCACCCGGTATATTATAAAATTATAATATAATATGTTGTATCCACTTGATATTATGAAAATTAAAATAATAAACACACAAAGATACTAAAATTTAGTTAAAAATGTGGTTAATAACCACATACGTATTAAAATTAAATTATTTATATTCTTACACGGAAAAAAAAAATTTCTTGGTTCAAATAAAAACCATTTGAATCAAGAAAATCTCTTGTTTGAATAGCCGCACGAAAATATTTTCTTCATTTAAGAATAAAATATTCTTAAATCAGTTTTCTTAAATCAAGTAAGAATATAGTTAAATTAAACGTGGTTTTCTTAACTGAAGTAATACAAAATTTACTTGATTGAAATAAATACTATTTTTGAATCAAGAAGGTTTTTTTTCGATAGCTATAAATAAATATTTTCTTGATTTAAGAAAAATAAATTTCTTAAAACATGCAAGTATATTATTGAATTAAATTAATGTTTTCTTAAATGAAGTAACAAAAAATTTACTTGGTTCAAATAGATACCATTTGAATTAAGAAATTATTGACCGTTTTCACCAACATTTTATTTAAGAATTTCCTAGTAAAGAATTCTTTAGTTAGGTATTCCTTAAATTTGATTAGTCAAATTTGACATAATAGTTTATTATGTCAATACTATTATGTCAAATTTGACCAATCAAATTTATGGAATACCTAACTAAAAAATTCTTTACTAGGAAATTCTTAAATAAATGTTGGTGAAAACGGGCATAAATGGTTTAAATAGTCGCAAATAAATCAAACGAATATTTTAACAAGTTTTATTGTTACTATAATAATAATTATAAGTTATAAGTATGTAACTAGTACTACAATACTACAAACCGACTTACAAAATTACTGTAACTAATATAACATTATTTAATGAACACGGAAAACCTATAAAACTATTTTTGCTCCAGTTGGATAATAATAGGGATAATTGGTCTCTACCATAACTTCTTCTTCTTAATGCCATATCTTCTATAGACGTAGGCGATCTTCCTACCATACCATAACTCAAAATCTAAATTTATCTGAAAAATACATAATTCATTAAGTGGGGTTTTAATATTTTTACTGAAATACAAACCAATTGTTCAGCACGAATATCCTTTAAAATTGGCCATTCATTAATAAACTCTTGCACCGTTTGTTTTTCCGATTTCTTTCTCAACTTAGCAGTTTTTTTCCGTTTATGTAAGATTTCCTCCCAAGGTTCGGTGAAATGTTTAAGGAATGTGATTCCCTTTTGGTCGTTTTCTAAAATTAATAAATAATTCAGGGATAATGATTACATAATACATTTTTAATTCAAAATTTACCTTCAGACGCTACTCCAGCAGACGTTGATGGTTCTTCTTGAGATAATGTGTTATCTAACTTTCCTTTAGATTTATATTTTATTGGAGTTTCACCACATTGATAAAGTATATTTTTTACTTTATCGATCAATCGTCCTTTTGCTAAAATACCTTTAGTAGTACCTGTTTCCCTTTTCGGTCCGTAAGGAATTACAATTGAAGATTCTGATGAAATGGAGGATGGATCGGTTGATTCTGAATCCGTTTGGCTATTCTAAAGAAAATAATAATTAAAATTTTGAAAACTCCCTCGGTTTTTCGAACAAGTAAACAAAAACCTGACTCAGTAGTTCTACTTACTTGAATTTGACGATAAACTTTGAATTTTGCTGAAAATGTTTTTCGTAAACCTAAAATTGGAATCAATTCTTTAATATCCTTTTCATCCAATTGATTAAAAACAACCTCATCGATTTGATTTTCTTAAACAAAGCAAAATTATTATTTAATATTTATACATTAATTACCGGTACATTATTTTCTTTATGTATAATATTATATGTACTACATTAACAAAATTATGAACAAAATCAAAATAATTAATTTATTAATTTATAACATTACAATCGTGTTATTTATAAATTAAATAGCAAGATAACAGTTACTGTTACAGTTACAAGTGACGTAACTGGCGTCATCCAGTCGCACGGGGATTCACACAGGAATTTAAACCGACTATTTTTGCCAATAAATGATACGTTTTGTTACCCAAAAAATATTAAAATCATTTTACATATTAAATAATAACAAAAAATAAATTAATGTAACGTTTACTTACCTTCAAAAGCCGTTTGTAAATTTCCAAACCCCATTCTAAAAGTTTTTCACTTACAAATTTATCCATAATATTATAATAATACAAACAAACACTAAACTAGTCACGAGCAGAAGGATTACCCAATTTTTAAATAACTCAAAAAGTTGTACTAGATAACAATACGACGCATACGAAGTACAACATGTAATGGGATCAGGCAGGATCAGGTACATTAATATATTTGCGCATGTGTGTAGTTAAGTTTTTTCTCTTCTCAGAATTATAAAATGTATTTTACAACAATAAATTACTTTAATTAAGAATATATTAATATTCATATAACTAGAAAATGCTTTCCTTCGTTTAAGCAAAACTTTCTTGGATCAAAATGATATTTTAAGTAAATTATATTCTTTCTTGAAGAAATCACACATTCTTACTACAAGCATATTTTATTGTGTGAAGAAAATATATTTTTAAACGAAATAAATAATTTCAAGAAAATATTTATTCTTCATTTAAGAAAACCTTTTTTTCCGTGTATAAAGCAAAAAAAATAAGTAATCTAATGGAATAAAAACATTGAATATTGAAACAATACAGTTTAATAAAAGTTGTCTTTGTTGCACGTAACGGTGCACGGCGCAATTTGTTTTTCTAAAGATGTTCCATTTTGTTGCCATATTACCCCATCAAATGGCAATTACCCCCGGGTTAGGAAACGCTGCTATATAGAGCTTGCTAGAGATTCATCAAGTCAAGTAGCTTGATGATTTTACACATTACTTAACTTGACTTGAAAATCAAGCTTTCCAAAAATGCACTATTTGACTTGACTTGATTTACTATCGTCACTATTTGACTTGATATCAAGCATCAAGCTGCTTGATTTTTCCGATATTTGTTAAATTGATACGCAATTTTTGAGTTCCTTCGCGATTAAATTAAAGAAAGAAATAACTTGAATTTTAATTAAATTTTCAATTACATATTAATTATAGGTACATTATATTGAATATGAATTTGGTCTTATGTTAATCGCAAGTTTAAATAACTCTTTTAGTTATGCACTTAATTCGAATTATCTACATAATAAATTGTAAAATGTTTATTTAAAATGTGCGTTATTTTTTAAACTCTTTAATGTAACGTAAAGTTCATTACTAAACTTTACCCAAAAATATTTACCTACTATTATAATATGGAGTCACGAAATTTGGTTGTTGTAAAAGGCCATATTTTTAATATTTTTCAACCAGATTTGTCTACAAAAACCGTTCAGTTTTATGACTTCATTGATAAATTTAATGATTTTAATGTGGGTGCACTAATAAAAAAATTATTGTACCTAAACCCTTCAGTTTTTAAATACAAAATCAAGTAATTTTCAAGCTTTTTGAAACTACTTGATACTTGACATACGAACTACTTGACTTGATTTCAAGTCAAGTCAAGTCAAGTAGCTTGAAAATCAAGTCAGGCCGTGAATCCCTAATTGCTTGCATGTCAAACGCCCGACCTGCGGTGAATATCAGTATGTAGAAAAGTACTATTTTAAATTTTTTAAAATTGATTCAAAAATATAAGGAAGAACTTAGGAGGTTTTCGTCGTCAATATTACAATATAGAGCAGAGGTGGCCAACTTTTGTGTACATAAGATCTACTTTTTATCTTAAAAATGTGTCGCGATCCACTTTGTCGGAAAAAAAATCGAAAAAATTCGATTTTTCGACACTTATTCATACTCAGCAATCAACCAAAATTGGCTTCGAAATCGACCGGTCCATCATGATCAACTTGTTGGCAACCCCTGATATAAAGGATATCCCTGTATGATTCTAGGGTAAGAGATTAAAAAAAGGCAGAAAGTATAAAAAAAACTTTTTTTATTTAATTTAAATAATAATGTGAAAAGTAGCACAAATCGCAAACAAAGTGAGATCTACTTTTATGGAAAATGATTCCCGTTGAATTGAGTTTGACAACTCGAAGCAAATTTCGAACATAACCTCTGACACGATGATGACATAAATCTATATTCTAAACTTCAACCTAAGAAGTTGAATATAAATAAGTAACTATAGATCGGACTATTTCTCTTCTCAGATTTTTTGCTATCCCAATTAAATTGATAGGAAAGAATGTTGAGTTTTGGATGTCCCCGCGACCGAGGTACACTTCATAGGTGGAGTTAAGTAGAAGTAGAAGACACTTTTCCAAGAAAGTAAAATTTTCATTCAAGAAGTAACAACTAAAAGTTTTGCCTAAATGAAGTGAATAACTTTTATGAAACCCCACCATTCATTTTGATCAATGTATTATTGAAATGTCGTATATTATTCATAGTAATTAGTGAGGTACTATGCCTAAAGTGACCACATTTTCATTGAGACAAAGCGGGACTAAAAAAATTTTTTTTTATTTTTAAGGGGGCGTGGTCAACGGTTTTTTAGTAAAATTAAAAAATAATAAGGTAATTTGAAACTTTTGACAAAAATACCGGGGAAATGCAGATATTTTCTAAAAAGTGGGACGCTGGACAGAGTCCACCAAAAAGCGGGACTGTCCCGCCAAAATCGGGACGTGTGGTCACTTTAACTATGCCGAGGCTTTGATTGCAATAAATTATTTTATTCTTTTTTTCAAATATTCATCCCTTTTTCTCAACAAGAAAAATCTAAATTCCATTTTGCTAATTGAACAATTTATATAACTTAAATTTATGTCTAAATTCGCATTAAGTGTAATATAGATAGCTTTTGGCGAGATTGCATTTATTTTGGATTTATCATATTTATTACCTATAAGGTGCAGGAGAAAAAACAGATAACGTTAAAATAATCAGTTAGCCAAAAATAAACTAATCCTATTTTTCCCAATATTTTTAAATTTTACATGGTTATACCATTATTACCTTTATGAAATTGATAAAAGATAATATATTTATTTATACTCCAACAGCAAGATTAAATAAAAATTTCTGAGTTAAATGCGTTATCCTTGAATATTGCGTGGGTTTTATCGATTGAAGACTTGCGGAGCAAATTCCAAGAATTCCTAGGACGTAGTGTATAAAATGGGGAGGGAAATGTCAAACAAAGTCGGTTCGATCGGTTAGCTACCCTCTATTGCGTTTTGTTTCCGTCAGCGTCACAAAATTTTCTTCATAGCGCATGCGTTTTCTTTCTGAATAAAATGTGATGACGTGGTGAAAATTTATACGAATTAGGTACATGTAATTCTCAGAATCAAATGTTGCGTAACAGTATGGTGTAGGGACCTGTTAATCTTTAAAGTTACGTAATATCAAAATATTAAATTTCTTTTGAAAATTTTTGATAACTCATTTGAGTATATGGACTACGCTTAGTAAGTACGTATCTAAATGGTAAGAAAATTACTGCATTGAAATATTAAATTAAAAAAATCCACGAATGTGACCATAGATGCAACATACCTTATGAAGCTCTCCGCCAAAAAATTGATGTAGACTCTATATAATCTTTAAAAGTAAAGTTAATTTGAATATATTAAGTAGGTACGTAATGTGCTTTAGAGCTGCAAAAAAAAAGAATTTCAAGAAATAAATTTAAATTGGAACTAAATGCTACACCACATCAGAAAACTTAAAGAAAATAATAAATAAATGTGATTTGGTTAAAACATTTTTCTATTGACTCGATATCTTTAAATTATATTAGTATACGGTGTTCTCAGTGGTGGATTTCCGAACAGGCATACGAGGTGCGCGCCTGGGGGCTTCAAAATTTAGCTTTTTTGGACCACCGGTACCGGTATAGTGCACACTAGAGTAAAAAACGTGCACGTAGAATGCACACTGTAAGGTGTAGGGGTACTGAAAATATTTAGAGGGGGGCCTCAAAATTGAATTACGCTCGGACGTCTAGAGTAAGCTAAATCCGCCACTGCGTGTTCTACCTACACCCATTAAAAAATTTTACTTTTGCGAAGTTTATCTCGGTGGACCAGAATATAAAATCTAACGGTGCAGGAGACCAACATATTATAATAAGTCCAGTGAATCATTTAATCGATTTTAGTTCAGATCTGAACGGCAGATCTGAGACGGTCATTGCCTTGCAGCTAACGTAGTTGGATGCGAATATGGGGCACCGGGTTCAAACCTGGGAAGAGTCAAACTTTCTTATGACTAGTCTCCGTGCTTCGGAAGGCACGTTAAGCCGGTGGTCCCCTGGGTTAGTGAATTGCTACCATTAACATAACAAACCAGGATACAGGCACATCTGAAGGAAAGTCTAGCAAGCTACCTGATGGATGTAAAATATTTATATGCTCAAAGTTTCCAACAGTGTTGGGAAATAACAGGCCTTGGCCTACTAGAAGAGAATTTTCTAGAGAATTACTTCTAGAAAGAAGAAGAGAAGTACAAAACGTGAACATTTAGAATTAGTAAGTACAATTCAGCATAGGCACAACTTAGGGGAGGGGGCTACGCGTCCAAAATCAAAATTAGTCCCCCAACAAATTTCAAAATTATTAGTTTTTAATGGCGATATTAATATGATGAATGGATTAGTGTAATGTTCGCAACCTACCTCCTTGGTAAATACCTACTTTATTTCCACAGAAATTTTATTTTTGTATTAGCAATCTGTCAACCACTTACTTACAAGGGGAAGGCCAACTTTGGTCGTTACAGATCTGCACCACTATCTTTATATCTTTAAAACTCAATTAGAACGTCACTTGATGAAAGTATAACGACTCAGAATTGAGAAAATCTTGTGAAAATAATTTTGAAAAAGCAATGTAAAATTAAAGCATTGGGTAGTTCAAATGTATCGCATTATTATTTCCATCCTAAAAAATCAGTAGACATAACCTAGAGTTACCCTTTATTTATTAATTTAAGCATTAAAGTACTTGGGGGTAATAAGGCTTGTCGGCTAATAAGGCCTAAGTGCCAAAAATCATATTTAAAATAACCCCTCTCGCTCAAAGCCACACTGACAGACGTCTATTACACGAAGATGTATAGGTAAATATACTAATGTAAAAAGTCTCACTCTCAGCCAAAAACATTAAATCTTCCATCATAAGTCGCGGGCGTCCAACACGAATAATAAAAATTGCTCTAACTAAATCGTAAATATTTTTTGTAAATATGTTTTATTTTTAATAAATTACGAATTAAGGAATAATATTAAAGGTTATATTTTAAGCTTTCGGTCTAGCATTTAGACCTTCGTCAGAAAATTACAAAATTATAAAACATATTTAATTTCACGAATTAATAATAAACCAATTTTAAATATTTTTTGTAATATTACACTAATGCCCGTATTAATAGTCGCGGATTGATCCGAAATTCGGGATTAACTTTCGATTTGACGCAGTGGCGGTGATATAAGCTACTGTAAGCAATGCTTAGGGGTCCGGGACCATAAGGGGCCCTACCACCCCACCTTTTATGCAAGCAAAAAACTTACGACCTTTTTTTTTAGGAGCCCGTTTTGTATATTTGCTTACGGGCCCTAGCTATTCTTTGATTTGATTTGACGTTAACCTTTAGGGGAGAGGCAGGCAAGTTGACATAATAGTGTTTGAACATTTTTATTTTTTAAAATACAAAATATTTTGGAAGCTGCGCATATTTTTTAAATAGCTCATAATATCATACACCATTGAATAAAAAAATATCAAGTGAATATTCCTATAACTGTTTCTATAATTAAACAATAAACTAAAAAGTCACAAAAGCCATCTTGCCCGACCCTATTGGGCAAGATGACATATAGAATAAACAATGTAAAATTAATTGCACAATTCACAAATAAAAGTCTTGGACTGCTTTGAAAGTCCAGCACACGCGGCGTGAGACCAATTTTTGCAAAACTGGCATCTTAGCCAGTACTCACCAGATTTGGAACGGCTGTATAAATCATTGCAGTATATACAGCCGCAGTCACTTTACCCATCCGAATTTAAAACTACATCAGCAACAGCTTCTTCATCTGAGGTTGAATCTTGTAGAATTACAAGATTTTTTGTAAGAAATACAAGCAACCGGATAAGTGAGGTAAACATCCGGGCAAGATCACGGATGGGCAAGATGACATAGCACTATGTCATCTTGCTTGGTTGGGTGTGAACTTGAAATTTCGTCAATAAGAAATATTTAACCTATAATAATACATATTTTTTTTACGGCATATAACGCAAAAATCCGTGTAAGAATGTGTGTGTGGAAACCATATCAATTAATAAATAAATAGTGAAACTGGAGGCTAAGAAAGGAGAGGCTATTTTTATTAATAACAAACCATGGTAAATATAAAAAAAATTAAAATAAAAGTGCATCTTTCATCAATTTGCTGCTGTTATTGTCGATGTCATTCATGAAGTTCTTTTCTATATTCATCAACTTGAATCTAATCTATTATCTGAAAACGATCTCTCGCAAGCTACTTGCGAAATGGGCAATGAATGTAAAAATTGGTATACCAAAGTAGGCCCATATAGCCAGATAGAAAATGAAGGTAGGGTAAACGGTTTGTATGGCAGGGCAGGGCAAATTATGGGTGCGTGGGGGTGGCGGAATTTTTTCCAAGCGCCGCAGACGAAAATTTTTGAAATTTCAAGGTCAACGCGGTTTAAGAAAAATTAGAAAATTTATCAGTTTGGCAGATAGCTAAAGATAGTGTAATATTAAAAAATTGACTTAGGAGTCCTAACATAACTCACCAATAGAGAAAGTTTATTAACGCTAATAACCGTTTTGATTGGTTTTAACGTTATAACTTCTCCTAAATCAGATCTGTTTTTGCCTAATTATCCTGTCTCTAATTAAGATATAACTATTTATTAGGATATCCATAGGAAATCACAAACAAATAATGATTGATAAATTCTAAAGTTGATATTATATTTCATTATGTTTAGTTAGAAATGGGCCAATGGCCGTCAACGCGGCTGACAGCCGTGACAATTTTTTTCCATTGAAAATCATACTATTAACAGAAATTATTAAAACGAAGACGGTCTACGGACCGACGCGCCGGCCGATGGCCCACCGGGAAATTTCCCGGTATCCCGACGGCCCCATCCGCCCCTGCATGTAGATGAGGCAATGACTACATGCATTTTAAATGGGAACTTTGCACGGCAGTACTTAAAGGGAAACGTCAAATCGAAAGTTAATCCTGAATCTCTGATCAATCAGCGAGTATTAATACGGGCTTAGCTATGTAAAATCGAAGTTTTATCTTTATTAAGGGCGGGGTAAGGTATTAAAATTCTATTTTTTTTAAATTTTTTAACTGAATGCGTAACATCTCAAGAACATTGTGTCAAAATTTCAAGTCAATCGGAGCAAAATTGACGACGTTATGAGTATTTTTATACCTGTCGGATTTTTATACCTTTACCTTTTTAACCCCCGACCCAAAAAGAGGGGAGTTATAAGTTTAACGTGTGTGTGTGTGTGTGTGTGTGCGCTCTTTGTTTGAGGACACGTATCTCCCAAACGGATTCACCAATTTGGCTAATTTTTTTTTTAAAATGTTCTCCATAGTCCAAGGATGGTTCTTACGGAGAGAAAAATTAAAAAAGTTGGCCGGAAAATTAGAAAAAAGAAAGAATATAATTTTTTATACCCCACATAAACGAGGAATTCCCAGTAAGCCGCATCTAGTGCGCATGCACTACATTCATTATTTGACATTTACATTTAAAATTTAAAGTTCAAACCACTTCAAACCATTATTTTATATACAGGGTGGAGTAAAAATTAATATATTATATTGAACATCGACAAATAAAAATTATTTACATAATAGGTGGGAGTAATATATAAACTTTAAAAAGCACTAAATAAAAATTAAATTACAAATTTAAAAAACCCCCAACCCAAAAAAACTCTAAAAAGTAAAATAATAATTAAATCGATCTAACCGTCGCGTCGTCGTGTCGGGGGCCGTTAAGCAAATATTAACAATACCAAATCGTTCTGTGCAAATCCCGTCGGTCCCCCGACACGACGGACGACGCGACGGTTAGATCGATTTAATTATTATTTTACTTTTTAGAGTTTTTTTGGGTTGGGGGTTTTTTAAATTTGTAATTTAATTTTTATATAAGTTTATTATATCAAAACTTTAAAGCGTTTTTCTCACAACTCACGTTTTCAAAGTCGGTGTCCCTCATAACTTCAAAACTACTGCACTGATCCTTTTGAAATGTTGAACACTATTTCTGTACATAATTTATGAGGTAACGCTGGAGATTTTTTTTCAAATTTGTTAATATTTTTTATTTTACAATAACAAATTAGCCGATTTATTTCACAAATATCGCATTTTTCCTTTCAAAGTGTTCCGAAAAAGTGAAAAATTGAAATTTCGAAAAACCCTCCCAGCGTTACCTGGGGAAAGCGATTATCTAACGAAAGAACTTTGATCTTTTGATTTCTGATGATCCAGCACCGAATTATGAGGGACACTGCAATTCTAGTTTTTTCCGAGATGCTTCCGAATAATTGCTGCCATTGCCGTATTTTTTAATATTTCTTCATGAAAATATTACACAATATTCTTCGAATGTTATACTTTAATGTGCCATTGGTTTTAATAAATAGATTTTAACTGTGGAGTCAAAAAAAATTCACAAAAATGTGCCTTTTTTCGCACGAATTAACCTTACCCCGCCCTTAATAAATACTTTGATGATCTTAAATATTTGAATATCGTATCGTGGTCCAAATATTTGTTATTTGCTTTTTCTTACATACATGGTCGGCGGTTATTAAGGCCTAACTAATTTACCCATAGGTAAATGGCAGTAGTATCATGAGGAGTACGTTGGTTTATCAGTGGATGATACTAATGACTTTGAATGCTGTTAGGCGAAACATTTAAGACTTTTATTTAAAATTTTAAGTCGTAATTGGTGCATTCATGTGATTATTGATATGAAATACCAAATATATTACATGTACAGTCGTTGTCCAAATTATTAGGCCCACCCAACAAATTTTATTTTTTTATAAATTTAGCTAATATTAGTCAAATAATAATGATGCAAGTGTTTCTAAATAACATTTATTGAATTACAACATATATCTTACACAATAAAAGTACAGAAACATAAACGAAAATTTAAATTTTTTAATATTTTGTTAAACCACCCTTCGCAGCATAAAGAGCAGCTACTCTACATAGCATGCTTTCAATGCTGTTTAGAGCTTTTTGTTTTAATTTCTTGTTATGGTTCCAGTGGTATATGATTCTGGAAATCAATTACACCCTTGTGGTAATGATTTCTTTGGCTAAAAGCCTTTTTAGAAACTCCCAGACGTTTTCAATTGGGTTCATGTCTGGAGTTTCCTGCCCATGGCAAAACTGGTATTTGTTCTTTTTCCAAATATTTTTTTTATAGATTTTTACTTTACCATTATGTATGGTATACTACGTATACTCATACTATGTATGTATTGTAATCGAAAAAAAAAAAAATTTCAGATTTCGACGGATTTATGGTCCTTGAGGTCCAACGAGTTGTTTGAGACCAAACATCAAGAAATGTCTGTGTGTGCGTGTGTATGTGTGTGTGTGTGTGTGTATGTCACGTAAATTTTGTGTGCGCTCTAGCGCCCAAACTAACAAGAATTTCTCAACCAAATTTCATATTTAGTACTTTTATATTGAGACTTAGAGCTGATTAGATTTTGGGTGAAATTGGTTCACGGAAACTTGGTGGTGGGGTGACGCGAGGGAATGGATTAACGAGATTCCACTGTTTTTATATAATTATGTATTTATAACTTATACGACATAATGAGATGTTATAATACCATATCATTAATGTATGGTAAAGTCATGGGATGGCCACATCAGAATCCCAGTGAGGCCGTAGGCCGAACAACCACATCCGACATTTTTTAGTATGGGAAGGTGCTCCATCATGCAAAAAAACTTTAGAGCCATCCCCAAACCATTCTTTCATTTGAGGAAGCAGCTTTATCTGAAGCACTTGCTTGTATTGATCTTGCCGCATGGATCCTTCGACTTCATATAAACGTCCCATTCCCTTCCCACTAATCACTGATCATACCATGACTGACACAAGATGCTTGACGGTCTTCACAATATAATCAGGATTATATTTTTCACCTGGTCGACGCCTAACAAACTATGACTTGTCATCCAAGATGTGGAACGATTATTCGTCACTAAAGCAAGTCTGTAATTAAGCAAAAAAAAATTATTTAAACAAAGACTCATATAATTTGAATCTCCATACTATACTCCAGTCTTCAATAGTTAAGTGCTTGTGAGCATAAGCCCATTCATAACCCTTTTTAATCATAGCTGGAGTAAGTAGTGGCTTCCTTACAGATCTGCGACGTTTGAAACTAATATCTTATAGGATTAGGCGCACTGTATGAAGAGCAACAATGACCCCTGCTTCTGCTAATTTATTTTTTATGTCACTTTGGGTTACTCTTCTAAACTTCACAGCAATATTTCGTAGTAAAAGTTTTTCCCTTGGTGTCATAAGGCATTTTTGACCACCAGCGACCTTTACGAACAGCATCGTAAGACTCTTTAGTCTTCAATTTTTGGTGCAAACGATGCACTGATGCACAAAATACTTCGGTTTTAGTTGCTATCTGGCTTTGACTAAATTCTGTATTGCTTATCAATGCAGATATATAACTTTTTTTTCATTTGTCAGATGTTTAGCATTTCCCATGTAAAAAATTTTTTTTTTTTTAATTTTGTAAATTTTTTTGGAAAATTGGCTAATAAAAAAGCTTAATAATACTTCTTAGTCTATAGTTAATGCAATTATATATTTACATTTCAATAATATGTAGTAAAACAGGATTTATTACACTTTTAATTCAACGCAACTTTTACCTGGTAATCACCCTGTAATCACCTGGCAATGCCAAATAATTATAAGGGCGATGGTAAACTCAGCCGCTTAACAGAAAGGCTACTAATCCTACTAGGTAAACTCAGCCTGCTAGAAATTTTCTGCCTTAATCTTCACAGGTACACCACCTTTTGCTTACCAAATCCTTCGTAAATTTCAAATTTTATGTAAAATTTTAAAATTTTTCAAGTGGGCCTAATAAATTGGACAACGACTGTAGTTTGATTATTTAAGTATGTTAATGTTAAAGCCGTAGGCCTTATTACCCTACCATAGTAAAATAAGGCCTACTGGCAACGTTTTTTAAAATGTTTAATTCTGTCTTTATGTATTATGGCACAAGTGACCATTTTTCGTTTATATTTAATAGAAACTATATTGAAATAATGATTATTATTAAAACCTGTTGATTAAATTGGATATTTTTCATTTTATTTCAAATCTCCCTTAGCTAGGCCTTATTACCCGCAGGTACCTTATATCTTTGCTTTGTGATGTCACAGCTTGCAATCCTTTTTGTAACAACACAAAGTTTACAAATGTAATAATATGGTTACACGATAAATGGAAAAAGAACATTTAAAAACTCATATTGGCGAGAAACCGTTTGCCTGTAAGATTTGTGACTAGTGGAAAGAAAGTGGCTTTCGAGAAGTAAAGGAAGTGAAAGAGAAACTGGAATGTATGGAAACACGGTGGAGAGAAGAGATATAAGGTATGAGAGAAGAAAATGTAAGACTGAAAGAAAAAGTAAATAGGTAAGCAGAATGAAAAGATATTAGCAAGGCAAATAGAGAAGTATGAAAGAGAGAATAAATCAGCTAACTTGATTATAAAGAATATGTCATTGTCAGGAAACGTGACGAAGGAAAAAGTGGAGAGCTTTTTAAAAGAATAAATCGGCAAAAATACAAGCAGGCGGATAATAGTAGCAAAATTTGGTGATCGATACCAGAAAAGGAAGGTGATGGAAAACAAAAATTAACTAAAAGTAACAAAGGCTTATATAGAGAATGATTTAACGAAAAAAGAAATACGGTCGGAGCATAATAGTCGAATAAGTTGACTATGAACGCTAAATGCCCGGTTTGAATCCGGGTAAAGTAAGAACTTTATTCTGGCCGTCTCTCTGGTCCTCCAGGTTGGGGGTTCTACGTCGGGCTTGCTCCTCGTCTAGGTAAAAAATGTAAAATGCTAAAAAACCAAATTACCAATTCGCAAGGTTGGTAGTTGGGTATCGGACAACGTCACAAGACGTTTCAAAACCGACTACATATAAGAAAAAGAAATACAAGATAAAAAAATCTGATGTGACGCAACACATGACTTTCCCATTTAAAATAAAAGAGATTTCAGTGGAGGAATTTCAACCAAAATCTAATCAGTTCTTTACACCGTTTGTTCAAATTAGTATGCAAAATTTCAAGCCAATTGGTACGCGCGTTTGGTCGTAATCGTGACCGAAAAAATGTCCACACACACGACACACACAGACACCCAGATATTGTTCCAAAAATCGTTCACGATTAAAATTATATCTTTGAATCAGAATTTTAATGTGCCTACGCAAAGTTGGTTTTTGACTCGATCACAATACTTTCCTTTACTGCGTAAATGGGAAAGTACTAGGGGAATCTGCTAAGAATGCGATGAAAAATGGGAAAACGGTGAAAGGTGGTTACCAGAAACTTCATATGGAAAAGCATTAATTTGGGATGAAAATGACGACCAGCTAAGACCAGACAATGACATAGCAAGAACAACAAAAAACTAGAAGAAAGTGCAAGTGGTGCTGCTGGATTGCTATTTAGCATTCGAGAGTGTCTCCTAGACATAATACCTGTTGCGGGTTAAATTAAAAAATTTTTAAAATTATAAAATGTTATTGATTTCTAAATAAAATAGCTTTTGTGTGTAAGCTTCTTATGCGACTTTCCTGAAGCAATGCCTTTGATGCGTAGTACCTACTACTAAAAATACAGCTTTTCTGATTTAAGACATGGTCTCCAATTGCACTAATATTAATAGAGGGGAGTTTTTTATGATATCTACCTAACTATGAAAACAATATGCTATCGCGACAATTTTCTTACACCAAGTGTCTGTGAGATTTCATAGTGTCATCTACAAGTTTGGTTCTAATCGCTTTGCATTTGTCATTTTTATATCAGTTTAAAGAGGCGAAAATGAGTGATTTGCAACTTGAACAAAGAGGCGAACAAATTTCCGATGAGAATTTGACTGCTTTATCTCAAGATGAAGACTTCTTCTATAGAATTGTAACTGGGCAAGAGATCTGGGTACACCACTGGGACTCTCCTACGAAACAAGAGTACATGCAATGGGTTCATAAAGGCTCTCCACCACCCAAGAAGGTGAAGATGCAATTTTCTGTGGGGGAAGTGATGGCCACAATTTTCTAGGACGGACGCTGAGAGGAGTCCCTTAATTGAGTATATGCCAGCCAAAAGGAAAAAATAGGGCTATACACGAGAAAATGCATGAGTGGTAGCGATAAGTAAATTTCCGAAAATTTGTAATGCACGAAATAGATTCGACGAGAAAATCGCTTGAACAAAAATTTACACAACATGATGTGATTTACTCAATAATTGTCATCCCACAACTCAGGCTCCGGCTCAATGCCCATCCCGGGTCTGGAATTCCCCTCTCTTTGGAAAATTCCCCTATAAAGTCACTCTACCCAGACGAAGGAGAAAGACGGGCTTCGCCCGGAAATGCTCCGCATTTGCCACTCATGCTACTACTACTACTACTACTAATTGTCATTATTATCTTTATCATTCATAAAAGAGTGCTATGATGAATAAAATGACATTTAAAATATCATTTTTTAAACGTCAAAAATTTCCGCTAAATGCACACGTGCAATTTCCGGGAAATTGCACACTACGAAATAATTTCCGAGGAATCGGACACCGATTGGTTGTCTGAATGTACATACTTGATACTTGAGGCGTATTTTCGCGAGGCATTTTGGTTAACCAAAAGTAACCGGTTAGATTTTATGTCATTTTCGCGACGAACGGTTAGAGGGGAGGTAGTTTTTGGTTAAAAAGTTACCAAACCAAAGTTAACCAAAGACGACCGCTCAAAATCAGTGGTTACTTTTTGCGGTTGCTTTGCTAGTACAAATGTGCGCCACAATTTAAATTTTAAAGTTGGAAGTGATTCTAAACGTTCTAAAGACGAGGATTTGAGGTTATGTTAAATTAGAAATTGTGGTGGGGGACTAACCAAAGTTGACCAAAAGTAACCGAGCGGTACTAACCGGGATCCTCGCGAAAATTCGCTTTTGAATGTCATTAGTGCAATTTTTGAAAAAGGATTATCAAGTTATAACTCAAAATTATCCGTAATTCAAGTTTGTTAATGTTTATTTATTTTGAAAATTACCATGCAATTTATTCATGGTAAACAAGTCTGAAAATAAGGGACAATCCCGCAAAATATGGGACGTCTAGTCAGTGGCGTAGCTAGAACTTTTGCCGCCCGGGGCGGTTCCAAAATTTGCCGCAACTTCCCCACTCCAAAAATATTTTTTAATAACATTTTCTTAATCCTACATCCTAATTTATGAAATATCAAAAAAAAATTTCTCTTGCCGCCCCTAAAAGTTTTTGAATTACCTTTTTTTAACCCTATTTCCTAACTAATGCCGCCCCCTCCTAGCTACGCTACTGCGTCTAGTCACAAGAAGCTATTAATCCATTGCCAGTCTCATAATATCGCCATTAGAAACCAATTATTTTTGGGAAGGGTCCCCCCTGTTAGAATCGATTTTCTCCAAATTGGTTGAATTCTTAAATTTTCATTTGATGAAGTTCTAATTATGATTCAAACGTAATAATGGTAGTGGTGACAAATCAAAGGCTACGTAGTCAAAAGGGTGGGGGAGGCTGATGAAGAATAATTTAGGTTAAAACTCTTCTTGAGTAACCAATTGGTGAAAGTCTGGATTAAATAAAAACAACCAAAATTAAAAACAATACTTTCAAATTTATTATTTCAAGCAAAATTCATCTTGAAATTACGTTTTAATATATTGCCCGTTTACAATTTCAGTAGGGCGCCGACATGTCTTGAATAAATGAACCAAATCTTAAGTTGGAGCCACCGAAGATATCAGCATCCATTAGGCGCCTATAAAATACATAATAATGCAGTTTTTCAACTTGAAATATCACAGCAATATGAAAAAAAATTTAATTATTGATTTTTTTAAATTTACAAACATTTAGATATTTGTGCATGACGAAACGAATAATTTATAGGACTGTTCTGGAATATTAGTTATTATTATATTTATTTACCTGTGCCAGTTGTATCTACTAATTAATTATTTTTATTGGGAAGAGTAGTCCACAATGAGACAAGGATATTGTTTCAAGTTTTAGAAAAGTGGTAATACTAAATGCAACTGAGAGTATTGAAGAAATTATTTAAAGATAAATAATGTAATTTTACATACAAGAACATCATAATGCAGAATTAAATTATTTACGTTTATGTATTTGTTAGGTAATTTCTTCAACATTGCCTGTTAAATTTCTTATGCTTATAGCAAAGTGACTACCAAAAATGCAGTATCACACATGTCTATAAAAAATCAGAAACTTGGTAAGAGAAAATATCCTAGTCCCACTGCGGTCGAAAAAAACTATTGAAAAAATACTTTGCACGTTTTATGTGCAATTTAATTATAAAAAGTGTATCTTGATAATAAAATATAAGCAACTTTTTAGTTTTATTTATTTCCAACCAAATAATTAACAGAAAACAACCTAATTCGACAGTATATCCAGAGTTCCTTGTTTTACTATTAAGGCCTATTCTTCTGTACATAATATTGGGATAACCACACTGTGTACGAACTTAGCAGCACCTTGCAGAAAACAATCTAATTCAGACATTAAGGCAAAGACACAAACAATAATATGTGCAAGCACATATTGAATTCTTTACATTGTAGCACAAAACTTTTACAATCACTATTGAAAATGCCTTGCCAAAATAGCTGTTGTTTAAAATAAATAGTATAAATAGTAGGTACATTATGTTAAGAAAGCACTATGTATTAACTTCATACGATTTTCCTTATGCAAGAAAGCAAATGTTACTGTGATCTTAAACCCTCTGTAGTTTCGTTATACTGATAATATTTTTTTTTTGTATACAACAGTCTTTACAATGTGATAATATAAATTTAAAAATAGCCCCATGCTAAACACTACACATATTTGGCAACAATTTAAACCATACACACACATTCGCATTCAAACATATTCAAAATTCTAAATAGTTTCAACATATTATGTATTTATCACACTTTATATTATTTAAAAAACGCTAAGCAATATTTTGATTAAGCAGCGTTGTACAATTGGCAAATATTCCAATCCCATCCAAATTATACCAAGTATGTATTATCAGTCCACCATACAGTTAACAAAATTTTATCATTATTTATAAAATAAAATAAAATCGTAATATTATGTAGTACCTATATAATTAACAAGGCAAAATATTCAATAAATGTTGCACATCCCCAAACCCCATACAGTATTGGAATATTCAAAGCATATGACCATATAATAAATTTCCGACTTGCAATTCTGAATATAAAAATACAAAAATCTTTTTTTTACAAAAAGAAAATCACTTTGATTAAATATAAATAAAATATGGGGTGAGGGGTTTATATTGTGTGTGATTGTTGAATCTTAACTTAAATCTAAATCACTTTATTACACCTTGTAATAAAAATATGTTTTTCAAGAGGAAATACACCCAAGTTTTTACATGAGGCTATTCTTATGTGAAGGATCTTAATGATCCAAACACCACAAAATGGCTATTAATAATAATTAATTTAATCAATGCTCTTATATACATATTTTTACACTTCCAGATGCACACATTTAACGATATAGAATTTGACACTGAGTACAACAAGAAATATAATTCTACCAATTGTTTTGGTGTTACATATAAATAAAATGTTTTTCTTGCTTTCTGCTAACAGAGCTGTTAAACCAAAGTAAAAATAAACAAAATTAGAGGAAATTTTTAAAATTGTTTATAAGAAATAAATTATGTATAAAACTGTGCTTGATGTTAAGATTAATACAATAAATTTTTAATAAAATAGAATTCAGTGCATCTCTTTTTTGATCAAAATTTATTTTTAGCATACATATCATCCACCATTCATATATTTACATTTACTTTACAAATATTAAAATCAATAATTAATCAAACAAAAAAAATTACTAAAATTAAATTTAGATCAAAACAAATAATAGATATTGTATATTTGTTGGAAGCACCATTATTAATACAACATTGGTGACTTCAGTTTTATAATTAACCATATTTTGAAAACTTAAAATTAATGACAAACATAATAAAAACGCAATAAGAATTGAAATTATGGCGAACCGTCTTGACAAATGATTATTACAATTCATTATGCAGGCAACAAAATAATTTGTTGACTAGAATACACAAAAACAAACTCTTTAAACTAAACAATAATTTAATGATACAAATGGTTGTAAGTATAGGTATAATAATAATTGTGTATCACTTAGAAGAAAAACTTGTTTAAAAGTAAATGGGTTTAAAAAACATTTTTAAAATATGGAAAACATTAACTTAAAGAACAAATCTTCTCATTTAAAAAATAACTTCTTTTCTATATAAGAACAATCTGAACATATTTAACAGGAAAGTATATAGTATAGAAAAAAAGTGCAGAGATGGACAAAAAGTAGCGATTAACTATACAAATTATGTCAAAAGTTTATAATAAACCCCAATGTTTAAGATAAATTATGAATAAAATAATAGAGCCAAAAAAACTTTACAAAAGATGTTATTATTATTTGCAAGAATAATTAAGTAAGAAAACTATGACCATTGCCCACTAACAAATGCACTAAAACAAGGTGGATTAAAATAGGTCGCCGTGGTGGGTGGTTGTGGCAGGGTGTACAGTAACTACAATACTAATTTTTTTTATGCTTCCTAATCTTACCTACTCTAAATTGATTTTTCATAGTTATTAATTTAAGATAATTTTATTGCAAAATTTATATTTACAAGATGAATTTTCAATTTCACTAACCAAACATTTCAGTTGCCTTGTCTTAAAAAATACAATTATCACTTTTAATTAAATTCTAATACTGAGATGTGATGTTTCTGGTTTAAAATTGTTCAAGTATGCAACATTTTTTTGAATATAAATCAATATGAACATTACAATAGCAAAAACCTTAAAATTAATGACAAATGTGAAAGGACCGATATGTGGTCAATGTAAAAATTACAACAATTTTTCATCGGCCACTAACAGTTGTATTACAAAAATAATAATGGTGTTGTAAAATTTGGTCCAAAATATAAAATATGCAACAATTAAATTTTATATTAAAAATGTTCAAAGTCTTTTGATAAATATTACATCAACTTACAATGGGGTTTATTAAAAACTGCATTCATTCTATAATCGCCAATCTTTTTTAATTTAATAAATAAATTGTTAATATAAATAAAAGAAAGGTAAATTTGAAGTGTTAATATAGTAATGTGGGTAGTAAGAAGTTCAAAAGACAAAAATGTTTTATAACCAGACAAATACGAATTTAAAAAAAATTAGCAACGTCAATTAATAAATAATTTATACATTCTAAAATAGTAGTACATACAAATCAAAAGGTGAAGTCATAACTATTAAATATTTTTGTTTTGATAATTCTACAAAAGCAATGAAGTTTCAAATTGAGCTGAAACTTTGGTTGCCATCTCTGTTGCAGAAAATTGGAACTTATGATGAATTAAATTTTCAAGTGCATAAAAAATAAAACAGAAACGTCTTGGTGTAAGAATCAATAATGCCACGGTGTCGTATCAATATTGATTATCACAAAAATGAACATTTTCAATTTTAATTGTTGACAACACAAAAATGTGTTTTATTAAAAAAAAACACATGTTAACTTAATACAAACATAAAATTTGCATGAAAGTACTATTACTTATATAAAATACATTACTTACAAGTTTGACCAAATGTTGATGCACATTATTGAGTATGTGTATAACTCTTTGATATGTGCGCCAAATCATGCAAGAAATTTAGAACAACAAACCAAATAACAACTTTAAATGTAATCAACTAACAGTCTTAAAATAACTTATACAATAATTCAAAATATCTTTACATCATTAGGTGTTCAGGTTAACCTTAATTTTTAATACTTATTTACAAAATCCTATGTGATAATCAATGCATTAAAGTACTAATTTTAAAAGTCCAAATTAAAAACAATTTCTTCTATGTACATACACAGCCCTTATATGTAATCGACCCTTCTTTTTTTCTTTTTTCATTATTAGATATTATTATTTGAAAAAGGAACTACATAATGCGTCAAAATTTAAATTGAGACAAAAAAAGAAATATAATTTTGTAATTTAATTTCACCTGAACAGCTAGTGACATGCGACTTAATTAAAACCCAACATTGTATATACTAACCTAATTTTCCCTATACATCTTATATAATATGGTAATTGTCAAAAATAACTTTTGTTACATTAGTTTTTTTTTATAATTAGAAGATGTGCTACTCAATAGCAAGTAATGTCTAGCGCATGACCTTACGAGTCGATTTAAAACGAGGAAACGCTCCAATACACCAACGCAACCAATATAGCACAAAACAATCTTCTCGAGCACCAATGACATTATTAGTTTTGACATAGAATGGCAGTACGATAACTGTCGATCATAGGCTAAAAGAGTTGTGTTATTCAATGCTGTCATTGAAGGCATTGAAACAGTGAGTCGTGTTGTCGGGCTCTATCACAGTTTCACGCACGAGATACATCTTACCAACACCTATTATGTTGTTGCCCTATCAAAACTGTAAGTGTTACATTTAAACATTTAAAATATTAACAGTATATCTCGAGCTAGGAACAAGACTCACACGAAATTATATAATATGCATACAAATAAATGCCAAAATAATTTAAAAATTTAGTTTCTAGTTAAAGGAAGGAGGTGTTGCACTGATTTAGTTATGACTCATAACAGCATTTCATAATTTTCAGTTTTTTAAAACGATTATAATCACTATGCACATGTAAACACTCTCCCTTTTAGTACCGCACCAATTAAAGACCAATGCTACTTGGGCGAACGTGATGGAACAAAATCACGTAGCTGTGATGTTCGTTGATCGGATCTCCTACGTTGAGCTCCTGATCTGTGTCCATTCCTCGACTGACCGTGTCGATTTTGTCCAGATCCTTCTCTCGAGTGATTTGTATCTCTTGGATGATTAACTTCCTTTGATTGATTTCCATCTGAATAAATAAATACATAAATAATTCATTTAAGAAAAGCCAATCGTATTTATTGTGATTTAATTAAAAACTAAAAGAAGTATATATAATTATTTTGTTTAGTAGTTTTAACAACCATTCAAAATCCTCCCATATACAAGTTGGAATTCTAATTAATAACAGAAGTCTCTTCATTTTCAGTAACAGCAAATTACTTTCAATTTGTTTGATTTTTAGTATTGTTTATACAGGGTGTCCCCGCACTCACTTTACATAACTTAGGTGGTGATAGAGGACACTTTTCTAAGAACAATTTTTAACAAAAATTTTTTTCTAAATTCAAACCCTCGAGAGTTACGCCTCTTTAAATCATTTTTTTTAATTTCCACTTTCACGTGGCCATAGCCCCGAAAATATTGATTTTTAAGTAAAAATGGTTTAGTGCTTTTTTAAAGAGCGTGAAATAATCTACAAACTAGATTCAAACCTTTTATTGTCTAAAATCAACGGATTTCGAGTTATGAATTAAAGTAAGTTAAAAAATGTCGAAAAATTTGTGCTTTCTGTTTTTTTGATTTTTTTCAAAACCCTGTATCTTTTAAACCAAAAATTTTACAAAAAATCTGACGCCCCATTCCGGATAGGAAATTTAACGGGCTACAACTTTTGTCTAGTAAAAATTTTTGAGAAACCAAACCATTTCACAGAAAATCAAAAAATTATAAACAAGGCAGCTAAATAACAGAACATTAAATTCACTAAATTTTTTTTTTTTTTTGAAAAATTATATTATTAATTAATTTTAAACTATTACATTATCTAAGTAAATGTTGAAAATTACCACAGTCATTTTCAATACACAGTCGTGATCGTTTTAAAAGATGTTTTATAGTAGTATTTATAAAGTTTCCTCTTTTTGTAAGAGCTACTATAGCAGAGGTGGTCAACAAGGTCTTGGGATTGACCGGTCGATCACGAGGTCAATTTTGGTCGATTGGTGAGTGTGAATAAGTGTCAAAAAATCTAATTTCTGCGATGAAAAGAGTGGAAAAATCAACTTTTTTCAATTTTTTCTCGACAAACATCTTTTAACTTAATCACGACTTTGTATTGAAAATGAGGGTGGTCATTTTCAACATTTACTTAAATAATGTAATAGTTTAAAATTAATTAATAAAATAATTTTTCAAAAAAATAAAAACTTTAGTTAAATTAATTTTTTGTTTTGTAGCTGCCTTGTTTATTATTTTCTGTTTTACTGTGATATGGATTGGTTTCTCAAAAATTTTTACTAGACAAAAGTTGTAGTCCATTAAATTTCCTATCCGAAATGGGGCGTCAGATTTTTTGTAAAATTTTTCGTTTAAAAGATACGGGGTTTTGAAAAAAATCAAAAAAACAGAAAGCTCAAATTTTTTGACATTTTTTAACTTACTTTAATTCATAACTCGAAAGCCGTTGATTTTAGACAATGAAAGGTTTGAATCTAATTTGTAGATTATTTCACGATCTTTAAAAAATCACTAAACCATTTTTACTGAAAAATCAATATTTTCGGGGCTATGGCCACGCAAAGGTGGAAATTAAAAAAAATGCTTTAAAGAGGCGTAACTCTCGAGGGTTTGAATTTAGAAAAAAATTTTTGTTAAAAATTGTTCTTAGAAAAGTGTCCTCTATCACCACCTAAGTTATGTAAAGTGAGTGCGGGGACACCCTGTATATCATGACTCGGGAGTTACGTCAAAATCCCCGCATTGAAGACTGGCTCTGATCTTGGAGTGCTTGATTTTATAGAAAAAAAGGTAGTAAAATAACATTTTTCAAAAAAATAATAATTGCAAATTTTAAATATGTTGACCCAAATCACAAAATTTGCAATGATGAAACAAAATTTCTCCTGAATTAATTTAATAAAGTTAGTCATATATCATAATTATTATGATGGTAAGCTCAAGAATGGGTATGAGAGTAGATTAGTATCTACTATGTATGGTATACTATAGGTATGGAGAAATAATGGTGAATGACCAGGGGAAAGATTAGTGGCCTTCTGTAAAGAAAATCAATTTACTTATCCCACAATAATATCCAGATGCAAGATTAAGGTATTAAGAAATGATAATGTGACAACAAGAAGGTAGACTAAAGTGGATGTCATTCGAGTCAAGTATCATGATATCGTCGGCTTACAAGCAAAACACACTAACAAGGGGAGATCGCCTACTCGTCATCACCGATTTCGTCCAAATTCACAGTATATGTAGGACTTGACTAGAAATGAAAGAGACCCAAGTGGAATCACCAGATGGCCAGGCGTTTTTTAGAAAATAACATTTTTGTCTGGTAAAAATACCATAAGTTTACATACATAAGATTTGTAATACAAATTTTTCTGTCAGATTATGTATTATTAGGTTTGTTATTTGTTTCTTCAGTAGTTTGAACAGTTTGAAAACCGTCAGACGCATGCGCAGATTAAAACCGAACGCGGTTATAAATCTGCGCATGCGTCTGACGGTTTTCAAACTGTTCAAACTACTGAAGAAACAAACCTATTATGAATTTTATGTAGAGATAGTATTACTAACTGTAACTTTATAAGAAATAAAGTCTTTATTATTATTATAATGACGTCCTATGGCTGTTGTAAAAATTTAAAGTAGTACAATACATTGTCCGATTCTCGTATTAGAAATCTGGCTCTTAACAAAAGAGGAAATTTTATAAATAATACTATAAAACATCTTTTAAAACGATCACGACTGTGTATTGAAAATGAGGATAGTCTTTTTCAACATTTACTTAAATAATTTAATAGTTTGAATTTAATTTTTTGTTTTGTAACTGCCTTGTTTATAATTTTCTGTGAAATGGATTGATTTCTCAAAAATTTTTACTAGACAAAAGTTGTAGTCCGTTAAATTTCCTATCCGGAATGGGGCGTCAGAGTTTTTGTAAAATTTTTCATTTACAAATCTTTCGACATTTTTTAACTTACTTTAATTCATAACTCGAAAGAGTTATTGTAATGACCCTTATTAGAATTTTACCAGACTTATCACTTTGCGCTCATAGTTTTTACGTTGTTTCCTTATGGAGGTACAATTTTGTACCTATGCCGCCTGTTAACATTGTAAAATTATACCGCCTGAAGAGGGTTAAGTCAAATATGAAAAAAACTGACTTAGTGTGTTTTGCTTGTAAGCTGACGATATACAGTATGCATCATTAATAAATAAGAGGTTTGTTCGTTTGTCGTATTCTGAACTACACCGGATTGATAAGTGTAAGAAACAAAAACCAGTGCAAAATAGTGTAGCTAGTACAACTTCGTGTAGGTTGGTGTAATTTACGCCCAGATTCATAGTCGCTACTTAAGTATAAGTACTTACTTAGGGGTCGAATTTGTATTTCACAGCCGAGTATTTCGACTATTTGGGTATTTGTATTTCAAAGTAAACTACACTTTGCAGAGTGTAATGAAATAACGTGTAGTTTACTTTGAAATACAAATACCCAAATAGTTGAAATACTTGAGCGACTAGGCGACTATGAATCTCGGCGTAACACTAACGATTACAAACGAACACGTTTATGACACACTTATTGTCCAGGTTGAAAACACATTGCTTTGAAAAGGATGGTCATCAAAATTAGTAATCTGCAAATCAGCTACAAACGCCTTAGTGCGGGCGGCGTCAAATAAATAATATATTCTCAAAAAAAGTACTAATTGTAAAAAATTTTTAATAACAAATGTTTTACATTGTTTTAATTAAGAAATCGTCAAAATTAGATTATATCATCAAGGTGAAGTTATAACAAACATTCAAATAAATTAACAAGTAAATTAAAAAAAATAATTTTGTTTTCTTGTCAATAATAATTGATAATAAAAAATAATTTTTTTATGTAATTGTTTTGTCATTTTATGTACTATAATAATTTATTTTATTAATCGTCAATAAAATTTGCAACAATAGTTTCTTCCATATTTCAATTTCTATAATTGACAGCAATTTTCTAGGCTACGTATTCCTACACCACTTTACAGTATTCTACACTAGCCTATATATAGGCTGGTGTAACTCTGAACTGTTCAGAATAATTTACACTGGTCAAACGAACAGACCTAAACTCTCTTAATGTAGACTATTTCCATCTTTTAGTTTCTCCTACTAATAGTCTTTGAACAATACTCTTTATTATTACACATTTTTTATTGGTAAATCTTAAATTCTTTGAATGTTGATCTACACCAATGGCTCTCAATCTGTGGTCCCCCAGACCACTGGTGCTTCATGAAGCCACTTCCGTTCCGCGAAAAAATCAAATACATAATTAAAAATTGTTGCAAAACAAAAATCAAAACGAAATAAAAATTAATAGGGGAGGGGGCAGATGTAATATTATGAGAAGCAACAGTTTTATAATAGTTATCATGAGTTAACAACGCTAGCAGCACTAGCACCACAAGCTATTAGGCAATATGAGTAAAATGGAGCATGTAGTATTATACTCAAAATTTTGAAAAATTACTCAGTGTTCTATGAATGAAAATAAGAAGTAAATATGTATATGAGTAGATATTCTTATAAAAAGCATACCTACTTGCGCTGAGCATCTACCTATAAATTTTATTCGTATAATCCGAGTATCTATTTCAAAATTTTGAGTAGGGGAAAGCATATAGTTATCGGACACATTACAGTTAATGGGAACTGCTTAAAAAGACCTTAAAAATAAGATTGTGTTTTAAATAAATATATTTTCATTGAGAGGAAATGTTGCTGGTCATCTTTAGCCCTGTCCTACTATCGAGACATAACCTGCCAAAAACTATCAAAGGTGTCCAGTAACTATACATATTTGTACTAGCATTTCTTTTTTTTTAAATCTGGTTGTCAGAATCAAAAATTTAAATACGCAACGTTAACATGCAAGATCGAACTCACGTAAAAATAAAGGACCCCGCAACGGTCTTATGGGAATTAGGTCCCGGTCAAATTTCACAAAAATTTAGGATATTGTAGTTCATAACATGCTGATCAAAAGTGTCCATGGGCACGAAGCCAAAAAATGGACAGTTTCCGAGATAAAGGCATTAAAAAGTGGAAAATGGAAGTGTTAGGTTACTGAATTTACTGGATGAATTATACTTTTGCACAGTATGCCTGTACACATAGTCCTGTCTAAGGTCCAGTCAATGCTCAAACCAAACTTAATATAATGTTATTGCATCGAATAACATGTACAACAAGCAAGAATCATTTACTTAATGTGAATTTTTGCAATGTAGGAAAAGTACCTATATTGATATACTACTACTTGATTAAAAATATAATATTACTAAAATTGGGAATTACACTTAGGGCCGATTTCATAATCAAAACGATAATGGACTAATGAACTAAAAGATCCTTGTTAACCAATAGAAAACGTCCGTTCAGTCTAACAAGCCAATAGAAATTCACTTTTATTTATAACGGTTCGTTAAAAGTATTATGAAATCGGCCCTTATACAGTTGCAATTATTGAACTTTAAAGGGATTTAAATTTAAAATATGCGATATTGCGAATTATTACGTGATGTCACTGTTAACATAAGGAAATAAATGTTATAAACAGATATTATAACATCATTCAAAGCTGAAAAACAGGGAGCATTATGTTAACCTAAAACTCCCATTTTTTCACTCTTGATTGTCTTTATCTCGGAAACTGTCCATTTTTTGGCTTCGTGCCCATGGACACTTTTTATCGGCATGTTATGAACTACAATATCCTAAATTTTTGTGAAATTTGACCGGGACCTAATTCCCATAAGACCGTTGCGGGGTCCTTTGGTGAAAAAATAACAAGAAATAGGAGATATGAATTTTATAAAAAAAAATTGCTTAACCTGTCCGATAACTATATGCTTTACCCTACATATTATACTTCATGCTCACTTTTATTTATATCACCCAATAGGTTTGTTCGTTTGTATGAACTAACTTGAACTGGGTTATCTTTCGAGATGAAAACACTCCCACCACAAAAGTTAGATAGTGTTCAAACTTGCACTGCCTACTCCTCCTATCAGGTCGAGCAAGAAGTTCATGTTCGGTCATGAACTGAGCAGCCAAACAAACACAGTTCATTTGCACTAACTTGAACCGAGCAAGTTAGTTCATACAAACGAACAAACCTATTGTTACATCAATAACACGTCATTTACAAAAGTATAACCATAACCTCACTTACTTTTAGATGTTTCTTTGTCATTTTGTACGCGCCCAATAGCAACACTGTTCTTATCGGTAACGGTCTGCTTGTTGCTTTGGTTGGTCTGTTCACCTATTGATTTTTCTTTATTTAGTTTTTCTTTCTGTGCTCGTAATTCTTTTTGGTGTTGGGCAACCTGTGCATAACTCATACGTGGCGGATTAATAACAAATTCCTAAAAATTAAATTTTTTATGCAAAAACTCAGAAGTATGGTTTTTGTTTAACATACTGGTGGTGGTGGAGTCGTTGCTTGTTTAGGATTATCTTGGCAAAGATTTTCTTGTTTGCTAGGTGCTGTACTCGGAGCTCGTGCAGATGTGTTTTGCACTACGTGAGCTTGTACTGGTTTTGTTGGTGCTTCAGTCACTATTGAATTTGTCATTGTAGCAGCATTCGTAGTTGTGGGACAATTAGAGTCCAATTCTCCATTAACAAAGGCATCATCAGTTTTTGTTGACTTATCACTCATGGTACATTTCGAAGCTACCTGAGATGTCAACCTAAAAATTAAAAATAAATAATATTTGAAAATATATAAATTGGAAGACGAAATAGTGACATCTACTTACTTTTCTATCGAGAGTGGTGACGAATTTGTCAATACCGGAACTTGAGTTAATGCAACATTTATAGGTTCTTTTAAATCTGATTTATTAATTATTAATAGAGTAGGATTCTGTGGAGAACCAGTCCTAGGTGAATCGCTATCGGGTCCACTACTAACTTCCCTTGTATTATGTTTTGATTTAACAGTGCCTTTAACTACATCTGCCAGCCTATTGTCACCCCAAAGATTTTGACTTTGAGCATCGGACGAATTGTTAGGTAAAAAAGGTAAAGATTGTTGATGTACTACATCCAATCCCAGGTTTCCTACTTGACCAGGTTTAACTGAGGTCTCTTAAATAATCAATCACAAATATTATTAATACAAACAAAATAATCCATGATAAATATCTACCTTTACGCTGTAAAGGAGGAAAAGCTGCTCCTACAAATTCAAATTGTCCCCGCGAACCTGTATGATCACGTGGCTGAGTTGCATGATTAACATTTATATTGTCATCTTCTTTTCTTTTGCGTCGATGACGTGGCGGCAATGGATCTTTATTTTGGTGTATAGTGGTTGTAGGTAAAGATCTATAAGCGTTATCTTCTACATCAGACGTTGCGGTTAAAGGTTGTTGAACATTATTTGACAAATGCGAATCTTCAACTTCCGAAATTTGCAAATTATTTCTTATTCTATCGTTTGCCACTGTAGATCTTGTCCCGTTACTTGCTATTGCTGTTCTCGAAGTTCCTTGTGGAGAAACTGAAGGAGGTGCATTTGCTTGTCGAGAACTATTACCCTGATTAGTTGATGAAGAGTTACTACTCTCCGTGTTGCTTGTCCGATTTTGTTTTCTTGGTCTGGTGTTAGAGCGAAAAGGTTGTGATTTGAACTGTTGGGGTGCTAACCCATTTATTTGAAAAACTTGATTGATATCATAATAAGGAGCAGTAGTTGTTGGCCATTGAACAAAATATTGGTGGTGTTGTTGGTATGGCGGCTAAAATAATATTCAATTATTGATTTATATTAATCGTTCAAATGAATTATATGAATTTGATCAATATGAAAATGTACAGGTAGTTCTGTAAGTGCATAGGGAGTTGAGCTTGGCGTCATAATAGGTTAATATCAAATTATTTGTGCCGTGCTTACAAGGGGAAGGCAAGACATTCGGGAAACAGATTTTTTTGATATTAATTATACTTAAACATCAGTATCCCGACTTTATTTTTTCATATATTTTAGAAAATGACAGAAAAAGCAATAACCGTGGTTGCTTAGCTAGTAGAGAAACAAGCAAATTTATCAATATAGGTTGAGACAAGTGGTTCGAATCTTTTTGTGATCGATTTTTATTACATACTACATTACTATAAAAATAAAATATAAATTATTAATTTTACGCAGCATGATTATTTTAATATGTCAATTGAGAAACATACTTCATTCACATTCATAAAAATCTCTAGTGTATTGTAAAATAGATCTAAAATTAATAATGTGTATTTTATTTTTGTATGTACAGGGTATGGCACATCAAGTGATACACTTCTTTGGGTGTTTATAAAACAGGTTTTATCACGATTTTTCGTCGCCTACTTATTTTTTTTTAAATTGAGTATTTAGTGGGTCGTAAATATGCAAGACATCAATGTGATAACATTAGTATGAAATATTTTACAGCGATGAACGCTAAGCAAAAGGTAGTTGTAAAATGCTTGCTTGGCACGCAGGCGACGATATCATATTTTCTGACGGCAAGATGTTACTACTACAAGACACTTACAATCAACAGAATGATCTCGTCTATGGTGCTCCATTAAGGGATATTCCTATCGACAAACTGGCAGTACAACGTTTTAAAAAAGTATCTGCTGTCATGGTTTGGGGTGCAATATCTCCCGAAGGCAAGTTGCCACTGCTCTCCATTGATTGGAGCGTTAAGATCAATAAAAAATAATACATTCGACACTTACTGAAGGATTATTTGCTTATATATGCTCGTAGTTTGTATGGAAATGATTATTATTGCTTTCAGCATGTAGTGCCCCATCTCACAAAGCTCCATGCACTGAGGATTGGTGTCTGAATAATTTGACTGATTTCATCCCTTGGAAAGAATAGCCATCATCTTCACCCGACTTGAATCCCTTGGACTTTTCCATATGGTGATATATGTTGAGCATGATTTGGAGTACGAAAGGATTTAATTTGGATTCATTCAAGCGGCGGCTGATCACGATATAGGATCAAATACCGGAAGAGATCGCGCGTGCCGCGTGTCATTTTTGTTAGGAAGAATGAAGGAGATTGTGAAAGCAAAGGAGGAGCGATTTGAACTTTTAAGATTAAATGTGAAAATATAAAGTACTCTTAACCAAAATATGTAAATAATTTGGAATTATTCCATTTTGTTAGATTTTTATAGCCTTTTTAAAATGTATCAGTTAATCTGCCATACCTTGTAATGTAATGTAGTATGTATCATAAAATAAGAAACAAAAATCGGCACCATCACCGACTAATGCAACCAGGCCCAGACTGGCTAGGTCGGCAATCGCAGAGGGCCTCCGACCCAAGGGAGCCCCGAAAGAGCCTTAAATAAAGTGGTTTATATTTGGGGAAAAAGTGGTTGTATGTTTTATTACTTAAAAGTAGTCAAAATACCGAAAACTGTGATTTTTAAAAATCTCCCTTCTTGGTAAGCCCCCCTCTAGCCGAGGGCCCCCAAAGGAGCCAGTCCGGGTTTGAATGCAACTTACTGCTTTCACAAAGTACAGTCGATGTACTGATTGTTTAAGCATTAATAGGTATTAATATTAAAAAAATCTGTCTCCCGAATGTCTCGCCTTCCCATTCTTAGATTCATATGTTTTACTCATAGAGAGTAACAACTACTATTGAATAGTAATTTAGTCTATATTTGACTAGCAAACTAACTTGATATTTTCTAAAGGCGATTTTATTCTAGTCGCGCTTTTAAAAGGGGAACGCAATGTAAGTTACCGCAAAAATCCTGCAGAGGCGCTACAATCGAAAATTTGTAATTAAAATATTAATTTTTAATACTCCAAGTAGTGGATAATGCAGTTGGTGTTAGCATTCCATTTGTTGGTGATTCAGGCTATTGAAGAATAGGTGGCGCGCTATAACGACTCTATTATCAGTAATAAGTAGACGAATGCTTAATCAGCAGGTGCATATTACTAGTTTGTTGATAATATGATCTTTATGACGTTGCAATAACAACTAACGGATGTCTGGTACATTTAACAAAAATTCTAATTAATTTTTTTTAAATAATACTACCACTTTACAATATTAATTTGATAACAATTTTAAATTGTATATTATATTGTCATAAATTAATCCAGACCACAAACTTTCCAAAATAACAACTTTCTAAAATAAAATATGGACCATTAAAGTTTGCAAAATTCCATCGGCCGGATTAATTTTATACACAATTATACCAAGCCAACCCAGTCGGAAATGTCCTTATGGCCCGTACGGCGGTTATCCTACAACCTTGCAATTTCTATCCAAAATGTACTTCAACGAATCCAATAAATTTCGAAATCGTTCTAAACTTCTTTTTTAAATGCTTTCTAAAAGAAATAGAACACTCTTTTTTTTCACTAACCTTTGCTTTTTATTCATTCGCAAAATTCTTGATACAAGCCAATAATTTATACGCTTAAATTTTCACAGCCGCTCGCGACTTCCCGTCGGCGCGGCGTAAGTCTCCTTTCTTTCTCTCTCTGCCGAAATCTTCCCGCAGAGTTCCACCTAATATAATAACCCGGGCACCTAATACTAAAATTGCAATCTTTCCCACATAATTCAATTATTTGAAAAGAAAACTCTGGTTTTATTAACAATTTGGTTCATGTTCTCCTTAGGTCACGGAAAACAAAAAAAGTTTGAAAAAATATGGTTACAAATAAAAATTTTTGAAACGGTCATTGCCTTGCAGCTAACGCAGTTGGATGCGAATGCGGGGTACCGGGTTCAAACTCGGGGAGTCAAACTTTCTTATGACCAAGTCTCCGTGCTTCGGAGGGCACGTTAAGCCGGCGGTCCCCCTGAGTTGACGAATTGCTACCGTTAACAAAAAACAGGGCTACAGGCACATCTGAATGGTAGGCTAGCAAGCTGCTAACACCCCTCTTTTCCTAAAATTGTCAAACAAAGAGCAATTAAAGAAATATGACGTAGTTCAACTGGGTTGAACCATTGGTTGAACACAACACCCATATGAAAAGTTATCGATCACACATGGGTCGAATTTACAAGGAAGATTGTAAAGAATATAATTAACAAAGTTTTTAATTAATTAGTTTCTCACACATTAACCTTCGCATAGCATACTTATATTTTAGTTACTTAGATGGCATACTGGGGTCCTGTGGACCCCAACGGTAAAAGGGATTAAATCAAGAGAGAAAATAAAATTTTAAGACTGATTTTTGTAAGAAACACTAAACTAGTGTATTTGTCACTGAAAAGTATAAATAATCCACCTAAAAAAGAAAAACTTTTAATTATATTCGACATTTAGTAAAATATGGCAAATTTCATCAATCAAAAGCAACCTTTTAGTATATAATTTATTTACACAAAAATGAAAAAGAATTTAACCGAAAATTATTTTATACTATAAACTAGACATATGGTTCTATAAAATAAAAAAAAAATCATCATAATGTTATCACAAAAGTCTTATATGACATTTTTAAAATTGCGATTTATTCAATGTAATCATCGCACTCCGCACGTATGTAAATGAAATATAAACTCTTATATTTTGAAATATCTTATTAATTAATTATCTGAAGTTAAAAACTTAGCAATTTAGGTAATATTAATTCACTAAATTATGGTTATCAAAGACCAAAATGACTAAAAAAAATATTTCCATATTAACAAAATAGTTACGTAAATGGCATACTGGGGTCCCACGGACCCCAAGCTCGCTTAAATCATATAAAACTTTAAGGGCATACCACAACTAACAGTAGCATAGTGTGTAAAATGTCGAGAGGGTTATGATGCTAAATTACAAAGGTGTCGATTTGCCAAAAAAAAAAATATTAGAACATTCTACAGGCTTTTTAAGATATCGTGGGGTCCCAGGGACCCCAGTATGCCATGCGAAGGTTAAAACAACGGCGCATATACAGTGACTCCCATAATAACCCGGGCACCTAATAAAATTGTAATCTTTTTCACGTAATTCAATTATTTAAAAAGAAAACAGTGGTCTTAACTTATCATTATCAGAACTACCCCTTTATAAGAGGAATGAGTTGTTTTGATAAAGATTTTTTGAAAAAAATTATTTCTAATATGCCCAAACGTTTGAGTGATGCTATCAAACAAAATGGGTATCCCACAAAATATTAAACAATGTGCCTAATCGGTCAAATTATTAAAACGTTAAAATTTCTATTTGCGACCATATTTTTTCAAACTTTTTTTGTGTTTTCCGTGACCTAAGCTGTTTTCTTTTCAAATAATTGAATTACGTGGAAAAGATTACAATTCCATTAGGTGCCCGGGTTATTATGGGAGTCACTTTTACAGTCAATTGGGGTGGAATTGATCATTATGGGGGTGAGATTGATCACTCTTTATATTTTTAATTTAGCGCCAAAATCAAATTTCTGAGCTCGCTCTTGGAGTTTACTAGTATAGTGTACTCACAGTCGATATGAACGAGCTAGATTAGCAACTTTGACGCTAAATTCAAATATATTATACAGATGATTTTTGATAAATCTCACCCCCAGTATGATCAATTCCACCCCAAATGACGGTACTAATAAGTAATAACTCACTCCCCCGGTCTACATTCTACATTGGGCTTGTTAAATTATAGAAATTTGGAAAAATAAAAATAATAATTTTATTTATTTTTGATATTATTTTGGAATTACCATTGTTTCGGCCATCTTGTACAAAATTATTAAAATTAAAATCAATTTAGAAATAAATACTTTTTGTGTTGTAGTACCTACCTACATTATAAAAGATTATAATATAAATGCAGTTATGTTCTTTACAATTATGACGTCATTCTGTTACTAGGCGATAATCGCGATATATTTTTGCAACTCTGCAAGTATAGCAAACTGACTTCTCAAGAAGTAGCGTCAGTATTATGTACAATAAAAGTTATAATAAAATTAAACTATAATATAAATTTTACTGTATTTAAAAAATACCCTTTATGGAAAATCGAAAACGTAATAAAAATTTATTAACTATAAAATTATAAGATATTTTTGAAACATCTCATGTGTAGTTTTCATTGCATTTTAAGGGCCAATTTATTCATCTCTTCGTCAAGTACATTATCTAATAGCGTTACGGGTAAGGTAGCTGCAATACCCCAATAGCCACTATTGCATTGTAAATATGGGTTTACGGCTAACACAAATTTAAGAGCCAAATATGTTTTACAAATCAGATTTTAACTTAAAATTTCTAGAATTGTGAGTGTTGTACCTATTTATGAGATATTTAATTTTTGATAAATAATTGATCAAAACGAATCTTTTAGATGACTCCTAGCGATCTGTTTGGGTAGTTGCGTTGTAGATGGTAACAAAGTTACCATTTTTATTTGTAATTAAAATAAATTATAAATTTTTCGTTGAAGCTTCAGCGCCAACACTCGGATACTTGCCACACTTCTCCACCCACGCTTTTCTATTGTAATGGATGGCCCGCCAATTTTATGTAAAAGTTGTTATTTGTATGGAACGTCCTGTCGTTATTATTGACAATTTCTACTTGGTACTAAGTATATTTGTTTCTTTTCATGCTGGTTTGGTATTGAATATCTTAAATTGCATCCACATTGAAAAAAATTATCAATCTGTAATTTCGAAATTTTTTTTATAAATTGAAATTATGAACCCAAAAAAGCTTAATACCAAGAATATTGTTTATAGAATAGTATTATCTCAACGAATTTGCTATATTTTAAATATTAAAGCCGGGCGGTTCCATGTAAAAATAATTAATTGAGAATCATCAGCGCCATCTTTTGAGATTTTTTTAGGCGCTGCCCTTTTAAAATAATAAATAAGATACATAACGCGCTCTGATTGGTCGTACTAACTTAAAATTACCTCCCTTCTAGGATCGAGTTGCACACCAATCTAGTTTTAATGAAGCCCATTAAATAAGATCGATCGGTCGAGCTTAGGTTAGTGTTAGGAAATAACATTTTGTTAAAATTAAGACCGTTAAAAGCCGCTAAAAAAGAAATCCACTGGCTAGCTACCCGTCCATGGACGAGCTTTCCAGATAGTAAGTTAATAATAATCCACATAGTAATGTTTTTTAGTAATAAATGTTGTTCATTCGCAAACCTGTATTTTCAATAATATTCAAAATTGAGAATTTAAAAGCTCAAGTAATTTTATAAATTAATATGGTGGCTTATTTATGAATTATGAGTTATGACCTCCATGAATTTATATGAATAATTATATCTTGGTAAAAAGATTTTCATCCAAGTTCCTTTTTTTTTGTGCTCTGTTTTATGTGCATGTACAATTATTATCATCAGTAGAGACGGGATTTTAGGGAAAAATTCCTATTTGCCTAGGCAGGGTTGCTACAGAGCTCTAAACGAGAAGTGAGTAAGTAATTTATTATTTTATTAATATAAATTAACATAAATATAACTTAACGACCAGATATTCTGCTTTCTTACTGAAAAAGTTTGTTATCATTTGAGTTCCCCATTTATTCTAAATAATTCAATACATTTTTGTTTCAATTTTTAGTTCTTCTTTGTTACTTTTTTAGACTTTTTTTAAATCTTATATCATATACATCCTCAATCCGATGATGCCAAATACTTGGGCATTCACTTAGACAGACGATTGACTTGGCGCAAGCATATTTTCATGAAGAGAAAGCAACTTGGGCTGAAGCTGAGTAAACTTTACTGGATGATAGGCAAAAATTCAAAGATGACCCTCGAAAATAAATTATTAATCTACAAGATTGTCCTGAAGCCAGTATGGACATACGGCATTCAACTGTGGGGATCAGCATCCACCTCCAACATTGAAATTTTGGAAAGATTTCAATCGAAGGCGTTACGAATGATTACCGAAGCTCCGTGGTTTGTACCAAATGAAGTCATACAACGAGAACTGCAAATACCCACGGTTAGGGAAGAAATCGTAAACTACAGCAAAACTTATTACACAAGGTTGTGCGCCCACCCGAACAGGCTAGTTGAAGAACTGAAAAATGGTGTCAATATTAACGACAGACTAAAGCGACGTAATATAAACGACTGGATGAGTAGATTTAAGTTATCTCTTATATTTGTCAATGTATTACTTATTATCCATAGATAGATTGTAATAGAAACTATTAAATAAAAAAAAAAATATATATACATGTAGGTAATTATGGTAGCCATAATCTTTTGTTAGGAAAAATAGTACTACAAGTATGAAATTACGGACAAATGGATTTACGAGATTCCTTTCCTGAGAAATTCCGCACGAATGACTTTTTTTTACGCCTTTTCATTTTTTCCCCCAAAAATTTATTTGGATGACCTTTTTTTATTATTTACCTTGTCAATTTCTTCGCCTACATTTGCTCCGAACAGCATGCGTCGATAATTTTAAAAATTTTATTTATTGAATTTTAAAATCAAAAAATTTAATTTTTTTAAGTGAAATCGTAAAAAAGTGTATGATTTTTAAAAAAATGTATCTGTGGCAACCCTGCCTAGGTTGTAGGCATACAGAAATTAACAACATCAAAATTAATTTCAAAGGAAATCCTTTGATTTGAGCCAATGTTGTTTATGCCTAAAATACTTATTTTACCACTTTTGAATAAAATTGCCTATTTGGTCTTTTTAAAACCTCTCTTTTCGATATTTGATAAACTTTTTAGCTTTTTTTTAAGGCATTAAACGTATATCCGTTTTCTTTTGAATTAGAAGTTAGAAGAAATTATCGTTGAGAATAAATTCAGCAAGTAAGGTTACTTAAAATCGTGCCTGTTATCATGGTTTTCACATCAAGTAAGTACAAATTTACCTATGGTAAATTTTACCATATGGGGAAAACTCCCAAAAATCTTTAAAAAGATATTTATTAACAGCACAAATCTTGACTTGAAATTTTAGCATTTTAATCCAAAGGAGCAATTTCCCTCTAATTTTTTCGCTGACTGCGCGGTATAAAAGTATATGGGTGCAAAAATGTTCAAAATGTATGTAAAATTGTGCACATCAAAAAGTGATCATGAGAATTTCAAATTTGTTTAGTCACTTAATGGATGAACAAAGGATGTGGCTTTCAAACTAGTGCACTGATGATGATAAACATAAAAAAAATGTCACAAGTAACCTTAGTTCTTGAACAATTAGATAATTAAAATTTTCTGTTTATAAACAGAAATATAAAAAGAAATTAATTTATTTATAAGTAAATAAATTAAAATTAGATTCCATTTAGTTTAGGCATAATTAAATTGAAAATATACTGCAGGTTTTAATTGCCAATATTACTCAAAATGTGTTAATGGTGGTTGGTCCCCTATTGCAGATGGGGGTCCAATTATTAAGTTGTACTCACTACACTGCTACCTACTACTGTGCTAAGAAAGAGAGTCCAATCTGCAAATACCGATTCTGAGATATCTTTCACAAAATTATTAATAGCATCCTCAGTTTTTACTGCAGAAAGTTGAAATTTAAAACATAATCTTGAAATACGTTGCTTTATCATTCCGTGTGTAGAAATGTCTAAATTTTTATCGTATGCTATTAAAAATTACGTAAAAGTGGAATCATCACAGAATCAGTTTTGTGCAGATTGGAATTTCTTCCTAAGCACGTCAGAGTATTATTATATTTAAATTTACTGTAAGGGTCAGTATACATGTACATTTTCCATAGCATATAAATTTTTTAAAATGTTTCATGACATAAAAATAAAAAAGTACTTACTCCGTATACTGGAATATGATTGCTAAAATTTGAGGTTGATCCATTTGCAAATATAAATCTCTGTTGCCCAGGAGGATAAGGAGCGGAGGCGGTGGCACCATTACCATCGTATGTACTAGGAGTAGCGGGTGGTTGTGTCGGAGCCCTATAACCATTTTTTACTGCTGGTAAATTATTTAGTCGATTCATAGGTTTGGCTTTAATCCGGGCCATAATTGGTTTATTTAGGAACTCTTTAACTTCCTCCCGTAAATATCTATATGCCCTTTGAGCATCTTCATCTGTATCGAATGTCACGAACCAAGAATTGTTGTGAGCAAACTCACACGAAATAAACTTTGGACAGTTTTCGTTCAGGAATAAGTTCTAAATAATTTGCAAAATGTTAATATATTTAAATTTAATTTCAAAGTGATAAGTACCTCTACATCTTCTTTTGGCGTAACAGCAGGAATTTCTCTTAAAATTACTATACATCTTTTATGGTTTGGCCGCACTTTACCACCCTCAGCATCTACCTGTAGATTTGGCGACTCTCGAAGTACTTCAGTAATTAAACCTATATCTGAAGTCAACTTTTTAATCTGATTAAAATTAGCCAAAGTCCATATAGGTACGTATTGATCAGAATCCATTTGTGAGAGCAAATATGTATCGTTTGTCAAATTTTCCCTGATAACAAATCAATAAAATAACATTACAGTAATAATAACAACACCGATGTATGTGCATTCAATAACTTAGAAAAAGCTTTTGCGAATTTTAAATTTTTAATTAAGTAGCTTATCGTAATGTATCTTATCAAAATAAAATTTAAAACAATCTTTAGATTAGAGTTTGAAAATGTAACAATAAAGCAAACACTTATAATTTTTTAAATACTGCACATAAATATTTAATAGACTTGAAAGTGTAGGTACGATAATAATTATATTACTGTATTTCCAATTAATTTTTATGCCCAAACGATTAACTAATGTGAAATATTTTTTAATAAAACAACGAAAATTTGTCAATAGAAGCTGTCGGTTCACCGATAAAATTTTTGATAATGAAATAACTTTTAGTAATTTTAAAGCAAATACAAGAGTGAAATGACAATGGAAGATTGCATGATTAATAGGCATTGATCAATAAATATAACAAATCCCACCTTAATATTTAGAAATTAAGGAAGCATAATAAATTATAAATAATAATTAAAAATAATATAATAACTAACACTAACATACCTCGAAAAGTAATATTCCAATTGTTGAGATAGCTGACGCTTTAATGTGCTTATCGATGAGTCTTCATTTTCGGGAGGTCCTGGAGGGTTGCTCAGTACCTCCGCTCCCTCAGCTACTCCATTAATACCTGGAACATATTCAGGTATGGAGCCTCCCGAGGCAACGGAGTCAGGGATAGATGACAACATCGCCCCTGAAGGCAGGTTACTGTCAACCCCATTCATGTACACTAATCCTTAAAAATAATAGACAAATTAAAAGGTTTCCAGGGTGAACACATTTATACAATTCTTATCTTAAAACAGTAATTTGACAGCCAATTTAAAAATAGAATCTTAATAATTGTAACATATGTCTCTCCCACAATACAATGGTTTAAATAATAAAATAGAAATAGAATTTAGTAATATTGTTTAGAGGTCTGACGAGAATTTCGAACAAATAAAGCCCTTTGCACGTTTCTGGAAACGTAATGACAAAACGTACGTACCATACATTATCAAATATGGTGACTTTTCAGACACTAGGAAACCTAACCTTATTTTAAAATAGTGATGGGTGTAATATTTGAACCAAGGTCATTTCGACATTATAATTACGGCCCTTATTTAATTTCTAAAAGATTCATTAAAAATTTCGATTCGAATGTGTACACACAATCGTCAGAATATTAGTAAAAGGCGATAGATTTAGTAGAATTGCGACTTGCGTTATCGATATTTTGTCCTGGATAAAACTGTCAAGTAAACGTAAGTAACAAATAAGATCTTTGAACAAATTATTTATATCGTGATTGTGCAATATTTAAAGTAAAATTCTCAATTGTTACGTACACAATACAAAATCCAAGTGCAAAGTGGGCACATAAAATACAAAGCGTAAAATGAAATAAAAGATTCGTAACTAACAGATGAAGTTGGCAAAATTTTAATAACAATTTAAGACGTACGCGAAAGTGACTTTATTAAATTTAAATGGGAGTATCGATATGTAAATAATGCAAAATTCAATGAAAAATGTCCTAAAACCATGTGCAACAGATTTGGCATCGGTGCTGGTATACATTAACGGGTGGCACTTTTCTTGAACACGAACCGAGCAGTGCGTTAATGCAGTGTAAATATGATTTGATTACATGTAAAAATTTACTTACTAGTTTACGCCGACTCACAAAAATAATTTGCTAATTCCTAGCAAAGTCACAAAAAAATCGCTTACCACTATTTTTTACTGGGCACAAATTAAATCTATTACTCGCGGATACTTGCAAAATGGCCGTCGCTGGGCACATGCCACAGTAAACTGGTTTTAATGGTGAAAGAGTGAGAAAGCGCTATTATTGGGTTGCTGCCACTACTTAAGCAACAAATACACTGACTTTACATTTTAAATTCAAGCAATCGACTTAAATTTTGAAAATATCAATACAACACATTTTGCCATTACGTGTCTATGTTTACTTTGTAAACTAGGTTTATATAAAAACGTAACTCAATATTTTAACTGAGATTCGAATATTACAATTTAAAAATAAAAGTTTTTGGGTATGATTCCTTACAGTACCGTAATGTAAAATTTAAGGCTTCCCTAAAAAAAAAAACAAATCGAATCGAATGTTCTTAATTTTATTACGTTTTATCCGTTTAAACATTCGACTTATTTTTGTGTTCGATAATAATATAATATTAAAAGCAAATATATTATACAGTTTCAAAAATTTTATTACGATAGGTAAAAATATTACGAAATTGTAATCAAATTATATAAGATTAGTAAATAATTTGAAATTGTTACTTAAAGTTATAATGTTGAACTTATAAAAATTCAAATTTCACTTTTTTATCAATAACATTTTTTCCTATGCATATACGAGGGGAGATCCATAAGTTTGGTAAAAAGCTATAAGGAAAGGATTTATAAAAAAAATCCCGAAAGTGGTTTGCAATAAAATCAAATAGAAGATCAGTTTTCAAAATTTAAATCGATCCAAACAACCTTTGGATTTGTATTCAAATTTTTAAGGGGCTATAGCTACTACCCTGAGATTTTCAAAAAATTGAATTTTTTTTTTTTATTTAGATTTATATTTAGAAAATTTTAAGAGTTAAACATGCAAATATTCCGAATATTACATGTGTTATATAGGGTGCGTTCCACTTAAAGCCCACGACGACCGCGGTCAAGCATGGGCGATTTTAAATTGTTCCACTTAAAGTCGCGGTCGTTGCGGTCGAGTTCAAAACGTCATCAGTAACATTACCGATTGCTAGGTCCCACCACGACCGTAACTCCCGTTGTAAAAGAGTGAGTTGCCGTGGTTATTTAGTTGCTTACGCACAACTTTTAAAATTCTAATTTATGGAGACTTCAAAAGCTTTCATTTTTTTTAATGTCTAAACTGAAGAAGTACTTGAAGTGGTAGTATCTATAGTTGTTAAATCATGTTTACAATTAATTAATATTTTTATTCACAATTATTTTTATTGATTTTCGAATTGTAATATATTATACCTATTTTTATGTATTTTTTCTTACAAGGGGCCACTACAGTGAGGTACCAACCAATCGAGATCCCAATTTTTTTGGTGATTCTATGTGCTAAAAAAATTATCACTTTCTCGGCGTTTCGTCCATTTGGCCTTAGTTTTTGAGTTACGAATTTTTAAAATAATCCAGGTTTTTAACTGCTAATAATAATGGCTCTTACGACAAGAAGATCTGATGGTGTAGAGGTAAAGCGTGGGGCGTTGTAATGAGAAGGTTCGTGGTTCGCTTCCCACATCAACCACATTTTTTTTTTAATTATATAATTAAATATTTAAATTAAAATTGTATTTTTCTGCTAATCTTATAATATCAACCAATATATTTTGTTATAAGTAAGTAAGTGGAAGTTTTACAAAATAACAGGCAGCTCTCTTCGCGCGAAGACTGTATTAAAATACATTCATTAATTCACTCCCAACTATGCTCAAAACTAGAGTGACTCAAAACTATTTAACGACATGTTCGAGTTATTATTTCCAAAAAAAAAAAAATAATTAATTAATTTAAATTAAATTAAAGAAGCGCAGTAAAATTTTAATATATAATTTATTCAGGTAATAAATTACAAAATTTTCAAAAAGAAAAACTTAACCGGTGTGAGCTTTGAACTCAGGACCTCCGCGTTAGAACTAAGCATAGGGCAAACCTATGGTTAAAACTGTTAATATTCAAAAATTCGTAACTCAAAAACTAAGGCCAAATGGACAAAACGCCGAGAAAGTGATAATTTTTTTAGCACATAGAATCACCAAAAAAATTGGGATCTCGATTGGTTGGTACCTCACTGTAGTGACCCCTTGTTAGTCTCATTCTAAATGTAGCATTAACTAGTTTAATGCATTTCTTTAATTAATTTTCTTGTATGGTTCATTTTGTTTGTGTTGCTTTATGGTTCTTTGTTTTAAGTAAGGGTAGATTCAGCGCATGCTTGCGTTTAAAATTCTCATAAAAACTTAAGCAGTTCACCAGTCAACTAATATCATTCAAACTGTAAAGTCCTCAACTAATATTCAACGTGCAATTTAATGTAAATATTTGTATACAAAAAAATCTAAGTAAGTAAATAAATAACGATAGTTCGCAATGATTCGTTTTATTCTTAACAATAGTTGATGCAAAACGTGCAGAAACAGATAAATTATCATAAATTATTTAATACTATAACTTTATTTGAGCTTCATTTGGATAACTAGAGCAGGGTAACAATTACCAATTCCAATTTAGTACCTACAATTACCTACCTACAAGATACAATTGCACTCCTTCCCTATAATATTTAAATATAATATTAATAATAAAATATTCATTATTAAGACAAATGGACAATATTAAGGATCCAAACACGCAGTTTAGCAAAGTTTAAAGGGTTTAAATTGATTTAACGGCGTTGAATCCGAGGTGGTTGTCTTGTCATAACTGACCCTTCCGCGCCTACTCTTCGCGTCGCTCCACTACGGACGCCCCAGAGCCGTTTTGACAACTCTATACCAATTAAAAAGATCCCCTAGAGCCGTCTAACTCGGCAAAGTGTGCTACTGGAAATGTATTTTTCGCGTTCAAGCGTCTCTACGATCAAGCGTCTCTACGTTCAAACAGCCGCGTTCAACTAACAGGCCTGCGTTCCAAAATCTTCAACCAACAAAGCCACGGACGTTATTATTAATTGTTGCCAGCAGTACTACACTTCAAGCACGTTTTAAATTCATAAATTTTGAAGGTGTTAAAAAATTTAAGAAACCCTGCGCTAATGAAATGGAAATATAACCTAAAAACAAACTAATTTGTTAAAATTATCGCATCAGTCACTATAAAACCTACTTTCATTAAAATTATTTTGCACGCTAAGAACTATTGTGTCTATCTCTTTCTATCTCATACGTTGGGTGTCAGATAATTTTCGACGTATAAAATTTCTAAAATCAGACATTTAAGAATAATTTAATATAGTGTGTCTTTGTTTCACCTATGTTACTACAATTAATTAAAAAAAAAAGGGTTGTCAGTACTTAATTCAGATGGTTGTGACGTAAGCTTCATTATTCATGATTACAACTGTATGTCAAATTTTTTTATTCTAGTTGGAAAATTCTAACATTATTAAATCATTTTTTTTAATTTGATCAATTCTTATTTAGTTCTTTTTAATTGTCAAGGAATTCCAAAAAATTGTTTTCATATTTCTTAGGTGAGGTGATTTTTGATTTTTCTGAGATTTTTTGGATATCTTTTAGTACAAGAAACATTTTCCAAAATTTTTTATACAATACGCAAATGCAATACTTTTTATTCTGAATATTTATGTCTTGAACATGTAAATATTTATCACGAACGATGGAATTATAAATCCGCATGCGCAGGATGGAAGAAACACGTTCCGGATTTATCCGCGTTATTATAGCTTTATAGCGTTATTGAAGTGCGGATTTATAATAAAATTATCATCTATAGATGATAAATAAAATTATAAATCCGCACGCGCGGTATAATGGAACGCATTCAGGACTGTTACCGCGAACAAAGCTATTATTATGTATATCCTTAGATCATAATAGCTCTATTCGCGGTAACAATCCTAGATATATTTTATCCTACTGCGTCTGCGGATTTATAATAAAATTGTCATTAAAGCTCAAATTAGATGATAAAAAGTATAAATCCGCAGACGCAGTAGGATAAAACGTATCTAATAGGATTGTTACCGCGAATAGAGCTAATATTACACTAAAACTTACCATTGTCTCCGTCAGGAAAGCTACCATCATTATTGGTTAAGGAATTCAACTAAAAAATAAAGAAAAATATATAGGTATAGATATATAATTATTCCGAAATATGTAGCTTTTCATTATCAATATATTATTAAATTGGATTTCATTTAATAAGTTTCAATTTAGCAAACATATTGAAATATTTCAACGCCAATTAATTTTCTTAGTAGTCACATTAGGTGTTTCACAATAATTTACTACTACTGTAATAATTAAAATAAACACACGGATGTGATGTGGAAGCACTTTTCCGAGAGGTCGTGAAGACATGTCATTACGACAGTACTAAATATGTTGAGGATAAACCTTCAATCAAGACCCTTCGCGAGGTCAAAATGGCGCAACTTAACCAGTTGCCAAGAATTGTAAAAATTCGAAAATAAGTCAATTATAACCAAACCACAACAACGACAGACATGTTTCGATCTTGTTAGATCTCATCAGTGAATAATTGACTTATTTTCGAATTTTTACAATTCTTGGCAACTGGTTAAGTTGCGCCATTTTGACCTCGCGAAGGGTCTTGATTGAAGGTTTATCCTCAACATATTTAGTACTGTCGTAATGACATGTCTTCACGACCTCTCGGAAAAGTGCTTCCACATCACATCCGTGTGTTTATTTTATTATATAAACGGGTCGTTTTATACTTATTAGCATTGCGCGAATTGTTGATGTCATTTTTTGGAATATCGGATAATTCAATTAATCTTGTCGACAAAATGCTATATAGGTAAAAACTTAAAGTCAATTATAACCAAATCCATAACTGTACGTCACTGATGAGATCTAACAAGATCGAAACATGTCTGTCGTTGTTGTGGTTTGGTTATAATTGACTTATTTTCGAATTTTTACTGTAATAATTTTTTTTTGACTTCATTTTTAGTTCTTTATTTTTATTTCTTTATAAAAAGAAATTGTTTTCAAAAACGTCATTAATTAATTAGGTATCTAATTAATAATTTAGAAGCTCAAATGATTTTCTTTATAAATGAAATGTTTGTGCCTTTTATAAGTATTTGTGCATGTGATGTACCTACATTGTAAAAGGTTATTAAATAAGAGCTACTTAATATATTTATTTTAAATTTACGAGATTGTTTTCTAAAATATTTAGTTCATGATATTTTTATTTAAAAATAATTTCATGACAATAACCGCATCTGGATTTTTTTTTAAATTAGACCCTTGGAACATCAACTTTTGGTGTGATGTGATATAATCGGTTTTGAAACGCATTACAACGTTATCCGAGCCCAACTAACAACCTTGCGAATTGGTGTTTGGTTTGTTAGCATTTTGCATTTTTTACCTAGACGAGGAGCAAGCCCGACGTACGAGGGTCCCATAAGTACCTGGCCTAACAAGGAAAACACAAAAATTTTTGAACAAAGTATTTCTCAACATAGTTTCCTTTTAGCTCTATACACTTTTTCCAGTGATGTTCAAAAGCTTCGATACCCTTTTTATAGTAAGAACCGTCAAACTCTTCAAAATAAGCATCTACAGCAGATTCCACCTCTTTATTATTGACAAATCTTTTACTACCAAGCCATTTTTTTAAGTTTGGAAAGAGAAAATAATCCGAAGGGGCCAAATCTGGCGAATAGGGTGGGTGAGGAAGCAATTCGAACTTTGATTTATTGATTTTGGCCATCGCGATAAGGGATGTGTGAACTGGGGCATTGTCGTGATGAAGCAACACTTTCTTTTTCGCCAAATGTGGCCGCTTTTTCTTAATTTCATCACTCAAACGCTGCAACAAGTTAGAATAATGCTCGCCGTTGATGGTTTTTCCTTTTTGAAGATAATCAATGAAGATTATGCCACGGGAATCCCAAAAAACTGATGCCATGACCTTGCCAGCAGATGGAACGGTTTTTGCCTTCTTTGGAGCAGATTCTACCTGTTGAGTCCGATGTTTTGACTGCTCTTTCGTCTTAGGTGTATAGTAGTGAACCCATGTTTCATCCATAGTTATAAATCGACGCAAAAACTCGGATTTATTGCTCTGAAACATAGCCAAACAATCTGTTGAAACATCTTTACGACGCAGTTTTTGCTCCATTGTGCGCAAACGCGGCAGCCATCTTGCACAGAGCTTGGTCATGTCCAAATTTTCGTTCAATATGCGATGTACACCACTTTTTGAAATCCCTACTATATCTGCTATCTCTCGCATTTTCAATCGACGATTAGCCAATACAATTTTGGTGGACTTTTTTCACATTTTCTGCCGTGGTCACCTCATTTGGTCGACCACTGCGATGTTCGTCTTGGAAGATCGTTCGACGTCGTTTAAACTCTGCCACCCAATATTTTATTGATGAAAATGAAGGTGCAGACTCCCCCAAAATAGGATCTAGCTCGTTTTTTATGTCGGTTGGACTGAGACCTTTTAAATGACAGTATTGTATCACATAACGATGACCAATTTTCTCCATGTTCATAAATTCACGGAGAGCGTTCCCTCTGATGCCTGTCAATCAAAGACTATACAATGTATTGTTGTCAAACTTCTAACTTAAGCTTTATAAGGTTGGTACTTTTGAAAAAAAAATGTATTTTCAACCAACTAGCGCCATCTATATGTAAGGCCAGGTACTTTTGGGACTACCCTCGTAGAACCCCCAACCTGGAGCATGAACATAGAAGTAGAGGACTGGTAACTGCCATTGAATTTGCGTGCGCTTAACCGTATACCCCCCAAGTGGAACCACTAGGCGGCGCTGCAGAAGAAGATGGTTATTCTGTTTGAGTTTACTATGATTAGGTTACAATAAAATAACATATTAATAATTTAAAAATAAATTAAACAGGTAAAATAACTGTGTTATAAAAGAGAGAAGTTTAAAATTAAACTTGTGTTCGAAAATTGACATAAAATAAGTGATTTATAACATTTTAGGAGTGTAAATAAGAGGTAAGTAATTTATTTGTTGCAACTTGAAAAAACTTGTTTTCATTAATTTTTATTTCTACTAGATTAAATATGGGTTATGTGTGTATAGTTCATAATGGTAAAAGTGGTTACAAAAGTGAAGAAAACAAACAAACACAATTTTACCTCGATAATAATTATAATTAAGTACCAATTCTTTGTCGAATAGTTCCAAACAATCTCTAAAAAACACAGAATACAAATTAATACCATTTCATTTAAAATAATTTCGTTGTTTTCAAGGGCTTAATTGAGATTGCTAACTAAATCGCATTCTTCGATAATAATTCATTCTTCGCTAATGTTAGTATAGTCTTTTCGGTTAAGAGAAATATCCAGTGCTACACTGAATAATTTGTATTTTATGTCATTTATTTCCAGGACGTTACAAAAATTTAAATAATTGGAAGCATTACAGAATCTTTCAATATTTTTTTATGTAAAAACGCTAAAGAAATTTGATTTACTTATTTGAACATCACGGTTGGAAGGGGGGTGGGGGTGAGATTCCCATGATATAATTTTCGAATAACGTGGTATTCCAATAAATAAATCAACTTCCTTTAGCGTGTTTACAAGTTTACATAAAAAAGTGTTGAAAGATTTTGTAATGCTAGCAATTATTTAAATGTTTGTAACGTCCTGGAAATAAATGACAAAGCACAAATTATTCAAAAATCAGTGGATATTGCCAAGGGCGAATCCAGGATTTTTTTCTGTGGGGGGGGGCACAAGGAGCGGACGGGCAAAAAGTCAACAATAACTGTTATCATATCACACAAAAATGTAAAATATACATAAAAAAATACCGTCTGGGGGGGAGGGCACGTGTCCCCCCTGGATCCGCCCTTGGATATTGCTCTGAAATAGGGCCTAGATAATAAAACCTAAAATTATTATTATTATTAGTAGAATACCCTTAAAATATATTCGCATGCTATTTTCCAACAAATATTATACAAACTATAATTTTATACACTAAAATACAAACAATTGGTAATAATAATATTATCGAGGTAAAATTGTGTTTGTATGTTTTCTTCAGTTTGTTAACCACTTTTACCATTATGAACTATACACACATAACCCATATTTAATCTAGTAGAAAGAAAAATTAATGAAAACAAGTTTTTTCAAGTCGCAACAAATAAATTACTTACCTCGTATTTACACTCCTAAAATGTTATAAATCACTTATTTTATGTCAATTTTCGAACACAAGTTTAATTTTAAACTTCTCTCTTTTATAACACAGTTATTTTACCTGTTTAATTTATTTTTAAATTATTAATATGTTATTTTATTGTAACATAATCATAATAAACTCAAACAGAATAACCATCTTTTTCTGCAGCGCCGCCTAGTGGTTCCACTTGGGGGGTATACGGTTAAGCGCACGCCATTTTGGGTAATTTAACAAAGGAGATACCAGTCCTCTACTTCTATGTTCATGACCTGGAGGACCAGAGAGACGGCCAGAATAAAGTACTTACTTCACCCGGATTCGAACCGGGCATTTAGTGTTTATAGTCGACTTATTCGACCGTCTCTTCCGAAATGCTTCGTCCTTATCAACTTTTGGTTATTTTTCTATAAATATAATTTTTTTTTCATATTTTATAATTTCAAAAATTACATGAATAATGTTGATTTTAAGGTCATTGACTGTTTGTAGTTTACCGGAGTAAACCAATGATTTCACATAACCCCAGAAAAAAAGTCCAATTGAGATCTTGATGAACTGAACTTTTCTCTCAATAAATTTATTGTATCACAGGATGTATGATATAGCATGTCGCACAAATTCTATACGCTATGCAACTGTATATATCTTTTCATGATAATTTGCCAAACAAAACTGAACATATACGTAGGTACATAATATTATTATGTCAATTTTAATGGTAATCAGAAAACAATCTGACCGCTATAACGTTTTAAAAAATATATATCACTAGTTTGATAACCCATTAATACTCATACATGTAATTATAAATAAATATAAAATGTAAATATGTTATACATACAGGGTGACATCTGAAATTAACATGGGATATTGATTTTTCTTTAATTCCTGCTTCCCATATGACGGATAAGAATGAAAATGATATCAAATTTGAAGAGATTTTTATTCTGCTTCTAAACATACTTAACACTTGATATTTTGTTCTTTGATTTCTGTTAAAAGCTTACTAATAAAATGCAAAATAGCACATTTAAAAAATTATTAGTTGATTTGTTTGAATTTTATTGCAATTGTTTTTACTTGAAAACCAATAATTTTCAACAAGTTACTTTGACATATTACAATAAATTCGGTTAAAAATGAACGCAAACACAAATTATTCTTAACTTGTTGGAAATTATTGGTTTTCAAGCAAAAGCAATTATTGCAATAAAATTCAAACAAGGCAACAAAATATTTTTTAAATGCGCTATTTTACATTTTATTAGTGAGTTTTTAACAGTAATTAAAGAACAAAATATCAAGTGTCAGGTATCTTTAGAAGCGGAATAAAAATCTCTTCAAATTAATACTCTTCTTCTTATCTGTTCTGATTTGAAGCAAGAATTAGAGAAAAATCGATTTCCCATGTTAATATTTCCTATGTTCACATTGGCGGCCGGTCACCCGGGTATAGTACCTATACATTATATAATTCAATATATTATATAATATAATAGGTATACATTATATACTTAGTTTATTGTAAAGAAAATGTGTTGCAAAACTAATATTTGTACATACCATTATAAAATAACGAAAATACAATTTTTATAAAAACCTTTCTTATTGTTATTAATTTGATGTAAGAAAAAATATAAACAAACTGCGAATCATCAAATAACCTTTTTCATTAAAACATTCTTTTGTACAAATATATTAATAATAATAAATTGGGAGTGATTTCATTATTACAGAAATATTAAAACTATTATTGCTATAACACCGGATGAACATATTCTATACGGTTGTCCTTGTATTACTATGAAGATTATTATTATTTATTAATATACTTACTCATCGTTGTTTACGCACATTTAATAATGTATCATCAGGGCTTCTCAGAGAAAATGATGCGAGGCCTGGAAGAACAATCAATATTGTTGAGCCTCCCCCCCCATTAAATATTAAAAGGGATGGAGAAGAAAATGTAAATTGCTTGTTTTGTTCAGAAATGCTTTTTATATTTACAATTTTAGTTCTATAAGCGATAAGAAGTTGAAAACTGAATCCCGAAAATTATGAGGCCCCGAGCAGTTGCCCTTCCTAACCCCTCTAACAAGGCTTGTGTATTAAGGTTACTATACTCATCTGTGTACTATAGTCACAGTAATCTGTGCTATAGTAATCTGTGGTATTAGCATACCAAAAGTTGACATAAATAGTTTAAAAGAAGAATGAGGCTATTTATACATACAGTATGTACACGCAATTGTGGCTATTTATACATAATGATGTTGCTGTTATGACGTGTTTGCATTGTCAAAATCGACTCTTCCACGCCCTCCGCTCCGTCACCTACGCTCCGGACGCTCAGAGCCGTTTTACTAACGCTGGCTGTATTAATTAAAAATAACCCCTAGGCCCGTCCAACCTAGAAAAGTATGTATAAATGGCCAATTGCGTATACATACGGTATGTATAAATAGCCACTTTCTTAAACAAATTCATTTTATTGTGTTCGGATATTAATCCTTATGCCCGTGAACTTTAATATTACATTACCATACACATGATCGTACATAATAAACTTCTTAAAAATTGTTCTCACATCCCTATTTCGCAATGTTTGCAATCTACCTACTTAACATTTCATTATAGCACAAAAAATAATACACGAACAATATTGAAATCTAAAAATCATTTCTACCTGCTTGAATTTAAGGTTGTTCAGGAGGAAATTGAAGTACCTATATCATGAACATAGAAGTAGAGGACTGGTATCTCCTTTGTTAAATTACCCAAAATGGCGTGCGCTTAACCGTATACCCCCCAAGTGGAACCACTAGGCGGCGCTGCAGAAAAAGATGGTTATTCTGTTTGAGTTTATTATGATTATGTTACAATAAAATAACATATTAATAATTTAAAAATAAATTAAACAGGTAAAATAACTGTGTTATAAAAGAGAGAAGTTTAAAATTAAACTTGTGTTCGAAAATTGACATAAAATAAGTGATTTATAACATTTTAGGAGTGTAAATACGAGGTAAGTAATTTATTTGTTGCGACTTGAAAAAACTTGTTTTCATTAATTTTTCTTTCTACTAGATTAAATATGGGTTATGTGTGTATAGTTCATAATGGTAAAAGTGGTTAACAAACTGAAGAAAACATACAAACACAATTTTACCTCGATAATATTATTATTACCAATTGTTTGTATTTTAGTGTATAAAATTATAGTTTGTATAATATTTGTTGGAAAATAGCATGCGAATATATTTTAAGGGTATTCTACTAATAATAATAATAATTTTAGGTTTTATTATCTAGGCCCTATTTCAGAGCAATATCCAAGGGCGGATCCAGGGGGGACACGTGCCCTCCCCCCCAGACGGTATTTTTTTATGTATATTTTACATTTTTGTGTGATATGATAACAGTTATTGTTGACTTTTTGCCCGTCCGCTCCTTGTGCCCCCCCCCCACAGAAAAAAATCCTGGATTCGCCCTTGGCAATATCCACTGATTTTTGAATAATTTGTGCTTTGTCATTTATTTCCAGGACGTTACAAACATTTAAATAATTGCTAGCATTACAAAATCTTTCAACACTTTTTTATGTAAACTTGTAAACACGCTAAAGGAAGTTGATTTATTTATTGGAATACCACGTTATTCGAAAATTATATCATGGGAATCTCACCCCCACCCCCCTTCCAACCGTGATGTTCAAATAAGTAAATCAAATTTCTTTAGCGTTTTTACATAAAAAAATATTGAAAGATTCTGTAATGCTTCCAATTATTTAAATTTTTGTAACGTCCTGGAAATAAATGACATAAAATACAAATTATTCAGTGTAGCACTGGATATTTCTCTTAACCGAAAAGACTATACTAACATTAGCGAAGAATGAATTATTATCGAAGAATGCGATTTAGTTAGCAATCTCAATTAAGCCCTTGAAAACAACGAAATTATTTTAAATGAAATGGTATTAATTTGTATTCTGTGTTTTTTAGAGATTGTTTGGAACTATTCGACAAAGAATTGGTACTTAATTATAATTATTATCGAGGTAAAATTGTGTTTGTTTGTTTTCTTCACTTTTGTAACCACTTTTACCATTATGAACTATACACACATAACCCATATTTAATCTAGTAGAAATAAAAATTAATGAAAACAAGTTTTTTCAAGTTGCAACAAATAAATTACTTACCTCTTATTTACACTCCTAAAATGTTATAAATCACTTATTTTATGTCAATTTTCGAACACAAGTTTAATTTTAAACTTCTCTCTTTTATAACACAGTTATTTTACCTGTTTAATTTATTTTTAAATTATTAATATGTTATTTTATTGTAACATAATCATAATAAACTCAAACAGAATAACCATCTTTTTCTGCAGCGCCGCCTAGTGGTTCCACTTGGGGGGTATACGGTTAAGCGCACGCAAATTCAATGGCAGTTACCAGTCCTCTACTTCTATGTTCATGACCTATATGAGAAGTTTCTGACATTTTGACAGTATATTATTTGCATAATGAAGAACATTCTGGTAAGTTTGAACTTAAGAGGAATCCTTAATTGGAAAATACACTTTCGTAATTCAATGATATCTTGCTGATTACTCAAGAAAATTGTACAAAAGTATATATTTTTTAAAAGATGACACTTGGACGCAGGTCACTGTGTTCTTATTTTTTTTAAATTCTAATTTTTTGAAAAAAAAGTTTTGAAAAAAATTATAATTTAAAAAAAATAAAAACACAGTGACCTGCGTCTAGGTGTCCTCTTTTAAAAAATACATACTTTTGTGCAATTTTCTTCAGTACTAATAAGCAAGCTATCATTGAATTACGAAAGTATATTTTCCAACTTCAAGGATTCCTCTTAATCTTCCCCTTAGTTATCGAGATAAAAATTGTTAATGGTAAAAATGCGTTAATGGTCGCGACTGGTTTCACATTGATTTAAACGTCATTATTTCTGCAATCAGAAATGTCAGCATTACCACAAATCACCAAAATATTTATGAATTGATATATGAATTATATATTGTCAATATTGACAATATCAATATATTGACAATATACAGGGTGTCCCCGCACTCACTTTACATAACTTAGGTGGTGATAGAGGGCACTTTTCTAAGAACAATATTTAACAAAATTTTTTTTCTAAATTCAAACCCTCGAGAGTTAGGCCTCTTTAAAGCATTTTTTTTAATTTCCACTTTCACGTGGCCATAGCCCCGAAAATATTGATTTTTTAGTAAAAATGGTTTAGTGCTTTTTTAAAGAGCGTGAACTAATCTACAAACTAGATTCACACATTTTATTGTCTAAAATCAACGGCTTTCGAGTTATGAATTAAAGTAAGTTAAAAAATGTCGAAAAATTTGAGCTTTCTTTTTTTTTGGATTTTTTCAAAACCCTGTATCTTTTAAACGAAAAATTTTATAAAAAATCTGACGCCCCATTCCCGATAGGAAATTTAACGGACTACAACTTTTGTCTAATAAAAATTTTTGAGAAACCAATCCAATTCACAGAAAATCAGAAAATAATAAACAAGTCAGCTACAAAACAAAAAATTAAATTCACAAAATTTTTTACTTTTTTTGAAAAATTATTTTATTAATTAATTTTAAACTATTACATTATTTAAGTAATTGTTGAAAATGACCACCCTCATTTTCAATACACAGTCGTGATCGTTTTAAAAGATGTTTTATAGTATTATTTATAAAATTTCCTCTATTGTTAAGAGCCACTATAGCAGGGGTGCTCAGCAAGGTCGAGGGATCGACCGACCGATCACGAGGCCAAATTTGGTCAATCGGTGAGTGTGAAAAAGTGTAAAAAAATCGAATTTCTGCGATTAAAAGTGTCGAAAAATCAAATTTTTTCGATTTTTTCTCGACAAACATCTTTTAAAACAATCACGACTGTGTATTGAAATGAGGGTGGTCATTTTCAACATTTACTTAAATAATGTCATAGTTTAAAATTAATTAATAAAATAATTTTTCAAAAAAAATTAAAAATTTAGTGAGTTTAATTTTATTTTTGTAGCTGCCTTGTTTATTATTTTATGATTTTCTGTGAAATGCATTGGTTTCTCAAAAATTTTTACTAGACAAAAGTTGTAGTCCGTTAAATTTCCTATCCGGAATGGGGCGTCAGATTTTTTTTAAAATTCTTCGTTTAAAAGAGTGCGGGGACACCCTGTATATTTATCGTCTGAATGGGTCTTAATAAATAAGAATAGCATAGTTCAAAAAAGTCTTCCTTTTAGTTTCTGAGAAAATTAAATTATAATTCTAAAAAATGATACAAATTTAGAAAATCACAAGATTTCCTCCCTCACTTATTATTACTATCTCTCGCATAAGATAAAGGGAGAACAGCACGCGCGATACAAATAAAAATGATTTGTTATTTTAGGTTTTAATTAAATTAATAACTACTATAGATATATTTTATAAAAACCCTTAAAAAATAAAATTTAGAACCAAATTATTAAAAATTATGTATTTTTAACAAAAAACACATATTTTCATGTTCTTTCTTCTTCTTCAGCCTACCCTAGTCCACTCCTGGACCATAGGCCTCTACAGTAATGGAGGTTTTGGCTATAACTTACCACGCTGGCCAGACGGGTTGGTGAGTAGTCCTCATATCGATTTTTGGACTATAGTTGTTTTACATCCAGTATCAGCTTGCTAGGCTAACAACCTTCAGATGTGCCTATAGCCCTGTTTTTTGTTAACGGTGGCAATTCGTCAACTTAGGGGGACCGCCGGCTTAACGTGCCCTCCGAAGCACGGAGACTTGGTCATAAAAAAGTTTGACTCTCCCCAGGTTTGGATCCGGTACCCCGCATTCGCATCCAACTGCGTTAGCTGCAAGGCAATGACCATCTCTAAGACGGTATTTTCATTAATTTATTATAATTATTAAAATTTTGTTTATTTGAAGTTGGCAATTTTTCTTTTATCCTGCTTTATTCTATCGATTTAGCATAGGATAGAGACACCACCACAGCTTACTCCAACTCCTCTTCTTAACAACCTTACGTCATTTTAATTACTTTTTTTTTTTCTAGTAAGCAGTGGCGGCGTAAAGCGCAGTCCAGACCTAATGTTTTATCGACAGTTTTCACCTCAGTTGAGGCAAGAAAAGACCAACGTCTTACCTGAAAGGCTGAAACGATCAGAATACTGACGAGTAAAACGTATGACATTAGGTCCATGTGGTCATGCAATGAGGTAATTATTTTCTTTCAAAGTTAATGAGCCAACCACCGTCTGACAGACTTCCAAAGTTTTTTGTCCACGTGTACCCCAGTCTCCCCTACTTACACCGAAGCAACTTTATAAAGACGTCAACGAATTTGCCCATGTTTGGAGAACTTTGCTAAATTTGATTGAATTAAATTAAATAATTCTTTGTATGCTGATTTATGCTTATTGTTCTATTTTGACTAACGTAATAGTAATAATAATAATCTATTATTATCAATATTGTTTAAATATACACTAAATTCTTGAATACAGCGGCTGTTCTTGGAAAATACTGAATATAATAGATAAGTAATTAATTAATTAATTATTCACATATTATAATAAACACGAATGCATTTATGCAATGTTAATGTTCATTATGTACTACTATACTATAATATTATGATTCAATTAGGGCATAAGTTTTTTAATATTTTTCGAGTGTCTTTAACTTAGGATCCCCTAAACTAGACCAGTGGTTCCCAACTTTTTGACTCCCGGAACAAATTTTTGGAAAGAATTTGATTGCGGACCACTTAACTCATTAAAAAAAAAATATTGTAAAATTAAATTTTAACCATAAATTATTATTATTATTAGTAAATTAACAAGTTAACCCTCATGTTACCGTATGAAAAAGCAACATACGTATATCGCCCGAATGAGGTACCCGGTATCTTGGCATAATTTTTACAATATTTTTTTTTTGTAAAATAGCAAATAACATTTCAAAAAGTAAGAATGAGTGTGCTACTTTCAAATCAGCTTCTGATAAAATTTATATAGAAACACAGCTCAAGCAAATAAAACCAATATACCGCGTGCTTTCTGCGGAAATGTAAATCTGAAAAATTTGATCAAAGAAGAAATGAAAGCCTTTTTCGACACTAAGGAAGAAAAATAATTTGCATTTGAAAGAAATAGAAGAAGAAAGACTGTAAAGGTGTCAGTCATCTTCAAACGGATGAAAAGGAATTAAGGAAAACACGTAAATGTTGTACCTATACACTAGTATAACAAACCTGTATGTGATCAGTAAGGTACACCCGAGGGTACACCGGGGTAAGTGGAAATTTGGGGTAAGTGGAACCCATGGACTCTAGGAGCCAAAATATGGTCTATCTAGTCACGACACCCACAGTACTTCAAACGTACAACTCTCACCTACCACTGTCTCGCTGCAATCGCAGCTAGAAATCTCATGCAGTTCTGTGCAACGTGTTTAATGAACAGGTGTAATTTGCACTGGTAATCAACCTCGTGGTAGGTTAAGAATATTTGTTATTTTTTGTGGAAAATTAAAGTTATAATCTTAATACATGAAGTAAGTACTTCTAAATGAATACTTGAAAATATTTTATTAGTCTCATGCATGTATATCTGTTAGTTTTACAAGGGGGCACTACAGTGAGTATGTCGCCAATCGAGATCCCAATGTTTTTGGTGATTCTAGTTGCTAAAAAAATTATCACTTTTTCGAATTTTAGTCGATTGGCCCTTAGTTCTTGAGTTATGAATTTTTAAAAATACTATGGTGGGTTAACTGCTATTATTATTAGCTATTATTACAAAACACCGTGGTGGTCTAGCGGTTAATAATTTGTAGTGGTAATTGGTAGGTCATTAATTTTTTAATTCCGATAATAAATTACATAATTTAAAGAAAAAAAATTTTCCGGGACTGGGATTAGAACCCAGTACCTACGCGTTACAACGTCCATAATGCTAAGCTTATGGTAAAATCTGCCTTTTCAAAAATTCATAACTCAAGAACTAAGAGGCAATCGACTAAAATTCGAAAAAGTGATAATTTTTTTAGCTACTAGAATCACCAACAAAATTGGGATCTCGATTGGCGACATACTCACTGTAGTGACCCCTTGTTAGTGAAATTTGATGGTTTCCACTTGCCCTACATAAATCACGGTATGGGGCAAGTGGAACCTACCATACCTAACGTGACCAGACGTCCCGTTTTGAACGGGACGGGACGGGTCCCTTCATAGTTACTATGAAGTAACTAAAGAAACGCAAAAACGATTGAAAAAGACGCCGAATAAACAAGTTATTTTGAAGGAAAGCAGTGATGAAGACGAGCCTGTAGAACTACAAAATGATTCTGATGAAATGGATGATGAAGGAGCAGGAATGAGCGAAGAAAGGTCATTCTTGATCTTATGTCCAGAGATGTATCTGAAGCCAAAGTATGGGATTGGATAATTGCTAGATTTGTTGTGAAAAAAAATGTAAAAATGTAGGTACGTAGGCCAGCTAACCCATTCAGGCGAATACCTAGAGGCTAAATTTGAAAGAAGAATTGGCGATTCTTCTACATTCCATTGGCCATTTATCACAGATAAGAGCATTTTAGAAAAATATTAAATATTCAAGCTTTTACCGACTCCTATATTTGATAAGCGTGGAAAATTTAAGTTCGAAATTACATTTGATTCCTTTAATGTTTCTGAAATAATATGTATAATATTTTGCTTGTTTGTTTTTGTGTTTTAATATAATATTTAAAACATTGCTTTATGTACCGACACATACCTACCCTATTCACTTTAAAAATACTTCTAAATACAAAAACAGGCGATGGGTTCCACTAGCCCCACACTACGAGGCAAGTGGAACCCAACGACAATATAAAATATTTTTTGTTTCCAAAAATAAACCATTCAAATAATGCTTCCCAGCCTTCTTCTTATAGTTAAGTAGATGTTATTGAATTATTACACGAAGTTTGAAAAAATTCTATGGTGGATTACGTGAATAACGACCAGTTAAAGTCCAACTATTAAAATTTGGGGTTCCACTTACCCCGGTGTACCTTACATTAAAAAACAATTTGAAAAAATTCGTAGAAAAAATTTTATAAATAGTTTTGAATTTGCATTTTTAACTGTTGAAAACATTGTTTTAATAAAAAAAAGTAGTATAAGCCTAAATACATTCTACTTTGTTTTAAATATAATAATTAATTCGTTTTTAGCTCAAAATTATGTGAATTTAAATTGAAGGTACCCTATTCGGGTGATATAGGTATACCTTTTTATTATCGCGAAAAAAGTGCATTTTTTAAAATGCAGCAACTTCCAAAATGGCTTTAATATGTTAAGAACTATTTTTTAGAATGTTCTTTGCGTTTTAGTTATTATAATATAAATTATTCTCATGTTTTTTCTATACCTACCTAAGTATATTTTTATAAGTATTTATAATACTATACTTTTTATAATAATATAATTAACATTATTTAGAGAAATAATTTTTCTTCTTGAATAAATTATGAAATAAAAATTAATATTTTGTGTGGCCTGCTTTCCTATTTAAATTTATTATTATAGCCCTTCACCTAAAAAGTTTGCACACTGGCTGGTCTTATTATTTTATATTAATTTATCAATTAATTAATAAACTGCATAATTAGGCATCTACTTATTATTTTACGATGAAAGTTAAACAAACATCTGCGTCAATAATAATTTCTTATCTCAATCTTTTCCTACAAAATATTCGAAATGACTCTTTTTGCTAGCAAGGAATGTCAAAGAAAATAAAAAAGGCCGCTGAAAATTTTTCAAGTTTGAATTTCCTTAAAACGTTTAGTCACAGAAGTCGATTTTGATCAGAAAAGAAACGTTGTATGGGAAAATGTAGGATGTTGAATGAAAATAAGATGTAGTTTACGAATTTTTTGCTGCAACTGCTCAGAAATATGCAATAAAAAAACCCACTTTTTCAATCCCCGATAGACAAATAATGACCTCTTAAACACCTATTAATGAAACTATGCTCTTTAACTGCATTTTTGACTTTGGACTTCTTATCAGTTAGTCAGCCTTATTATTAATTCCTTTGACCATGTCGCTATACACAGGAGAAGGAAAATCAAGTTAGAATTTGAACCCAGAATATTCGATTTGTAGTTTAATTGACATTAAAAGTTTTCTTTTAATACTAATATCACGTATTGCAAATTACACCATTTTTTACACCATTTAAATTACAATTACACCATTACACAGAAAAAAGTATTTTCTAGTAATTATTTTTATAACAGGAATATAATATTGTTCCATACTTCCATAACATCGTACAATAAAAGGCACTTTTAAGCGGCGTTCACATAGAGATTAGCCGATTAGCGTCTTGTCTTGCTTCGATAAAAGCTGGCAAGAGCCAATCAGATTGAAGTATTTTCTTTCATCCTTTTCTATGGTTAAAAAATACTTAAATCGAATTGGTTCTTCCCAGCTTCTACCTAAGCAAGGCAAAACGCTAATCTCTATGTCAACGCCGCTTTAATTGTTGAGAACGTTGAGAGTGGTACACAGACACTGTAAAATTTTGAATTAGTACAGTGAAATCTGTATAAGCTGAAACGGGTTTGGATCAAAATAATATTCCGTTTTAAGCATTAGGTTCAGGTTTTCATTACATTTATAAATTTGAGACCACTAAAATTTTCCGGCGTTTCCAATTGGTTAACTGTGCCTATAAGCACATGATCAATTAGCTAGACACAGGTATTTTAATTATGTAGATAACGAATTGTTTATATTATTGTCTTTATGGTAGATAATTATTATTTACTTAAAATTTCGATCACTTCATTTGAAATACAGATAATCGCAATGGTTGTCGGTTGTGAATAGTTTGAAGTGAATATTAAATATACAAAATAATAAGAAGTATCTACATAATTATTATACCACTATTACATGACAAGTACATAGTATATAATAATAAAATGAAATTTGCTCCACGTGCTGCGCGTTAATTTAGCAATAATGCCAAAACATCATTTATCGATCCAACTATCTCGATGTACACAAGAGGAAGAAAATTGATTAAATAATATAATATGCGCGAAACACAAACTTGAAACATTATTATAGGTATCAATAATATGTTATAAAAAAAATAAATTGATATTTATACAATGAAAATATTGAAAAACGATACATCAATATAGCCTGAATTACAGCGTTACAATATAAACATATGGTAGTTGATGGCCTACCTTTTGAATGATGTAGCATCTCGGATTAAATGCTGTGCAGATATATGTGCCATTGGCATCAAGACAAGCCGTCAGCGGGTCAGGCTGGGGCAAAGCCTTGCCACGTCCTCTGCGAAGTGGCATTTGTATTTTTTAAAATCCGACCGACACTCACCATGCCGACCTGTTGAGTCCGGGCACGGCCAGCTGATTAACGTACGGCGCCGACGCCCCTGCCTACGCATAGTAGGCGTCTCGATTGATAAAAAAATATATTATAATATTATTATGTTTATTAATTCAATTTTATTTATTAATTTCAAATTTTAATATTATTGAATTTCCTATCTGTTAAATACAAATAAATTAAATGCAACTAAGAACATAATTTTTATTTTTGTGTTTTAAAGTGTCTTGGTATTTAGCGGTGATTGAAGTGATTCATCGCTCTCAAAATGCCTTCCACAAAGTTATTTTGTCAAATTTGGAACCTGATAGTAATTACTGGGTACCAAATTTGGACTATCCGGTGGGGTGAACAATTTCTTGGAAACTTCATGACGTCTAGGTATACACATTGCAATTTTCACTTTGTGAACAGGTGCATTGTCTTGCAATATAAATAGTATGCACTTGTTCAATTTTTACCTTCCGTTTGATTTAATTTCTTCTGTTATACCACCTAAAATATCAACGTATTATGCGCCCAGTATGTACCTTTGCTTTTATAATAAATTCAAGGAATTCTTTCAAAACAATCAAAATATTGAAGTCATCCACCTTTCCAGAAAAAAACATCTTTAAATATCTTTTGTGGTGAACCACTTGAATACCACTACATGAAATCCTGCTTAGAATTACAATCATCAAAGCGAACTGAAGTTTCATCTCCAGCGAAACTTTGGTTGCTAATATCGATTGAATGATCGTCACACATCTTTAAAGACTCCTTTCAAAATTCAACACGATGTTGTTTTTATGTGGTTTAAGAATTCTTGACACCCATCTTGCGCTGACCTAGGTCGATTTACTTTAAAGCTTCGACATATTATTATGTATAATCATTTATAATCTTCAAAGCTGTTGATTTGGATATCTTGAAGATTTTTGCAATTTCTTTAAATTCAGGCGATCATTTTGGTTCAATGCACCATCATCAACTACTATAACCATTTCCTGTGTTGTGACGTCACTTGACATGTCAGAGCACTTTTTCTTCTTCTTTTCAGCATTTTTTTGTCGCCCACTGCTGGACATAAGCCTCTCCCCTTAATGGAGGTTCTCGGCCAGACTGGTTGGTGAGTAGTCCGAAAATCGATTTTGGATTACATAGTTCTTTTACATCCAGTAGCAGCTTGCTATGCTAGCCTTCAGATGTGCCTGTACCTGATATGTGCCTTAATTTTTGCTTGCGTTTGCCCGCACGATATCATAGCGATTGCGGTATCTATCAAAATACAATATACAAACGTATGCATCTTTGCATCTTGATCACAAATTTCAGAATTTTTGCTCCCGTTTATTTCCGCTGAAGTGTTGCGATAGCGGTAGAACTTTGCATACTGCGATTAAAAGAAGTAGTGCGTGAAATGTACAATTTATTTATTCATTGAAACATTATACAAATGTGGACTACATTGAATAATTTGTGTTTTATGTCTTTTATTTCCAGGACGTTACAAAAACTTAAATAATTGCAGCATTGCAAAATCTTTCAACACTTTTCTATGTAAATACGTTAAACGAAATTGATTTACTTATTTGAATCTTGTTTAATTCAAACTAATAGTGTGGGTGTTGTTAGGGTACCTTAAATTTACGTTACCATGTATTAACATAAAAACTACCATAAAATGAAATTCACAAAAGCCTGATTTTTCTTGCGTTTCTTCACTTGAACAAATTATATCGTAATCGTCCGCTAATTCTAATGTTGCATCTGCTTCCAATTCAATAATTTCCTCTTTCGCACTTCTCTTTATTATACCTGTAGTGGCAGTAAAATTTCTGCTGTTGTTGGTCTGATACAGCGCCTTTATTTTATGATTAGTTTTAGATACAATTACATCAACTCGTATCCAAAAATACGTGACAAATTAAACACGTTGATCTTGGTAACAAACAACTCAAACTTTTCATTCTTGAAGCAAACCCTTACGATTTTGCTTCTCGTCGAATATTTTTTTAATAATTCAATTTTAAATTATAAACAGAAAATTTGCAGAATACAAATTATAATATTATTTATTAATTCCTCTTTGTACTATATTGATAGTTTCATAATTGGAAAATAAAAATCTGTTTATGCACTACAAAATTATATTTATTTTTTATTTATTTTCAGCATTACATTCTATTATTGAATATTGCTATCTCTTGCCGAGATTTACAAATCCGTTTACTGGGGTGGATTAATCCCCATTTTACAAAAAACATATTGTCAAATACACTATAAACATTTTCCATATATTCCATATATTCCTTCTCTCACAGTCCTGCATGCCTCTTGGTCGTTTCCACAATCATCCTCCATCCCACTCTGTCGCCGATCTTCTCTCTCCATCCATTCACCTTCATGGTCCCAAGATCTTGCATCACCTGGTTCCACCATCTCACCCTCGGCCTACCCCTCGCTCTAATCTTATTTGGCTTCCACAACGTTATTACTTTTATCGCCGCTGTATTGTTTTTCCTCATTACATGCCCCAACCAGCTTATTCTCTGGACCTTAATAATTTTAACTATATCTTCCCCATTCATCGTTTCCCGTATTTCATAATTCATTCGACGTCTTAGTTCATCATTTGCTTCTCTCACGTGTCCCAATATCGTATGAATTTGACCGTGGACCCACTTATTTCATAAAAGTCATAAATATTGTTGAAAATAAAATTTTAAGCTTATTAATTCTTAAATTTTATGATTTAAATTTATTATATCAAACACTTATGTGACTCACAATTTTCGTCTTATTTCATACAAATGCCATTTATGACGAAGCTTCATTATTCGTGCAAACAACTGTAAAGATGAAATCTTTATTTGGAAACCACTGTTCAGCCTGGGGTATCATTTTCGTTTCAAGAACCATAAATACTGATCCTGCCTCATTGTGCCTTCCACAATGTACAGGCTACCACTACCCTTGCTACTAATGACTGAGCACACCATAATACTTTGTGGATGTTTCACAAGCTTTACAATGCAGTCTTCTTTAAATTTCTCACCTTTCCTCCTTCTTACAAATTCAGATTTGTCCATTAAAATCTGAACCGAAGATTCATCGGAAAAGCAAACCTGAAACACATTTGTAAAAACGTGCTTATTGTCAAAATTGTTAACTTATACCTTCTTCCAGTCATAAATTGTCCAATACTGATGTTTTTCGCCCAATTTAAACATTTTTCCGTCATTGCCGGTGTAAGCATTGGCTTTTTTGCAGGTCGGCAACATGCGAATCCCAACTCCTTCAAGCGTCGACGAGTTATCATTCCAGATATATTGATCACACTGTTCTGTATTTTTTGTATTATCACTTTAAGGGCTACCTTTCTGTTTTCCAAGCAAATATTTATGATTTTACCCTCCTGTCGTGGGGTTGTAACCCTTCTCCTGCCACATTTCTTCAAACGATTTGGTTACAAATCAACTTTGTACATCAAATTCTACGTCCAATGAGTACCAACATTTTTAAATTCGGACAAGTAGACCATTCCAAATTGGCAATCTCCCAATGTCCGGCAATAAGGAACCCATGAAGCTGAATCGGTCATTCCAAAATCTCTGATTGCCAATTTCGAGAGGTGTACTTGACCGAATTTAAAAATGTTGATACTCATTGGACGTAGAATTTGACGCTCTATAACTTTTATTTCATGAGTTTTTCTCATAGAGTACTCATCTCCAAACTACAGACTCATATATAGTACTCTATCTCAGTTTTCGACAATGTTGGAAAAAGTAGTCGTTTTTTGACCGTGGTTTTCGACCATATCACTTGACCGAATTATGAAGTTGTGGTACTCATTCGACGCAGAATTAGATAATCTTTAATTTATTATATTGTTGTTTTTTTGCTAGGAAGCACCGTTTAGGAGTTATGGACAAAAAAGGAAGAAAAGTCCTAAAATTTGGATGTTTTTTGGAGGCCAAAAGTTCTCCCGAGGTCGCCGGTGTTAGCATTTTTGTTTTTTACATGTTGGCACCCATATATACAAGTTAAAAAAATAAAATCTTCTACGCCACCTTTTGCAACAAACACCCCTATTTTGATGCTATAATGACTGGACTAGTAACAGAAAGTTCTCTTCAAACTCGTATCTGTCTACCACAAAACTACTTCTCATATGCTCCTCGTTACTATTGGGAATTTACATTAACCAAACGCCACCACTCGTCGGTAATTTGAACTTGGTCGATGCGTACACCTGCAGCTGTCAGATCGTTTGTTTACATTGTTTGTATGATCTTTATGATTAGTATTAGTGTATTATTATTTTGTGTTAAAATTAACAAATAATTAATTTGTTAATTATATATTCATGTATTACTTAAGTTGGTAAATAGTTTTATTTAAAATTTATATTAAAAACGTTAATTTTAGGTACACTTAACCTAAAAGTCAAATGTTGATCTTAATATTTTTCTGTTTAAATTCATGTAGGTATTTTTCAGCAAGTCATCAATTACGAGTAATAAATATTACCTATCTTTCACACACAAACCAGGCTAAATAAATAAACATCAGCCCTGGTTGAGATTCACCCACGATGGTATAAACTGCATCGCGACATGTAAATATGTTGTTACGGTTGATGGGGAAATTTTGTTCAAAAAAACATTATGCACTTCCAGTTTGGAATGGCACTATTAAACTTAAATGAATGCTCTTTCGTTACCTTTGCTTCTTTTGATTGTGAAGTACGTTGTACATTTTACTATGAAAATGAAATTAATTCAACGAGTACAGAATAATTATTTTAATAAAATGTTACATGTGATATGTACACATAAATAAATATTAACATTATTATCATAATGCATTTTATTTTATTAAAAATTACAGTTATTAATATAGTACATTACTCGCATAGTAAATTATCTACTGCCATTTGTTCATTCTCCGATAAAGAGTTTGTAGTAGATTCTTCCAAGTTTTCCTACTATCCACCTTCTCTTCAATGCCAAACACATTTTTTATTAATAGAAAAACCACTTTTTGGATGCGGAAATTGTTGAAAATGTAAGCTTCATTCTCTTCCATTTTTCGAGCGACAACCGTAAAATGATTTAATATGATTATGATTTATGATATAATCTGATTAGCATACACATGACTAATTCAGAGTTGTCCAAAACACAAAATTATTAAGGCACCATTACATATTTAACACAGATTTTATGAACAAAACACACAAACACCCATATAAACAACATCAACTGTACTCATCAACCACGCCATGTTGGTAGTGCCGGTGGCGCCACCAACGGTAATGTAAATTCCCAATGTATTTAGTCCCTAAATAATTTTTTCGTATTTGTTATGATGGATTCTTCAGCGTTTCGACTGAAATTTTAAATGAGAATGCGATTTAAATATAATAGTAATTATTTAAATTTATGTAAATAAGTTGTGTCAAACAAAACCATATATATCACATAAGAAACTTCCTAATTATCTCATACAAATTTTCTTTAGTATCCTATTTTCCTATTGCTTGAACAGATACATAGTGAAAAATAGTAGGTAAAGTAAGGTATATTGATGATATAAATAGTTAATTTGGTGATATTTTTTCAAAAATTCACCAACAACTTACCGATTTATCAAAATAATTTAAAATTGTTATCATACACGACATACGTACAGTTTCATCTGACCAGAGTATATCTGACTAATCAAGAGATTACAGGCTCTTATCTTATGTAGTTAGAGCAGGCGCAAAGAAAGATGAGAGGGTGGAGCTAATGCGTAGAAACCAAAACTCGTATAATCGTGTTTATGTTGGTGTCAATTGGTGGAATTGGGTGTCACGCGATGTCTACTGCGCCGGATTTTGTCACCCGCATCAAGCTAGCGCCGCCACTTTCTCAAAACCTAAAAAAAATATGTTGAGAATTTGTTGCTAATTTGATGCTAATTAGTTGCGGCAATCGCGAATTTGTTGCTCTTACCGTTCGCGAATTACAGCCACCACTCAAAAATTTACCAAAATCAAAAAATAAGTATATGGGAATTTGTTGCTCTTACCGTTCGATAGTTACAGCCATTTAAGTGGTGGCGCACATGACGAGCATGAATGGATTAACGAGATTCCATCTGGTTGCGGCATGGCTGCGGCATGCATAGCATAAAACATAGCATATACAACCATATACCATGGTGTTGCTTGTTTTATGTGGTTACGATAGTGTCTTTTTTATTATGTACAGGGTGGCTCAAATTCGCTTCTTCTTATGGGGAAATCGGTAACTATAGAAGATATCGAAAAATGGATCGAAAAACCGGAATTCGCTATCTTTTTTTGTTTTCGAGTTATAGCCAAAAGGTCGATTATTGGACTTTTCGATAAATGTCGATATCTCGGTTGTTTTTGAAGTTGCCAAAAAAGTGTTGACACTTTCTTCAGACACTTTTTTAAGGGCAACAAAATAGGCTGAATAGATTTTAAATATTTAAGTGAGTTTCCGAGTTATAATACAAAGTTGTGTTTTTTTAAATGGAAACCATAGTTGAAAATAACATTTTTAAATAGCATTTTCTATCCTCTTTTCAATTATATATAACAAGTGGGGTCCATCATTTCATATAATTCCCATTTTATTAAAAAATGCAATAAAAATAAGAAAAAAACAAAAAATTAATAACATTTTTAGTAAATAACAATAACAATTTGCAAATAAAACAATAAATACAAAATTTAAAGTAAGTATTCAAACTGAAGTCCCTTATTTTCAATATTATAATTTTGTCAAAACGAAACACTACCAAATCTTTATTGTCACCTAAAACATCGCCACCAATTGTTTTTCAGTAGGAAACTTTTGTTTAGTAGCTGTCGTGTTTAAAATTGTTATGTTATTTTCTAAAAATGTTATTAATTTTTTGTTTTTTTCTTATTTTTATTGCATTTTTTAATAAAATGGGAATTATTTGAAATGATGGACACCATACTTGTTATATATCATTGAAAAGAGGATAAAAAATGCTATTTAAAAATGTAATTTTCAACTATGGTTTCCATTTAAAAAAACACAACTTTGTATTATAACTCGGAAACTCACTTAAATATTTAAAATCTATTCAGCCTATTTTGTTGCCCTTAAAAAAGTGTCTGAAGAAAGTGTCAACACTTTTTTGGCAAATTCAAAAACAACCGAGATATCGACATTTATCGAAAAGTCCAATAATCGAACTTTTGGCTATAACTCGAAAACAAAAAAAGATAGCGAATTCCGGTTTTCGCCATTGAGCTTTTCTCAAAAAAAGAGATCGAGGATGCGCCATCCATTTTTCGATATCTCCTATAGTTACCGATTTCCCCATAAGAAGAAGCGAATTTGAGCTACCCTGTACAACCAACTTAATAGTTTTCTTATATAAGGTATATCATTATATTATCTGAACGGATTAAGAAATATAAAACATAAGCCACTGATTAAGTTTTCCAATTTTCATTTAACGTTTTCTGATTTCCATTTGACGTTTTCTGAATACCATTCTCAAATCTGAATTACAATTGACGATTTCTGAATATCATTTGACGATTTCTGAATTACAGTTGACAATTTCTGAATATCATTTGACAAATCTGACTAATCTTCTATAGAAGATTAGAAAGTTTAGTTAATGAATATGATGGCAACAATACCCTAGATTTTTTAAGAAGAATCTCGCATAATTTAACTTTGTAAATAAATGCGTTGTGCCTTTTTCTTTTTTATAATTAAAAATATATAAAACGTGTTTAGTTTCTGAGTCTTTGGACTATTTTGCCGGAGCTATTTTGTCGCCGGGCTATTTTGACGGGGCTATTTTGTCGGGGCTAATTTAACGGGGCTATTTTGCTGGGTCACCATCAAAAACACATACCAGAGGAATTCTGATAGGATGAAGCAGGAGCTGTATTTGCATAGGTGCAACTAGGGGGGGGGGGCTTAGCCCCCCAAAATATCCCAATTTTTCGTTATTTTTACCCCTATGAATAAACAGCCCCACGCTTTTATATTGATGTTTTCGAGAAACTTTGATGTTAGTTCTTATTAAAATTATTTTTTACTTTTCAATGCACCTTTTCAATTTAAAAAAAAAGGTTTTTTAAAAATTTTTTATTTAATATTTGGTAAGTAGTACCAACTTAAATGTTAAAATCACCTCCCCCTGGGATCCAGTAGCACACCAATCGAGTTTTTAACCTTGGCGAACTGCCCGTCCGTAGATGGGCCTTCCAGCTAGTAAATATATAAAACGTGTTTAGTTTCTGAATCTTTGGGCTATTTTGCCGGAGCTATTTGTCGCCGGGCTATTTAGACGGGGCTATTTTGTCGTCGGGCTGTTTTGTCATTTGGCTATTTTGACGGAGCTATCTTGTCGTCGGGCTATTTTGTCGCTGGGCTATTTTGTCGGGGCTATTTTAACGGGGCTATTTTGACGAGTCACCCAATAAAATATACCAATGAAATATCATAAACCAACTAGTGACATCTGCTGAATTTTATGATTTATTTCTTCCTATTGATCATCATGTTTGTGATCTGTGATCGTGAATGTACAGTGCTCCCAGTGAATATTATTTGTGTTTTATGTCATTTATTTCCAGGACGTTACAAAAATTTAAATAATTGCTGGCATTGCAGAATCTTTCAACTTTTTTTTATGTAAAAACACTAAAAGAAATTGATTTTCTTATTTGAACATCGCGTAATTCGAAAACTACGGTTGGAAGGGGGGGGGGAGATTCCCATGTTTTAAATTTTCAAATAACATGGTTTTGGTTTTCCAATATTACATAAAAAAGTGTTGAAAGATGTTGTAATGCTAGCAATAGACCATTTCACGCAAACTACAGCGCTTGTGTTGGGAGAGTTGAATGAGACAGCTAGATGTTCGAACCAAACTACTACTTTCCCCATGATTTTCCCTATGCTTTTTTTCTTTTTTTATTGGATAGGGTAGGCGAAAGGCGGAAGGTTTGGGACACTTTCAAATTTACTACCTTACATTGCTTGTAGGAACTACACTACACTACTGGATGACCTTCTCGTGTAGTGTCATGTGTGAGAGCAAACCGCTGGCGCTGGTGTGGTGTTGTTAGTTGTTTTTACAGAAGAAAATTTACTTTTTTAGCACATTCTCGTAAGTGTAAGTATTTACCTTTGATTACTTTTTTTAATTGACGAGAATTATAAATAGTTGTAACAAATTCCGTAGAGCTACGATATTATGTACTATAATATAGAATAGAGCAGTGTTTCCCAAAGTGGTCTATATCGACCCCCAGGGGTCGATGACGACTTGCAAGGAGTCAACGTCAGCGAAAAAAGAAATTGGGGGTCCATGAGATGTAAATGGGGGTCCACGACTTTAATTTTTTGTAAAATTGCTATAATGTTACAAAACAAATTGGCGGTTGTCAATTTTTTAACAAAAAAAAAAGAAACAGACTGGACATCACTAACAGAGGAGATTTGAGAGTAAACCTAACTAAATTGATACCAAATATTGAAAATTTATTATTAAAGCACCAAGCTCATCCCTCCCACTAAAATGAAAAAAAAAAAATTTGTCCAAATTTTAATTTAAATAAATAGTTTGATTATTATAGATTTGTTACTTTTACCATAATATCGGCAGATTTATTGTTTTATTTTAATAAAATACGAATGAATGAAACATTATTTAATTGTGTATTTAAGCTTTCAATCGCGCTTTGCGATCAATTGAATCAGTTATTGCTTAAACAACCTAATGGCTAGAGAGCCAGTAGACGGCCGATTTACGGTATTTTAACAAAGCTGAAATTTTCTCTATTTACGCTCTTATATGTGCCATTCATGAAATGGATACGCATTCGTCCGACCGGTGGTTCCTATAGCGTCAATCAGCCAAAAATTGGACTTTACTGTACGTTATATTAACAATCTTACCTTTCGGTTAGTAATTAGCTCAGTAGCATAGTGTGAAGAGCGTGTGCCTACGGATATGGGGACCCCGGTTCTAATCCGGCGTCCGGCAATTTTTTTTCAAATATTTTTTTTTAACAATTAATTTATTATCTAAATTATGTAATTGTATTTTAAAATTTTTCAAGAAAAGATATTATATTACATCTCTTTGTTTTAATCAATGATTATATGTACATAGCTAGAGAGCCAGTAGCTTTGTTAAAATACCGTAAGTCTGCCGTCCACTGCCTCTTAAACCACAAATTAGTAGACTGCGAATTTCCCGATTTACACTGTATAATCATTGATTAAAACAAAGAGATGTAATATAATATCTTTTCTTGAAAAATTTTAAAATACAATTACATAATTTAGATAATAAATTAATTGTTAAAAAAAAATATTTGAAAAAAAAATTGCCGGACGCCGGATTAGAACCGGGGTCCCCATATCCGTAGGCACACGCTCTTCACACTATGCTGCTGAGCTAATTACTAACCGAACGGTAAGATTGTTAATATAACGTACAGTATAGTCCAATTTTTGGCTGATTGACGCTATAGGAACCACCGGTCGGACTAATGCGTATCCATTTCATGAATGGCACATATAAGAGCATAAATAGAGAAAATTTCAGCTTTGTTAAAATACCGTAAGTCGGCCGTCTACTGGCTCTCTAGCGGAAAACATATTTTCGACAGTTCCGCATCGTTTGGTGCAAAAAAAACTTAAAAAAGTATATCCTTTATGACAGAAAACCATATTAGAAATTTTCGGTTTAGCAGGTTGCTTACCTAACAGTGAAACGTTTTTTACGTTTCCTGAACATCTATAAAAAGTGACTTAGGTTGTTTCAGCAATAACTGATTCAATTAAATAATGTTTCTTTAATTCGTATTTTATTAAAATAAAACAATAATTTATTCTCACGAATTCATAATTAACCAATTTTAATATTGGCAGTTACCAATGCCCTAAAAAAAGGTGAGCAGCAGAGGGGGTCTACGCAAAACTGAAAATCATAGCAAGTGGTCTACGAGACAAAAAAGTTTGGGGAACACTGGAATAGAGCATTGATCATACATACATTTTTAACCCCCGACCCAAAAAGAGGGGAGTTATAAGTTTAACGTGTGTGTGTGTGTGTGCGCTCTTTGTTTGAGGACACGTATCTCCCAAACGGATTCACCAATTCGGCTAATTTTTTTTTTTTATTACTAATAAAATCTAAACTCAATTTTTAAAAGGGAATTTAATTATATATTATATCGCACTAGAGGGAGGTTTGGACCACACGGGGAGAGAGATTTGGTACACTGTCCCAAACCTCCCTATTCCGATTTTTTGGAAAATCCAGAGTGATAACGTACACCCCTGAGAAAAATGATATTGAAGAACAGCAGTTATGTAAGACAAGAAAGACAGTTACAAAAGAAGAAAGTTGTAATAAGGAAGCTACCAGTGAGAGCGATAAATGAGAGTTCATCTACCGAGGACAAAAGCATAGCAAAGATAGCAGCTCCGATCTGGAGTTTGGAAGAGATGAATGTGACTATGTAAATACTGAAGAAAAGGTTTGTAATGAAGGAGATTATATTAGTTAAGCTGAAAGTGGAAGGCAAAAAGGAAAGTTTTGTCCACTACATAGGCAAGGTTTTAGAGCTTCTGGATAATGAAACCTCCTATTTGAGGGTAGAGTATCTGCGTAAGAGCGCAAAAACCAGTAGTTTCTTCTTTCCTGACGAGGAGGATGTTGACGAAATTTTGAAAGTACAAATTGTGGGAAAATTAAAAGAACCTAAAATCAATGCATCAAGTAAAAGGTTATGCAAATATATATATTTCATCGAAAATTTAGACAGGTACGGAAACTTACGTTAATTTGTCATCATAAATGTTTAATTCATTAATATTGTACGTGTCCCAAACTGCCACCATTTGTAATTTTTTTTAAACGTCAATCTAAAAATGTTGTAATATAATTTTTTAACAATAAAGTTTCAGTTTTACTCTGCAAAGGTCCATTCTTTGTCCTCATACGTTTTTGGGGAGTTTCTTGCTTTTATTGACAGTGAAACCATTATGTTTTATGAAAACCGTCCCAAACCTCCCGCCTTTCCCTACAGTTCTAAGGTGGTCCCATTTAAATTAAAAAAAAATATTCCACCCTTAAGAGCGCGCCGCAAGTAGTGGGGAGCGAAGCTTCTCTCATAGTACAGATCATTACCATTTCTTAGTTACAGGAAAATACTTAGGTGGCGCTCGCGGTGCTATATCGTCATAGATAATAATGTATTTATTACGTGCTAAACTGCACTTTTTCAGTTACCGACAAACAAATACTATCTCTATTGTGTCTATGTTGCTATCTCTCTTATTGCAGATGTAGTAGGAGCCAGGTATGAGGTATGATACTTTCTCGATTTTCGTGCGGCCCGTCAATGATTTTACATTTTGAGTTTTAACTATTTGTAGCGGTGCCTCTTATAGGTCCTTTTTTGTGCTAAAAATAGAGTAAATCAAAAAAATATTTTAAACACGTGCTCTTGTTTAAATTTTTTTATTATCTTCAAATTAATATTCAAAGTATCCAAAAATATTTGTAATCCATAATTCTGAAGAAAACAATCATAATAAAAGAGCTGTTTCTTTCTAAACATAAGTTTTTATTATAATTTAAAACCATTTGATTTTTATTTTAAATAAAAGATAATGACATCAGGTATAAGAATAGAACAAAAATGTAAGGAATGAAATTGACAAGAAATTATTTTTTTTAATATCAAACTATTTTAGGTGCATGTCGCTGCCCCCCCCCTCACCCAAATCGAATTTCGGGGTGAAATTAGTATCAATCGTTAAAGCCTAAATGAGCTTCCATTTCCAACATCTTAATTTCATTTTCTAAAATTTTACGGGCATTTCAAATTTTCGATTCCTCCGAGCAAGTTGCGTCCGATAATCCTCAAGTTTAATTTTATTTTACCAGATTAAAACTTTTGTTTAGATTTCACTACTAGTAAATTAAAGAAATTAATCCTGCTTACCATTATAATCTTAATAATAAATAAAAATGGAAAAATTTATTTTACAAAATTTTTCATAATTTTTCATAATCAGTTGATATAATATAGTTTAAAACTTTACTAACATTATAAAACATTACTTTTAAAAGTAATGTTTTATAGTTTTCTTCTATAATTGATCATTAAACCGCTTCAAATTCAGGTTTTGTCTTTAATCTTTATAATGACCTGTAGAAGGCAATAACGAAGTTTCATCAAAATTGATTTTTATAAAAATTCAAAATTGTCCGTGTTCAAAAATTAAATTTACATGTTTCAGCAGTCTTTTGTTATTAATATAAAAAAAGAATTACACTGATACAACGTTTTGTTGTACAACGTTTTACAAAGTTTTTGAAAAAACTATAAAAGATTGGAGGCTCCTTTTTAACGTTATATATGGCCCTTGCTGAGGCGCGCTCTTAAGATGTTGGAAATAGAAGCTCATTTAGGCTCTAATGAAACTCTAACGTCTGACTCCAATTTCACCAAAAAATTTAAAAATATAACGAAAATAGAAAAAGATGTCTGCCCCCCCCCCCAGTATTTCGCGAATAACTCCGCGACAGTTGAGGCTCAAACGAAAACATGGAAGCTCATTTAGACTCTAACGATGCTCTATTATTATTATTATTATTATTGCTGAACGGGTGTGTTTCTTACGAACCACTTGCACTGAAGCTCCTGGCTTATTGTACCCCGCGTTCCGTGTTTTACTCCAATAGTTCTGTATCCTCTATAAAATTGAGGATTCGACCTATGGGAACCTGATTTATCTCACCGAGAGTCGGATATAGACAATCAAAATGTTGTAGCCTTTTAGGGGCTAGAATTGTGCATACACATAGTATGTGGTGTGGAGTTTCCTCCTCCATCCCGCATAATCTACATGTAGGATCTTCCACAACACCTATTGCGTTCAGGTGTTTGTTAAGACAGCAGTGTCCGGTAAACAGTCCTACTATCTTTCTCAGCCGCACTCTACTCAGCTGGAGGATTTCCTTTTTCCTTTGTCCACTGGAGGGGCCCTCCATGAACATCCGGGACTGCCTGAGTCCCTGGAGGCCCCGCCAGTATTCAAGGTGTTTGTTACGTAGTAGTTCCTTAATTACCCCCTTTGCGGTCAGATAAGCTAACCCGCATGTTGGTTCCGGACCTACTAGATGCTTTCTTGCAGCTTTCTTTGCCAAGAAGTCTGCTTGTATGTTACCTCTTATGCCTGTGTGAGCCGGAACCCACCTCAGCATAACGCTGTTGCGTTGTGCCAGCCCACCCAGGGCTTTGAGGCATTGCTTCACGGCCCTGGATTGTATTTCTACCGCTTCCAGGGCCCTGAGTGCCGCTTGGCTGTCGGACATGATGCAGATACGCCTATTTACATAAGCCCTCCCCATCATCTCCTCAGCACAGACCATTATGGCGATAATTTCCGCCTGGAGGACAGTTGCGTAGCAGCCCAGGTTTATGCTGATAGCAACCCCTGTTCTGTCACCCCCAACTCCCGCTCCAGTACTTATATCCGTTTTGGATCCATCCGTGTACCAGATGGTGTCAAATCGAGCCCCCAGCTCCTGCTTGGTGCTTACCTCTTCCCTCTTAGGTATTTCTACTCTAAAAGGTTTTTGGAAGTCCCTTACAGTGCGGGTTCTGTCTGATTGCATGCATAGCATGTTTGAGTTCTTAATTGATTGAAAGATCATGGTGTGATATCCCTCCCTTGGATTCATCACCCCCTGATCACTAATGTTTAGCCTATAGGCTGCTAATTGGGCCTCCATTTCCACCACTAAATGTAGTGGGTGGAGTCCCACTAGCGCCTCCATAGCTGCGGTGGGTGTCATAGACATCGCCCCCGTAATTCCCAAACAGGCAAGTCTTTGCAACTTGTTGAGTTTTGTAATACTATCCACTTTACTGGCTTTGTGCCACCAGATAAGGGATGCATATGTCACTGTGGGTATCACAACTTTGGTATAAAGCCAAAGAACCATATTTGGTTTTAGTCCCCACGTCTTTCCGATCGTTCTCCTACAGGCCCATAGGGCCCTAGTAGCTTTGGTCGTTATATTTCCTATATGTTTTGTGAAGGTTAGCCTGCTGTCTAAAGTAACACCCAGGTATTTAACCTCCTCTACTAACTGTAGTGTTTTACCCCATATGCTGGGCATCCTCACATCCTGCAAATTTATGCGTTTTGTAAAGGCTACCACAGCGGTCTTATCAGGGTTAACCGACAATCCTTCCCTTGTACACCACTGTTCAACGACTTTTAGGGCTCGCTGCATCAATGAAGAGACAACAGCCCCAAATTTGCCGCTGACAAGGATTGTGATATCGTCTGCATATCCTTGCGCATGTACTCCGCATAGTTCCAGTTCCTCTAGGAGGCTGTCTACAACCAGGCACCACAGAAGGGGAGAGAGAACTCCTCCCTGCGGGCACCCTCGCGCAGCCATAACCCCCACTGTTACTGCACCTAGTACGGCACTTATTCTTCTACCTCTTAGAGTGGCGCCAATCCATCCTATTATGAACGGGTTGACTCCACGTCTTCGAAGAGCGTTTTCTATAGAGGTAAATGACGTATTGTCAAATGCCCCCCCTACATCAAGAAATGTCCCCAGGGCGATTTCTCGGAACTGGAGAGATTTTTCTATCCTTAGGGTTAACTCGTGAATACTTAGTTCACATGATTTTCCTGATTGGTAGGCATACTGGTGCTTGTGCAAAGGCATTTCTGCCAGGGCACCGTCCCTTATGTGCCTATCTATCAGTTTCTCCAAGGTTTTGAGGAGAAATGACATTAAGCTTATTGGGCGGAAAGATTTAGCCTGGGCATACGATTCACGCCCCGGCTTAGGTATAAATACCACTTTAACCTTTCGCCAACTAATTGGCACATATTCAAGAGCTATGCTGGCCCTATAAATAGTGCACAAGGGAATGGATAGTAAATCCATTCCTTGTTGGAGTAGAGCGGGGAATATCCCGTCTGGTCCCGGAGACTTGTATGGTTTGAAAGACTTCATAGCCCATTCAAGTTTAGGGATATTGATCAGCTCATTGGCAACCGCCCACCCTCTCCCGACCCTCCGATTCCTCGGGTTGTCAGAGATCGGTTGGTCCGCTGCATGAACTTGTATTGGTGTACTACCTGGAAAGTGCGTCTGGAGCAATAGCTCCAGAGTTTCCTCCCCGTTAGTTGTATACTCCTTGGAGTTAGGTTTTTGTAGAGATCCAACTTTGCCTTTGTTGTCTCTCATCAGAGCTCTTTGGAGTCTAGCACATTCTGGAGTTCTTTCGATCTCCTCACAATACTTCCTCCAAGACCTCTGTTTCGCCTCTCTGATGGCCTTAGCGTATTTAAGACGAGTCACCTTATAGGTTTCCCAGTCACCGTTCACTTTGGCCCGGTTAAAGAGTCTACGAGTTTCTGACCTGAGGATGGTAAGCTCACGATTCCACCAGGTGGTTTCGCTCTTTGCTGCCCTACTCCTCAAAGGACAGCTTTTATCGTAGGCAGTAGTGATTGCTGATGTAACGTAATCGTTCATCAGTTCCAGTTCTACTGGAGTTTTAGGTTTCCGTGGACAGTTTTCCAGTTCCTGTTCCAGGTGCTCTCTATAGAGTCCCCAGTCGCAGGATTTTGGATTCCTGTACATTTCAACCTCTTCCTTCGAAGTTAACGATGCTCTAACTTTTGACACCAATTTCACCAAAAAATTCAAAAATATAACGAAAATAGAAAAACATGCCCCCCCCCCAAATTACCAGCAAGAAGTTAATTGTTTGTGAAAGGAGGCAAAGCTGAAGTTGAGCGATAAGAATGCTCTATATGAAGCAAAATACACGAACATATGAAATTATTGATTATTATTAATTAATTAATTTAAAAATTATAGGGTAAATCTCATGTGAGGGGGAGGGTGGACCCACCACATCTTACCAAATCTCACCAAGCGGGAGGAGGATATCCAAATAAAAAATTTGATTAATTTTGGAAGCATTTTCTCGTTCCAAAATTTTTCACCTCTTTGAATTTCTTCAAAGAAAATTTCAATTTCATCATTTATGTAAATTATAAAATAACACTACGGTCAAAGTGTATCTGAAATATTATAAAAGTACCTACTATTTTAATAATAAGTAGGTACCTGGATTATACTATTATAATACCCCAAGGGCCTAAGAGTTTAAAACCGGGTTTATGTACGATACTACATGCTTTTACAGCCAGAATAAAAATTTCAACAAAAAGTGGAATGACTTCAAAATTGCAAGAAAATTTTCAAATAATGAAATGTTATTTATTTTTATTTGAAATATTATAAAATATATAGGTAGATTAACAACTCAAACTTCACACTTGAAAAGAAACCATATCAGATAAAAATAATCAAAATCATTGTTGTAGATCCTCCGTATATTTTAGATGCCATGATGCCATAAAAAAATAAAACAGATTCTTTTTTTAATGATAATAATATTTATAATTTGTATAAGGGCCCCTAAATAACTTATTTCCTAAATATGTATGAGTGCATTGATTGTGTAAAATTGTAAATATACAAAAGACAGCTCAAAGTCAAAATGTAATATCTTTGACGGGCCTCACGAGAAATTTTCCTCGTAATTAGATACTGAATGCAGGTACTTGAATATTGAAGCCTACCTAAGGCACCATAATTTACTTGCGCCATCTAAAAGGGAACCCTTGAACACTATGTGCATTCAGTTGATTATATCTAGTGTAAAACTTCACTAACATTACTTTTTGGTTCCAATGTTTTGTTGTTTTCTTCTATAATTGATCATTAAACCGCTTCAAATTCAGGTTTTGTCTTTATAATGACCTGTAGAAGGCAATAACGAAGTTTCATCAAAATTGATTTTTATAAAAATTCAAAATTGTCTGTTTTCAAAAATTAAATTTACCTATTTACTATTAATTTAACGCACTCACAATTGGTTATTGCCTTCAGTAGTCTTTTGTTATTAATATAAAAAAAGAATTACACTGATACAACGTTTAGTTTTTGAAAAATCAACAAAAGATTGGAGGCTCCTTTTTAACGTTATATATGGCCCTGGCTGCGGCGCGCTCTTAACGGTAGAAAAATAGAGTTAAAATTGTACAGTTTTCTTAAATGAAATGGTCTATTATTTAAATTTTTTAACGTCCTGGAAATAAATGACATAAAACATAAATATTTACTGGGAGCACTGGACATTGCTCATAATATAAGTTATTTATGTATCTAGGTGCATACACAATTTTATGTGAAATTAGAATAAAATGCAATTTTTCATGTACATTTTTAAACTAACAGCGTTGATTGAAGTAATAAAAATCGTTAACTTCTTCAATCAACATTAATAGATAGTATATTTTAAAGGCACCTACCTTCGAGTCGGCATATAAAAGTAGCAAAAGTTCTTATAACGGCTCTTTGTATTTTATGTGTTCAAAAAGTCAAAATTGTCGCCGTGTCAGACAAAAAAATTGTAACAACAATCTTCCGGGTTAAAAAATTTATGTAAAATTACAAGCGAATTTGTGACCCTTTTCTGTTGCATAAACAATTATTTGCATAACTTTAAAAACACTAAAACTTGGTTGATATGAAAGTAATGAATTAAATATTATAAACGTTTATTATTTCATAATTTAAGTTCTATAATCTTTTTTAAAATTATTATTTCATTTTGCCTGATGAGTCGCACAACTGTAAAATGCGGGATTGCCAAACGTATTTAAAAAAAGTAAATTTTGATATGCTATTTTGTCAAATACGGCTGAACTGTTCATAAGCCAAAAAGTAATAATTTCCATGTAAGAAGCGGTTGGCGCCTCTTTTGAAATCATTCAAATTATAGTCTACACAAAACTGCAGTGCCAGCACTCATAATAATTGAAATGTAAATGATATTAATGCAGAATATTAAAGATTGCTGTTAATTTTAAATTGTAATAAATTAATCGTGCGTTTTTGATCCAAAATTGCTAATTAACAGAATTAAAATGTTAATCCATTATCAAAACAGATTAAAAATTATATCATGTTTTTCGTAAAATTCTCCTCTTTCCGTTAAGAAAAAATCATTGCTGTTATCTATAACCAATTTTAAGCTGTGAATGAAGTTTTGAAACAGTCTTTAAAATCGCACCCTTAAGCCATAGAACAAAAGGGTGTAGTTTGGAGGGCAGTTTACATACCACACTATTGACAACCCTGAGAACTGCTCTTTAGAGAATACAACAATGTACTCTTCAGTTTACTAACTTTCTCTCACATACACCAAAATCAGCACTTTCAATCTGTTGAAAATGCAAGAAACAAAGAAAAGGTTAAAAAATGTTTAAAATTTTGATTTATTTATAAAAATTGTCTTCTATAACCTTGCCAATTTTAGTTGTATTGGTTACTACATGTTTAATAAAAAATGCAACACAAAACTTAATTATTACAATGAAAAAAAAACCGACAAATAAAAGTCGCAATAAATTATTAATCTATTTATTGGAGTTAAATTACAACTAAATTCAGAGTCAACATTAACAAAAAAATTAGTATTAAAATCCCAAAAAACGTAAGATATGGAAAGGCACAATACATTAAAACGAGCTTCGAAAAACTGCAGTAGTTCACCAATAATTAATTATTTACAACTCTACAGTTTCATAATAGGCAATGACGCTATATAAAATTTTAATGAACACACTAGTAATGTGACCATTACGTAAATATTTAACTAAATGTTGAAAAACCGACAGACAGTAATTTCTCTAAAGATATCAAATCCGCCCAGATACATATCATCTAGGAATATGATGCATTTTACTAAAACTAGGATTTCGTAGTGATTTGTAGCAACTAAAAGTGTCGAGGTGTGTTATTAATGAGTATGTTGGAACATTAGAAGCCGTGGACCTTTAATTGGTCCGGCTTTGCCAAGCCCGCTTTCGTGAGCCACTGACAAATGTTTTCACGCTGATCACCTTGCAACTGCAATACTTCTCCGTATTCCGGATGTTCAATCACTGTGCCATTGCAAGCAAACTCCTACAATAGACAAACAAATTTATTTCATTCCTTCCGTGCTTTCCTCAATTCGACTTACCTTTTTACATGCCCTCACAATTTTCTTCAGGTCATAATCGGACGATAGACCTTGAACTGTAGTTAAAGTCTTGCGACCATTTCGCTGTTGTATTCTTATATGAACGAGTCCGTCTTGCACATCGTCGTCTGCACCCTTATTTGCATCAGCAAAGGGGTCTAAATATAACGGTAAATTATAATAATATGTAAATTAGGTCGAGGTCACGACTAACAGTAAAAAATTCGTTTTAATAATTAGGTCAAATTGCAACTGGCCAAGTACGAATTGGTGTAATTTAATGAAAATTGTACGAGAATTACAAGTTGATTAATCGTGGAACATAAAAACAACACGCCATTTTGTACCAAACCATTATTTGCTCCGATTTATTTGATTATTAATACCAATATATTTACCAAATGTTTGAAGGTTCTGGATGGACATACGATATTCAAAATATATACGTAGAAAAAAAGAACTGCAAACAGCACGCAACGGTTCAGCAGATGGAAAATCACGGACCAGTATTAGATCGACAAATTAATAATTTCTGTTCACTGGTCGCACACGATGTAGAGAAAAGAAAGGCGTTTTTACGGCGCGTGCGCACCTATCAACTGTTTTACCGGCAATTTCAAAAGAACCAAAAATTAAAATTATATTTTATGCTTCTTTATTTAAGTGAGAGCTTCAACAAAACTTAATATGACTATTGCAAAAGATAATAATAACTATAAAAATTTATATATTAAAAGACTATCAAATAAATTCGACTGTCAACTGTCAATTTGTATTAATCGCTAAAATAAAAATAATAGTAGGTGGAGGCAGGGGCGGACTGCACATGTTGAGAATGTGGAGAATTAAGCAGGCCCGGGTTTTTCGTAAGCTACCTATAAAACAGCGGTCCTATAAATAACGAAAAACTCAACAAATAAAACATTATTTTCAAACAAGGTGGAAATGGGATAAATGCAGTTCTTAAAGCTGGTTAACAAATCATCGGATCATTATTACATCAACAGATGACATCTACATCAACAAGGAAATCATAATTTAAAGTATCTTGATTAGCTCTAAATTATGCTGACAGATGGGCACGGAATCAGTTGCCAGATCATAAGGCTTCTTGTTTTGCTTTCTAAGGGCCGATTCTACAAAGCAGGTATAAAGTACGAATAAGCTATACTGAGAATAAATCACAAAGATTGCGTTCTACAATAATTGTCGTATAACGTTCTTGTTGGTATAAATTGTGGTTATACCTGGTTTAACTTATCCCTCTGAAAATGGTCGAATACCTGCTCGGATAAGTTATTCTTGTTTTCTATTGGTCAAATCCTGTCAAATCTAATATAAACCACATATAAACTATCATTTATTTTAAGGTTGGATTTTAGAGTTTGACAGTTGAATGATAATTTTATTTATTTCAAATTTGAAATTCAATTTATTGTTGTATTTCAAGTGCTTCTATTAAGTTATTTTATTAAATCATTACTTTGATTATTTATAATTAATTAATTGAGGTTTGTGAATTTAAAATTTTTGTAAAAATTCTTGTTATTGCTTATTGTTATTTATTAAGGTTTTTTTGTCATTTTTATTGTTTTTGGATATTTCATTCTCGACCCATGCTTTTAAAAGTTTCATTTTAATAAGTTACATTTTTATGTAATTTATAAAGTAATTTGTAAAATTTTATAAAATAAAAATTATTACAAAAAATTTTAACTCTTTTTAATATTGAAAACATCTAATAGCAATAACCATTGCTAAAAATAATTTAAAAAAAAGAGAATTTGTTTAATTTTCTGTTTAAACATCTTTTACAACAAAAACTATAACCAATAAATCAAATGAACGCTTCACAACGATGTCAAATAGTTATCCTATGGTCAAATATGCTGCGCAAATGACCTATAATTGGTGCGGAGGAACTAATTCCAGGTATAGTTATACCGACCGTGTATGAGCATTGTAGAACGCAAAAGCTTTTATACCTGGAATAAGGAATAAGTTATACTTCGAATAAGTTATACGGCGAATAACTAATCGGGACTTTATACCTGCTTTGTAGAATCGGCCCTAAGTCGGAAAAAATTATGAACCTTGAAATTTAAATACAACAATAATCTCCTATCTATCGTAGCTTGTATATAAAAAATAATCAGTTTTTTGTCTCCCCTGTAAATGTGGTTTTATGTAGATAGGAGGTATTGTCACATCACCGACGATATACTACCTAACTATTGCCTAAATTATTAATTATTGTGCATATGTCAATGATTTTTATAACCCAGAATTGAGTCTTTTTAACATTTTTGACGTCCTAAAATCCGTGCTTGACTTATATTAATTAGTTTAACCAAAAATCGATTTTAAAGTTTACATTTTCTAAGTAAATTTTGACCTTATATTGACGCGTTTTATTACCCGTCAGTATTGTCAGTATTACCTTGTCTTTTATTGGGGCTAGGCTAAGGATCGCAGGTCTTTGCTGAGGTGTTTAGTAGATGTCTCAGAGTCGACCTAGATCAGTTCTCCTCAAGAAGTTGCACTGGATATGTATTAATTGTGGAAGTATCTGTTCCATAACGCAATACTTGTCTTAGCCACAATCCAGAAAACAAGGTCTGTGGCTCCAGCTATATTGCCCATCGTTTGCCGTGACCGTTCGGGTTCGGTTCGGTTTTCGCAAAGCGGCAACCATCTTTTAATTTTTTCACCGATCAATGCAAGTTTTACACGGCGGCCACCATCTTTTGTTTACATTATTTGACATTTAAACAAACAAGTTGGTTGCCGCCGTGTAAAACTTGCATTGATTGGTGAAAAAATTAAAGATGGTGGCCGCTTTGCGAAACTTGCAGGTTGTGTAGCAGGTTGTATAACGTGTAAAATTTTTGAATTTTTGAGGTCAGGAACCACAGACCTTGTTAACTAGATCGTGGTCTTAGCTTCTTTTCGTTGTTGGCGCCTATCTTCCTGGTGGGGGCATTCGGAACTGTGTCTGCGACTCTGCGTTTTTCGGATTGGCGTTACCATATGCTATATTTGTAGTACGATAAACTCAACCGAAGTTTAAAATTCCGCAAACAAATAGAATCTATGCTATGCTTAGTGGCGCCGTAAGGCATAAGCGATGTACACAATCGCGTACGACCTCGCGCTTGATTTCGGGCTTCGCAAGATTATACATAATTAATATAAAGTTTTTTATATCATTGATATATCAATTTAATTATTTTTTCGTTATTCCGGACGTAAAAGTAACCTTTTCGTCAACAATTTCAGGTACGATAAGTATCTGTTTTCGTATAGCCGTAAAACTTCTTTTTCACCTCGGGGGCGTTCGGGCGCCTCGGCCCTTTAACGAAAAATCTCGTTTTACGTCCTTGTGATGAAAAGTACTATTTCATGTAACAAAGAGACATTTAAAGTTTTTATTTATTATGTTTTAAAGATTATATCATTAACGTGGCCTCCGCTCCGTTCTGATCAATGCATTTAAATAGTCGAGTTTTGAAGCTTCTCCAGCATATCGACGTGTATGTTGTCAATAGAAGCTTGAATATTGTTCTTCAGTTGAGCCAGGGTCTTTGGAAAGATGAAAATGACCCTCCACCGCTGAAGAACAAGGGCTTCATTAGGCATACTATATCAAGAACTACTTTGCATGCATTTTTTCGTAAATGAAAATCGCGTGGATTGAGATTTTGCACCAGTGCCTACATTTGTATGGATAAAATTGCAGTTGCATGGGTCTAGAGAAGTTCATGGTCTAGAGTCACGGTCTAGAGGGATTCTTTTATGAGTGAACAGGTTGAAAGATCTCAAGCTAATATTATTTATAAACTTCTGCGTGGGTGAGCGGAACTTATCTCATCGCAATAGCTAATACACCGTATCCGCATGAAATTTTTCATTTTTTGGAAAAAATTCGGGCCTATTTTCAATGATCCCTACAATTTTTGTTTTATAAATGTTTAAATTCGTCAACCAGTTTCTCGTGCTATCCCTAGCTTAATTCTTTATTAAATCCTTAATCGAGGTTGATACAACCGGCCCTTAGCGGTGTGAGATGTCAAGTGCGCGACAGTGCTGGTGCACTATTTAAAATTGCAATTAGCCCTACGTCACTGCAATCTCAATTTTGATTTTGACAAATTGACAGCTGTTTGACAGTTTGATTTGACGGATAATTTTAGGCTATGTGAATGTGTATGTGCAAAATATTAGTATTTTGAAAAATCTCAAGCAGTTAAAAGAATTTGAAATCGTTCCAGATGCTCGAATAGGGAATGATTTTGTATTTATTAAAAAATGGTTGTTACACGCTTTTAAATAAGTTAAGCTCAAGATTTTACTACTGCAAAGTTTACCACTCAAATTTAAGTATGGATATTAAAACATTCATATTTCTTGATTTAGAAACCACAGGATTGCCTCATTTGGAAAATAATAGAACTAGAGTTACCGAGTTATGTTTAATAGCTGTACGCTCAAATCATATTGCCTCGGGAGTGTTTCCACGTATACAAAATAAAATAACTTTATGTTTGAACCCTAGAAAATTGATCGATGTTGAAGCATCTAAAATAACAGGATTGTCAAATGATTTATTAGAATATCAACCCATTTTTGATGATAAAACATTTTGTGTAATTAACGATTTTATTAATTTACAACAAATGCCTATTTGTTTTGTTGCACACAATGGAAACCGATTTGATTATCCAATTCTGAAAGCAGAAATACAAAATTGTGGTAAACATTTACTGGAACATATTTTATGTGTAGATTCACTCATCGCATTTAGAGCCTTACATCACGAAGAAGCTACAGCAAATAGTGAGGATGTAAATAGTAAAGTACAAGAAGTTCCCTTTGAACTTCAAGATGGATTTGATGAGTTATTATGTGCTGTATTAGATGAGGTAGAAAAGAATACTAGTTCAAACAGAATTAGTGTTGAAGAGGTACAAAAACGTAACGAAACTACTCCTTTGAAGCAAATGATTAAAAAAGATATCACTGCATCAAGTTTTTCTTCAAATAATCTCAATGGAAGCTCCAAAAGGAAAATAATAACAAGGTTAGTGTGTAGGTATACAATTAATTGTTTGCAGAATAAAACTAATGTGGTCAATTAAATTGATTTTTATGTTAGTTTGTGTTAAGCTTAAGAGTATTGCTACTTTAAGTCCATATCCATTCCAATCACATCCATCCACCTAATAATCTCCATCCATAAGCTAAGCCCCACCCACCTCGACCTATAAACGACCATTCACACAGGCAAGTTGTAATTCAGTAGCCCCTGCTAGTAAAACATGTAACATTCATGGTTAATGTTGCAAGTTAGTTTAACGATGATGGATCCGAATAGGATTTAGTTGTCTTGTCAAAACTAACTCTTCCGCGCCTCAGCTTCGCTCCAGAGCCGTTTTGACTAAACTTTACTAATTAAAAATATCCCCTAGGGCCGTCTAACTCGGTAAATTGTGCTAATGGGAAGGGGGTGAATCTTTTTCTTGCTGCAAATTTAAGCCAAAAGTACCCCTAAAAAGTGAAATTAGCTCGACCTTAACTGTACATTGGTCTAGGTACAACTAACACTGCTGCGTCGGTTCCCAGTATCTAATTGTTTACAGAGTTTGGTGGAGGCACAGCCTCCATAACCTCTTTCAACATCTCAGAACATCGCAATTGATGATTAATGGTTTGAGTATAATAATAATAATCTTTATTTAAACAGAAATAAAATCATAGAATACAACAACATTTTGTTTAAAAGAGTGGAGATCAGCTTCAGTATGCTGCTGGTTTTCATCTCAACTCATTGGAGAAATTACGAGACTTCGTACAGAGCTTTTCAGAAGTTCCTTGATTTTTCTTTTGAACTGCATCAAAGGAAGGTCTTTGATATTTTCTGACAGCTTGTTAAATAATTTGACGCCTAGGTTCTTGCCTTGACAACATTTAAGCCGGACCCGCGTTGTCTGTAGTTGGTTCCTTTGTCTTGTGTCATTGGTGTGACTACCAGTTGCGTGTGTCGTAGGGTTTATCTTAATGAATATTATGGTGGCGTACACGTACGCAGAGGGTAGTGTCATTATTCTAAGATCTTGAAATAATGGTTTGCAGTGTTCCCTGCTAGGTAGTCCTTCTAGTGCTCGTGTGGCTTTCTTTTGCATTATGAAAATACGGTTAAGGTGTGTCGAAGACCATAGCATAGACCATTTTTGCATGAAACATGGAAAAATAAACCAGTCTTGCAGCGTCCTTTCCAATGGTTTCTTTTATTCTTCGTATCGCGTATATGGCTGTGCTTAGTGAATTTCGTAAGTTAGTAATGTGGTCATTCCAAGTGAGGTAAGTTCCAGTGTGATTCCTAGATATTTTACTGCCTTGTGTTTGTGTTCGTCAGTTCTGTCTTTGGTGAAAGTTATTTTTTGTGTTTTTTCCTCATTTATCAGTACTTAGCGAGCATGGAGCCTTAGCATAGCACGAAGTCGAGTGCTATAACGTGCGTGGCAGTTATCAGCCTTCATAGGATTGAATGAAATTAACGTGAATATTACAAGTAAATTTACACCAGACCAAAAGTAGGTTTTCAGGACAATTTAGTCCTACTCCCCTAATCTACAACGATCTTGAAGAGACTGATCTAGGACGGTGCCAAGGTATTGAGTAAACACCTCAGCTGTGTTCCTCCAACCAGGAATGTGAAGCATTTTTGGGCCATTAAAAATCAGGAGGGAGGCTCCCGATTTTTAGCTCAAAGAAATTAGTAGTATGCGAATCATACAAATATTTCAACTTCTTGATGCATAACAACTTCTCTTGAGGATACTATTTAAAAACAAGGTATGACGCACTTTGTTTTAATTTTCATGGAGTCCATTTGTTAAGTACATTGGTTCTGGCTTATAGGAAATCAACGTCTTTTTGAGGCAATTAAAAGTGTTAGGCACGTGTCAGGTAAGTGTTGCGTCGCGCAATTTGTTCAAATAATTCGCTTTTAACTTGGAATGTTAAATCGTCGTCTCTCAGAATAAAGCTTTGGTCCTCCCCACTCTTCGCGCTTTATAGGCTTCATTTTAATGTTATTTATCTAATGTTGTTGAGTTTTTTTTTAAAAAATATAATATCTTCGAGTTGGGGTTACTTTCCTGCAACTGATAATCCTGTCTACCAGTAGGCACTGGAAAGCCATTTGTCGAATTAAGTTTTAAAACTGTCCTTCTATGTATAGGTATATCAAAGACGTCAGTGGTATAGGTACATCCTCAATGGTAAAAGCGACTATAGTTTTTTAAAATTAAAAAACAAATTTTTTCAATCCTCTTCTACAACTTACACTATCTAAATTCCGATTACCTACTCATTCATTAACTTGAATATATTCTAATTTAAAACCTACCACAATCCTATGGAACTTTCTGTAAATAAGAAATACATCGAGGGTCTAGAGTCAGAAGGATGTAACTACAAAAATAGCTGTTTTCAGTTTCATTTATGGTTTCGTAATTTAGTAATTTCGTATTTAGTGTCAGAATAAATAAACGTTTGAATAAATAGGTAGAGATTTGTAGTTGTAGATGTATCTACAAATACGACATATTGGTTAATGACAACTTAATGTATCAGCTCTTAGAACTTTCCGATATTAAATATTGTAATTTGTAGTTACACCCTTCTGACTCTAGACCCTCGACATGTAAACTGAAATCTTTATTATGTGCATTAACAAGTCATATTAATACTGAATTTTATGTTTTAGTAACGTAAGTTTTAAACTCTCCGAAGTATATAAACGGTTAACAACAACGGAGCCAAAAGATTTACATAGAGCAGAATGTGATGTTTCAATGCTAATCGAGTGTGCAGCAGTGTTAGGAGAAAATTTTGTAAGTTGGTGCAATTTAAATGCAAAACCATTCTGTGATATTTCAGCAATGAAACCCGGAAAGCGCATATCTTAAAAATAAGATATAATGTTAGTAGTATTTTATTTACTTATTTATAATTTATTATCTTTACATCTAAATATTTTATATATTAATTTTTATTTTTATTAATTTTACGTAATCTGTGATTTTACTGTCAAACTATCACTAATATTATTAGTTAGTGATGAACATCACAATATATAAAATTTTATAACATCACAACATTAACATCACCATGTTAGTAACATCATTTATTAGGCTGCAAACATAGTGAAGCAACGAGACGTGACTTGCACTTGTGATGCTGCAAAGAAAGACCATCAAAAACTAAATAGTTTGAGAAAGACAATCTCGGTTGCAAAACACGTCTTGTGGAGAAGAGACGACTTGCCATTTTTTGTCGCGTCACTATGTTTGTAGTCTTACGGTTTTAGCGATTAAATGGTTATTATTTCACTTGATAAACTATTCAGAATATAAATTAGTTTTAAATTAAATTTTCAAGTGCAATAAAACTGAATGTGATTATTGATGAATTTTTATTAAAAACATTTTAATTAGGTGTTTACTTTAGACTATATACCGGGTGCTCCACCTTACAACCGAACATAGGAAATTAACATGTGGTAAATTAGTTATTTTAAGATTCCTGTTTCCCAATAAATATGAATGGAAATTATTTCAACTGAAAGATCTTTTTATTCTGCGCCTGAAGATATCCAACACTTGGTATTTGTTCTTGAATTGTTATTGTTCAACATTCAAAACTTAAATGAGTGACTTTTGAAAAATCAGACCTTTTAACCATAAGTGTTTAGTACCTATTTTCTCTTTTGATTGATACCATTTTTTTTCTAATCCGTCAAATGGGAAACAGGAATCTTAAAAACCCAATTTACCATATTAAATCTCCCATGTTTAGCTTAAGGTGGGCCACTCGGCATATTTAACCATATATTTTTAAAATTTATATTTTATGATAATATAAAATGATATAGATGAAATTGATAATGTGTAATTTTATCTTGAAATAAAACTTGAGTAAATTTAATTGTTTTGATTTAAATTAAAATTGAAAAATGACCAGGCTAAATTCATGCGCTGCTCACTTCATCACTAGGCACTAATAGTTGATTCGCAAGTACATTAGGATGCACTGTAAATCTACCATAATAATTTGTACTAAACTTTTTGATTTCTTCCCTAACCGAAGATCCCCCAACGATCGCCCTTAACACTTTATTTTGAAATCGTTGAAGAATATCGATATTGGATGCGGCAGTTGATTTCCATAGCTGAATGTCATAGGTCCAGATTGGATTGATTATGGGTTTGTATAGTAGAATCTTATTTTCAAGGGAGAGTTGAGACTTTCGGCCAATAATCGAATACATTTGACTGAATTTAATTCCAAGCTGATTTCTTTTGGTAAAAATATGTTTACGCCACGTAAGTCTTCTGTCAAGGTGTATTCCAAGGTACTTGGCATCTGAGGCTTGTGGCAATATGCAACCATTTAGTTGGACAGGCGGACAGGTATCTTTTAACCTTGGTATCCCATGGAGTAAAATTAATTGGTATTTTTATTCATTCAGATTTGATTTATTCAGTTAGTAAGAGTTGAGTGTGTCTTCTTTTCAAGGATTTAAAGGTCTGAACTTACAAAATTTACGGCCCTGGCGGATCTACATCATAACCGACGGCTAGGCAGCATTTAAAGCTTTGGAAGGAGTAGAAATACACTCCAGAGTTGTAAAGAACAGCCCAACGCCGAGGTGTGTGCCGGAGCACCCAGTGCAATGAAAAAGCAAACTCCCTTGTAAAGAATAGCTACAGGAAAACATTTGGAAAGTATAGAACCAATTTGAGGGATAGCGTATCAGACCGCAAAAAGGCATTATTAAGGAACTATTAAGAAAACAACATCTTATGTACCGGGAGGGCCTTCAGGCACTAAGTTACCAAGGCAGTTGTGGAGGTTCATTGGAGGTCCCTCCAGGGAAAAAAGGATACAATAAATTTTCCAGCTGAGCAGACCACAGTCTGAAAAAGACAGTAAGACTGTATTCATGACAATGCTACCTAAACAGACATCTCAAGTCTCAACATCATTGGGGTCGTCTAGGATCCTACATGTAGAATGTGCGGGGAGGAGGAAGAAACTCTGTACCAGCCTTAGCCACAGAAAGACTAACAAAGAAAGGGTTAACTTTGGTCGTCACAGACCTGCTCCAATACCTTTATACTAGTACGGGAGGCAACGACAGTTGAAATGTCCTTATTAGCACAAAGCCTATTCTTTCAGGTATTGTTGTTTTGATATCGTAAGTAAAGAAAATGGCAGTCTACCACCTCAGAACTGCGGCGAATTGTAGAAAAATGACTTTAAAGCTGTAACTCAATAATTAAAGTGTATTATATTAGCGACGATTATCAATAACCTTCGTAGCTTAATGTCAACTCTGTCAACCTCGGTTCGAATTTTAGCATACGGTAATTTTTTTTCTTCAAGAAATTTATTATCGAAATTATGTATTTGTATTTTAAAAATTTTCAAGAAAAGATATTATAATTATATCTGTTTGTTTTAATCAATGATTATAGTACAGTGTAAATCAGGAAACTATAGCTAATTTCGCTATAAATCGTTCTGAATGATTTTTAAATTAAAATCTACAAAGCTGCTTTTTTGTCTACAAGTAGTTTACATGAATTATTGTTAAATAGACGTCTGAAGTCGTTGCATGCTTTAACTTCACGCTCTACGATGAAAATTGAATACTGGCAAGAAAGTTTTTTTGTAATATAGAAAGTTTTCTGTGTAAGATGTCCACGGAACCATATGGGAATTTTCCACGAGATGCTTGTTATTGAATTGAGACTATATTGTACGGCTTTCAGATCAATTTTCGTATGGGGAAGTTTTTTTCGTAGCTCAAAGTACCTACTTAATTACATTTTTTGGTTTTCACACGAATCCCGGTCTTTGGAATGTTGACGAAACGCAATTTTTTATCTTATCAAAATATCTGAATACTAAATTCATTTCATTAGCTCATAGTGAAATATTAATAAGTATTTACCGCATCCTTAAAACAAATTATTTATTTATCCGTTGTTATTTATTTAAGAATAACATTGATAAGCAGTGTGTATTTTATATCATCTTTTCCTCATTATTGTAAACAGTATAGATAATATTATATAGGTAATATTAAATATTTTCCATGTCAAAAATAAACAGGAAAATTATTTTAATATAATATTTAAGTTATATCTACAATATAACTACAAGAATTTCCTAAAATACGTTAATTCTTTATAATATTTAATTTCTTAAATTGCTTTTATTGTTTAGAAATTTTGGTGGACTATAAGATCGATTCTTCAAAAACTATTCAAATATTTAGGTACATCATAGTAAATTTTAAGCAAGTGCTCAGTGAAGATTTCTGAATTCCTTGCTCCATCGAAAATTTTTTACCTCATATACTCTTGCTTAACCAAATCGGGTCAAATTAAATTGATCCGGGTTTTGATGTTTTTGGTTTTTTTCCTGATCCGATCTTGTCACTCGGCGTTGCCTCGTGTGCTAAACTTTCCGTTCGTGGATAAAAATTATCTTTACTCACTAGTCCCATAAATTACTATTATTAATTGGTGCTAGCAAATACAATAATATTTTTACACATGGGTCATTCCATGTGAAATCAACACACTTTTCTTGGTCACCATCTCAGATTTCGATAAAATTAGGTATATCGATAGAGAGTATGGAGATTAACAAAAATACAAATTTTTATTTAAATATCTCAAACGGTTTCCAAAATATCGCTATATAAAATTTTCAAAAATTGGCTGCCGGAATATTTTCTAATCTTTATAGCAGCTCTCCTAATTAAGCTACATAGGTGGGCGTGATGTCATTTTACTCAGTTTTTAATGCCCTTTCCGATGACATATAACACAATATGCATTTTTATAAAAATACTTTTCAAAACTCAAAATCAAAATTTTGAATTTGATTTTGATGACTCATTAGATAATTAGTACTACCTTTCTGAAATAAACGATTCAATTTATTTAAGTTCTTTCATGTTTCATTTTTTGATAATAAAAAATAATAATTACGTTTTTAAATTTTGGTAAATGCACACAAAAAAATATTGCAGTAAAAATGAAAGCATTGCACTAAAATCAACATTATTTGCTTTTAAAAAGGGCGTAGACATCGAAACTTTTAATTTGAAAGTAGAGTTACTTTCATTTTGAATTCATACTACTGTCAATTCGAGAGTAACTACTTTTGTAAATAATATCAAGTTTCAAAAGCAGTTGCTCTCAAATCAAATATTAGGTATTTAAATTGAGAGTGGATTTATTTGTTTTTTTAATTGATGCTACTGTTAATTCAAAAGTAGTTACTGTCAAATTAATATTAGTTTATATTCGTTTTAACAATAATCCGACTTCAAATTAACAAATAAAACTATTATTTCTTTTTTTAATTATTATATTTTTAAGAAACTAAAATTAAACAAACTAAAACTGTTTTTTAATTTTGCGACAGTTTAATAATTAAAATAACTAACACTTTTTACTATTACAGCACGAACTTTGAGGAGCTCCTTCCAAAATTGTAAATTTTTGTTACTTCCTTTTATTTGCACTTTGTCGTTTTGATTTTGAGCTTCAATTATAGTAATATTCCTGCAAACATAATATAACATCAGACAATTATTTTTATATTAGTTAAAATATGAAGTAAACTTACCGTATGTTCTTTTGGGAAAAGATTTAACGATTTGCTGGGTTAATAAGTCAAATTCCGTCTTTGTTAAATTTATATTATTCAATCTCATGTATTCAATAATGATCCAGTCTTCGCTGCAGCAAAGGTTTTCTCAATAAGGTTGCCATTGCGGTCCCGTTGTAAAATGTTTTCTATATTCTATAAACAACTTTATTATAAACAAAAAAATAGTTAAATGTTAAAAATATAAATTTTAAGAAAATACATTCAAAAAACTACTTACTTCAGTGGCTTTCCAATGTTTAAGTTGCCTTTGATTGTGTAATATGAAATATTTTCACTTACAAATGGAATGACATCAACAAGCACAGATAAATAGTAGTGCGCATGTTATAAGGTCTGTTATATAAATACAAATTGCAATTTTGCACATTCCATTATAAATAGTACCTCAAAATGAATATTTATACTTTCAAAACAACATTATAAGTTTTCATTTTCACTTCAAGCCTTTATCAAAAGTATATACTTTTGAAATGATGTTATACCCAACTCATTTTAAAAGTATTCAATTTCAAATAGAAAAATTTACTTTTAATTTAACAATATTTAAATTGAAAGCAGATTTTGAAAGTAAACTTTCTCACGATTCTTTCAAATTAAATGCAATGCTTTTATTATAACAGCAAAACTTTTATTTTCACGTTGAAAGCATAATTATTCATTCTGAAAGTAGATTTTTTTTTCTGTGTGTCTACTATTGAAGTCTCAACTATCGCGTAGGTACATGCAAAATGAAAAGAAATCAAATCGGTGAGTCAAACTTCTTGTTTTCTTGTTAGTAAATGTTTAATCTTAAATTTAACAATTTAATCTTAACCATGTAAATTTTGCAATTTAATCTTAACCATGTAAAATTCATTTTCTTTTCGGGTACTAGCATCTCAACTAATTAATTCATCAAATAACAGCATCCAATTTATTACATAGAGAGGCAGAATGTTTAAAATTACAAAGACTTTTGTAATTTCAATCAAGAATTATATTTAGTAAACAAAATTAACTATATCAGGTTAAATAGGTGTTAGCAAAAATAAGTATTAACATCAGACTCGTTGGTGTTCACTACTCCAAAGTTGTAACTGCCAGTGGAAGCTGGTAGGTAACAACAACCTCAGTAATTTGATTTACAACCAGATTATTGACCATGGTCCTTCGAGCATAGAAGAAGCAGCGACAGATTCAAGATTTTCAACAACATTCAAGAAGTTCAGCAGCGACATCAATCAACCACTGGGTCCACACACAGCGACGCCAGGCAATCAATCAATCAACAGGTCCACCAGCGACAGCAAACAACCACAGGGTCTAGCAACGACGTCTGAACAATCAAATCAAGCAACGAATCAAACAAAGAAAATCTACGAATCAAGCAAAGAAAATCAAAAGTCAAACAAGCAAAGATAAGCACAGTGGCGTGACAACACAAATCAAGAAAAAAACCACCAACAAGCAAAATACAAAAATACGAGCAAAACTCAAGAGAAGAGCAGAAATGGATCGAAGTCAAATAATTCGAATCAAGAAACAATACTCGAAGATAAATACCTTATTTAGAGAAATCAAACATGCAGCAATCGAACTTTTAGAAGACAGACCACAAATCACGTACGAGAGAATTTTAAGAAACTTACAAGAAAAATGGAACGCAATACAAGAACTTCATGACGAAATATGGGAAAACGAAGACGAATATGATGACAAATTTTGGAAAACCGAAGAAATAATGAGCAAGATAAAACAAAAAATAGAGGGAGATTCAATGTACAAATTCAAAATTACACCACCAAAAATAGATCAAAATTATGTAACAAAATTTATCAATCAGATAAGATGCATCTGTTGCAATGAAGACCACGAAATTATCAAGTGCAGCAAATTCAGAAATATGCATAAAATGGAAAGAAAAGGATCAGATAGCATTTTACCAGAAACACAAAAACCAGCAGAAATACTCGGCATGTTCAATCGTGAGGAAGAGCAGACATATTGGGAAGAATTTGAGAACTGGCAAACAACAGTCGGAGAAAAGAAAGAACCAACATTCGAGACAAAAGAGCAGGAAGAACAGAAAATTTGGACAGAAGAAGAAGAAGTTGAAATGGAAGAAGAAAAATTTTGGGAAGTAATAGAAGAGTTTGAAGATGAAGAAGCAACAGTCGAAGTAAAAGAGCAGGAGGAAGAGAAATTTTGGAAACTGGAAGAAGTGATAACACAGAAAGAAACGAAAACTCCAAGTGAAGAAGCAACACAATCAAAAGATGACAGATCACAAGTAACAAAAACCAAAATGCAAGCAAAAAGAAAAGCAAGAAGATTTACACCAATCATCAATTTAATCGAAATATCAAAATCAACCAAAAATCGTGAAAAGCAACAGTCAAAGATGAAGTTAGCCCAAAAATGGAACAAATTGCAAGCAAATTCAAAAAATGGAAACAATCAAATTACATCAAATCTTACAAGGAAGCAAGAAGGAGCAGACACAGAAAAAATTTACAAGAAAACTAAAATACCAGAAAAAAATCAACCCACAAATTGGAAACATCAGAAAAGCCAACAAAACCAAATAATTATGCGATTTACGCCCGTATTTTTATTCAGCAATCTAATCCAACAACACATCTCGTTTGGGCGTGGCAGCTTACATGAGCCCAGCTCACCAGCTCATGTAAAGACAACACCACACAGCGCACAACAGAATCATCCATTAAATGAATCGACACCAAAAGACGTAAGAAATTTTATATTTCAAAATAATATAAAACAATTTCAGAAACCATTGGAAGAGCAGTACAACAAGAAAGAAAAACATCAATCATCCACATTCGACTCATGCAAACCGTATCAACAAATCAGCGACTCAAATAGAAATGGTCCAGGGAAAACGCAATTAGAAATCATTCAACAATTCAGAGCAGATTTACAGCAAAAAAGAAATAGGAGAAACAAAAAAGAAATGGTCCAGCTACAACCATCATGGTCCAACTACAACCATCTTCACACAATTTTTTAATTCGACGCGGCAGAATGTTTAATCTTAAATTTAACAATTTAATCTTAACCATGTAAATTTTGCAATTTAATCTTAACCATGTAAAATTCATTTTCTTTTCGGGTACTAGCATCTCAACTAATTAATTCATCAAATAACAGCATCCAATTTATTACATAGAGAGGCAGAATGTTTAAAATTACAAATTTGACTTTTGTAATTTCAATCAAGAATTATATTTAGTAAACAAAATTAAGTATATCAGGTTAAATAGGTGTTAGCAAAAATAAGTATTAACTCAGATTCGTTTGTGTTTATTACTCCCAAGTTTTTACTGCTATCGAAAGTTGGTAGGTAAAAACAACCCTCAGTAATTTGACTTACAACCAGATTACTGACCAGTAAATGTTAGAATAATGTCGAAAATATTTTAATTTTTCCAAAAGTATAGGTACGAGCACGGTACGAGTAGGTAGTATTAAAAACAGCTAACATGCAAATATAACCTGGAAGCACTAATCAACATGATCTATAAAGAAAAAAATATATTTCCGTAACACATCATACAATAAAATGTTTTTCTATTGCATTAGCCCCATTCATTTGTAATTTGTAGGCGGTGGTTTTCAAATCAAGCCGGATTATTATCACAGATTTCTTAATCTTGTTTGACTGCATTTTCATTCTTATCCGTTACAATGCAAAACAGAAATTAACAAAAACTGGTTTATTATATAATTTTCCAATGTTCAGGTGCAAAACTGATCAACCCGTATATTAAATGAGGCGTCCAGTGCTAGAGTGGACTAACCCACTTTCTTTTTTATTTTTATTGAAACATTGACTCAATTAATTCTTTAATATGCCAAAAAAGCTAATAAGTTACCAAAAACTTAATACTTCTTAATAAAAATGAAAAATTACAAAATGAAGTAACAGTAATTTTTAGTGCGCGTTTATATCCAGTGTGGTGAAAAGTGGTTTAGGCCACTCTAGCACTGGACGCCTCAAACACATAGGTATTTTGTAAGTTGTAACCTATGGAAGTTCGACGGTTCAAATAAAAGTGCTCAAATTGATTTTCGTTATCTTTTATATTTGTTAAGTCTAAGTAAATTTGCACGTAAAAACTTATTTTAATATAATAAAAATTGGGTAAACACAGTAGGTATCACAACGAGTGCATAATATTCAGAATGCTATTGACAGCGTTGGATAAGATACGAGTAATATAACAACTTTTCAAGTAGATAATTACACCTACATTTATATAAAGATCGACTTCGTAATTCCAATACTTTAGTTGAATCTTGTGCTTCTTTGAACTCTCTTCAAATTTAGTATCATGGATATTAAAACATTTATATTTTTGGATTTAGAAACAACGGGATTGCCTCACTTAGAGAGGAACACTACCAAAATTACAGAAATATGCCTTTCGGCTGTACGTGCGGATCATATTGAAAAGGAAACATTACCACGCATACAAAATAAAATAAATTTATGTTTAAATCCTGAGAAATTGATCGACGATAAAGCTTCTGAAATCACTGGTATGACAAACGATTTACTGTCCGATCAGTCCACATTCAACGCACAAATATTTTGTATGATACAAGACTTTATTAATATACAACAGAAACCCATTTGTTTTGTTGCACATAATGGAGATAGATTTGATTATCCTATTTTGAGAGCCGAAATTAATAACAGTGACAATGAATTATCAGGCGATATTTTATCGGTCGATTCAATTGAAGCTTTTAAGAAATTGCCGGTAAAAACCAGGTAAGTTCAATATTTTGAATAATTTTTTATTTATACCGTCATCATTTGACCAATTTGAATTCACGTCGATTTTATGTATTCAAATCTCGTTTTCATACGTTGCAGAGGAGACCATCATATTATGCGATCGCGTACGACGGCGACGTCGCGCTTGATTTCGGGTCTAGCAATATTATACAAAATTAATAAAAAGTGTTACATTATAAAATAATTTTCAATTTTAATTATGCAATATTATTGTCTATAATTTTTATATTAACCTTTGTGAATGATTATAGGAAATCAATATAAACATCAATGTTAATAAACGACACTTTTTCTTTTTTCAATATACCGTAAAATGGGGTGAATAGAAACAGTTTTCAACTTTGATGTCTAATAACAGAAAACCTACTCAAGGTTTTTGTTGCCCTAGATAGCTTAAAATATGGGTCTTAGTTAGTACTTCAATTCGCAAGATCAAAAAAGTTTAGAAATATCTTAAATTTCAATATTTAAAAAAAAATATGCTCTGTTTCTATTGCACTGCATGGCAGGTGAATAGAAACAGCAACATAATTTCGATTGATTTACTGTGCAGGCAAATAGAAACACAATTTAATTTTTATTAAAATGTATCAAATGTATTTTAAATGAAATTTCTTTTAATAAACAACAAAAATTAAGCCATTAAACAATAATTTAACCTGAGAGAGAGAAAAAAATTTTATACATTGATGTCAAATTTCTTCAAACACTCCTCTGGAGGATTATATTTATGTTTTCCAGCTACTTGATTCAAATCAAACTCTATGAGATGTCAGAGACATCGGACAGGCCATAGATTAATCCAGGAAAATTAGTAATAACAATGAAGTAAAGGGTAACAATTTGGTGTTTCTATTCACCTGCTAACCTACAAATCACCGGCATTATTTACAAGAACTGGATTTGCAGGAAAACAAGTGTACCTAGACTTAAAATTAAAATAGGAGGGTTTAAACAAATTACAGATAAGCAACTTATTGGAGTGTGATGAAAAGTAAGTGTCAAAATGACCTTTGTGGATGACAAGTTTCCTACAGAGTAACAAATGACAACAAATTACTATAATGTTTATTAATTAACCTAGACTAAACAAACAGTGTTATCAACTTGATACCAAGCTAAATTCCTTCCACAAACCATAGACAATCACAAAAAATATATATTAGTGGTAAATTTAAACAGATATAAGTGCCCTGATTTTTGTTCTATTTAAGTGAAGTTCTGTTTCTATTTACCCCACTGTTTCTATTCACCACATTTTACTACCTATTGAAGTTGTAATTATTGTCTACACCTCGTCTCTGTAATTTGGAACTCCACCTGTCCAAATAACATAAATAAAGTTTCCTAGCTCTAAAAATCACTATTTGGACAAAATTTTCAAAAAAAACGAACCCCGACATAGTTGGGGGGTTACCCTCCTTGAACGACCTCATATTCGTCTCCGACCAACCGCATGTCCGACCCTTCAACCCTACATAATATACTTAATATACCTACATTTAGGATTTTAAACCAAAACATCGTGCCATAAGTTCTGTCACAACAATATAAGATCAGGTTTCTCCCTTTTTAAAGCGTGGGCGTAGCCAAAATTTCTATTTTTAGGTTCACCACTTGTTAGGTGTTAGTAAATAAACTTACAATAATTGATATTTTGTAATAATCAAGTAAACATGGATTGGGGCGTAAATGAAAATAGAATTGTAATGATAGAGTTGAATAGCTGTGGTAAATCAGAGTGTGAAATTTTCAAATTAATAAAACCGCTAAAAATGTCACAAAAATTTGTGTATCGAGCTAAAGAGCGTTATATCCAATTATTAACAGTGATTTTAGACCATAAACGCGGAGGTTTACGAATTTTAAGGACCCTTGCAGTAGTCAAATTAGTGTAAGACCTCCGCTGGTCAACAATCTTACCTTAATACTAATTTTGGTGATTGTTTAACGAATTAAACAATCACGCTGCTGCCACCAGATTCTTTAGATCGGAAGTGATTAACCTTTCCGACCGGCAGGTGAATCAATTACCCGCCAGGTAACGCGACACGGAGGTGTGGGAGGGTAAATCTCCACCAAAACGCCAAATAAAACAGAACGATAAATTATTGAACGAATGAAAAACAAAAGAAAGAATAAAAAGTTGAATCAAAAAGAATAACAGGAGGAAAATCTTACCTGGTTACTCGGGCGGCTCGTGTTGTCACTTTAGTAAAAAACAATAATAAAACGAATGAAAGATTTAATGAACGGAACTATTTTATTAACACTCAGGGATGCAGTCGTAAAATAAAAAGTGCCGGGGCGATGAAAAAAAAAAAGCTCGCCGTAGGCGAAAAATTTTTTTAAAGGGGGCGTGGCCAAGGTTTTTTTTTTTAATGAAGAAGTGTTTATGCGCACCCTGTTTACGTTTATGTGTGTCTCAAACGCAAAATGTTTATGTGTCAAACCGTGCAAATTATCTGGTAGTTTTCCGGTGGATGGTTAACATTGACAAATTTGATAGCGGAGAAGTTATCGTCATGAGAAAATCAAGCTCGCCGCAGGCGAAAATTTTTTTTAAAGGGGGCATGGCCAACGTTTTTTTTTTTTATGAAGTGTTTATTTACCCAATAGTAATTTGGAATGTTTGAAAAAAATACCGGGGCAGCCTTGGTGCGCCTTGGCACCACTGTGGCCAGGGCGGCGCCCTGCCTTCAAAAAAAGTGCCGGGGCGGCGCCCTGGCGCGCCCTGGCCCGACTGCACCCCTGTTAACACTTAATAAACATACAATTAGTGAATTATTGAGATCGATTTCCAACCCGGCTCTGCTTGCACTTGGTTTGGAATCTGATCTCTTTCTGGTGACTTCTTTACCTGGTTCCGTTTCCGGAACCCTTATCGGTCTTAAAAAATCTTAATTTTCTACGGAAGGGGTGGTTGTTACATTAGTTTAAGAAAAAATTCTTAAAAATCTTTTAAAAAACAGAAAATGATGGCTCAGAGAAGTTGAAATTTAAAAAGAAGTATGTCTTGCGTATTAAAGATGACCTGACACTTGGGGCATATCTTTTTATAACAGAACAAGGACTTGCCGATGCTTTATAAAAAATTACAAGGGTGAGATCAAAATAGCGTTTGATGAAGCACGCTAATGACGATCATCGCAGAAATTTGTTTACAGATGAAAAATTTTTACTTTATGAGAAATATTTAAGAAACAAAATGTTCGTGTGTATGGTCCGAGTTCGTAAGAAGCTTTTAAAAAAATTTCGAGGGTGCAAAGGGTTCACTACCCTGCTTTAGTGACGTTGTGGTGAGAATCATCGTATGACGGTGTAACTCACCTTCATTATTTTTGAAAAAATGGTTAAAACACCTGCCATTGTGTACCAAAAGATGTTAAATGATGTTGTTACACCTCACAACAAAAGCTTATTCCAAAATAAAAATATATTTTCTAGCAAAATTCACAAAACGCGGTCAGACGTTTGAAATTACCTGGTCAGGTAGTTAAAACCCAATTTACCTGCGTTTATTGCGGCAGAAGATAAGGCCATTTGGAAGAACAGACTTAAATTCTTTGGACTTAAATTATGGCCAGACTTGAAGGCATGCCTTGGGGTAGGCCACATAAAAATATTGAGCTCCTTAAGCGAGATTTTGTGAAAGCAGTAGCTTCCATTCCCATTTAAGTCAAGCGTGCCGCAACTGATGGTTGCTCGCGACGTTTAAAGCCATATGTAAGAATTTAGCGTGTCCATTTTAAATAAATCATATACCAAATTAATCGTTATAATCTTAGCAATAAAATGGTACTTATTAGAAAAATTGATTTTTTTTATTTTTAAATACCATAAATAATCGTATAACCATGTGACAGAATTTATGGCACGACTATGTAGATGAGGGGGCCAAGCCAATTTATTATAAGGTTATTATCTAAAAGAATTCCAAGATATGGTTTAATTAATTGACGAATTTAATTAAGAGCGCGCTGCAAATTTTGATGCAAAAAATGTTTCAACAGATGGCGTACCCTAAAATATTAATCTTTTATAGTTATCTTTTCACCAAAACAGAATTCTAATAATTTATACAAGTCATATGAATAAACGATAACTAAGCTAGGCAATAAGGAAGTTTGAGCTTCCAATGTTGAATATTTACAAGTATATTCCAAAAAGATATGCACATGTGAAAATATTGAATATATTTAAAAATATTTATCTTTGAAAGCTCAAACTTCCTTATTGCCTAGCTTACTTATTGTTTATTCATATGACTTTTATAAATTATTAGAATTCTGTTTTGGTGAAAAGATAACTATAAAAGATTAATATTTTAGGGCACGCCATCTGTCGAAACATGTTTTTGCATCAAAATTTGCAGCGCGCTCTTAAATAAATAAATAAAATATTAAAATTGGCGTTCCACTTGTAATAGTAGTTAACCCAGATTGGTCCATGGCACATAATCTTAGGGCCGGTTTTACAATAGAAGCTTAAGCTCAGCTCAACTTTGAACCAGCCTTGAGCTTCAAATTTTACAAATTATGGGTTTTACAATGTGCGCTTAGTACTTGAGCCGAGCTCAACTTGAAGCTTTACTGAACCGTCGTCATTTTCGAGCTTAAACCTGGTTCAACAGATTTTATGTCATTTGCGTTTACTCTAACCTAAAATTTCGTGTTAATTAATTTAATTAGTTAGTTTTTTATTTGTTAATTATTTTTTTGATTGCGTAAATGGAAGAATTAGTTGGTATTTTAACGGATGACGAGGACTTTCTCGAATTATTAAATATAGTGGAACATCCTCGAACACCAAAAGTGTACCGTGTTCGAGAAAATCAATTTACAAAGTGGAATGACAATGAATTCATTGCAAGGTTCCGTTTGTCAAAGAATGCTGTCGAATTTGTTTTGCAAAATATACAGCACGAAATAACACACACCACAGACCGGTATGTTTTTTCATTTATAGACAACCTTTCGACTTTTGCATACAAATATTTTCTTTTAATTTTAGGAATCATGCTGTCTCTCCTGAAGACATGCTATTTGTGACACTTCGGTTTTATGCTACTGGATCATTTTTACAAACGGTGGGTGATTTTGTAGGAATTAGTAAAGCTACTGCTTGCTGCATCATACCCAAAGTCAGTCGAGCAATAGCAGGTTGGGGCAGGGAATTTATTAAAATGTCAGAGACAGAAGAAGATTGCCAGAAAAACTGTCGGGAGTTCTACAAGATTGCACGGTTTCCCAAATGTATTGGAAGCATAGACTGCACCCACGTCAAAATATCTTCACCTGGTCAGGAGGAACCTGAAATTTACAGGAACCGAAAGGGGTTTTTCTCTGTAAATGTGCAAGCAATATGCGACGCATATTGTAAAATACAAGATCTTGTTGTAAGGTGGCCCGGGTCTTCTCATGATAGTACAATTTTTAACAATTCTCGGATTAGAGCCAGGTTTGAACACGGAAATTTTAAAAATTATCTATTGGTTGGAGATAGTGGTTACGCCATTAGACCGTTTCTAATTACACCACTTGCTAATCCTGTAAGTCCAGAGGAACATCTATTTAATGAGTCACAGATTAGAACGCGAAATCCGGTTGAACGTTGCTTTGGAATTTGGAAGAGGAGGTTTCCTGTGCTGGCTTTTGGAATTCGACTAAAATTACAAAAAGTAGAAGCTGTGGTTGTGGCAACTGCCGTTTTGCATAATATTGCATGTATGTTCAACGATGCATTACCCTCTCTTAACGAAGAAGAACAGCTTGCTATTAATAATGTAAATAATGTAGAAATAGGACATTTCCAAGATCATGGTAATGCCAATAACATGGTCCGTTACCAATTAGTAAATGATTATTTTAAAAATTTATTGTAAATAATTTAAAATTTATAACTTTTTTTAACGTATTTTTTTAATATATATCATCCTTCCTTCATGCTCTTTTTGCATAAAAGCTAGTTCCGCATCGGCTTTTCCTTTCATATGACCTAATTCTGCCTCAGCTCTTTTTCGCATAAGTTCCATTTCCAGTTCATGCTTCTCCTTCATTGCCTGCAAACGAAACTCTTCTTGATCTTGTACATGCTTAGTACGGCTTAATTCGATGGCTTCTTTGGCCTGTGCCCACTGCGAAACCCTTTCAGAAATAGCAACAACAGATTTATGTCGCCTGGGTGGTATTTCTGCATATAAATACATAACATATTTACTATATTTAAAACAAAAAAAGTGAAATTTACCCTTGGATTGCTGTGTAGTAAGAACTTTCGATTTTTTTGTTCGTAGCATCGTGGGAGTATATTTGGACCAATCTAAATTTCAATTAATAATTACAAATATAGAGCGATTCATAATAAGAATTTATATTTCACTTACCGTTATGAACTTCTGCTTGCTCGGTATTATTTTCGTTCGCACTGTCATTGTTATCATTATTACTATCATTATTTTCTTTCTCACTGCCATTGTTATCGTCATCTGTAATAAGCCAAAAATGTTACGTTGATAAAATGCAGAAGTTTTATACATATACCAATGTTTTGCATGAAAATATCGTCCATAAAAGTAATAGAGTTTTCTGGATTATTTCTGAAATGTATTATATATGTTAGAAAATTCAATGTAATGTACAAACAAAGACACTCACTCGACTACTGCTGTTTGAGTTTCACAATCAGCATCGAATTCACTACGGGTCCCCTTTATTCGGGTTCCCAAAATTTCCTGCGCTTGCATATCAACGTCCGTCATTTTGATTTCTTGTGATGGTCCACCTCCTGTAGCAAATGTTTGGGCTTTTTCGTCAGCAAATTTCTTCTTAGCTCTCTTCTTTATGTTATCGTATTTCTTTTTCAAAACAATTTGATTACGATAAGATCCACTATTAATTGAGTTGAACTTCTGTTCAATTAACCTCCAACACTTGCCTTTCTCAGTATTCATATTAGTGTCCGAGACCTTACATTCGATTACTTTCGCGTACTCTTTCACCAGGGACATTAGAAGGGATTCTTCCTGTCCTGTGAAATTCACAGAACGTTTTTTTGTTTCCATTATTAAAATAAAACCACCACCTACAATTTAATATATGCAGTTAACCACTACTAGTATAACTACTAAGCGATTGAATTATACATACCAAAGTAATTTGTATTTAATACAAAACAACACAAAGATAAACACTTCTAAAAAACCGACAATTCGTGACAGTGCACTATCATGACTGTCAATTGTGCTGTCAATTGACTTTTTGCTGTGTTGCCAAATTGTATTATAGTTAAACCGAAGCTTAGTTGAGCCTGGTTGAGCCGCACTTTGTAAAACTGATTTGGTCTGCATAGGTGCGGTTCAGCTGAGCATCGGCTTAGTTGAGCCGATGCTAAACCTCCAATTGTAAAACCGGGCCTTGTGTTCGTCTCCAATAGATTTAATTTTAACGCTTTAGCCGGGCAGTTTTTTTCCTATTTTTGTATAAAATTGCGGGCTATTTGTATACAACAAAATATTACGGAAACTGATTTACCGCGGGGGAGAAATAATTAATTTTGTCCATACCCTTCTATTTAAAAATCTTAATCTAGCACATCATTTTTTCTAATGTCAAATAAAACATAAAAATTTTATCTTTATCCCAAAAAGATTAAAGTCGGTCGAATCCTTATATGTATTAAATTTTTCAATTATTTTATTAACGCCCAAGTTATCAATGAATATTAATACTAATAATACTCTTTGTTTGATACAACAGAAAAATTACTAAAATTTCTGGCCCAACCATAAATACCTAAATGCGTGTTTTCTCATTTTGAGAATGCTGCTTTTTAGCTTATATAGGCAGTATAGAATATAAATGAATCAGTTATTGCTGAAACAACCTAAGTCACTTTTTGGCCAAATTGAGTTAACACATGGAAAACATATTTTCGACAGTTCCGCATCGTTTGGTGCTTAAAGAACTTAAAAAGGTAATCCTTTATCGCCTTTATGACAGAAAACGATACTGGAAATTTTCGGTTTAGTGCTTAAACAACCTAACTCGCTGACTTTTAGGGTGTTTCTGGCTATAAACATCACAATATCATTTCATTCATGACTCAACTTACATCTAACAAACACCAACAAAACAAAATCTAAAAAAGGTACCACCAAAAACATTTGAAATATTTTTGAAAATTTTGAATTTATCAGAAAAAATTATCAAAAATTTAAATTTTTGTAAGGGAAATCATGAAAAAAGTGAATTTTTTGTAAGGGAAATCATGGAAAAAGTGAAAAAAGTGAATTTTTTTCAAAAAAGTGAAGAAAGGTGTATAATTTTCAAAAGTGACAAAAGTGAAAAAAGTGTATCTGTGGCAACCCTGCAACAAAACAAAAAAGCGAAAAGAGAAGTCTACCACCGCAAAATAAAGACGTATTCTCCTCAATAATGTACTATTTGCATTGAAGTTTTACGTTTGTTGCAGAAACACCTTAAGTCAAAATTTTCAAAACGGTTTTTTGATATGATAATTAAGTTCTAATAAAATATGATTTATTCGATTCTGTATACAAATAACCAATTAAAAATTTGAATTAATAAAAATTTGACTTATTCTTTGTTTCTGAGAGTGAAACGTTTTTTTCGTTTCCTGAACATCTATAAAAAGTGACTTAAAACTTTGTCGATTTATGTGAACTTTTTCTAGATCTTTTTTAAACACATTCCCTTCATTTCCCATCGACACTGTTACCTTAATAATATAAATAATGCTGTAAGACAAAACAAATAATAATATTTTTTGTTTAAAATATAATTTCCAAAAAATCTTTGTCTTGATAAGTTAGTGTCTTATTTGTAATACATGTTTTAAAATGATTAAAAAATAATTAATTATGTCAAGCACAAAACTATTTTGGTAGGCATAAAATTTTGAAGTTAAAATTAATTTCGAACCAATTTATGTCTTCAAATATTACCATCGATCAGCGGCGGTGCAAGAATAGCTAGGGCCCGTAAGCAAATATACAAAACGGGTCCCAAATCGTAAGTTTTTTAATTGCACACAAAATCTTTGTAGTGTGGTAGGGCCCCTCATGGTCCCGGGCCCCTAAGCATTGCTTACATTCGCTTACTTATATCACCGCCACTGCCATCGATATACCTAATCGCTGAGAATTTGTTATATTTGAAAACATTATTGCTTCGAAATTAATTTAAACATTTTTAAGCCTTGACCAAAATATATAGTTTTATGGTTTACCTAATTAATTTTTTTTGAGCCATTTAAAAATATTTATTATTAACAGAACATAGTTTTGACTTGTTGAAGACACTACATTATTTTAAAATACGATTAAGGCTTCCTCCTTGCTTTTATGGTAACTGTACCAAAAATTTTCACACTTTCACACACTTTCCAACCGCATATCAGTAAAGCTGTTCATTTTTTAGACAAATTTCAAATAAAAAATTGCCATATTTTGGACAGTTCGACAAAAACATAAATATAGCGTTTATAATTATTATTGTCCTAATTTTACCATGACTCCAATAAATTATAATTTAATTCTCTCAATTACTTCTACCTTTTAATTAGAACACTTATTTATATAACATTTAAAATCGGTGACGAGTTATTATATTTATTTTTCATATCTTGCCTCATCAGTCATCAGCCTCATCACTGTAAAAACTAATCTAAATTTCATTTATTTTAGCAATGGAAGATATGCACTTAATGTTGTATACAAAGAATTAATAGGCAGGGAGCCCGAAAATGCACACAGAGCTGAATGCGATGTTGATTTGTTAATTGAGTGTGTGACAGTTGTTGGAAAGAAGTTTGTTAATTGGTGTAATGCAAACGCAAAAAAACTTTCCAATATTCCGATGATGATGCCAAAATAAATTAATTCAATGAAACAATATTTTAGTTATCTTTTCAGTTGCTAAAAATTAGTGTATCAATTATTATAGAAACAATTGTATCAAAAAATAAAGCCAAAGTAGTCGGGAATTTAATTTATTTAAAGATAGGTATTATAAAGGAATCACTGTCAGTTGGCTGACATTCATTCATTTATGTATGTATATGTAATTACTGCAAAGTTAAGCCACAAAAATACGCTTAAAATGTGAAATTAGCTCGATTTTTACTGTACGATGAATTTCCCCGTTTATTTTAGCAAAAAATACCTCTAAAAAGTAATATATTGTTTATTGTTAAGAAATTTAATTAGAAGTTTTCGGCTAATTGAATTTCGACCAAATGACGGGATACCATTATGAATAATATTTATTGGTGTATTTATTAATCTGCGATAATTTTTTAGCTTCTCGTCGAGTTCAAGCAAAGAATCATGGCAGTGACTAGCCTATTAATTATTGTGTAGTAGATGTGGAGGGAGTACGTGCTACAGCTGTCTTGTAAATGGACATGACCAGTTTTCGTTTCTGCACATTAGCTACGTCACTGCCACGATTCTTTGCGTGAACTTTACCAAGATTTGAGAGTTCGATTCTCGTGAAGTATCAGCCTTCATTCTCTAAATGCTTACCTTCCTTTGGAAGCTAGGGGTCTGAAGACGGAAAAACATTATAAAATTTATTTATAATAGTTATACGAATAGTAATATTTTTAATTTCCTCATTTTCAACTAAAGGAAGTAAACTTTAATACAATAGGGGTACATTGGCGTTCTTCGCAATCAAACTCAAAAATCATAAGACTTTAAGATATTAGAATCTTAGAAACTACAAAAAATTAACCTTCGTTAACTTTTACTCAAAAAAGGGGAAAAATGTTCTCTTTAATTTTTCTGCATACAAATTAAATTCAAAATTGATCTAACGTATAGGGTAAGTAAAAATAAACGCTTCACTGCTATGGATGTTGCCAATGTTAAAATTAAAAATTACAACAATGGATAATTGGAATTACAATAATTAGAGAATGCGTTCAACTCCTTGAATATAAAATCAGGCAAGTGCAACTACTTATTCTATACCTATTTATCATACTATTGATGCAACGCAAATCGAAACTATGCAAATAGATAAGGGGCTAATCAAGACCCTGGTGTATTTAGATCAATGGTATCTTAACATTAGGAAAATTTGATGTAGTTTTCAACTAACAAAAATTTATTTCAATGAAACCAGATTAGAAGCACTTTTTATTTTGATATAGGTATAGAAGTGTAATTCGGTGATATAGAGGTATTTTAGGATATAGCGAGGTTAACTAATAGAATAACATGTATCTGTTACAGTTAAAACCCGAAATCAGTTAAAACTTAAAACCCGAATTAACTATTAAATTCTAGTTTTAACTAACCTCTTTAGTAAATTCTAGTTTTAACTGGTTTAATTTTAGTTAAAACTAGAATTAACTGATTTCTAATAAATCTTTTTAGTAAATTCGCGATCTATCGCCGTTACAACTAGATTTAAAGTAAAAGTAGACAAAATTAAATAAAAATGTTAATTTGTTATAGCTTTTAAAAAAATGGAAGGAAACACACGATAATTTAGAATTTTCTTGTATCTCATATTTTGAATTTAAAATAAAAATCGTTTGCAATTTGTACTTCAAAGTACCCGAAATACATCTTTCAAAATACATTTCATATACAAAATTTGAATGTTACGATTTCACTTGTTATAATTTTTAAATTTTTAAAAAATTTTTTCATTTCTTTTTATATGGTATAGGCCGTGTTATACTTGTATTAATTATTAAAATTAATTATTATTATTAAACATAATTGTTTAAAAAAATTAAAAAATTATAACAATTAAGTGAAATCGTAACTGGAAAATTCAAATTTCGTATTTGAAATGTATTTTGAAAGATGTATTTAGGGTATTTGAAGTACAGAATGCAAAAGATTTTGAAATTTTTATTTTAAATTCAAAATATGAGATACAAAGAAATTCTAAATTATCGTGTTTCCTTCTATTTTTTTCAATCCAAAACTTTATTTATTTGGTAAAACTTTAGGTATTTGGCCTCCCCTGTAAATGTATAAAGAATTAGCATTTTTATTTAATTACGTCTATTTTTACTTTAAACGTTGTTTAAATCTAGTTGTAACGGCGATAGATCGCGAATTTAATAACTTATAATAGGGGAGAGGCAGGCGAGTTGGCATATCCAGGCAAGATGACACATCAGGTGTATTGGAAAACCTATGGTGCTATTTTCATTGATAATACTATATTACTATTGTAATTGTCGGTAAATCAGTGGTGAACTTAATCTATTTCAAGAAAAGTGTACTGTGTGAGTTTAAATTGATATTTTGTGAATTTTAACCGTCTCAATTCAATGTAGCCTTTCCTTTCTTAGCCTCCAGTTTCACTATTTATTTATTAATTGATATGGTTTCCACACACACATTCTTACACGGCTTTTTGCGTTATATGCCGTAAAAAAATATGTTTTATTATAGGTTAAATATTTCTTATTGACGTAATTTCAAGTTCACACCCAACCAGGCAAGATGACATAGTGCTATGTCATCTTGCCCATTCGTGATCTTGCCCGGATGTTTACCTCGCTTACCCGGTTGCTTGTATTTCTTACAAAAAATCTTGTAATTCTACAAGATTCAACCTCAGATGAAGAAGCTGTTGCTGATGTAGTATTAAATTCGGATGGGTAAAGTGACTGCGGCTGTATATACTGCAATGATTTATACAGCCGTTCCAAATCTGGTGAGTACTGTCTAAGATGCCAGTCTTGCAAAAATTGGTTTCACGCCGCGTGTGCTGGACTTTCAAAGCAGTCCAAGACTTTTATTTGTGAATTGTGCAATTAATTTTACATTGTTTATGCTATATGTCATCTTGCCCAATAGGGTCGGGCAAGATGGCTTTTGTGACCTTTTCAGTTTATTGTTTAATTATAGAAACAGTTATAGGAATATTCACTTGATATTTTTTTATTCAATGGTGCATGATATGAGCTATTTAAAAAATATGCGCAGCTTCCAAAATATTTTGTATTTTCAAAAATAAAAATGTTAAAACACTAAGTATGTCAACTTGCCTGCCTCTCCCCTATTATAATAACTTATATTAGTTAAAACTAGAATTTACTAAAAAGATTTATTAGAAATCAGTTAATTCTAGTTTTAACTAAACTACACTCAAAAAAAAAGGTACATAATATCAGTAAAAATGTTTATTAAACCAACAACTATAATAATTAAAATTTGTCCAGTTACCAATTTAATTGTTAGAACAAAACGATGTTTATTAATGCTATAAACGTAGTTAATTCTCTCAATAAACATAGTTTATTGTCATAGTGGAGTTAATAATTCTGAGAGCAATTGATGTACATTGTCGCACCTTACGTAGTTAATTATCTCAATAAACATCGTTTATTGTCATAGTGAAGTTAATAATTGTGAGAGCAACTGATGTACATTGTCGCACCTTATTTTATTTGTTGGACTCATTAATAGGTTTGTTTTATCAATTACTGCAGTTATTGGCTGAATGTACATCGTTTATTGCTACAATTAACTTAGTAATTGAGAGAGCTATTGATATACATTGTTTCTTGCTTTTTCTTTTGCGGGTTTAGTGGACAATAATTAAACTCTATTATATCTTTTTTAATAGATTAACGTTTCGAGGGGTTTTGTTTCCTCTTCATCAGAATTAATTAATAATATGTCATAAATTAACATTCAAATATTTATAATTCATTTAAATATTATAAATATTTGAATGTTAATTTATGACATATTATTAATTGGTTCTGACGAAGAGGAAACAAAATCCCACGAAACGTTAATCTATTAAAAAAGATAAGAGTTTAATTATTGTCCAATAAACCCGCAAAGGAAAAAGCAAGAAATTTAGTAAAATATGGACGCAATAAATGAAATTGATATACATTGTCTCACCTTATTTTATTGGTTGCGCAAATGGCAAAATTGATAGGATTGACGGAATTGTAATTCAAACAACAGATTAAAAACTAAATTTTATTTTCAGAACGCAATTTAAAATTAATTTAAACATAAAATGTTATCACCTAAGTATAATACAGAATTATAAGTATCTACAGAAAAAAATATAAACAGTTTAGAACAATATAAAAATACATATTTATTTTTGATCATTATTTTTCAAATAATCAGACAAAGTATGTACTTTTGGAGGTCCCATTTTTTGTCTGAAAATTATAAAAGATAAAACAAAAACATAAAATGTTATAACCTAAGTATAATACAGAATTACCTTATAAGTATCTACATATTAAAGAAAAAATATAAAAAGTTTAAAACAAACATAAAAAATACATATTTATTTTTGCTCATTATTTTTCAAATAATCAGACAAAATATGTACTTTGGAGGTCCCATTTTTTGTCTGAAAATTATAAAAGAAACTTTCAATAAAACTATAAAAATTTAAAGATTCTGGAGGAAATTCTAGATCAAATAAATAAATTATTTTGAAGCAAATATCCACTGCTCGAACAAAATTTTTAAAATTATATCTAATATTATCGAAATATAATGATATATCGGTAATATGCAAGACATCTTCACCCACGCAATATATGAAGGGCTGAATTGCAGTTTTAAATTTTGTGATGTGGAGAATGTGGTCCTCCACTTGTTGTAACGACGATGCCATATACATAAAGGCGTTTTGTGAATCCACAATTGTGGACTTGGTGCCGACCCTTTTGTCGCCTATTTTTTGAAAAGTTAGTTTTGTAGGAACGAAGTAGCCATGTAATGACCAAAAAATAGCGGCATTATGTCCATCTGAAAAGAACAATTAAATTATATTTATGATTTTAACTATTTGAAAGTGGAAAATCAAATTATAATTTAAAGCAAACATGCACGAATAATGTATGTATGTAAAACACTCACTTTCTTGTAAATCAGAGGTATCCCTCACTGTCTCTAACAATCCTTTTATTTTCTTGTCTTTTACATTGCTTAATAAAAATTTTACTAGATTGTCACGGTAATTATCCCAATTTATAATAAGACCATCTTTATCTTCAAAGGCAATGTTAAAATCAATATCAATCTGAAAGGAAACTAACAATATAATTAACTGTAAATTATACAGTGCAGTGACGTACCAAACGATATCCTGAAGGTGTTTTATAAAAAGGCCAAGCGTCTAAAATAGGTTTCGTCGAGGCTAGTCTCTTTATTTCACATAGTCGATATCTAGCACATGCTTTCCAACATGCATCAAACTCTTCTATATTCAAATTATCGTATTTAAGACTACGAAGTAAACTTTCTCCATCTACTTCAGGTTCTAAAAAAATACAGTGTTTATAATAATTCTCAAACGCACACGAATATTTCTAAAATGTTATACCAGGGTCTTTAAAACCTGTACAAAATTGATTTTCAAAATAAAAGCAATAAATTGTTTGCAAGCCACTTACCAAAATCCTTCTCGTGTCGAGATTTTCTTTCCTCAGTTTTTAGCTTTGGCGGTAAGACATGGCTAGTTATGGCTGATTTAAGCGAAGCTTTCATATTACAATATTTGTTATAAATTTTGCCTCTTTTTGAAATACGATAATATTCCTGTAATAAAATGTGTTAAAAATTAAAGAATTAATCTTTGATGATTAAATAGATACCAATTTCTCTGTTGGGAATCGTTCCAAAATTTCCCTTTCCAGCCGGTGACTTGACGCTAAGCTCAATGGCACAGATGAATCTTCGTAATAACTGGCAATTAAGGTCACCATAATAGCCCGTTGTTCCTCCTTAAATTGATTAAATTTCGTGTAATAATCGGTGAGCATTACACCTTTGGAACTATCGTTCAACATTTTTGATAATGGAATATATTCATCTGGTATATTGGAATTGGTCAAGAAGGGTGGAGGTGTACTCTCTCGTGAAGGATACAAATACGAACTAGATGGCGAGGAAGGATTGCTGAGAGGAATGCAAGTTTTATGTCTATTTCCTTCGCATTGCGGTATTAATGGAAGTCCTATGGTATTTCTCCAATTTTCCAGATTATGTTCAAACATGATTTGAGTACCCATATCAAAGTCTTTTAATAGCCGTGCTATATGGTGCCCTTTGATAACTTTCAGCACAGGTATGAAAACATTTTGACCTACAACAAAAATAAAATATGAGTAGTAGTCAGGGCCGTATAAGGAGGGGGAGAGGTAAATCGATTTATGTACATACCTATTAAATGATTTGCAAGATTTTCCTGGTTCCATGTTGTTAGTAAATCTCGCAAGTCGGTCTCGGGTAAATTCACCTTTATATCAATGTTGGAATGGCATATCTCCGTAATCAACACTGGTGGCTGTTCCTCATATAATTCAATTACTTGCGTTGTATTCGTTACATCACTCTGCTCGATACATCCAAGATCTTCAGTCAAGTCTTCGTAAAAAATGTAAGTTTCTTTATCGGATTGATCCATGGTAAGTAAACTACTACAAATCTTAAGGAACTGCTCCCAATTGGAGTTAACAATCATATTTATAAAGTTGTATAACAAAGAGTTTTACATATTTTTGGTAGGGTAGGGTGATTCAATACTCGGAGCCATTAAATAATTTTAGTGAACTTCCCATACATAAAAATAGCACATATTAAATTTTAGTAGATTCACGTGTACTACTGAATACAATAATTGATATTATTTTTGCTTTTTCGGTGAGGTCAACCTACTATACTAAATGTTTAACAAAAATATTAGCCCGAAATAAAAAAGGTATTAAATAATTTTAATGGGGTTCACATATAGGGAAATTAATTTTAATAGCGCACACGAGCCAAGAAATACAATTGAAAGTTCTTCTAGCATTTTGAATTGCCTAAAATGAAATCATTCAATATTGTTCTTAATACATAATTATAAACCTACAATGAATAGAATCCCTATAAGCTCACACTCTTTATTCAAACATTAAGTAAACGATAACATAAGGGCAGCTATTGAAGACAACAGCTATTTTATACTATTTGTATCCTGTAATTAAATTTGTAACTAACATCTTATTTTATGTGCTATATGACATTTTGTAAAACTAATCATTTATACTAAAATACTATATAAGAGCATGCAATTAATGATTAAGCAATTCATTAGTTCTTTAGGCGTAAGGCTTGTAACTTGTGTATTCAAAATAAATTCTTTTTAAAAACGCAATTTTGCGGAATCGAATTTTAATTGGCGCTGCGAACAGGATTGTTTCACGGTTCGGCAAATTCCTATTTGGCAAAATTCACTCAAGAAAAGTTGATAGTGTATCGTGCAACAATCTCCACTTAGTGAAGTCCGAGGGAAATCCGACTCCGGCGTGTTTCAACACCTTGGTAACAATCCAGAACCCACACTCTTCATCGAGAAGAATACTGAAGATATTAAAGAAAAACTTTGAAACGAGGCATTGAACTTGAGACTGGGATGTCCACCCTTCTCCTAACTCTGTAAGTTTCCATTTCTTTAATTATCTTATTATTGTGTTATGTTATGAACGAAAAATCGGAATTTGAACTAGAAATATTAGAAAATTCACCTATTAGAGTATCTCAAAATAATAGATTTACTCCATATAACAAAATGAATGAAAATAAAAATAATATTACTGCCCCAACAGGCATATCATTCTTTCAGTCAAGTGAATTGACTGCATTGACAAAATCCTTACCTGAATTTTATCCAGGCAGCAATTTGTCAACTTTTATAACTAGCGTTGATAACCTAGCAACATTTTTAATAAACAAATTATCGGAAAGTCAAACTTATTTATTTAATGTATCAATTCTATCAAAAATTAAAAATGAAGCTCGCGATTACCTAAATTTTCATAATGAAGTTGAATGGCCTGGCATAAGAAGTGCCCTTTTAAGAAAATACGGTGATCAAAGAAACGAAGAATTATTAATATCCGCGTTGAGATCCACTATTCAAAATAAATCGGAAACTCACAACGAATATTATGATAGAATTCTATTAGCATTAAACGATTTGTTACAATATGTCCAACTACATGAAAATGATAAAGGCATTTTCAATTTTAAAAAAATGTTATACCAAAGTCAATCTCTACAAGTATTTTGTTCAGGATTAATAGAACCATACCGCTCATATTTAATGAATTTTGAATTGTCTTCATTAGAAGAAGCTTTAAATAAATGTCGAGTTTACGACAACAAAATACAGGAAAATAATTACACAGATTACATTAGAAGAACGCAAGAACATAAATTTAACAAACCAACATCAAATTACGTAAAACCTAATCAAATAGTTAGAAACAATAACCCAATTAGTAATCAACATAATTATCCACAAAATAATACTTTTAATAAACAAACACCAACCAATTTTCAAAATAAACCACATTTTACACCACAACCCCAATTTCAACCAAGACCATTTTCTGGTCCTATTAACAAACCCATTTTTCAAAATAATTTTTCAAACAATAGAAATAATTTTACAAACAAACCAGGACCTTTTACCCAAAGAACGAACTTTAATAAACCCACACCTATGTCTGTACAAACGTCAGCTTTCACTTTTAAACCTAAACAAAATCAAAATACAAATAGACCAACTTTTACATCTCAAGAGTTGTTTAACGCAGAAACCGACATGGAAATGGTTAATCCGGATGAAGACATGTACGATACAGATGATTTCACAGAAAATTTCGATACTCACAATATTCAAGAAGAAAATTTTCAAATAACAGCCCAAGAGGAACAACCATCATAGACATTAATTCAATTTGCTCAACACCAAAACTACCCTTCTTCTATCTCCCTCAATTAGGTTTAAAAATTTTAATTGATTCTGGTGCTACAGATTCTATTATTAACCCTGATGTTGCGTATAAATTTAAAAATTATTTCTACAGAGAACCATTTTCAGTTTCCAGTTTTAATAAAACCGTTAAATCGGATAAGAATTTAAAAATCCCTTTATTATCGGAAATTGGAATAAACAAATTAATAAAAATAAGAATAGTAGAATGGCACAAAAAGTTCGACGTCCTTATCGGAACCAAAGAATTGTCCAATTTCGGTGCAAATTTAGATTACCGAAATAAAATTCTGACGCTACAAAACTGTCAAATACCTTTCTTTTTAGAATACAATAATGAACAAATAAATATTAAACAAACTGAAAAAGATTATCTGCATATACCAGTTACAATAGACAATGGAGAAATTTTTATACCATCCACCAAACTTAATAATAATATTGAAATCCCTGAATGTATAGCAATCGCGAGAAACGGAATTTGTAAAATCCCAAATACAAGTCACGAAACAGAAATTAATTTCACCGAAAGAATGGATGTATTACCAATAGATTGTTTCGACATCCAACAGCAAGAAAGTGACCACAACTTAAAACACACCCCAAACATTCGTAATTTAATTAGAACAGAACATTTAAATAAAGAAGAAAAAGAAGAAATTACAAAACTATGCATAAAATATCGCGAAATATTTTATTATGAAAATTCAGACATCTCATTCACCAACCATGTAAAACATAAAATAAGAACGAACAATGATAGTTCGGTCTACGTTAAATCATTTCGACATCCTAAATCAATGCAGATCGAAATACAAAATCAAATCCAAAAATTATTAGACGATAAGATTATTCAACCATCAATATCGCCATACAGTGCTCCAGTTTGGATCGTACCAAAGAAGATGGACGCTAGTGGAAAAAAGAAGTATAGAATGGTCATAGACTACCGCAAACTAAACGAAAACACCATAGAAGATAAATATCCTCTACCACGAATAGAAGAAATTTTAGACAACTTAGGTAGATGTGTATATTTCACAACCCTCGATCTAGCCCAAGGATTCCACCAAATAGAAATGGATCCCGAATCAATAGAGAAAACAGCCTTTACAGTAAATAACGGACACTATGAATATCTACGAATGCCGTTCGGTTTAAGAAACGCACCGGCCACATTCCAACGAATGATGGACTATGTACTCAAAGATTTCATTTATAAATCTTGCTTCGTGTACATGGATGACATAGTAATATTTTCTAAGTCACTCCAAGAACATCTAGGACATATTAAACTCATTTTCCAAAAGTTAAGAGAGGTAAATTTAAAAGTACAGCTGGATAAATCAGAATTCCTATGCAAAGAAGTCGCATTCTTAGGACATATCATAACCCCAGAAGGAATCAAACCAAACCCATCAAAAATTATAGCTATTCAAAAATATCCAATTCCAGCAACCACAAAACAAATTAAATCTTTCCTAGGACTTGTAGGTTATTATCGAAGGTTTATTAACAACTTCGCAAAAATAGTCTCGCCCATGACTAAATGTTTAAAAAAGGGAGCTAACATCAATATAAATGACAATGATTACAAAGAGTGCTTCACACTATGCAAAGAATTGTTAACCAACGCACCCATATTAGTGTATCCAGATTTTGAAAAACCATTCAAACTAACAAATGACGCTTCAAACGTAGCTATAGGATCTGTATTAAGCCAAAATAATAAACCAATTGCATACTATTCAAGAACATTAAATTCAGCAGAAAAAAATTATAGCACTATAGAAAAAGAGTTATTAGCCATAGTTGATGGAACCAAACATTTCAGACCATACCTGTATGGACAAAGCTTCTTAATTGAAACAGACCATAATCCGTTAGTCTGGCTCCATAAGATCAAAGAACCAAATTCTAGACTTATCAGGTGGAAATTGAAACTAGAAGAATTCAATTTTCAAATTAATTACAAAAAAGGTAAAGAAAACGTAGTAGCAGACGCGTTGTCTAGAATTGAAATTAACATCAACGAAACCGATAACCTATCTATAATTCCACAATTAGAAGCACCTCCCAATCCAGAAGAATTAGACGACCTAGACAAAATCATCAATGACTCTTCAAATGACAACGACATTGAACTCGCGGAAATAATAAAAGAAATTGAGAACACTGTTCATTCAGTTACTGACGAAACCAATGGAAAAATAATCCCCATTGCTGAATATCCAGTTAATCACTTTAATAATAGATTAATAATTCTATTCGGAAAAAATTATGAAATCCGACTCAAACGACCATTTAACAAGAATCACTATACAGTTTTTATAAATGAATCAAAAATAAGAGAAGATTTACAAAAAATGATTAAAGAAATTATACGACCAGATATTTCATACGGAATTTATAGCAAAGAACTAATAATACAAAAAGAACTAACAGACATCTGCAAAACATACATGAATAATTCAGTTAAACTAACCCTTTCAAAGGAATACCGACAAGACGTTTTAAACGAAGACAATCAAAAAGACATAATCATAAAATATCATGACGAAACACATACTGGCATTACTGAAACCCATAATCATTTAAAAACTAAATACTTCTGGCCAAATATGAAAATAATGATTACTAATGAAATTAACAAATGTAAACTCTGCTTACAATCAAAATATGAAAGACACCCTTATAATCTTAAACTTCAAGGACCCTTATTGGCACAAAAACCATTTGACACTATCTTTATAGATACATTTTCTTTTAAGAATTGCAAATTCTTAACTATTATTGACTCATTTTCCAGATATGCACAAGCATATTTTGTAAAAGATGGAACAGGTCTTACAGTCTTAAACAAACTTCGACATTATTTTGCACATCACAATTATCCTAAAAGAATAGTCTGTGATCAAGGTAAAGAGTTTTTCAATAGAACCTTTAAAGAATACTGTCAATTACATAAAATAGAATTGCATTTCACAACCGTAAATAATCCAAACTCAAATTCTCCAATCGAAAGATATCACTCCACAATAGTAGAAAAATTAAGAATTTTAAGACTTAAGGAACCCAATGAAACCCCTCAAAATCAAATGATTACTGCCACATTAATTTATAATCAATCAATCCACTCTTCCACTGGATTTTCCCCCTTTTCTATTTTATACGGCCCGTATGAACATGACATCGACTTTTCATTAGACATGACAATTTATGAACAATATAACAATAAAAGAAAGAACGAGTTGATGCCATTCATCAACGATATCTATTTAAAAAACCACAAAAAAGAAACAGCTATTCTTGAGAAAAGAAATCAAAATAAAGAAAAACCTCCTGAAATTTCAACAGATACAGTTTTCATAAGAAAAAGTAAACCGGGAAAAACTGACCCTATATACAATGAAATAAATATCACAAATAAATCTGAAACTACTGTAGACGGAAAAACACTTAAAGGAAAACTTACTAATTCTCATATAAGAAAAGTAAAAAGACTAAGAAAAAACATCTCTTTGCAGAATCCGCATGATCCTGGCCCTAGTACCAGTCATAATGACACTGCAAGTAACTCCGATCCCGACGAATGGCTACTATGACGAAGATTTAGGCTTTGCCAAAATCCATAGTCATTATCATAAGTTTTATTTTTATTATAATATAAGTAAGCTAGAACTAAATTTTAGAAAATTAATATCAAATAACGTAATCTTAGAGCATAAAATACCACGTAACGTTACTAACTTAACCTATAGACGTTTCCTCCAATTAAGATCTGAATTATCATCCACCGAAGACGCCTTAGATAAAATAACTCATTTTAAAAGAAAACGAGGACTTGTTAATTTCCTAGGCAAGGCTGTAAAATTCATTACTGGAAATTTAGACGAAGATGATCTTCAAAATATCAATATAAATCTAAAAACAATATTTTCTAATCAAAAATTGCAAATGGATAAAATTTCAAAAATGTCAACTTTTGCTGAACATATAACGGCTAGATATGAAGATGATTTAGAGAAAATAAATACATTTCAAAACGATACAATCAATGCAATCAATTCAATAACAAAAAAAATAAATATAAATGAATTAATAAACTTAGAATTTTATAACATTCAAAATTACCACCAACAAATTCAAATTTTAGAAAGAACCATAAGTTTAGCGAGATTAGAAATACCAAACATAGAGTTGATTACTTTATCAGAATTAAAACAGATATATGATTACTTAATTAAAACCTATACTAAAGATCATTTAATATTCTTAAAGGATACTCATTTATTTGAAATGTTAAGTCTGTCAAAATTCACGTTGCTAATTGCACATAACACAATAGTAATGATATTAAAAATACCTATCCTAAATCCTACTTTATACAAACTATCAAAAATCTATCCCATACCAAACTCTCATTCTCAAATTTTGATACCACCAACTCAATACGCACTAAGATGGAAAGACGAAGAGAAATGGTTAGGAAAATGTTCCCATTGTATTAATCAAACAATCTGCGAAGATTCAATAATTACAAACTGCAGATTACAAGATTTGCACAATTGTTCAACTGCTGATACAAAAACAAACTATGAAGTCTACAAGTCAGTAAATAATGGTATACTAACAAGTTTTTACCTGCCTGAAGAAATTATCGAAAATTGTAATTACGAAATCAACAAATATACGATCCAAGGATCCAATTTACTACAATCCCAATGTGACATAATAATTCGACAACAATTAATAAGTTCACGACCTGTGGAATTCGTAAAATTAATCCCAAGTGTAGAAAATGAACAATTTAATGTAAATTATCAAACTCAGCTCAAATCCAAGCACTTAGAAGATCTACAACAATTAAAAATGGACATCACAAAACTAGAAGAAAAACCACTTATTCTACAACCATTGGCTAATTATGTGCATTATTCAGTTACTTCAATTCTAATTTTTGTTACAATAGTATCTCTGTGTATTTTGTTTAAATTTAGGAAACAACTATACGACCGTTTGTTTAAAAATAAAACAGTCATCCAAATATCCAGAAAAGAAGCAATGGAACTCTGTCCAACATTGAGTGAGGACACTCAAAGACTAAGAGGGGAGGAATTATAAACCTACAATGAATAGAATCCCTATAAGCTCACACTCTTTATTCAAACATTAAGTAAACGATAACATAAGGGCAGCTATTGAAGACAACAGCTATTTTATACTATTTGTATCCTGTAATTAAATTTGTAACTAACATCTTATTTTATGTGCTATATGACATTTTGTAAAACTAATCATTTATACTAAAATACTATATAAGAGCATGCAATTAATGATTAAGCAATTCATTAGTTCTTTAGGCGTAAGGCTTGTAACTTGTGTATTCAAAATAAATTCTTTTTAAAAACGCAATTTTGCGGAATCGAATTTTAATTACATGTTTGAAGAAAAATAACATAAAAATATCACATATTAAATTTTAGTAGATTCACGTGTACTACTGAATACAATAATTGATATTATTTTTGCTTTTTCGGTGAGGTCAACCTACTATACTAAATGTTTAACAAAAATATTAGCCCGAAATAAAAAAGGTATTAAATAATTTTAATGGGGTTCACATATAGGGAAATTAATTTTAATAGCGCACACGAGCCAAGAAATACAATTGAAAGTTCTTCTAGCATTTTGAATTGCCTAAAATGAAATCATTCAATATATTGTTCTTTTAAATACAAAGAAAAGATAAACATAAATATCAAATAAAGATGATCAAGAAACGAGAAACCAGGTACATCCCCAAACTATTCGTAGAGTATTTAAAAAAAGCATGATACAATGGCCGTATTGCACAAAAAAACATGTATAAATCAAGTGAACAAATCGAAACGACTAAACTTTACAAAAGAATTTTAAAAAAATGCCTAGGTGGTGGAATGATGTACTTTTTTTTATACGAAAGTAAGTGGACTATTTTATTATACCTACTATAATTTCAATAATCGAATTATGGTGTGGCAAAAGCCGCATAAAGAATTAGAAAATAAACATTTATGCAGAACAGTAAAACACTATGGAAAAGGTTGTTTAGTGTATAGGTCCGTATTTGGGCTGTGGGTGTAGGAAAGTTAGTTTTTATTGATAGTAATAATTATTTAATTCTTATATTTTTTAAAATGATGTTAGAATCCTATTGTGGTATAATATTCTTTTACTCTGATCATTTTAATGCCTTTAGCTGTTTTTATTAAATCTAGTGGAGGTCCAATTAATTCATTAGTTGAAATCAATGAAAATTCACCTAAAGCACTCGTGTCCACTTCATAAGCAAGAAAATGTGGCCTGTAGTTTATAATTCAGTAACTTTTGCGAAAAGAATAATACTGTATCCGTATTCAATACAATAATTTCCAGAATGTGAAAAATCATAATATCATTATTTACTATTGCTATATAGTCACCACATCTAAACTGATTTCCATTATATATTAACTGTGAATAAAATTGAACGCAAGTTTCATCCACTTTTAACTTTTCGTAAATAATATTTTTGAAATTAGTATGTTTTGTATGTTTACTATTGATATTCAATATTGCCATAATATTTTTCTTTTTTAATATTTGGTACGCAAATTTCAGTTGATATTTTTTAGATAATGTAACACATATATTTTTTCGTGAATTGATGCAGTGGCTATAAATTTTTGATTGGATGTGATTAGATTCGTATTTAAAACACCAAAATTTTCGTAGAGGTCCAGATTGACGAATGATATTTGGATAGTGAGTCATATTATGAAATTTTGGTTTCAACGTATCGTTAAATAATGCTATATAGTCGTTGTTATGTTTTTTAATTTTATTTTGCAATAAAATAATGTCCGACTCTTCTATTTCAAAGCATAATAAGAGATCAATAATTTCGATAAAATTAATAAGAAAAATCCAAACGTTATCATCACTTGGAATCAAATCCCCAACCATAAGAGGAAAATATGTTATAAATGTCATCATTTCTCTAGCCGACATCCTTAATTTTTTTTTATTAAGATGTTGTGGCTCAATTGTACCTGATATGTTACCAATTTCTTTGGGCCCATATTCAAAATTTTTTTTTCTTGAATTGAGAATTTTCAAATCAAAATATTTCGTTTTAATAAAATAATCGATTGCATGGCAAATGCTGTAATGACATACTCCTTCAAATAGATCATGCATTATGTCTACATAATAATTATGAACCACGTGAAAAGATGGAATGTCATTAAGTGGCGAATTCTTACTTATTCCTCTATTTTCTAATAAATTGGCTAAGTCCGAATCGTAATTCGAAATTGTTCTTACCATTTCGTTATTTTCAATAGTACATTTTTGGGAATCTGTTTTTTCCATCCTACAAAGTCTACAATAAAACTTTGCTGAAAACGATTTGGAAAAATCTAAAAATGAGTTTAGGCCCAAATTATCGCCCAGTATCAAACCCAAAATAAAATGAATTCGTACCGTGGATTTTTCTTTTATTTTAATCTCTATCCCGGTAAGTTCTAATTCTTTCAGTTCCTGTATTAAACTTCGAAAGCATTTTTCATTGCCAAATTCTTTTACATCTTTAGATTTTATGCATGCGCCATAAAAAATGTTTTCTAATTTTGATTCATCTACTGGAAGACATGGAAAAGAATAATAGATATTACAGATAGAATGTTTTGAGGAGTGTGATCCAAGTGGATTATTGATTTCAAAATCATCCATGTAAATAAAGTACGGTATTAAAATTTTATTGGGATACATTAATATTTTCTTTTTCCACAGCTCACCCTGAACAAAATTTGTTAATTTCGTACGAGTCTGTAGATATTCCATGTGTTTCAACGTTGTTTCCAATAGATTCTCCTTCTCAAAAAAATTTTTAAATTGGAATTTTAAAGGCATTAAAACACCGGTAATTTTTTGTTCTTCGGATACTAAACTACCTTTTTTGTGCATCACACATACTTCATCATTAACGATAAACTCCTTAGCTTCATCCATGTAACCTTTGTTTTGTAAAGTTTTAAACAATAAATGATTTGTGTTAAAGGGTTCAAATGGATTTCTAAAGCCGGTTATAAGATCATGAAACTTATTGTACAAGGTACTATCATGAAGAAAACAATTAGCAAAAGCGATTAAAGAGTCTAATAAAGGATCGATTACACATTTTTTAGTGCACTCTTGTATTTCAAAAACATCTTTCCTAGAAAAATTATTAGTATTGTGAAGAGTGAGTACAAATTCGGTGATGAAATGATGTACCTTTTCCTGTAATAATTCAAATTGTGATATTATGTTATTCTGATCTGCAACTTGGGAATTAGTATAATTATTATTAGTTGACTGAGAGCAATTATTAATATCAGAATCAGCCCTACTGTTGGGCTCTTTATTGTTAGTTGATACTGATGGGGTGCTATCTAATGATACTTTTTGATTTTGAAAAGTTTCAGTATTATGCTCTATTAATAATATATTATTATCTTGACTTTGAGCATCATGATTAATTGTATTGAAATATTCTTGTTGATCAATATTATTAATATGGTGGCTACTGGCAGACATTTCTAAATCGTCTGTAACAGTACCGTTAATATGTTTACGATTCACATGCTTCTTAAAACTGCCCCAACTTCTAAAAATTTGATCGCATTCGACCTCGCAACATGTGATTAAACTACCGGACTTTAAATCATGAATACGTTTGAAATGCTTAAAAAGAACTTTTAAATTACCGACATTTTTCTTGCATAAAAAGCATAACATTTTGAAATATAAATAGATTGAAAACTGGATGACCAAATTCTAAAACTTGAATTATACAATAATAATTTACTTGTAATACTTATATTAATATCCCAACTTACCTTATTTTAACAGTAAAAGTACCAAACAATTAATATTTAATCTCTTTTAAAATTTACGTGTTCACTCACAGACTTCACTAATAAGTAAATGACGCGACAACAAAGAAATCGACAAAAACATGATGACTTCATTGCTGTTTTATTAATATACATTGTTGTAACAATTAATAGTTTTCATTAATCAATTAATTTTTTACATTATTTAATAAAAGTATCAACTATCAATATAAATGCATTTGTTGTCACAATAAATTGAATATTTGTTATATTAAAAAATACTTTTTATTGCGAGAATTAAATGTTTTAATCAAATACATAAAATTAGTTACTGGCTGAATGAATTTTATGTTATTAATCAATGTAGACCATTTATTCTTACAATGAATATTGAATTACTGTACCAATAAACAGAGCCATTAAATAATTATAAAAATTTGTCTTAACAATAAATTTGATTACTGTAACAACGAAATACTAGTTTCTAATCAGTGTTAGACCATTTATTCTTACAATTAATATTGAATTATTGTACCAATAAACAGAGTTCTTAAATAATTATAAAATTTTGTCCTAACAATAAATATGATTATTGTGACAACTAAATACAAGTTAGTAACCACTGTTTATTAATATTATGAACAACATTTTTTTGAGTGTAATACCAGTTAAAACTAGAATTTATTAAAAAGATTTATTTGAAATCAGTTAATTCTAGTTTTAACTAAAATTAAACCAGTTAAAACTAGAATTTACTAAAGATAACCATAAAATGAAATAGGTAGGTACCTGTTAAAAATTAAATCTCAAAATTCGAACAAAATTTTAATTTAATAATAATTATAGGCTAGAAACTTTTATAATTAAGAAGTAAATTGTTATTACAAAGATATTGGAGCAAAATATAATGATAATAATTATTTCATTTAGTTTTAATATAAGAATATAATAATTGTAATAAAATGGAATATAAAAATTGTTTTCGGCAGTTTTGGAATAATTATCGTTGAAATTTATTATAAACGTAATCCACCTCAGTTAATAATAAATTATCAATTTTTTAGTTACTATGTGATGTTTAAAAATCAGTAAACTCTTCAGGCGTTACTAAAACAAATTAAAAAAATATTGCTTAGTAATTTTATTTATAATGGTTGGGAGTGGCTAATGTGCAGAAACGAATATTCGTCATTTCGGTTCTATATTTGTGTCAATTGGCGGAATTGGGTGTCAAGCTTTCTCCCTCCACATTTGCCGCGCAAGCCCCAGTCACGTGTCAACCACTATGAATAAAATTACCTCTACCTTATTAATAAATATTTTATATTCTTACATAAATATTTAGCAACCACATATTAATCAGTTGAATCTCTTTCAATGTTGGCAATAATTCCTTTTAACCTGTTGGACATATTTTGCAAAGTAATTTCACTGATATTAAGCAAGTTATTCCTGGAGTTCCAGTAGTACAAGATTTTCTTGCTTTCCAAATGTTTTTGGTATTTTTTCAACATCTGTTAAAGATAAATAATAATTTGTAATTCTAGGCTAAAAATCTTTTGTACCTATAATATGTGCAGAGGTTTGTTAAAAATCGCGTAAACAGGTTATAAAACAAATTCGAAAAACTCCTTTCAAAAAGGATAATATCTACCTTTTTAATAGGCTTTATTTTAAACAAACATGAAAAACCTCAAACGCATCTTTAAAAGTAAACTCTTACTTACAGTCATAAAAACGTAACTTAAAGGGTTACTCCACAGCGTTTTGTTATTCTCGAGTTCCCATAAGAAAATTGTTTTGATGTAATAACTTGCAATACCCTGATCTAAAGTATCCCTTAATTTCTAAAATAAATATTTTTTTAGTGAGATTATTACATGATTGCAGGTATTTTAACCCTTACTTTAATTAATTTTATTGTTGGTTTCAGATTTCGGTATCCATTGATTAATTCTCTTTCTTGCTTTTGCAAAGACAATCTCCAATACTTATCTACATTACCACTACTTTTGGAAGGTTCCTTAGGGACAATAAAAAAATCGGATAATTCATTCCCATTCTGCAAATGTTTAAATGTTGGAAATTTATTATACGACTACATATTTTTTTAATTTTTCTTCTAAGCTTGTATTTTATTATCACCATGATTTTTTACATTTTCCTTTTAGTTAAAGTCAAACAAAGTATTCATTGCACTTTAGCACCTATGGCATCTGTACATTGTCACCAAAGTGTAATGAAAATTTTTTTGTTTGCAAAAGAAAATTGCAAACTAAATATCAGAATATTAGGTTAGTTCCAACCACGTACAAAATCGTTTGTAAACGGTAACCGTCATGCGCAATAAGTAAAAATCATGCGCAATAGATAAAAAGAGCGCCTTTTTATTTATTGCGCAGAGGAGCGTTACCGTTTGCAAACGGTTTTGTACGTGGTTGGAACAAACCTATAATATTCATTTTTGAATATTTTATACTCGCATATCTTGAGTGACGAAGCGATCCTCTGAAAATGAGGTTATACCTGCAGGATTGATTTTATTTTGAATCGGAATTATTCCACATAATAGAGGTAGATTAACTTACAAAAATTTGGAGAACGAGATGGTAACTAAATTATTGATTGTATTAGTTTAAACATTTATAATTTGATAACGTAGAACATAATGTAAAATGAAGTTCCACCTGCTGATTTATTATATGAGTGTATTCAAAAGAACTACTTTTTGCAGTAATAGACGGTATTGAAACGGAGTAGTACTTTTATGCAGCTACAGGGGCGGATGGGCTATCAAAAAGTTACCGGGAAATTTATAGTCGGCGGCCCAAAAATGCAATCGTCATGGCCCAAAATTGCGCCGTAGGCGAAAATTTTTTGAATGTGGGGGGGTCCCGTTGCGAAAAAAAATTTAATACCAGTAACAAAAATTATATTTTTATTAATAACAAACCATGGTGAATATAAAAAAAATTAAAATAAAAGTGCATCTTTCATTAATTTGCTGCTGTTATTGTCGATGTCATTCATGAAGTTTTTTTTTCTATATTCATCAACTTGAATCTAATCTATTATCTGAAAACGATCTCTCGCAAGCTACTTGCGAAATGGGCAATGAATGTAAAAATTGGTATACCAAAGTAGGCTCATATAGCCAGATAGAAAATGAAGGTAGGGTAAACGGTTTGTATGGCTGAGCAAATTATGGGCGCGTGGGGGTGGTAGAATTTTTTTAAAGCGCCGCAGGCGAAAATTTTTGAAATTTCAAGGTCAACGCGGTTTAAGAAAAATTAGAAAATTTATCAGTTTGGCAGATAGCTAAAGATAGTGTAACATTAAAAAATTGACTTAGGAGGAGTTCTAACATAACTCACAAATAGAGAAAGTTTATTAACGTTTTGATTGGTTTTAACGTTATAACTTCTAAGTCAGATCTGTTTTTGCCTAATTATCCTGTCGCTAATTACGATATAACTATTTATTAGGATATCCATGGGAAAACACAAACAAATAATGATTGATAAATTCTAAAGTTGATATTATATTTCATTATGTTTAGTTAGAAATGGGCCAATGGCCGTCAACGCGGCCGACAGCCGTGATAATTTTTTTCCATTGAAGATCATACTATTAACATAAATTATTAAAACGAAGACGGTCTACGGACCGACGCGCTGGCCCACGGTCCCACAACCGACGGCCCACCGGGAAATTTCCCGGTATCCCGGCGGCCCCATCCGCCCCTGTGCAGCTATATTAGAAAAATATACAGTTTTTACAAAAATATCGCCTGGTCATTTTAACATCTAGACAATTTTGAAATCGAATTGAAAAATTTAGTAATAGAATGATACTTACTTTTTGTACTACTACATTTTTGCGAAAAGGTTTTCCAGGCCAATGCTCCTTTGTAAGTACAAAACATGGAACTAAATCCACGTCCATGACTACATTTTTAGTCTTACCCTTTAATTTAATCCTACCCCTTAATTTGAGGGTATATGCTGGTCCTTCTTTATGGATCTTAGCCTGTAATAATTAAAAATTAGCAAACATTTTAAAAAGTGATGTGTGGCCAAAGTCAGATTTAATATTTTACTGTGGATCACCTAATTGTCCTAAATCGTCAACATAAAATAATTAGTGTAACTTTAATATTATTAATACAAGTCTATCACGTGATGATGATGATAATATTAATATTGTAGATATTCGTTGGCAGTTAAAATAAAACAAGAAGTCCACTGCGCTTTGTTTTTCAATTTTGAGTCGCAAATTTCCTTAGTATCCATTTACAATGACCGTAAGCGTTAACATAAGTGTACTACATGTATAAGACTCATTCATAAGCTTTTATAATCATATATATACATGAACCTATACAAAATGAGCCATCTTCTTTATTATTGTTTTATTTACATCCATTTTTGGATATAAGCCTCTTCAAGTTATTAGAACTTGAAAACTTAGCTTAGCTTGAAAACACGCTGGCCTAATGAGGGTTGGAATGGATCCTATAGCCCACAGATCGGTTTTGGATTTCTTAGATTACAGCACATATCCGACGAAATCAGGATTAGAACCACGATTTCCCGCTCTCTAGTCTATCCATGTTTGATTTACACCAGACTGCTGGTCTTTAAATTTATATTCTATAGAATTTAATTTCATGTCGATGAATTAGGTAGTCCACGGTAAAATATACTTAAAGTTAAAATGCGAATTAAAAAAAAAATTTTCCAAAAATGCTTTACACCATTTTCAGTTTTAATTCAAAAAGTATCCATTGCAGTTCAGATTAGCCAATAGTTGCGGCTTTACAGCCACCAATCTAGGTAACTGTGCAAGGCCGAATGCCGATAAGCGTCGCAGAGCTAAGCAGAAAGGTAAACTTCTAAAGGTCTCTTCCTTCCCTCTCAGTCCTTTTACCCTAAAGAGGGTTTGGTGAGTCTTTTAACAAAGGCTTCTCATGGCAGATTACACCCCGGTGGTTTGCTATTGCCTGCCGAGGGGAGACGGCCATAATATGATTTTTACTTCGCCCGGAATCGAACCGGGTTCTCTGTATTAGCAGTTTATGCGCTTAATCGCTATGCTAACGACCGTCTCTTAAGCCCGTAATAATAGTCAGGGATTGATCCAATCCTCAATCCGAGATTGAACAATCCTAGGTTCATCAATCCTTGTTGTCGTATTCTATAGTCAAGGATTCGGGTAGTTTCAACGAATCCTAGATTAATTTCTCATTTGGTAATATTTTTAGTGACTTTTGAATATTACCTACTTTATGTTAGTGCTATTGTTTTATTTGATATAAAATACCGCGCGAATTTAGAATTAAATAAATTTAATTAAGCGGCAAATATGTGAACAATATTAGTTATGAGACATCTAAACGTGACCATAGAACGTAAAAATTGAAGGAAGTAGTAAATTGGTCAAAGCATTGTATATTGATATTTAAGAAGATGTGCTTAACCCCCTGTTGTTTAATAATGTCCTCACTTGTATTTTCCCTATTTAATTTTTGTAGAGTTATGACTTCAAAGCGAACGAACAAGTACGTTAAATAAGTTGAAATTATTTTGTGGTTTGTGGTGCGATTCTCGAACTTTTAACGAAATATTACCCAAGTTAACTACAACAATATTTTTATTATATAAAACCCGAGATAAAACCATATTATATTATCTACTGATGAGCTTAAATGAAATCGAAACAACATTTCCTATAGGTATTACTATTAACTTATTCATTATTAAAAGGTAAAAAAAAATACGAAAATACGAAAAAAGAAAGAAGCATGCGCAAACAAATATAATCTCAGATATGAGGTTCAATCCTGCCACTGGGCAGGATTAATCCCGAATCTGGGATTATTGCGACTATTGGAGGCATTTAAGGTCACTCCGAGATTTAATCCTGAATCTCGGATCAATCCTCGACTATTAATACGGGCAGCAGAGTTAACCAGAAAGGCGGTCGTGAGGCTGAAAGTACTGGTTAATATGATTTGCAATTGATGCTTTCCGAATTAAAGCCGGAAATGGTGTAGGGTAAAATTTCTTAATTTCAAACGGTTTAAAAAATTATTATTAAATATAAATTACCGTTACACAGTAAAAAAAGCCAATAAATAAACTTTCATTATTTCATTGGTATTTTTATTATGGTAAAATTGACTAAATATTTTAGTCAATTTCACTTAATTTAAAAATTTTACCTACTGGTAAAATATTAGTTGATAAATTTCTCAACCTTGATAGACAAAATTTCTTTCATTGCCATTCATTGTTAATTTCACTTATTTTTTAGCTGGTTTATCAATGTTCTATTTATTACATTATGATGAGTATTGAAAAACATAAAGTGCTATTCAATTACCAATTTAAATATGTAAATTCTCTTTATATCATAATATGAATGTTTTAGATCCGTTGGCGTTGGGTAAATAATCTCATTTATAATAATATTTATCAAACTTTAATGGTAAATTTATTACAAATTTAACTGATATAACAAGAGATTTAAAGTATTTTTGCTTACTTCAGTTGGTGAAATTAACAAACTGCATGTTAAATCAACAATGGCTACTTAGGATATTATTTATCTTAATTTAAAGGTACGCGTTGCCAACTCAGGTCGTTGTCGATTTACCATTATTATGAAGTGGACCCTATTTGCCATGCGATTTGTGGCAAATTAACATTATTTTAAGTTAAATTACCAAATTTTTTTTTACTGTGTAAATAACGTCTTCGTGAGGCGATAATTACACTTTCACCAGCTGCAGATTTTGGAAACTTATTTATAGCTTTAGCTATAATTCCTTCTATCCAAGCAGACACTTTGGTCGCATTCAAGTAAAATTTGTTATTTACTAAATCCGTCAATTTACTGCGAAATGAAAAATAATATAATATTATAGAGTGCACTTTTTGTTTTATATTTAATTCTGCATATTGTATTTTTTAAATTCAGAATTAAGAATTTTAATGTAAGAGGAAGAATACGCCACAATAAAGCATTTGGCTTATTGAAATTTACGACGATATAACAGAAGATGTCGACAAGTGGGACTGATAATAAATTATGCTTGCAGTATGAATGAGACGGCAACAGATATATAGAATGGTAGGAGCCCAATAATAGTTGACTGGAGCTTAAGACGTAGCTATATTAGAAAGGGTTTCCCTATTGACATATTAAGATGAATTGATTTATTTTTGCGGCATTTCTTTCTAAAAGAATCGTAGTATGTGAAGACTGTAACGCAAATTGCTCTAATTTGGGCCACTTGCCCCGCTGATCTACGAATAGAATGGTAGACAGGCCAGCTAAGGGATTACACCCCCGTCCAGTGCCAGAGCATGGGTCGCGCGGACGCGGTTCGCAGGTTCTTCCGTTGTGGCTCAGGCGATCAATTGGCAACTAAGAAAAAAGAAAAAACTCCCGGGCGCCAGTCCTCTAAATAAAACACGGAAGTAAAGAAAAGTTGGTTTTATTTAAAAAACAAAGTTTAGTAAAAGATGGGGTTGACAATATTTGATTCCAAAACTCCAATAGGAGACACAAAACATACAACAAAGCAAGTAAAATCCAGGATACCCTGAAGGGATACCCTGGGACAATCAAATAAAAAATAAAATACAGATCAGTTACTATCTGAAAACAACTCACAAAAATAATTCGCGCATCCGGGAGATTGCCCAACGCAGACATAAAAACGTTGGTAAAGTTAACTGCAAATAACGCATTCGCAAGAGATATCATCAAGTAAAATTAAATACAGCAATTGCTTTCTAACTTACCCTTCCACCTTAAACCGTCCGATTCAACATTTCAATTCTTTTGGAACCTCTGGAATATTAATGGTTCATCGTTTAAACTGAGTTTCAGGTGTAAAGCGAAAAATAACAAAAACTGCACAATTAAACAAGAATCAATTCACCTGCGAACGGCATAGCATCTCAATGACGATGTAAATGATTAAGAAAAGCTAATCTCCTAAATGCGCTTCCAAAAAAACTAATTAATGGTTTTCCAGCCATCCTACGTCGTTGGTGCTGTCCTAACCACTAGAGATGGAATAGTGGTATAGGCTCACGCTACCGCTGCGACAAGAAATCCCTCGATGTTGGAATGGAGTTCGCACGTCTTCCCAAAAGGTACGGATAAATCGTCAAGGGAGACGGCCAAAGTGACAAACTTATCACACCACTCCTTAATCAAAAACGCAAAACTGCGGTGAAGCTGGGGATAAACGAATGTTGATCAGTCCTGCCCTCTCCATTGATCTCATACAGGAATAGTGAACCCAAAAACGAATTTCCAACATCGGCAAAAATGGCTGACACAGATGGTTCGACGCAGGAATGAAGGTTATCACAGGTGGAAACAAGATAACCAAACTGCTGGCCCATATCCATGCAAATAACCATATGGTTGGTGGATAAAATAGCCAGATTGACAAGCAGCTATTGCACACCATGTGCATCGCTTCGAAAACCATAATTAAAATTGGAAACCAAAAATCAACGTCACAGAAAAATGGACGTGGTAATACGTAAAAAAAAAACTAAAATTTATCAAAGTCAAACTTCCGCTCATGATGGAAAATAATGTAATCTTACCCACAAATGAAAAGCAGAAGGTAAAATAAGTGTGAAACTACACAGGCGTTATTTCCGTCGCGTATTCTCCGCTGGATCGCAAACCCCACGTTTAAATGCAGCAAACTAGACGAGCGTAATTTTCAACGTTTAAAAAGGCGTGGCTTTTACTACGCGACGGAGAATACGCGACGGAAATAACGCTTGTGTAGTTTAGCACTAAATGATCACTTCATAAACGCACAATTTGTGGCTTTTAAAACATAAAATTACAAACTACGAAAATGAAACTTTTACCTTTCATGAAGATAAGCGAAAGAATGACATTTTTGACAAATTTTGAAATTCAAAACTCTTGCGCGTGTTTGAAACACACACAGGGTGATGCATAGATTTCAGCCAAAATAAAATAATAGCTTTTGAAATGCTACAAGACGATGTTGAAATTTTTAAAATGTTGTTATATTGAGAAATGCAGCTTTGAGAAAAACAGCAATTTTCTGGGATTTCAAAATATTCTCAGTACAAAAGTTTTGAGAAAAACGAAATTTTAAGTCCGTGCTCACATTCTAATAGATTAGCTAAATTAAATTACACAAGGAATAGTATGTAAGATACTTGTAGGTCTTTTAAAACCTTGCCAAATATGAGCATAAAACGATACGAAATCATAGTGTATTCTTCCTCTTAATGTTAATTTGAAATATTTTTAACACGCTAATAAATTTAAAAGTTTTAATATTATAGCAAGGCCGCTATTGCGACACGATTTAGCGCCCACCAGCAAGTTTGGATCTAGGGCCTCTAGTAAATACACCAAATTAAAAATTTTGCTACGGTATTGGGATTTAGGATCAAAATGTCAAAAAATCAAACGACAAGAATACAAATTGTGAATGCATGCATCGTTGTGCAGTAAAGATCAGTTTCCTCTGTGGGAATCTTACTGAATAGTGCTGTTGGATATTTTCGATCTTCAGCAACGCAGTAATGCATTTATGGATGTCTTCAGGTATGGAAGACGTTCGATGTTTCGAATGTCGTAAGGTTACTGTTAGTTAATATTTTTTACTTTTTGCAGATTGGTAGAAGTATTATATTATAACATATTATTAATATTAGGAAGTAGGAAAAAAGTAATGTCGTTTTACATTATTCTAAAATTACACACTGAAAAAAATTAGGAAATACGTCATATTATCACTGTTGTACACCGATCATAAAAATAAAAGTCATCATGTTAATTACCACATAAAGTTTAAAATCAACAAAAATATAGTCAAATATTATGCCGAGTGCCTAAGTGAATGCTGCATCAATACAATGAATTCCTTGTGCATAAAATTGATGCATGGAATTATAATATGCTTGTAATGAGTTTGTCATAAAGGAAAAACAAACGGAAACGATGAATACATTTCTATTATAATCATAAACTTGATTATCGGCTTTGTGAAATTGTAATCGTAGGTTTAATTAGATGAGATAGAATAAATTTTTGGCGCAACTTATTTACACGTCATTAATTAATATTATTTAATCTGGATGATCATTCATCGAGAAAATTTAATATTCGACTTTTATGTTTTCAATAAATTAAATTATCATCATCAATCATCATAATGAAGATTACGAGTCTTTGAGGCTTTGTAGTTTCACATGAGAGGTAGATGTTCTTACAAATTTGTACGATTTGGTACAATTCTATCGTTCAAATAATTTATTATAAGTTGTATTTTGAAATAATTTTTGCAGAGTTTCTAGTGAAACCTCGCGGAATTCTATAATTCAATCGACAATAATTTATTGTTCGTTTTAATTAAAAAAGTCAGTTTTCGTTGTTCAGTAAAATAATTCTGCAAACTTGTAACCGTTGTATTCATAAAAAAAACTTAAGTCTTGTAAGCCTGTTTTAAGTTAAAACGCTCACTAAAGTTAAGACACGGTTTGCTACCAACTTATTACAGTAAACGCGCTAAACTCCCTATAAAATAGTTCATTTGAACCTTCCTTTCTAATAAGTTGGTATTATATTAAATATCTTGATTTTAACCTATAAATTTTGAAAAAATTCTAAAAGCAAGCAAAAAAGTTAGGTTATGGTGCTGGTAGTTATAGTTAAAAAAGGTTTGTAAGTCTCTCTTAAATATTGCTTTTTTTACGAATACAACGGTAAATCTTTAACGTTAATCTGATCTTATATGTCCTATTTCACCTGAAAAACAACAAACCTTCACTCGTTCTCGTTCGGTGTAAAAAAATAATTTAGATTTGATTATTTAATAATGACATGTAAAGGAGTAGCGCCAAAAATAATCTAATTATGCCGCATGTCAATGTCAACCGACAAAAACCGTCGACGTTTACGCATCCTTCAAGTCACATTCGAATACTTAACCTGGTTGATCCGGTTATTTAAGTTCGTGACGCCCTCTAACCGGTTTTTGGTAAAAGAGAATAAAGACAACCGTAAATATATAAAAATAAATGTCAGTTTTGGAACAGAAATTCCTACCATCAATCAATTCTTCATCCCGAAAGCACCTCCAAAAATTTTTCAATGGCAAAAATATTATAAGTAACATGATTGAACGACATTTTTTTAACTACATATTGCTTACCAAAAGGTAATACGTTGTGCTTTAGTTAAGTGATTCAAATTTTTACTAGTTCGAATATAATGCCACATTTCTTGCAGTTTTCGAGACCGCGTCCTGATTTTATATTTGTTTTTCTGGGGATTGCTCCTGTAATATTTTATATGATAAGCTTTTACGAAGTACATTATCTTCTTCACTATAAACATTGTAAAATACCTTTTTGGTTGTATACCAGTATAGCCCTTTTTTGGTTGTATATCTGTATTTTGCGAAAGAATCGCATCTCTAGAAGCAAATGCATTATGAAGTATATTATCTTCTTCACTATAAACATTGTACAATACCTTTTTGGTTTTATACCAGTATCAGGTCCGGATCTACGATTATTCCGAGCCGGGACAAGAACTTGACATTGGCGCCCCTTTCCACCAGCATTTGAGTGGTTATATGAATTTGGCGCCCCATTGAATTGCTGCCCGGGGCAGGTACCCCGGTTTGTCTCCTCGTAGATCTGGGGCTGACCAGTATAGCACATTTTTGGTTGATTATCTGTATTTTGCGCAAGAATCGCATCTCTAGAAGCAAATTCATTATGAAGTTTTATTATCTTCTTCACTATAAACATTGTACAATACCTTTTTGGATCTGTATTTTGCGAAAGAATCGCAACTCTAGAAGTAAATTCAGCGGTTTAATCCAATATTATATTTAATAATGTGGGTTAGTAAAATAATTTCAGACAATTATAACATCAAGTAATACTTAAACCAATTTTAGGGTTTACGATTGATTAGTAATACTACTTTAGTTTATTGGATCCTTTGTTGGTGAATAATTTTATTTAAAAATTGAATACGAAACGTTGATCATTCAAGTGTAATTTGCTTTGCATTATCGGTGCTCTACAATTTTTTATGCAATTTATTTATAATTATAGTACCTATTTATAACTCGATCTCATTGCAGCATTAATTGTTTTAAATAATTTAAATTATAAAACCACATATTTTCGAGTGTTATAAATACTTATAATAAAAAACAACTTAAACACAATATAAAAATTAAGCAAATGAAACGCCTTACGGAAATTGAGAAGCCTTTGGTTGGTTTTTCAAATTTTCCAAGTTTTTCATTTCTTGCAACTGCAGATGTACATATCCTGGTATATTGCTAATGGTAATCACTGGTTTAGCAAATTTTGGTATAACTAGAAGTAAATCCAAGTCGAATTCTTCAGGCTTTCCCACTTTTAAACCATCGTAGTAACTACCACCATAAAATACTTCTTGATATAAAGATTTAAATAAAGGATTATCTTTTTTCATTTGGGCAATAATGTTATCGATTACCTGTAAATAATTATTTTTAATAATAAGTTAATATACAGTCGAGTCTCTGGCACGGGACTTTAAATTAGCTCGTTATAAGAGGACTTCGTTAGGAACGTCTTCTTAAATATTTCGAACAACAGTTTTATTTTGTAGTTATAAAATCAAATTTTATAAATCTTTAAAACCGGTCCAGGATACGTTGAAATCACTTGGCTGGGATTTACCCCACTCGCTATATTCACCAGACTTGGCTCCTGATTAGCATTTATTTTCATTAATGCGACACGCACTTCAAGAACAGCACTTAACCTCTTCAGGGACATTGGCACATATGTGTACGTTTAGAAAATTTTAAATATAGGTAATTAAACGTGGTCTGTACACTGGAACAAAAAATGGACGTTTTTAAAAATTTTTTTTTTTAAAATTTGTCCCTGAAGAGGTTAAAAACAGCCAAGGAAGTGAAAAATTGGGTAGGTATTTGAATTGTTTTCTTCAAAAGACGAATAGGTGTTTTTTGCGTGGCATCTACAAATTGCTAGATAGATGAAAAATTGTGTAGCTAGCGGTGGAAAATACCTGCATTTTTATTTTTTTTTCTTAAAATAACCTGTTTTTTCTTCATTAAAAAAAACTCGGAAATTAATGCATACACTATCAAGCAGACAAGAAATAAAACGTAAAATCCTTTCTAATAATGATGCGTAGTTTAGGCTGCTTTGCAGGGACTTCCCCGATACCACACCTTTTAAAATTTACTGCAATTAATTAAAACTTACACGTTTTGGAATTGTTTTACAGTTACCTGACAGTTATTTACGTCACTTAATAATAAAAATAAATTTAATTTAGTATTTAGAAAAAAACTTACTACTGCTTTCAGTATTCGATTATTTAATTTTATATCATCTTCTGGTAAAGTTATGTAACTTTGATTTATATCTTGCAGTACATTCTCCATGTAATTATATTTTGTGGTTTCACACATATTTTACCTACAAAATAAAATAATTTTATTATTAAAACATTACACTCGTCGTGACACTACATTACTTGTTCGTGACCAATCGCAAAATGTTGATGTTGAAGAACAAGGACAACAGACGGAACAGAGTTGTCTGCAGTTGTTTGTGTGGTAGTGGTAATGTATATGCGCGTCATTTATTTATAATTTTCATACGAAGGAACCACAGGTGTGCAACTTAATGTTAAATTTTTGTTCGCTAATGACGAAACAACGAGGAGAACTTGCAAAGATGGCGCGGCAAGCGCCAACCGCTGAACGCGGGAAATTTGAGTAGAATATATATTTAATTTAAAAAATATAAAATGTAGTAGATTGATTTAAAATCGATAGATTCGTTTTTTTCTTTCTTGATAACCAAACTATGAATATCAAGAAAGTCAAAAACAAAATCTAATCGATTTTAGATCAATCTACTACTCATGTAGTTGAAAAATCTTCGGTTTTGATAAAAATAAACAATAATAACTCTGTTGTGATTTTTATTCAATCTTTGAAATTATGCATTTACAAAATAAAATAACAAACATAATTATAACAAAATATAAGGACATTAATGTCCAACGAAAGAACCCTTTAACAAGTGGGATTACAGAATACGATCTCCAACGAAGTTCGTTTGAAACTTCATAACAAATCCAAACAAATATCTTATACAATAACGAAAAGGTTACAGAATAGGGGTGCAATCGTCTTTTTATCAAAGACGTGCAATTTTATCTAAGAATAACAAAAAAGTTCACTTACCGACTTATTCGACAAACAACCACCAACAAAAAAAACAATTTACTACAATTCAAAAGTTCATGAAAACGTAACCTAACAACGAAACAATTACTTTGGTATTTTGTGGAAACCAGGTGGTGGTGGAAACAACCCAAGGTAATTCTAATTTCCAGTGTTCCCAATATGATAATGTTTTCATATAATAGAATAAGTACATAGTTAAGTACTCGATTTGATCAGATGGAAAATAATGCATATTTTCTACTTCATTTTCTTCACTTCTACAAACTAAACAAATGATTTACCTCATTTGCTTTAAACGATGGACCCAGGATAAGTTAACCTTTAAAATATTAAGTTAATATTAAACAAAATTTAAAAAAAACTCGTCGTGCTTACCTAACAAATATACAATACATTTGGAGCCAGAATAAAGATAATTTTTATTTAACCCTTCAGAGAACCAACGTTTAGCAACACGTAAATAGAACAACCACAGATTAGAACAACTAAGGATGTTTTCAAGGTTTCTTTTCTAAGACGTCCTTCTAACCAAAATAAGTATTTTTTATCTAAGAATAATATGTTTGTAGGAAATGTTAACTTACCGACTTATTTCAAAAACAACCACCACGAAAAGAAACAATTTACTGGAATTCAAATGTCTATAAAAACATAACCAAAGAAAATATAGCGTGAAGGCGTGAACATAACCATACAAAACAACCAAAGCCGCCAAAATCGGAATTAAAATTGACATGACTGACACCTATTGACAGTTGTTGTAAGGGAAACTGCGGAAACTGTAAATTGCTCCAACGGTGTCATCTATGCACCTTCTCCTCCTCAAGTTGAGGAAGACAGTGCGATTGCGCAAATATGGGTTAGAGAGAGATACATAAAAGCGAACAAATTTGCTATATGAGTTACCTACCCCTGGAAGGAACTTACAACGATTTTATTTTACTAGACAAACGAAGAAATAACCACCTACATTATATCGAATAAATTATGTAATAATCGTTTTATTTAATGTGTAAGTATTAATAATATATTTAAATAAATTAAGTATTGGTAGAATAATAATTTATCTTATTGCTGTGTTAATTATTTAGCTGGCGATTAAAACAACGGCGTGCTATCTCACATATTTTTCGTTTAGGTTATAGAATGCAGTGGTGTAGCAAAGATTTGAGGTTCCCAAAGGTTGGGCTGAATCTAGTGGCCTAGAAATTGTGAAATTTTTCTAGAAAGTTTTTTAATTTTCCAAAAGTAAGAAAACATTTATTTCAATATTCAACTACAGAATAAACCGTAAAATAAAAAATTAAATAAAACATTTTAAAAAAGCCTTTTATTTAAAATTAAAAAGGTGCTAAGAAGTTAAAATAATTTTATAATTATGAATAAACTTGAAATTATTAAAATTGAAATAATCTTGAAATTCATAATATAAAACGTGGGGTTTTGAATTTCATACATAAACATCGGGCCTTCTTATTCTGTTTTAAAACCTCTTCATTGGGTAGAGTTTGCGCCAAGAAAGATGAAGGGGCGGAACCAATTTCTCGCGCAGTAGATATGGAGAAATAACGTTCTAGCGCTGTCGTGCATTTATTTCACGTTTCTGCACATTAGCTCCACAGCGGGGTCTACAGTTTCTTACTTAGAGAACTGTAAAGAGGGGGATTTTCGTTCCAATGTTACCAAGCAGAAGGGTATTCAGAGAGAGGAACTCGTGTTGGTACTGGCAGCAACGTCCCTTGATTTCGCTAGCATGTAAGTTATAAGTACGTTAGCTAAATGGGCTAAGCTGGATCGGCTTCGTTACTTGTAATTCCACTGATCCTCTTGGACCTGCAAAGGGTCTGGTATCATTTCCAAAGCGGAAGACTGGTCGATTAAAACATTGATCCGTTTCACCCTAGTGGTCCGATTCACGGATATAGTTCAGTTTGACGCGAGCACTTTTCGAAGCCACACGTTACGACTTCGCACGTATATCAAAATATAATATAATTTTATTATTCATTCAATTTGGTTGGTAGTACCACAAATTTTAGAATTTGTATAATCTACCAATCAGGATGCATTGTCATTGCATAAACAAAAATACTTGAAAAAGGGTTTAAATATACCTTAATTAAAAATATCCCCCTACGCTAGGGCCGTCCAACTCGGTAAAGTACTGGAAAGGGGATCGATCTATCTTTTTTTCGTTAAATTTAAGCAAAAAAAACCCTAAACAGTGAAATTTGCTCGATGTTAATTTTACGTACTTTTTGTCCGTGCGGCGTCGAAACCAAGGCGTCAAAATGACCGGCCACCCCGAATCACCCCTTTCTACGGTAGTTGTTTAACTTAAGCTCGTTCTTTTCACAAAGAACATGGGATGCAGGACGCTCTTGATTGTTTCATAATATAGTATATCCATATGTACGAAGTATTTCGCGAGCAAAGCTCACTTCATCTCATTTGTCGTAACAAAGACCTAGCGGTTAAGAAAAACGCTAAAATACTAGTATTTCTGCAAGTTTATAACGGTTCGAGCGGTGGATGAGTAAATCGTTATCAGCACTGTTAGACACTTACAGCAAAAAGACAAACGCAGGCTCCTTTTCCCCAAAATCGCCGAGTCTGAGAGCGTCAGAATAACGCCTAAAAGTGCAAAAGTGCCACACGGTGAATGCCAAAGCAGGCCATGAACTGCAGAAAAATTACTTTCAAATTACATTGTACCAATGCAATTTCTTGAAGAGAACAACTGATCTTGGTTGGTGGTAAGACATTGTAATGATCCTTGAATTTTTCAATTTATTTTGTTTGTTTTATTATGTAAGTCTTGATAACTTAGCTAGTTAATTTCTATTGAGACTAGTAAATACAACGTAAATAACTCAATATAGTAATGTGTATATCAAGCTGGGAAGGTTGCCTTTTACTGGGCGAGCAAAGCAGAATGACCCAAAAGCAATTTTAGGTTAAAAGCATATATTATGCAGATTTACTTAAAGCACTAACTCATGGGTATTCTAATAACTTAAGGCTTTCTCTAGATTTCAGTTCTAATTCTATATTTTTAATAACAAAATCAAGATATTCTGATGGTGGCAAGCTTATAAGGTGGTCTCATCTTTTATGATGTAAACGTCAGACATATGGCTTAATTATAAATAATTTTTAATTTCCCCCCAATTTTTCTCTTACTTTCCCGAATTAAAAATAATAAAACAAGCTGAATATCAAATTTACGAAGACGTAGGGAAGCTGGTCAAAAATGGCCTCAAAGAATTCCATGCATACAGACGACGAACAACGTGCGCTCACACCAAGTTAAATAAAAGTTTTTAAAAAGAGAAAGCTTTATAACGATTGATTCTTCACTGCTATTTATTTCTTTCTGTGGGAAAGTCGGAGCAACCCGATTTTCAAATAAACTTATAGCCGGTTACAGAAACTATATGATACATGATTAATCACTGTTTAGTTCATCCAGATCAAATATGAACCAATGGAAAATTACTAGTAGCGTTAACAAACCATTAACTATATCATATTATTTCTGAAACCGGCCATTAGGTCAAATAGGCCGCCAGTTGGGCCTCCATTTCCATCATTAAGTGTAGTGGTTGGAGTCCCAAGAGCGCCTCTATGGCTGCAGTGGGTGTCGTGGACATCGCCCTCGTGATTCCCAAGCAGGTAGAATAGAGGGAGGTAAGAGTCCGCATGGGACAAGAGTCCTAAATTCAAATATCGGGCTACAGTTAAAAAATTTGCATCATTTTGCGTAAGGTGTAGTTAGTAGTTATCAATTACAGTGTCTGAACGAAATTTTATCGCGCAAAGCTGGTTTGCTGGAAAACCATGAGGTAAGTACGATTTTGTATATGTCTGATGTAAAATTAGCTCTTATAGATATCACGTTCTAATGTAGGAAATTTGTATTAACCATAGCTAGTATATTTTTTATTGAAAACACATGTTTCTTGCTACAAACTTATAGGTTAGAATCGATGTTATGTTTGATGGTCTGGAAAAGTCAACACGCGGAAATGTTTTTGAGTACTTGGGGCAAGAGTCCTCTTACAAAGTGGGGCATAAGTCCGCATGCGGACATATCGCACCGCCAGTTCAATAGGGTTGCAAGTGCAAAAGGAGTAATTGTTGAGAAATCAAGAAAACAGTTTCATAGTTACTTAACACTTAATGAGTTCATAGGAACTTATCTTTTACCTCAGTTCGTTTCTAAACAAAATTTTGCTGATATGGCAGTATTCTACAATAGCTATGATTGCAAACAACCGCAATACAGCAATAACTAAAAACAGACCAATTTTGCACTTGCAACCCTATTGAACTGGCGGTGCGATATGATGGCGAAGTGCTTTGTTTAGGTTGTGAGGAACACTATGAGGATCCACCAACAGAAGAGTGGATTCAATGCGATAGTTGCAAACAATGGTGGCATGAAGAGTGCACGAATTACGAAACTGGCCACTTTATTTGTGACCATTGTTGAATTTTTTCGACATTTTATCTTCTTTAAAATTCTTGATATCTTATACGTTTGTTAATATTGTTTATTACTTTTCTTTTTAAATAAATGATTTATTTTAATGTGACTTAAACTAGTGCGGAATTTTACCCCACCAGTTGCGGTCTCTTGCCCCACCTATGGGGCAAAAGTCCCATTTTGCCGCAACATGTTTGTTATTTTTTTCAATACACACCGTTTTCAAATCAGGGCACTACTATTATTTATAAGAAAGTAGAAATACTGTACAAACTTCTCATGCAAATATTCAGCTGATTGAATAAAATATAGAAGCGTAAAAAAATGCAATGTACTAAGTGCGGACTCTTACCTCCCTCTACTCTAAGTCTTTGCAACTTGTTGAGTTTTGTAATACTATCCACTTTACTGGCTTTGTGCCACCAAATAAGGGATGCATAATATGTTCCTGTGGGTATCATAACTTTGGTGTAAAGCCAAAAAACCACATTTGGTTTCAGTCCCCACGTCTTTCCGATCATTCTTCTACAGGCCCATAGGGCCTAGTAGCAAAGCAAACTAGGGCAAAGCCCTAGTTGCTTTGATTTGTACTTCGTTAACACAGCACGGTTTCAAAGATCTCGGGTTATAAGCTTAGATTATTTGTTAGTTTCTGTTCTTTATTTATTAAGAGAAATACCTACGAATTTTTTGGTCCTAACAAGGACCGATTTAACACTTCGAACACAACATGATAGTTGCAAGGAGTACCTATGAATTTTCCATATTTTGTTGTTTCTTTTTTATTGACCTAATACTTATCTATAGTTCCATACGTTTCGTAGAGTTAAATTTAAGCATTTAAGGCTGTACTAAATTTTAGGTCAGTTTTATGACTCTCACCATAAATGTAATTTGCAATACTCATAAGTAGTAGGTACCTACATGTTAAAAATTAAATCGCAAAATTCGAACAAAATTTTAATTTAATAATTATAGGCTAGACACTTTTACAATTAAGAAGTAAATTGTTATTAGTAAAATTTGAGCAAAATATAATGCTTTTAATATTATTATAGGTTTTTTGTTTAGTTTTAATATAAGAATTATTAATATAATAAAATAAAATAAAAATAATAAAATGGAATATAAAAATTGTTTTCACCAGTCTTGGAATAATTTTTGGTTGAAATTTATTATAAACTTGATCCACATCCGTTAATAATTTTCAATTTTTTAAAGTTAGCTGATGTTTGAAAATCAGTAAACTCTCGAGTCGTTACTAAAACAAATTAAAAAATCATAGCTTAGTGAAGAGAAAGGTGTTAAATATTTTATATTCTTACATAAATATTTAGCAACCACATATTCATCAGTTGAATCTCTTTTAATGTGGGCTATAATTCTTTTTAACCTGTTGGACATATCGTTCAAAGTAGTTTCACTTAAACTAATCAAATTATTCTTGGAGTTCCAGTAGTACAAGATTTTCTTGCTTTCCAATTGTTTTTGGTATTTTTCCAACATCTGGTAAAGATAAATAATAATTTGTAATTTAGGGCTAAAAATCTTTTGTTTGTGCGTTGGAGGTTTTTTTATAAATCGCGTCAACAGGTTATAAAATGAACTCTAACAACTTTTTTCTGAAAAGAAATCTACCTTTTATAGGCTTTATTTTAAACGAATATAAAAAACCTCAAACGTACCTTTAAATGTAAACTCTTACTTACAGTCATAAAAACGTAACTTAAAGGGTTACTCCACAGCGTTTTATTGTTCTCGAGTTCCCATAAGAAAATCGTTTTTATGTAATAACTAGCAATGCCTTTATGATCTAAAGTATCCCTTAATTTCTAAAAAAAATTATTTTAGTGAGATTATTACATTTATTAAGTATTTTAACCCATATTACCTTAAATAATTTTATGGTTGGTTTTAAATTTTGATATCCACTGATCAATACTCTTTCTTGCTCTTGTAAGGACAATCTCCAATACTTATCTACATTACTAGTTTTGGAGGGTTTCTTAGGGACAATGAAAAAATCGGATACTTGGTTCCCATTCTGCAAATTTTTAAATATTGAAAATTATACTACATATTTTTTGAAATTTTCTTCTAAACTTGTAATTTATTATACCATGATTTTTTATGTTACTTTCCCATTTATATAGTAAAGGAAATTATTGTAATCGAGTCAAAAATCAACTTCGCGTAGGTACATTAGAATTTCGATTGAAGGTATCATTTTGATTGTGTACGATTTTTGGAACAATATGTGGATGTGTGAACAGTTCTTCGGCTACGAGTACGAACAAAGGCGCGCACCATTGACTTGAAATTTTGCACACTAGTTTATACAAACAGTGTAAAGAACTGATTTGATTTTGGTAGTAATTCCACCGCTGGAACCTCTTTTATTTGAGTTTTGTTGATTTTGAATGACGCGCATGAATGGATTAACGAGATTACATTAGTCTCAAAAAATCTTTTATAAAAATGACAAATGATTGTATGGTTATTTACAATGTCTCAACGCAAAAACTCATTTCTTTGTTGAAAATCGTTTACAGGTGTTTATCAGTGGATCAATGAAAATAAAGCAGGCCTGCATCTATGGAAAGTATAATTTATTAATTTCTATTTATTTACTTTTTTAAATGGGAAAGTCATGTGTTGTGTTACATCAGATTTTTTAGTTATTAGAAATAACATTTGGACCATGTTAACAAAAAAGCGACCGAGTGTTATTTTTAGTGTGTAGTAAGAATCATTGGTAATATTGACCAATGGTCAATAATATTATCAATATTATTGATAATAATATCTGTGGTGTCAAGGAAAAGCGAGCCAAGACAAAACAATTTTCTTAAGAAATTTCTGGGACTTGACTCGCTTTTCCATGACATCACAGATCTATTGAGTTTTTTGGTTACGGATTAAAAGTGCAAAATCAAGTTTCACCTGTTGATCGATTATAAGAGTGTATTCAAAAATATTCAAAAGAGCTACTTTTAGCGGTAATAATTCTACGGTATTAAAAGGAACTACTTTCACGCAGCCTACAGAAAAAAATAGATGCTCCATAAAAACATCGCCTGGTCAATTTTTTATTAACATGGACAAGTTAAAAATTTTTTTTTAATAGAACAAAACTTACTTTTTGTACTACATTTTTACGGTAGGGTTTTCCAGGCCAATGTTCCTTTGTAAATACAAAACATGGAACTAAATCCACGTCCATGACTACATTTTTGTTATTAATCTTACCCTTTAATTTGAGGGTATGTGCTGGTCCTCCCTTATGCATTTTAGCCTGTAATAATTAAAATTAGCAAACATTCTAAAAAGTGACGTATAGCGTAAGTCAGATTCTGATTTAGTATTTTACAGTGGATCATCTAACTCATCATCATTTAAATATTTGAACTTGAATTTTTAAGTCTTGCGCTTATGGTATTTGCAAATGGGTACTTAAGAGTTCCTGGTGGGCGAGAAAACTTTTCAAATCGAATTCAGACAACATTAATAGAAAGTATTAATTGGTTTTTAATAGTTTTTTTTATATAAAAAGAAAATTATCGACTAAATTGAGTTTCGACTGTATTTAAATTTTGGTTTGTAAATATTGTGATTTCAATAGAAGCTTTATAGAATTTAATTTCATGTGGATGAATTAGGTGGTCCACAGTAAAATGTACTTTATGTACTTTAGTTATCAAGTGAATTAAAAAATGTAGTATTTCCAAAAATGCTTTACACCACTTTCAGCTTTAAAAATTATCCATTGCAGTTCAGATTAGCCAATACTTCCGGTCACATAGCCACCAATCTAGATAATTGTACGAGGCCGAATGCCGAGCAGCGTCCCGAGATAGCCAAACGAGTTAAAGCTGAACTTCAAACGGTCTCTCAGAGTTAACCAGGAAGGTGGTTGTGAGGCCGAAAGTACTGATTAATATGAATTACAATTGATGCTTTCTGAATTAAAGCCGTCTAAAAAATTATTATTAAATATAAATTACCGTTAAACTTCCTTGTGAGGTGATAATTATACTTTCACCTGCTGCAGATTTTTGAAACTTATTCAAAGCTTTAGTTATTATACCTTCAAGCCAAGCAGACACTTTGCTCGTATTTAAGTAAAATTGGTCGTTTAATAAATTCGATAAGTTGCTGCAAAAGAAAAAAAAATAGAATATTATAGACTGCACTTATTGTTTTATATTTAATTATGCACTTTGTATTTAAATTGTTTTAGTTCAGAAGTAAGAATTTTAATTTTAGTGTAAATGTTAATTTTAAATATTTTCTAAATATTAAAAATAATAAACAACACGGACGGAGAACGTATTTGTGATTAACAAAGACAATAATGTACGTTGTTATTATAATCGAGAATACCATGAGTAATTTAAGACTTGCCGACTATGAATAAATTAGATGTTTGATATTATTACAATCTTTTCCCTGTGAATCCTGATACTTTGTATAGTCTGACAGGAAATCGGTCCCGTTTGTGTCTAACTTGACAGGTTTTACTTTATACAGATGCTAATATTATACAGGGTAAATGAGACCATCCGTAACAGTAATTTTTACAAAGCGGTTAGTCGTAGAGAGTTGGGTCAAAAAAATTTATTATAAAAGCCGTAATAAATAATCGGATGGTGATATAGTATTTACCGAAACAGTCGGCATCCCGAGTAGTTTGCTCCAGAATGTCCAGAACTGTTTCGGTTACAATATTTTTTTAAATTATTTTAAACAACTTTCAATATGATATTATAAAGTAGTAAATAATTTAATTTTCTCAGAAACTAAAAACAGAGCTTTTTTAAGCTTGGTAGAGTAGTTCCGGTTCCAGTAGAGAGCGGTCGGAGCATAACGGTTAAGTACGTTGACTGTTGACACGAAATGCCCGGTTCGATTCCGGATAAGGTAAAAGCTTTATTCTGGCCGTTCTTATACAGAAAGGAGGGGGAGCCCTACTGTATACGTACTATGCATGTCCCAAGAAAGCAGTATTCGCAAAAATGATAAGCAATTGCTCATCATGAATGCTGTCACGACCGACGTCCGAATTCGGGCAAAAACGACCAAGAAGAAGAGTAGTTCCAAAGAAAGAAGAAAAGGCGTAGCCAAAATCCGGCGCAGTAGAAATCGCGTGACACCCAATTCCACCAATTTATTGACACCAACATAAACACGATTGTACGAGTTTTGGTTTCTGCGCATTAACTCCACCTTTTCTTTTTTCTTTGGAACACATGGCTACACATATTTGTGTGACTTTCATAAATATTTTGACGATTTTTGGTAATGTTGACATTTCTGATTGTCGAGATATTCGCGAGCGTCGCGTGCATTTAACGCAATGTAATATTAGGTGTGACGAAACAGCAACTTTGACATTTTTTTTATCTCGATAACTAAAAACAGGATTAAGTGTAAACTTCGCCAGAATTATCTTCATTATGCAGATAATATACTGTAAAAATTTCAAAAGCTTCTAAAAAGTTATAAAATAGGTTTTCCTACAAAACTTGCTTATTTTTCAAAGGTCTTTTCAACAATACCACTTTCAACCTATTATGTCATTTAAAATTCTGGAGTTCTGGATATTCTGGAACAAACTACCCGGGATGCCGACCTTTCCGGGAAATAATATCACCATTCGATTCTTAATTACGGCTTTTATAATAAATTTTTTTGACCCAACTCATCCAACCATCTCTTCAAAGCATTAACTTACATACTAGTTGTGATGAGAGTGTATGTTGGAAAATACGAAACGTCGATCATTCAGGTGTAATTGCTTTGCATTATCGGCGCTCTACTGTAACACCCCGGAAATTAAGGGTTGATTTCGGGTTGTTTGTTTTTCTAGTTATGATTTTTTTAAAGGATTTAAAAGTTAAAATGCAATTTTAGATGTAAAAGAAAATAATTTGTGTACGTCTATGGAAATGCAGTAATTCAAATGTGCTGACATTTTATAAAATTTTTCGGTTCTTATATCTTTGGAATCAGCGTAAAATTACGTTAAAATTAAAAATATCGACGGAATCGAGTCGAAATTACTTTGAGCAAAAAATTCAAATTTAACTTTGCAACAAAGTAAATTACTACATTGTAATGTAGAAAATATACCTACGTATTGCAGGTGTGCTACGTGCGGAGATACGAAGAGAATTTGATGACCATTTCCGCTTAGATAAGGATTACGCTTCCCGTCTTAGTGACAAGATTTTAGGCCATTTCTTAATATTGGTCCTACAAAGAAATGAATTGTATATTTGTAACGTTTAAGAGATAACGATTCCAAATATCTAAAAATAATTTGAAAAAGTCAAAAAATGTAGAAATTAGAAATAAATTTTCAATTACCAGTAGACGCGTGTGGGAATTGCTAAGTCGGCTATTTCTACGCGCAGAAAAAAAAAATGTATCTTCCTCTAATTGCGGAAGAACGTCTTTTACTCACATGGATTTTAACATAAGAAATAAAAAGATTCACTTTGGAAGAGAAGTGGGTCAGATGTTATAAATATGGGTAACTGTACTGATAAGGGGGAGTCTCATCGTTACCTGCATCAAAATTGCGTTGCTCGAGGAGCGATCATAGACGCTTTTTGATAAGGGTACAAATTCGAAGACTCCAATGCGCGATTTTGTTTTGAATTTTGATAATTGAGTTTTGTACAGTACAAAAGCTCAATTAGTAATTTTGTTTGCAACTATTTATCGAACTATTGTTTGAATAAATAAGTTAGTGGTAATCAATTAAATTAAATAATTTAATTAATTTTCTCGACTTAAATAAATAAGTTAAGTTTTTGTGGTTTTGCTGAAACAACTAAAGGTAAAAATTTATTGTTTACTGATAAATGATTTTATTTTGTGTGCGCGTTTGTCAAATCATAATTTGAGAACGCAAATTTTTGTATTCTAACGAGTTGTTAAGGAAATGTATATGGGTTCCTTATATTATAATAATTGATTGGAGTGAGATTCGCTCATCAGGTTATTGATACTTAATTTTAAAGGATAATCGCGAGACGATTGTTTCCTCGTTTGTTGATAGTTTTGGCTGCATATAAGTTTAGCCAATATTATTTAATCGTTAAAGTAAGGTTTGATAAGTTAATCTGTTTTATGTTTAATTTTGGAAATCTGAATAATTGATATTCAGAGACGGAAACAATTTGTAGTTGATTGAATGTTTCGTCAATTATTACTTTCAAAAGTTATTTTGTTGTTTATACTGTGGCAAAAGTGTTGTCATATTATAATTTCGAGTTAATTATTTTGTAAATTTTTGTAAATAATTCAGTTTAATTTAATAAATTGTTATATTTGGGAAATATTAATTCTTTTATTTTGAATTTAAAAGAACCCCATAAAATAAAGTGGAAGTTTTTTCAAAAGTTAATGATTCCTACGTTTTCCCAAAATCACTGCAAAGGGCACCTTTCACCCTACGTTAGCCAGCGAAATTCACGTCATTCGTGAAGATTGGGAAATCAAATCAGGGCTACCAAAACGTATCGAAGAGGTCCAGGACAACTAGAACAAAGGAAATTGTCTGGTGGCAGCGTATAAAACTAAAAATAGACTGTCCTTTGTTACCGTGGAACCTCCGTCGATATTCCCAAAAATTCAGGAGTATCTCAAAACTCGAGAAATTTTTGGGAAACCAAATAAATTTAGAGAACGTTATTAAACAAATTGGAACCAATACAAAACGCATCACTGCGAATGATATTAGGAGCATATAGAACAACACCTATAGAGAGTCTACTTTGCGAATCAGCAGTTCCATCTTTAAAAACACGCAGAGAAATACTAACAACAAGATATGCACTAAAAATAATCACAAACCCAACACATACTTCCTACACAAACGTACTATCCCGAAGAAACACACTTCGATATCGACAATTCCCTAATCGTCCAAAACCATTCCATATAAGATTCAATTCTATCCTCGAAAACGCCCAATACCAGCTACCAAAAGTGTTTATAAACAAGAAAGTCAAAATAGAACCATGGACCATACCGGAAATAATAATCAATCTGGAACTTTAACGACACAAGAAGCAAATTACAAATAAACAAATATATATTACTGAATTCGGCCTCATATTGGATGGATACAAATCCTTTGAGCGCATTTTTACGGATGCTTCAAAAAAAGAGGGTGGTGTAGGGTGTGCTTTTTTGCATAATGATACAAACAAGCAATATCGCTTGCCCAATAACACTTCAATACACACAGGCGAACTTACAGCCATCTATCAAGCACTAAAGTATATATTAACACAAGATAAGGAGAAATTTTTAATCATTACAGATTCTTTCAGTGCATTACAATCATTAAAAACCAACAACAATCACATCAATTATATCATAACCAAAATAAAAAAATTACACTACCAGCTAGAACAAATACAAAAGACAGTAGTTTACATATGGGTACCATCACATGTTGCAATACAAGGAAATGAAGCAGTCGATCAACTAGCCAAAAATTCAATAACTAATCCTGACGCAAAAATAAAAACACGCATGCTCCATACTGACGCTGCGACTGCTATAAAATAGTATATTATACTACAAGGGAGTAAAGTTACTCTTTTCAGTCCCGAGACAATTTTGTACCGAGGCCGTAGGCCGAGGTGCAACAAGCAATCGAGGGACGAAAAGGTACTTTACTCCCACGTTGTATATACTATTTTTCACAATTGCGATGAAAAATTTCGCGAATAATTGCAAATTTTACGTTAAATAATTATGTTTAATTTGAAAAAGCGTCTAGTGATCAAGTCGCCAATTACATTAAAAAAATGAATAGTGTAACTATGTAATATAAAAATATTGTATTGACGTGTTATCGTTATTATTGTTCGAATTTCGAAGAGTGAAGCGTGAAAATGAATGTTAAAATTGACGTTGAAGAGGCCGCGAGGCAGGCAGTGATGGGATGTCTGCCGAATAAATCTGTAAAAATTTACAAAAAACAATACGGCGTATATCTTGATTTTTGTAAGGCCAACGAAATTTCGCCTACGGTCGAAGAAAGCCTACTGGCTTTCTTCTTTGAACAATCTAAAAAATATAAACATGTGACCATGTGGTCGCATTTTTCCATGCTCAAGGCTCTGATTAAAGCAGAGCATAATTTGGACATCGGGCGATTCCCCCGGTTGGTGGCCTTTCTCAAGAGGAAGAACGACGACGGCGAAGAACAAAAGAAATCGCAGGTGTTTACAAAGGAAAGCGTCTTACAGTTCGTAAGGGACGCACCTGCGAAATTATTCCTTGCGAAGGTAAGTCATCTACAGAAACTACAATATTTGCCGTATTTTTAACCTTTTTTTATTTCTAGATCGTAAACCCCCGGTTGGTGGCCTTTCTCAAGAGGAAGAACGACGACGGCGAAGAACAAAAGAAATCGCAGGTGTTTACAAAGGAAAGCGTCTTACAGTTCGTAAGGGACGCACCTGCGAAATTATTCCTTGCGAAGGTAAGTCATCTACAGAAACTACAATATTTGCCGTATTTTTAACCTTTTTTTATTTCTAGATCGTACTTATCATTGGGATTGCTGGAGCCTGCAGGTCGGACGAGCTACTGAATCTGCAAGCCGCAGATGTTAGGGATTTGTCCGGAACAAGGCAGGTATCGCGGACCAGATTTTTGGTGGACGCGCGAGCACGTCGTCCGACTCCAGGCCCGCGAACATGTCGTCAGACTCCGAACCACTAAAGAAAAAGCTTAAATGCACTGATATCGATCTGCAAGACTTGCAGAGGCTTGTTTCCATGAAGTCCTGCAATGTTTCTAATATAAATATATATTTTAATTCTAAATAAATAATAATTTTACTAGAATAACGGATTTTGATTTTTACACCCTCTAGCGGGGTGTAAAATCCATTTTTACGACCTGCACCGGGGTGTAAAATCCATTTTTACGACCTACTGCAGGTCGTAAAATGCATGTTGAATGCAGGTATAAAAAACGCCCCTTTACACCCGCAAATGCGGGGCTAAATCGCAATTGTGAAAAATAAAATATATGAACAATGGCAAAATCACTGGAAAGAATCTAACCAAAAACTACTCAAAATTAAGACATCTATTAAACCGTGGAAAAATTTAGAACAACACACTAGAACACTGGAAACCGCTCTAACCAGACTTCGGCTTGGACATACAGCAATTACGCATTCATATAGACTGGCGAAAGAGCCGCTGCCACTGTGCACGGAGTGCAGTGCAGTGCTAACTGTCGAGCACATAATGGTAGAGTGTCCCAGTTATGCGGAACAGCGAGAGGAGAGCGGTATCTTAGGAAAAATGGAACAGGATTTAAGTCCAGAACGAGGAAATACAACCAATGCGATCAACTATCTTGAAAAACTAAATTTAATCAATAAAATATAATAACTGTACCATACAAAGTGCTAATAACCGCGTAGTTGAAGCACGTTAAACTATAAATAAAAAAAAAAAAAAAAAAAAAATTTAGAGAACATTCTGGGGTGACTTTTTATTTAGGCCAAGTAAAAAGGTTTTTGTGTTTCTAAAATTATTATCAAAATTTTAAGAGAAAATTTTATAATTAATTTTAATAACGCACCCCCGGTTGTTACACTACAATTTATTATAAAAGTATTTATAATAATTCGACCTCGTTGCAGCATTACAATAATTTATTGTTTTCAATAATTTAAATTATAAAACAACATAATATTGTCGAGTGTTATATAAATAGGTTCTTGTAGTATAAACAACTTAAACATACATAAATATAAAAACTATTTAAGTAAATAAATGAAAACGCCTTACGGAAATCGAGAAGCCTCTGGTTGGTTTTTAAATTTTTCCAATTCTTGCAATTGCAGATGGACATATCCAGCCATATCGCTAACGGTAATCACTGGTTTAGCATATTTTGGTATAACTAGAAGTAAATCCAAGTCGAACTCTTCGGGCTTTCCTACTCTTAAACCATCGTAGTAACTACCGCCATAGAATACATTTCGATATAAAGATTTAAATAATAGATTGTCTTCTTTCATTTGGGTAACAATTTTATCGAGTACCTGTAAATAATAACAATTTATACAGTTATTATACATTTACAGCCGTATTCATAAAAAACTTAAAACAGTGTTTTAGTTAAAGTGCTCTTTAACCATAACCTAACTTTTTTTGCTTGCATTTCGAATTTTTTTTTTTTAGGTTGAAATACCAACTTATTACAGTAAACGCGCTAAACTCCCTATAAAATAGTTCATTTAAACCTTACTTTGACTCCCTATAATGAACTTTAAATGAACTATTTTATAGGGAGTTCAGCGCGTTTACTACAATAAGTTGGTAGTTTAGCCTAAAAAAATCGAAATGCAAGCATAAAAGGTTAGGTTATGGTTAAAGAGCACTTTAAACAGGCTACAAAACTGTTTTAAGTTTTTTATGAATACGGCTGATATAATATATTAAGTTAATTATACAGTCGAGTCCACTTATCAGGAGGACGCATGGAACTTTAAAATTAGCTCGTTATAAGCGGACTTCGTTAGAAGTTTTATTTTTAGCTTTATTTTGTGGTTAAAATAAAATTTTATACTAATACATAAAATGAATGTTATCATTTAATATGGAAACCAACAGATTATTTTAATAAATAAAACTGCGGGACCATTACACTACAATAACAACTACTACAACAACAATATTATATTATTAGAGAAAGGTAAAAACTGCTTTTAATATTTTGGAATGTTGTTTGCCTTCCATATTTATATAATTTTTGCAATTAAATTTCTCACATTATCCGACTATATGATTGAAAATAACTAATATGAAATTATCATATTATGCAAAGTGATAATTTTTTTAACTCATAGAATCACCAAAAAAATTGGGATCCCGATTGGTGGGTACCTCACTGTAGTGTCCCCTTGTTAGATGGTACACTGGGGTCCTGTGGACCCCAACGGTAGAAGAGATTAAGGGGAGATGAGTAACACGTTAATTCGTGCAAAAAGAGGCACATTTTTGTAAATTTTTTTTTGACGACACAGTTAAATCTATTTATTAAGGCCCAGTTTATCAATCTCTAGTTAGTGTCCCAAGTAAATTTATCTGACAAGTAAAATTTTTAAAAGACCTTTTAAAAGGCTTTTATGGCCTTTAAAATTTATTTTTTTAGTGTCCCAAGTAAATTTATCTGACCAATAAATTTTAAAGGCCATAAAAGCCTTTTAAAAGGTCTTTTAAAAATTTTACTTGTCAGATAAATTTACTTGGGACACTAACTAGAGGTCGATAAACTGGCCCTTAACCAATTGTTCTTTCGGTAGATAATCGCTTTCCCCGGGTAATGCTGGGAGGGTTTTTCGAAATTTCAATTTTTTACTTTTTGGGAACACTTTGAAGGGAAAACGCGATTTTTGCGAACAAAACTCGGCTTATTTATTATTGTAACATAAAAAATATTAACAAATTTGAAAAAAAAATCTCCAGCGTTACCTCATAAATGATCGTGAATTATGTACAGAAATAGTGTTCAAAACTTCAAAAGGATCAGTGCAGTAGTTTTGAAGTTATGAGGGGCACCGCAATTTTTTTCGAGACGCTTCCGAATAATTGCTGCCATTGCCGTATTTTTTAATATTTCTTCATGAAAATATTACACAAAATTCTTCGAATGTTATACTTTAATGTACCATTGGTTTTAATAAATAGATATTAATAATAGATTTTAACTACTGTGTCGTCAAAAAAAAATTCACAAAAATGTACCTTTTTTTTACACGAATTAACGTTACTCTCCCCTTAAATCAATAGTAAAAAGAAACATTACAGAAACAGTAAGAAACATTAAACTAGTGTATTTCAATCAAAAGTAAGCTTCTAGTAAATAATTTATTTGTACAAAAACGAGAAAGAATTTAATTAAAATATAATATATTAAACTAAACATATTTTGGTTCTACAATATAAAAAAAATATTTAATCATTATAACAAAAGTCTTATATAACATTTTTAAAATTTCGATTTATTCAATGTAATTACCATACTCTGCACATACCATAATGTACATGAAATGTAAACTCGATATATTTTAAAATATCTTATTAATTAATTATCACGATGAGTTAAAAACTTAAAAATTTAGATAATATTAATTCACTAAATTATAGTTATCAAAGGCCAAAATGACTAAAAAAATAGTTATAAATGGTATACTGGGGTCCCACAGACCCCAAGCTCTCTTAAATAGTATATAACTTGAAGGGCATACTACAACGAACAACAGTACCATATTGTGTAAAATGCCGAGAGGGTTATGAATAAAGAACGGAATCATATGAAATTTAATATCGTTAAATAATCATTGTAGAACCCCCAATTCTTAAATCTGTGCATTTTAGTGGTGTTTGGATTTAAAACAATACTAAAAAATATTCATATTTCATAATATTTCATTACTATTTTCATATTTGACTAATAATTCAATATTATATTAAAATACCAATATTTGCATCATATTTATTAATAAACTTCATATTTTCTTTAATAACTTAATGATTTTACCAAAAATTCATCTTTTAGTTTGTAATCTGAGCTTATTGTTTATTTTACTTCCCGGTCTAGACATTACTCTGCAAGATTTTTGCTAGAACAGTTTAAACTTTAAAGAAATCTTTGTTATAATCTAATAATTAGTTAGTCTTGATTTTCTTTGTGAGTAGAGAAGACATGTTAAATTTTTATCAAAATGCCTAAAGTTAGTAATGTAAGTGAGTGGATTAAAAGATACAAATTTTATACCACCGATCAGGCCCGTAGCCAGCATTTCATTTGGGGGGGGGGGGCACTTGCAAAAAGCCTTTTGTAAAATGTAAAATTTTCGGTGGTTCGCAATTAAATTGAATACATTTCACACATTTCGAGGGGGGGCACGTGCCCCCAAGTACCCCCCTGGCTACGGGCCTGCCACCGATGGTCAAGTCTGACTCAAATCAAAACTGGACTCAATTGCACAAGTACTACAATGTAACTTTAATGTTACTCTGAAAAATCAAATACTGCCCAGTAACATCTTGTGATGTAGAGAGACGCTTTTCTGCTTATAAAAACGTACTTACTAACGAGCGTCATCGCTTGCTTCCAGAAAATATTGAAAAAATGTTGGTAAATTGTAATAAATAAAAAATCAAAAAAAATCGTAATAAAAGTTTTGAATAAGTTTTAGTTTGAGCTGTTTACTGAATTTCATAAAAATGCATATATTACACATTTCCCTTCATATTCTTAAATTTTTTTTTCTTATTTTATGAAATATTTTGTAAGTTTTTTCTTCATATAATTCCGTTCTTTAGTCATGAAGCTAAATTACAAAGGTGTCGATTTCCCCCCCCCCAAAAAAAAAATTAAAACATTTTACAGGCTTTTTAAGATTTTTTAAAAGATTCATCTCATACATCAAAAGTATGTTGTTGATCATATATTATAATTTCAACCATATATAATGTGTATTAGTTTTCGCGAAATCATGAGAATATAAATGCAATACGCGCCATCGCTTTATTAATAATTTAATTATTACATTAATAATTGTCTTTTTCACTTCATATTACAATATGTTACAGAAGAAGCTTTGAGGAACAACCTGTAAAATTTTCGTAGCTTTGGCGATAGTATTTTTGAAATGCAGTGGGGGATTCTTCTTATGGCCAAATAACATGTAAATCGGCCACCTTAATTCTCGAGTTATTTTCTTTGTTATCAGATTTTCGCCCAAAAATAATTTTATCCCATTAAAAGTGAACCTCTTGTGGATTAACCCATGAGAAAAAATTATTACAAGCATTTTAACTACCATAAAATGGAGTAAGTTTAGTAGGTATGTAGAGACAGCATTTGAGATTGTGTCTTTTGAAAAATGTTAACAAAAGAGTGCCGATACATGATATAACCGCGCCCTATTGTCAAAACTTTTTCAAAAAATACAATTTCAAATGCTGAACACTGAACAGACGATAACGTGGCCGTATTAATTGGACTCCTACGCCTACGTACTAAACTAACCCCATTTTAGTAGATCTCACCCTTCCAGAGTTAAGACTTCCAGAGTTAAGACTTTAAAATTTTAGTTTAAAAACAATTTTAAATTTCTGCTTCTAAAAAATTAAAAATTTTATTTTTACTGTTTGCTTTTTCCATTTTTTAAGTTTCATTGTAATTCATTAGTTTATTGTAGGTACTAATAATAATTATTATCAAATCTACCAAGTGATATAAAGGAAAACCAGTTGATAAGATAACATAAAACTAGTTTCGTTAGGTGAAATATGTAGGTTAACCCCCCAGTGGTCGCGTGGTCTACGATCGTAGACATTTAAATCGCCATAGCTCGTAACAGTTCGAATTATATCGGTTGCATCTTTGAGTAGCTGACAAAAATTAGTCAATCTTTCGGATCAAGTAGTTTTTTAACTTTTAAAGTGGTAAATTATTGGTTTTATTAGTTCTGAAATAGGGCTGGTCTACAAGCGTAAATCACGCGCCTAACGGAGGGTTAAGAACCTCTAGCAACGCAGGGACTTCCCCGAAGTCACACCTTTTAAAACTTATTGCAATTAATTAACTCATAGAACGTTTTGGAATTGTTTTACAGTTACCTAACAGTTATCCACGTCACTTAATAAAAATTTTAATGAAAGATTTTAATAAATAAGTAGTACTACTATTTAGTATTTTAAAAAACTTACCGCTTCCAGTACTCGATTATTTAAGTTGACATCATCTTCCTGTAAAGATATGTAACTTTTATTTATACTTTGCAGTACATTCTCCATGTAATTATATTTCGTGGTTTCAGACATTTTTTACCTACAAAATAAAATTATTTTAATTAATTGATTAATTACGTGACACTACATTACTTGTTCGTGACCAATCGCAAAATGTTGACGAACGACGAGTTGCTTGTGTGGTAACTGGTGGTAACGTATGAACGTTGTTTATTTATAATCGCAACGAATGAACTCGAACGATTTTATTTTGACAGACAGACGAAGAAATATGCAACTATATCGAAGAATTCTGTAAAAATTCTGTTATTTATAGGTAGTCGAGGCTTAATCTTATCGCTTTCTATTATATTTAAATAAATTAAGTATTGGTTTATTTTATCTTATTGCTGTATTTTATTTAGCTAGCTACGATATTAAAACAATGGCATGCTATCGGACACATTTTTCGATTATGTTTATAGAATGCAGTGGTGTAGCAAAGATTTGATGTTCACCAAAGATGTACTACTACATTTCCAATTGACTTGAGCTGAATTTAGTGACGTAGGCGTAGCAAGGATTTTTTGGTTTGGTCGCAAAATTTTGTAAGAGGGCCCCTTCGAACTATAATTTTTGTGAACTTTTTCTGGAAAGCTTGTTCATTTTTACTTATTAAATAATATATTTGAATTTAATAAACCAAAAATAAGAGAACAAAGTAAAACAATTTCATATTTTAATATCCAACTGCAGAATAAATAAAGCAATTATTGTAGTCGTGAAATAGTATATTATACTACAAGGGAGTAAAGTTACTCTTTTCAGTCCCGAGACAATTTTGTACCGAGGCCGTAGGCCGAGGTGCAACAAGCAGTCGAGGGACGAAAAGCAACTTTACTCCCACGTTGTATATACTATTTTTCACAATTGCGATGAAAAATTCTATTTCTAATGTAAATATATAGAAATAAATAATTTTACTAGAATAACGGATTTTAATTTTTACACCCCGCTGCGGGGTGTAAAATCCATTTTTACGACCTGCACCGGGGTGTAAAAAAATAAAATCATTTTTACGACCTACTGCAGGTCGTAAAATGCATGTTGAATGCAGGTATAAAAAACGCCCCTTTACACCCGCAAATGCGGGGCTAAATTGCATTTTAGAGTATCGCAATTGTGAAAAAAATTTTATGTGACATTGACCGAATTCAAAATTTTTCACCTTTTTGTGGAAATTTAAGCGGAAGGAGGAAAGGCTTGCAGGACGAGAATGTATAGAAGATCGTAAATTTTGTTTTCCTAATTAATATTCCAAATTTAAGGGGGTAGGATACTGTGGACAAGCGTAAAACAGTATGAATTTTGAAAATTAATTCCAGAGAAACTACAAATGCGTTTACCTTAATTTTTGGACATATAATAATATCAATCTTATTGAGTATACATGTAAAATTTTATTGCAAAATATTTATAATTGTAGAAATTACGTGAGTTGGCATACAACGGTGTACGTTCGCACGTACGGTGACGGTGTACAACGATTTTCAATTTGTAATGAATGAATTTTGTTGAAATTTGGAATATAAGTTCACAGATGTAGTAGTTCTCGGGTCACGAGCCATTTTTCCAATTTTCGTTTAATTATTGAAAAAAAAATTTTTGAATTTATTGTTGTAAAAAAAGTGCATATTTTATACGGTATTTCTTAAAAAATTAACGGAAAATAAATTCAAAAAAATGGTTCGTAACCCGAGAACTACTACATCTGTGAACTTATATTCCAAATTTCAACAAAATTCATTCACTACAAATTGAAAATGGTTGTACCCCACATTACAAAATGTAGTTTCGATAAAAAGCGATTTTAAAATTTACTCTCACAATAATTTACAATAATTATACTGCCGTGCTAAGCAAGAAGGTCGTATCTGCAAATAAGGCCGGTCCTGGAATGTCTTCAAATTTACGTAATTTTTAATAACATACGATAAAAAATTTGATATTTACTACACGCGAAATGATAAAGTAACATATTTGTAAATTACGTTTTAAATTTCAACCTTCTGCAGTATTGCAATTGAGGATGCTATTAATAATTATTTAAAAAATATCTCCTTAATCGGTATTTGCAGATACGACCTTCATGCTTAGCACGGCAGTGGGATGGGTACGTTTCGCCCCCACCGTTTCGCCCCCGCCGTTTCGCCCCCACCGTTTTGCCCCCGCCGTTTCGCCCCCGGCGATTCGCCTCCACCGATTCGCCGCCAAGTTTGGTTTTACACTTTGTGTTAATTTCTACTATTGATCACGTTTAAGACCATTTTAAGCTTACTTTTAATAACAAGTAATATTATATTTAGTCAAAGATTAATTTATTGTTTTTAAGTTGGTAAATTAATTCTATTGGTAAAAATTGAAATACTCAATTAGTATGCTGTAACTTTCTGTAATTGTCTATGTTGCCTATTGTTGGTTTTTCCAACTTGATTAAATTCAAATCCAACCTTTTTTCAACTTCCTAAAATATGCCCCCTTGGGCACGTCCCTTATTATAGCAATTACAAATTGACAAAATGACTTATGTCATCATTAGAGCACGGATTTTAGGTACTAACAGATTGGACTTGGAGAAAACATAACATAACTCACCAATAGAAACGTTTGTTAACGCTAATTGATAGACAGGATAGTTAGCCAAAAACAGATCTGACTTAGGAGAAGCCCTAACATAACTCACCAATAGAAAAAGTTAAGTTAGCGTATTAAGGGTCCTGTTCATAATGTGACTAAATATTGATGTAAAACGTTCTTTAAAAAGATTCGTTAAACATGTTTTTCAAGAAATGTTTAAATATTTTTGGAATTTTAAAAATTCAGCTCTTTAGCGCAATAGAATGATCGTTTAACTATAAGGTATTTCAATAATTCTCTTTATTATTACATTTGAAAAGAAATTTGACATTCCTTTTTTTTGAAAATTCTGAATATTGGAATTAAAGATTTCTTTAATATACCTATTACTAATAATAAAATTACCAAAAGTTGACAGTATCAAGAAAAAAATATTCTATTCCGCTATAGAGCTGCTTTTTAAAACCCAACAAGATATTTAAACTTTTATTGGAAAATATGCTTTATAAAGCATTTTGAAGGCCATTTTACACGGGCTTAGTTGGTATTGTTGTATTTTCGATTGTATCAATTAGAGGAGAGCGTAATTAATAAAAGTAATTATCACGAGTATCAGTCTTTATTGTTCTTCTTCGAGTGTAGTTTATATTAAATAAGGTTTAAGATGAGTTTTGTCTTTTCAAAGCGAGGTGGAAAAAAATTTGTGGACGAAGAAATCAACATATACGTTTTTTCGAAATACACGGCTGATAAGGAACACTCAATATGGGTGTGTGAAAAACGTAAGGAATGTAATGGTAGAGTTTGGACAATTGGCGACACTACTAACGTTGCAAGGATTGTTAACGGACATACACATGCAGCACAAGCAGGAAGACCAGCGGCAATTCGGGTATTGTCAGAAATAAAAGAAAAGGCACAGAGTAATCGAGAGAATCCACAGCAGATAATGGCAACTGCATTAGAAAATGTACATTCTAATGTGTCAACGCTGCTCCCAAAGAAAGATTCCCTGAGAAAAGTTATTCAGAGAAAAAGAAAAGATGAAGGCATGCCCCCAATGCCCACAGAGTTGGAGAACTTAATTATCCCTGAGGTAAGTATAATTATCACAACGTTTCATTACTGAGCATGGATTCTTATTGTAATGTTTTTATTTTGTTTAATATTATAGGTCTATCAACAAATTGAAACTGATGGACAAGTAGAACAGTTTCTTCTCTATGATTCTGAAAACGAATTACTACCGCAGAGAATTTTAATATTTTCAACACAAGAAAATTTACGATTGCTATCTGCTAGTGAAAACTGGTACGTTGATGGCACATTCAGTACATCGCCAAGTCTTTTTGAACAATTATATTCAATTCATGTTAGCCAGTTCGATACTGTGCTACCTGTTGTATATGCCCTAATTTCAAATAAGACAAAAGCATCGTACAAAAAGTTGTTGCAAGAGATTAAAAATCTTCGACCAGGACTGCAGCCAAGGACAGTTCTAATGGATTTCGAACGGGCTGCAATATCAGCATTTCAAGAAGAGTTTCCTGGGATACAAGTGGAAGGATGTTTTTTTCACTTGTGTCAGAGTATTTACCGTCGTGTGCAACGAGAAGGTCTACAGGTTAGTTTTAGTAGTATATACTCCAAAGTTTGAAAAATTACTCCGAGTTCTATGAATGAATATAAAAAGTAAGTAGGTATATAAGTCACGCCCGTAGCCAGGATTTCATTTCGGGGGGGGGGGGGGGGCACTTGTAAAATGCCTTATGTAAAATTTTCGGTTGTTCCCCTTCCTTTTTCTTTTCAACATTTCTGGAGGGGGGGCCCTGGCTACGGGCCTGATATGAGTAGATACTCTTATAAAAGCATACCTACTTGCACTGAGCATCTACCTTTAAATTGTATTTGTATAATCTCATTATTAATTTCAAAATTTTGAGTATACTTATACTTCATGCTCACTTTTATTCATATTACTCATTGTATGTATACCAATAATAATTCCAGAATATTAATTAATAATTATTCCAATTTTATTTTTCATTCTTAGGTACAATATAATCAATCACATGAATTCGCTCTATGGATTCGAAAAATTGCTGCGCTCGCTTTCATCCCAGTGGAATCAGTAGCGGACCAATTTGAAGCGCTCGTAGAAGATGAAAATTTTCCTCAAGATGCATTGCCTATTGTGGATTATTTCGAAGACTGTTACATAGGAAGGAGAAACAGAACTCAAAGACGAGCTCCTCAATTTTCCATTGAAATGTGGAATGTATATAACCGTACCATAAATAATGATCGTCACAGGACGAATAATCACGTCGAAGGCTGGCATCGCGGTTTTCAAAGAACTTGCGGAAATTTATTTCCAAATATTTTTCAATTCATTAAAAGTTTAAAAAAGGAACAGGCTCTAAAGCGATATGAAATTTCACAGTTATTATTGGGTGTTAGACCAAGAATAAACAATACATATAATGTAATTTCAAAACGTATAAAAAATATCGCAGAAAGTTATGGAAGGATAGATAACATGGATTACTTGTTGGGCATTGCCCACAATTTTGAATTTTAAAATATTTTGTGTAAATTATTAAATATTATTTTAAAATTACCTGTTTTTTACTTTTAATTTCGGGGGCGAAACGGCGGGGGCGAAACGGCGGGGGCGAAACGGTCGGGGGCGAAACGTCCGGGGGCGAAACGGCGGGGGCGAAACGGTGGGGGCGAAACGGCGGGGGCGAAACGTCACGGACTCGATTTAACATACCCCCACAGAAAATAATCTGGAGGTGTCAAATCACACGATCTTGGAGGCCAATTGATAGGACCACGTTTTGAAATAATGTTGTCACCAAATTGTCCTTTCAATAAATTGATGGTTTCGTTGGCTGTGTGGCACGTAGCACCATCCTGTTGGAACCATAAGTTGTCAATGTTTAGCTCTTGAAGTTTTGGAAACAAAAATGTATTGAGCATGTGTCGATATCTCACACCATTCATCCTTCCTCATTTCGAAAGACATATGGACCAATGATGCCGTTGGCGTGTATTCCACACCAAACAGTCAATTTTAATGGATGCAATGGAGTCTCAAGATAATGTCCCGGATTGGTCTCACTCCATATACGGCAAATTTGTTTGTTCACATACCCATTTAACCAGAAATGTGCCTCGTCACTGAACAAAATTTTACGGTAAAAAAATGGATCCACTTCCAATTGGTTGTGAGCCCAATTTGGTAGCGTTGTTCAATGGTCAATCTATGCATTATCAAATGCCAAACCTTGCTAAACACAAATGTCAAAAAACTGTTTCCATAGCAATCTTGATTCAATTATTATCCCTATTGAAAGTTCTCATGCAGCTAAAAAAACACCCTATATAAATAACTTACAATAATTCAAAAGTTTATTTATTATTTCAACATTTCAACTACTTTATTACTATATTATGTATTGGTTTTTAGTAAAAAAAAAATAGCGTAACAAACCATTTTATCCTTTAAATTTATAAACGAACACATTAATTTTTATTACGATTAGTCAACCTTGCCTGTGATTTATAGTCTCTAAAAAAAATATTTGGAATAGTGTAATGAAATTTTCTCACATTATTCTTAAGATATTGAATTTTTTTTTCGATTTTTTGAAACGTCCACAGTATCATCAGTCCTTAACGAATTATTTGTATCTATTTGTGATACAATTGGAAATTTCAAAGACATTGGCGACTAGAATAGTTTGACCACTGTAAGGGTATGTTTATGTTGGAGCTGTGATAAACGATACTAGCTGCGATAAGAGCATGGCAACAATGTAATACATTATTTTCAAATAGCAGCGATTTGAAAACAATGTATTACATTGTTGCCATGCTCTTAGCGCAGCTAGTATCGTTTATCACAGCTCCAACATAAACATACCCTAAGCTATTCTTACCTTTACAGGTTCCCTGACATCTGAGGCAGGAATGACCTGAGTAACCTTAGTTTTATTGGGAATAATTGGGAATTTGGATTATCGAGGTCGCATTGTACTGTACTATATTATTAAAAACATTTTCTCTAAATAATAAATTTATGTCATAAGTATTAAACAACCAAGTTCGTAGTTGTCACTTCATTGTGCATTCCAAGAATTTACTGTACATAGGTAGGGGAAAGTCGTGTAAGTTGACGAAGCGGGTAAGATAACGAATGCTAAATATCTTCTTTAACCTTTAAGTGGTGCCGTGAATTTTTCCTACATAAGTAGTGCCGTGGGCGTCTTTGGAACGCCCATATGTTTTATTTAAAAATATTGTTTTAAATGTTAAATAAAAGCATTTTTATGTCATATATTGCAAGAATAGATCATTACCTAATATTTTATGCACTTTTGAAACAATAAATAAAAGGCGTTAATAAAATATCGGTGTTTATTTGCAAGTTGAATTTTAATTAAATTTTTCAATAAGTAAATATACAAAATTGAAATTATTAGTAATTGGAATAGCATTTTGTTACAATTTATAAATTATAATATATTAACAGAAAAAACTAATTGAAAACCGTCGAAAATAAGAAAATTTAAAATTAATTTATCTCCCTCCTTATCTATTACATTTACTTCCTAAAGCGGCTGCACTATTTTGTTACGTTTTTAATACATACGTAAGTAGTGCCGTGGGCGTCTCATCGACGCCCGACAAATTCATCCTTTTGCTAAATTGATCGTTTTAGGAGTTTTACAATCGAATTTTTAAGAAATCTGTTAGGGGTATGTTCCTAACACTACAGACGAGGAATACATAGAAGCTTTTTTTTAAATTGTCAAAAATAACAAAATTACAGTCATTTTAATTTCAACTTTGCCTCAAAGACGCCCACACGGCACCACTTAAAGGTTTTAAAAACAAAAATTCAAATTTTCTGCATAGTGCTGCCGTCTAACCAGACCTAGCTAATTTAACTCGGAAATGCATTAGATGCACCAAAGTCAGTAGTTTATAAATTAAACACAGAAGATTGTATCTAGGTTATGTTTTGTAAAATTGTGATTGTGTCGCATAAGGTTTTTCAGGAATTGTTCTAGGTATGTTGACATTTAATTGTGTTATATTACTAGTAACAGATGTATTACAATGTATGCCAGTAGGTACTAGTTTTGTTGATATCAAGTTTGTAGTTGAAAATTGATTGTCGCCTTTAAAGCTAACCTCAATGGGCAAGATGACGCGGGAAAGATAACGAATAGGATTCAGTGCTCTCCGTGCTTGACATGGTGATGGTGGCATGAATCTTGTAGTATAATTATTCAGGCGCAGCATTTAAATGCGATTTGTTAAATACTTCATCCAGGCCCGGGCTGGCCAGGTCGGCGATCGCAGAGGGTCCCCAACCTAAGGGGCCCCGAAGAGGCCTCAAAAAAGTGGTTTATACTTGGGGTAAAAGTGATTTTCAATAATATCCGCTATTAGTAAGGGGGCCCCTCCTCAGTCTCTAGACGAGGGCCCATAAAGGAGCCAGTCCGGGCCTGACCCATCTCATCTTACCCGCATAGGTTCGTCATCTTAAACGACATTCGGGTAAGACGACGAATTTTTTAGAAAATATGTATTAATTTTTTTTCAATGTAACCTTTATATTTTTGTCATACTATATTGTACTATTTTGTTTGTTATACAGGGTGTCCCCGCACTCACTTTACATAACTTAGGTGATGATAGAGGACACTTTTCTAAGAACAATTTTTAACAAAAATTTTTTTCTAAATTCAAACCCTCGAAAGTTAGGCCTCTTTAAAGCATTTTTTTTAATTTCCACCTTCACGTGGCCATAGCCCCGAAAGTATTGATTTTTCAGTAAAAATGGTTTAGTGCTTTTTTAAAGAGAGTGAAATAATCTACAAACTAGATTCAAACATTTTCTTGTCTAAAATCAACGGCTTTCGAGTTATGAATTAAAGTAAGTTAAAAAATGTGGAAAAATTTGAGCTTTCTTTTTTTCTGGTTTTTTTCAAGACCCTGTATCTTTTAAACGAAAGATTTTACAAAAAATCTGACGCCCCATTCCGGATAGGAAATTTAACGTACTACAACTTTTGTCTAGTAAAAATTTTTGAGAAACCAATCCATTTCACAGAAAATCAGAAAATAACAAACGAGGCAGCTACAAAACATAAAATTTAATTCACAAAATTTTTATTTTTTTTGAAAAATTATTTTATTAATTAATTTTAAACTATTAGATTATTTAAGTAAATGTTGAAAATGACCACCGTCATTTTTAATACACAGTCGTGCTCGTTTTAAAATATGCTTTATAGTATTATTTATAAAATTTCCTTTTTTTTTAAAAGCCATTATAGCAGGGGTGGTCAACAAGGTCGAGGGATTGACCTGTCGATCACGAGGCCAATTTTGGTCAATCGGTGAGTGTGAAAAATGTCAAAAATTCGAATTTCTGTGATTAAAAGTGTCGAAAAATCGGCTTTTTTCGATTTGTTTTGACAAACATCTTTTAACACAATCACAACTGTGTATTGAAAATGAGGGTGGTCATTTTACTTTATTAATGTAATAATTTAAAATTAATTAATAAAATAATTTAAAAAAAAAAAAAAAATTTTTGTGAATTAAATTTTATGTTTTGTAGCTGCCTTGTTTGTTAGTTTCTGATTTTCTGTGAAATGGATTGGTTTTTCAAAAATTTTTACTAGACCAAAGTTGTAGTCCGTTAAATTTCCTATCCGGAATGGGGCGTCAGATTTTTAGTTAAATGTTTCGCTTAGAAGATACAGGGTTTTGAATAAAACCAAAAAAAATGAAAGCTCAAATTTTTCACATTTTTTAACTTACTTTAATTCATAACTCGAAAGCCGTTGATTTTAGATAATAAAAGAGTTAAATCTAGTTTGTAGATTATTTCACGCTCTTTAAAAACGTACTAAACCATTTTTACCGCAAATCAATATTTTCGGCGCTATGGCCACGTGAAGGTGGAAATTAAAAAAAATCCTTTAAATAGGCCTAACTCTCGAGGGTTTGAATTTAGAAAAAAATTTTTGTTAAATATTGTTCTTAGAAAAGTGTCCTCTATCACCACCTAAGTTATGTAAAGTGAGTGCGGGGACACCCTGTATATTAATGTTGGCTCACGAATAAAAACATTAATAAAAAGCAATATCAGTTCATTTATAAAAATTTAATTTCGTTAACATCGTCAACTTACCCGACCTTTCCCTACTTACTCTATTTACGCAACCTAAATATTGCACTTAAAATTGTTGATGTTTTTAAACAACTTAAACAATTTTAAAAGCTTTAAAATAGGGAACCCCCGTAACATTATCATTTCGAGTAAAATTATTATCAGATTAAGCAATACAGAATAAAATCCCCGACTTATAGATTTTTAAACGAATGTAGGGGAGAGCGAGGTACATTGATACACGAGGCACATTAATACACATTTAAAATTTCCTAGCTGAAGAGGTCAATTTGATTCAACTTATTACCATAAGATGACACCAGTGGGGTTATAATGTCATAAAAATTTGGTAATGCAAAATTAAGTTTTAGTGAAGTTACATGTGTTTTGTTCATTTTGATGCCATAAACTATTTTTTTGTAACTTTTAGATGTGGGTCTTTTTTCTGATGTGATAGTGATAGAGTGTTGCTTTTGCCATCATTTCAAAACGTAAGTATTATTTAAACATTGTTTACAACCAAGTATAAGAACTGTAAAGTTAAGTATGCAAAATGTGATTATTTGTGTCGGAGGGCATTTGGGGCACATTGATGCACATATAAGAGAGGTACATTGATGCAGTGTATATCAATGTGCCAAATTTAAAAAAAAAAAAGTGGTGCACTTTGTTGGACAAATTGCCACTATTTATAATTTGAAAAGAAAAAGAAAATTCAAAATAATACATTTGTTTTTCCTAACGTTCCAGACATTAGTTTAGTGCTTCGAGAAGATGTGGTATTTAAACTACCCAAAACCCATTGCTGCTGGTGGTACACTTCGCCAAAATAGATCTTTTTATTTTCTGACAGTTCCAAATTTTGTAATTCGGTAAATATTTCACTAGAAAATTATTTTTTATCTATTTTATTTTATATGTATCAATGTGCCCTAGCACTGTATCAATTTACCTCACCAATGAGGCAGATTGATGCAAATCTAACTATTTAATAAAAATGTGAAAACTCAAAAATTGTTTGTATTTCTCACTTAAATAGAGTATCATAGCAAAGAAGAATATACAGGCTGTAGGCCTAGTATTAAAACTTCGCGAAAAATTGTTTGTATTCAACAAAATTGTTACCATGAAAAAAATTGTATCAATGTGCCTCCCTCTCCCCTACACCCACGATTTTGCAATCAAGGGATTATGTAACAATTTTTCCTACGACCCCATAAGAAAGTAGCATATTACACATAATTAAGTAGGTGCTAGTGCTTTGAAATTTTGACGTTAACTACAATTAATAAATAATATTGCTCTTGTTTTCTAAAATCAAATTAATTCGTGAAAACGACATAGAAATTGATTTATTTTTTTATGGTCGCGGTCGTAGGAAAAATAGTGTACATAACTCGCAGAAAAGTGCCTTTTATGCATTCGTGTGATTTCTGCACTTGGCTGCGCCTCGTGCAAAACTTACACACTCATGCGAAATGTGTCACTTTCCACGCTTGTTATGTAATATACTAATAATCGCATCGCTTGAAGTGCTATATTATTTTATATTATTACGAAATCATTGAAAAATAATATTGAGAGTAGATAACAACTTATAAACAGGTATTTCATAAAATATTATAAATTCTAAAGTCGCGTAAGAATAATTTTGCGATCAACCGATAAATAATCGGACCAGGCAATAGCAGAAATCAAAATACAAGAAAAATTGTATTTATTATTATTTACATTATAAATTAATTTATATAAATATTACAAGTTAATGTAATAAATTTATACTTTTATGTAAACTATGATACGTGTTCCGTTTTCATTTACGCTCGTCAGATAGTTTATAAGAAAACTTACGTTTTTAATAATGTCCTTTGTATTGAAGTCTAATTTTTAATAGATATTGCGGCAACAACTGACCAAACGCGGGGTTTGCGACCATAATCAAAACATAAGCAGGTCATTCCATGCACATGTGCAAACTAACTCCGATCTCCCCTACACTAGATTCGAGTATTACTGTTTACTGATTGTTTAATATTTTTAAAATTATTATATCTTTATTATAAAATAAGTAATAAGTAATTTTGTTAATATTCTTAATTAAATATTCTTACGATTTTTCGAATATAAAAACATTGATTTGCTATTTATTAATGATTATTATTATCTATTGTTCAAATTTTAATAATTTTTTTATTTATAATAATAATTATATTGGATTATTATTTATTTATAAAACTTCACAAGTAGGTATTTAAAACCTGTAATTTATAATAAAACTCATAATTATAATGAATTAAACAAAAACTTAATTAAACGCTAAAATATTTGAATTTTAACTATAAGTGAAGAAATAACATTCCTACAAGAAATTTCATTTAAAAAACCACTTTAAAAAATTTTTATTCCTTTGTGATAGGGTAGAATCAGAAAAATTTGAAAAATTTTGTTTAACGACAAAATTATGATAAAAAACCTTAAACTCGAACAAAAAAAATATAACTTCCGCTATTTTTCTTTCTTTCCATTGTTAGTACGGTTAAGAATGAAAATTTGCATGCCCATTCTTTCAATAATTGATTACGGAATTGCTTTTGCTAAAAATACTATGAATTTCGCCAAAGTTGGTTTTGACAATTGCAATTTAGAATTGCGACTTCTAAGTTGCAATTGACAATTTAATGCAACTGGCAAAGTATTTGTTTTCTTTAACTTAATGTCCCCAAGACGCCTTTGCAACAATTTCTAATATTAGAAAAATAATTTTACTTAATAGTGACTTCTTCGCTTGAGAACAAATTAATAACTTTATTTGCTCTTATCTGCTCTTATCTGCCTCTCGAGGTCTCAAGTAGTACGTGAATGATAGATTTAATGAAAATTTTTGTGGTTTTACGTCTTTTTAGCAATTAATTGACGTAAAGTGTTTCAATTGACTTCAAGACGACTATTTGTTTTAAATACTTAATTTAATTTATTACAGTTTAATATTTCAAATTTCTCATCTTGGTTTTTGAATTTATAGTTCAGCAATATAGTTTCTTTGAATAATACACTTTGATAAATTTCCATGATGCGACTCTGCATTGATTGTTTTGTATATTTTTAGTTATCGTCTCACTTGTAATAATGGATCAATGGGGCCTGGAACTCTTACTCAGTCCCTTGGTGAAGGTGTACAAGGCGTGCATTGCGCATGGCTATACACCAAGGGAATGGCGCAAGGTTAAGGTAATCTTCATACCCAAGCCAGGGCGTAGTGATTACTCTCTGGCTAAATCATATAGGCCAATATAGTCTTACATCTTTCTTTTTGAAGGCACTGGAAAGACTGTGCGATAGAGAAATTCGGCATGGAGTGTTGGTGCATAGCCCACTACACCCGAATCAACATGCATACACTACGGGGAGATCTACTGAGTCTGCACTACACAAGGTGGTGGAGCGTATCGAGGGATCGTTACAATCTCAGGAATGTACCCTGGGAGCGTTTATTGATATTGAGGGAGCGTTTGACAATGCTACCTCTGAAAGCATCTGCATCTCCCTACATGAACACAATAATGTGCCTAACACCATCATCAGATGGAGCAGATCTATGCTGCACTGTAGGGCTGTGGAGATAAGTGTGGGAGATGCGAATATTAGAGGGGCGGTTAATAATGTCTGTCCGCAGGGAGGCGTACTCTCGCCTTTGCTGTGGAATTTTGTGGTGCATAATAGCCTCCTATATATATAACCATACTGCTTAGGGGGAAATTTGAAGATGCCCTGTGTGAATTAATGCAGGGCGCTTTAAGAATCCTTGAGATATGGTGTTCAGAGCAGTCTCTTTCGGTTAATCCAACCAAGACTGAGCTTGTACTATTCACCAAAAAAATAAAGCTGAGGAACATGAAAATGCCTCGCTTAAAGGGAACCCCTCTTAAATTGGCTTCAGAGGTCAAGTATCTGGGAATTACACTCGACTCGAAGCTAAACTGGGGCAAACACACCAGCATTAAAGCGACGAAAGCAGGCATGGCCTACTGGCAGTGTCGCAGGGCATTGGGAAGGTCATGGGGTTTTCCTCAAAGATTGCCCTCTGGCTGTACACTGCCGTAATAAGGCCTATGCTCTGCTATGGCGCACTCGTCTGGTGGCCCAGAACCAGACTGACTACGATGGTGTCCTCTCTTGATCGGCTGCAAAGATCAGTCTGCGTAGCAGTGACGGGAGTGATGCGAACAACACCCACCGCGGCACTGGAAGTTCTCATCTGCCTTCCTCTCTTAGATCTCTTTGTGGAGGAGCAGGCGTTGAGAGCCGCTCTAAGAATGCGGGCATGGGGTCTCTGGACCTATAGGTGGGGAGCCAAAGGGCATACACGGATTCTGGAGGATTACTCTAAAAGGTTGCCTCTACTGAGTCTTGATGCTGACAGGATCCCCCCCCCCAAATATGTCTTTAGGGGAAATTTTACAATTCTGTTAGACACAAAAGGATCTGACCGGGCTGACATATGTCTGTACACGGACGGCTCCAAAAATAAAACTGGCTTGGGTGCGGGGATATTCTCTTCGGAACTGCAGCTAGATATGAATATATCGTTGGGGAGGTACGCCTCTGTTTTCCAGACGGAACTCATTGGAGTGCTCCGCCGCGCAGAATTAGTCCAGGAAAGAAATGTCCGGGGCAAAACAATTCAAATAATCACTGATAGTAGGGCGACCCTTGCGGCACTAAATCGCTGCAAGATCATCTCTGGTCTTGTGCTACAATGCATCGAGACACTAAACGTGATATTAATTCATAATGTCGTAACTCTTAGCTGGGTTAAAGGGCACAAAGGCAATGAGGGCAACGAGAGGGTTGATAAGCTGGCGAGGCTGGGTTCGGGAAATGCACCATGCGGTCCGGAACCTTTTCTCACACTGGCTGTTAAAACCCTTGATGCTATCATAAAAGGGGAAACCCGCAGACTGCATGCGGAAAGATGGGTGAATGTCGCTGGATGCCGTCAGGCTAAGGCGGCAATTAACGCACCGTCTGACAAACATGCAAGATACTATCTGAAGCTGTCTAGGGACAGCTTACGAATTATCGTGGGATGTCTTATGGGGCACTGTAAGCTAAACAAGCATTTACACACAATGGGACTGGTTGACAGCCCATTGTGTCGGGGATGTGAAGAAGAAGATGAAACAGTGGAACATGTGCTTTGCGACTGCCCAGTGTTAGCATCGAAAAGAGGATCCATGTTGGGTAGCTTCTGGCCTAGCATGGCCAGTATTAGTAGCACACCGCCTTCAAAAATACTCGAGTTCGTCTTGAGTTTGGGATGGCTTGAGGAATAGGAGGATGGGGGCTGCTGACACCGGAGGTAGCATAATGGGCCCAGTTTTGTGGCTTGAGTGCATGTAAACCTTGGTTTGCCCTCCACACTCAATCCAGAATACACTTTGATAAATTTCCATGATGCGACTCTGCATTGATTGTTTTGTATATTTTTAGTTATCGTCTCACTTGTAATAATGGATCGATAGATAATAATTTATAGTATTCATTTTCGGATTTAACTTTTACCAATTATTTTAGACATTTTCGGTGTCTTTTTGTCTAAAGCTTTCTCAACTCCATATTATTTGACATTATACCGGGTGACCGGCCGCCGATGTGAACGGAAATTAACATGGGAAATTAATTTTTCTTTAATTCCTGCTTCCCATCAGAACGGATAGGAATGAAAAAGGTATCAATTGAAAGAGTTTTATTTTCCGCGTCTAACGACACCCAACACTTGATGTTTTGTTCTTTAATAATGTTAAAAATTTAGCATTAAAATAAGCGATTTTTTAAAAATCAGACCTGCTTGGGATGGTTGAACCACGGATGTAGGTTGAACTGTCAAAACTTGCGTTTGAAATTAGTTTTCAAACAAAAACAATAATTGCAATGAATTAAACAAGGCATCTAATATCTATTTAAAAGTGCTATTTTGTCATTTTATTTTGAGTTTTTAACAATAATCAAAGAACAAACCATCAAGTGCTGGCTGCTGGGTGTCTTTAGACGCGGAAAATAAACCTCTTTAAATTGATACTCTTTTCATTCTAATCCGTTATAATGGGAAGCAGGAATTTAAAAGAAATCAATTTCCCATGTTAATTTCCTATGTTCACATCGGCGGCCGATCACCCAGTATAGTATAAATAACAGTTTTGAATATTTTGATTAAAGGTTTTACTGTTGAAGCAATAATTCTTTTGAGAAAATGCTATCTTGTATTATATTAAATAATTTATTTTGACTCAACGAACGCCTTGTCATTTGAATTCTTCAGTGAACCGGCCAAGAACAACTGGAGGGTTTTTATTTAACTTCTATTTTATTAAATTACATAGAAAATAACTTTTTCCATCTTTAAAATAATAATTTGTTACAATTTGTTGGCGGTGTACGGTGGTAAAACCTAAAAGCAAATATTATTTATACAATAAAAAATAATTTATTATATTACAGTAATCATAAATAAATATAATAAATTGACATGTTTTATTTATTGATGGCAATATTCTATAGGGTGTTTTTTTAGCTGCATGAGAACTTTCAATAGGGATAACAATTGAATCAAGATTGCTATGGAAACAGTTTTTTGACATTTGTGTTTAGCAAGGTTTGGCATTTGATAATGCATAGATTGACCATTGAACAACGCTACCAAATTGGGCTCACAACCAATTGGAAGTGGATCCATTTTTTTACCGTAAAATTTTGTTCAGTGACGAGGCACATTTCTGGTTAAATGGGTATGTGAACAAACAAAATTGCCGTATATGGAGTGAGACCAATCCGGGACATTATCTTGAGACTCCATTGCATCCATTAAAATTGACTGTTTGGTGTGGAATACACGCCAACGGCATCATTGGTCCATATGTCTTTCGAAATGAGGAAGGAGCTACCGTTACGGTGAATGGTGTGAGATATCGACACATGCTCAATACATTTTTGTTTCCAAAACTTCAAGAGCTAAACATTGACAACTTATGGTTCCAACAGGATGGTGCTACGTGCCACACAGCCAACGAAACCATCAATTTATTGAAAGGACAATTTGGTGACAACATTATTTCAAAACGTGGTCCTATCAATTGGCCTCCAAGATCGTGTGATTTGACACCTCCAGATTATTTTCTGTGGGGGTATGTTAAATCCATGGTTTATGCTAACAAACCAACAACTATAGAAGCATTGGAGGCTAATATTCAGCAAGCCATTTATGAAATAAAGCCAGAAATATTGGAAAAAGTGGTCAAAAATTGGACTGAACGGATGCGCTTCGTAACCATTAGTCGTGGTGGTCACATGCCGGAAGTCATGTTCAAATCATAAATGCCATTAACTGTACTTTCATAAAAAAATTATAACGAAAACATTCCGTCAGGTTTTTAATGTTTTATTTCATTTTGAAGTTCTCATGCAGCTAAAAAAACACCCTATATTATAAAATTAAAAGCACAAAAATCTAATCTTATAACTTATAAGAAAAATATACACATTAGGTGCCTTTACACACACGCGATTCCTGACGCGATTGGAGCGGATGCGACTAGTCGTGCGGGTTTGGAGCGTGTGTCTAAAGGCAAAGTTTTGAAACGCTCCAATTCACAAAGGGCTGCCGACACGCCTGGTGTGTGTGTTTAAATAGGACGACGTTCTTGGAACGGGGCGTTCCCGGCACGTCGGTTTTCGCGTCGTTCTTGGAACGTCATGAATCGCGCGGGCCGGGAACGTGTGTGTAAAGGCACCTATTATAATATGATAATACAAAATAAAAATACATACAAAACAAAAGGAATAAAACACTAAAACTTTCATAGAAAGATTAGTCCGATCTAGCGGAAGAGCTTTGCAAGTAAGAACAAGAGGCTTGAAGATATCAAATTCTTTATCGACATTACAATTGTTAGCAAAATTCAACATCCTAGTAGTAGGACTATGTTGGTCATAATTTGTCCTGTGGTAAGCAATGATAAAAATGTCCTTACTCCTTAATGAGTTAGTATAAGGATACGTATCGGAGGCATGAGAAATGTGCAGTCAGCTTTCCTGTGAAGTAGCCGGTGAAGGAATAAAATATCTGATGCATCACGTCTCTACATTCAATAATAGAAGTTTGCAAAATACAGTCGATTCGCGAAATAATGAATTAAATATGGCCAAGATCTTTCACTTTTTCGGGGTTGTTCACTCTGTTTTGGTATTTGTAAAATTTACAATAAAAACACATATTTTGAAAAAGAAAAACATTATTTTAACGGAAGTTTATACAGGGTGTCCCCGCACTCACTTTACGAAACTTAGGTGGTGATAGAGGACACTTTTCTAAGAACAATTTTTAACAAAAATTTTTTTCTAAATTCAAACCCTCGAAAGTTAGGCCTCTTTAAAGCATTTTTTTTAATTTCCACCTTCACGTGGCCATAGCCCCGAAAGTATTGATTTTTCAGTAAAAATGGTTTAGTGATTTTTTAAAGAGCGTGAAATAATCTACAAACTAGATTCAAACCTTTTCTTGTCTAAAATCAACGGTTTCGAGTTATGAATTAAAGTAAGTTAAAAAATGTCGAAAAATTTGAGCTTTCTTTTTTTCTGGTTTTTTTCAAGACCCGGTATCTTTTAAACGAAACATTTTACAAAAAATCTGACGCCCCATTCCAGATAGGAAATTTAACGGACTACAACTTTTGTCTAGTAAAAATTTTTGAGAAACCAATCCATTTCACAGAAAATCAGAAAATAACAAACGAGACAGCTACAAAACATAAAATTTAATTCACAAAATTTTTATTTTTTTTGTAAAATTATTTTATTAATTAATTTTAAACTATTAGATTATTTAAGTAAATGTTGAAAATGACCACCCTCATTTTTAATACACAGTCGTGCTCGTTTTAAAATATGCTTTATAGTATAATTATTTATAAAATTTTCTTTTTTTTCTCAATCCATTATAGCAGGGGTGGTCAACAAGGTCGAGGGATTGACCGGTCGATCACGAGGCCAATTTTGGTCAATCCGTGAATGTGAAAAGTGTTAAAAATTCGAATTTCTGCGATTAAAAGTGTCGAAAAATCGCTTTTTTTTAGATTTGTTTCGACAAACATTTTTTAAAACAATCACAACTGTGTATTGAAAATGAGGATGGTCATTTTCAACAATTACTTTATTAATGTAATAATTTAAAATTAATTAATAAAATAATTTTTCAAAAAAAATAAAAATTTTGTGAATTAAATTTTATGTTTTGTAGCTGTCTCGTTTGTTATTTTCTGATTTTCTGTGAAATGGATTGGTTTTTCAAAAATTTTTACTAGACCAAAGTTGTAGTCCGTTAAATTTCCTATCCGGAATGGGGCGTCAGATTTTTTGTAAAATCTTTCGTTTAAAAGATACAGGGTTTTGAAAAAAAACAAAAAAAAAGAAAGCTCAAATTTTTCACATTTTTTAACTTACTTTAATTCATAACTCAAAAGCCGTTGATTTTAGATAATAAAAGGGTTAAATCTAGTTTGTAGATTATTTCACGCTCTTTAAAAAAGTACTAAACCATTTTTACCGCAAAATCAATATTTTCGGCGCTATGGCCACGTGAAGGTGGCAATTAAAAAAAATGCTTTAAATAGGCCTAACTCTCGAGGGTTTGAATTTAGAAAAAAAATTTTGTTAAATATTGTTCTTAGAAAAGTGTCCTCTATCACCACCTAAGTTATGTAAAGTGAGTGCGGGGACACCCTGTATATTACCATAAAATAGAAAACAGACATATAAATTCGACAAACGAACACGGTCAGTTTTCTTACACCGTGACAATCGAACGCGATTTTCTACACTTAACTATCCGGTATAGTTCGGAGTAGACATATGAACAGACCTTTAGTAACCATTTGGTAAAGTTGGCAGAAGCCTTGATTTTGTAAAATTAACCCCTTTGCCCCTCTTATCATCGAGTTCTCCTTATCGCTTATATGTTAAGAATGACACTAGATTAGTTGTCATCAAACGACTTGAAATAAAGTCGTATTGTTGGGCACACAGCACAGCACAGCTTCTCATTGATTCAGAGTTTCTTGGAGGCGAAGCCTCCATCATCTCTTTCAACATCTGAGGACCATCACGGTGATTACTAACTGATCAACTAATTAAAATTAGCTAGTCAAGTGGTGATCGAGCGCAAGGCCTGAACGCGCTCGAAGTTTTGTTGAAAAACGCGAGGGCATTTAACCAGCCTTCGGGGTGAAAAAGTTTTATTTTCGTCTTGGGCGAAAATAAAAATATTTCCTTTTCTGCAAAAATTCGCTAACGTCTTGGTACTAGTATGCTATAGTAGTGCTAATTAGTGCTAATTAGTGCGTGTTGTCCGGTTCACAGAACAAGAAAAAGTTCTGCTCCCCATGTTGTATGCTCCCACCAGGGGCTGGTCTAGGTCGGTGCTGGTGCATTAAGTTTTAGTTACAATCGGTTACAATGTTACAAAAATAACGCTCCAACTATGACCATTATTGTTGGGCATCTATGTATTTATGAGTTACATAGCTCAACTGTGATTGATTACACTTATAGGTATATCTAGCAACTTAGCTTAGAAAAGGACACACTAATGTAAAAATAAGTTCAAATTTTTCGATTGTGTTTTACATACGTATTATTAATAATCTAAAAATAATATTGTTTACTTTTATAGCGATAATTCAATAAAAATACTTTCGTCGCTTTTTTTGAAAAAAAAAAATTGATAGTTTCAGCTCGTGGTTTCAACATAGATAATTTTTAAATAATATAGATAGTAATTGAGCAAAAATGATTACTGTTTAATTACTACGAATTGGAGCTATTAGAATTGGAATTACCGAAAAAGTAAGAGTAACCAAACAAAATTGAATTTCGAATTAAATATATAAGCCAGTTACTCCACTTGTCATTCGATTTGCTTTCAACATGTGCGTTATATGATTCCGTTATACTTTCGGGTTTCATCCAATTGGGTCCATCTGTAAAGTAAATGATTATTATTAAAAAACAAACTAAATCTGTAGGATATTATAAGTGCTGAACGTGAAAGGGATACGTGCATTAGACTTATGGCGACGATTATTATGGCCTGATAAATTTATCTCCGAGATTAATGTTTAATAAATTTATAGTTGTGTAAATGGTGCTTTGCAATAAACATGCCATTTAATTTCCAAACATTTTATTCGATATTTGAATATAATATAAACTACTCGAACACTAAACTATTTAACGTAAATTATTTTTCAATATTACACGTGATACGTAAAGTTTCACAATTCTACAGATGACAGAAGAGGTTTGGAAATTAAATTTCATGTTTATTGCAAAGCACCATTTACACAACTACAAATTACATCTTTTTATTGCTATTATAATTTAAAATTATTTACTCACAAAAGCACTTCTCAATGAGTTGTGGCGAATTGGAACATTTTTCTAATTCTTTTATGATTCCCTTAAGTTTGTCAGAAGTATTCTTTAGATGAGAACGATTCATTCCATTGAGAAGATTCAAATTACTGTTCCAATAATAAGGAATTCTACCACTTTCAATATATTGCTGGTATCTTTTCAGCACCTAGAAATCATTTTAAAATTAAAAAATATCGGACGTGGTTGTTCGGCCTCACTGGGTGAGACATCGAGATATTCTGATGTGGCCATAACATGACTTTACCATACAGTAATCTTATGGTATTACAACATAATCTATGTATATGTTTTGCATACAAATTCAAAAATAAAAAAGTAACTTCGATTTGTCGTCGGTATGTGTATGTCGCGCACACAGAACACCATTAGATGGCGCCCTGGACTATAGATTAAATAAAATAAAATAATTTGTCTCGGTTATTGGCCGCTCCTATAATAAGGTGATCATGTATGTTGTGCATTGAACTGAGATTTTTCGCTCCATAGCCTGTCGGTGTATGCTTTACTGTACAGGGTGGCTCAATTTCGATGCTTATATGGAAATCAATAACTATAGGAGATATCGAAAATTGGATGGCGCATCCATTATTTTTGAGAAAAACCCAATGGCCAAAACCGGAATTCGTTATCTTTTTTGTTTTCGAGTTACAGCCAAAAGTTCCATTATTGGACTTTTCGATAAATGTCGATATCTTGGTTACTTTTGAAGTTGCCAAAAAAAGTGCTAACACTTTCTTTGAGTTGAGTTGAGAAGAAACTTGAGGTTTTCTCAAAAAAAGAGATCGAGGATGCACCATCCCTTTTTCGATAATATCTCATATAGTATAGTAAAGTATTTGCCTGTAGTTACCGATTTCCCCATAAGAAGCATCGAAATTGAGCCACCCTGTACACTACTGTTATTTATACATTACATAAAATAGAATTATTTGATGAAAAATTACATGAAAATTAATGAAAAACTAATAAGAAAAAATATAAAATCTAGATAATCTTAAGAGGTTAAGGTGTTTTTGATTTTATAATCTTTCTTATTAGTTTTTCATTGGACGTCGACCCTGAGGACGGTCCTGATTGTTCATAACCACATTCGTTAATCGTAATGACTAATGACATACTTACCGTCATAAATACATAGCTCAAAGATTTATCCCAATAAATGTCATTTTTCTCAATTTCCCATAAAAATATCGTCTTTATGAAATAACTTGAAATGGCTTTATGATCCCATGCATCTCTGATTCTCTAAATTAATTTGTATACATAAGTAGGTAAGTATTTTGAATTTAATATCTTCTATCTAAATTATTACCTTCAATAGTCTTAGCGCAGGTTTTAAATATTGCGAACTTTTAATAATTTCATTTTCTTGTTCTTGAAAAGAGAGTCGCCAGTAAGTCCCTTTGGGTTTATTTAAATAGCCGCCCATATAATTTGGTGTACTTTTTGGCACAACAAAAAATTCATTCTAAAAAAAGAAATTAATATGAAAATACTATTTCCACTATCTAGTATCTACTATTTGCTTGGAACGCCCCTAACAAGACATATTTATCATCGTAATCTAATAATACCAAATTATAAGTTTTATGATAAGTTTGCCTAAATCGAACCACCGCACTTGAAGGTTATAATAACTACTATGATTATTTTGTATATTGATGCAATTTTGGTTTAGGTACAAAAGCATTTAGTAGTCTGAAAGAAAAAATTGCCATACTTTGTGATACAATTACAATCTCCTATAAGATGTTATAGAGCCGCAATGTTCCATGTTTTATTTTTCTTTTACAGATAATTTACACAAATGTAAGGTAGGTATTTTGTTTTAAATTGCGTACCCGTGATAACTGGTACTGTATTAATAAATACAAATTTCATAAAATAGAGTTAACAGTAATAGACGACAACCTAATATTTATAAATGGTGTCGATTCTGGTTATTCCTTTAAGTCTCCTCCAAGGTCCAATGTTTGTTTTGTTTTTGCAAAAATAGTTGCTTTTACTATTTCTAGCAATCATAAAGCTCTATTATTTAAAAGGGACCTTGTATTAGCATGTCGTTGACTAGTGGTACAACAATATAAAATCAACATGAAACAAAAGAAGCAATTTCGCGGATGGTAAGTTTTTTTTACTATCTTTTTTTTATTATATTAAACCGTGGTGATCTAGCGGTTAAGTATTTGGAATAGTAATTCGTAGGTAATTAAGTTTTTAATTCCAGTATAATAAATTACATAATTTTCAAAAAAGTTAGTAGGTAAGAGGATTGAACTCAGGACCTATGCGTTACAATCAATCAAGGGCTTTTCCATTCTTGTCGGAATATTGCCACTTCTATTGAAGTATTTACAATCCATTTTACGAGGTGGATTAATCCTCTTTTGCTACTCTTTTTACTACAACTTTTCACCACAGCGCACAGTGGTCATTTGATTTAACCTAGGAATTAATAAATAGTAGCGTATAAAAACTTTTTAAAAATTGGATTTTAACAATTTTTCTTTAAGTTTAACTGACAATAATTGATTATAGAAGCATTATCTATGATTTATTATACAAAAAAAATAAATGCCTCACTAAAATATTGATTTTTCGATTTAAATTTTTGGAAATAACATAAAAAAAATAATTAGAGAATAAATCTTAAAAATGAAATTTCAAGAGTAGGTGTGATATTAGTATGTGTTGTAAAATATAAATTTTAGCACTTGTTAGTTAAGTTTTTGTTAAAAAAAAATTAGAAATAACGGAAATAACATTATGCTAAAATTATTTTTATTATGAAAGTTTCAACGAATTTAATAGGCAATGAATTTGGTCTTTGACAAGCCTTTCTTATCTTATTAGTTGCTCTTTTTTGAAAAAAGTCTGAAAATTCTTGCACAATTTTAGAAGCATCTCGTCGACCAGAAATTTCGAAACTTTTACGGGTTGCAAAAGTAAGCTCTTCTTGCGAATATAGTCTTCCAATAAATGTGCAATTTTTCGTCTTTTAGTTTGTTTGTTAACTTTACTAAAATGTTTTTGAGGTCGACCTCTTATTGTTCTTGTAGATTTTTCAAAAAATATAATATCACTGTAAAGACATTGGTTGATGCTTTCTTTCCAATTCTTGTAAGATACGATTACTGCTCTTCCACAGTTTAGCGATCTCACTGGTAAAATTACACAAAATTTTTTTAAACTATAAAATTTTTCATATAGTCTCGACTATGTAGGAAATCAAATTTGTCCAAAACGTAGGTCAAAACCGATAAGTGTTTTTGATTTGCATCACACTCTTGATGCCAAACAACAAACAGGTCTCTTTTCAACAACGACATAGTACCTAATAAAATTAAATATTTAAAAAAGTTGCAAATAGTAGCAGCTAATTTTAAGTTTAATATGAAGTTATGCTAATTACCTGATAAGAAAACAAAAAATCACTGCGAATCAACGCGAATCTTAGAATTCCAAGACTAAATTAGTTTTTAAACAGAAAAATAAGTAAGTCATTGAGAGTAACCATATTCAATAGTATTTTTTTCACAATTTGAACAAAATTATAAAATTAGAAATTATTCACAGTACAAATACAAAGCTTGAATACGAATATTCAACAGAAAAAATCAAGAAAATTATAACCACAGAGTCACTTGTAAACTTTTAAGTCAGACGCGTAAAATACAACTCTGGACGATAAATGCATATGAATGCTCATTTAGCGCATTCTTTATGTCGTCACTAATAAATGTGTGGACTAAAATTAATTATTTTTACAATATCGACTATCCAACTATGTTCCTTTGAAATAAAATAAAAATTAATGATATTGGTGACGGTAAATTTTTGGTATTATTAATTCCTAGATTAAATAAAATGACCACTGTGCAGCGTGTGGATGTTCACCGGAAGGCCGGGCTAAGAAACTCTGTGAAATCCGATAAAACTGTTTTTTCTTCTAAAGTCTACAGGAATTAAACTGAAAGGTTGAAATCTTGTAAATTTTCTTTTTACATAACAAACTCAGTAAAAAAATCCAATCATAAAATTCCAAAAAAGCCTTTTTAACGTACTTATTCCAGACTCTTTGTCTCCAGCTTTTTATGCCTACGAGAATATTTATATAATAAACCTATTTCCAAGCGATCAACGAGAAATAATATTTGCTATTAGAAGTGCAAAATTCCCGGCAACTGACGATAAATATTCAAAACTTAAAACTCAAATAATCTCACTTCGTAAATTACCTATCGCTTATTATAAGTATGTTTGAATTCTATTTTGGCAAAAATATTTTCAAAATTTACAAAAGTTGTTTTTTATTAATTTTTTAATTGTCTTGTCAGTAAATTTCCCTTCAGAAAGGCAAAAGATGCCTTTAAGCGTTTAAGCTTTTTCTAAATAGAGAAATCTCCTTTAGGAGAGGAGACTTCAAGGTATGAACAGAATCGACACTTTCATAAAGTTCTGTAATTGGAAGAACTTTTTATCGATGTATTTTAGGTTTAACCCGAAAGATAAGTAACTCTGAAAAACGGTGTAGTATAAAATTCTAGAAAAATTTCTAAAATTCCAAAAGGAAGCGTCCATTAATTACGTAAGGACGATTTTTGTCATTATTGACCCACCCCCACGTAATGGTACGTAAGATTGTGGCAACCCCCCTACATCTTATGTAAGGATTATTTAAAACATATTAATTTTGATCCCCTCCCCGTATAAAATATGAATAAAAATTTATTGTAGGTAAATACGAAAATTTAAATTAAATTTTATTAAAACAATTCTATAAGTATTGTCGGACCCCCTCTCTCCTCACGTAAGGGTCCATGAGATTTCAGATACCTCCCCCTGCCCCCAAACCCTTACGTAATTAATGGACTGCCCCAAAGGATTCCACAGAAATGCCCAAAATTCTACGAGAATTACTCATATTTTTATACTAAAATTCCACAGTAACTTACCCCTTGCCTACTTCAACCTAAAACATCAATGACCAATCGGTCATTAATATTATTAATTATTTCGCGGAAGGTTATATGCCGAATCTTGAATATTCTCTTTTTAATAGAAGAAATGCAAATCCTTAATTAAAGGATTTTTCATTTCCAAATCCTACATTTATTTTAAAAATTTCATATTACCTTTTTTTGAATTTGATTAGGACGATAGGGAGCTTCCGGCCAATCATTATGTTTAAAAACGAAGCAGGGAACTAAATCAATAGACATCGCAAGTAAACGATAATCTAATTTAAGAAAGTTTAAAATTTTATATATTTCTAAAGTGAATGCAGGACCTTGCTTTCGCAGATTAACCTAAAACATAATCAAAATAATAAAATACACAAATACTACCCTACCAGCACAAAGTAATCCTATGGACGTCCACATGTTGTCCATCAACATACGCCTGTAGTCTGTGCCTCTATTGAACGTCCGTGAAAGTCCATTTCAAGTACTGTCCCAAACATAGATAACTGTAAGTTTTATGTACGTCCATTTGTAGTCCATGGACGTACGTACCTAAAATGGATCTTTAACTGACGTCCATAGGACGTTGTGTGCTACTAGGGTATAATATACCTAAGTAATAAAATTATTATCAAATAATATGAGAAAAAATGTAAGAAAAGTGGCTTTTATCTTATTTATAGAAGAAAAAAAGCTTTTATAATACAATCACAATTTTTTATATAAAACCTGTCTTTAATTATTAATATTATACATACATAGTAATTTTCATGAGATATAACAAATTTGGGTAAACTTTCTCCTTCACTTTTAAACCGATTTAGTGCTTTATTTATAAGACTTTCCATCCAATTTAATACCTCTTCAGTGGATAGATTGTGTTCATTGTCCAAAATACATTCCTTCAATTTTCTAACAAAATATTATTATTAATAATATTATAATTAACATTATTATTATATTACAATTTTCAATAAGTACAACAAATTCAATATTTCGAGATACTTGTCTGCTGTGTATAAAACTGATCTCCTCCAAATTGTATATTTTTTCCACAATCCTTTAAAAATATATTTTCCTTATATGACACAGCAACAAAATGCAATTTTGACATCAACTTTACACACAGCAGACACTTTGAATCGAGTATCTCGAAATATTGAATTTGTAGTACTTACCTTTTCGCACTTCACGATTCAATTATTATATCAATGATCTCTATCAAGGAGAGGCTATCAGGTGTTCCTCACTTATCTGATCCATTTTCATTATACGTGTGAAAATTGTAAAGCTTGAATTACATTATACTTTTTTCGACTTTTTTCGTCTAGATTCTCGTTCGATTTTGTTTCGAGTTTTTATTTCATTTGCTTTAGTATAGATGGCGCCAAAAGGGACTACCTATCACGGACCTCTTACCTATACTACGCCAATAGGGATGTTGGCACTCCCGAACTCGGACCGACCCGAACGAAAACTCGGACGGGCTGCATATTTCTATTCGAGAAATCTAGACGAAAAAAGTATAATGTAATTCAAGCTTAAGGCGCGCTTTTTAAACAAATCCGAGAAAAACGATTTCTAATGTTAGTGTAATCTAATGTTACGTTATTTAGTTATGGACAATAGTTAGAGGTTAGACTATTATCACTTGAAAAAGAAAATATACTGGGTGACCTACCTTACACCCTGACCCTGGATATTATCATCGTAAAGTAGGATCAATCCAAGATCTAGGATGCCTCTATCAGGACACCCAAGGGTATGGTTTTATGACTTGATTAGAAAAAATGAAAAGATAATGATTATTATTACGAAACTTACGGATAATCCTCGGAAAGTTTCAACTGTTTGTAAAAGTTAGACATGTTTTGCATTTGAATATGTACAAATCCATCAACATCACTGTTAATTATTTTAGCACTACACAAAATTGGTAGGGAAAATAATAAATCTAGGTCATATTCGTCTGGTTTACCAACTTTTAATCCACAATAATAGCTACCACCAGAGTATTGTGTTCGATATAGTGCATTAAATAATTTATCCTTCCTCATTTCTAATATTATTTTGTTTACAATCTAAAATTTGAAATATTTTAATAAAAAATAGGCAAAGAAAGAACAACTGATTTAATTTTTTACTGGTTATATAAAAATCTTCAAGATTCATTTAAAGCCAAAATTTTAATTAGTACCTACTACCTAACAGTAAAAAATAAACCGTAACATAAAATAGCTTATATGCAACAAGTGCAGAAAAGGTAACATTATTTCACTAGTGCGATAATGCATTTTCATATGTGAGGCGTCTACTTGCAATACCGGATGCATCCATTTAAAGTAAATTTGCAGAATGGACTATTATAGTTTTCTCTTAGCATAGCAGCATATAGGAATCACTATATTTAAAAGCTTATTTGAATTGGATGTAGACATTTTTGAAACGATCTGACATGAGTGTAACACGCGAAAGTTTTTCACTGTTAGTTAGATATTCACGAAAGTTGGAAGTAGCCGATATTGCAAGTAGACGCTTCATGTGTTGCATACAAAATTTTATTACATTTCTGATAAGAGTATTTCAATAAATATACCTACGTTTGATAAGATGAAAGTATTTTCTCGCACCTCTGACTCTTGTAATGCAATATATTGCGCATTCATTTTTTGAAGCGTACTTTCTAAATAGTTGTAACTTTTATCGTACACCATATTTCTTTATAATAGTAAAATAAGCTGAAATTAAAAATAAATTAATTAGTCTCAACCGTCTTCAGTTATCTCATAGTATCAGATATTATTGTGAAATGGCACATTTTATGCAACCGAGTGTGAATTTTCTTAATTCAAATGAAACAAGGGCTAGAAAATACACGAGGTGCTTAAAAAGGCATTTCATAACATGTTACATAAAAATAGCTGATAAAATTAATAAATTGTATATAAAATAAAGTAAGTCAAGGTAAGTTTTAACGAAACATGAAAGAAGTAAGCTTTATGACGAATGTTTTTTTATTGCTTTTGTGCGAATGAAATTTTGGGTTATGCAAATATTTATTTAAGTAAATAAATAAATCACATTTGATGAATGTATTTCAAAAATTTAAATATTACGTTTGTATTTCGTAACTAGTGATGAAATATTCATTAGTTATTTTAAAATCAATAACTTACAAATTTTTATATCGCAACTAGTTGCAGAAAGTAAGACATTGTGCAACTCGAGACGATTATGAAAAGTAACACAACAGAAAAGTTAAAACTTTTTCTAGTTTTCATTAATTTTTTCCACTTCTTCTTTAATTAATATTTTCCGTTATTTTTCAACTTAAATTTTAACTTTCTGTGAAATTACTAACTTTTTGTTTTTGTCTAAAAGCTTTACAGTTAAAATTTAATTATTTTAACATTTCATACAAGCTAAGTTATAAAAACTTCATACTGTTTACAAAAATGTAAATTTTTAAATAATATATTTCTCCGAAATAAAAATCAGCCGAAAAAAACAAGAACAATAGGTAAGTTTTATAGGTTAACTTATAAGCGCAAGGATTTTACAATTCTGAAAAACCGACTACAATACCACAAAAAGTTGGAAATATTTCATCAATAAGTAAAACATTAATCAATTATCCGCTATTAAAAAGTTTTTTGTAAGTGACTGACGAATAGGCTAGCTAGTATTTCGCGGTACCAGTTGACACGCAAAATTTTTGCAAAATTTCGTTCACCACTTATGTAAAGTATAATGAACAACCAACAATTGGAGCAAAACAATAAAAATTGAAAGCAGACAGGGAAAGTTTTGATCAATAATAAATGAGTAAAATCCGAGTAAGGGTTGAAAAGCACGTTTTATTATGGTTCAGTCAAAGTTTTGCCAGTAGGGAGTGAGCACGAAGTTTACACGTTCCTCACCGCTATTCACACGGTACGATTTATTTATTGTTAAAACTTTTAGGTGTAATGTTTAAAAAATTTTATTTCATAAATTTATTTACGCATGTAAGCACAAATTTTATTATTTATGATTGGATATTTTTTCAAAACTGCTGTAATTATTTTCTAATTGATGTTCCTTTAATTGAAAAGATGACAAAAAGGGAAAAAGAACACAATGGAAGATCAATAGAAATTTGCAGAAACAAAAATACTTTTAAAGGAAAACAGTGCAAACTGCTATGCCGTATGTTCAATTATTACTAATTTTTAATAATATGCAGTTTTTATAAAACAAAAAAAATGCATTCAAAAAATTCTGGCCCCATTAGACAATTGTCTTTTAATTCAGACAGTCGTAAAAAAGTTTTGAAAAGTCAATTTTCTGAAGATTTATCCAGTGCAAGTCAGCTGTCCAATTTAAGTTACAATTCTTCTCTTACCACGAAAAAACAAGCAATATTTCAAGATCAACCTCCTCCTGCTAAATTGGCTTGGATTGATAATAGTAATCAAAAGTGTAAATTGGAAAAATATGGTAATAAGAACGAAGAAGGTATAATAGCTAAAAAGTGTAAGGAAATTAAACGCCCCTCAACTGGAAAGTTGGTTAAACAAGCGTCTTTGCCAAAAGATACCATTTTATTATCGCATCAACAGTTAGCCGAAAGGCTACGACAAGCATGGAAAGAGCGTGAGAAAAATAAGCAAAATTTAAATATATTTTTGGCCCAAAATGTTAAAGATAGATCTGAAGAAGAACATAATAACGACGTTACGGATACCGAAAGTATGATTGTAACGGATAATCAAGCTTTTGATAAGCTTGCTAATAAACCAAAAGTAATTTTACCACTAAAACCGGATCTCAGACCCAACAATGAAATAGACTATAAGAAAATTTTTCAAAAACGTTTACGACGAACATATAGCATAGACGATCAATTAAAGTATAACGAACATTTACCCATAAGATCAGACTTTAAAAGATCTGTGGTAGTCATACCATGGCAAGAAAATAAAAGTATAAAGAAAGTAAAAGAAAATCCAACATCTCAGGTAAAAATGGATGCCCAAGAAAACGAAGTATGTGTTCCTAAAATGGATCAACAACTTCAAGATGTTAAAATAGATGAAAACATAATAAATAGCGAAGATAACTTAAATAACGAAATCCAAAATTCATTGACAGAACCTGTTAAACCTATCGATGTGATTATACGTCCATTAACGGCGAATTCAAAACGGGAAGGCTTTAGAAATAGGACTAACACAGCATTTAATGAAAGCAGTCACATAGAAAAAATTAAACCACCTCTAATTCGTGCTTCTTCGGTACCTGCAAAATCAGCACAATTAAGAATGAAATTCAATCCAGTTAAAAGAAAAATTAAATCTGCTACCAAACGGAAAGATAATAAAAATACTGTTCAGAAAGTGAGCAGTGATGATGAATCTGAAAATAATGTTAAAAACAAGAAATATCAAAGAAGTATTTCTCTTTCTGGAACGGAAGTTATTACTATGATGTCATTAATTAGTCCGGAAGAAAGTGATGCAGAAGAACATGTTGAAGTGGATGTCGAAGTACAAAAACCTAATCCTGTACCAGTGAAGCCCCAGATCGAAGAGCAGATTGAAAAGTTTCAACATACAAAATCGTTAACTTTAAGAAAAACTGTGAAATCTGGTATGTATAATATGAGAATTCACTTTTTATATTAACAGCTCAATTTATTCTCTATTGCTTTAATTTGGTTTCTAGTAAATTCTAACAGCCGTATTCATAATAAACTTCAAACAGTCTTTTTGGTAAAGTGCTCTTTAACCATAACCCAACTTTCTTTTTGCTTGCATTTTGAATTTTTCTAGGTTAAAATACCAACTTATTACAGTAAACGCGCTAAACTCCCGATAAAATAGTTTCATTTAAATCTTACTTTGAACTATTTTATAGGGAGTTTAGTGCGTTTACTGTAATAAGTTGGTATTTTAACCTAAAAAAATTCGAAATGCAAGCAAAAAAAAGTTAGGCTATGGTTAAAGAGCACTTTAACAAAAACAGGCTTACAAGACTGTTTTAAGTTTTTTATGAATGTATGTAAAACTTCCTGCAAAAATTCATAATTTTTTTTGAGGTAGATCTTACGCAGTTAGTTACTCGTAAGATTAGATAAATAATATAGAAATATACATATTACAGCAGTACAAATTTCCAAAAATTGTATTCTTACATAGTGGATTTCCTACACTAATAGTGTAGGTATGTTTATTAAGTCTTAATAAGTCTTTTTTCTTTATTTTTTGCAATATTTAGATTTTCAAAATCAAAAGTCGTGTTAAGGAAAATCACATATTTTGACATTCCCTCTTCTTAGCCTGAACTCTTCATAATGCATGCTTATACTAAAACAGATAATCTTCCAAAATTCTAAATATTTGGGAAAGCTAAATTCCATTAGCTACAAGTGTAAGGTATTCCTTTGGCTGCGCCACTGAGTGAGTGGAACAAGCAAATAAATGCACTTTAAGCTATTTGATTTTTCTTCTAATGTGTAAAAAACAATTGCACTGTCAAAGTTTTGTGATACTTAAGATAAACCAAGAATAAACCTTTTCTAATAAGCAAATCAAAATACAAATGGTTTTACCCCGGTGTTTTAAATAAAAGTCGTAATTTTTGAAATAATGAGTTTACAATTTTACATAGAATTTTCTTACTGTGTTCAGCTGTAGAAGTTGCCTGAAAAGTATAGTAGATCGCTTAGGAAACACCTTGGATACAGAAATAACAGAAAGTAAACAAAATTCAATTTATAAAATATTGAGTCCTCAAATATCAAAATGCAATAACGAAGCCATAAAAAGGCATTGATTTTTTATTTAAATGTCATATTGAATATGTATTTAATCAAAATCGATCCATCCTTAAATATTTTCTGAACCAATAAAAATAATATGAAAGAAATGAAAAAAAACACATCAGCCGATTTAGTGAGAGGGAGATAATACTAATATAATTTATTATAATATTTATTATAGTTATATCGAAGTTTTATATCCTCCCCTAGTTATAGATAGCATTAAAATTAAAGGTAGATTGATCAAGGTAACTTCAAAAATTGCCTTCGTGCATGTAACTTCATCTATAGATGAAATAACCGAAAGTGTAGGAACAGGAAATTGTTAAGAATTCAAATTTTTTTCAAATCTATGATTGTTCAAAGAAATTTTGTTTTTTAGCGCTTGTTATACACGAAACTACTGAGTAGCTAAGTTGCTAATTTTTGTAGTATAAAATTAGTTTTAAGCTGCTCAGTTCTGTTGTGTAGATACGATATAGATATACTTTGGTAGCAAAGGAGATGGAAGACTATTATGTACTCCGTATATCTATTACAAATATAACACTTTGTAATTAGCTTTCAAATAAAATTTGCGTGTTTTTAGAAATACTTAAAACATTTCTTAGTAAAGACTTAATAGGATTTATATTAACCCACTTTCTGGTCTTGACATCAGTGAAAAGTCTTCATTATCGCCTATCAAAATTCTTATTAAGCCTTCGTTTGTAAAATAAAATCCCATTCAATTTAAAGTTTGGCAATTAACGTTATTTCATGGAAAATACACTTTCTGGGTTATTTGTGACAGCAACAACTTGATGAAATTTATTTTTCTTGGTTTACCTCAAACTTCACATATTGCATTTACAAAAACCTACCCTTATGAGATATATATATATATGATAAGAAATAAAATAGTTATCGAATGCTATTAAGGTCCCCCTTGTTTGACAATAAATTATATTGTTTCAGTGTCGTTTCAGCAATCGAGTATACACGCAGTCCGTAGCTTTTCAGCCAGTTTTCCAGCAAGAAGGAGATCAGTAGCGACCACTTTAATACTGAACAATGAAGAAATAACTAAAAATTTTACTGATATTAAACAAGAAAGACGTTCGAGTATAGAAAGCATGTCTCGTGATAATGTTAGAGAACAAAAACGTCGTCTGTTACGAAGTAAAAGTGCAACATCTGATAGCAGGTTAGTGCAAAGGAAAATGCAATAGTTCCATTTGAATAATGCACAATTTAATTCAATGATATACTAGGCAATTCAGTTTTTTAAAAATTTTATGAGAAGGGTAGTTTAGAGATATCTCTTATACCTCAACCTTTGTCAAAAATACAAAAACATTTTATTTATATGTTTCGATACAGTTAAATGTGACATTGATTTTTATTTTTCTTGTCAATTTGCAATTTGTGTAGTCAATCAAATTTTAAACGTAAGTGGATAATAAGATAGCACGCGATTATCAAAATTCTGTCAATATAAGAACAGAGGAATTCTTATCTATGGGTCCATTATTCCATATCCATATCAAGGTCCAGTAATATATTTTCAATGGCTGCTATTTTAAAATAATTTTTCTTTCTCTATGCAATCCATGCATGTTGGTAGTTCAAAATTAAAGTTAATTTTTTTTGTTTTCGTGTATTTTTATTAGAGAGCGCAGTATTTTTTTTGTAATTTAAAGGATTTGCAAGAACTAAAATCAACTTAACTCCGATTTGTCTTAAACATAAAGGATAAAAGCAATTTTCTCAAAAAATGCGTTATAAGGTTACTTTTCAGACTTTTTCTAACGGGTAAAATTTTAGCTTCAATCCCTGGCTATTTTTTAAAAAGTCTCATCTTCACAGGGAAGTTTATTTTTGTAGGAAGGGTAAGATTGGTAAGAACTTACAATAAATATAATTTTTTTTACAAAAGAAACTACAGAGTGTCCTAGTGGAAATTTTCATTTTGAATTACTCTCATTATAAAAGTGAGAAAAAATGGTAGTGCCAATTTTCTGCGCAGTAGAGGTGGACCAAAACTTTTTAAGTTGGTAATTGTTTAAGTTGATAATATATTTTCTATAGATATATCATTGTAATACAAAAAAATCTTGACACAACACAAAATGACAATCCCATTTAAAATAAAAGAGGTTTCAGTGGAGGAATTTCAAGCAAAATCTAATCAGTTCTTTACACCGTTTATTCAAATTAGTATGCAAAATTTAAAGTCAATTGGTACGCACGTTTGGTCGTAATCGTAGCCGAAAAAATGTCCACACACACATCCAGACATTGTTCCAAAAATCATTCACGATTAAAATTATACCTTTGAGTCAGAATTCTAATGTGCCTACGCAAAGTTGGTTTTTGACTCGATCACAATACTTTCCGTTACTGCGTAAATGGGAAAGTAAAACGAAAACTAAAGTTTAAAACGGTAGATACAGAAAACAGTCACAAATTCTTGGACCAATTCTTGGAAAATTGGTTCATTTCGTAAAATGGAAGTTTATAGTAAAGGCTAAAATTACACTTTTTAGGATAGAATTTGACAAAATCGAACTTTCTGAATTGTAAAAATATTAAAAAGAGATTATGGTTTTCCGATTAAACCCTCAACAACGCTCAGGCAAATTAATTATCTAGAAACATCATTAAACCTTCGGAAGGATAAACTGGGAAAAGTAAATTGGTGACCCAAATATTTGTTTTCGGCAATATAACTGAATATTGGAAAGGATGAACAGGAAACAAGAATATCAAAATTTCATCGCAAAATTGTGCAATTATTTATGAGCCAACTATGGTTAACTAAAGGTTAACTAAGAAAGAAGGTCCGGGTCTTCATTTAAAATTGTTTCAATTTTTCATGTAGTTTCGGTTATTGAGACAATGACAACGTCCGTGCAAAATTTCAACTCTCCAGCACCGGTCGTGGAGACGCACATTTTTAGTTATTACGTGTGCGTGTGCATCCAAAAAAAACGATGTCATAAAGGATTCGATTACCTATACTTTTTTATGGAAACGTCAAGTAAAATTTGTAGAGAATATAACGAAATCGAACGATTTTTAGGAAATTACGAAAATTACGAAAAAAATGAATAATAAATTTTAGTTATTTGATGTTTTATCAAATGCGGATCGTTTCAAAACGATTAATTTATCAATAATTATAATAAAAAAACTATGAAAGTACGACATTGACATATGACCGAATTCAAAATTCTTACTTTTAGCCAACCACGAGCGAAAAAATAGGGAGTACCGATTAAAGCTTTATTGCAGGTAACGTCGTAGTATGTAAAACAAAAAGAAACTATCGAAAAACTAGAACAATCAGAATAGGTAATATTTTCTTTCCGAAAAGTCTTGGATTTTATTTATTAATTGGTTCAATTCTGTCAAACATTGAAAATGCAATTTATAGAGGCGCGAAGCAAAAAAGGGTCAAAGAAGAAAGGATTTTACTTTTTAAAATTTACCAATAAATCTACAATGGCGTGACCAGGAACAAAGTAAAGTAATTGAAGTACAAAACTAATAAAAGTCATAATCCTTTATCAATATCTTATTCAGAGTTTTTATAATTTTTTTTATTACATAAACCTAATTTAAGTTTGCAAAATGTGGATAGGTAGGTACACATTAATTAATCATTCTTGATTATAATTAATTTCGGTAGCATAACATCAATCGACATCAGTATTGGTGCTATGAACTAATTTAGCAAATAATTTTCATTAAGGGACGTAAATCAAGTTTAATACCTAAATGATAGATAGTTCAAAAGATAAATTAGAAATCAATAAGCCAATTCTGTCATGTGGTTCAAAGAAGTATTACTATAATTGATGTGAATTTAAAATTGATCAAACAGCAGTTTTAAGGTTACCTACTTATTTCTTTATATTTTCATTCAACTATTTTTGTCGTTTATTTTTTATTGAAGAACTAATAGGTCATCGCAAATCGTTTATTTAATTATAATTTATATTTTCAGTAACTCTCAATTAGTAAATTTAAACTGAAAAAATTATATGTAGTATAATTTTTAATTTGAATGTTTTACATTATAATTTATTACTTTTCGTAATAATATGAAATAGACATATTATTTTGTGTAACCGATAATAAATTATGCAGAGCAATTATTATATTTACAAAATCGTAATATAATTAATATAAAAAAATTTACAATAATATAAACAGGTTTGTCAAAAAAAGCTCGTTTCATTTTCAATCCTTTAAAGTCACAATTTATTAAAAACTTGATGCAATGACCTGGAAATTCTTACCTATACATTTCATCGATTTTTTTGCCAATAAAAACTTCTTCAAAAATGCACGGAATAGTTAAATTATCCTTATAATATTTCAGCTTGAGTATAATTTTCAAGACCTAATAATAAATTAAATTAAAATCTAAGTCAGTCTTAACCTACTACAACAAAAATAATATTTTATTTAATTTGATTATATAATTAGGTGAATTAATGACGACAAGTCAAAATTAGGCAAAATGCACGTAGGTATAATATCGTACTTCGTACCTATAGAAGATGTTATTTAAAAATATCAAAATAATTTAAAATAAAGATAACTCTCAAATAGAGTTAACAAGTCAAGCCCATATAATAATCTAATAATAATAAAATTCTTTAGCGGATTTTATTTAATTACTAGAATATTTATCACAACGTATCTTTTAATTCAATAATGCCGAAGCAATTTATCCCGTTTTGCTCATTGATATTCTTTAAGTTTCTATCAAAACAATAAAATATTATTGAGTAATATTTAAATTGATACCGTTATATATAAATCTAGTGCGAATTCCTATCTACCCATAAATTTATTGTAAAAGTCGATAACCAATATATTTTCGTTTCGTGTTACAAATTTGCATAATGCAAAATTTGAAATAATCAAATTTATTTCCTTGTAGAAGTATTTTATAACGTTTTTTATTGAAATTGTAACGGATTTTTGCACTTCGTTACGTGGTACAACTTTCTCATCTCATTTCAATATTTCTAAGTACTGCCCATTCGTTTTATTTAAATGCAATGTATTTTGCTAGCAGATGGTTGCGTGAACCTTTGTGGTTTGAATTTATATGAACATTTTGGAGTAGGAATATGAGTTACCCGAGGACCAAATAGCAGAGCGGACCTATTATGTAACAACAATTTTCTGAATGCCGATTTGGTGTATGTTTAAGCATATTTTTGGTTTAATGACTTCAGTTGTCGTGTAAGTTTAGTTTGTAGCAACCTTTTCCGGCTCTGGCTAATGTTTTTGGGGTGACTGAAAATATCTGGCTATAAATTGGGTAACTCAATATTGCAATCTAATACGTAGTTCTGGTGTGCAAGTTGTATGATCATTTCCGATTCTCTACAGTTAGGAGCGACTTCATAATCTACTTGGCTTTCCGTGCGAAGACGGATCGGATCACTTTGAATTTTGAACTGAATTTTGTGTATTGCAACATAACAATGTACACTATCGGATTTACTCCAATTGATTAACATTTCATTTAATTATACTGCATTAAATTTAGTATCGATTTTTATTTACGACTTAATAAGTCTAGGGCATTATACTGTGTGTTAGCACACATCTTTTTTTAGATCCAATCCACTTTCTGTAAAGGAAAAGTAAGTAATCGCCAAGTCAAGGAAGTTATTATTCCTCGTTCTACTTTAAGAAACTTATACTCTCCTACTGCGCAGCCGGAGTGTACGTTTTTTTACCAAAGGTACGCGTATCACGTATCACAATTATAAAACATAATTTGTTTTTATGGAAAAATATGTAAAACTTTCACTTGTTAGTCTATAAAGTGGCATTACGAAAAAGTTTTGAAATATTATTTTATATTCACTTAATTTTCGAAGGCAGTAACTATGCTTGCAAATAAAAATAATGGTTCTGTTTGTTGATTATGTTTAATTAATCGTTTAAATTTTTTCCATTAAGTCGCTATCTTTTCACATCATTTTCCATGACTTTGCTCAAAACTTGTAGAGATAAATTTTATTATTCTCAATTTCTTGTCGGATATTTTATTTTAGGGTAGCTAAAGTCTGTGACTAGTTCGTATAAATCCGTGACCAAAGAAAGAAATTTGGATTGGTCAAATCGAGTGATCTGACGGATCTGAGTGCAAATCGCCAAAGCGATAGATTAAACGGCCGGGACAGACTTGCTTTTACAATATTATTCTTCGTTCTTGAGGAGCATAGCAATCCACATGGTTTGTTTATGTGTATTCTGCTTACTTCTGTTTACTTTACAAATGTTAAAGTCACGATGACATTAAAGTTTGCAAAAATGAGAGTATATTACGATTGGAAGATTATTACTATTACTAATAATAGGTACTATTACGCCACCTTCTATAATGCAACTTTAGATCGTGCATATCAAGTCAAATTTTAAATTACTTTGAAACTACCTAGAAATTGTAAAAATATTACAGTGGTTTGATGATTACAGGGCGAAGTAGTCAGATATTATAAGCAATACAACTTGTGTTTTTGTCACAGCTAACAATTTTAAGTTGAAGTTATGAGCAAACAACAAATTATTTTAATTATTATAATAACTTTTTGATACTTACCTACATGTTATTTTAAATAAGAGGCATTATTATTATCAAAAGTTTTCAAATTAAATTGCAAAAGTATAAAAAATGGAACAACACCACAATTTTAAAACAAATAATGCCAAATTTTCGTTTTTTTTTTGCCCAAATTTGCTTTTTAATCGTAAAAATTTGTTTATAATTCTATGATTATTACCTACGTAGCTGATATACTAAGTGCTAAATTGATTATTCTTGTTTAAAGCAGATAAATAAACCAGAAATACGTTAAAGTATAAAATAAATGTAATATTTTTGAACAGCATTTAATATTCGTATGTGGAAAATTTGCATGTATAGGTATGCAAAGTTAACATAAAGTTGAAAACAATGTAAAATATTACATACACTATAATAATATGTACTTATAATCACCAAATATTTAAATAATTCCTTTATCCATAAGAGAACTTCTGTATGATAAATTTCAAGTTAAAATTATTCATACATCGCAAGTAACCTAATAAATACTGGAATAATTTTCATATTTTTAAAAACATTATTTTCTTGCCACGTACCTATAGCTTTGAAATGATACAATTTATATAAACTTTAAAACTTTTGAAATTAAACTCCAATAAAATTAAGTAAGAGATATGCGTGAGTCTTGGCACTGATTTCCAAGTTGAACTAGCATTAAAAGTGTTGCGAGCATTAACAACAAACTTACGCCAAAATTTTTTTAACTGAAAGTAATTATTTGTAAGCCGAATTAGATATTATCAATCTAGAAGTTTTTATAATTCACTTCTTATTTCTATGCTACAGTCCTCTATATAAAGTTTTAGAGAGAAGAGATTTTGTTGATTAGGTACTTAATTCATTTACATAAACAACTGCAAAATTTGGTAGTTGATTTATCAAATAGATACAGTTGAAATTTCCCAATAGTTAAATTGGAAATTAGGGTTGAAAAGAATTATTGCATGTAATGTGCTATATTAATTCAAATTTTTATTAGAAAAAAATTTCTATTTAAAAAATTTTCCATACTTGTCAAATTTACTTTTCAAATACTAGATTGAATTATATTTGTGTAGTCTTACGGTATAGCATATTATTTATAATAGCTTTCATAGTAATTATTTGAAAATTGATTTCAAGTTTGCCAAATGCTTATATAAACTGATAATGATGGTGTGGTTGATTTATTCAATATTCAGGGTAAACTGAGGTTAACACAGACACGTTTTTTCATCACTGATTTACTGTAAATTCAAATTGCTCCAGAGTGATAAATTTTTCTCTATAGATAAGTTATTGATTCTATCGCAATCTAAATGCCCCGTATAAGGAATGAGCAATAGTAGATGCGATTAAAGCTATTTCGAAAATTAAAAAACAACTTTTTAAGAACTAAATTCTTAAAAGGAAGTCATGCTTTAGCATCCTTTCATTAGCACAGTTACTTTATATTGATTTTCATACAGATAATAATAATCCGTCGGTAGAAATTGATCATATTCAGAGAGATATCATCAGTGAAACCCTTGCTTCAAATGTTTACTTAGCCCCAGCATGCGCAAATAATTGAATAGCTTATTTGCTAAACCACACAACTCCATATAATGTAGTTTTGAGACAATCAAAAAATAGTACTTTTCATCACAAGGACGTAAAACGCGATTTTTCGTTCGAGGGGAGCGGGGGTTACGAGGCGGAGCGTAGCGCAGCCGAGGAACCCGACCGCTTCCGAGGTGAAAAAGTAGTTTTACGGCTTCGCGTGGTGAGAAGAACTTTTCGTTAGCCGTCAATGTGCGTAATATTTGCAGGAGGAACAATAAAGCGCCGCGCGACATTAAAAAAGCTGCCGTGTTAGTGTTTGCTAAGGAACACGTGCAGCAATTTGTCTCGACGCGACGGCGCAATATAAGTAACTATTATTATGCTAGCCAAATTAAGTTACACTATCACGTTCTAAATATTGCATATAGAAAGTAGTATAGAGGGACGTGACTCTATGCTTCTTTCCGTTTCTCTGTAAATATTGTAAATAGAAAGTATTATAGAGGGACGTGTCTCTATAATACTTTCCTTTTGTACATATTTTGTACTTATTTTGTACATAATACAGTAGAAACTTATGCTTTTATACCATTTTTATTGGTTTTTTCCTGCAAATATCGACGAAAACATACTCTTTTCGTACCTCAAAACGTATACGAAAAGTGCTCAAATACGTCCGCGGTAACGAAAAACTGTTTAACTTCTTTATATTTGCTATTCACAAACTTTTTATCGATAGAGGTTAAGGAGTAGCATTATGTTAGTAACTTTATTAAAAAAAAGAAGTTGTTATACGCATTACTTTTTGTTTAAATAAATAAAATATTCATGGGATTTGTGTGGTTTTGCAAATAAATGGATATTTCACGTGTCCACTACCACTTTGCTATGGCCGGAGATGTGTAATTTTTGTACAGAACATGGCTTTTGCTATACAGAATCGTTTCCTATATGTAACTCAATTTACACCAAAAGTGGATATGTGTAGTTTTGCAAATAAGCTATTCTGAATAGCTAAATAGAACTCCATATAATGTAGTTTTGAGATAATAAAAAAAAAACTGTTTAACTTCTTTATATTTAATATAATATATAAAATTAATAGGTTAAGGAGTAGCATTATGTTAGTAACTTTATTAAAAAAAGAAGTTGCTATACGCATTACTTTTTTTTAAATAACTAAAATATTCATTGGATTTGTGTGGTTTTGGAAATAAATGGTTATTTCACGTATCCACTACCACTTTGCTATGGGCCGGAGATGTGTAATTTTTGTACACAACATGGCTTTTGCTATACAGAATCGTTTCCTATTATGTAACTCAATTTACACCAAAAGTGGATATGTGTGGTTTTGCAAATAAGCTATTCAATTGTAACCGGCAAAATTTGCAATTAATTTTAATTTCAAATAAAATTAAATTTGTTTATTCAATACTAGATATTTTATTTCTTATAATGAAATTTTCAACAAGGAAATTCTTAAATATTATATTTCAATAAGTAATTTTAAAATTCTAATGAGTGATAATTTATTGACGCTTCATTAACCATTTTTTAGCTGAGAAAAATATTTACGCTTTATTATTATGTTGCGGTTTGTGTTACATTGTATTAAGAGGATTTTGTCACAAAACTGGAGATCAAACTTAGTAAAGTCACGTTAATTTATATTTGAAAGCGGGATTTTGGCGGAAGTGACGACAACCTCGTCGTGATTTTACAGTTGGCAATTTAGTTTACTTATGGTATAAATAGATTAAATTTTGTGTCTGGTTTATTTATTGTAAATTATAACCAAACATTTTCACGAAATTTAGTTAAAAATATAAAATATTGTGAATAACTGTCAAATTTTTGAATAATTGATATAATAAATACAGCGTTGCCACATTTGCCATAAAAACATTCGTGAAGACGCGTTTGACGTCAGAGCTGTCATCGGCTCAACGAAGAATTTTTGAATTTCAAACTCGAATTTCGACGTAAGAACGATATTTAAAATTAACGCTTGTAATTTTTAAAATTAATTTAATATTGTTAATTAAAATTTAAACTAAATAATTTTGTTTTAATTGCAGTGTAAACGATGAAAAAGAAAAGATTACAGTGACAAACGATTTTGAAGATCAAGAAAAACAAAAATCATCTACGACAAACATTGAAAGAGAAGACATCAATTCAGGACAACAGAAACCTATTTGTGGCGAAATTAACACAGATAATGATACCCACCCTCAAGAAATCTTGAAAACCCAAGAACCTCTGAATACCACTCCTGAAAGTATAAAAGAAAAGCAATGTTGGGACACATTTTGCAAAATGAATAAGAAAGGAGTTAATATATCATTTGATACACTTTTAAGAGGAATGTTAACGCCTACCGAATACAGATTAAGAAGAAAATCTATTGCCACTCTTCCTGAGAGTAATACAGAAAACATTAACGACATCTAAAAACTTTGGTTGAAATAAGTGGGCACCTGATTGTATACAATACTTGGCCTGAATTTTCATAGATAACTATTAGGTTGTAATACGTTATAACACCTGAGGCTATATATTTATGATATAGAATATAAAATTTATAATATTATGTTAAAACATAGTAGGTACGGGAGCGTATAGTATAAAAAGGCCTTCCATGGTAATCTTAAAGATTCAAATATGTGCCATACATAGTTAGGTTTGTTGTAAAACCAATAATACAAATTATGTAGTATCAGCCCCATGGGGGCGGTTGAGCTCCGCCAAAGTCCTTTGGACCGCCGCACAAGAAAATGTTCTTTTTTTATAATATATACAATGTCTTCTCTCGTTCTTCTCTCGATCTTATTGTGACATTTTCATTTGAGAGAGTCTGGTCCAGCCGATCCAAAAAATCGGCTTCTGTTTTAGCATAAAAATCTTCCTATACATGTGAAGAATACATACGAGGGTGGATCAATAAGTACCCGTGTTTGAAGACAGGTGGCGTTGCTGAGGGAAGTTGACATTACCGTCGTGTACTGCCATCTGTTAAACGACACCGTACTAAATTTCAGACTGATTCATTGGTTAGTTTTTATTTGGCCGCCAGTTTGATCCAACTCTTCAAAATGCGCCTCTGCCTCAGCAATAATCTCTCGTTTGATCTGAATTTTTTTCCGCCGAGCCATATTTTCATGTTGGGAAATAGAAAGAAGTCGACGGTGGGTACGACAGTAATTTTGTAGCGTAGTTCATGCAATTTGTCCGGGACAATTCTTGATGAATGTGCTGGTGCATTATCGTTATGAAGCAGCACTTTTTGTTCAGCCAAATTAGGCCGTGATTCTCCTTCCATTTATTATCGAATCAGTCCAATAATTCACTGTAGTACTGCCCAATGATCGTTCTTCCATTCTACAAAAAGTCCATGAGTATTATTCTCTTTGAATCCCAAAAAATCGTGGTGTTAACCTTTCCGGTCTATGAGACCGTCTTTGCCTTCTTCTGAGCAGAATCACCAAGAAAAATCCATTGTTTTGACTGTCGCTTGATTTCTGGCGTATAATAATGTATCCAGGTTTCTCCTCTTTCCAAAAACTCCTGCGAATTTCGCTTAAAGAGGTTCAAAAACTGCTTTGACATTGACAGTCGTATCCGTTTTTGGTCGACCGCGATCAATTGCGGCACCCATCGGGCCGACAGCTTTCTCACACTTAACTGATCATGTAAAATATTAATTGTCGTTCCATACGACAAGCCTATGGCCTTTGCTACTTCGCGCACTTTAGTTGGGCGATCTGCGAAAATCATGTCATGGACCTTTTCAACGATTTCCTCGGTATAACCACGTCTGTCAGGCCGCCTGGCCGCTCCTCATTAGAAATAGATGTACGACCACGTTTAAAATCGTTGAACCAATATCTAACAGTTGTCATAGATGGTGAAGGGTCCCCAAAGAAAGCATCCAACTTCGCATGATTTCCATCCAAAAATTAAAAGCGAATTACGGATCGAAAATGGTCTTTTTCCATTTTATCAAGAAACACGAAATATGTGTGATACAACTGGCTGCCAAATAAAAACTAACCCATGAATCAGTCTGAAATTTAGTATGGTGTCATTTGACAGATGGCAGTAATGTCAAGTTTAATCAGCAACGCCACCTGTCTTCAAACACGGATACTCATTGATCCACTCTCGTACATAGGAGCGGTGCGCGCCAAGCAGGGAGAAATCAAATTTCTAACTATGGTTTTCTTGTTCAAATGTACCTTTACACGCAACAAACTATTATCTTTGAAATAATCACATTGAAAAAAACCTCGGCGGATCAGACTCCCCCCTTAAAAACTGTTTATGAATTGATAGAACCTTTGTTTATTCAAATATAGATTTTACACAAAATTCAACGAAGTATGGCACATATTTGTATCATTAAGGCCCAAGACTATAACGGTGGGAATAAAATTAGTCTTGGGGATAAATTTATCTAGGAGATTAATTTATATTCGTGCAACTTCGGATTTACATTTATTTTTGACACATGAGGTGAATTAAATGCCATATTTTTAATTTTAAACACATTTTCGTATTTGTTATTAATTATAATATCAATTTTTGCTGTAAGATAACGTACATTTTACTATTATCAATATTTATAGTAATCATATTATTATTAGTTAATACTTTATATGACAAATTAAAATATATTTATTAATGACTCCGTTGGCCTTGTGCTTAGCAAGTCGGCTTTCATTTTGTCATTGCGCGTTCGATCCTCACCAGAATCATATTTTTTTATTTAAGTATTATATTATTATAATAAGGGCCGACCTAAATGTATCTACTAGACTAATAATTAGTTTTTTAATTTATGAATCTCCTAGTTAAATTTGTAGTTTGTGAATGGTGCTTTACCTACGTACAAATTTACCTAAGAGATTCATAAATTATAAAAACTAATTATTAGTCTAGTAGATACATTTAGGTCGGCCCTTATTATAATAATATAATACTTAAATAAAAATTTAAATAAAAAAATATGATTCTGGTGAGGATCGAACTCGCAATGATAAAATGAAAGCCGACTTGCTAAGCACAAGGGCAACGGAGTCATTAATAAATATATTTTAATTTGTCATATAAAGTATTAACTAATAATAATATGATTACTATAAATATTGATAATAGTAAAATGTACGTTATCTTACAGCAAAAATTGATATTATAATTAATAACAAATACGAAAATGTGTTTAAAATTAAAAATATGGCATTTAATTCACCTCATGTGTCAAAAATAAATGTAAATCCGAAGTTGCACGAATATAAATTAATCTCCTAGATAAATTTATCCCCAAGACTAATTTTATTCCCACCGTTATAGTCTTGGGCCTAAGATTGTCACGAAATACATTATACATACTTCCGTACTACCGTATAAGAAAATATTATATAATATTCATTTGTTTCAAATGTTGAGGAAAAGAGAAATAAGGATTTTCCACCAAAACCATTTTAAGTACTAATGTAGTATATCTATGATAATTTATTTTATGTAATAAATCGCTTACTTATTTCAACCAAAACGTTTCATCTTGCAAAAGCACCAACACCCATAAAATAAAAACAGGTATTTGATGCCAGGTTAATTAAGTTATAGATGATCAGGTCCGGACTGGCTAGGTCGGCGATCGCCGATGGCCCCCGACCTAAGGGGGCCCCGACAGTGTAAAAATAGCGGAAAATATGTGATTTACATAAATCTCCCCTATTGGTAAGGGATCCCCTCATCAGTCACTAGCCAAGGGCCCCCGAAGGAGCCAGTCCGGGCCTGTATATGATATTCCATAAGTTAAATTTGTGTATATATAGTTTAAATGTATAGACATTATCAGGGGCATAATAATGAGATTCCATTTGTATTTCATATTAAGGCCCAGAGTACCCAGAAAAATTTACCTACATAGTACATAGAGAGGCAATAGTGCACATTGGACATTATAAAAATTAAAAATCTAAAATAATATATTCTAATACTAGTTTATTTTCATTTTGGTGGAATTTAGACAATAAACTGATTGATCCAGTATACGGTACCATAGTTTTCTTTCAATTTTGAGGAAGGAATTTTGATAACTTTTTTTTAGAAATAAGTCATGACATTAAGAAAACAAGCATGTTATTTGATTGCGACTGTTTAATCCACTTTATAATTAGCACAACTTATTAAGATTTCTTTCATCTTCCAAAGAGAGAAGCCTTAAAATAAAATGTCTTGAAAACATCCCTAATATTTTATAATTATCAAAAAACCCGGTTTTCAAGAAATTACACAAACTCATATTTTAGATGTCTTAAGAACAAAAGTTTACTGGCGTAATACCGATATCACGCAAATATTAAGATTTATTTTTGTTTTCAGCTTTTTTAGCTGATTTTAAAAAGTTATTGATATCTGAAAAATTGCATTCAAAATCCAATATGTAAAGTGGGTCGATTTATTTGCACCCAAGTGAATTATGTTATGTTAGGAGCAAATATCAAAATCGCGCATTGATTGAAAAAATTCAAGAAACTAATGTAAATTATCTTGGTTTATAGAAAAAAAAACTAATTTATCAAATTTTCAACAGTTTTGGACTGCTATTTACTAGTTCCATCATCAAAACTAAAAGATACAGAAATAACAGAAATAAAAAATAAGTTATAAAAATCATATTTATAATCATAAATAAAACTTATCAAATTAACAAAATTATAACATCTTGCAATAAAAATAAGTTAATTAAAATAGCAGCTTAGAAATAGTCTTTTGTTATTTCTGTATTTTTTAGTCCTGATGATGGAACTAGTAAATAGTCCGAAACTGTTGACAATTAGATAAATTTGTTTTATTTCCGTCCAATTGGACAAGAAATTTTTTACTAAACTCAAGAAAGTTAATTTTGTATGGTAGTCGCTTTATACAACGCATTCTGGATTGTTCATTCCGATGTAATAACAACTTGCAAGCTTGCAACATGGAAAATAAGTTGCCGGTAAAGGGGTAATTTTCTTTTAGATTAGATTTTCTTTAGAAGAAATTTGTTTAAGGACTGAGCAATTGGTATAAAATTTTAAGGCCATGATCATGTCAATTATAAATTTGTACTATATATTATGAACCATAAATAATTAAGAAAGTAGCGCATTTCTTTTGTTAATGTAAAAATACGTAAACAATAGATCTGATAAGATCTATAAGATATTGAAGAAAGAGCGATCTAATAAGGGGAGTGCCAAAACTCTTGCACTCACCGATTTGCACCATTTTTATATACGTTTTGGTTACAATTAATAGTACATCAGGTGAAAATTTAAAATTCCATAATTCAGCCAATTTGGAGAAAATCGATTTTGAAGAACGAATTCGTATGATTACTGTATAAATTGCATTTGGATTATGTCAAGATTAACAATGTATTTCTAATGGGAACAACATGAATTGAATAATCATAAGGCATATGTTGCGTTATAAAATATTATTCGCGATGCATGCAATGTATGTACCTCTAATTTTTGTTCTTCAAAATCTATCTTTTCCAAATTGGTTGAATTATGGAATTTTAAATTTTCAACTGATGTACTATTAAGTGTTGGCACTAGACTAGTTGGCACTCTCTTTGTGAGTCCATTAGATCTGATAACATTAGTTGTATTTACAATGCATTCATTGTTTGTGCACGGGATCGACGACTATGATATCATTTATCATATAACTGAATTTTTCAAATTAAACTTTTGTTAAAAATATGCAAGGTACGTAACTGAATCGTTGTTATTACAACGTGATAAGTAAGCATATCAGTAAAACTGATAAAAGGCGCACCTGCTCATGAGATGAGATAAGCTTCTACTCACTTCTGTCGACTCTTACAGTGAAATTCTGAGAAGTGTCGGATTAGATAGTGTCGACTTTGACAGGTTTTACTGTAGTTGCAATGTACTAATGTAGTTCAAATGTACGAAATCGTGTAATTCTAAAATGTCATAAAAATTTGGTTATATTAGTACAAAAATTGATTTAATAAAATAATGTACTTTACTTTTTGATTAAAAATATAATAATAATTATACATTATAAAACTTGAAAAACAAAAAATTATAATAGTTTGAAAGCTTTTTAAAAAATTTCCTTGGTTACAGAAATGTTTGTTGGTTGGCGGCATCACTTTCATAATATTTTAGATAACAATTTACATGGTGGATTGAAGTGCTTATAATAATAATCAAAAGTAACACTGGAAAGAAGTTTTCTATTTTTCAACTTATTCTTTAATTACTACCTTATTACTACAAATCCGTTTGGTTTTTTTCATCTTTTTAATACTTATTAAAATAATGATGGAAGAAACTTACCTGTAACTGTTGGGTAAAAAGTAATAATTATAATAAATTGTTTATTATAAAACTTTTACTTCGAGCGATTTAAGTATGAAACTCGACAATGCATATAATATTAAAAACTAATCACTTAGTTGGTTATGTACATATATTTCATACTAGAAACTGAAAATGCTTATAATTTTGAACTACTGGTTTCAATCAAGCCACGTACGAACAAGTGCTATTTTTACATATTTACAAACAGTAGCGGTACGTGGTTTGTTGTAATGGAGGACTGTAAATTAAACAGACTTCGAAAATTATTTTTATAAAACTTAATTTTTGTTGATAGAACAATGTATTTAAAATTTTAGGATTTTAACTCGAGTACTTTATCAAAATAAGAGCATATTAATTAAATTCTATTACAAAAAAATTGGCCAATAAAAATATTGCTTGATATGATGATTTGTTGCTGTTAAATGTGTGGCTTAGCATGTTCTAACAAATACCTATTCCATTCGTTATTATAGAGCTTTAATCACGAAGTAAAAAGTTATAATTTACAAATTGTAGTCTAAAAGTAAGTTAAAGAATTCACTAATTAGAGTATCCAGTCAAATTTTCAAAATCCTTGATAATACAATTTTGAAGTTTTGAAATAGAGACATTAGGTACATTGTTGGACATGTTGTTCTTACAAGTCAAAATGGTTGTTTGCAGTAAATTCAGTAGCATCAATTTTACTAGGTCATCTGCATCATCTCCAACTTCGCTTATAATTGCTTCGAATATATCTGCTTTTAAAATGTCGTAGTTAATTGTTCCGTCAGCCATTTGCCAATTCATCTTCTTCCAATAACATGATAAAAAGTTATCAAAATTTTCATTATCTTCGGGTGCTAAGTCTCGATTATTTATGACTTGTATTTCATTTTTATTTAAATGTAGTTCATCTACACAGATCTCTTCTTCGTTTGTTAACGCACTTGGATCTTCTTGAATTGACCTAGCCACCACAAAGTCTATCTAAGAAATTATAGAGAAATTTAGAATTTATTTAAAAATAAATTAATATGTAAAATACCTTGTATAGAGCAATTAAAAGGCACACGAATCCTGTGATTTTCATGATACTGTAATAATAATTAATATATTTTCTTGAAAACTTACACTATAGTGTAATAAAATATCTAATAGTGATTCCTAATCTAGTTTCATCGAATAAGGTCGTTAGGTTAAAATATCGCAATTTAGTTGTAAACAACATTATTAATTTTGTAAAAGTAATTTATATTTCCATTTAGTTTATATTTTATATTATATATATATGAAATTATTGTAATTTGCGCAAGTTGCAATTAAAAACAATAATATTTATGTATGTTATATCAAATAAAAGTGTGTAAAAGTATAGTTATGACTTATGACTATTACTGGTCCTAATGCTGATGCTGTTCAGTATAATGATCTTATTTATTTATATATGGATATATCCTTTTAATGCACAAATAAATTTGGGAGCCATCGGGATTGGAACCTATGACTGGACAAGTATTCAGACAGGTTTAGATTTTATTTAGGAAAAATTCAGTAGCGCAACCGGAAAGTTGGGAACCCACTGATTGTAATGATTTACTTCTAGGTCAATCTACTAGTAAGTATATAGGATCAGTCGGACATCGAATGAACCTTTCTTCTTGTTCGTATTTTCTTAGTGCAACTAAGAAAGCTTCTTGACAGAAGCTTCGTGACCTTTTTGACAAAGGCTTTCATGGCAGATTACATCTCGGTGGTTTGCCATTGCCTTCCGAGGGAAGAGACGGCCAGAATAAAGTTCTTACTTTACTCGGATTCGAACCGGGTATTTAGCGTTTATAGTCAACTCGCGTGACCGCTAAGCTCCGACCGCCTCCTAATAATAATATTAGATAATAATATTAGATAATATTAAATTAGAAATAATAATATAGGATCAGTCGGACATCGAATGAACCTACATTAGGTTCAACATAGAATCTGAACCACGGCAACATATCTCGAGATAATCATTTGCTATCTTCCTTGTAGTGGTATAACCTCACTACGTGAAGATGGAGTTGGCTATTTTTACAGAAAAATGCAGTCAAGGTGCAGACTTGACTGAATAGCTTTTATGGAGTAGTTGCGTACAAAACTCGCTTATCTGCTTTATATTATGACAATGGATTTTTTTACTTTGAGAAATTTAACCGGGAATTTCTGACTCGTTTATGGTATTTAGGCATGACTTGAAAAAGAAAATTAAAAGTAGGAGAAAAAAAGGGAGGGGAAAGGATAGGAAAGGGAGGGTACGAGATAAAAAGAAAGCCCTGTGGGAGCTTACAACCGTGAACCAAAGTGCATTGAAGCAAATACTTTATAATGACATATTATACATATTATAAAGTTGGGGAAAAAGTAATCCATTATTTTGGCGTCTACTTTAATGCTTTATTTAACACGGTTACAATTCGGTCTATGAGAGACGGTCATTGCCTTGCAGCTAACGCAGTTGGATGCAAATGCGGGGCACCGGGTTCAAACCTGGGGAGAGTCAAACTTTCTTATGACTGGTCTCCGTGCTTCGGAAGGCACGTTAAGCCGGTGCCCAAGTAGCATTTTGATGCTAAATTGCCGCAATATTGCAGCAAAATTGCTAATTTGGCCCCACTATTTTTGAGCAAGCAGCTAGCAATAAAAAATTATTAATTAAATTTAAAAATATATTTTTATTTTTAATTCAGATATTAATTTGTGAGAATTTATTTTTAATTAACATTTTATTATTATTATTAACATTTTATTATTTAATATCTCAAATTATACCTACCTTTTTATTTTATTAATTAATTTTATTAATCTATTTTTAAATTATACCTACATATTTTTTTCCTACACGATGAATAATGCTGGAAATGTAGTATCTGTAAAAATCACATAAATTAAATAATTTTTAAATTAAATTATACTCTTACCTAAAGGCTGAGGTGAGATTCGAACCTAGGACCTACCGCTTGGATGTATACACATATAAAACGCTTAATCGATTCGACCACGCAGGCTTACGTTAAATTAAATTTAAAATGAAGACTTTATAAGTATTTTAAATTTACTCTTGCTTTAGCAATAGAAACTGTTTTAATTAAGGATTTTTGAGGGAAATTTAAATTTCTTCTTAATCTTTTTAAATACATGTTAGTAAATGGCTGATTGGATAAATCAATGTTAGGAAAACACTTTAGTATAGGTAAATGGAATTAAAGAATTCTTACAAACACAAATCAAACAAAATACAACTAAAATCGTAAAAATGGCTAACTCACGATCGTGGGATAACTATACAGGGTGTCCCCGCACTCACTTTACATAACTTAGGTGGTGATAGAGGACACTTTTCTAAGAACAATATTTAACAAAAAATTTTTTTCTAAATTCAAACCCTCGAAAGTTAGACCTATTTAAAGCATTTTTTTTAATTTCCACCTTCACGTGGCCATAGCCCCGAAAGTATTGATTTTGCGGTAAAAATGGTTTAGTGCTTTTTTAAAGAGCGTGAAATAATCTACATACTAAATTCAAACCTTTTATTGTCTAAAATTAACGGCTTTCGAGTTATGAATTAAAGTAAGTTAAAAAATGTCGAAAAATTTGAGCTTTCTTTTTTTTGGGTTTTATTCAAAACCCTGTATCATTTAAACGAAACATTTTATAAAAAATCTGACGCCCCATTCCGGATAGGAAATTTAACGGACTACAACTTTTGTCTAGTAAAAATTTTTGAAAAACCAATCCATTTCACAGAAAATCAGAAAATAACAAACAAGGCAGCTACAAAACATATAATTTAATTCACAAAATTTTTATTTTTTTTGAAAAATTATTTTATTAATTAATTTTAAATTATTACATTAATAAAGTAATTGTTGAAAATGACCACCCTTATTTTCAATACACAGTTGTGATTGTTTTAAAAGATGTTTGTCGAAACAAATCGAAAAAAGCCGATTTTTCGACACTTTTAATCGCAGAAATTCGAATTTTTGACACTTTTCACACTCACCGATTGACCAAAATTGGCCTCGTGATCGACCGGTCAATCCCTCGACCTTGTTGACCACCCCTGCTATAATGGCTTTAAAAAAAAAAGGAAATTTTATAAATAATACTATAAAGCATATTTTAAAACTAGCCCGACTGTGTATTAAAAATGAGGGTGGTCATTTTCAACATTTACTTAAATAATCTAATAGTTTAAAATTAATTAATAAAATAATTTTTCAAAAAAAATAAAAATTTTATGAATTAAATTTTATGTTTTGTAGCTGCCTCGTTTGTTATTTTCTGATTTTCTGTGAAATGGATTGGTTTCTCAAAAATTTTTACTAGACAAAAGTTGTAGTCCGTTAAATTTCCTATCCGGAATGGGGTGTCAGATTTTTTGTAAAATGTTTCGTTTAAAAGATACAGGATCTTTAAAAAAACCAGAATAAAAGAAAGCTCAAATTTTTCGACATTTTTTAACTTACTTTAATTCATAACTCGAAAGCCGTTGATTTTAGACAAGAAATGGTTTGAATCTAGTATATAGATTATTGCACGCTCTTTACAAAAGCACTAAATCATTTTTACTGAAAAATCAATACTTTCGGGGCTATGGCCACGTGAAGGTGGAAATTAAAAAAAATGCTTTAAATAGGTCTAACTTTCGAGGGTTTGAATTTAGAAAAAAATTTTTGTTAAAAATTGTTCTTAGAAAAGTGTCCTCTATTACCACCTAAGTTATGTAAAGTGAGTGCGGGGACACCCTGTATAATACAAAATGCGGGAATCAAAAGAGCTAAATTGATAAATAATATCGATTTTATCAGTCTTCTCAAAAAGTTTAAAAGAAGTGACACATGTAAAAGACATGAAAATCATACAAACAGATATTCCGATGGTCAATCCGACAACACGTGACAATGATAATATGAATTGTTTGCATGTTATTTCAGCTTGCAATTTACTATAGCAATTTTTAGGCGCTATTTGCAAGCAATTTGCTAGCAATATTTTTGGCGCAATTTGCTAGCAAATTTTTAGGCGCTATTTGCAAGCAATTTGCTAGCAATATTTAGGCGCAATATGCTAGCAATTTTTAGGTGCTACTTGCAAGCAATTTGCTAGCAATATTTAGGCGCAATATGCTAGCAATTTTTAGGCGCTATTTGCAAGCAATATGCTAGCAATATTTTTGGCGCAATTTGCTAGCAATTTTTAGGCGCTATTTGCAAGCAGTTTGCTAGCAATTTTGAAGCGCAATTTGCCAGCAATTTTTAAGCGCTATTTGCTAGCAACTTGCAAGCTATTTATGCACCGCTGTAGCAATTTTGCATATTGCTCCAAAATAGGCAGCAATTTGCAAGCAATATTGCAGCAATTGAAAATTGGTAGTCAAAAATGCTACTTGGGTGGTCTCCTGGGTTAGTGAATTGCCACCATTAACATAAAAACCAGGATACATGGCACATCTGACGGCAAGTCTAGCAAGCTACCTAATGGATGTAAAATTTGTATATGCTCACAGAACCAACACTGCCAAGGAAACGACGTAGATGTTGGTAATAACAAGCCTTAAGGCTTAAACTAAGAAGAAGAAGAAGAAGGTTAAAATCATTTGATTTGAGCCAAATATGCGTCATTTTGTTCGATAATTTGTTGCCATTGTGATGGTAATTTCACGATTCCTCTCTCATAAAACCCAATGCCCTATTGGCAAAATACTCGGACAACCAATTTAAATTTATTAAAAGTTGTCGCATGGAATGTTATAAAAAATGAGGATCCTATAAAAAATAATAAACTATAAGAACTTTTCGTGGTGCAAAACGGAAGCAGCTATAATTTTCTAATGCCTCGCTATTTTTTTTTTGCAAATTTAGCCACTTCCTGTCATGATTATTTGCGGGTACTCTATTGTACCTATTACATAAGTTTATATCTAGGTGTAGTAACCGGTATAAACATTGATGAAGATTAGTGTAGAGGTCGATCCTTGGGTTGGCAAACAGGGCCGAAAGCCTTCTGTTGCCGATTGAGCTAGTCAAAATGCGAAGGAGCGTCCGTCGGTACCACCGAGTACTTTATCTCACATTTTTAGAAAAGCCAGAATGCGAATCTCCAAAACATTGAATTATTTTTTGAAAGTTATGAAGCGTTCGGAGAAACGGGACTTATTTTTCTATTAATTATTATTATTTATCTATACCTTTATGTGATTACTGATTAGCATACACACCAATATACCACGGACCTCTTAACCTTTAAGTGGTGCCGTGAATTTGTCCTACATAAGTAGTGCCGTGGGCGTAAAAATATTGTTTTAAATGTTAAATAAAAGCATTTTTATGTCATATATTGCAAGAATAGATCATTACCTAATATTTTATGCACTTTTGAAACAATAAATAAAAGGCGTTAATGAAATATCGGTGTTTATTTGCAAGTTGAATTTTAATTAAATTTTTCGATAAGTAAATATACAAAATTGAAATTATTGGTAATTGAAATACCATTTTGTTACAATTTATAAATTATAATATATTAACAGAAAAAACTAATTGAAAACCGTCGAAAATAAGAAAATTTAAAATTAATTTATCTCCCTCCTTATCTATTACATTTACTTCCTAAAGCGGCTGCACTATTTTGTTACGTTTTTAATACATACGTAAGTAGTGCCGTGCTCGTCTCATCGAAGCCCGACAAATTCATGCTTTTCCTAAATTGATCGTTTTAGCAGTTTTACAATCGAATTTTTAAGAAATCTGTTAGGGGTATGTTCCTAACACTACAGACGAGGAATACATAGAAGCATTTTTTTAAATTATCAAAAATAACAAAATTACAGTTATTTTAATTTCAACTTTGCCTCAAAGACGCCCACGGCACCACTTAAAGGTTAAACAAAGTTTTTTAAATTTCCCTAAAAAATCCTTAATTAAAACAGTTGCTATTGCTAAAACAGTCCCAAATCATTTTCTTTATTGAGCCACCATAAGCAGCAGGAGGAATGCAAACAGCGAATAGTTGATTTCTCAAAACTTTTATGAAATTGACATTTTAACATGCAATATTCTAAATTTGAATATTATTAATTCATTATAATAATTAATAATTTTTACAATTTTGAACCGGTAGTGTAAATTGTGTCACGAATATAATACAATTATTGCAGAAAAAATTATTATTTCCCAACACCCTAGCTGCGGATTTACTTGTAGCTCCCCGAATCAAGAGACTGAAGAGGATTGACCCCCTGGACCTACCTTTAGGAACCTGAGTGCCATAGAGTAATTATTTGTTGCATTGCTTATGGAATAAGCCAATGGGCTTATTTCCACCATGTCATTGTTGTCATTGTTAAAACTATTATTTATTGTCCTCGGACAGCTTGTAATAACCTAGGAAGTTAATAAAAAAAAAAAAAAAAATTGCAGAAAAAATTATTATTCATATTTGAACTTTGGTTAATGGTAATGTTGATAATTTTTTTTAAATTACTAGTATACAAGATAAATTATAACGGAAGAAAGTTTTCTAAAACTGATAAAACTTGGATGCTACCAAGAAAATCTTTTTTTTTCTTCAAAAAGATAAAAAAACATCTTGTTTCATTACTGTGTGGGCAAGGTTACAGTTTCACTTCCTGACTCAGATCATGACAATGATCAGATGTGGTATTTTGTTTGGAAGCGGGTGCAAAAGGCTTGATCAATCACTACGGGAGGCAGACAAACTCATCCGTTCATTTTATGCCGCCCGTATTAGCAGGATAAGTAAAACTGGTTATTTTTGATATAAAAAGTTATAAGGTAGACCGCGGACAGTTGAAACACTTTTCGACAAAATCGTATGATGGACTCGAAGCGACATCAAATATCGACGGGCATGTTCAGACACGAAAGCTGCGTCTTTTTCTCCTGGTACGCCCTCCGCTATCGCTATTAGTTTTTGAAATATTAGCTTTGTTTCAACTGACCCCGGTCTACCCTACCCTTGTTTTTCTAAAGTTTAATTATTTTAACGTCAAATAAATTATTTTGTTGAAGGTTTAATATAATTCAATTAATTTTAGAGCTGTCCATTTTTCGTTAGTTACAAATTTTACTATCTTTATTTATACAGAAATATGATCTTAAAAAAGAAATTTTTTCAAGAATATACTGTGATATTAGTATGTGTTATGTGAAATATAAATTAAACAAAGTTTTTTGTTTTAAAAAATATTTTAACGTCTAGTTAAGTTTTTTGTTTAATTTATATCTTTATTTATATTTAACTATTTTTCTGTTTTCTTTAATTTTTATCACTTTTCTTCTGAAAAATAAAATTAAAATATAAACGTAACAGCCTCCTTTTTTTTTATCATAAAATGATAAAAATTATCAGTTTTAGTTATGTTTTATGCATTTTATGTTTAACCTGTCTTTGCCCCAGGGTTACCCTATCTTATATGTATGTACCTATATGTTACATACATACATCATGTTTCAAACTTTTATTGTCAATAAGTTAGTGCTGTTTACTTAAAAATATTTTCTGATGTTCCATGACAACACCTCCAGATTAATTTAATTATAGTATTTATTTTGAAACAATCGTAGATAAGAAATTATATAAATTTCATATTTTAAAATTGATGTGTTAGTTTCTAAAATAGAATCATTATGAAGACAACACTCTTTGCTTTAGTTGTGGTAGTTTTACAAGTAAGTAGTTAATAATCATTATTAATAATAATAAACCTTTAGCCCTCCAATTTTCCCCGAATAAACTAGCCTTTTTAAATAAAATTTTTTCTGAAAAATCAATGATAGTATATAATTTTTTATAACTAAACTTTAATTCTAATAAGGTAAACAAATTTTAAACTAAACAATTTAATTATTTTAATTTAATGATGTTTTTTGAATTACAGACAGTTTACTGCCACTCAGTGGAAGAAACTGCAGTTGCTATGCAACAAGCACTGGAACGTTGCTCGACATCTTTAAATTTAAACAAAGATGACATGATTGCTGCAAATAATCAAGTTACATTGCCTGAAGATGATGCTGATATACGGAAAATGTTTGCATGTTATGCCAGAGAAACAGGAATGTTGGATAGTAACGACCAATTTGTATACGATAAAATCCGGGATGTTGTAGAAGTCAGAATTTTGAAATTAACTAGCGAAGCTCCCAGCGGCGCTCAAAAAGCTCACGACCTTGCTATTGCGGCTGTTGAATCCTGTAAGGATATCCCTGCAGACATAGGAATCGAAATTATCGCAATTAAAATGCGCAATTGCATTCGTTCTTACATAGCAAAACCACAATTATTAACATATTAGAAACATCAAATTATGCAATATCAAACAATAAATGCATTTAAAATATTATAATGTTTTATTATTATAATTATTTTACACTATAGCAACCTTTAATGTTTTTATACTTTTCAGTATACTTCTTGTACTAAAAGTTCTCTGCTATGATTGTGATGTGTATTATGCTTTACGTTATTACATATAGGGGACCTATTCTTTAACTTTGGCTTTAATCTACGGAAGTGAAATATATTTCATTTCGAGAAATTTTACTATGCAAATTACACCTTTGTAATAACCATTGCCTTCCAAGATCGACAGTCAAAATGAAGATCTTATACTTTACACGGAATTGCACGGGATATCCGACATTATTAGAGTTATTATAACACTGAGTTACAATAAAGAAAAAAATTCTTATTGCTTACAATAGAAAATAAATCTCTGGTAACTCTAAAAAATTTAATCAAATATTACCTAATTACTTCTTCAATTATTTCATCTAAATAAACACAATAACATAAGAATAAAATGAAAATTTATTATTATCATTAAAGAATAATATTTTATAGGTATACCTAAATAATAAAATTCCAAGGAAAATTTCCAAAGTTTAAGAAAGCAAGATGGTTTCAAGAATCCAAATTAACGATTCAAATTAATGATTAATGATCATTAATATTTTTAATTGATTTTTTTAATTGATTAAATGGTAAAGTAAATATTTTTCGTAATTGTATCCGATTTGTGCAATTGTGTATTGTTCATGATTATTAACATGGCAGTGTGCAATATTACCACATCAATTGCCTCGAGTAAAGAGAATTTGTTTAATTTCTCTTCTTTGCTCTTATTTGAACGTTGGAATACAGGCAAGTACCAATATTAGAGGAAACAGGAAGGACAACAGTCCCGGGCTTCACAATCTTACAATCTTTGAGGGCCTCAATTACCAACTTCTTATTTTTTTTTCAAAATCAAAAGTAAAAAAAAAAAATAAATAGCTGTCATGAACAACAATAAACATTTTAAATTTTTTTCCCCATACTTTTTAATTTTAAAGTGGCTGGGTACTTAAAAATAGCGATTGTACGATATTTCTAATAATTGCTACTTGTGAAATACGTGCCTAATGCGAAAAGTGAAGAAGAAGAAGAAGAAGAAAGAAGACATTTTAAAATAAAAAAAATATCAAAGTTTGGAACAGATTCTGGAATACATTAATAATTATTTCAATATAAATTTAATTTCCCACCTTTGTTTGTCTGGAAGATAAAATATTACATTATTGTTTTGGAGATCGGGTAATTAATAGTTTTATTTACATTGTACCATTTTTATCAAAGAACTGTTTGCTAAAAATGTTTTAATTACAAATAAAAAACATCCACAATAAGATTCTTAGAAATCATAAAAATAAGTTCTAATTAATGCTTAATTACAAGACATATAAGCTGTTATAATTACTTTTTGTGAATCAATATTACAAATTAATAAATATTTTTAATGATTAATGTAATTAATAATAATACAATATATTATTATAATTTTATAAATCTATAAAATGTTTTATAAACAATATATTTAAGAAGTTGATTACTTTAAATTCATGTGGTAAAACCAATGAGTGTTTAATTTACACCCCGATAAACTTATCGTGACCTTAGACATGTACTGATTTGAAGGATGCTGGAATATATATATAAATTAATTTAATAACAAAGTACTCGTTATTAAGTAAAAGTTCACAATGAAGAGCTTCATAATTGTTGGATTTTTGGTTGCTACCTTCCTTCAAGTAAGACAGTTCAGTTTTTTATAAACAACCCATTTTTTATTATAAATATTTAATTAAAATTAGATTTTGTTATACTATCATGATAAATTAGCTAAACTTAATATTTATTTATTACACCCAGGCAGAAGGTCGATCAATTGGTGCAAATGATGAGATGCCTAAGGTCTTAGTTGATACAATGAAACAGTCTTTTGCATGTGGTATGAAAATGGGACCCGTGAGAGCTGGCCAAATACCAGCAATTCATGGAATTGAACAACTTCCAGAAGATAACTCTGCTTTAAATGAATTGTGGGGTTGCATTTGGGAAAAGAAAGGAATTATTGATGCAGAAGCGGTGTTGAATGAAGATAAATTGGAGGAATACCTTGTTGATTTAGTTTCAATGTTTGGAACACCTGGCCAAGATGAATTACATGCAGCTCATGATATGGTCCAACAATGCAGATCGACTCATGGAGAAGGTTATGGTCAAACAGCAATAAAAATACAGAATTGCATTAATGCCTACATCGAACAGAGATCTTAAAATAGTATATTATTGTGATATTAAAAATTTTCAGATATTAAAAATTATAAATAATTTTTTATATTTATTTTCATTATGAAAATATAATAATAAATATTTATAATTTGAGTTTATAATAATAAAATCTTTCAGTGAACCTATATAATATCCGTAGATTTATTTGATTTCATTTAGTACAGATTTGTAATAGTTATCTACATTATTTCTTGGCAAAATTAAGTTATGGATCCAAATTATGATAAAAAACAAAGAAATATCCAGTTAAAAGTTACGAATTATGATTATTACAGAAATATAACGGAAATTGCGCCATGTGTGAATGGCAACAAAACAAGAGCTTACATGTAAGTATAGCCCTTTAAATGTTAGCCTATCAAATTCGAATATGTTCTGATAGAATAATTATGCACAACTGTCCTCTCTCTGAAGAACTAACTAAACTGCAAAATTTTCCAATATCTTATAGAGCTAAAAATAACATCGATTTATCTTACCATGGAGAAAATTTTATGTTGGAGAATTTTCCCCAGTATCCCAATCTCAGGGTTAATGCCAATGCTTCTATGGTTATAGCTTGGTGAGCAGAGAATAAAATAAGTTGAGGAGTTCCTTCAAAGTGGAAATTTAACTGATGGCAATATGCATGAATAAAGGTTGCCTTGGGAGCCACGTAATCTTAAGCTATCTTTTAGCATAGAGACTTTGTGACCGGGATTAATAGAAGGTAGTAAACGGTACACCAAATGTTTCATTCAGGCAGAAAGTTATAACTGCATGACTCGTGCAGATGGGTAAATCAAGGTCCTAATATTATGTAGAATCTAATTGCCCCTGGACAAAATCAAAAACCCTAAATATAATTCCTTATAGTAATGTAGTTGGATCTAAATCTTTACATCTTACAAATCTTACAAAGAAATTACAAATAGATTGTAGGTTTATGCAAAATTAATGTGGCTACTCACGAAACATTGAAAAATTAATTTTCTTACAGAGAATTTCATCTAACTACTTAAAATAGCAAAGGAAATAGGTAGAATATCAAAGCTGCCTGTATGAATAAATCCAGAGTGTAAGTACCGCGAAACATGTAGTTCGATACCCTTTAGTTTAATAAAATATTGTTAACATGGATAAAAAATCATAAAAATGCTTAATTTAACTAGATACGTATACCTACAACCATTTAATGCTTATTGCCATGAGTGCCTTCATAAGTACCACTTAAAAAATGAAAATTTTTTTAATTTACTTTTGTTGCCCTTATTAAAGTACCTTGGAGTAGCACAGGCAGGTCTTAGCATTATAAGAGAACAAGAGAGACAACAGTCCCGGGAATCATAATTTTGGGGTCTCAAATTATCAACTTCTTAATTTTTATCGAAATTAAAAGCTAAAAAAATGTAATTCCTAGCTTCAAGGAAATAAGTACTATAAGAAGTCAAAATTCTCTTGGAAACATTATGTGAATACTTGTTTAGGGAAACCTTCAGTGCATAGAACTGGATTTATTACGGTAAAATTTTTGAATAGTTATTTAGGATTGGATAAAGGGCAGAATTGATGATAAATCGTCTTTTTTCTGTTTAATCTATCTTGGGAACTTCTGTGTGTGATGCAGCTGTGTTTACGGTAATGATGCCGATGTCGTTTTGTATAGTAAATTTATTTTATTTCATTTTACAATTAACTTTAAAATACTTTATGTTGCATATTTTAGTTTATTTTCAATTTATTTGGGAAATCCAATGTGTATTTAATTTTCAGCCCGATAAAGTTATCGTGACCTCACTACGCAGTTCACCAGATTTTATAACATATTGGAATAAGTAAATATTAATTAGAAAACAAAATATTCATGCTAAGTGAATGCTAATCATGAAGTTTAGTAAATATGAAATTTCTTATAATGTTATAATAAACAAATCCAAATAAATTGGTGGCTACGTCAGCTGCAAATGTATATTATGTTGTGAGAACTTCCGCAATAAATTGTGATACAGCGTGGCCAAATTTTTGCGCAGTAGATATGGAGGGAGAATGCTTGTCACCAAATTCCACCAATTGACACCAAAATGGACCTGATCAGACCAATTTTCGTTTCTGCACATTAGCCACGCCCTGTCATCATTTATTGCGAAAGCTCTACTAATATACAAGTACAAGATTGGTTACATACGACTTTTATTGGAATTTGACAGCAAGAATTTGTTGTACTATTTTAAATCAAGCTAAACAACGTAGGTACTATCCATACGTACACCATATGTACGTAACCATCGATAATATTAAATTTCCTGATGATTTCAGCTACTTTTTCTTATTTTACTGGGCTACGTGGGACGTACCTATTTAAATTTCTGATAATTATATTTATAATGCTTTTTTATTTATAATTAAATTTGTAATTGTTCATTTTATCGGGACGTGAAGGTTGGTATAGTCTCGAAGGGAGTACTTACGCAAATTATGTAGGTACTACTTTCATTAAATTTCGAGATATGTAATTTATTATATTATTATATATGTATATTAATTAAAGGAAAGCTTGGGGATAGAACGGTTACCATGACGGCGAATTTAAAAATTTCCAAAACGAATACAGTAAACGATCCAAAAAGCTATTATAAAAAAAACTGACACTTAACGACATTTAATTGGCTGCAGCCATAAGGTTAGCTACATCCACCTTGACCGAGGGGGGAACTGAAGTATTCCGCTAACAGAGCGAACACTGGCAAGTTGTACCCCAAAAGCCCCTGGTTAATCGAACATGGAAAATTCATCGTTCAAATATATTGCTTAGTTATGCTGCAACCATTTTAAAGCATAGAACTAATTTAGCGGTATCTCTGAGACAGTCCATTGATTAAAAATATCTTTCTATGCCAACAAACTCAATCGGAATTTTTAAAAAGTGGTTCTCTGAGACAGTTCAACTCATTAAAAATGTACACCAGAACCAACAAATAACTTACACCAACCTACGAATTTAACGGTTACTACAAAATAATGTGCTTATTCTGCTAATCAGTGGTGTGATGTACTTTTAAAATAATAACATAACGTAAATACGTTATGTTATTATATAGTGTTTTTCGCGAAACGGTCTCACGTATCATTTTAACAAGCCGCTATTATTATAACGTGAACGTTATAATAAAGGTTTTCCTAACCGTTATAGTGCGAAATATAAATGCACCTAAATTTCACCCGTTATATTTCGCACTATAACGGTTAGGAAAACCTTTATTATAACATTCACGTTAATATAATAGCGGCTTGTCAAAATGATACGCGAGACCGTTTCGCGAAAAACACTATATAATAACATAACGTATTTACGTTATGTTATTATTTTAAAAGTACATCACACCACTGAATATCACCTATAAATCTATAAATCTTATAGAACTATAAGCTATAGTGTGTCACAGCACTGCTTGTTATAGAAATCGACAAATTGGTATTCTGATATCCATTCTATAAGGAGCGTATATATAAGGACTTTCTTATAGTGTTATTCGCGTTTTACTTTAACAACACCACACGGAATAATTTCGAAGTTCATTTAGAAAGTATTTTGCTTTGTTATCATTGGTTTACACAATGAATTTGTTTACATAAATCCATTTAAAACGTATGGTTTGCAGCGCCACCAACGGTAATGTAAAACGCGAATAGTATTCTAATAATTTTATCTTGAGGTTGGCAACAATAACAGTGGTGTGAAGAAGTAAATGGACAACTTTGATTGGTTATTCATAGGTTAATAAAAATAAATTTAAAGTGGAGTGAAATTAAAATTTTTCCTTAGTGACTAGGCGGAGCTAATGTGCAGAAACGAAAAAGCGTCGGGTCTGGTCTATGTTGATGTCAATTGGTGGAATTGGGTGTCCTTAACTACTAAGGAAAAATTTCAGTGTACTATTTTCGAAAATCATTTTCAAGTAACGCCATAATAAAGAATGGAATATTATGAATATTCGAAACACCCATTTTTTATAATATTCAATAAAAACTGTTTGAATTGTACACTCGATTGAAATTGACAGTTGCAGACCGCACAGTTATATTATAAGTTTAGGAACTTCCTAAACTATCTTTTTATATTTCTTAAAAAGTCTGGTCTTCCTCTCCAGAGTCCATCTCTACCAATCGTACATAAATAGAATGTTTAACAGAGTTGTTTTTGTAAGGGGTGTGAGATGTACGCCACTATATATAGCACTTATAGCCGTTATAGGGAAAAAAAATTGCCTATAAGAATTATAGAATTTATATAGCGTTATAGACCCTATAAATATGAGCAGAATACCATTTCTTACTAAAGTCTATAACCCTAATAGATTTATAGTTTTATAGCGCTATAGGGGCCTTATAGGCTTCAAAATTATTAGCAGAATAAGCACATAATAAAATTTACAAAAAAAACCATATTATTATTAAAGTGATTTTCCACCCAGCTATTCAGTTATTAATCATAAAGTGCAAATTTTTTTCAATTGACGGCGCGGCAGCGAGTTGTCCCGCTAAGATTTTACGTCGTGTTTCCTAACTGTGGTCTGAGCAAAGCGAGGTTTCGGTACCTCAAAATTGAAATATTTTGGGTAATGGAAATAACTCAAACAGAAAAGCTTTGTCTTCCAAGCTCCGGGTCTGGCGGTGAGTCAGCTACTCATCACCCGATGTAAAGAAGTTAACAAGAGTTTAAAACACCATAGCCAAGCCTTGGAACTAAATTCGTAAAATTGACATAGATACAGCATTTTATGTGAAATGCTATTTATTTTAAGCGATTAGTTTGTATGTTGAATTATCCTGCAGCAAAACTTTGAACGCGTTTTTATCGAAACTACATTTTTCAACCTGGTTGACAACATATTTAAAAAACTATTCATCCGATTTGCATGTACCAAAAAATAAAATGATCGCAAATCAAGTCTCTATAGCACCACGTAGGGATTTTTTGATAAAGGGCCCCCTTCTATTTCTTTTTTTTTCATAAAAGATGAAAATTTTCTGTAAAAATGGGAAATAAAATTCGCCGGTCCGCCATTTTTTTTGTTTTCTAGATATCGAAATTCCGCTAGATGAGGCTATAAACATATATGTCTAGTTTATAAATATATTTTTTTGGAATTTTTCGGATGAACCGTGTGGCTTAATTGCTGTCAACCACTAAGCAGCAGAGTGTCATTTGGAAACGGTGTACACCGTAAACTATTCTGAAGATATATATCTATTAGGGCATATGTAATCTCCCCTAATCCAGCAGGTAGAATTTAAAAAAAGTGGTGAACTCCCCTAATTTTGAAGATTTCACCAATAATCCTAGTTGTAAACTCCTCGAATGTAATTCATTATAAGTAGGGTAATTAAGAAGGGCTTAACTAAATTAAACACAATATGTAATAAACGGAAAAATTTGAATTTATTTAAAGTTTTAAATACAAAAACAAGAGGTGCATAGTGGCCATTTAAATATCCATGTATGGTAAATAATTGTGTGAAAAACGCTATGTCTATCGATAGAGCTTGAATGAGCTTCCATTTCCATCATTTTATTTTCATTTTCTGCAAAGTTACGAATATTTAAAATTTCGAGTACTCCGAGCAAGTTCCGTACAATAACCCTCAATTTTAAGTGAACATTTTGGTTGAAATTGGTGTCAAACGTTTCAGTATAGTTTGAGTCTCAACAGTCGCGCAGTTATTCGCGAAATTCTTGGGGGAGGGGGCTGTATAATCGATGTCTATCGATAGATATTTGTTTGAGCTTAAATGAACTTGCATTCTCATCATTTTAATTTCATTTTCTGCAAAGTTAAACGTATTTCAAATCCTCCGAGCTAGTTTCGTACGAAAATCTTCGTTTTATGACTCCCCCCGTATGCATAAAATGTCCTTCATAGGCAACTCCTGAGCTCGGATGTTCCAAAGATTGTATATGACCACAAATGTATAAAAACTAGAGCGAATTTCAACAAATAGCCTAAGCTCTGATGTGCCAAACTTATCTGTATATGAATTTAATATTTACAAGAAGTTCTTGTTAAGAGCAATGTCCAGTGCTACCCCCCTATACAGTGTGAATATTTGTGTTTTATGTCATTTATTTCCAGGACGTCGCAAAAATTTAAATAATTGCTAACATTGCAAAATCTTTCAACTTTGTTTTATGTAAAAACGCTAAAAGAAATTGATTTACTTATTTGAACATCGCGTAATTCGAAAACTACGGTTGGAAGGGGGGGGGGAGATTCCCGTGTTCTAATTTTCGAATAACATGGTTTTCCAATAAATAAATCAACTTCCTTTAGCGTGTTTATATAAAAAAGTGTTGAAAGATTTTGTAATGCCAGCAATTATTATTTAAATTTTTATAACGTCCTGGAAATAAATGACAGAAAACACAAATATTCACACTTATAGGGGGGTAGCATTGAACTGTTTGCTCTTAAAACAATAATTTGTTGATTATAAAACAATTTTAATAAGAACAAAGAAAGCTTCTCAAAACAACAACAGACCAATATGTTTGAAAATAAAGAAATTGCTATACAGCAAACATTTTGTGACCCCCCCCCCCCTAGGAGTAGATATTTTTATGGGCGACCCCAAAGCTCTGATGTTTCGAACCTGCCTGTACAGATTTCGTATTAGCCACAAATTTATAAAAAAAGAGCGAATTTCAACAAATAACCTAAGCTCTGGTGTGCTATGATTTTCTAGCTATGGATTTCACATTGACAAGAAGTTTCTGTTGACAACAACTATAGGCCAATATGTTTGAAAGTACATAAAAAATAAGAACAACTTGAGATAATAAACCCATGAAGCAGTAACTTATGGATACCCAACATTTTTACATTTGAAACAATGTTAAAAATATTTTTCATAATAATATTATAAACAACCAAACGTGATAAATGCAAAATAATGTTGTATAGCATTATTTTGCATTTATAGCCAATAATGAACTCAAAAACTAAAACTTACATAATTTAACAATTTATTGTAAAAAAACGAACCACGACTACACCAATTATTAACATTTTAATTAATTGACTTATTTTGTCTATTCCATTTATTTGCTTACTTATATTCATCAAAGTTGGTAGCAATATATTATTCCTAAAGCCTATCTATAAGCTTTATAATCTTATTGCCTAGTAATCCCTCGACGTTAGGGGAGTTTACAACCAGGATTATAAAAAAAATAAGCCCCATCTTAAGATGGGTCGAAATTAGCGGAGTTTACAAAACCCCATCTATTAGGACTGCTTTTTTTGCATTGCAAGGTAAGTAAACACCTCACAACACATCAAGCTACAGTTTAACTGCTTATCCGTTCCCATTTGTCAAGTCTCTTGCGAGACTTGGTCATGGTTCCATGAGCTTTTTTGTTTTCTTTACAGGTGATGAGGAGCTGGCCCATCAACCCGACCCCCAACCTGGAGGACCAGAGAGACGGCCAGAATAAAGTTCTTACTTCACCCGGATTCGAACCGGACATTTAGGGTTCACAGTCAACTCGCGTGACTACTATGCTCCGACCGTCCCAAGATTCAAATCAAATAATTTGTGTAGTGTCTTCTACGAGTATATGTATGTAAGCGTTAGCCAAAATAATTGCGATAAATACAATAATTTTCCATTTACTACCATTTATTCAGTTTATTACTTTATTTCTGTGCGTTTTTTCATTCCGGTGTGTTATAACCTCAATTCATGACCACGCTAGTAATCACAAAACATGCCGACCTGGGTTGGCAATACCTGATCACCTTCATTTTTAAATTACTGGTCAGGGCCGTACTTTATTAATGTCATATACAGGTCCGGGCTTAGGATGTATGGTTTAGTACTCCTCGCTTATTCTGACACGGCCATTCTGCAATTGTCGCGTCCTCGTGACATAATCTCATCTAAAACACAATCTGGATTAACTAATTCTACTAATAATTTGGATTAACTGATATTAATAATAGTTTGGATTACATTTTCACTTCTACTTAATATTAACCTGTGGGGTACGAATTTACACATCCACATTATTTAACCTGGTGGGGTACGAATTTACACATCCACCTTATTTAACTTTGTGGGGTACGAATTTACACATCCACATTATTTAACCTGGTGGGGTACGAATTTACACATCCACCTTATTTAACTTTGTGGGGTAGGAATTTACACATCCACATTATTTAACCTGGTGGGGTACGAATTTACACATCCACCTTATTTAACTTTGTGGGGTACGAATTTACACATCCACATTATTAAACTTTGTGGGGTACGAATTTACACATCCACATTATTTAACCTGGTGGGGTACGAATTTACACATCCACCTTATTTAACTTGTGGGGTACGAATTTACACATCCACATTATTAAACTTTGTGGGGTACGAATTTACACATCCACATTATTTAACCTGGTGGGGTACGAATTTACACATCCACCTTATTTAACTTTGTGGGGTACGAATTTACACATCCACATTATTAAACTTTGTGGGGTACGAATTTACACATCCACATTATTTAACCTGGTGGGGTACGAATTTACACATCCACCTTATTTAACTTTGTGGGGTACAAATTTACACATCCACATTATTAAACTTTGTGGGGTACGAATTTACACATCCACATTATTTAACCTGGTGGGGTACGAATTTACACATCCACCTTATTTAACTTTGTGGGGTACGAATTTACACATCCACATTATTAAACTTTGTGGGGTACGAATTTACACATCCACATTATTTAACCTGGTGGGGTACGAATTTACACATCCACCTTATTTAACTTTGTGGGGTACAAATTTACACATCCACATTATTAAACTTTGTGGGGTACGAATTTACACATCCACATTATTTAACCTGGTGGGGTACGAATTTACACATCCACCTTATTTAACTTGTGGGGTACGAATTTACACATCCACATTATTAAACTTTGTGGGGTACGAATTTACACATCCACATTATTAAACTTTGTGGGGTACGAATTTACACATCCACATTATTTAATCGGAACTCTATTTTGACTTTAAAAAAAAGAAAATTAATACAGTAACTTTAATACTTCCCTTTGGTGTTCATTGGCTTGCTCCGACATTCAAAATCTCAATAATTGTTTATGCACTGCTACACTTCTCACTTTCGTTTCATCTAGGTATATTTGATTCCGCAAATCTCAAAAGTGACAACTTCATAAATAAAACTTTCAACCACTCGTCCAATCCTGACCATAATTGTCTGGGATTCAGTCCATATTCGCTTGTATTGAGTTATAATCCAGTACATTGAATTATTTCTTGACCAATGAATACATCGATATTGAATATGGTGCCATATCGTCCTGGCGCTTGGATAGTAATCATTTTTAAATAGTTACCTTTCTAATCTATTGTTTCCCTAATACGTTAACATAATCAATTTTCGTTTGAGTTTCTTATTTGAGAAACCCCTTGGTTGGTATTACCACTAGTTTTTCTTTCTCCTGTGGTTGGCATCTCTGTGTAATTGCTTCAATTCTTTTTAAAGTAATTTGATTTGTTAGACCCTAATCGATGACAAAATCACATTTCGACATAATATCCTTCCTTTTTCCAAAATTTAAGTCTACTTCATCAAACGAAGTTTTCCTTCTTCCTTTATAACCCACTTTTACTTTCATTACATCAAATAATACAACCAAATTCTTGACCCTTTTTGGATATCTAGATTTTCTTAATTTAACCAAGTACATTTTCTTCCTAACGAACAACATTTTCTTTCTAACGAACAACATTTTCACAGTCGAGTTTAGGTCTTAAGAATCTAAAATAAAAAGAATAAAACTAAGATTAATAATCTTCTTCGTAAATTCAATTCTTCGTAGATTGTTGTGACTGTTTGCCCATTCCTTTTGCTCATCATAAATTCTTTTAGGAACAGGTGAGCAAGTCGATCTTGAGGTATTAATGCAGTCCTTAATCTCATGATCCTTTTCGCCACATCCCAAACTTCTTCTTAACTGGGTAACTTCTTTCAACGTTTAAGTTTGGTGATTTTTTTATAATCGTTCTTCCAATGCCCATCTTTTCCAAAGTGAAACAAGTTAGCCGCTGATTTCTTGATTGACCTGTGTTTAGCATTTTACGACGTTTCATTGATCTTCACTGGTTGTCTCTGGCTTCATTGTTACATTCGCAAAGTATCAATATCAATGCTCCATAATTACCCGGATTAGCCATACACACTCTTTTACAACGATGCCTGACTCTATTCCACGATTCCACCTGTTACATACGATAACAATTTTTCCTAAGCTAAGTGTGGTTGGTAACGGTATAAACTTTGAATTTTCTATTTTATCATTCACTCTGTATCGCTTCCCTTTTGCCAATAGTTACTCATTGGTTGCGGATCTTAAAATTTCGTATATCACATTTCCTGATTGGGAAACTTATTACGGAGACTTTTCAACCAACTTTTCCCCAGTTTCGCTGATGTGGTTTCTAATTATCAAAACATTTTCGTCCAATTTCTCTAATCGCAACTCCTGCTTTCAAAATCACGATGTAATTAAATTATTTTTGCACGTTTTCTTATTTTTCATTATGTGGGGGTTATCTTATATCTTGATCAATTTAGAAAGCAATACGATGCTTTGAATTAATTCTAATCTAATCTCTAAAACAAATTTAGCAATAAACCGTAAAAAATTTTAATTTTGTACTTATCCTGTGGTTAAACGTCAGTATTTATCCTGTTTAGGTTAAACGTCGGTAAACGATCCCACTTCTGATGTAAGCGTTAGCCAAAATAATTGCGATAAATACAATAATTTTCCATTTACTACCATTTATTCAGTTTATTACTTTATTTCTGTGCGTTTTTTCATTCCGGTGTGTTATAACCTCAATTCATGACCACGCTAGTAATCACAAAACATGCCGACCTGGGTTGGCAATACCTGATCACCTTCATTTTTAAATTACTGGTCAGGGCCGTACTTTATTAATGTCATATACAGGTCCGGGCTTAGGATGTATGGTTTAGTACTCCTCGCTTATTCTGACATGTATATAATGAATATTAGTAACTATAAATAAAAAACCATTCATCGTTGGCTCGAAAAAAATTATTAAAAATACACCCTCATACCGCTCGCGCACAGTCTTTTAGTGCCTTAACACAATTACCATTATAATTGTACATACGTTTGAATCATAAAGTCGCTCATGTGTACAAACTATAAATGTGCAAATTTGTCAATTTTGATGTATGTATTGCGGTGTTATTCGCTCTAATTATTATAAACCGCCGACAGCTAACAACAACTGTCACTGCCACAATCAGGATAACTCACTTACTTACTTGCTTGCGTGTACGTACAAGGAAACTTTAGCAAGCATGGAACTCAGCGTGTATGGAGCCTCTTTAGTTGTAGTTCGACAGGAACCTGGCTGTCAAATTTCTAGTTTATGAACAAGAATGAACATGAACAGTGTCTTGGCTTACGTTTGATTAATTTCTCTAATAAAATTCTTACTGTATTTTAAATAATTAACACCAAGTGTTGTGAAAGATAAATTGTTTAATGACTGTGAATAAAAGTGAGATTTACAAACTAAAATTAAAATACTAAAATACTAGACAAAACAAATTTATACAGTGTGATAACGGATATGTTTTTGACATCTATGTGTCATGTACACTGTGAGACAATATTATTATATACGGCAGTATTAATAAAAAAAATTTGTACCTTAGGAATTCAAGGAGATCTTGACTACGTAGAACTTAATCTTGATGATGGATGATAACTTAGCACAGTTATATAAATTATTTAAAAAAATTAATTATCTCGAAGCACAGCTTTCCGAAGAACAACTTTCCGAAAAATATTCAAGTTACGTTGAGTTGCGACAACACCTCAACCTCTACGTGTGGTTGGAAAATTATTAGTCGTTGCTAAGAAAAATATTTTTCGAATGTTTCTTTGACCAATGTTGAAATAAGACTGCTTTCTCTGGCCAAAATCGATTCCTTTTATACCAAATGGAAAAAATGCAACTTGATTTTTCTGAATTCACGATTTTTATGTGACATGGATATTGTGATTTTTTCTATTTTTAAAAATCATCATCAATCTTGATGAAACTTAAGGCACTAAAACACTGTAAAAATAAAAATAAATTTTATTTGTTTGTTTTTCATTTTCTTAAAGATGCATTTGTTAAGAATGCTCTCACCAAATTTTGTAAAGAAATTCATAAAATTGACGGAGATACAGCATTTTATGTGAAATGCTATTTATTTTAAGTGATTAGTTTGTATGTTGAATTATCCTGCAGCAAAACTTTGAACGCGTTTTTATCGAAACTACATTTTTCAACCTGGTTGACAACATATTTAAAAAACTATTTATTCGATTTGCATGTACCAAAAAATGAAATGTTCGCAAATCAAGTCTCTATGGCACCACGTAGGGATTTTTTGATAAAGAGCCCCCTTCTATTTCTTTTTTTTTCATAAAAGATGAAAATTTTCTGTAAAAATGGGAAATAAAATTCGCTGGTCCGCCAATTTTTTTGTTTTCCAGATATCGAAATTCCGCTACTTGAGGCTATAAACCTATATGTCTAGTTTATAAAAATAATTTTTTGGTATTTTTCGGATGAACCGTATGGCTTAATTGCTGTCAACCACTAAGCAGCAGAGTGTCATTTGGAAGCGTCGTACACCGTAAACTATTCTGAAGATTCAAATCAAATAATTTGTGTAGTGTCTTCTATATGTATACTATAATGAATATTAGTATCTATAAATAAAAAACCATTCATCGTTGGCTCGAAAAAAATTATTAAAAATACACCCTCATACCGCTCGCGCACAGTGTTTAATGCCCGTATTAATAGTCGAGGATTGATCTAATCCTCAATCCGAGATTAACCAATCCTAGATTCATCAATCCTCGTTGCCGTCACGGATTCGGGTAGTTTCGGCTAATCCTGGATTAATCTCTCATTTGGTAATATTTTTAGTGACATTTGAATGTTACCTACTTTATGTTAGTAGTATTATTTTATTTGATTTAAAATACCGCGCAAATTTAGGATTGCATAGAATTAAATAAATGTAATTAACCCTGTATCGGTTTTTGTAACCTTATGGTTACAAAATGCACTTTAAATTGCTTTATCTCCTTTACAACACGCCGTCAAACAATTTTGACCATTAATGGTATTATAAAAATACAATATTCTGCAACCACTAGGTACTACAGAACCATCTACAGAACCATCTCAAGTTCAATAGGAAACTTAAAAAAGTTGAAAATTACCACATGTTTTTGGCTGAGTGTATCGCTGCCACCAATTGTAGTGCATATTTCTCGTGTTTTTTGAATAAATAATAGGTTGTTATGTTATGTAACATATTTTTGTTATGTAAAATAGGTATAAGAATATTTGAGAAACACAATTACTTACTAATTTTTTGTTTTCACAAACTAATTTGTTGTTTATAAGGGCAATTACTTAATTAAATTAATTTAAAAAAAGTCACTTTCAAAATAATTTTAAATAATCTTGAACATGTAACATAATAGTTATTTGATGTATTTAAAAGCATCATTCGTTATCAGCCTTTTTCCGTCCACTGCTGGACATTACCCTCTCCATATTATGGAGGTTTGGTTTGGCCTTAACTCATCACGCTAGCCAGACGGGTTGGTGAGTAGTCCGCAGATCGATTTTGGACTATAGTTGTTTTACATCCGGTAGCAGCTTGCTAGGATTGCATTCAGATGTGCCTGTAGCCCTGTTTTTTGTTAACGGTGGCAATTCGTCAACTCAGGGGGACGCCGCGCCGGCTTATAACGGATTAGATCGAAAAGAGTATCAATTTAAAGAGGTTTATTTTCCGCGTCTAAAGACACCCAGCACCTGATGGTTTGTTCTTTGATAATTGATAAAAACTCAAAACAAAATAGTACTTTTAAATAGGTATAAAATAATATTAATAATATAAAACGACGGATAACATAAAACTAAAAACTAAAATGAATGCTTTTGTGATTTAAAGAAGTGTAGTGGGGTAAAACAGGCACCCTAATAATATCAGATTACATAGAGGCAAAAGATATGGTTTAAAATTTGTTACAAAACTACAAAAATATTTTAAGAAAAATACACTGTAAAAATTTAAAATTGAAATTTAAAAACGACGCAACAGTACGACTAGAACAACAATACGAAAGCGAATCGATGCACAGCAAACACAAAATCACATTCTTTGATTTTTATAGATGTTTTGTTTTGTTAGTGTATCGTTTTGTAAGTGTTTTGTTTAGTTTTAAGTAAATACCTGTTACTTTAATCTAGAAAAATTATTTTTATTTGAAGTCCTGATTTTTGTAATAATTTCACAATGAGCTCATTTTTCAGTAAAATAGCTATATCTTTTTTTCTAAAGTATTATTATAGCAAATGTTATACCATTTTGAAAACTACACTAAATGAGCAATTTTTTAAAATAACTTGCCAGCTTAGTGTAGTACAATATTTTTACAGTATGAAGAGTCGAAATTAGCAAATAAAATAAAAAAAATTTGTGTCGCGCAAAAACATTTTTTTTTTTCAAAAAGTAAGGCAATATTAGTTCTGTTTTAATCTGTGATCAATAGCAGGGCTATTCAGCGTTACTTAACCAAAACTAGATTCTTATAATATAAAATTTCGTATCTGTGGCTCACAATAACTGATTGAATGTGTCGATTTTTACAAAATTCATAAAAGTGCCAATATCTCGAAAACTAACGATATTTTAATAAGGGTATATTTCGATATTCTGGTCACTCATGAGCTGGCCTATCATCCCTCCAAGGGATGACGTTCAGGTTTGGGACACCCTATATTATTTTTGATTTTGTATTTTACTTTTTGTTATCCGATAGGGAAAAATTTAATGCGGCACTGACGATAATTAAAAATATTAAAAATATGTAGAGGAATTAAAAGTAATAGAAAATAATGTAAGAATCAGAATTTTTCTTTTTGAACATGAGAGTAGTGGAGTTAGTTACAATAAATTGAGCCATCAGAAGAAACTGAAGAACAGATTCGGTTCAATTCAATCAAATGAAAAATTGTAATTCAAAACTAAAATTAAATCCAAAATACATCCGACGAGAAAGACTAAGCCCATCACTTTCCTTTAAAAAAAAAGTAAAATACAAAATCAAAAATAACATATTTATTTTACTGTATTGGTAGTTTAAATTGATTACTTTATTGAATAACATTGTAAAGGAACTTTAATAAATAAAACTATAATTTTATTTTTATAATAATTTTTTATATAATTATATAATTATTATATAATTTTTAAGGAATTGTTCCTCAAGTGATACATATTTATCTTTTATTCCTATAGAAACTTGTACAGATTTACAAATTCGTTGCTAACTTGTTTGTATACATACGTATACATACGTAGAAATCGTCGTTACCAAATTTTAAGTTCAGTTTCCAATTGCTGACTTGTTTCAATAATTCTAATTTATTAAACCGGAACGGAAATTCCTGACTGAAGTGAAAATCTCTGATTGTATGTATTTTATATTCTAAAGTGTATCTCTGATAAACATAACCGTAAGGGCTTGCATTGTGAACAGCGCCATATAAAAGAAAATTTTGAATGTTGTGTAGTTGAAATTTTATAAGTTCACTCAAAAGTCTCATAGCATCTCGTGTCGGTGTCTTAAGATATTCAATGGCAATAAAGGTCCCAAAATCAGTTTTTTGTAAACATCTTGTTTTCTTTACTCTAAATGACATTTGGAATTATTAGAAAAGTTATAGAGCATAAAATTCTCTAAAATTTTGGCCTTAAACAATATTTTATACAATTAACCGTTCTTGAGATAGTGCGCGAAGAGTGGGAAACGCTTAGCCATATCGTCGGCTAAGAGTTTGGAGGCAAGAAGAACAGTGTAAATTGTTCAAAAATGATTTTAAGTGAAAATTGAAATTACACTTTATTAAATCAGCATTAAATTACCAATCCATAAGTGTAATTTCAATATTCATTTAAAATTCATTTAAAATCATTTTTGAGCGATTTTCAGAGTTTTTTTTGCTTCATGTAAAATTTCACCTTTATGAGTTAGCAGTTTAACACTAGTAACCGTATAAATTTGTGCAGTATGGTTGTCCTATATCTAGGCTTTTTGACGTCATGACTAATTAAGTAATCTTATTTCGTAACTAGTGTTGAAATTAATATTATATCTTTATTTTCATTTGACGCCACCATCACTAACAACATTACGTCCAAAATAGAGTTTAAAATTATTCAGTGTGGTGGTGCCTTGTTAATGTAAATGTAAACAAAGCAAAAGATTGTTTGTTTATGGTGGTATTCGCGTTTTTCATTACCGTTGGTGGCTCCTCCAACAACAACATTACGTCGAAAATGGAGTTTGAAATTATTCCATGTGGTGGGGTTTTGTTAATGTAAAATACGAATAAATTCATAAGTATTTTGTGCATCGTGTAGTAAAAAATGAAAGAAATTCAAAATACCAATTAGTTAAAACCGTAAATACGTTAATTGATAATAAAATGTAATTTTTTCCTAATAATTATTTACTAATATTTCATACGATTTTTAATTATTGCTCCTTGACATCTAACATTTGAACTTTAAATTTGATAATAAATTTTACATATATATGCATAGCACAAAATCAGTTTCAAGATCACCTATAGATATATGTACTTATGTAAAATGAAATACGCAATATTCATTTTGTTTACTTTATTTGCATTACACGTAAGTCGATAGAAAATAATATTTTATATAATCAAAATCTAGTATTCACTATTTAGTAATAAATGATAAGTGATAACAACTAACAAGGTAAGGACAATTAAGTGAAATAATTCCTAAAGGGAATATAGTTGGTTGTCCTCACCATTACAGGGTGTTCAGTATATTTCTTCGTTAAGGTGCAATATTTTTAATGTACATAATAACTATAAACACATTATGGCTAGTACGGGCTAGTGATAAAAATTTGTTATGTTTTGCATAAATAATAATCACTATCTGGATATTCTAAGTACGTTCAATGATAGCGAAACATTTTAACCCTGTATCCAGCGGCGGTTCTAGGGCGGTGCGACCGGTGCAATCGCACCGGGCGCCATCCTAAGGGGGGCGCCAAAATGACAAAATATTTCGAAAAAATGAATAATTTGGGTTTCTTTTGGAAAAAAAAATATATTTTTTTGAAATTTGCAAGCGCAAAAGCGAGGAATGTGGCTTTGTAGTTAATTTTCCTTTCTTAATTTGTTTAAATACTCCTTTTCAAATAAACATTGTTTCTTTTTACGTTTCACTCGACGGGGGGGGGGGGCAAAATGAGATCTCGCACCACTTAAAAATCTTGCTAGAGCGCCGCTGCCTGTATCGAAGTAGTTTTATGTTTTATATAAATAATTCTTTTGAAACCATTTAAAAATATTTATGATTAATAGCACAATCTTAACCTGTTCAAAACTCTGTATTTTTACCTACGAGAGAGGTGTCTTAAATTAAAGTTAAGCACATTCTCTCTCCCTTCTCTATCCATTATTCAGTTTGCCGATTGATTAGAGGCAGCTCTCCATCGCTTTCGATCATGAGCCTTTCTCTTCACTTCCCGTAGCTCTTACTTCTCGTATAATGTCATTATCTGTTTCATTTACACGAGTTGTTTTTTTAAATTTCGGAAAACTATAATTTGGACACGAAACTTTATTTTCCGTGAAATATATTGTTTTGTCGTGGAAAGCATATTATTGGATCGTACAATACATTATATTTACTATAATTGATTTGTAATAAACAGATAGTGAATATTTGACAAGTTCGAGAGTGTCTCATTACTGATGATGGATGGAAAGTAAAAAATCTTGTTCATTTGACAGCACTTCCTACGTCAATAAAATATTTTGCCACAAATACAACAAATATATCTCAAGTACTAAATGATTGTAAATTAAATGGTAAAGTGTCCTTACATCTTCGGGCCATAGATAACCTCGGCGTTTTGCACCTTGGTTAATCAATTACCGTTCAGATGTAATGACCTGCTTTCCATATCGGTGTGCAATAGTAAAAATATATTTATGTTTAGGATATAATTGAAGACATGATGACACAAAACTGAAATTTGGGTATCTTACATAGATTATTATTGGGAGTTACTAATAGCTAAAACCAAACAAATAAGTCTCAATTTATTTTTTAGATTTACTTGACATTTTAATTTTGTGACAAAACTTTATCTACTCATGTCTTCAATTACTAAGCATCTTTCTTCGTAAGAAATGCACAGCATCACGACTGACTTCCAGATATTTATTATTAAAGCAATAAAAATAATTTTCATGTTTAGGTGGAATGCGGGCGAAGAAAAAAATTTGAACCAGAGGAAACTTGTGCAACAGAATTACATCTTCGCAAGTCAAAAATGAAGTTTATTATAAACGAAATAAATACTCCAGAAGATAATCAAACATATGGAGAATTCTTCTTTTGTGTGTTTAATAAAAGAAATATTATGGAAGAAAATGGTATGATCAATGAGGTTTATTTTCGTAACTTTTTGCGGTTTGTTTTTCATGGTAGTTCTAATGGTACTGAAACAGAAACAGCAAACGTAAATCGGGTTTTTGATATTTGCATTCGAAGCACAAGAGACACTAAATTTAAAACAGCAACAAATTTAAAAAATTGTATTTCTAGGTATTTACAAGAACTCGAAACAAATTTCTAAATTAAGTATTTATTTCATTATATTAAATAATTACTAACTTGTAAATTGTATTAACATTAGTTACCTACATTTATATTGAATCATAGCTTTCTTATTGATCATTTGAAATTAAGAAATATATTATTACGGCTGTATGAAAATTAAAGTTTATGTGATAATAATTATTTGTACCTGTTCTTACCTGCATTATTTCGTATGACAGAACTTGTTGTACTTGTTTGCACGATTTATAATAAAAATAATTCTAAATTACTAATTATATAAAAAAAAGTACTTATAATAATGATGTACTCTATTTTTGACTTAAGGGGAGGGTACACCTTGAGGGCAAAAGTAAATAGTCCAACTTTGTGAATTTTTTCTGAGAACATTAATGTAATTAGATCAATTTGGGTTTTGACACATTATTGTAGTACAAATCTTGAAAAACATTTAAAATTTTTTTCAAGTCAAAATATTGAAAAGTGAAAAAATTTAGTTTAATATAAGTATGTTTTTCCAGTCCGCCTCGATCCAGATATTTTTTATTTTATTTTTTTGAGCTATAAAGGTTCAAACTAAAAAAAAATTTTTCAACCAACACATCTAAACGGTCATAAAAAAATTTTGAAACAAAAATTAAAAAATCTGGATCGAGGCGGAAATTTTTTTATTTCTTGTGTTGTAGGGCTAACGACACCATTGTGAGATTTTCCACCGCAATTTAAGTGCTTTTTGGAGTTCAGCTGCTATGCGGCCATTTGGTAATATTTTGACTTGAAGAAATTGGTAAATGTTTTTCAAGACTTGTACAATAATGTATCGAAACAAAGTTGGATTTTTTATTTTTCCCCGCCCCCTTAATAAAAATCGCAAGGAAATACTGTTATAGTTATAGCACTCAATGTCTACTTGTTATGATTGTTTCTACGACAGCCTCGAGAAGGACCACCTAGACTTGGGCTCCTGACCCGAAGCAAACAAATTTGACGATTGGATGGACGACGAGACGTGACCAAACACAACATAAAAATTTGTATAATTCAATAATTTATTTGCCACACTGTCCCACAATACCCCAAAATCACCCACAATTTCTACGCTACACAAATTAATATTCAATTCAACAAAAACCTGTAGCACCCGGATTAATTTGGTGCTTATGTTCTTCTTTTCCAATCTAATGATGTTCTCCTTTCCGTTGCTCTCCTTAATAAATTTCCCAATCAGTACCAATCAACTACCACTGATCCAACTTTATTCCATTATATCCAAAGTACTCTGCCTTCTCATCCCCTTATTTGGTGGATCCAAAACAACAACCAACAACCATTTAATTTCGTTCCAATCGTTCGTTCTACTTAATTTATTCAGGTCCGCTATTTTGCGACCTGTTCGTTTCGAAGCACACGTATTAGTCCCTCTGATGATCTTTTTTCCAGCTGCACACTTTGTGACCTGATCGTTTCGAAGCACTAAAATTAATTACTTTGTTTATCTCTTTTCATCTCCAAGGTCTCCTCTCCTTTTTTTGTTTTTTTCTAAAAAACATCCCTCTCTTTCTTGATTTATAAAAGCACCTAATCCTCCGGGTGCATAGATAAAATCAATAATATAAATTACAATATAAAATCAACAATATAACATCAGCCATGCATCAACACATCATAACAAAATTTAATTATTGTTTTATTTTTATATTAAAACAAAACAATAATTTAATATTAAAATAATTTACTCTCACGAATTAATAAATTAACCAATTTTATTTCTATTTCCCCAAATGGTCCAAGTTCTTTCACGCCTCGTCATCCTTAGTTTTTTAGAACCATGCTGTCCATTGCAATAAACGCATGACCTGATGACAACTTTTTTCAAAAAACCAAATCATCACATAAAGCTTGACTTTCTAAATTTTATTAGCTCTATTAAATTATGTTTTTTCTGTTGATTATGCCTTTATGCGACTGTGGTTCCTTATCTTATTTATTTAACATTTGGTTAAATATCACCGCAGTATATTAATGGCATAGGACGTGAGCAAGAGAAACTGATGATTTTTTAAATAAATTGTTGAGTTGAGTGAGAAAGCCAAATCTTGGTGGTTTTTCTCGAGGTTGTTGCCGAGGGTGGGGACGCTATTTTGGTTGTTGTCGGAGAAATTCTAAGCGGAAATCACATAATAAGTTGTGATGAATTGGTGGGTAAGCGGTATGGTGTCGTTAAAAACATCACATCGCAGTATATTGTGTTTATATTATTTTAATTAACAAAATACAGTTTTACATAATACGCTCGACACACTGAAACGTTGATCTTCGTTAACGATTCTTTTAGTCAGAATTCCACGAATCTGATGCACATAATAAAAATACTCAAATTACCACTTGTTGTATTATTTACTTAAGTATCATTTACGCTATTAATTAAATTAATTGCGGATTTATAATTTATGAAAAAGTTAATGAAGAATTGATGATCGTTAGTGGCAGTCTGTCTACGGTATAAGTATTATGTATGAAATAACAGAACACATAAATGTGAAGGAAAAATTATTATTGAATTGTGCCTTTTTTGCTTTGGTTGGCCGTCCTCTCTCTCCTTTACATGCCAACAGGTATATTTTTTGCTTCCATGGGCACCTTTGCCTGTTTTAAAATAACTAAAGCGGCGTTCACAATAAAGTAGGGTCTTGCCTTGCTTCGGTAGAAAGCTGGCAAAAGCCAATTAGATTAATAAAGTATTTTCTTCTATCCTTTTCTATGATTCAAAAATCGTTCATATTGAATGGCTCTTGCTTGATTTCTACCAAAGCAAGGCAATACCTTACTTCATTATGAACGCCACTTAACATAACCAACGAATGTGTGCCAACATGTTGCTTCAGAAATCTTAAACGAATGCACCGAGATGTAACTTTATCGTTTTCCGAATAGCAAGTTGCTTTTACTATTGTGTGAGCTTTATAAAAACTATCAAAACATTCCCATTTCAATTGGATATCTAAATAATTAATAAATTAATTGAATGAATGCCTAGAGGATATGCAGCAATCATCAAGGCAATATGATATTATACTAAAGCATTAGTGTTTAGTAACTAAAATAAATATGAAGGAAAAATTAACTATTGAATTATTAGTGCCTTTTTTGATTTGGTTGGTCGTCCTCTTTCTCTCTCCTTTTCTTTTTTCGATGTTTTGTTTAGAATTAAATATTTATTTAGAAAAATTTACTAAATTAATTAACACCAAAAGAACTGTTTTTATTATTTTTTTTAATTCAATTTTTTAGCACACGCGTAGTGACTTAAAATATATGTATAAAACAGCAGGATGCTGATCCATTTGTATTAATCTGTCCGACAACCTAATTGATCCAACATTTTACCAACTTAAAATCAGCTCCCCTGGGATCGAGTTGCACACCAAGTAATATTAATTTATATTTAAGGAAAAGAAATCAATTATAATATAATTATTATCTTCTAAACGCGACCTAACGATTTTTTTCTGTAGAGTCAAATCACAGTAAGCAAACACGCGAAATAAATTACAAACATCAGAAATAATTAAGGGGCAAGGAAGAGAACAATAAGTCTCCATTAAACATCAAGTGTCCCACTTCTTTTCCTATATTATATTTTTAAATAAATCTAAACATTATTATTATTATTTATCATGCATGAACTTATCTACAATTTTAAATGATGACATTTTGATGTTTTATAATCAGTATTTATAACCTTTGTGCTTTGTAAAAGTGCTTGTGTGTATTATTATTAAATTTCTTGTTGTAAATACTTAAAGCTAGTAAATATGAAAATTTTGATACTTGCTTTGTTGATATTTTCATTTGATATAATAGCGGTAAGTTAAATTATTAGAAGACCTACCTAAATAATTAAAGCTTTTTTTTTAATTTTTAGAATGCGATTTCTTTTAATAAAAGTCAAGAAGAATGCATAATTGAGTTAAATATTGACAACAGCGCTATTGCAGCTGAGTTAGAAAATTATTTATTTCCTGAAGATAATCAAGACATAAAAAATCTTCTTGTGTGTATTTGGAAGAAAGAAAATATAATAGATTCAAATGAAAATATTGTTATGGATAATTTAAAAATTTATCTAATAAATTATTTTCAAGAATCGCAGAAATCTACATATTTGGTGGCAATACTAGGTACTGCAGATACAATCAATTCTTGTGGTAATATAACCGAAAACACCGTTCATGATACTGTAGTTAAAATTTCTAATTGCGTATTAAGAAAAATTGATTCATATTAAAAATTATTATACTCATATTGGTATATCAAAAATATAATAGATACAGGTATTATAATGCATATCGAATCTATGTGTTTTGAGGTTATGTACAAAAAATAAACAAATACATTGTAAAATAAAATTTTACTTTGAAAATTGTTTTAATTAGTTTTTATATACCCAATAATAAGAAAAATTAAGAATAAAACAATACAATAAAAATACTATTTAGAAGCATACAGTCTGCGTAGTACGCAATTCATTAATCTGACGCCTATTTGACCAGAAGTATCACCTTGAACATTTTTACAGTTTTCTACAGAATCATAAGCAAAAATTTCGGCCCATTCTGGTAAACCAACTGCATCCATATAGGCACCTTTTACATAATTTTTGAAACTATTTATTGAAATTGTGCCATCCTCTTCTATTAGGCCGTCTTTTTTCCATGAACATTCCATAAAATCATTAAATTGGCTAATATTTTCAGGCATGTAAAGTTGCTTTAAAGCAATAATTATCATAGTTTCATTTATATTTAATTTAATGATACATTCTCTTTCATTGGAACTAAAGTCTCCCAATTCCTGACTGTTTAATTGATTCTGAAAAAAAAGTTGTTATTCTGAAATACATGAATTTCTTTATATTATTATGATGACTTTTATATGAATCAGGTAAGGAATGTTATTTATATTTGAAGTGAGGTTAAAAACTAATATAATTCTAAAATGTATAATAATAATTAAAAATATTATACTCTCTATGGCCAAGGTACTGTCACCGCTGGCATTGTCGTGCTAAATTTGTTTTGTTTTTGCATGTTAATTGAAATTATATTCAAAGAAAAACATTTTATAGGTATCTACCTTGCCATAAATAGTTTGAGCACAATACAAAAAACTTAATACAAAAAGTGTTCTTATCTTTAACGAAAACATCTTCCCAGATTTGTAAATTACACTATTATAAGAAATTTCCAGTTTATAATAAAAACATATCACGTTATTAAATTATCAGTAGGTCACCTAAACAACAGATAATGTAATTTCTGCGATTCCATCGGAGTATTTTTTACCCAATAAACGAAGGCCATATAAGATAATAGTCATTTGACTTAATTTTTAAGAAGGAATTATATAGTTTTGCCTTTGTGTTAGTTTGCACAAGGTGTAATTTTCTTGATACACTGATTTTTTTGCCAATATCAAAAGATATCCAAAGAAGTGCATTGCTCATAAAATTTAAAATTCCAAAGAATCCGAATTGACCCTTCTTGAACCACCAAGCAAAATTAATCGGCAATTCAATTTATTGAATCAAATTTTTCGAATAGAAAACTGTTTTCATTTCTTATTACGGCTTATGCAAGTAAAATAAAATAAGTCACAAATTTCTGATTAAGATATAAAATACTAAACATTATTTACAAGTCTTGGTGTCAAACAATAAATTTTTTCTCAATACATTTTAAACTATGACGTAACTGCTAATTTATTTGGTTTTACTTTCATGAAGCCACTGCCATTTATTTTGATAAAACAAAACAATGTATATAAGCAATATTGACCAGTAGATACAAATTAGTAAATAAAAAATATATTATCCAAATAAATTATAAGTATCTATTTATATTTTAAAAACCTACACAGTTAATATAGCTTTTGCCATGATTTCCTTACGAAGTATTGATAAAATATATTTAATATTAAGGAAAACGCTTGATTTTGTAACATTTACATTGTTAATTTATTATAGTATATTATATACATAATTAGATATCTGCGAAGGTTATGGTGCTGAAACAACTTCATCTTATCCTATCTTCGCTCATTGCATAAAGCAATGGAAAGCGGTTATAGAAAAAAATTGTATTAGTATAAAAATTTCGTAAGTATTAACGGTAAAAGATACTTAAAAAAGCATATAATTTTAAAATAACGAAGATAAAGCACTTAAGGTTAAAATTAATTTTGTGAAAGTCTTGTAACGCAATTCATAAATTTTATTCCTCTTTCTCCTGGAGTATCTCCTTTAACACTGCTGCAGCTATTAACACTATCTGTTGCAAAAGCTTCTGCAATTTTGGTACTTCTTACAGCTTCAACATAAGTTTCAGTTATAAATTCTTTAAATTTATCTAATACTAAATTATTCTTTTCATCTATGAAGCCATCTTGTTTCCATACACACGACATAAATTTTGTAAATTTAGTATTGTTTTCAGGCATGTACAACTGTCTCATATTATAGTCAATTGTAAATTCATCGACGTTGAGTTTCCGAATGCATCCTTTTTCAGTATTACTGAATTCTCCCAAATCATCAGCAACGGTCTGACCCTAAAAATTGAATTATTAGATTACTGGATGATGTTCACAAATTAATGGGATAATGGCACCAATATATAAGATTGCACTAGTAATGGTCAGATGAATAATGTAAATTGATTTAAGTAATTATTGGTTTCAATGTATAAAATTGTGTATCATAGTTTTATTGATTTTCTATTCATTGGAACAAGATCAGTTTAAAAAAAATACCTATATTGACATTATTCACTATTTACTACTGTAAGTACTACTGATACATGTTTCCCTGTAGAGCCGATTTTTAATTACAGAAGTTACAGTCGGTGCTAAAATTTTGTGTGACATTTTTCATTCCATAAAATAATACTACAAAATTCAAACGAAATTATTCAACAATATTAAATAAATATTGTACGCAGATTGTGCATCACTGTAGATATATCGCATCCCATGTAGATATATCATAATTTTGAGAAAATTTAATAAAATATAATATGGTACCTTAACCGAAAAAGTAACCAATGCACAAGTAAAAATAAGGAAAGTCTTCATATTTGCACTTACTGTTGAACACTGCAAAGTATAGGGTCAAGTAGTGTTTGCTAGTGAATTACCATAAGAGTCAAAGGCCAGCATAATTGTATGATATTGATTTAAATAAAATGCATTCAAAAAAATTGTAGTTAACTTTCAGAAATAACATGCAAATTCTAAAAAAGTTTATAAAAAATTTACTATTACTACAAATTTAAGATTAATTTATTCAGAGATTCGTATAATAATGTCCTTCTAGAAGTTATGACCTATAAATTTCAAAAAATTGTTTCAATTTCCCTCTGTTATATAATAAAATTAGCAATTTTAAATCTTTAGGTTTCTACTGAAATATTTTCTGAAATTCTACTAGATGTCATAGCAGGCTCAGTTGAAATTATTTTAACATGTAATATTATAATAAGTAGATAAAACACTGGAAAATATTTTGACTTTATTATTTAATAATTTATTATTGTGGGTATTACGAAATTAAAACTTCACTGTGCACTTTTAATTCGGTGGTGTAAAGACTACGGTTATATTATAAATCTACTTATGGCGTTTTTTTTGTCTTAAATTCAGACTAATATTTTGTATCTATTGGCAAAAGGACAAAGTCAAAAAGTTTTAGCAGAATTTTTATAGCGAGTTTTCTAAAAGAAATATGTAGACTAATAAGCCACGAATTTTCTCTAAATGTTAAATATCAACAACATCCAGAAATGAATGCTAAGTAGATACTACTATGTTTCACAAAAACATTTCATGATATTATTTTTAACGCTATAATGGTTGTAAAATATGTATCGACTTATCCATTTTTGCTATTTTGCAACCTTAACTTAATTATGGCTAAAAACCAATTTTGAACAACTACATGAAGATAAATTATATCAACTTTATTTTCCTAACGTTTCTGTAAAGTCACTATTTTTGACTTATATCCTTATGCCTGTACATCACAGAATATAAAAATGTAGTTATGGTTGATCAGTTGCACATTCTACTTATTCTATTATATTACCAAGTTCAAGCTCCTTAGATTATTAATATTTGTAGGTATTGAACTAAATTACAATTTAATTATATTGTAGTAACCTGGGGTGACCTTATTATTTTTCTTCTAGGAACATTTAAGCACTATAGTTTCAAACTATTAAAGATCAAAGTTTGCTAAAGTAGATCAATTAGAAAATGTACTCTGACATAATAGCAGATTATGTTATAATAAGGGACTAAACGGCATCTTTTAATCCCGAATTTGAAGTTTACTACTTGATCAATAAACATTTCCGTATCAGTCCCGGTCAGGCGTAAAAAAGTAATGTTTTTAACCAGAAAGATTAATAAAACCTTTAAAGTTGAGAATCTATTAAAAATTCTATTATAAATTGTTTTCTATGGTTTAAATTAACTACCCAGGTACTTTCTTATTTTCGAAAAAATAAGCAATAAAAATTATAATAGTCTAGCCACTACTTGCCAATTTATCACGAACTTTTCACCAAAAAGTAAATTGTTTATAACTCATTAGACGCTAAGTACCCGATTTTGACCAAGTCTCTCCTACATTGTAATAAATGTACAATTGTGAATTTTAGTTGCAAAAATTCTAATATATTCGATTATTCTAAAATTGTGATATGTTTACTACACGGATGTATAATAGGTTAGGTGGAGTGACGGGCTATGCTTTCATCGCAAATTATTGGCACGATTTTGTAGTCAGTGTGCGAGAGAGATTACCCATAAAGAATAGACAAAGAGCGTCACTAGCAGCGTGCTAAAACACATAATGCATATGCTTAAGTGCATTTTATGGCAACTTTAAGTCGAATACAATTGGTTCTGTGTTAATTTTTTATATCATAGACAAGAACAAGAGAAATTAACAAAACAGTCAGCTGTCGATAAGAAAAAATCAAAATTAGATCGGTCATAATTAATTAAATTTTCTCTTGTACGAAATTTGTGTGCGTTTTAGTGAATTTTTTCACTATTGATTCGTTTTACTCGTCTTTAAATAGACAAAATTAAATTATATCATTAAATTAATAATTATTATAAATTCCCATGCATATAAAATAATTATTAATTTAATGATATAATTTAATCTTGTCTATTAAAGGACCAGTAAAACGACTAAATTGGGAAATAATTCATTAAAAAGTATATAGTTATACAGTGTGTTCACGGAAAATGGTAACAGTGAATAATTCTTATATGTTACTAGATACAAAAAAAAGTTTAAATAGTTTTTTATTCAACTGGAAATTTACTATCGGAAACTGCTGAGGTATATTTTTTTATATGTCAAACTCAACCGGAAGTGATTATCAAATTTTTTTTTCAAATGGCAACATGTCTTGTTTTTAACATTTTCGCAATCTGCAGTTTTTTCTATATAAATGTATATAAAATTTTCATAAGGTTACATAAGAAAATATTCGAGAAAATTCAAGATGTAAACAAACAATAATAATTTATTAATTATTTAAACACAGGTATGTAGAGTGCTATGAACTTTTTTGGTAACTTTTTTCTAATGTGTCATTTAAAAACAGTGGTTTACGCAAATCCGCCATTAACTTTAGAGGATTTCAAAAAAAAAATTAATTTAGCATGCGATCAAATATCACTAAATTAACAAAAAAAAGCATCTAAAGATGAACTTCTGCGAATATTAGAATAATGTCTTGAACAAAACGGTGGAAATTTTAAAAATTTATCCGATAAATGACAGTTGTGTTTTCTGTGCCGTGATTTTTGTTTTTCATAGCACTCTACATACGTTTATGTGTAAGTAATTAATAAATTATTATTGTTTGTTTACATCTTGAATTTTCTCGAATATTTTCTTATGTAACCTTATGAAAATTTTATATACATTTATAGAGGAAAAACTGCAGATTGCGAAAATGTTAAAAAAAGACATGTTGCCATTTGAAAAAAAAATTTGATAATCACTTCCGGTTGAGCTTGACATATAAAAAAATATACCTCAACAGTTTCCGATAGTAAATTTCCAGTTGAATAAAAAACTATTTAAACTTTTTTTTGTATCTAGTAACATATAAGAATTATTTACTGTTACCATTTTCCGTGAACACACTGTATAGGTAACAAATAAAATAATGTAATAAGAGTTCAAATAGTCTTAATTTCATGAAAGTATGTAAATTTCTTAACTTTTTAATATTTGTAATTAAATTGTTCCTACTACCACAATGCTTCAAACACGTTCAAACATATCGCGCCTCGGATATCCTTGTCTAACGCAGCCGGCGACGTTCAAGGGCCATGCCGTAGGTAGCCGTCACTTCACCTAACCTATTATACATCCGTGGTTTACTATTAGGTTATAATACATTAATCACGAATAAATCGCTTATTTTGTAATAAATTAATATTACGTAACTAGTTGCGTAACATCTCACATTGCGCACATTTACTGCAGTAAATTACGCAACATTATAAAATTACGAGTATATTACACATTTGCAGAGATACTGTTACAAAGTTAATTCTGACAGGCACAAAAATGTTTTTAGATAAAAGATTTACGTCAATTAATAATATTAATGTTTATGTAATTCAAAATTACTTTTCTTCCTATAGTTAGAAAAACTTATTTTTAATAAAAATAATATTTCAAGTAAAAGATATTTTTAGTTTGAGCTCGAACAGTAATATTGAATTACATCATAAAATGTAGTTTAACAATATTTTAAGGCATCGGTCTAATTTAATGATTGTTGGAAAAAATAAAGTAAAGTACTCTTAAAGTAGAGTTATTCATTTCTTTTAAATTTTGAAAAAAAATATACAAATAATCATAATTGATGTAGTGTACATAGAACCACTTCATGCATACACAAATTGTGGGTAGTGAACATTAAACAAGGATACGACGCGCTTAATCATAGCGGCATTGAGACAAATCATCTAATGGCTCACTGTGCGCACCACATACGGGCGTTGCATCGTAGGGGCGATCAAAATCAGAACCAAATCATCTTTTGTAATCTGTATTGAATTAGAATAAAAGTACGAGCGGCTTAGGGAATGGCGAGGTTGTTTAAGTTTTTGATATTAAGGATTTCTGTTAAAAGTTTTTGAAAAATGTACAGTTTTATTAGAGTTCGCAAGGTCGCGCGATAACCGCCGTGTGGGCGATTGAATTTTCGAATGAGCTGGTCGGCCCATATGATTTTCGGAAAGTTTGACAATTTGATTATTATTATAATTCAATATTTATAATTAATTTTAACATAATTTTTTAATATAATTTCATGTATTGGTATCGATAGGGCCGTAAGAATTAAGATTGACCACCTATAGTTTAGTAAAACTGATTTTGCTGTTTTTGTTAGATTAATGAATTTAAAATACATATAATACTAGATGGATGGGTAGCTAGCCGGTGGATCTCTTCTTTAATGGTATTAATTAAAAAAAGAGACGGTCGGAGCATAGTGGTCACGCGAGTTGACTATGAACGCTAAATGCCCGGTTCGAATCCGAGTGATGTAAGAACTTTATTCTGGCCGTCTCTCTGGTCCTCCAGGTTGGGGGTCGGGCGATGGGCCAGCTCCTCATCACCTGTAAAGAAAACTAAAAAGCTTCGAACCATGACCAAGCCTCGCAAGAGACTTGGGAAATGGGAACGGATAAACAGTTACTAGCTGTAGCTTGATGTGTTGTGAGGTGTGTATTTACCTTGCAATGCAAAAAACAGTCCGGGATATACAATTAAAAAAATATCATTTATTCGTAACACTAACCGAAGTTCAACCGGTGTATCTCTCTTGTAAAGAGCTTCATTGAAAAGAATAGTTTCCTAAGTAATAATGACAATTTTAATTGTTCTCAAACGACCTCGAGTTCAAAAATGGTTATGGTGAAGTATTCATTACATTTATTAAAAAAGTAAAAATCGAAATCTTCTTTCCAATTCTCTATTGCCCATAAAAATATTTGCAAAAATTTTGGTTCTTCCTGCATTGTTGGAAATAAGGAACCCACTACATGGTCTACTTGGCCTTGAACTTTAAACGGGAACATAAAATTTCCATGCCGTATCTCAGTGGCCCTAAACGACGTCATTTGAAAAGCCGAGTTGGACTTTCGTATATTTTTAAGGAAATCATGCGAATGATTGGCACAATGAGTGCCAAGTAGTAAACTTTTTAACGGTTCTGGTATTTCAAGAAATTCATCGAGTAAAACTTTTCCACTACAACAACACAGACCAGGTGCTTCTTGTTTTCCATTTTAATGCATGGCAGTAGTTAGAACTGGAAGTCATGGTTCCAATAGAAATGTGAGAATCAGCTGCATGATCAATGGAGATATCATAATTAAATCCAGACATTTTCCTACTTATCCATTAAACTGAAGGAACACTTTCATTTTCTACTTTCATATCATGTAAATTGTAAATGATCATCATCATTAACTCTTATTGGGTCTTATTTTATATTCACGACATCTATCGTAAACGATATTAACTAATTGTTTATTAACTTACAAACGCGAAATTAGACTTTAAACCTTCTCCGCGATGTACTCTATCATTAAAAAAAAATCAAGTTGAACGGTTCAGTATTTTCGGAGATTACCCGTGACAACAAAATACCATTTCAAATTAAAATTGTTACATCTGCATTATCAATTGTTTCCTTTAGAAATCTTTTTAATTTAAAAATATCACAATATTATTTAAAACAAAAAATAGCTTTTAATAACAGAAACATGTAGTTTTCTATTTTTACTATCATAAAGGAATAAATGCTTTATCTTAGAAATCAAAACAATGAAGAGCAAACATTTTAATAACTAGCCCCGATCTCCCCTAATGGGAACTTTGCCTCGGAGACGCCCACGGCACTATTTAAAGGTTAAATCGAACTATAATTTTTAAAATAAAAAGTTTGTTGTTTGTTAATTCATTAATAAGTAAAACCATTGAGCCGATATAACAAAATGCTTTTATATTAACTTCCATACAGCTATGTTGTATAAAAAAATTAATTAAATCCTTACGTATGAATAAACAATAAAATTTGGTTTTAAATTTCAAAGCAATTTTTAAATTATTTGGTTTACCTAATACCCACATGCATAAATAATATTTAGTTGTAATATAAATTTTAAAATGTAAGCACATAAAAAGCATTCCCATGTAGATTATATGCAAAAATTATCGAAGCACAATAGGGAAAGTGCTCAAAGCGTGGGCTTAACTTAACTTGTTTTGGTCCATTACAAATTAACCACTTTTACAAATAAGTAGGAAAATGCTTCAAAAATAACTCGGCACATTTATTTAAATCTGGATGAAATCAAATTAACAAATCAGTGCAATTGATTGTTGATATACAAATTCCGACTGCTAAGAGTACGCACAACTTATCTTAGAAATGTACATATTACCTATCAAATACTTCAGACCATCAATTTTCGCATTTTGGATGCTGAATTCAATCCTCATATTATGACAGATTTGTGAATTTTTCCTAGCAGCCAGAAATCGACTTATACAGAACATCGCATATTTGGGGCAGCCACTTAATTGGGTCAAAAGTTATGTCCCAAGTTATGTCAAATGCTAGTTTCATGTTTTGATTAAACGAAATCGACTGTATATTGATACATTTTATTATTATAAATTTTACTATTGTTTATTAATCAAATCAAAATTAATACAAATAGAAAAAGAAGACATAACGAAGATAACCCGAAATTTAATAGGAAGAAAAGCGGCTGGAATGGATGGAATTAATAACGAATTACTAAAATATGGTGGTGAAGCACTAGAAAATGAATTAACTCAGCTCATAAAAATTGTGTATTCAAGTCGAAAAATCCCTAAAGAACATAAATCATCCATTACGATCCCAATATTCAAGAAGGGTGACAAGAGAAACCCGGAGAACTATAGAGGGATAACCCTACTTAGCTCGGTACTGAAACTAATCACAAAGGTGACGCTGCACAAACTAAATGACTACCTGCAAAATAATGAAGAACAATGCGGCTTTCGCAGAAACAGATCAACGACAGATGCAATCTTTATATTGCGCCAGATATGCGAGAAGTCCATAGAATACAACACCCCAGCCTTTATGTGCTTTGTTGACCTTACAAAGGCTTTTGACAGAGTAAGACTGGTGGATGTTATAAGGATATTAAAGAAAAAGAAAATACCGCCGTCTCTCATCAATGTGATCCAAGACATGTACAAAAACACAGAAACCCGGATCAAGGTGGAAACCGAAACGACCAGTCCAATACCAACTCCTGGCGGAATAAGACAGGGTGACTCACTCAGCCCAATGCTGTTCAACATCATTATGGACGAGATAATTAACAGCGTCAAAACTAAGAGAGGATACAGGATGGGCCAAAGAGAAATCAACATCATCTGCTACGCTGACGATGCGGTTTTGATCGCGGATAACGAGGACGACCTTCAGAGACTATTGCACCAATTTGTCACTACAGCGAAAGCATATAATATGGAGATATCTATAAAAAAGACCAAATGCCTAACAACATCTAAGGAGCCAATACGATGTAAATTGGAAATAGAAGGAAAAATAATAGAGCAGGTGATGATGTTCAAATATCTCGGAATAGAAATATCGAGCGCGAGGGACATATTTCGTGAGGTGCAACAACAGACAACAAGAGGAGCAGTGATGTCGGGGTGTCTTCGTGACGTGTTTTGGAGAAATAAGTATATGTCAATCAAAAGCAAGATCAGGATATACAAGACAGCGGTAAGACCTGTGATAACATATGCAGCTGAGACAAGAGCGGAAACATCTAAAACAAAACAAAAAATGAGAACAACTGAAATGAGAACGCTCAGAACAATAACTGGCAGAACACTTTTGGACAGAGTTCCGAGTCGAGATATCCGACAACAATGCGACATACAAGATGTCGTAAAATTTACAAAGACCCGCCGCAAGGAATGGAACACGCATATAGATAGAATGGGAGACGACCGTCTCCCAAAAATAGCAAGAGATGGTAAACCCACCGGAAGAAGACCCCCCGGTAGACCGCCAAAACGATGGGCGGAAAGTTGGGTGTCGTCGTCGATTGAATCGCCACCAAGATGAGGACGTAATTGGAAAGACAGGCAGTGCCTAATTAAAGAAGAAGAAGAAGAAGAAGAAATCAAAATATTTTTTATACTTAAAATTTTATTTTTCAATCCTCATATTATGACAGATTTGTGAATTTTTCCTAGCAGCCAGAAATCGACTTATACAGAACATCGCATATTTGGGGCAGCCACTTAATTGGGTCAAAAGTTATGTCCCAAGTTATGTCAAATGCTAGTTTCATGTTTTGATTAAACGAAATCGACTGTATATTGATACATTTTATTATTATAAATTTTACTATTGTTTATTAATCAAATCAAAATATTTTTTATACTTAAAATTTTAGGTAAAATATACTTTATACAACAATTTCCAAAATCCAAATTGGATAGTCGAATTTCTTATGATCTTCAACTTCTATCAAATATTTAAAGTTAATTTTTAATTATGCTTTATGGATAATAATATTCACTTCTATATTAAAAATAATTCATTATTTTATTTAATAAAATTTACATTAAATTTTTAATAATATTTACAGTTTGTCAATAATAGTACAAATTTCATACATTTTTTACTGCGTTCTGTTTCAACATTCCTAGTAAAATGATTGATTTCATTTTCAAAAATTTTGTATTCAGTTATGCAAGAAAATTTGAAATTGTTAAGAAATCCGTCTTTCAAGAGTTCACATTTACACGACTCTACTGTATTTTAAAATTCTAAGTATTAGAAGTCAAAATTATATTATTAATGTATTACTTATTTGTAATATCATAAACTGTCTGTCTGTTGTTTACCATACGTTGAACATGGGGTGGACCTTACAAAGTCAGCTTGTTATAAACTTGAAAACATTTTAAAGTTTACTATAAGTGCACAATTTTTGTTTTATATTTTATTTTACCTATTTCAACTAGAAACTTTAAAGTAACTTACATTACTTTTTGATGCTTAACATGATTTTTATTTTTGTAAAATCACAAATTTATTTTGCTAATTTTAAAACAACAGATCCATTACTTAAAGATTTATGATATAATAAAGGATGATTTAAATTTCAATTTATGTTGAAATAATCACATATTATGGTTAATATGTAGGTATATAATTAATTAGTAATTACTCACATACATATCATATTTGATTTTTATTGAGATTAAACTTTGAAGAAAATCAACAGCAGCTAAAACCGTTAGATTTGAAATGAAATTGTTATGTTGATAATATTTTTGCATTAATATACACCAAAAGAATTAATATTGATAGTATAGTAATTGCAAAATATATAGATATATTTACCTATATTAAATAAAATAAGTAAGAATAATAACGCAACAAAGTCACATCACCCAATGTCTATCATAAAGGAGTTAAAATTAATTTAAAAAAATGTTTTTTTAAAGTAACGGAGGAGGTGGTAGTGAAGAAGGTAAGGACGACGCGAAATTCCATGATTTGGAGAACGTCAGGACGCAGGGCGTGATAGCCTATCTCTATACTCAGTGCTACTTCGACGCTCGTCATGTTCACGCTTTGCATGTCACGTGGGCATCCGACTTTACAAGATTCACATAATCATAATCGTAAGTTTCTTGTTGTAATGATAATGTGTAAAATATTTTACCACTTATTACTTAATCAAAATGCATAAACTCGGTTCTTTCTTTATTAGTGAGGAAAAAAAGCAACATTGTGTAAAGAAATTAATAAGTTTAACTTGACGTAGCGATAAGGACACATAAAAACGTATTTATTTAAAATTCAATTTGATATTTGAAAACCCTTGTTATTGATTTTATGCCAAAATACTATACAAATAGTGGTTAAATATTTACATAAAAAGTGTAGGTATACAATGACCTTTTCCATTTATTGAAAATAAACACAACATTTACCACAACACAACATAAATAATTGCTTGTATATTTTTTCGTTTTAAAAATATAACTTAATTTTTATCAGGTTTTTTTAAAATTGTATCTAATTTTATATGTGACTAATTTTGTAAATACAAGGGACATATTCCTTCCCTTTAAAATTGCAACTTATAGTGAAATACATTTAAAAGGTTATAAATAAAATGAAACTTTCAAAGTATCATTATTTTCAAGATATCGTTGATGTTAAAACTTCTTGAATTGAACAAATTCCAAAAGTATTATAATTGTGCAGTATAATATTATTTTGCTCGACTTTTCGAAACTTTAATTTTTATCGTAGAGATAAATTTTCAAACAAAATTAGATATTTAAAAATAATTTTCAAAAAAAACCATCTTGCTTATTGCCTCATAGTCTTATTGACTTCCAATCAATTGGTCAAACGATAGTAAATACAGACACAATTATTGTATCGGTAGAGCGCACTTGTCTCACCGCTGAGCTAAGGAATTACTACATGAAATCAGGAACTCGATGATGCAGGAGTGTTTTCCTGGTTTAAACATTGTTTTCAACATAACTTTGTACTACTTCCTGTACACTCTTACAACAAAAGACTAGAAATGTCTGCTCAACTGAAATGATATTTTCAATGCGAAAAGGATTTAATCGAACTCAGTTTGATTAGATTCAATCTTTTCCATGCAGAAAGCGAATAACTCTTAACGGAGTGAATATTTCCACTATTTTATTTAAAAAATATTGTTTTCTTTTCTTTTTGGACTTTTTATATTAGATTTTATATTATAGATTCTTAATATTTTGCACAGGTATATTTCAGGTCCTGATGTGATGTCCATTTTAACAGTTTAATTATTATAAAAAATTATTTAAAGTTAATATGCACGTAATTACGTAAATGTCCTCTTTGTAAAAACTGCGTACTACCAAATTTTAAATATCAACTCTCTGTAATGTGGAGAAGTTGGTTAAGAAAGACAACCATAATACATGGCAAGACGGAGAGAGTTGGACAAAACCGGGTACTTACTGTGGTAAATTGAAAGTAGTGGCGAGACTATTTTAATTTTGATTGCTCATAATAGTTTTCTTACAAACTATTTAACCTTGACTATTAACTCTATTTTTTCGAAAATGAGAAATCACCAGTTTTTATTCAATCGGTTTGGTAAAACCGGGTACTTGATTTAAATCACAGAAAACAAATAATAATGAACTAGAATACATCATATAATATTATTTATAATAATTGAAATATTTATATACAATAAAGTATTGAAAACATGTTTACCTAGAGATACAAATGTGACAACCAAAATGTTCATCCACATCATCTTATTGAGACCATTGTTGTTATGAAAGGCAATTTATTTACCCTTCTCAATACTATGAATTTGAAAATAATCATTGCAGTAAAGATATGAAGTATTCATGTTATTTGATAATATTGAGTCATCCTTCTCTGTTGGTTTTGGGGATTGGGGTACCCGGTTTTAGGGATTGGGGTACCCGGTTTTAGCAACCTATATTATTGTATAGGGAATTTTTTTAGCTGCATGAGAACTTTCAATAGGGATAACAATTGAATCAAGATTGCTATGGAAACACTTGTTTGACATTTGTGTTTAGCAAGGTTTGGCATTTGATAATGCATAGATTGACCATTGAACAACGCTACCAAATTATAGAAATATATTTTAAAAATCAAAGCTCTGTTCGCCAAACATATAGAGCCCTTCGCCCATTTTATGTTAGACATTTTCGACCTTCTGAGCAAGCTATTCGTGCGGTGGTAGACAAATTTCGTACCACTTCTTCGTTGCGTGATATAAAAACACCAGCAAGACGAAATTATGTGCGTACCGAAGAAGCTATCAGTTCTGTGAGTGAAAGTGTGCAACAGGACCCAAACATTTCAATTCGCCATCGTGCTCAACAACTTGGGCTTTGTCCGTCCACTACATGGAAAATTTTACGGAAAGATCTTCATTTACTACCTTATAAAATCCAGTTGGTTCAAGAACTGAAGCCTGATGATCATCGATTGCGTCGTGAGTTCGCAGATTGGGCTCACAACCAATTGGAAGTGGATCCATTTTTTACCGTAAAATTTTGTTCAATGACGAGGCACATTTCTGGTTAAATGGGTATGTGAACAAACAAAATTGCCGTATATGGAGTGAGACCAATCCGGGACATTATCTTGAGACTCCATTGCATCCATTAAAATTGACTGTTTGGTGTGGAATACACGCCAACGGCATCATTGGTGCATATGTCTTTCCAAATGAGGAAGGAGCTACCGTTACGGTGAATGGTGTGAGATATCGACACATGCTCAATACATTTTTGTTTCCAAAACTTCAAGAGCTAAACATTGACAACTTATGGTTCCAACAGGATGGTACTACGTGCCACACAGCCAACGAAACCATCAATTTATTGAAAGGACAATTTGGTGACAACATTATTTCAAAACGTGGTCCTATCAATTGGCCTCCAAGATCGTGTGATTTGACACCTCCAGATTATTTTCTGTGGGGGTATGTTAAATCCATGGTTTATGCTAACAAACCAACAACTCTAGAAGCATTGGAGGCTAATATTCAGCAAGCCATTTATGAAATAAAGCCAGAAATATTGGAAAAAGTGGTCAAAAATTGGACTGAACGGATGCGCTTCGTAACCATTAGTCGTGGTGGTCACATGCCGGAAGTCATGTTCAAATCATAAATGCCTTTAACTGTACTTTCATAAAAAAATTATAACCAAAACATTCCGTCAGGTTTTTAATGTTTTATTTCATTTTGAAGTTCTCGTGCAGCTAAAAAAAACACCCTATACTACCCGATTTTCTACAACCCTTTCCTACCTATATATGAATACTTTAATCAACCAACGATAGCAATAGCTTTTACCTATTTTTATTTTTACTTATACGTCGATTGTGGTCGCCACCTTTACCTGATTTGAACTTCAAGTCTTGAATAATAATTTCAATTTAGATAAAAACTAAAGTTCTTAAAGTTTCATTTGAATAATCGAATAAGTAATTTATGAATTTTACTTTGAGGCCAGCTTAATGAAGATTGTAATGAATTAATAATTTTAGCAGGTGATAATAAAAACGATTTATGGCTAATAATAATTACCTTGATATGTAATTTTAATAATATTTGTCGAGTTAAAAAGCTGATATTTAAAGTTTATAATAATGAATGACCAGAATCGACACTTTAACTAGAGTTATGTAGGTCTAAAGAACCAGGAGTGGCCTAAAAATAAAAAAGAGGGAATAAACCGAATGCAAATCTTACTAATGACGAATAATAAAAATAAGAAAGTTCAAAAATTTTCAAATATTTGAATTTTTAAATTGGTAAAAGTCAATGTTCACAAAGAATTGAAAAATGCCTCGGTTTTTAAATTTAAACGTTCACGAGTTTTCTTGAATCTATAGGTGCTGCAAATAATATTTTAAAATCATCACGTTTATTCTGATCTCAAGATATTAGACAATTTTCGTCATCTTATTTTGATGAAAATTAAAATAAAATTTAATACAGCCTACCAGAAAAACACAATTATATATTAAACAAATTTTTGGGAGGAAGATTTAAGTGTTTAATGTAGAAACAATTTTGATTATAATTCCGTTTTCTTATTATCTATTAAACAATTTATAGTACCTAAGGATAGTTTAATAATTTAACACGGGGGGCACCCTTTTTGGAATCCATTTTAATCTGGTTTTCCTTTTGAATATGTATTTTATTTGATAGAGGCGTTCACTAGCACTAATAATACAAAAATCTTAACATTCGTTATGAGCAATGTCTACCAATCCAAATAACATCGTTATTTCACATGGTATTTAAAATTGGTTTCCACCATTTTATAATTACTTCCTAATTAAGTTAGTTTTCTTTACAAAACTTTCAAAACTTTGCATTAATTAAGAACATAAATTAAAAGTAATAACGCTTTCTTTGAAAAACAGCAATTGAAGGTTTACTTGAAAGGTAATGAATTTTAGATAATAAAAATAATATATTACTATGAATAAATTATTAGTAAATTAATCAAGGAACATTCTATCCATAGCTTCTGCTGCCGCTGTGCTATTTAGTACAGTTTGACAAACCTAGCTTGGCGTTTGGAAATTTTACAAGTTGGGCAAATAAAAAATAATGGAGAACGCATTTGGAAGAAAACATAATACTATAAAAAAATAACTAGTGAAGCAAGAATTTTCATTTCAATTTATGACTTAAATAATACCATAATTAAATATCATTAAATGTTTCAATTAAAAATTTATTATTCGATATAAACTCTTAAAGAAATATTATTACCAATATTTGGCTAGAAGTAAACTCTCAACAATAATAGATCGAGGTAGCACAAAATATTGGCGCAATAAGGGGGCAATATTATAATAATGACGCAATATTGGCATGATTTAGGCAATATTGGTGCAATAGTGATTACCAGTATTGGGGCAATATTGTGCAACAATATTGGCGGAATATAGTTTTAAAATTGGTACCATATTGGTATTAAATCAGGGCAGAAAGTACGAATATTGGTGCAATATAGTTTACCAATATTGGGCAATATTGTTACTATTATATTGATTACCAATATGGGCTACAATTTTTGAAACAATATTAACCACCGAGGGTTAAAATATCACCACTATACACATTCCTATATTCCTGTGTAATAATATATTTGATACGTCTATGAACACTGAATAAAATTAATAATAACCTCTTCAATTTTGCTTACAGCAGTGTCTTTCAGTCTTTTTGGCGTTTTCTAGGTGTCAGTATATGGTTTACAGCCAGACTTATTTTATTCACTACAGGTAAACCGCTATCAGAGGATATAGCATGAGATACCAGTATACGAACTTAAAAATTTGTGAAGAACGAATTTAGTATGTAATGGTAATAGTAATGGTCCAAAAAGCAATAATAAAACAAAATTTCAAAAAAAAACAAACAAAATATAAAAATTTATGGGTAATTGAAATTAGGGCCTAAAATTGGTTGCAGCTATAAAGTTATCCCCGCCCACTCCTCAGTTTATGACACCCTCGCAGAAGTTTAAATATAAATATTAGCTTGCAGTAGAGTACGATCAGCGTAAGTTGGAAGGGTTGTGGCTAATTATTGTGCAGTAGAGGTGGAGGGAGAACGGCACGTGATGTCGTGTAAACGGACCGAATCAATTTTCGTTACTGCACATTAGCCACAACTCTTCCAACTTAGGCTAAGCTTACTTTACCCCGAAAGCTATCGTAATGGATGTGTCAAGCTTGAAAGACCTATATCGAGTGTTTCATTGCGACCATCGCGCAGTAGTGGTATTGTTACAACTACTACGCTTGTTGCCGGAGAAAAAACGGTGCCCAAATCCATCTTGACGGCGCAATTGCTCGTTGGTCAAAAGGAACTACTTCTAGTTCAAATACTGTTTCTGGTGTCTGAAGGGGAACGTTAGCGCCTGACTGACAATACATTAGACTACAAGAGAAGAGTATTAAATTTAATTTTGAGAAGGTGCTCTAGGCAAATTACACTTCGGTGGTTTGCTATTGCTTGCAGAGGGGAGACAGTCAGAATAAAGTTCTTTTTTCGTGCAGAGTCAAACCGAGTACCTCATTAGCAGTTAACAGTTAACGCAATTAAATTCTAAGCTATTACGCTATTACTATCTTGATATTTATTAATACATAATGCGTTTACTCGAAATAAAAAGAGATCTAAAAATTTTGCATGAAGCTGAACCAAATTCCAAATTTAGGTCATGAGGTAAACTATTGACAAGAACATGCGCAAAGTACGCCAGGGTCAATTACCTTTTTGAACGTAGTACTCGATTATTTTAAATAAATATTTGGTTGCTACGGAGTTTTACAATTAAAAAATTTGCAGGGGATGTTAAACAGGGAATGCTAAAATAAAAGAATAGAATTTTTTAACATTTGTTGGATAAAATTTTTTTATTCGAATTACTTACATATGATTGGAGATATTTAATAATCGCTTTGATAATGTGGTGTTGATAATTGGACTTCAACAAAAAACGCTAATTTTTATTGGCGAATCTGTAGTTCGTCATGATAATTAAAATTTAAATGGGTGATTGAAGCAATTTCTAATTTTACTTCAACGAGAAAATTTGAATTTGGCATGTTCAAAAATGCTGAATTAATTAAAATTCAAAATTAGATTAAATAGTTAACCCAACCTTTAAAGTAATAAATGATCATACGTTTAAATTTAAAATTACACATTTTTAAAGTACGATTCAAACTTATTCATAAATCTCACTAAATTGTTGAGGCATTTTTAAAGTTGCTTATTCCTTTTTCAGAGAATATTATCTTTGTAAAAGTTATTTTGTAAATGATGATTAGTATGAGGGCAGAGTGGTCTAAAATAATCCATGAAGGCAAAACAATCACCCATTTAATTTCTAGTACTGCTACTTCCATCTTCCCGTCGCTAGTACTAATTGACTCGCCGCCGACGCAGCGCCGCCCATATGAGTATTTGGTCTCAAAATTCGGTCGTAAGTAGCTACTAAGTAAGAAATACAAAATTCAACACAAGCCGCTCGAATTGCCTTTTTTTGCCCTACAAATCATGCTATCATAAATCGGTCCTAATTAACTTTACCGTTGTGTATTTTATGGTTCTAACACAAACTGCCCTCTGTGACGCAACCCCTAATGAGAGAGTTGTCCCAGGAAAAAGATCTAGATTCTGTTCTAATCCGGAGAGAAAATCTCTAGTTTATGTAACAACGATCTTGTAAACTGGCTCTCAATTTGATCGGAGAAGTGAGGTCGAGAATTCTGTCAGGGAAACTACAATCGGTTTATTTCTTCAGCAGTTTGAACAGTTTGAAACCGTTTACAAACCGTCACACGCATGCGTAGATTGAAAAACGCGTTATTATTGCGTTCGGACAACAACAATTTCCAAACCGTTGAAAATCTGTTTCAAACCGCTTCTGCGTATAACGACCAATCACAAAACTATCCGTGATTTTCTGAAAGAACCAACCTAATAAAACACAGGGAATGTAAAACTTGCTTTAATGACAGATAATAATTCTGATTGTTCTGAGTGTATATTGGATACACGGTATTTACATGAATCGGCAGTGTCGAAAGGTATTCCTAGCGATAATAAACAAGTAGCTAAGAAAGAGTAACCACTAACGGTTAACTAAAATTGAATTTAAAAGCCGAAATGACACGCCAGTACACGCCAGTACACGCCAGTACGCACGAATTGGAAAGAATAAAAATATGACTTACTTTGAGCTCTAGTAAGTTTACAAACTTTAAAGTGATAGACGCTCTTTCCTAATCGAATGTTAATGTGCGCCTTGGAATGTGAAAAATGGTGAACTTGTTCCAAATTAACAAGCGATACCTGACCGTTGGTAAACATACAGAAACATAGAAACACTACTCGTAGATGTTACTGGAACCATTGAGAGAGTCGTTGTCGGTAGTAAGAAGCAATACTGAACCTCAGATGGTAGAAAAATCTCCAAGGTAGCGAATTTAGCGTTACCAAATAAGAACGACAGTTCGAGGTTATGTTCTAATGTTGTTGGTTGACAACATTTACACCCATACACGTCGCTAACCGAAAGAAGTCGGATATAGTCTTAAAACTTTGTCACAAAAACTACCCTCTGCAGCGCAACCCCTAATGAGCGGATTAATAAGGAATAGAAATTCGTTACAACTTATGCACTGATAATTAGCCCCCCGTATTGTTACACTAGATGTTTACAAGAATTAAAAACATCAAACGGCAGCTGGACCACTTGTTATATACGAACTTGGCACGAAAAAAAGTGGCGTCGATACCAAAATATATTCGTCAAGCCAAAACTATCAGTATTCAAGAAAATCGTTGTGACGAAATAAAATAGGTCCGCTGGTAGTTGTAGCTGGCGGGAGACTGTCCTCAAGATCGCGTTCACGGAAAAATTACCAACATTTGCTGCATGCATAAATGCGCACGAAACTAAATAAAATTTCAGAGCTGGATCGAGGAATGTTGTGAAATAGCAATTTAAGGAGGAACTAAACAACAAATATACAAGAATTTAAGGGGTTAGATGCAGTCACAGGTGTGAAAACATGGTAATTTTCAAGAATTTTTTTGAACTGCTGTACAGTGTTTTTTATTTAATACATAATACTAATTTGTTACACTATATTTTAAGTCACTTTTACTAAAATTTCAGATAAAAATATTTATTCTGCACCAAGTTATCAAGTTTATTGTAAACCTCTCTCTTAGAAAGGTGCTTTGTGGTGACCATCAGAACTCAGAACTTCATAATGTTTTATCTAAAATCAATGAATAAAAAAAAATTTATTAAGGATTTCTGTTTTTTTCAAATTTCGCAAAATGGCGACCTCTGGAATTCGATTTTATGAATTTTGAGGAGAAAATCGCTCGATAATAATTGTTAATAAAAACCACAAATTTCGGTTAATTGCAAAATCCTTCGATCCGGCCCAGATTTTGAATGTTTAGAATATGCTGTATAAATTTCATCTTAATCCATCCAGCGGTTTTTGAAATATCGTGGTCACCGATTTGAAAATGTAGTTTTGAGATAAATTGATTTAAAGTTTGAATTAATCAATGAATTACTTACTTAAAGTTCTAATAACAACAAGATATCTTAAAAGCTATTTATCGGATCGATTTGAAATTTTCACAGAATATTCTTGAAACATTGTACCTTAAGAAAATGAAGGAAACCCAAAATTGATTTTTTGAAAATCCTGACTACATCAAAGCCCTTAATCTAAAGTAGCGTGGTCTAAGTAGTGCAACTTGATAGTAAACATAGCATAATTTTTTAGATACACTAAAAATAATGTAATAGACACTTTTAGCACTAAAAAAATAACATTGGCACAGATGTAAATATATACCTACTAAAAGTATATTATTCACGATCTATTTCGTTAACACAGTAACATCATATTTACATCTGTGACAATTTTATTTTTTTAGTGCTAAAAGTGTCTACTACATTTTTAGTGTGTCTAAAAAATTATGATATTATGTAATACAAGAATTTGTTACATGGTGTTATTAGAAGTGAATTCTAATAAGATTTTGCTATGGACATTGATCAACAAGGTTTTCTTGTTTGTGTGTCGAGTAAGGTCAAGCCTTCATTATTTCTTAATAATTGTCAACTATACGGATTATCCTAGCTGTTTCAGCAAACATTTCTTTTTCATGTTTCCCCTATTTAAATCCACTTAAAATAGATAAAAAATAGTCTAAAGTTTGGAAAAATTCGCATATCTCTTAAACGGTAAATGCTATCGTAAAAACAGTCATTATCAAATTTGTAGATTGTGCAATTCTCTACAAAGAAGGTCTATATACTTTTTTTCTATGGGTAATTATTCATGAGATTTCGCCATTTCTGCGTGTATACAAATACATAACATTTAAGGTTTTCCTCGCGAAGACCTCTTTATTTCACCAGAAAACCCTCATATGAGTACTTACAACTCTTATTTTTCAGTTCTTTGCAAAATGTGCGAAGACAAATTTTTTTTCAATATTTTGTATAATATAATAAAATGTTTTGTAGTGGGTACTTGACAACTTAACAATCTTTTACCTTGAGAAATGATAATGTTAAAGTGATATCACAGAACATACCTATTATTATGTAGCTCTTGTTAAAAGTTTATTAGAAGAAAGATTGTCAGATAAAATTATAAAAAAATGCACGGTAAAATTTCTTATTTGAAATTTAGAATTGGGTCGATCGTTTAAGAACTTTACGTATGATTATAGTTCTGCACAGGGTCGTTCCTAGGGGGTATTGCGCCTGCATGCAAGAAATTTTTTCCGCCCTTTATGCTAGATGGGCTATGAAAAATCAACCGGGAAATTGTCTGATGAGCAAATCAAAAGGTCAAAGATTTAAATTTTATATTTTGTGTAAGTTCGCTAAATCAAGTCTAAAGCAATTTCTTCTCTTAAATTTCGCCCAACATTTTTAAAATTTTAGCAATTCTAAATTTAACAAATTTTCTCTGTATCTAAAAAAAAATTCTTATCTCTCTCCAAAATGCCGCCCCTTACTTTTGCCGCCTGCATGCGGGGCATGCACTGCATACCCGGTAGGAACGGCCCTGGTTCTGCACTCCAACTGGATTCGAGGAGTAAATTTTGTATAATGTCAGTTTGAAAGAAGATTTATTCTGAATTTTAATAATCCAAAAGGTACTAATATTTTGGAATTCATTTAATTCAAATTTCTATCGTAGATAACGTTTACAATAAATTCAAAAATTAATTTGCATTTTAATGAATTATTCTTAATTCTTTTTAACATCACTAAACGATTTAAAACGATCATTTTGTTAAATAAAAGAAGTATCTGGTAACAGATTTTGTAGAAAAAAAGGCTGTCACGTAAATTTACTTCCGTCTTAAATCATGGTGTCGTTTCCATAATATTTCAAGCTGAAAGATTCGCAGTTTTTACATTACATAATCGAAAATTTTTATCGTCCTTAAAAATTGTTTTGAACAATGGATAAAGATTGTCATTTTCCATTTAAAAAATTGCTGTATTGCTTAGTTAGGCTTTTGATTCGATTTAAAATTAAATTTTAAATCGGCAGTTACGTAAGAGCTTACTCAGCACCAGCCAATTCTAAGCGCTTTTGAGTGGTATAATACTAAACAACGCAAACTCGTTGCTTGAAGCTCTAATTCAAAAAAGCACTTCTCTTACCCTATCTCTGCTTTATTAAAGCAAGGTGCAAAGTAACGTGGTCCAACTAAAGCGTAGATATGAAAATCTGATATAAATTTAAATTAAGATTATGAAAATAAGACTACCAAATGCTTTTAAAGCTTTAAAGAAAGAAAGTTTACTGAATCGAAAAAATAATTGCGTTTGCATAATGACTCGATTTCCAAGAATTCAATAATATTATTGATAAATTTTTTAAAACTTAAAATATTTTTAAGGATTTTACACAATTTGAATAATTTATTAAGTGAGTTCGTGAACTATAAAACAATTGAATGTTTTCAATGTAACAAAACTTAAATAATTTAAAGCTAACTTTATGTAGAAAGTTTGTGTGGAGAGTTGGCAGGAAAAGTAATTAAAACAAAATTAAAACTTTTAAAATAACAATGTCGATTCTTCCCAAGAAATTTAAAGAATATTTTAGAGATTTAATTTTTCCGTTTTATTAAAATTTAATAAATCAAATATTGATGCAATATTTTAACTTTTAATTGCTTTAAAATGAAAATTAATTATTGGACCATTCTTTTTTCAGATTTATCCACCAAACAAGTCAAAGGCGGATATCTTCTCCGTTATAGAAGTAAGTACCATACATTTAATTTTATAAAGTCGAAACTAATCATTACATTATTTGTGTTATTCTTAAATCACTGCCAAATAATTTCCTAATAAATTAGTAGTACATATAAACAATCCTTGTTTATATAGAGCTTTTATTATGGTTGTTTAGAGAGTTTATGGTATATTATTATATTCCTTTATAGGAAAATATTAAACGAACGTACTGTACAAAGCCTTGCGCTCTACTTATACTTAATTACAAGTATCACTTAATTGTCACATTTAAGTGACACTTAAATTTTTTCTTTTCCTTATGTAAGCAGTAAAGCACTAATTTTTCATTTAAAAAAGGATCTTTCTTTCTCGGTCCTTTTACCCTAAAGAGGGTTTGGTGAACCTTATAATTTGGGGACGATTTATGTACTTTATATGTTTCGTACTAGGTCCTTTTATCCTAAGACAAAGGTTTCTCATGGCAGATTACACCCCGGTGGTTTGCCATTGCCTGCCGAGGGAGAGACGGCCAGAATAAAGTTCTTACTTTACTCGGATTCGAACCGGGTATTTAGCGTTCATAGTCAACTCGCGTGACCGCTAAGCTCCGACCGCCTCTTAAAAAAGGATAAAAATTTTTAATTTTACTTCGCTGATTTTTTTCAAATCTAATTAATTTTGTAAGCTCCAAATTAAAATATAAGTCGAGAGTCTCTATGCACCAGATTTTCCCTCGGTCTTGAACAAAGCATATTTTAACAAAAAAAATTGAACTTGTCATTTTGTATTACATAATGTGGTAGGTATACAAAATGTTATTAAAATTAAATCCAACGTTAATACCGATCAACGTTATATTAAAATTTGATTATGTCTTTAACAATGCAGACACTTGAAGCAAATTATATTTTAAAAGGATGACTCATTTAATAAAAGCGATAATAATCTAAATTCTAAAACATCAAAATCAGTTTTCAATGCATATGCCAATAAATTAATTGTACACAATGCATCGTTAGCAGGTAATTTAACGTAATTAGAGATATGCAACTAAAATTAATTGATTCTATTTCAGCTTATCTTAAGGAAAATCAGTTTAAGACTAATTAGATAATTTTCCAACTTTACAAAGTTTCTATTTGAATTTCGCAAGAACTTATGGCTCAGAAATTACCTTAGAAATTAAATGGTTTAAATCGATTTAAACTTGATTAATATTTTTATTTTATGTTATTATATATTTTAAAGGGTGTTTATTGCTCATAATAAATAAAAAGAAAACTTTCTTGAATGTATTTCTAAAATTCTTATGGAATTTAGATAGCATTCTTTATACCTATTATGCATAAAATGTAATGTCAAGGCAAAGGTCAAAATATAGTTATGAACAGCAAAACATCCAAATGATCTAAAACAAAATGTGATATTAAAATAACTGCACAAAATGATTTAAATAAAATTCGCATTATTCGTGCTAACTAAAATTGTGTAACTTGAACTATGCCTACCTCAAGATAGGCAGTATAAGGGTAGTTTTCCGTTTAAAATATGTAGTTAAATTACGGTTTTATTGTGATTGTTAAAAGTATTTATAATTAATTAATCCGTCATTAAGATAAACCATTATTACGGTAAACAATGCAAAATTGATTAAATAAATATAGATAATAAATTGATGACAAAGGATTGATGCAACTCGTATGTAAAATAATGACCTCCTTCCATGTAGCCGCTCCCACTTCCTTGTGGAAAAACAGCACAAGTAGAAAATAATACACTAATAAATAATTATTATACCTTTCAATTCCCTTCAGAAATAAATTTCGCTCCCTTTTCATATTAACATATATTATATTATATTCTTTTTTAAACGCTATTACAATGTCACCCGATTTTCCTGTCTATGCCCGTTGTGTGCTAGAAATGTATGACGAGTGCAGCTTAACGTGTATTCCGAGCAACTGGACTAAACAATTTTTTACACACGTACAATCCATATTGCGGATTTTTTTGGTAATGTCATCTGGGGTCAGCAGGTAGACATATTTGCAACCCCTTTCATTAATAATGTAGTAGCTACTTCATACTAATCATAATAAGTGTATTACAAGTTTGCAAACGGATTTTAAAGCTTTTTAACCTCACAAAGGCTTGAAAACGCAGCTGATGGTTTTGTGTTGTGGCATATCCAATTTGAGTTTTAGTCTGAGCACGCTAAACGTGCCCAGAAGATATTACAGTTATTGAATAAAAAAATCTCAACGAAATTTGATAGATAGAATTAAAATGAAGCGTTTAGACTTTAGACCATTGGTTAGTCAGATATCACATTTGATTTGACTCGGTTATAGCATTATGGTGACGGTATGTGCGCTTGATGTAAATACTCACAGAAAGGTTTAGTGAGGGGAGGAGCTACCGCAGTCGACGTTGACTTGTGGCAATAACAACATCAAAATTGTATTTTATATTTCTTAACCTTTAAGTAGTGCCGTAAATCTTTCCTACATGCATTTCAAAAGGGAACTTTGCCTCGGAGACGCCCACGGCACCACTTAAAGGTTAACGTTAATTTAGAAATCCCGATTAATAAATAAATATCCCGATTTAGGTTATAGGTTTATTAGAGGGATAAATTTAGCTAATGAACGGATTTAGAGATGCTGATTTTCGAATTCCGTGGCTTTCGACCCCTAAGTATATTAGTTTTGACCCGAAAAAAAGTCGGTAATGTTTCAGCATCGTTACGTTCGAAAAGTTTCATAATGTCCTGAACAGATTCATGACAATATTGCAAGTGATGTAAATTTTTGAATGATTCATAAAATTTTAGCTTATATTTGTTATTCACACCCATAATTTCAATAATTTCAACGTATATAAAATATATATGTATATAATATATATAAAATAGAACAATTTTAAATACGTGGACCATGTTAGCATGCTCAACCCTACAACTTTACTGTAACATTTTTGGTATACTTGAATTAGGGTTGCCACCTTTTTTTTTGTAGTTAACGTACATTGGTTATTATAGGTAAGAAAAAAAAGTACATAGTATCAAAATAAAGTACAATTTATTTTTCTTTATTAGAGGAAAGTGACCAAATATGGAATACCATTTTGTTTTTGTGGCATAAAATAAAACTATCATGAATTAAATGCAAATTTAATTATAAACACAGTCAGTCATACATTTTGGCTTATCTTAGTCATAGTCTTGTGTTTGAATATTAATCAACAAATTTTTTTTATTTAAAAATCTAAATTAACATAATAGTAGCTATTTATGGAATAGACCCCCAAATATGGAATAGGGAAATAAGAACCAAGTTTCTTTTACAAAAATTAACAAAAACAGTAACGTCTTTTTATAACGGATCTTGAGACTTTGGTCAAAAATAAAAGTAACTTATTCCGTTAAAATTAACTTATTCTACTGCAAAAATCACACACCACCCACACTATCGTCACCAACAGGCGCCCATTCCTTAGATAAGATTTCCATATAATTTTCCCTATTCCATATTTGGAACTAAGCTCACTTAAGAATAATGTTTTTTTATTGAAAGCCAGGTTATATTTTCTTGAAAAGTAACATCCGTAATGTTATCAGTCATCCTTCTGTATGCTTATAAATGTAGAGTAATTAACAAATTACTAATACTTTCGTTATAGATCAAAATTTGCATCACTACCAATAAAGTTTCGCAAGTGCGTACAAAGAATAATGTCCCGCCATGTGGTTATTAATGGTAATAGAGCGTTGTAAAGTTTGGGGTGGTCAACTACTCTTACTAGGTTGTCATTTATCCTAGTAATGGCTAAATAGAGGCAGTGGTTTCGAAAATTTAATGGTATTCCACATTAGGCGCCTATTCCATATTTGGTCACTTTCCTCTATTATATTTAAAAATATATTTTTTATTGCTTTTTGCAGTTTGTATCAAATTAGTATAAAGTGACCATATTGTCATTGAAACAAAGCGGGACCCAAAAAAAAAGCTCGCCGCAGGCGAAAATTTTTTTTAAAGAATTTTTTTCAACGTTTTTTTTTTTAGTAAAACTAAAAAATAATAAGGTAATTTGGAATTTTTGACAAAAATACCGGGGAAATGCAGATATTTTCTAAAAAGCGGGACATTTTGCGACATCGATTCAGCACTAATAGAAAAATTTCGTTTAACGAAAAGATACAAAATCCCTAAGAAATCAAATCATGCGAAATAAAGTATTTTCGTGTACTTTATTGTTTTCATAAAGTATAGAGTACAATTACCTGAAATAACGTACAATACTTTATTATAAAGTACGGGTGGCAACCCTAACTGGAATCGACGTGCTTTACAAGTTTTTCTTAAAAATGAAGTTCTGTTGCTTCCAAGCAACTCCAGTATGCTCCAGCATACCTCTTAAATGCTTGATAACGACTTCAAAATTTTTTCAGGGAATTTCCAGAAATGTAAGTAGGTATACACAACAAACATTTTTCTTGTTGAATTCGTTCTTCAATTGTGAAAATGTATAGATTTATTAAACGCTACATTTTAAGGCCTTTGTGAGGTTAAATTGAGATTATTTTCAATACAGTATAATGTTACTGTGAAAGACCGAAATCCAGTGAATGTCGAGATACACCGGTGAATGTCAACATTCTCTTGGCGTATGTTCGAAATATCGGTCGAATATCATTATTTCTATCTTACACCGGCGAATGTCGGCATTCACCATGCACCCATGGTGTATGTTGAAAAGAAACATTTTTTTAATAAATGAAAACAACAATAAAACTCTATTGGTTATATTTATTAATAAAACGTACACATGCATATTAAGTTATGTAAAAAATATAAAGAATATAAAAAAGAACAAGAAAATGTATGACAGTGTTATTTATTATAACAACTTAAACTACCATGGCACTTCGAATTGCACAAAAGGCCCTTGCCTTTACAGCTGCATTTAGCCGTGGAACACTTCCTTTTGCAGTTACAACGTGTATAGCCTTGCCCTCCACTTTTCGAATCAGCAGAAGCTGCTTCTCTTATGCGACATTGCTTAAGTTGAAACCTCATCCATGGAGAGTCACTTTTCTTTACAAATTACGAACTGATTACGGGTGAAAAGATACTTCAAAGCACCATTTTTGTTTGCTAATTTATAAAAGTCTGAATCCTCTATTTCAACAACAACCTTACAACAACCGCTAACACATTTCGGGGGTCTGTACAAACACGGTCGACTTGAATTCTTACGGTATCGCCAATTTGGGCCGGATGAAACTTCTTTTTTGAGGTTCGCAACATTTTTGTTGCTTGAAGTAGAAGATTCTCTTTTGCGGCTACTCTTTTTGAAGAAATTAGCTGATGTTGTTCAGTCAATGCTTGAGATCAAGACGTGCTAGGTTGTGGATCAGTCTGGGCTCCAATGGCATTTTGGTTATCCACGTCGCTTTCATCTGACACATGGTCATTAATATGGTCACTACCCAAATTTTCTTCAGAAGTATTAACATAGGCTTCTAGCTGTTCTTCGGTGTCAATGTTTGCAATTTGTCCGCGAAGGAGAGATTACGATGCTATCCCCCTTTTTGGTTTAACTCCAAACATAGCTTCATATGGACTCTGGCGTATTCCTTCGTGATATGTTGTGTTTTTGGCAAATTGGACATTTACTTGAATCATTATCTTGCATCCATGCAGTTAACATATTCTGTATGTCCTGATTGGATGACGATCTAGACTGTCCAAAGCCACGACAAGTCGATAGTCGACATTTACCAAAGCTCGGTTGTGTTTGTCGACATATACCGGTGAAAGTTCGAATGTATAATAAAATTAACACATGTTCGGTCTTTCACCAAGACATTTGGTATTTGTCGACATTCACCGGCGAATGTTGACATTCACTAATTTCGGTCCTTCACAGTAACATATTATACTTTAAAGGCACTTTTAATCCAAATAGGTACCATATACAATTTTTTCTCAAACTCAAAATAGTAGAAGGTTGCCGATTTTGTACCGCAGGGCTGGCAGACAAAGTCTTTTACAGACGCCCATTAACAAAGTATAACTTATGACATTTCAACGATAAGAATAATAGAAACTTTAACCTTCTGTATAGGTACACAAAAGTAAAAAATACATTAATTTTATTCACCTATGACCTATGGTATAAATATTAAATTTTAAATTATTTTACCCATTTTGAATTTAACTAAATCTCCTACCAGTGAATTTTACAACAGTAACTTTGAGTGTTTGAGTGAGGTCCACTAGAGACTAGAGGAACAAGAAATTATCTATGCATTAAAATGTATCATTTTTTTTGTACATTTGTATGCTTATAACGTGATATTTTAGAAATCTTTATTATTCTAAAACTCCAAGGCGATCCCTTTTTCAAATTAACATAGTACATCAAGGTTAAAACTTTAATATAAACAAAGTAAAAAGTTAAGCATTACAATAATGCATATGTCTATTATCAACTTAGGTTCGTAAGAATATTTTGGTGGCTCCTATAAAATCCATGATCAGTCGAAAATGAAATGTGCCGAAAAGTAGAATCGTAAATGTACCTATGTACATAGATATATTGACCCACTTGTGGCTAATGTATCTAAAATAATTAATTGGAGTAAAAAATCAACGACACCGGATGCTAAGCTAAGATTTATTTATAGTACAGTAAGATGTAGTGTAGACTTTATCACTTAAGTCTGGACACCAAAATAGAAGTAAATCTTTATGTGTGCAATTTAAACGGAGACTAAAAAAAGTTGTTTGAATTAAGCTTGCTTAGCATAAAAACTTTATTTATCAGGTGTAGGTATATATTTTTAATGACAAAACACATTATTTTATAGTATTTTCCATCGCTAGCTACTAACTTTTTCCATCCATCTGGCAATTTGTGGATACCATGCCATAAAATCTGTTCGTCCTTTGGAGAAAACCATTCAGTTATCTAAATTTTCACTTCCTCAGTTGATTTGAAGTGCTTCTCTGTATAAGTGCGTGTCCCATTGATAAAATCAAATGGTAATCAGAAGGAGCCAAGTCTGGTGAATAATTATGCGGCTGGGGTAACAAATTGCAGCCAAGTGATTTCAACGTATCCTGGACCGGTTTTGCTTTGTGTGACGGTGCATTGTCATGGAGCAAAATTACTTTGCCTTGTCTTCTAGCTCATTCTGATTGTTTTTCGATCAAAGCATTGTTCAAATTGATCAGTTATTGTCGGTAGCGATCAGCATTTTAAGGTTTCACCAGATTTTAGGAGCTCATGGTATAACGGACTTTTCTCATCCCATAAATATACAGAGCATTCTCTACTTTCCATATCGATCTGCTTTTGCAGTGGACGTTGATTGTTGGCCTGGATCAAGTCAATTTTTTGCGTTTAGGATTATTAAAATAAATCTATTTTTGATCACCCGTCACAATTATATGAAAAAATGACCTCCTTTCGTGTTGTTGAAGCAACATTTCATTGGTCATTTTTCAATTTTCCAATTGTCTTTCAGTCAATTCATGTGGCACCAATTTTCCTCACTTTGAAATGTTTCTCGTAGCATGTAAACGGTTATAAATTGTTGCTTGATCAGCATTTAATGCTTGTGCCATTTGTTTTTGGCTTAAAGTATCATCTTCATTCAATAACCCTTGCAATTCGATGTCTTCAAACTTTTTCAGTTCTCTTGATCGCTCCTGGTCTCCACATCAAAATCACATATTTTAAAGCGTTTAAACCAGTCTTCACAAGTTATTTTTAAATGAAAATAAAAAAGTAATGATGTCACGAAATTCTACGTTTTTAATGTGATAAAAAAATATGTTGTTGTTTGAGACGCTTTCTTCTGTTTATAGAGGAATGATGTCATAGCTGGGAAATTGGAAAAAAAATGCAGCCATCTTTGTTGCCTCCATAGTATGTAGGCAACATCTGATCGGTTAAATATTTTTAAAGTTTGTCTGGGTGAAAGATAATATTGCAAAGAAGGTCGTTTCAAGTTTTTAAATTTATTTGTCAAACCATAAAGAAGTAAGTGTCAAAATATATCACACTTTAATGAATAGGTACCATAAAATATCAAACCAACTCAACGGTTATTTTTTATAATATTGCATAAAAGCATTTCCCCATACTTAAATTTGATAATAATGGTTAATTTTTGTCTTGTATTATTTACCGAAAAACTTGGATTTTGCAAATTTTTGCAAGACTTCACCGACACAACGAAAATTTTAAATATTTAGAAGAAAATACTTAAATCGATTTGGTTCTTGTTGTTTTTATCCAAGCAAGGCAAGACAACAATCTCAATGTTAACGCCATTTATTTAATAATAATTTCGATGGTCTAACTTTATGTTCCATAGTGATATTTCAAAAAAATTCAAATAAGATATTTCAAAAATTGAAAATGTCAAGTTTTAAGAATTATTACAACCCATCTATATATTCTATATATATAAAAGAATAAACTGACTGACTGACTGACTGACTGATATATCAACGCACAGCACAAACTACTGGGTCCTTAGAGATAAAATTTTGCACAGAGGTTCCTGTTATCACGTAGGCGAGCACTAAGAAAGGATTTTATGAAAATCCTATCCAAAAGGGATTTATCACCAATTATCTAATTAGTGGTGACACGCATGAATGGATTAACGAGATTCCCACTGTCGCGGTCCTTCAAGTTTCCAAAGCACAGCCTAAACCGGTGGGTCTACTGTCCAGAAGCATGGAATTTTCTTTAGAAAGGAAAAGAATAAACTTTTAGAAATTAAAAAATAAAAGTGTGAGATAGGTTAGGATAGAACGAGAACCTCCGAAAAGTTGATTTGGGTTGACGTTTCTAGCGCGAGTAGAGAGAGAGAAATGAAACGTCAAACGGAATGGAAAGAAGAAGGGAAAATGAGGAAGATACAAAGAGTACGAGAGGTGGAGGTAGCCGGAAATGGGAACTGATGGGAGTTGGAGGATGGAGTGCCAGAGTAATGTTGAAGCAAGGAGTAACAAGCTAGGTACGATTTGGGAGCTGTAAAGGTGGATGAGTGGAAAGAGAGCGTGCAGGACAGGACTGCATGGAGAAACTGTGGACAACATACCAGGAGAGAGAGACCGATGGAGTAGAGAATACAATATTGAGACGGAAGGAGAAAGGTTTGCGCGCAAAAAAGTGAATTCCACTCGGACGAAGTCGCGGGCAACAGCTAGTTCAAGATAAGAAGGCAGATTGGCTAGTCGAATTATAAAATGTTTTATTATATCGTATTAGTAAGTAGGTATATAATATAGTTTTTATTATATAATTTTACTATACTATTCAATTTTCTTATATTAAATAAAGAAAGATCGGTATGTCAATCGTAAAGTAAACTAGCAATAAAAATGCTGTTAGTAATTTAATTCTATATTGTTTATAATGTTTTCTAGCTTTATGGTTATAAGGGCGTAGCTAAAATGTTTAGATTCTTTTGTAAGATATTTTAAAGGCCTCCCACAGGTTATGAAATCATCCAATATGAGAATGATTCAAATTATTTGAATGTAGTAAGTTTATGTATATTTGCTTACACCAACATGGGTCTGGGCCAGTAGTTCTCAAAATGTGTTCCAAAATTTTCAGTATTTGGTAGTGTTGACAAAAAATGTTAATCATTTGAAATAAAGATTATTATGGAAGCAATTTTTGTTATTCCTAAACAGACCATTACATATTATATGTTTTTTGTTAAATGTTTCAAAACGGTAATAAGTTCAGCTGGCGATGCCAATAAAATTTTTGTGGTAAGTGACGATACAATATTTGCACAATAGAATTATATTCCAATATATAGCAGAAAATTGACAAAAATTTAATGAAATATGTAAAGTTTGTTTATAGATCCTGCCATGTTGAAACCACTCCAAATTCAGGATATTGCGCTTTAGTGTTCGTGTTTGCTTTACCTTTATTATAGGGTTCTATTCGTGCATTTGCAGATATACGAGTTTACTTTAAAAAATTATATTTTCAATCTCAAACCGAAGATTAATTTTACGTTTTCCAAATAAGACCTTTTTTTTATTAAACCTTTCGAAAGTAATTGATTATCTTTTTAATTTTTGGACCATATACGAGTGGTATTTAAATGAAGCATTTGAATGGAATTTCACAGTTCCCAATCTTACTATACTTATATATAAATATTTAAATTTTTTCACACCTTTTCATAAACAATTTTACGAAATAATTTTAAATTGATTATATTTGGATACTACGTATATGAAGATCTGAAAATAAAATCTGAACATTTCTTGTAGCTGGATTGAAGCAATAATGTCTACTTACTACTTAAATTGTACAAAAAAACTGCGCGACACTACTGCCGATGTCGGTTTGGATCGATTTCTCACAAGAAAATAGTATATCTTTCTGGTCGATCAACTCAAATCCCTCTATACATACTTATATGAAATATAAAAGTTACCTAATTAAATTTTATATAATATAGTCCAGACGTAACCATTGATAACGTAATTGAGTTAAATTATACTACATACTCGTATAATTTAAAAGGACTACTTCTTATCAATTTATTATTGCATTTATTTATTCCCAAATAATTGCTTAAAGTAAAAATGTCTAAATTATAAATTAAGTAATTTACCCTCTTAGATTATTTTGGACATTTATTACATTAGGTAGAAACTTTACGGCTCTAAGCTCTCTTCCTTTGAATCATTTAGGTGTCACGATGAAGGGTAGTATAGCTTTAATAGTGCGGAAAACGTTATTGCTAATTTATTTAAGGAGCATGTTCCCAATTAAATTGTTTCAAAAATTTTATATTATTTAAATACTTTTCTATTATAATGGACTTTAAATTAAAATTATTTAGATAATATGTGCTCGACCGGTACCTACAACTAACTCAGTTAATATAATAAATAATGTAGAGTTTTTTAAAATATCTATTTGAACTATTAGAATTTTATAGATATCTTCAATATGGAACCTCCATTTGTGTCTATATTTTCATTAGTTCTTCCTCAAACTTAAAAAGTACGGAACACTAATTAAACTGCATTCATAACTCCGAATTGCACAAAACTAACAATTTCGGTTAACCCATAAAATATAATTTGCACTTAAATTGTAGGGTGCTAACATCTGCATATTATAGCCAAAGCTAATCTTGTTGCTTTGAGAAAGTTTATTTTAATCGTTCAGAAAACGTAGCCAATACAGAACGCTAAACTCATTTATTACGTGCGTCGCGTTGATTTGACGAATATCTTTATTAGCGAACACAAACTGATTAATAAATGAAGAAAGATTAAAACTCCTTCGATCCCCTACTCGGATGGTAGGTAACTCTGCAACATACATTAAAAATTGCGGTGAAAATCTTCTAAAACCTTTTAACAGTCCTTTTTAATAAATCTTTGCAGACCTATTCGTTTCCCAGTGCTTGAAAGTTTCATCAATCACGACTATTTTTAATAGTAAGGATTGCTCTCGTGTTGAAAATTATAGACCTATAAGCATAATATCATTGAATCTCAAACTTTTTGAATGAATTGTCAGGATTAGATTTATTTTATAATTAAATACTGGCCACTGGGTAGCTTTTGCCATATGGCATGGCAGTGAGCAAATTATAACGCCAAGTGGCGAGTGTGATATTTTCTCAACGCCGCACTGTGCCATATGGCAAAAGCCACCTCAGTGGAAATGCAGCTTAATGAGCCATCTGAAACCAGACATGAGTCTGGATATAATACTTATGTATTTATACACTTTTCCTGATCTAGGGGTTGGGCAAGGGAACGACAGCATCAAATGTCACAAAAGTATATACAGGCAGGAAAAGATACATTTTTTGTCAAAATCTTTCTATTGCTAAAAATATTAACAATTTTGAAGAATCTATACGAAACCATACACATTAATTACACCTACAACTACATTAAACAAAGACACGGCGCCGGCGCACGTGAGAGTGGACATGTCACACACGTCAATGAACATTAAGTGGTTAATGAATGTCGACATTAATTTATTATAATTATAATACCACCAAAGCCAAGATTCTTTATCATAATAATTATAATAATATTGTATACAGATGACTAGGGTCCGGATTTGTAGGCATTTGCATGTTTTTTTTACGTACAGGCACGTGAAAAATTTTAAAAGGGGAGGATGTTTTACGCCTTCCTGAATCGTTTTATATAGTTTTTATTTTGCCTATAATGCATATTTTGAGTTTAAGTGCATATTTGGCGGTTTGTTGCCTATAAATGCTTATTTGCTTATATATTTTGCATATTTAGCAAATCAAGTAATAAAATTTTAAATAATTTTAATTATTCTCTTTCTGATATTGCCGCTTTTAGTATTATTTAAAACAATAATTGAAGCGTGGCCTCCAACAACGATCTGTGTTACATTTTACAAACTATTCACAAACAGCAAAAAACGTTGTAATTCATAGATCATTCTTACCTGTTAAGCAAATTTGAAATAACTCATATGTTGCTTCTAAGTAAAATATGACATCATTATTGATACGTATGGATTGCTAGTGGCTTATAGATTATTATTCCATATTTATGTAACTCAATATTGTCAAAAATGTAACATAGATCGTTGTTGGAGGCCACGCTTCAATTTTAATTAATATCTACTGTAGGTGATTCAGTGCTATAACTGTATATTTTATTAATATTACTGCTCTGATCATGTTACCAAGAAGGTGCATGTCCCCAGCCCCCCCCCTCATTTCGACTCCAAAATCGTCTCAATCGTTTGTGTCTGTTTGTGCAACCATTATTTTAGTTTGTACCCAAATAGTTTTCAAGATATTTAAAAATTAATCTGGGGGGTTGGAGACATGCTAGCCCCCTATTTCGAATTTTGACTCCAAAATAGTCAATCGTTTGTGCCTGTTTGTGCAAACATTATTTTCGTTTGTACCCAAATAGTTTTCTAGATAATTCAATTTTAAGTTGGGGGGGGGGCGGAGACATGCTTTTTTGATATTCGAATTTCGGATTCAAAATAGTCTCAATCGATTATTACTTCGTTTGTGCCTGTTTTTCAGGGCATATTTGAGTGCCTATTTTGAAGTTTTTAGAGCATATTTGCCTGCATATTTTCAAGTTTTTTAGTGCCTACAAATCCGGACCCTACAGATGACAGTAGAAGATGACATTTTAATCTAAAACAACAACTAAATATGAAATAAAAACATTCAGCGACACACACAAATTTGCTGATGTTTAGTCTCCTCCAAATTGTGGTACTTATTTATAATTCCATGAAAATCTAAAAAGCATATTTCCCAATACAATAACATACTACGCATGGTAGTATAAAGTATAAAGTAAAATTAAAAATATCATCAATAAGTTCATTTTTAAATTATACTATTAAATAATTATAATAATTGTCAAAATAATTTATTTCATTGACATTATAAAAGAAACTAGTTTCGTCAATGTAGCCTACAGCAGGGGTCAGCAACTTTTTTTGTAAGAGGGCCAAATATTTTACGTGAGGATTAGTGCGGGCCGCATTTATGGGAAAATCAGTGGCTTAACAACGCGAAAAAACAACATGTTCTAAATTGTGGAAAACGGAATTTTTAGTCCGTTTAGTTTGTGGAGCCGGAATTTTTAACCTCAGGAATCTGCGTAGTATATTTTTAGGTTAAAATTCCGCAATAACGAAATGCAATTTAATATACACCGTGTCCAATAAATTCGGATACACTTTCAAAATCCAATAAAAACTATTAGACAATGTTTAGTTAGTCAAAAATTGTATTTTATTAAAAGTACATTTATAAGAAGAAGTCACAATAAATATTTTGGAATTACTCCACCTTTAACCTTTTTAACCAGCTTCAAACGCTTCTCAAACCCGTTACAAGCAACACGCACAGCTTCCATCGGTATTTCTTCCCCAAACGCGTTCGATAACTTTCTTGAACTAGTCCAGATTTGCGAATTTATAGTCATTAAGCTTCGAAAGCATGTATGACCACACGAAAAAATCTAAAGGATTCAAATCTGGAGAGCTGGGAGGCCACTCATTCTTGGGTAGAAAATCGATCAAATTGGCATGACACCACGCTTGAACCATATTTGCTGTGTGGGATGGTGCTCCATCTTATTGGAAGACGTAATGATCATTTCCAAACATGCGTCGTACGTTTAGGGCAACATTTTTCTCCAAAACTTCCGTTTGGTAATACTCGGCGTTAATTTTAACACCTTTTGTCCATGTAACCAAAGGAAGTTTACCGCGCTTATAAACTGCTCCCCAAACCATCACTGAGGGTGGATTCTGAAATCTAGGAACGTTTCTCTGGCTATCGGGAATATCCTGTATCTTTACTGTCCACAACCGATCATTTTTAACATTGTGCGGATGTTCCAAAACAAAAAGTTTTTCGTCAGAAAACACAAACTCATCACCTGCGTGCCAAGAACTTATCGCATTTGCTCTTTCTAGCCTCTTTTTCTCAGAAGCTTTCGAAACGCCGTGCACCTTTCGTTTTTTGTAAGCGTGGCACCCAAGATCAATTTTCAAAATGTTATGCGCAGATCCCTTGGAAATATTCAGATCGGCTGCCAATTTTCGTACTGAACGATAATGTTTTCGTCGAATCCGTTCCTTCACAATTTTCACTACTCGTACTGTCTTCAACGAACGCGGCCTATTAAATCTTTTTCTGTCCTTTAAAGAGGAGGTCTCATTGTACCGTTTTATGGTTTTATAAACAAAATCACGCTTGATCCCGATGTTTTTCAGATCTTTAAAAATGGCAACATTAACGCTCACCATTCAAATATTTTGCAATTATCACCTTTCGAAACTGCTTCATTGCGATTTGTAAGTAAATGACAAGTGACAGAAATTTGATATGACCCTCATTGTTTGCCTAAACATGGCGATGTCAAACTGTAAAAAAATCATGTCCATCAAGTTGGCATTAAATTTATAATACGCGCTCAAGAAAGTGTATGCGAATATATTGGACACGGGTTAGAATTTGTAATTTGATGATGTTAGTTGCATAAGTAATCGGTAACTGCTGCACATCCTGCACAAGTATTTACGTCAAGTGCACGTATCGTCAACCGAATGGGGCAATTGTGCTGTTCTTACGTGAAAAATCGAAGCTTTAAAATGGATTATTTTCTAAATTAATCGATATTTGGCGTTTACCAATAGCTTAAATGCTTCATTTTATTGTTATCTATTAGATCCTGTCGTATTTTTCATCCTCCCTCCTCCATCCTAAGAAAAATTGCAATTTACCTAATTTGCATGAAGCGCTAATCTACCTAGCAACGGCTGTGTTTACACTTGACTGCACCAAAGCCTTCGATCTGTAACATTGAATGGTTAATAATAGTTGAGTAATTTTAATTTACCGATAATGTACACAAGTTCGATGTCACCATACAGTAAAACCTGCATCAAAAGATTAAGAATTTTTAGTTACACAATGTATTAGAAAAATTGGATTCTCTCTTGATCTGTTGCTATTTATTGTTTACATTACGATATTAAATCTGTTTTCGTAAAATGTTTATTGAATTTTTATAAAAATCAATATCGAAACATTACGTAGGGTTTTATCAAAATACATACTCCAAAGTTTGTTAATTTCATGCTTACCGCTTACCGTAAGTGAGATCTCCAAAAATCTTGAATAGTTTGGAATCCGTAGCCATTTCACGTACTACAGATCTTGAAATGAAAAAGTTTTGAGAAATTCAGGAAATTCTTTTCTTCATGTTCCACGTTTGCTGGCACACCGATTACGATTTGCTGCTAAGATACTTGTAATTATCTCGGTTGAATAAATAGCGTACCTAGAGATTGGTATTCTCTATTTAAACTATTGAATTACTTATTATGTCTGGGAAACACTTATCCTTAAGGTTTGAAACGTTCCATAACTTGGTAAGTAGCACTTATTCCATTGTGATAAGCGGTTTTTATTTGATTAGTACCGCTAAGTTCAAGGATACAGTAGTGCATCAGGTCATTAACTGATTGTCCAGGAGTAGGATTCCGAAACAATCGATTCTGAAATGTATACATTTGTTGACGTCATGGCTGCGTATTGAAGTCTTTCAAAAATCTCGTCAAATGTGGGGTTATGCACTTCGGGATAGCAGTTTTATTCCATAACGTCAACGTGACGAATATAGTTATAGATGAGTAGCTTATTTCTTGCGCAGCAGATGTGGAGGGAGAACGGTTCTGTATCGTCGCGCATTTAATATTTGTTTCTGCACAATAGCTCCGCATAGTCAATTCAAAGTGATTTCGTTATTCGAGCAATTGTGCAATAAGGTGCTGAGAGGTTGCGCAATTTTAATGATGCTTGAAATCAAAGTCGTACTTGCGATGCCTGAATCTCGCAGCTGTTAACCAGAAAGCAACGTTAAAGAGTAGTAGATGGTATCACAGTTATGAATAAATAGCTTACGCTGTAATACTACACCCCATTCTAACACTATGTTTGCTAATTAATTATCGGTCTTCCAAAACACGTCTTTTCCGTTTAATGGCGTACTCGTTGTCCCGTTATCAATCCTGCGCTTCCCCCATTCATAAGTCTGCGTCGCGCCTATCGCAAAGCGATTGCATACAAGGTGTTGAAAAATTGTAGTGATGAATCAAGAATTCGTTGTACTCTTCTCTAAGCAACCTCTTCACTATTTCGCATTATTTAATGTAGTATAGCAGGGACACGTCACGTTAAAAAAGAATTAAAAATATATAATATACCTAGCTGATCCCCAAAAAACCACTTATGTCCAAGGTAATTCAGATTGATAAATTTCATCAAAGGTTTTAAAATATTGATTTTTTTCAATTCTTGCTTCCTGTTTGAACTGTTTTACTATATTTAAAAAAATTTGTTTCGTTTAAGCTTAACACAAAACTTTTAATGAAGTCTTTAAAATATACTTAATATAATTTGTACTACATCAGCGTAATAAACTTTTCAGTTAAATCAAAATCAACGAAAATTGCAAGGTAAAATTGTTTTTATTTTACACAGAAACGTTTAGATTAAAACTTCAGTTACACAGAAAATTTAAAATCAACTGAAAAATAAATTCTTGACAAAAAAACATGTTTCATAATTTAATTTTAATTAATTATGCACGAACAATTTATTCTAATTTGTTGTTTTGTTTAATTTATTTTCTTTGTTATTAAAGATGAAAATTTCTTTTAGATACAAATCATAATGGATACACCGAAATAAATTTAAATTGTAATTATATTTATTAATGTAGTACATAAATAATGTAATTACACAATTTTCCTTCGTTGAATCTCTGGTTGAATTCAAATAACTTTATTTTGACTGCCAAATAAAAGTACCTAATTATCTTTTTTATAAATTATTTATTTACATATATTCTGTAAATCATATGAACTGATGAACTTTTTAAAATAACTACGAGTCAGTTTGTACTTGAAAGTTTTAATGGCAGCATTTATATGAATTTCGAAAATTGTGAACTAAAGTTTCTTCAGAAAAGACGGTTTTTACCCTTAAAAGTTAACCTAAAATAGTTTCGTATAGTAAAGAGAACGGATCAAGCGTATGAGCTTTAAATTGCTTTTGGTGGAAATGAAATTCCTTTAAGTAATTAATTATATTCTTAGATGCATGTAATTGACTAATATGGCATTTTATGTACTACTTTTAATATACTAGTAAATTTTGATGATCGATTACCGATTGAATTTTTAAAATGCAGAATTTTATTCCCCAATTTCAATATTCAAATAAAAGAAATGTTTACATACTTATTATTCGTCGGTTGAAAATTAAGGATTTACATGTTTAAAGATGTTTTACATGTTTAATCTACACGGGTGCTTGCCTATGTGTCCGTTTATATGTGCATTTTATATGATCCTAATTTCTTAAGATATTTTTAATTAAGTGTCCATAAGCGTAAGAAGTAAAAATAAAAATTCAAATATTTGAACAATCTGTTATAATAATTTATGTATCATGCACATATTATAATAATTATACTATTATGTTTATGATGTAGTCCTAAAGTTAGTTGAAGAAGAAGGAGATGATATTGAGGCAGAATGCATTTGTATTGCTGTTATAACGAATTTTTGTAGTTCGTTAGGTGGTACTACTTTCTCATTGAATTTCAGTATTTCTTAGTACGGCCCATGCCTTTTATTTAAATGCAATCGTTGAATTAAATGCATTTTTGCTATCAGATGGTGAATAACTTAATCTTTGGCGTAGGAATACCAGCGTTGGGGGCTTGCTAGCTCCAACCACGGCAAACGTATACTGTTTTCACAACGATTTTGTTAAGTGCCTTTTTTCGACCAACATAGCTATTTATTTGTGGCTTATCGTATGAGACAGTAGTTAGTTATAGTGTGATGTTCTTGGCTCCTGTTTGTAAACATCTGAAAACAGGAGAGGCTTTGCGCATGAAAAATACAAACTATTACGCAGTTATTGGTGCGCAAGTTGTGGAACCATTTTGGATTCTCTCCAGTTGGCAACTTCCTATTCGCTTTGTACATTACCGTTGGTGGCGCTGCCAACCATACGTTCAAAATGGACTTTAAATTATTCCGTGTGGTGGCGTTTTATAATGTAAAACGCGAATTGTTGCTTGTTTTGAATGACGCCTGGGTTGTTTGGCTGGTCTAACCTTGTTGACATCTCCAGCACCATCTCTCACTGGTCCAGTTCCAGATTCAGATCTGCCGCTTGTCGGGCTCGAGCTCTGGTAAGTTCACAAACTTTCAAAGAGATAAAAGAGATGTAATTTAATAGGTACTTCAAGAATTGAACAAAAAATTAAAATCACCGGGTAGGACCTTCTTCAGGTGCCTTATCCGATCCGGATGCGATCCTCCTGGCTAAGCCAAGAAGATTTTACTAGAAAAATGTTAATGGGGTGGTTTCCCTTTGCTTTCTCCATAGTCCACAGATCGATTTTGGACATTTTAGATCACAGCACATATCCAACGCAATCAGGATTAGAACCGCTGTTTCCCGATTTCTAGTCTATCTGTGTTTGATTTACGCCAGGCTGCTAGTCTGACCGCACCTACCTTGATAGATCCAGTCTCGGCAAATATTGGGATAAGAACTTTGGAATACCTTCTTTTGCTCCCAATAGACAAGTTTTAATGCCTGATTTCAATTTTCTAAAAAAAAATTGTTCGGCTCACCCTATCTGCAATGAATATCTAAAAATCAGACCAAAATGAGACCGTTGCTACTAATTGGTTGAATAAATATTTTTATCCAATACCTTCAAGTAAAACAACTTTTACATTGACATTTTCAAGCAACCAAAGTGGAATTTTATTCATTAGTGAGCGAAAGTGAAGTTTTGAAAGTGAAGTTTTCGCTCACTAGTGAATAAAATGAGTAAAATCGCAGTATTTTATTAAAACTCAATCAAAGGTCTAGTGTCAAATTGATTACTGTCACAAGCAAGCAATATAATTATGTCATTTAAAATTTTTGATTTTGAAAATTTTCATTTCACTTGCAGGTTTTGGATAAAATGTTGTATGCCACTCTTGAGTAAAGATATTTTTATCCACTTACGGAAGATTTGTGGATAAAAATTATCTTTACTCACTTGTCCCATAAATTACTATTATCATGACGGTTTACGTCACTTTATTTCACTAATATGAAGGTTCAGGAGCTACTTACTGGTATATTTGATATGAATTATGTTTTGAGAACACAATTCTGATAATTCAATGATGTAAAACTAAATATATTTACAAACTCCTTTTACTAGAAGCTATTTTATGACATAACGAAATAAGCTATCACAAATCTATTTTTCACAGAAGAACAAATTTTGTTAACGCTTTCTATTGATCTCAACGTCATGTACGAGAAATTCTTTTATTACACGCAGATTTACTTCTATCGGTTATAATGTAATATGGCGACTAAGTCGTGCTACGATTTAATTTATATCTTTGACAAAATGATACAAAATTACAGTATTAGTTACGTCGTCGTCAAAATAATAGAAAAACGAAAAAATATCTATTAATATAAAATGTTTTTCGAGATTCAGAGACAACATATGATTTAATCATCGCGTTTTCCGTCCATCGCAACAAGACGAAAATGTTGACTAAAATATTCAAAGATATAACAATTCGAAAGAAGTCTATAATGAAGTTAAATCTCAGTTCCTGAATTTTTATTCAAAAAATAATATTGAGATAAACAAGCACCTAAAAAATGCAAAGGAACGAATTGATTTTAGCAACAAATATTTACTTATACAAACTGAAATTTACAAAAAGTAGTTTTGAAGCCATAAATTTTTTTAACTTCCTGACTGTAGAGATAAATGTTCAATTTCGACTTCACAACAGTTCGACAATCGTTTAATCTGAAACTCAGCCACGTTGTACTTCAGTCCCTGGATAATTTAGTCCAAGGATCCAAATTTTATAAAAGAAATCTACACTTGAGGTGTAACAAACTTCTAGAACAGTGATTTACAAAATATATTCCTAATTCGGAATAATTTAAATTCAACTTAAGAATTGTATTTGTTTTTATAAAAACATTTACGAAAATTAACTCATGGTAAACAGCAGCAGTTACCTTCACAAAAAGTTTTGCCGGAAACCTTTAAATTTGAATATGTTTTTGTGCAAAATATTTCAACGTTTAGGTTACATCACTTTCTTCAGATAAACAAATATTACGTTTAAAAACGACAATTTTAGAAATTAGAATCTCAAATAGGGACACAAGATATTTTATACAGGATGTAGAATTGCTTCACATACCAAAAGAATTTCAATAATATGTTCATTAGATAAAATAATTATTTTATCTCCTAATTATTGTACAGAACACAAAAGTCACGGATTCATGTTTATAATTTTATTTTTTAAAAAGGACAACATAAGGGAAACTAAAACTGCACTTTTACAAAAATCAGTTTTGTTGAAAGGAATCAGTATACCTACTTACCTATTTATAGTTTTTCTATGTCATACTTAGGGGAGCAAATAATTATTGAATATTAATGATTTGTTTTTTGAAAAATCTTTATGTTTCTTAAACCAATTATACACCCTATATAATATTTAAACAACATTTATTTTTGTTAGTTTATAAGAACTGCAAATAAAATTAAGATTTCGTCATGGTAACAGTCCAAAACTCTTTGTGCTTAGATACAACGCTTTTTGTGCTACAGCAGAAACAAATTTTATTAACAAAAATTGATTTTACTACTAAAAACACAATTTTGTGTATAGGTACCATATTCACAGAAAATGAAACTCTATTTTAGTTATTAATAAGTTTACTAGTTAGTTTACAAATTTTTATATTTTCTTATTCCTTGTGATTTACAATTATTTGAAGCAGCTTTTCATCAACTTCCTCGTATCTTGCGGGAAATAAGAGATACTTGAATTCCGCCTCTTTAATTCTGTTATATAAAATTAAACTCAGCACTTTTTTTAACAAAAATACTTAAGAGGTTTGTAATACAAAGTTAATCACAGTAAAAAAAAACTTGCGCAGTAAAAATGTTTAATGTATAATAATAATTACAATATTTTAATTTAAAATTTCGACGCTTGTTGAAAAATTAATATTACCTAAATATTCTTGGCTTTTCTCTTAGCGTTCCATATATTGATCAATTTAATAAAATAAATAAACAACTTGCACTAGTTTTTTCCTTAATTTATAATAATAATTAATTGGCTCTTGTATAGCGGAAAATAGTAACAAATTAGATGATTTTATACGTTAACATTACAAGTAATTTATTAATTTAATATTTCAAATTATTCTTTCATTTATACTTGCTGTTCCTCAGCGTCGTGAACACAATCAATTTGAAACTATTGCAATATACAACAGAAATGAATTAGGTATATTAAAGCAAAAAATAAATTCTATCAAACTATACGACAATCCATTCTATCCCTAGCTAACATTTTTTGTAACAGTTAAAAATATATTGTGTGGTCTTCTATACTATAACTTGTTGACCCAAATTATAGCACATAAAGTAATATAACCGTGTTTATTACCAAAATGGCAAAATGAAAACTCTTAAAGCTTTTTATATTGAAGAATTATTTTTTTATATTGTGTAAAAGTTAAACATTAAAATTGTTTTCAGGAGGATTCTTTTGTAAAGGATGGAGCGAGGAATGGGTAGTACTTTACGAAGATTCATCGATAGCTTTTTATGCAGACAAAGGTTTAAGTAGATCAAGAGGATGTGTAAGAATATGTGAAGCGCCGGATTTACTAGCAGTCGGAGAATGGACTAAACAAGTCCCACGTCCACCAAAAATACCTCGTAATTGCAATATAGGACAACTTCTCGTTGTGGGTTGTCGATGCCCTCATGAAGTGTACTGGTTAATGGCTCAATCGCCTGCCGAAGTAAAGTAAGTACCAAAAATAATTTTTAATTATGTCATTCTACATAATATACGCCCATAAGTATTAACATTCATCACAGATATCAAACAAGCTAAGTCTTGATTACTACAAATTAAAATTCAAAAGGAACACCGACTATAATTCCTAAGCGAATCGATCAAAATTAAAACACAGATTTTTCTGATAAAATCCAATTAAAGAGAGTCGAAAAAAATTCCTTCTGGATAATGATAAGGTTAAGCATTTCTCGGAGTCGATTTTAGATAAAACTGCCTGTTTAAATTTCAGACACTTCAAGACGGTTATGCTATCTTGCTACAAATTTGGAAAAATGTTTATCAAGTTATTTTTATTACATAGACAGTCAATGATTCTCCGGTTGAAATATAAAAAAGGATATTATTTTTATACTTAAAGATGAGAGCATTGCTTCAGCTTAAAATCTACCAAAAGTACAATATAACAACCCTTAACAACGATTAGGAAAAATGAAATTTTAACGTGTTTCTGCTAACATAATATAATCTGCTTTAACTTAGCAGAAAAGTTCCACGTTAATTTTTTTTTAAGATATAATTTATTATCAAAATTAATTTAGTTATAATAAATGTGAAAATCGTCCAGTTTTTATGAAAAATTCTGCATCCAATTATAAAATAAAAGTTTATAAATATTTTACTCAAGTAAGTTACAGTAAAAGGCACGGTCTCACTGAGCTAAATTTTAGTTAAAACTAAAATTGTCAACCAATCGAATGTTGCTCGACTGCTAACCATCCACCCAATGGAAACAACGCCAATTGGAATAATATGTATGAACCAAATATTTTTATAATCGTTACAAATTTGTATGCGTGCATAATATTCTCAAAAGATTATAAGAAAATAAAATAGTTTACATTTTACGAGTATAATACGTCTTTCTCTTTAAAGAGGAACTAACCCCTGCAGCTATGATAGGCATCTTAGAAGTACCCTGTATAAGTGAGATAGTACTTTAATAAATTATTGTGAGCTAGGCATTAATTAGTGGGGCAATTATTTGCTCATTTGAGCTATTAATTAATTAAATAAATTAATTAAATTATTGTACTTCCAAAAAGTCAGGAAATGTGTATTGATTAACGCTTTTATCAACTTTTCTTGACTCTCATGTGGTTTTATACTAATGTTACAAAGTAACATAATATTTTATTTAAAAAATAATTTCAATAATTATTAGAAATGTTTTTTATCTCATTTTACTAAGAGGATAATGTAATTTTGGCAAATCTACAAACTATGATTCATTGTATTGTGTATTGTTTGAAAATTATGTAGAGATCGTATCAAATCTAAAGATCCTAAATTGCGCAAAGCCGGGACCAAAAGATTTTATAAAACGTTTATTTTGGCGGGAGAAATTAAAATATTTTATTTACATTAAGGACATAATCACTAATTATTAAATAAAAATTAAATATAAAAAAAGCATATTTTGACAAACTGTAAAACATTCGGTTAATGTTTTCAAGTTGACATAATAATCGTAAACGTATACTCGCTCAACGACGAGATTTCGTCTTTCGCGCGCAGGATCTTTAGAAATGGGAACAACTCTACCTATAAGTAGTATTTAAAAAACCAATTCATTCATACCTAGTATAATTTTTTAGCGATTGGATGACTGCGATAAGTAACACAGTAAGTACTTTCAATTTTGAATTGTAATTTCTTCTAAGTTGTTTATACTTGAAAAATTCTTAATTCATTAAATTTTTAATATTTATCTACTAATATAAATGTATAGCATTTAGAACAGGAACAGTTTCATAAAACTACTTCTAGTTATTAATATTATATTATTACTTATAAATATTTAAATATTATTTTTAAAATTTTTAAAATTATTTTTAAAACCTACGCGAATATGTAGATAGGTATAAAAATATTTATTTTTGTGCAAATTATGTATTTTATTCGCTATATTATTGATTCCATGTACCTACTTACCCTAATGACCGGTTTCAAAAAGTACAATTAAAATTGAACTGGTTAACTAATATCGAAACAATAGAAATAGTTTGTTAGCTTTAATTGACTTTTTTTATTCGGTTGATGGAGTTAATCTGTCATTAAATTTTAATTATTGTTTCTGAAACCGCCCATAAGACTTCTAAATTTCAATTAATTATGGAAATCAATAATGATACGCATACGGATTATTACATTATAGACTGCATAACAAAAATATATGCCTTTTTGCACAAAAATCAACAACAATAATGTTATCAACTAACAATATTAATAAACGTAAAAACACTGTCCATGAAATTCTAATTTCTAAAAGGTCTAATCCTTGAATGAATAGTACATCTTTTGTTTCTCTTTGTGCTTGAACTGATGAACCTTTCTTTCATATCATTATTTCATTGCATGTGCATTATTTCAAAAGGTATTTGTAAAATCATATTTAGACCTTGCTTTTCACTTCTAAGGGCGAGAATCACCAAAGTCAGTTAGTTTATCCTCCTGCTAAATAGTTGGATATAATTGTTATCGTGGAAGTGGGACTTTGAATAAATTTGACGTTTAATTTCCAAACGCCATCTGTTTCGAATTCGAATTTAATATAAATCACTCACAAAACAGTTAAAACAATAAGCTCAAAGTAAATTATTTTCTAATTTACACAAGATTCTACGGTAACTTTCAATTCCACAGATGACAGATGGCGTTTGGAAATTAAACTTAAAATCTATTCAAAGTCCCACTTAGGCCCGCTTTTACAATAGTCGGTTAACGCTAACCTAGGGGAAAAAATTATACTATTCACCAATCACAGTACAAGCTTGTAGTAGAATAGTAGGGGAGAGGCAGGCGAGTTGGCATATCCAGGCAAGATGACACATCAGGTGTATTGGAAAACCTATGGTGCTATTTTCATTGATAATACTATATTACTATTGTAATTGTCGGTAAATCAGTGGTGAACTTAATCTATTTCAAGAAAAGTGTACTGTGTGAGTTTAAATTGATATTTTGTGAATTTTAACCGTCTCAATTCAATGTAGCCTTTCCTTTCTTAGCCTCCAGTTTCACTATTTATTTATTAATTGATATGGTTTCCACACACACATTCTTACACGGCTTTTTGCGTTATATGCCGTAAAATAAATATGTATTATTATAGGTTATGTTATGAGGAGGGAAATCTAATACCTCCCGCGGACCAAACAGGCACCAACAACCGAACGAATACCGGTATAAGTATTTCTCTCAGGAGAAAAAAGGGCCCTCTCTTGCCCTTGAGACAAGAAATTATCTCTAAAGGCGGATGAATCAATCACAATGATCAACGGCGTAGAATGTAGAAGCCAACGGGAAACCACTACATTAAAGATCCGTATGCCCAAGTAACATTTAAATCCTGGTAATTACCTGCAAAATCAAATTTTACCTGCCAAGCCTGCGCCAGGCCTGGCTGACTCCAAATAAATAGTAATTTACAGGTTATTTAGCGATACCTGAGAATGTCCTGCGCCTGGCTTGGTGCAATCCAGTGTCAGGTTATGAAGCCATACCTGAGAATAACTTGCAGATCTCCTGCGCACTCCGGCGCCTGGCCTGTGTAGCCTCGGCGCCAAGCCAATCTCGAACTAGTTCGTAGATACTCGTTCGCATCGTTCGCATATGTTCGTATGTCAAATTTTTTTTTCTATCTCATTCATTTTCATTATACTCATATCGCAGACTCATTTTTTTATTACTACCATGTGTTTAGGTAAGTTTTGCAGAATTAAACAAAATAATTTTATATTGTTTTGATTTCTTCTTCGTAAAAGGTAAGTAAGAATAATACAAAACCCTATCAATTTTTACTGGGTTGTATAATAATGTTACAATATATTGTTCTCCAACCAAATCTTAAGAGCGTGCTGCAAATGTTGATGCAAAAACATGTTTCAACAGATGGCGCGCCCTGAAATATTAATCTTTTATACTAATCTTTTCACCAATACAGAATTATAAAGATTTCAAAGATTCGTAGAAAAGATTAATATTTTAGGGCACGCCATTTGTTGAACATGTTTTTGCATCAAAATTTGCAGCGCGCTCTTAATTAAACATTTAAATCACTTTAATTTACTTTGAACAGATTGAACCACGAAAATCAGAAGAACCAGGAGGACCCAGCAGTAGCGAATTAAAAAATTGACAATTGTTTCGAAGGAATAAGCCACTTCTTCTACTCAAAGTTTTTGTGTTTTTGAAAAAGAAGTGGTGTATCCCTTCAAAACAGTTGTCGATTTGTTAATAAATTACATGGGATTGAGCAAATATTGGCCGATATTGCAAAGGTATCTTCAAAATATGAACAAATAATTTATTGTTTAATAAAATTTTTTAATATTAAATCATTTTTTTTTTATTTTTTGGAGTATTCATCAATGTTCTTGCATCTTTTGGCAAAATTAAGTTAAAAGTATTATATAAAAGTGCTAAAAGATCTTTAACAGCAGGCCCGTAGCCAGGATTTCATTTCGGGGGGGGGGCACTTGTAAAAAGCCTTATGTAAAATTTTCGGTAGTTATTACAAATAAATATATTATTTAAGAATATTTCCACTGAAACTAGGGCGATGTAAATCACTTCTTCCACTTCATTTTCACTGATGTGCTAACTTGCAAGAGGCACTGCATTATCCGTATTGCTGTCATCTAATTTTATCCTTTTGGGGGTTTTAGTAAAAAAAGATAACAAAGTACCATCTCTCTTTTTTCCACTCATTTCACACACACCTTCTTAAATATGTTCCTTTTTTTATAATTTTCACTACAATAATCACTACAGGTCAAAGTTAATTAAAAGCTGTTTGTATATTTTAGTTTGCATACTGCATTGTAACAGTACCCTAATATATTGATAAGTTATAAAACAAGTATCAACCTGCAACAAAATAATTACAACAAATGTAGGAAATTCCAAAAATGAGTAATACCGTTACATGGCTTTTAAATTAAATTAATCCCATGGTTTTCAGGTAAAAAGGGATAAGTAGGTAGGGATAAGTAGACGTTGATGGTGACGTTCGTTCACTAACATTTTTAACAAAAATATATTATAATCAAATTTACGATATAATAATTAATAAAAGATGCCTAAGGCCGTCCGGCACGTGTTTTTAAAAAATTTAAAAAAGATTAGTATACACGTACCTTTAATTTAATTACGTAGATACACGTAATAAATTTTTAAATTTGTAAATAGTTCATAAGATTATAATACCTACTTAATTATTAGAGACAGGGTAGTTAGGCAAAAACAGATCTGACTCACCAATAGAGAAACTTTATTACCAATATTTAAAACGTTTTTTAGCGTTCCTAAGTCAGTTCTGTTTTTGCCTATTATTCCTATTAATCTATTAATTATACAACTCCCTCACAATCTACAAACAAAATTTGTTTGTACAACATTTATGCCTGTTTTCACCAACAATTTATTTAAGAATTTCCTAGTAAAGAATTACTTAGCTAGGATTCCATAAATTTGATTGGTCAAATTTGACATATGAATTTTTTATGTCAATACTATGTCAAATTTTACCAATCAAATTTATGGAATCCTAGCTAAGTAATTCTTTACTAGGAAATTCTTAAATAAATTGTTGGTAAAAACAGGCATTAATGTTGGTTGTTTAACCATCAATTTAAATTTTTTACCAAAAACCTATATTTTCAAAAAATTTCAAAAATTAGTAGGTACACGTGCCTTTATACCGGGTGACGGCCGCCGATGTGAACATAGGAAATTAACATGGGAAATAATTAATAACTAATTTTGTTGTTAATGTGTTTTGAACTCCTTTAATTTATTAAATAGACAATATTTGATCAATTACCAATCTAAAAAAATGTATGTGATTATAATCACAGGTTTTTAAATAATCATGATTTTTACAACTAAACTTGGTGGCGTAGTGCATAACACTCCAGGTTATCCAAGTACAAGTGAGAAGGTCCGTGGATCGATTCCCAGCTCCGGTAAGATTTTTCAAATTTATAATTATATTTACAGATTTACAGACTCCAACAGACGCAACCCGTGGATAAATTCAGGACCAACTATCATCAAATGAAATAATTAGAAGAAAATCGCAATTTATGAGTTCAACGAGAATTAAAAAATATAATAGATAATTAATTAATAGAGAAAAGAATACCAAAAAGTGATATTAAGTTAAGAAATTAATTAAATTAAAATAAATTAATTTTTTCATTTTTTGAAAATTATTTACAATAAATTTTTTTTTGACACGTGGAAATCAAAACCATTGCAGGCTTTTCTCAGGTGTGCTGCAAGCGTGGTGCAGGTCTGCGCCAACACCAGATTGCTTTCTCCCAAGTATGCCACAGGGCTGCCTCAGGTAAATTCGTGCGCCTAATTACTCAGACAGAACCTGTAGCAGACTTGCCTCATTCCTGCCTCCGACTTACATCAATCCTGTCTCAGGGTTGCCCCAGGCTTTTCTCAGGTGTGCGACAAGCGTAGTGCAGGTTTGCGCCAGCACCAGCTTGCTTTCTCCCAAGTATGCCACAGGGCTGCCTCAGGTAAATTCATGCGCCAAATTACTCAGACAGCACCTGTAGCAGGCTTGCTTCACTCCTGCCACAGGAGCAGGTCCTGGGTGAGTTATCACTGACAGGCAAATGCCAGAAATTTCCCAGGTTAAAATGTTACTTGGGTGGATATCCCCAGGAAATTTCATCATGGATTCATTCGATTCTAAATTAGTATCCGGAGTTAAAATTCCCCCAATCGGAACTCCGGGGGGGAAAGTTTTGAATGACGCCAATAGAAATAAACATATAAACATCGGTACGTGGAACGTACGTAGCCTCTTCCAAGCCGGGAAGGTCAACAACGTAATAAAAGAGATGCGCAGACTTAGAGTGGACGTGATGGGGTGCAGCGAGGTTAGATGGCCGGGAAACGGAGGAATGAGAATTGAAGATTACTTCATATATCACTCAGGTGATGACAGTCCGCGAAATCGAAACGGAGTAGCCATAATAGTCCACAAAAACATTTTGAACTCAGTTGAAAGTTGCATCCCGATATCAGATAGAATCATCATTCTCCGAATAAACAACAAACCAATTAAGACGAACATCATTCAAGTATATGCCCCAACCGCAGAAAGCAGTCCGGAAATGATAGAGAATTTCTATACAGACCTCAATAAAGCTATAAAACTAACGAAAAAAGAAGAACTTACCATAATAATAGGAGACTTTAACGCAAAAGTTGGAAGGAAAGGACCCGAAGAGGTAGTGGGAGATTATGGTCTGGGAAAGAGAAACGAAAGAGGACAAATGCTAATTAATTTCTGCATAGAAAAGCAGTTCATCATTACCAACACCCTTTACAAGCTACCTTCCAGAAGATTATACACTTGGAAAGCACCGGCAGATAAAGACATAAATATTGTACGTAACCAGATAGATTACATCTTAATATCAAGACGTTGGCGGAATGCAGTTTCATCTGCAAAGACATACCCAGGAGCAGATGTGCTTTCCGACCATAATCTGTTGATGGCTTCCATAAAAATACGTTTGAAAAAAACACATAACAGAACAAAAACATCAAAGATAGATATGAGAAAAATCAAAGATGGAGATACTAAAGAGAAAATAAAGAACACTATGAATGGGAAGATCATGGAAATGGAGCTAAACGAGGACAATGATGAAAACACGGAAAAATCATGGGGGCAAATCAGAGACATGTTAGTTACAACAGCAAATCAACACTTAAAATCAGAAAAGTGTAAAAAAGAGAAAAAATGGATGACTGATGAGATCATGCAACTAACGGATAAAAGAAGACCACACAGAAACAAAAATATATGCCAATATAATACAATAAACAAAATGATTCGGCAAAAAATTAAAAAAGCAAAGGAGGACTGGCTAAAGGAACTGTGTGAGGAGATCGAAGTATTGGAAAGCAAACACGACACCTTCAACTTGCATAAAAAAGTCAAAGAAGCGGCGGGAATATGGAAACCCAGAAGTATGTATATACTCACAAATAAGGAAGGAGAGATACTCGTAGACCATGAAGAGAGAAAAAAAAGATGGGTACAATATATGGGGGAGCTACTTGGAGATAGTAAGAGGGGAGAAAGACCGATAATTGACGACGTAGAGGGGCTACCCATTACAAAAACTGAAGTACTGAAGGCAATGGGAAGACTGAAAGACAACAAGTCTGCAGGCCCAGACGAAGTACACGGGGAACTCTTAAAACTACTAGACGAAGATCGAACTGACTTCCTAATAAGATTTTTTAATAAAATATACGATACGGGGAACATCCCCCAAGAATGGCTCACCTCAATATTCATACCAATACAAAAGAAACCAAATGCGAAAAAATGTGAGGACCATAGAACCATCAGTCTCATGAGCCACATACTTAAGATCTTTTTAAATGTGATACACGAGAGAATATTTCGCAAAATTGAAGAACACCTAAGTGAGACTCAATTTGGTTTCAGGAATGGAATGGGTACAAGAGAGGCTCTATTCTGTATGCAGGTTTTGGTTCAAAGAGCTAGAGATGTCGATTGCGACATAAACATTTCTTATTGACGAAATTTCAAGTTCACACCCAACCAGGCAAGATGACATAGTGCTATGTCATCTTGCCCATCCGTGATCTTGCCCGGATGTTTACCTCACTTACCCGGTTGCTTGTATTTCTTACAAAAAATCTTGTAATTCTACAAGATTCAAACTCAGATGAAGAAGCTGTTGCTGATGTAGTATTAAATTCGGATGGGTAAAGTGACTGCGGCTGTATATACTGCAATGATTTATACAGCCGTTTCAAATCTGGTGAGTACTGGCTAAGATGCCAGTCTTGCAAAAATTGGTCTCACGCCGCGTGTGCTGGACTTTCAAAGCAGTCCAAGACTTTTATTTGTGAATTGTGCAATTAATTTTACATTGTTTATGCTATATGTCATCTTGCCCAATATGGTCGGGCAAGATGGCTTTTGTGACCTTTTAGTTTATTGTTTAATTATAGAAACAGTTATAGGAATATTCACTTGATATTTTTTATTCAATGGTGTATGATATGAGCTATTTAAAAAATATGCGCAGCTTCCAAAATATTTTGTATTTTCAAAAATAAAAATGTTAAAACACTAATGCCCGTTTTCACCAACATTTTATTTAAGAATTTCCTAGTAAAGAATTACTTAGCTAGGATTCCATAAATTTGATTAGTCAAATTTGACATAATAGTTTATTATGTCAATTCTACGTCAAATTTGACCAATTAAATTTATGGAATCCTAGGTAAGTAATTCTTTACTAGTAAATTCTTAAATAAATTGTTGGTGAAAACAGGCATAAGTATGTCAACTTGCCTGCCTCTCCCCTATAATGTTTATCCCTACGTTAGCGTTAACCGACTATTGTAAAAGCGGGCTTTACACAATAACAATTATATCCAACTATTTAGCAGGAGGATAAACTAACTGACTTTGGTGATCCTCGCCCTAAGGGACATATCCTACATAAATCTCTTTGGTGGGTTCGCATGTTATTTTCTGGAGTTCTGGAGTTTCTGGAGCAAACTACTCGGGATGACGACCTTTCCGAGAAATAATAATATCATTATTCGATTCTTTATTACGGCTTTTATAATACATTTTTTTGACCCAACTCTCTACGACCTACCGTTTTAAAAAAAAAAGACTGATACGGGTGGTCTCATTCACCCATATGCAATCGAATATTACTGAAAAGGGGAGGGAGTAATAAAATAATTTTTCCTACAAAACTTGCTTATTTTTGCAAGATCTTTTCAACGATACCATTTCGACATATGGTGCCATTTAAAATTTTGGAGTTCTGGAGTTTCTGGAGCAAACTACTTGGGACGCCGACCTTTTCGAGAAATAATAATATCACCATTAGATTCTTTATTATGGCTTTTATAATAAATTTTTTTAATCCAACTCTCTACGACTAGCCGTTTTTGAAAAAAATTGCTGATACGGGTGCCACCCTGTATATCTTCGCGAATTTCTTCTTAGCTTATACTTAATTTGCATGTTGTACATTCCACTGGGTTTTATGATCTCGTCGATGTAGTAAGATTTAAGTATTAATTCCGTAGGTTTTACTCTCTTATTTGGAATATCCCAAAATAATCCAAGCGTAATCCAATAAAATTTTCAACAAAGTAAAATCAATCCAAGTATAAATTTAAAAAATTTTAAATTTCCTTTAGGTGAATATTTCTTACTTTTAAATATAAAAACATCTACGGTTTTCGTACTGCATGAGATACTAGATAGACAGTCTGACGCTCTGGCAGTTCAAACATTTGCAAAATACACAACTTTGAAAACGTGACATAAAATATACAAAATTATATCTACTTTACTTCCTTTTAAGTTTAATTTGAAATTGAGAAAATCGTTCGCATAATAACAAATTGGTTCAGATTTCTAGAATTTCGGATAACCATTTTAAATTCGGATTATAAAGTTTTCACTGCATGATAAAGTTTTAAGAATACTATGTTTCTGATCAACTTGGGCCCAATAATAAGTCCTCAATTTAAAAACTAGAATTACAGTAAAGCGAACTTTGTGTTCATTTCTCAGAAGATAATTTTCAATTCTTTATTTTTAATATAGCCACTTCCTCTTTGGAGATAAGACAATCAATAGCGTTAAAACCGAAACTTGTATAGGTACGTTTAAATTTTTGGTAAATTGGGAATGAAGATGGAAAAAGTGAAAACATAGCATTTGTTTTTCTGGAATTCTAGATTTTACATTTTTACGTTTTCTTTTTTTTTTTGAATTTTATGTGGTTGAATTGCTTATGCAATTTTAACTGCTTAATCAACATCGCCCTATCTTTTAAAAAATGTGTTGGTCTAGCTTTATTGGAAGCTTATAACAATATCTGTTCTAAATTGGTTTTATTATTAATAATGGATGACGATTTGGCCTTGTTTTTAACTGAGGTTAGAAAAGTTCCTATACCAGAACTGTAAACGGATTGTATTGCTAAAACGTGATTCTATATAAAAATTCTGTTTAAAAAATTATTATTTGTTACACGGATTTACAGTTCAACATTTGAAATTGTCAATTTTTAGGATTGTGAAATTTAAAAAATCGTTGTTAAATATTATTTTAAGAAATATGAAATCCAATGAAAACTTTTTGAGTTACAAGATTTACTTTACCAGCTAATTACCGGATGTAAATTTTTGGCAATGAAAATATTATGATTTCAAAAATGAAATTTTTTTTTTTAAATCGTCGTTTAATTTTCCTCATTCGAAATAATTATTCAAAATTTAAAAAAAAATGTCATCGAATTAGCAAATTTAAATATATTGCTGAGCTTAGAATTATGTATGTAGATGAAAAGGGATTAGGTAAACCATGTCATTTACAAAAACGTTGATAAGTACCCTTGATCATGTCAAAATTGTTAACGTCATATAGCAGAGTCATCAGAAAACAATGAGCTTTTCTTGCTAATAAATTTTATATGCAAAAACTTCCTTTACGTTTCCAAGTATAATTAAGTCATAATAAATTAATTTGCAGTTTAATAGGTTTATGAAAAATTATTCCTAAAATATTTATCAACTGAAATTATTTCAATCTTTCATACTTTAAGTGTTATAATCTAAATCAGATAATGCATATTTACGTATATCAGTGGGGAGGTCAAAAAGCAAATAGTTCATACACAGGATGTTTTTTTAAATAAGTGTAAATATTACATCGGCTTATTTTATACAAATATAATAGGTCTTCTTCTTCATCAGCCTTTTTCCGCCCACTGCTGGACATAAGCCTCTCCATATTATGGAGGATCTGGCCATAACTCACCACGCTGGCCAGACGGGTTGGTGATTAGTCCGCAGATCGATTTTGGACTATAGTTGTTTTACATCCGGTGTAGCAGCTTACTAGGCTAGCATTCAGATGTGCCTGTAGCACAGAATATAAATATCTGGTGGAAAATTACATCACGATGGAAGATGCCAGTCATAAATTCGCAAAATAAATCAACTAAACAAAGCTATTTCGGTATTAAATGCAATGCTTTGGAACCACCCTTTATTCTGAAGTACTAAAACAAGAATATAATAATGATTAATGACATATAGTGAAACCAATTACAAGTTATAGTTCCGAGATACATCTAAAAGACCAAGACTGAGTTGAGGAGGAAGAGAGGGAATCGATAAGAAAATGACAGAAAGTGGACTTAGAAAGACACTGGAAAGACCACGAGGAATGATTCGATTGAAGTTTTTGTAAAATGTGGCACACTTCGACAAAGCGGTTGCCGACCGCTAATGTAGACTGTGGAGGAATTGCAAAATGTCTGAGAACGTTATAGAAATCGATAATTATAATAAGCAGAAGAAGTTTTAAAATGACAGAATTTACACCAAACGAGTTAATAAAGTAGTGCTTCCTTTTTACACCAGAAAAGAAACTTATCCTTATACCCTCCCCTATACAAAGGTAACTACTGAAATGTCCTTTCTCTTCCTGCAGTTCTTATTATAAATTTTCATTCAAAAACTATAAATAAATTAGATCCTTTTCTTTTTTCAAATAAATCTTGTAGGTGTTGATAGTGTGACTTAAATTTACATTGCCCTATGTGTATTCAAAAACTACCTTATAATTAAAATTGGCAAAAACCTGATTTCCGCGCGTTGCTTCACTATTCCAAATTATACCATAACCGACAGCTAATTCTACTTTACATCTGGTATCTGGTTCCTTTATTATAAATGATTTGTTAAAATTTTTCTGATGATTTGGATAAATAAATGTAATTTAATTATTTCAATCATCACGTGACAAACTTTTCGCGTTGATTTTATATTGAACGAAAATTCGTAAATTTATCACCTTGATCACATCTGAACTGTTATGCTGTCTCCAAATTAACACTTTTACAAAATTACCGCATGAATGATCTATTTTGTTAATTTAACTCAAATTAAATTGTTATATTTTAATAATTTTATGAATTAATTGAATTAAATTAAAATATATTCATAAGCTTTCAAGTGCTCACGCACCCTTTGTCAGAATAATACATAATATTAAATAATAATAATAATAATATTATGTTAAAATGACCTGCATACTACTTGATAGTAATAAAATAATGTTTGCAAAATATATTAATTTTACAGTGAATTGCATTATATTGTAAAACTTATTTTATAACAAGTTATAGAAAATTTAAAGCAATTGATAAGAGTATAATATTATGAACTACGACAATATTGTCATTTATTGACGAATTATGATATCCATTCGACTTCAATATAAGAATATAATTTAAACGTAAGTTTTTTTAATTTAAATATGTAAATTAGTTTTTCATTTAGATTTCAATTTTATAGATTTCAATATTATAACTATCTGAGGAGCTTTAAAGAAAGCGAAACAATATTTTCATAGTTTATATAGCTACCTACTCATCAATTGAATTCAATTTCCTAAGACTTGTTACAAAATGAGTTTTATAATATAATGTAATATAATGTTTGTGCAATTTCACAAGTGAATAACTAAAAATATATTATTTATATTATATCTATTTTAATATTATATATTAATTTTACTCGATTTTGTAACAGCTAGCTTTAGAAGCCTTTGAGAAGACAAGATTATGTAATTAATTAGCTTCAAGAAGTGTTAAAATATTATACGAGTAGATGCTATAAATGGCATTAAGGATGTATTTTCGTCTATTTTTTATTAATTTATTTTTGCTTATTTTTGGGGTCTTCTTCTATAAAATCCATTTTATTATTAACTTTGTATTCCTGACGAGGCTGAAAATAAACATAGCGAAACGGTGAGTTTTTATTAGTCAGTAATTAATAGTCCACTACCCCAAATATAAGAAAAAATAAACTATTAATGGCATTTTAGCAACTACACTAAAATGATACAAATCTCTGAAATTTTCATGGAAATTGGTCAAACAATTTTTACATTATAAAATCAAATTTATTCTCATAGTGGTTCCTCGGGAAGCATTTGTGGACATGCATTTATATAAAATGTTTACGCATACTTAGAAAACACTCTGTATTACATAATTTAACAATACATAAACATTGTTACAAAAAAGTTTGCTGCGTACAGGATTTATTATTCTATGTATATTCGAAAGTATTGAGATGTTTTACCCCAAATAAAAATATAACAGCAAAACAAATTTAAAAATTCGATGTTATCGTATTTGTAAGAAAACAAATATGAAATATTCAATTCGTCCAAGTTATGAATTTTGCATAAGTTTGGATGACACTGGATTGTCATCAAACAAATAACAAGAATGATTTAAATATTAAAATGCATTAAATTTAGGATGCACTAGAAAACGTTTTATTATTCTGTTCCACAAAGAAATTAACTTAACATATTTTCATTATTGTTTGTAAAAATGCAACAATAAAAGTTAGTTCTACTTTTAAAACAAGCAAAACAAATTTCTTTGTAGTAAATTACAGTCTTTATGGAAGCACTTTTAAATTTTCATTTCATCTTAAAATAAACTTGCCTGAATGCTTTTTAGTATGCACGTACAAATAAGACTAGAGCTTTTTTATATTTTTTGCATTATAAATTATTAGATGTAAACAAAGTGCTTGTGTGCATGTAACACATATATGATTAAGTGCGAAGGACTATCGATTGCGATTGTTTCAGTTGCCTCCTCCTCCACATCTGCCTCTAGAGAGCAAGCGTTGTTCACTAACTCTTCTACCCCACAACCACCACCGTAAGTAAAACTTACCCTAACAAAAGCAAAATTTACATTTTTCACATAAAAAATTGTTCTACTATTTTTAAGCTCATTTTAGTTAAAATTCTTCAACATATCTCTTAATTTAAATTAGTATCAGCATTATTAAAAAAATTCGTTTTAATAGATTACAGAGAGCGCGGAAACATTATAAGATTTGCATAATTTTTATACTCACTTCTTTAATAACCTCTGTCTGAAAAAGGTTATCATTTTTGTAATTGTTTAACAAAATTTACCGCAAATATCCCCCAATTTTCATTTAGTACATTCGGTATATAACAATAAGTATCTTATTCGTTATTTGCACTTCCTTTTTTCTCAGTGGTTTGTCAATATAAAACGTTCATCAAATTTTTCTTAATTGATTTTATATAATATAAAAGTAATCTGCAATACCATTCACGTATTCGATTTTCGTCCAGATTTACTTTATTTTATCTCAGCAAAATGAACATTTTGAAAATATTAATATTTAGTAATATATTTTTATATTACTTTATGCTTTTATACATTACTTTTTAAGGATAATAATAATAAATTGTTGTATAGTGGGTGACACGTCAAATATAAAGTGTAACTAATATTGTCATTAGATAAAACACAAATGTCGGTCAACGGATAAACGTTAATTTGTTATCCCAGTAAAAGGACACTAAATAAATACACTTGATAAAAGCCACAATAAGTAAGTACGAAATTTAATATTCTTAAGAAAACATCATTTTTCTTTGTTGGTCAAAAAATTGATGTAATCTTAAGTTTCTATGAAAGCGGTTGTACTTTATTCATTAAACATTGTTTTTCGCAAAATTATAATATGTCTCAATAAAAGAAGTATAAAAAACAGCTTTGTTCGCTAAAATGGGTACTGGTCAGGATTCAAAAGATATATTCGATAATATTAAATATGTTACTCAGAAGTTAAAAGCATATCAAGGTATTAATATAGGTCAAAATAAGATCAAACTTAAAAATATAACAAACGGGCTACTCGATTGACTAAAGCTGTATTCACATAGGGTATTGTATAGTGATGTGACGAGTCGAATACTTTTTAAACTCGAGTAACTCGAATTCGAAATATTTTCAACTCGAGAATACTCGAGTAATTTTACTCGGCTGCGCGCGCACTTTGTATCATTAATAATTAAAATAACATTAAAAATTATTAAATTTTAATCATTTAATTTTTTTTATATGAGTTGCGAATTGTGAGTATTTGAAAAGGCAAATCAGTTAGTAAAAAACTAATAATAATTTTGCTTTGCTTTGCATTCGTCTCGTTTATAAAATTATTTGTGCTTGTGCAGTTTGCGTGCGCATTTAAAACTCGCCAACTAGAGTTGCACAAAAAAACTACTCGAGTTTTAACCCGAGTAATACTCGAGTCGTCACATCACTAGTATTGTATGTGGATTTGAATTTGGATGGTAGAATTCTTCCAGCAGATTTTTACATAGGCCAACATACCATTCACATTAATTTAAAAGTTTATTATAAAAAATTAATCGAATGTTTACATTTATAGTAACATTTCGTTCTGTATTTGTATATTTTTAAGTTGGCACTAGCACCGTCATGCATCGCCGATTGTCGCTTATAAGAAATCTTCCCCCAGTGTATTGCAAAAGTTAAAAGTTTCTTAACTTTTCCACAGGCGGTTCTACTGTGCAAGAAATTAAGTCTATCTGGACGCTTCTACCTAAGTAAAGCCCAGTTTATCAATCTCTAGTTAGTATCCCAAGTATCTGACATCTGACAAGTAAATTTGAAAGGCCCCAAAAGGTCCTTTTAAAAGGCTTTTAAAATTTACTTGTCAGATAAATTTACATAGGACACCAACTAGAAATTTATAAACTGGGCCTTAAAGCTGTTTAACTCTTACCTATTCTATCATCCAAATACAATCCCCTATGTGAATGTAGCTTTTACCTGGGATCCTAATTTATAGTCATGCAAACAAATTTATATCAGGTGACAAATTAGTTGAAGTTTATTCGTTGTTTACTATCCCAACGATGGCTAGAAATCCATACCGTAAGTAACTATTCGGATTTTACATTACCATTGGTGCCGCCACCATCACTAACAATAACATTACCTCCAAAATTGAGTTTGAAATTATTCCGTGTGGTGGCGTTTTGTTAATGTAAAACGCGAATACCTTTCAGGCAGATACGTTTACTACATAGTTTCAGGGTTAGTACCAAAAAAAGATTTGTATCGCGTTCACACGAATCATTGTCAGTTGGCCGATATTCATTTGGCCGACATTCATTTGGCCGAAATTCAATTGGCCGACACATCATTTGGCCGACAGTCATTTCGCCGAAATTTTATTTTTAGTATTAGATAAAGTGACTATAAAAATAATTTAATAATATGTTAAATTTCTTATATTAACGGTGCGCGCGGATTTTTTGTGCAACTCTGTCACTTGGTTACTGATTTAACGACGTTGAATCTCGCTTTTTTTTTGCAACTCGTCGTAGGTGGATGTGCTGCCAAAATTGACTCTTCCGCGCCGCCGCTCCGCTCCGCGTTGCAGCGCTACAGAGCCATTTTGGCAACACTAAACTCATTAAAAACATCCCTCTAGGGCAGGGGTGGCGAACCTTTATGTATCAACGTGCCATTTTTTCTAAAGAAATGTTTAATGAGGCCATAGACGTGCCATCAGATAATTAAATATAATATTTAATAGTGTATTTTTTGATCGGTGGCGTGCCCAAAATATTGTGTCGCGTGCCATCAATGGCACGCGTGCCATAGGTTCGCCATCCCTGCTCTAGGGTGATCCAACTCGGCACATTGTGCTATTAACAAGGGGTGAATCTCGCTTTTTTTTAAACTTTGGCGGGGGTGGTTGTGTTGCCGAAAAATGGGTCTGTAGCGTGCGGAGAGCAGCGCAGCGTGTATGTACAGTTAATCACTGATTACTGACATAGTTAGTGATTAACTATATCATATAGTTTCTAAAATCGGCTATAAGTGAATATAATCGACAATAATAGACAGAGTACTCATGTTACGTAATGTTAGAAATAGGTATATAAAGACACTTCCACCCGAACGACAAAGAGAATTGTAAAGTCGTTCATGTTTCATGAACCTTCATAATGCACGCTACAAAAACAACCAAAAATATATAATCTTCCTATCAACCTTAATTGAAATTTTTAGTAACTAACTAATAGCGTCTTTTGAAAGTAAATTTAGTGCACACTGGCGATACACCAGAAACATCAGAAACCGGACATTAGTGACTCACAAGGGGAGTCTATAGCTGACGATTTATCAATTTTGAGATAAGAAAATGTTTGAGAATTTATTTTAATAATTTAATGCAATAATTTTAATGGCGAAAATTTTAAGCAAAGAGTAAGCTGGTTGAAGCATTCGACCGACGCGACGCCGGCTTTGTTTACTGCGATTACCGTGCAACTGAAATATAGGGTGTCCCAGTAACACCGCCTATTTGGAGATTTGAAAAAACGTCGTGTTTATTTGAAAAGTTCAAATTTTTTTATTGTAATAAAGAGTGTAGACATGGAGGTTATGTATGGAACACAATATCTGATAAATGGTCGCCTCGTGTCTGAGACACTCGTCAGTTCTTTTGGTGAAATTTTTGATGATATTTTGGCATAGCTCCGGCTCAATTTCATCAATCGCGCGTCGAATCTTGTCTTTCAGTTCAGAAATTGTTCTTGGATTAATGGCATACACCTTTCCTTTAAAAAAAAACCAAAGAAATAAATCCAAGGGCGTCAAATTCACATCGCCGCGGGCCGCGGCGCGAGATAACTCTCTTTTCAAATTTCGTCTTTAACAATTTTATCGTTTCGTTTGCTGTGTGGCAGGTTGCGCCATCCTGCTGAAACCACATATCTTTGAGATCCATTGAAGCAATTTTAGGCCAGAAAAAGTTATGCTTATCATCTCACGTCTCAATTGTTGCTGAGAACGATGGCAAATTGAGGCGGAAGGATTCTGGTCAACACTCTCAATAATTGTTGCAATGATTTCATTACAACGAGCTGCACGAACACGGACAGGTTTCTTTTGGGTTTGAATTGACCCAACTGCCTCAAATTTCGCTATTAATTGGACCACTATACGACAAGAGGGTGCGTTATGGTGACCGAAAAATCAACAACATTTTCGAATCGTCTCTTCAAAAATTTCACTATTTCTGTAGTGGATTTTCACAATTTCTATGCGTTGTGCATCCATATAATTTTCCATAACTAAACCTCAATGTTCACACATAACACCTATCAAAAAACAGCACTCTAAGACTGACACTTAAAAAATGGCGCTAAATTCAAAATAGGCGGTGTTACTGGGACACCCTATACTAAGCAAAGATAAATTAAGAAGTCGACTTATTTAAACATTGCATTTATAAAAGCAAAATTAAAGCATCATGGTCTACAAAAATCCCACTTACGATCGTTGATACATAATATTTTTGGACCAATTTTAACATTCAACACTGCCCATTAGTGTATGTCGATATACACTAGCGAATGTCCAACAAAATATATAATATAAATATTCTCTCGGACTTTCATAGACATATTTGGAGCATATCGACATTTGTCGGTAGTTCTTGACATTCGTCAATTTCGATCATTCACAATAACATAAATATATCCCCTACTTTGTTTCTTCGGTTGATAGAAATTCAATTTTCTGCTTTTGTCTATTGGTTATTATTGTTGTGACCACATTATACAGTTAAGGTTGTAAACTAATAAATGAAGAAAAATTCCTTATACTATTTCAATTTAAAGCTAGCCAAGTTTTATAGTTACATTAAAAATTATTATTATTAATCTGTGGTACCTACTCATTTTTCTTTCTTACTTTTTATTATAAATTAATAATTGTTTCAGTATAGTACTATAAAAATAATGTACAACTTGAATTCCTGGTGTTCAATTTCAATGAAACACAGCATAATAGTATTAGTACTTGTTAAATTATACACAATATTGTAGAATCTAGGTAATATTAAAAAGCAAATTACAAAGACTAAATCCGTCATGTCATATATTTCTTAATTTAAATTTATTATTATTAGAAACAACATAAATATACCTATTCGATATTTTTTTAACTAAACCTCTATGCATTTGAAAAGTGGGCTCTGTAGCTATATTATACCGCAAATACTGTGAACGTAAAACAATAAATTTCCACAGGACCTGCTATACCGAACTACTTTTATTTATTTTCTTTTTAACACAATTTTTTTTGTAATTTTACTTGTTGTGCGAGTTACTTCAAATTAATAATATTAAAGGAAAATATAACTCATAAAGGTGGATCGTTACTTGAATTTGTACTTTCTGGTGCTTCAAAGTAGGGGAAGTAGGAATAAATGTAGACAGCGAGTGAATGTATATTGTAGTGATATGCTCGTCACCCTCTTACTATCCTTCTATTGCTATCATGCTTATATTAATGAAGACAATTCTAAATTGGTGCACCTTGCCTCGACACAAGAATAGTAGTTGTCGTTATCTTGCACTGCACATGAACTCAACAGTACCATATAGACCCACCTTTATTTGTACGTCGAACGTAAACATTACCTTATACCACAAATGGTGCCTTCTTTATCGACCAGGGTTACAATCAAATTTTAAATTACAAATAGGTTAATGTTAACAATGATCTAAGACAATGATGTACAACTTAAAATTAATTGTATTCTAAAATCTAAAGAAACACTTTTAGGTTAACTTGTTTTTACACACGGTATGGTTTGAATGTTAAAAAAATATTAAACAAACAAAAGATAATAAACAAACCTGCAAATTTTTAAACAAATTTCAAAACTACACAATTTTTTTTGTCATCAGTGTTTCTTGAACTTTATTGCCTGGACTATAACGCAAGTGCGCAGCATGCGTTCAAATTCTACATCCGTAAAACTCTGTACCTCTGTACCTATTAAAACTATCGTAATGTCTTTCTTAGTTAAAAATGCTTAGTAAAGACATGGTAAAGACTATTGCAAATATTAGTAGTAATTACTGAAAAACGAATTTCTACTTGATTTTCCAAAGCAAAAGTTCATCAAAGTCGGTATCATAAAATTAATTTAAACCAATTTATATGTAACCAACTGAATAAAGTTTTAAATAAATAAAAATAATAAAAAAGTTTGATAAGAAAAATAACAGAAGTAGTATTGATAAATCATTAAATTCGAACGTTAAAATATAGCACAAAGCATCTAAAACGAGATAAGTTACGTAGCTCACCATTTTTCATGAGCTTTCATAACAAACAAAGTTTATGTAATATACTTTTAATATTTGTATAAAAATATATTTTGTTATTTGTATAACTTTTTTATTATGTACTAACTAGAAGAAAATTAAAATTACTTGCATCATTGATTTTAACATGGCGCCCGTTTATTAACAGATAGTAATTAACTACATATGCAAAGGATTTAATATTTGATGAGAATTAAATAAGAATAAATTGGATCTTTATTATCCGCTGTAAATATTTTCCTCGTTACTTTCTGAACGACAAATTAATAATGTTAAGGTTTAAGGTACCATCACAGTAAAAGCAGGCAGCCTGCTTACTAAAAATTATCGGTACCAACAGTCGGCGCTAAACTTCCAAAAGATCTGTTCACAGTAAACGCTGGTTAAAGTAGGTTTTGCCTGCGTCTTATTAACTATTATTGGAATATTGAAATATAACAAGCAGCGTAGCATCTATCTTTGTTTTTGCTGCGTATTACAAAACTAAATTTCAATACTTTTCAACAACTTGATGGCGTCATCGAAGGCACCAGAATGTCGGCTATAATTTATAAAATGTGTAATGAAATGTATACATAATTATTGGATTACTGGAAGTAAATTACATTAGGTAGGTACTTAAAATTTACAAGGTACAAATGAATTAAATCTATAGGTAATTAAAAGTGAAAAATATGAAATCAATATTTTGCACTTGAATATTTAGAAGACAATAAATATTATAAAATAATTTGGGATTTGTTGCTCTTAAATTCCTAATAAAATATCTCGTCGGTACCTAATTAAAACTCAAACATCATGTTTTCATTTAAGCCACCTTAGTTAAAATTTTATCTTGTTTAGTTACCGACGATAATATATTTAAATTTAAGAATATTAAAAATTATGGCATTACAAATTGTGTCATATTTATGGAAAATGTGATTATTCCAAATTTGAGAAAATACCACTAGAATTTAAAACACGTTCGTATGTTATGTACAGGATGTGCATAACAAAAGATAGCGAATTCTGGTTTTCGCCATTGAGTTTTTCTCAAAAAAGGCGATCGAGGATGCGCCATCCGTTTTTCGATATCTGCATAGTTACCGATTTCCCCATAAGAAACATCAAAATTGAGCCACCCTATAACGAATTTTAGTTCTGTTGCATAAACTTCTCCACAAATAATTACTCAAATATTCTGAGTACGGCTCAGACTTAGTTTTCTAGCGATATTTTAATATCTGCTACAAGTTACTGACCTTGGATTTTACATTTGGTTAGGGCTGTCATGTGATACGCGCTTGGAGGTAGAAGGGACACGAGGTAACGGGATTGAGTGCCTGGCAATCATAGAAAACGGTCGAGAGAATATTTAAGTGCGTAAAAACCTCATTTTTGGCGGAAATCTTTGGGTGACGTCAGTGAATTTTATACCATTGTGATCAGTAATTTTTGGCCGTCCTGTATGTGCTTTTGGGCCACCACCGGTGCAATACAGGAGCTATTTCAATTCCACATGTGGCAGACGCTAACGTGCTCACGCGCATTTCTCTCGACGCCGGCATTTTCTGAATCGTTTCAGCGATCTCACTCGACAAGGCTCGATTCTTTGTTGACAAACAAAGGACCAACAATTAACTTTTTGGGGTTATTGGTCAACCGTTTACATTTAACAACAACCTTTACATCTAACGAAGAGGTCCAATTCTATTACTATATCACTCCAACCGTTCCAGCAACTGTATCTGCACTTTCTTGTAATCAACGCCAGCTTAAAAAGTGCGTCTGGAGCCGCGAAGATATCCAGGTGCTTCTGTGTTAATCAATACGAATGCCAGTCCTCCTTCAGCTAGAGGACACGTCGGTCGCAAGTGGCATACTTGTCACCATTTTAAGATCTTCCAAGAGCTCTTGGGGTAAGTTATTATTTTCTGTATCCATTTTGTGTCTGACATGTGTTGTTGTCAACACCATTATTAATATAGTACTGTGTATTTGTATTTGTTGTTACGAACACCTGTTGTTTTATAGTCAAGTCAGTGAGCTGTGTTTTTTTAACAACCGGCAGGATCGGTTGCCATTGTCTGTAAGCAGAAAGCACTTCTCTAATTTTGTTATTTACCATCATTATACACTTGTTAAGATTACTGTGTTTTTTCTACCCCTGGCTACAGAGTTTATTTCAGAACCTACGGTCCCCGCTTTCCACACGAATTGCGAGCGAGCCTACATTTACCATCGTGGCCAACAAAACCTGAGAGTTTCTCGGGATTGTTTCGAGCGCGGCGCTCCGATTGGGTTAACTCTCCCATTAGGGGATACCTTTCAGAGGGTGGCGTTAGTGACAACCCTGTACTTCGAATTTGTAAAAATGTTTTCTGTAAAAAGCATCAAGAATTTTTGATGGGTGTACAATGTACATTATACATTTTTATTGAGCATTTTCTTCATATTCAATAATAATGGAATATAACAGAATTTCATATTATAAATGGACACCCCAATGAATGTAGTAATTGATATGAAATAATACAAGTAAACCTGTCCCATTTTCCTAATCCATAATACTGTTTACCATCGGGATGAAAATCTTAAATTTCGTAATACGAGTACCTACTTCTAATTTAAATTAGAAATTTCGATTAGAAAATCAACTTTAAACTATGAATATAAATGCTATCAAGCTATTTTAGAATTTTCTTTGCAAATAGACGACACAAAATTGATTAAATTTTATGTTTTTATGTAATACAACGTAACTATAACGTCTTCTAACCAACTGACTTAATAATAAAGTAAATTTTGCTCATTATTCAGAAGCTTTTATGTAGGGTTCTTATACTATAGTAAATTATTACAATCAACGATGTATCTTCCAGAAACTTATTTGAGTAATAATATTTAGTGTAGTCGACACTCTTTCAAACTACTCGTAACCAGGGCTCGTAACATAAATAAAAGGATATAAGTTTTCATAAATTTATTAGCACAAAACATACATTCGCCTCGAGCGGTAGATAACTACGTACTCTTCGAGCGATAGCTAACTACTTACTACTTCTTAACTAATAGGTGCGCTACAATAAGGGAGTCATGCGCGCCTTCTTACATACATCGACTATAATTCGGCAATCCTGACTCTGATTGTCCTCAATCAATGTAGGTACTTACTGAAATTAACAAAAAAAGCTTAATTCTAAGTTTACAAATTTTCTTAAATTAACAATAAAATATTAAGTATGTGTTACTTCAGGTAACCACGGTTTCATATTCTCGGGTGAGCATACACCTTCGTATGGCAACTGAGTTAACTGTTGACCTTCGGGGTCAATTACTACGTAACGATCATGATCTAAAATTTGTTTGATAACATACGGACCTCTATAGCGGGGCAATAATTTTTTATTAACTCCTGGAGTTACATCGACATTTTTAATAACAACATAATCGCCCATATTATACTGAATAGGAGTTTTATGTTTTTTGTTATAATAAGTTTCGTTATACTTATTTGCTAACTCAATCTGCTTAACAGCACCTTCTCTAAGTTTTATAAGATCCCTTTCAATGGTACCCTGTGATTCCAATTCACTTCGTAAATTGTCACCTATCGAACCTAACTGATTAATCCCAAATAATAATCGGGATGGGGTTTCTCCCGTCGCTCGGTTTACTGAATTGTTAATTGCAAATTCAACATCCGTAATCGCGCGATCCCATTCTTTTGGTGAATCACATAATTTTGCCAAAATAGGAGTTAAAGATCTATTAATCCTTTCGATTTGACCGTTCGCGTGTGGGGTTCCAGTAGCAATTAATACGTGTTTAATTTGCTCCTGTTGCATAAATTCCTCAAATTTCTTTGACGTAAAGGCGCTACCACGGTCGGATACAATTCGTAATGGTTTGCTGTAATTAATAAAATAACTTTTTAAATGTTTTATGACATCTTCTGTGTCCGTACTTTTGCTAACATAAAATTTAACGAATTTAGTAAATGCATCAATTATTTCGAAAACATATTTTTTGTTATACCTGGTTCTTTCCAGGGGTCCATAATGGTCTATGTGTATGCATTGAAATGGAATATTTCCCTTATCAATTACATGTAACTTTCCCTCGATTTTGTTTGGATTCCCAGAAAAAGTTATACACTTTAAACAATTTTTAATGAATGAGCAAACTTTCTTTCTAACCATTGGAAACCAATATGCTCGCAATAAGTATTCCAATGTTTTGTCTAAGGCTTGGTGTCCTATTGCTTCATGACTATTTCTAATTATAGCATTTTCCATGCTATCAGGGACATAAAATAATAGCTTATCTTTTTGTTTCCTGTAAACTAACCCGTTACACATTTCAAAATGCTTATCGTTCTGTTTCTGTAACTTAATCTTAAGTGCTTGAATTTCTTTATCAACACCTTGCAAAATTGACAAATTTCTATCTAAACTATTTTCAGAGATTATAAAAATGCTATTTTGACGACTTAAAGCGTCTGCATGTCGCATTCTTTCACTTGACCTATGCTCTAACGTGTAATCATAATTTAATAAAATTAGTGACCATCTTAATATTCTTGGATTAACCTCTTTTTTCTCTAATGTTTGTTTTAAACTGTTGCAATCGGTTATGATTTTAAATGGAATTCCTTGTAAATATACTCTGAATCGTTCTAAGGAATAAATTATGGCAAGTGCCTCCAACTCGAAACTATGGTATTTTGATTCCGCGTCAGAAGTTCTTTTACTAAAATAACTAATTGGGTGAAATTTCCCGTTAGGTTGCTTTTGCATCATTAATGAACCAAATCCAGAAGAACTGGCATCACAATGCAATTCGGTTTCTGCTTTAGGAGAATAAATAGCTAATAATGGTTCAGACGCTAAAATCTGCTTTAGCTCTTCAAAACATAATAATTCCTGTTCACTCCATTTAAATTCGACTTTGGTCTTTAGTAAGTCGTATAAGGGTTTAGCAACATTTGCAAAATCGTAAATGAATTTTCTAAAATATGATATGAGACCTAAAAAACTGTGTAGTTGCTTAAAAGTTGTTGGAATCGGATATTCCACAACGGCGCTAATGTTTTCGGTAGTTGGACGTATTCCATTGGCATTAATTAAATAACCCAAGTAATTTATTTCCGTTTGTAAAAACGTACATTTTGCAAACTTCAATTCTAATTTATTTGAAACTAAAATTTTTAACACATCAATTAAAATATTTAAATTTTCCGTTATTGTCTGAGTGGCTATCAATATGTCATCTAAATAAATCATAATACTGTTTTTCGCTAATAATTCCCTAAATGCTGAATTAATAAATCGCATAAAAAAAGATGGACCATTTGTCAGACCAAAAGGAAGTTTTGTATATTCAAATTGACCCATAAAAGTGCTAAATGAGGTGTACTGAATCGAATCTTTATGTAACTGAATATGATGGAATGCATCCTTCATATCAAGTCGCGTAAAATAATTTTTGCCGCGTAAGCTGTCTATCTGATCGTCAATTCTTGGAATGGGAAAATTGTCTCGTAATGTTATCTTGTTCAACTCGCGATAGTCAACTGCCATTCGAAGGTCGCCCGACTTCTTTTTAACCAATACAATAGGACTACTGTATTGTGAATCGCTTGGTCTAACTATACCTCGTTTTTGTAAATCGTTAATAATAACACTAACCGATTCTTTTTCGCCATAAGAAAGTCGTCTCGGATTACGATAAAATGGTTGATGATTCGCTTTAACAATTAATTTCATTTCTAAATTTGTAACTGGCTCACTAGGCCTCTCAGCATTTACATAATACTGGTCCATAATTTGTCTAATGTTGTTTTGGTCTTCCCAACCAATATCAGCGTTAATATCTAAAGACTCAATTAAATCAGGTTCTTCAACAGTTATACTCAAAATTTCGGGTATTTCTAAATTGCTTACTTCTAAAACCTTACTTCTAATTTTGACAGGGATTTCGAATTTTATGTCGATACTCTCATCGGCCACAAAATCTCTGCCTAACAAACAATTAAAGGCCATGGTACCTGCTGGTACGACATAAAAATTGATATCCACATTGCAATTTTCTGCTTGCACTGTTTGCCTTAATTGACCAATAATTTTTATTTTACTTTTGTTGATTCCCTGAAGTTGTAATTGGTTTTCATAAGGGGCAATAACAACATTCAATGGAATAACTTTATCAACTAATAAAGAAACTGGACTCCCTGTATCAATAACAGCATTTACAAAAGAGTCACATTTACTTAATTTTGCTAAAATTTCATAACATGGTATCAAAGTATGCTTACATTCCTCTACCACTAAAGCTGTTGATTCCGTTTTGATCTTCGGACAATCGGCTTTCCTATGCTCCTTGCTGCCACAGACATAACAAGAGCCTCTCTCTCGTTTTGGTTGTTTGCATGCTGAAGCGTAGTGCCCTAAATTGTTACAATTAAAACACCTTAATTTTGATTGCACTTCACTTTTTTCTAAATTTTTAACACTGGTCGAACTAGTTGTTGCGGTATTTGACTGTTGACCCGGTTCACCTTTCACCGACACGTTCCTCAAATACTGTGGTTGACTAGTTGTTTTCGACTGAATTTTCTTGAACACCATAAGTTTCTCTCTGAATTCTCGTAAATTTCTTGCTCCATATAGCATCGTCTTGTGATTTGCAGAATTTTCCGGCAACCCATCAATTATATATTGCATTAAGGCCTCGTCGTCGATTTTCCCTCGGTTGGCCATTTCCTTCATGATTAAAAAGTATTCTTGCGGCGACTCCTCCTTTTTTATCTTACGCCTCGACAACATTTGATGAAGCTCCGCGCTATTTACCTTTTTCGAAAACTCTTCCAACAATAATTTCTTTAATTTTTTCCAGGTAGTAGCACCTACTTCACTCCTAATAAATAACGTTGCAATTCCTTTTAGTGATTTCTTCGCGAAAATAAGCTTTTGCAAATCGCTCCAATTGTACAGAATCGCGTTTTCTTCGAAGTCGGCTACCCATTTTTCAATCGGATAATTATCTTCTCCGTTGAAAGAACGAATAGTTTCTTCTACATCTTTGAACGATATAGTAAATTTTGGTGCCACCAATCTGGCCGAAGCATTTGATCTAACACTGATGTTGTCATCTTCTGCTTCCGATAATTCTAATTCGTCTTCATCTTCGTCTAATTCGGTTGGTTCCAGTGATTTTATGTCACTTAACGCCTTGCATAACCTTCTACTAATTTGCTTAACCGTTCCCACATAATCAATGTTTAAAATGTTACAAATTGATGTTAAATCTCCCAACAACATGCCAGAAACTTCGTCGACTTTGTCATCGAATTCCTGCGTGCCTTCCATAATTTCAAAACCCTTAAATTCGCGTAATCGCTGACGATTTTTTCTGTCCCCAGCTGTTCCATAAATTAACTCGTGAAATACCCTAATGACCTTCACTGATGCGGTCTTGATATTTTCTTTCACAAAATCAATCTGTCCTAAGTTTTCCATAATTGAGCAATATTTTTAAAACGTAAATAATTTATCACTCACTAACATAAAGGTTGTCCATAAAGTTCGTTCATAAAGTCAATTTTTTCATAAAGTTCATAAAGTTTGTTCATAAATTTCTTAATCACTAAGTTTGTTCATAAAGTTCTTAATCACTAACCGTCACTAACATAAAGTTTTTCTCCACTAACATAAAGTTTATTCATAAAAGGCTTCTTGCAGTATCGCACTTGGTATATCCATTTGGTATATCCCACTTCTGAAATCTGTAGTCGACACTCTTTCAAACTACTCGTAACCAGGGCTCGTAACATAAATAAAAGGATATAAGTTTTCATAAATTTATTAGCACAAAACATACATTCGCCTCGAGCGGTAGATAACTACGTACTCTTCGAGCGATAGCTAACTACTTACTACTTCTTAACTAATAGGTGCGCTACAATAAGGGAGTCATGCGCGCCTTCTTACATACATCGACTATATTAGGTACCTACCTACTTTAAAAATTAAATTTTAATTTAATTTAAGCGAAATATTAATTCAAATTTGTATTTTGAAATACTTGGTTTGATCATAGTTGATCGAAGGGGGTATTGATGTTCAACTTGTCGGCGTTCACTCATGTTAGCAAAATTATGATATCTAGTGCTTCGGGTAGGCAGGGCTAACCGTTTAGCTAAAGCCAATACAATAGGCGTATTTTCGCGAGGCATAAAAGTTAACCAAAAGTGACAAAACTAACCGGTGTCATTTTTGCGACGAACGGTTAGAGGGGAGGTAGTTTTTGGTTAAAAAGTTACCCAACCAAAGTTAACCAAAGACGACCGCTCAAAATCAGTGGTTACTTTTTGCAGTTGCTTTGCTAGTACAAATGTGCGCCACAATTTAAATTTTAAAATTAGAAGTGGTTCTAAACGTTCTAAAGACGAGGATTTGAGGTTATGTTAAATTAGAAATTGTGGTGGGGGACTAACCAAAGTTGACCAAAAGTAACCGAGAGGTACTAACCGGGATCCTCGCGAAAATATGCTTAATGTCGTCGAATATGCCAATTTTTGTATTTTGACCTTTTTAGCCTGAATTATGAATGATCCACCAAATTTGTGTTTTATACTTCCTTTAATATACCCTTTACTAATTTAACTGATGGTATAACCTTGGGGTAACTTACAACGTGATTAGCCCATATAATATATTTAACCCTAGATTAAACAGATGTTTATAAAAGCGGACCTAAGTAATGAGGACAAAACTAATAAAACAAACAAATGGTTAGCGTAAATGTACACATTGTGATGATAAAAACGAATAAGAGATTCGGGATTGAACATTATTGTCAAAAAAAGGTGTGCAAGCGAACACTTAACGTTGTAAGAATAGATCTTGTTTACATTTAAAGCCAACTTGTTACCATTACACATTACATGTACACAATATTTTGTTTCTATTAAGTGATTTGTGCGGTCGTTTTTGTTGAAAGTTTGATAAACCTACAAGAAAGAGTAATTAGTGCAAAAAATTTCAAATTTACCGCCAAAAACAGTTACATCCTATTATTTTATGTGTTTTTTGAAAATCCTAGGGAATTTTTCGATTTTGATGATAAGAGGTTAAGAAGGATGATTGAGTCTTCCGGTCGTGGACGTTCAGCGAGACAGTCTTGAAATTACGAGACGTCGAAGTTAAATTCATGAATTTCACGTTTTATTCTCTGGAACGAAGTTTTCGATCCAGAGAGCCTTTTCAAGCGATTAAATAGTGTTTTCCTTGATTCGGGATATCCGAATTACTTTACAAGGTAGGAAGATAGTGTTAATTTTCCAAAACGACGCCATTAATGCACGTATGTAGATATCACTCAAATTGGTTTTTATTTGATGAAAATTGTGGTCATTCAGTATCGAATCTCGTTTATATTGGTTAATACAAGACGGGTTGCATATGGTCTGCTACTGAACAAATTTCCGAGGGCGTCATTCTAAGCAGCGGTTCCCAAACAAACAACTTATTGGTTCGTCAAAACTTTTATTATTAAATTATTATTTTGTACAAATATTGATTGCGCCACACGAATTACCACTGATTTGATCAGTTCGCCATTTAGCAAAATTGATATTAAATGTAATGGTGGTCTGATACAATCACACAAACCGACATATACGGCTATAGGACTATTTGTGGTCCAAGTAACAAGATTAAATTTTTACATTTTATGTTCAAAATTATTAAACAGTATAAAATTTCCCTAGTCTCAATTGAATTTTAGAATCTAGGCTTCCCTGTAGAAATACATAGTTTAAAATTTGCTCTACCGACAAGAAGCTGTCGGAACTGGACTTGTGAGTGCTCGAAACATCACAAGTACCTCGGTTTCCGAGTGAGGGGCTGTGCAGTTGATTTTAGAACACCACAATAAGATTAAATAATGATATGTTAGAATGTTAGATGGATAACAAAAAATTCGTTATTTATGTAAAAATATCCTCTATAAGGTTAATACTTAAGTAGATAAGTAATGTCTTGTAATAGGGAAAAATGCAGCATGTTATACCTACAGTAAAACATTTTTGCTATTTTTTTCAATTTTCCTGAATATGGGACGGTACACCTACTTTTATATCATCTTTAAATTTCTATAAAACTGAAGTTATTGGTTCCATAAGTACTAAAATGAGTAGCACAGAATGTCAAGTTTATAGAAATATATGAAAATATAAGCTTTTATTATTATTTACAGAGTAATAAAAGTTTAAAAAATGCTTGTAGATCGCTATTTTATGTGTAACACTACAAATATTGAAAACAAACATTTTAACCTGTCACGTTTTCTCAATGTTATCTCTATGTACATAATATCGTAATAGCATTGTGCAGAACCAAAAAAGTGCAGATTTAGCGTTTTATATTAATTTGTACTTCTCTTGAGTTAGAACCATAAAAAATAAATAATTTAAAAAAAATTATCCTTGTTCCATTAATACTTCAATATCTCACTTCTGAAATTCATTAATTGAACTTAATTGAGATGGTAGAACTATTTGTACGTCTGCATTCGAATATCGTTATATCACATCTGTACCACCGTCTTATTCGAAATTATTGATTTTAATTTTAAAAATTATTAATAAGTAATCGGCGAACTATGAAATTACAGAAAATTTTTTCTTAAAAACTAATTTACTATATCCAGCAGTGGAAGTGTAAATACTACAGTTTTAATTATTTATTATACTATGTCATCGAACGCATTGTTTTTAACATATTTCCCATACACATATTTGATGTCGTGTTAATTTTGGATAAGGAACAACCAAAATTTTGTAAAGGAGAAAATTTATTGTAAAAATTTAAATTTGAATTTTGTGGCGGTTCGATGTCGCTGTGGAGCGCAGGTTCCAGAGAGCGAGCAGTAAAGAAGAAGACTTGCGTACGCCGTCCAAGTCGTGGACGGTCGACATTTTGATTTTGTATGAGAGTTAAATTGTAAAATTGATTTATTTTTGAAAATTAAAATAGTAAAAATTTTTGATTCAGAGAATAATAAATACGATTAATTTTGAAAAGCGGTGCGTTTGTTTTAGAAACCATTAGTTCTATTTTAGAGACCATTGTTTTGGAAAAATTTGGAACAAAATTAGAAATTTGTTTGAATAGAAGGTCACGCGTTAGGAGTGATAACGATACCACTGGCTAGTCGTGGCGTATGCATGTGATAGACCCGTCCGATTGAAAATTAGGAAATTATAGTTCAGGAAGCGTAATTATTTTGAATACATTTAAAATTTATAAGGGTAGTTTATAACATTGCATCACATATTTAAAATATTTAAATTTTAATATGCAATGATATAATAAAGAGTAGATGAGAAATTTTACTCTTTTTAATCAAATAAATGTATTTACTAATTTATTAGTGCATATTGAAAGAGTACAATTTACTAAGTGCATTTGATCATCGGTATAGCAATTAGTTACAGTCCATTTCAGTAAAATAAATCTAACTATTAGTAGAACAAAACCAACAGATAAATGTTACCATAATATAAAAAAGTAATTCAATGTTCTTTCCAGTATTTCATACAGAGATAGTTCAAATAGAACTATACCTCCTTTTTTTATAAACGTTTTGGACTACTTAATTTAACATCAAAGTCAGATCAATTTCCAGTTCAAACCCTTTAATACCGAAATGAGCAGCTGCTCCTAATCGGGCAGCGTGCTGAATACATATATGCAAATAAATTTTGTTTTGTCGGGTTTTTCCCTTAATATTAACTTTTCATTCATAAACTAACCATTATAAATTAGTACATTTTATAGGTAAACTTTAAATTTTTCAACTTTGAAGATCATCTAATTTGAAAAAGTACTATATCAATAGCTTAGGATGTTGTAGATGAGGGTTACACTAACTTAATCATGAGAAACTAAATGTTTGTTATGTTTCAGAGCAGCCACCGAGTAAACCTTGTTGCAATAATCATGGGCACAACAAAAAGTCGTCAATTAAACCTACTGAGAAACACCATGAAGATCACACTGTACTTCCAGGAGTGGTCATAGACTGGGGACATGGTTGGGGATGGGGTCAAGCAGCTTGGGCCACCCAGGCTGCGTATAATCATGATGCCGCCATCAGCACAGCACTTTACTGTCATACAGCTGACGATTATGCTGTGAGTGGATACGATGAAGTTGATTGGAGCGCCTTTGGAGACTTTTGTTTCTGAGCGAATATAAAGAATAAAATTTACAAAACACTTTGGTATCTTTTTGCTATAAAAATTAATAGTCATCCATACTACTTAAGTTAGTGCAAAATAAAAAGAATTCCGAAAACAAATAAAATCAAAGGTTTTTCAAGTTTATGGGAATAAAATTGAACACCATATTTTCGATTCTACAAGCAATTTATAGTGATGATAAGTTTAAAGTTAAGTCCATTTTTGATTGAAACTTAACTGTAACGGAGAGTAACTTCAAATTTTAACAGCTCGGAAAAAGAGTAGGTAATGAAACAATTTAGCTTAATTTTTACTTATATTTTAACAATTTTCAAAGATTTACTACAGATACGCACATATTTGCATTTTTATCCAACAAAGGATTAGCATTATTAATCGATTTTCGAAATCTATACTTGCGGCTCTGCGTTCCAGTAGTAATTCTACAGTATGATTGAAAAGTGCCATGCCTTGTTTGTTAATTAATAGAAACCAAATCTGTATACCTACTAAACAACAGCCATTGTACCTATTAATGTTGATAATTTCAGAAGTAAATAATGTATTGAGAAATTGACCAATATTTGTGAAATTCCTGTAGAGACACATTGGTACTTTTCAATCACTCAAAAATACAAATTTAATAATTTTTTAAGATGTTAATACTTATTGTTTAATTAGTATAGAGAACTAAAGATGGTGTTGTCTATTAATTATTAAAAATCTTTATAAGTAGTATCTAAACAAATAGCCTAAACCACTAGTAGACTGATGTATAAATAAACCTATTTATAAATTATATAAGTGTATAGAACTACTATATTTCCACTGCCAATTAGATAAACATAAAACATTTTTACAGTGGTGCATAATTTCAAAAGTAAGTAATTTACCCGCTAAAAATATTATCAAAGGTAACTCTTCAAAGAACTTAAAGAAATTAACCTAACCTAAATTTCGATTGAAATGCTGTTACTGCAACATTTCTAATTGTTAGTTTGCAATAAACTGTAAGTAATAAAACTAATAAAAAAAAAGTAAATAAAATCTTATTTAACAATTGTGTACTATAATAAAAATAATTAATTACTTTTGAAATTAGAGGCATATAAATTAATATTAAATACCTAACAGTATTGAGCAACCTTTAGAATATAATAATGAATGTGTAGCGAATTAAGTGTTACATACCTATATTAATAAATACAGATAAAAGTAATAAATGTTTATAGGAGTAGCTAAATAAGGAATATAGCTGAATAGAAAATATTGCTAAAAATTTGTTCTTAAATGGATGATTATATCATAAACTCAAATTTGGTGACCTTCCATTTTTCCAATGCAAATGCTATAAGTAAGAAATATTATTATTTTATTAAAAAGGTAATAAAATAGTTAAAACAATTTTATTAGCAATAAAGTTGTCAAAATTGTGGTAAATAAATATAAATCGTCGATATATTATTTTTGGTTTAGTTTTTCATATTTCATAAGTTATTTTGAGCTATAAATTGATTATATTTATGTCTAAACTACAGCAATATTTTCATTGCAATGTGTCTAAATTAAAATTTATGAAAATTGTAAGCCAAACTCCAACCCTAACTTAGTAATGTTGCTAGAAAGCAACTTTGTATGACTGCTATACGAACATATCATAAAACTAACTTTTAAACAAAATAGAACTTTTTAATAAGTTTACATTCTTTATTTGCATTTAAGTGCATCAACTAATATTTACTACATAGTACCTTTGAATGTACATTTTTATTTTTGTTTGCTCTAAGTATTTTATTATGTTGGGTTGGATATTTTATTCTTTTTTATTGACCCAACCAGCGACTGAGAAATTAAAACCCAGAACTACTTATTCGTAGTCGCTTACGTTTCACTCAATACCATGACTGGGTTAAGTTCATATTTTATTTCTTTTGTAACTGAAGTTCTCTCCAGACTTCCTGACCGGGCTCGCTTGACTCTCGGTGTAAAGGGGCCTACAGACGACAAACATGGTATACAACATCGACTACAACATGCCATGTTGAAGTCCATGTTGTCCGTCTGTGGGCATGTTGGTGGTTTACTTTTCATGTTTTATTCCATGTCACCAACATGCTTTTTAACTTCCCATGTTAAAAGCGCTCGAAGCCCTCGAAGACCCCAAGCTGTGAGCAGGTAGCTGCTGCATTTTTCTAGTTTTACTATGGATTTTGCAAGATCAAAAAATTTTGATATTTTGTGCAACATATGTAGGCGGAACGTCGTACCGACAAAGAGAAAACACATTCACGCATGTTACCGTTTGTAAATTTCTTGTTTGCAGAAAGTAAAAAATTAACGAAAATATCATAAATTTGTTTTTTCGACAGTTTTGGTTTTATAAAATATTCATTTGGGTCACCGTAACATGAAACTTTATCTACCTAAACTTACGAGATATCGGTGGAAGGAGTAATCCAAATAAAGCATTTCATTTTTAATTTCTGTGTATCTATATTATAATAAAAATATTCAATTTAAGCTAATTTTGATTGTTGGATTTTGATTAATTTTGAATGTTGGATTTTGATATTGGTTCACTAGTTTCACTACTGAAAACCAATAGTTTTTCAATTATTATTAAAATTTCCTTGTTGCATCACAAAATTCAAAACCAGCCACCCCTAGTTTTCAAATTTTCCGATATAAAACAAATGATACAATCCTCGAAAGTGATTTATTATAATTTGGTTGCAAACATCTCTCTTCGTCTGTGGCAACAGCCATTAGCACGCTTCACAACATGGTTGCACACTATGTCTCTCGTTTGTGGGGGCCTTAACATCCACATGCTCTGACCGGGTCTGACGTTGCTATATACACCAGGTCCGGTTAGATCGTTGCTTACATACCAAACCTACTGATTACACAGTAAAAGCAGATTTCCTGTTCGGTTTACCCGCTTCGTTCTTTAGATTGAAAAATCTGTCCGGTTGCTACTCTGGAAACAGCTTAACGCTTTGACTAGGCGTTCTTCCACAGTGAAGGCAGGTTTACCGGTGCCGGCATACCATCTTGATCTCCCTCCAATGTTATTAATGTAACCGAACACAAACTAAGGTGGCAATCGGAGAGATAATTCAATACAAAGACCGAAGCAGATAAACTGGATCGGAAAATAGTGTTCACTATGTGGATATCTTTACTTATATAATATCGGACTCGATCCTCTAGGCGGTCAGGCGGACGAAGTCAAGACGTTTGGAGAGGTCTCCGATGCAGCTTGTTATTACAATACATACAGTTGTACTCTTGGAAATTTGAGATTCAAAATACTTTGTTATTAACAGTAAAACCAATTAATTACATTTATAACTTTATCTGCAAGTAAATTAAATTCATAGATACATTTCCAACAAATAACTAAATCTGGAACCAGGTGTCTATAACAATAAGAACGAAGTCATTTTTAATGTAAAAATTATTTATCTTCAGTTTTCATTACGAATTAACTACTACAAACGAATTGGTAAAATTTGTAATGGGTTTTCAAAAAATTATGACTATAATTAATATTCTCGACTTATTTTGGAATTTTTGTATTAAATTAAATCTACTAGTTTAAAAATTAGTTTTATGTTATTAGTAACTGCTTTGATAATTATTATAGTGTGTTAGTGAATATTTTTAATATTTTTACACCTTACAGATAGTTTATATACGAGTTTTATCTTTGTTACAATTTTTATTAAAATTTTTATATATTGAAATATAATATAACTCAATTGAATATATAGAAAATTGATAAAATATTGAACGCAATTTTTTAGATGAATCTTATAAAAATTTAAATCGACAATCGTCCAATTGTTATAATATTGTATGTTATGTCTAATATTTCTAACACTTGTGTTGTTATACCTAAAAGGGCTTTAGACTGGTCATATTTATACAATTATATAAGTAAATGTGTATGTACTATGTATGTATTTATATAATATAGATAATACTACCCAAGTTATGTATGTAAACATAATGCCCAAATGTGCTATACAGTACTTCTGATACCTGTACTTAAGACCTAAAATGTAATAAAATGCACAAAAAGCAATAAATCATTTTTAGCCTTTTTTCACGCAAAGAAAATTTTGAGTTTATAGCAGTTGCAGTAGTTAAAACTAATGTGAAAAATATATTAAATTCAAAAATTGTGTAGGTATAACATACACTTTAAAAAAAGTTTAAGAAGCTGCAGTTCATTTGAGTAAAACAACGAGTTGAAATTAAGCGCTATTCATAGAAACTAAAGTCCAAAGTATTAATGGCGTTCACATAGAGATTTTTGTCTTGCTTTGCTTAGGTAGAAGGCAAGAGCCAATCAGGTAGAAGTATTTTCTTCTATGCATTTCAATGCTTAAAATTACTGTTGCTTTGCTGAGGTCTTGTGAAAGCTTGCGGGGTTCAAGCTTTTTGGCAAGACAACACAAGACTACCGAGAAAGGACCAATGAACTTGGACATTAATACACTTTTGCAAACGATGGTATCAATTTGCAAAACATTTTATCCACTCTAAAGCTGACACCTCAGAAACCAATGTTTGAAATGTTTCAATAATACTCAAATGGTGGACTCTTGTTTATTTTCGGATTCTTACTAATAAATTCAAATTTCATCCCCAATAAAGATGTATTGTACACCAAATTTGAAGGACCTCCGTTAAATTTCTTGAGCATTTATTTGCACCATTTGACACCACTTTGTTTTTGAATTTTTAAGCTTCTGTCAAATTATGTGGGATCCAGCGACAGCAACATTTCCATACTTCTAAAGGATCATACAAATTCGTGTCTATTGCTTTCATGTCAATACCTATAGATGCCTGAATCTCTCGATATGCCAATGCCAATCTCGCTCCATCATTTCCCGTACAGCAGTAACATTAGTGGCAACAACAGAAGTTATTGGACTACCGATATCGGCCAAGAGACCAATCAATCGCCAAAATGAGACATTAGACGACCCGGAAATGAGTTTTTATTGCTACAAATTCATGAATTGGGACTGGAGAACATGTGGTTTCAATACGACAATGCAACCTCACACACAGCTAGCGCGACAGTGGACATTTTGAAGGATGCGTTTTCGGGTCGACTAATGTACTGAAATATAATTCTTTTTATGGGGTATTTTTAAGTCACGGGTCTATGTGAACAAACCACAGACCTGCAAGCTCTCAAAGAGAATATTCGACAAGAGTGCGAGATCTTATCGCCCGGAGTTCTCGCCAGAACGATTGACAATGCGATAAAAAGATCCGAAATGGTCATCAACAATGGCGACTCCCACTTGACCGATATCATCTTCAAAAAGTAATGGAAAAAAACTTATAGGTCCAAATAAACATTTAAAAAAAATTATGTAATTATGTCGTTTCATTTTAAAGATATAGCAAAACAACATCGAGTGACTGATTTTGGGTCATCTTGTATAAACAGTACTCTTGGATGGTGCTTTATTTTCAAAAACCAAAAGAAGCCGATAAATGGATTGTTTTGGCGTTAGACCACATTTAAAATCATAAAAAATCATGTACGAAATTTTTCACACAAAAATTCCATTTTCCTGCACAATTACTTTCTTTAAAATGGTGTGTAAACAAAACTTGTTTACTAAGGATGAACTGTCAACTGAATTATTGTTAAAAATGTCAAATTTTACGAATATGATAGTTAAAAGAACCTGCCTTCACTAGAAATACTAGATTCCGGAAACTTTCCCAGCAACCCACATAATACTATTAAATAATTCATATTATTACTATAAAGTAGAGAGACGGTCGGAGCATAGTGGTCACGCGAGTTGACTATGAACGCTAAATGCCCGGTTCGAATCCGGGTGAAGTAAGAACTTTATTCTGGCCGTCTCTCTGGTCCTCCAGGTTGGGGGGTCGGGGCGATGGGCTAGCTCCTCATCACCTGTAAAGAAAACTAAAAAGCTTTAAACCATGACCAAGCCTCGCAAGAGACTTGGGAAATGGGAACGGATAAACAATTACTATTTGTAGGCTTGATGTGTTGTGAGGTGTTTATTTACCTTGCAATGCAAAAAGCAGCCCGAAATATATATAAGTAGGAATATGTAACATAAATAACAAAAGAAATAAATTAAATAAAACTTAGTATTTATTTAAAAAAATTAAAAAATTAAAAAAAAAAATTTTAGGAACTACAAAATAAAAATTACATAAATCTTCGTTACATAAGCAACAAACTTGCTAGAACAATAGTGCAATGTGCAACCTTCGTTTTTTTTTTCGTATTCCTTGTTCTTAGTGAAGATTTGTACTGCTTCATTCACGGTAGAGTGAAAGTTTTCCTTGGTGACTAGGAGAAGCCAAAATCTTGCGCTGTAGATGTGGAGAGAAACAAACTCTACCTTCTTCTGGTGATGTATAATTGTCATCAAAATCATCGATATCTTCTTCATGCACATTATGGGTATCTTACTTGTATGCATTAAAAACTACGGATTTTCTTCATTCCAATTTACATAAGATATATCTCCTTCATTACAATTATTAGTTACAATTCTTTTATAACTCTTTGTATTTTGTTTTCAAAACCCGCGTGTGTGTGCTGAATCAATTAATCTTTTGAACTACTAATTCTTTACCGATATGCCAGAAGAAAAACGATTTTTAAAACTAAATGAGAGTTCTAAACAAATATAATTTTAGTTTCTGTTGTGAAAATATTGTAAATATTGATATCACCCACATTTTCGGCTAGAAATAATTAATGGAATGATAAATCAGAATGGCGTTCAGAGCACTACCCAAAAGGTGAAGATGAAGGCAGTAGTGATTATGTATCTATGTTTAGTTAATTTGTAAAACTTAGGCATAAGTCTAAGTCGAAAAATCTTTTAGGCGTAAGTTAGTTAGGTGTACACGTTTTAGGCGTATAAAATTCGTAAAATTCTTTATAGGTAAAGACTTCGGCGTACTAACTTAGTCGTAAGGGTTTTTAGGCGTAAAGACGTGAAACCCTAAGAACCCAATCACATCAGCTGTTTGTGTCGCTTGTGGAGGCAAATATATTCTTTCATAATTGAAACTAACACTCTTTCTTGATCTTTGTGGAGTACTTCTTGTTCTTCCTCTTAGTTTAAGCCTTAAGGCTTGTTATTACCAACATCTGCGTCGTTTCCTTGGCAGTGTTGGGTTCTGTGAGCATATGCAAATTTTACATCCATTAGGTAGCTTGCTAGACTTGCCGTCAGATGTGCCATGTATCCTGGTTTTTATGTTAATGGTGGCAATTCACTAACCCAGGGGACCACCGGCTTAACGTGCCTTCCGAAGCAGGGAGACCAGTCATAAGAAAGTTTAACTCTCCCCAGGTTTGAACCCGGTGCCCCGCATTTGCATCCAACTGCGTTAGCTGCAAGGCAACGACCGTCTCTGAATTCTGGAGTACTGAATTCCTTTATATCTTTTGTTGAAATCTTGACTAAATTTATTTTGTAACAACTCAGCAATATAAATTTGTTACTTCATGGCATTGGGTCATATGAATAAAATGGAAGCATAAACTTATACCTACTTGCAAAATTTGAAGAAAATCCTAGTGCATCCTTAATGTATGAATAAAAATTAAAGTATAGCCTTCTATTGTGAATCATAAGCAAATGTTTTTTGAAGGGATGAGATTTTGCTCTAACTATTGAGTAATTCGTATGAATATAAATGATATTTTACTTTTAATTACAAGCGTCTGGTCAGTAGTTGACTTGCCAGTCAAAAATATGTTTTCGTTTTGCTTGTTCCTCGCCACTTGTTGATGACTTCAAGCCAGTGGCGGTGATATGAGTAAGCGAATGTAAGCAATGCTTAGGGGCCCGGGACCATAAGGGGCCCTACCTGTCCATATGCCGTTAGCATATAAACATTCCACCAGGGTCTCTGCGCAGGCGCCAAAAACATGTTTCGATTGACTGAAAATTGCGCCGGCGCTCTAGGTACTTGTCAGAACTTACCATTTTTATTAGGACCAAAAATACTAGGACAGGGCACAATCCAGAAAACAAGGTCTGTGGCTCCTGCTATATTGCCCATCGTTTTCCGTGACCGTTCGGATTCGGTTCGGTTTTCGCACAGCGGCCACCATCTTTCGTTTACATATTTGACATTTAAACAAACAAGTTGGTTGCCGCCGTGTAAAACTTGCATTGATTGGTGAAAAAATTAAAGATGGTGGCCGCTGTGCGAAAGTTAGGCAAGTTGCCTAACGTGTAAAATTTTTGAATTTTCGAGGTCGGGAGCCACAGACCTTGTCTTAGAATAGACCTTGTTAACTAGATCGTGGGACAGGGTTCTTAATTAATTTAACGACATTGAATCCGATTGGAGGGTGGTTGTCTTGTCAAAACTGACTCTTCCGCGCCGCTCCGGACGCTTTAGAGCGCCTCAAGACCTAAAAAATTAACACGGACTGAGAATAGAATGTCCAATAAAGTCGAAAATAAAGCGAAAATTGGAAATTTTAAAATCGATTATTAGCCAAACTAATCCATATACGACAAGTCATTCCTCCGTATCCAGTTCGTTTCATTTTAATGTTATCTATTTAAATCCGTTAGTTTTCTTTAAAAAATTTAAAACTCTCGGGTCCAGGTTAAGTAACTACACCCTATTTTTTTGAAAACAAAAATTTATTTCATAAAATTTTTTTCGCTATTAATAGAACATTAGAACGTTTACTTTAAATGATCTAAGAATAGAACAAACAACGCCTATGAAAAAATAAAGTTAGGGTTAGGTGATAAATGCAATGTCAAATGATGCCATACTTGTCAGCCAATCACAACATGTTTTGGCTACTGCGCAGAGACCGTGGTGTCGATGAGGGTAAGGAATGTTTATATGCATACCGTTATAAAACTTACGACTTTTTTTTTAGAGGCCCGGCGTTTTGTAAATTTGCTTACGGGCCCTAGCTATTCTTGCACCGCCACTGCTTCAAGCGTTTATTTTGATTTGAAGAATCAGAAAGAAGAAGTGGAGTGACTATGATCCGACAGTTAGATGAAGCTTGCTAAACCCATCATGATCACAGTCACTTCACCTCACAGCTTATAAATCATGAGGGACCCCCAGTACAGTTTGAAATTGTCCGCGTCATCTTCATTATAGTAAAGGAATTTGGCAATCAAGATCCGAAGGTTTCAGGGTTGTTTGGGAAAGCTGCTACCTAATTTTGTATGTACACTCAACCAGAAGTCCTGGATAATATCAAAACATGTCATTCATTAAGGTGTCTCTGAATTTTATAATTTTTTTTGTTCGTGTTCTGTCATATTGATAGGTAGAAATATATCGACTTTGTAGATTACTATTCACCTACTCCTTAACTCCTTAAAATTATCTACTACTATACTTCCTCATAATATTAGAGATACATAATTATATTATCGAAAGAAAATAAACTAAAATTGACTCAATAGTTTTGAATATAGATTGCTAGTATAAAAAATTATTAGTATCGATCGTTTATCAAACTTGTAAATTTAACTATGCATTTATTATCTCGATTACATCAAAAATGATATAACGGATGAATGCATTACTGGGAGATTAATTATTATCCATGAAAATGTAGGAACTTTGGTTTGAAATGAAATGAAAAACTGCACTATGTGGAAATGCGCATAACATCAAAAATAAAGTGTAAACATTCAAACCTATAGAAATGTCCTAGCAGAGAATTGTTCCTACAATTTGTGGGAATGATAATTTTGGGAAGATAGATTTGTCTTCGGGGTGAAACAGCATTGCAACTAAATGTCAGCGCCAGCCCAAGTGATGCAGTGATGGAAAACTGTACTACCTACTCTGGCTAACATTTTGTTTACAGTGCCAAAATATTAATCGAACTTGCTGGAAAATATTACTATAATATGTTACCTATTACTAAAGTATTATAGAAATGTATTTCAATAAACAGAATTATAATTAAATACAGAAATTATACCATAGATGGATAACAAATAATTGAGGAAAAACTTGATAGCATTATTTATGAAGCACCAGTCATCGTATCATTATTTTATGAATATGTTAGTAGGTTGAACCATCTACTACATACCTACCTACATATACCTATAACTTTATACCGTAAGTTTAAGGTTTTGTAGTTATTAAAATGTAAATTGGAAACTTATTCTAATACACATCTAAAGAATTTTTTATAATTTATTTGATGCATAATAATATAGTAATAAAAAACGCTTAATTTAGTATGCCACACTTAAAATTTAATAACACGTGTTTGTTAATAACTTAAACGTTTTTAAGTGTTAGTCGAGAACTTCATTAACATAATTTAATTATTTACGTATGTGGTTAATAATTCGACCAAACTACTAATGGGGCAATTAAGTAGTATATTATTTGTTTATTTACTTTTAAATATACAACTTCCGTGGACACCTCTTAAAGTTCTATGAAGAAAATCAATGTACTGAAAAAATATGGAGATTACTAATCGAATGTTCATAAATGGTATTCGTTATGATCATGAATAATATGTATGTATTTGGTAGGTGCGAGGTACAAGTGACTGTAAAGAGCAACGACTGGTCTGTTCGGTTGGCTGTCTCATACTCTCAGTTAGTTAATAGTTACGACTTGATAGTTAAATTATTTGCAGAACTGACGTGAGTACAATCGCACACAGTGCTGTAGAGTTCAAAAACTCGTAGTATAGACGTATTATTTGCATATTATAATACTGGTACCAAAGTGAAATTTGTGAATTAGTGTTCCTGTAAAGCAGTTCTATTCAAAAAATTTAGTGCTGCAAAATAAAATTAATATGTAAGTTGGTTCATTTTATTTTAAAAAATTAAAGTTTAACTTTTATCAAAAATGAAATTTGAACAATTCTGCAATTGTGTACAAAGTTTATTTGACAATTATTTATTCTGCTATTACTTAACTTTTGCAATTTTTAAAATTTTAATTTTTTTGTATTTTTTTAATTACCTTATACCGATTCCGGTCAAAATAGATAATTATTATATTATAATACCTAGATAATATTAGGTTATTGATTTTTAGATTAGCCGATTTATCAATTACGAATTATATGTGGAAAATATTGGTTTGAATTTCTCAAACTTTATGAAATGAACATAATAATATTATGTCGTTGTAAGTTAAATTTTTTTTTTTAATAAATTTGCTCAAAATAACAAATACCGGTTGATTCAATTGAGGAACCTATTCACCGTATATAAAATTAAAACGTGTTTGCTTATAACAACTTGTCAGATAAAACTGTTTTCAAAATAAATTATTAAAAAATGACTAACCATAACTACCTTACATTGAAAACAAAAATATACACATTATTACTCATAATAGAATTTAATTTTGGTAATGAAAATATTCAAACGAATTCAATTAAAATTAAATAAGGCAAAGAAAATTTATTTCTTAAATTGTATAGCTCACCTATTATTTATTAACTATAATATTCTAAAAATGCATTACAAATTCGATCATAAATAGGTATTGCTAAAATATTTGTATTTACAATAATGATATTACTTATCATTCTTATTTCTATTGGGGTCAATTCACCAATATTCATACCCTATAATTATTGAAGATCATGTAATTTTCAAAACCATAAGCAAGAGTGATCTAACCATGATGATTTTGCATTGATAAATGAATTAAAGTGGTAACCAAATTATCGCTAATATTCCGTTAGAGGTTGTATAAATAATTATCAGAAATCTATAAATAATACGAATGAGTCATTTATAAAAGTTACCATTAATTTCACTTATGGTCAAGATATGAAACCTACTAAACATAAGCATATGGTTTCTTCAAATTCAAAAGTTTTTTACAAATGTGCCTTATAAACTTTTTAATTTTAATTCCCTGGTCCCGAATTACAAAAGCAGTAACAATAAATTAACTAAAGTAATAGATAATAATTATTAAGTATATGCAAGGTTAAAAAGGGAAAATCATAAAGGAAAAGGATGTTCTGCAGGCGTAAACAATTCTATTGTTCTTCATGGATGGTTGGTTTCATCATTCTCCAGACGACTACACCCAGAAGTACTTTAAAAATTTGCTACTTATTAGTCATCTTAATAATTATGTAGTATTTCTACAATTATGAAGAAATTATAAAAACTGATGGAGATTACAAATTTTAATTTGCAATTTATTAGTGCAGTTTATTAATTACATATGAACTTGCTTTTCGTTTTAACATTAAAAAAAATGTTAAGGAAACATCATAAAAAGTAGTAAATTATTTATCATAAAAACTGCAAATAATCTCTAATGAAGTACTAGATTCCAGCCTAAACATTTATTTAAGAATACAATAAAATAATTATGTATGCAACAAGTGTGTAAAAGACAACTTTATCATCCGTTCGAAACATTTCAAATTATAATTAACCAAGATATTATTTAATATTGTACACTTACTGACTTACTTTCCATACACTACTAATATTCAAATTAATACTTTTAGGCTTTTACAATACTCAGTATAGCAAGAAACCTTATCATTTGGTCTATGTCTGTCTGTCTGCCCGCATAATTTACAACCAAAATTAAAATGGTCGAAATTGTTATCATCTTCTTTGCCTTTATAGTAATTGATTTAGTGATCCGTTGATGTTGATCCAATAGATGTCTAGGAACCGCAGTCGTATCGAGTTCCATGTTCCACCTTATTTAATTTAATAATATACGTATTCCAAATAATAATATTTAACAATTTTCAACCTTCCTCAATTCAATGCACACTGTCAATTTGCTAAAGTTATCAAGGCTTGTTATCAATTTTTTATGAATGTACCATTACTGTATGTACACCTACTAATATTTAATTATACCTCGTATAGCAATTTAAATTACAAAATGTTGTCATTTTTTAGCAGGATTTATACTTTTTTATTTATTTTTTTTTTAATTCCAGTTGGTTGTTGAAATTACATACCCACCATTGCAAAAGATATCCATTTAACTTAATAATAAATTTGCCTACATTAAAATTAAATAATAAATTATTATATTCAGCAAAAAAGTTTAATCAGTTAAAATACCAAATATAAAATACCAAAATCTTACTAAAAAATGTTAAAATATTTACATTTTTCAAATTTCATGTAGAAATTTTAATTTCAAGTCGTTTTAAAATCATATTATTATCTTAACATTTTATTCTTTAAGGGGGTTGAAATTATAATATTTTATCGCTTAGTTAAGTTCTACTGCTGTCGTGAATTATTTCTAAAATACGTAATACTATCGTTAGCGCACTAATTGCTACAAAATGTATTTAGGTAAAATTTCAACATTTGCGGTTAATTATCTTACTGTCTGTTTTTACAACACAAGCAATAAAAAGTAATTGAAAAGTCATTAACTTAAAATTATTTGAACGGAATCAGAAAAAATTTTGTATGGAACACGTACAAAAATATATTATCTCATTACTTGATAAATAACTACTTATTATGAAGCGGGTAAAGCGATAATAAAATGATGAAATGAATAGGCACGAAGTATCACTAACTATTTACCTTCAAAAATATTTTCTTATCGTATGAATTACGTTATAAACTATTTTTAGTTGAACTAAAATTACAATTTTATAAATATTATAAAAGTATTTTTAAGAGAAAACAAAAACTTCATGTTTTAGGTTTTGTTGACGAATACATTGTTTTAATTTAATGTCAATTTTTAGTTGATGTCATAATAAATTACAAAATAATATCATACTTTTAGACAAAATAATAATACACCTATACTTTATTTAATATTAATTGTAATTAATAATGGTAAGTCAAAATGATACTGTATCTATCTAATTTAGAATTACTGGTCTTTTAATTAACTTTTCATTCTTATAATGAAAATAATTATACTACAATTTTACATACATTATAGATACTTCTAATGTTCTACCTTTTTAAAACTTATTAGTTATACATTTACTTAATTTTCTTGAATGATTTTTCATGTAATATAAGATGGTAAAAACAAAATTTCGAAAAATTGATGGCATTTTGTTTTACAGCCTTTTCAAAATCATGCCTCCCCCTGTATTATGATCATCGGCAAAGCAATATAATACAATTTTTGACTTAAGTGCTTTATACCTATACAAGTCTAGAATTAACTTATCATGCATGATTTTTTTTGACATTGCATAAATAGTGTATGCATTCTGCAGGGCGGAGGAAATCTCGTTTGAGACACCACCACAATCTGTGATGGGTAGTTTCAGACTTCACTGACTAAAACCTCCCCCAGCAGTCCCCTTGGCCGAAAGGAAACCGCCGCTAGGCATTACATTCACAGCTAAGAGGGGTTAATATGGTAATCATGCCCTTTCGGGACTATTGTTTAACCCTTGTCAGGCGGCATAGGTACAATTGTAACTTTTAAGAGTGTAAATTGCAATAACTTTTTTTCTAGAAGTCATTGAGTGCTGAAATTTTGTGACATCTCTACATTTTTTGTCTAGAATATGTAGTCTAAATTTCAGAATAATATCTTCATCCCCTCCCGAAATAGGGGCTTGAGTTGTTTTTACACCCATAACAGGCGGCATAGGTACAAAATTGCACCTTCGTATTATTTTGTATGAAGATAATGCAAGAAAAAAAAGAATATGTTTTCTTTGTGAATTATCATGTTCTTTTATGTTATAAAAAAGTAAAACATAAATTATTTTTACATTATAAATCAAAGTTTCTACTTTTTTTTATATATTTTCTTCGCAAGTAATACACGTTGTATTTGGTACTGAGTGTTCATCGCAAACAGGTTTTACGCAACCCACACAGCACCTCCTAGTTTTACGTTGTTTTCTTATGAAGGTACAATTGTACCTATGCCGCCTGTTAACGTTGTAAAATTATGCCGCCTGACGAAGGTTAATTTTACTTAGTTTCTATTTCTTTTGGCCCGCTCGGCAACGCTAGTTGCCCGCGCTATAGCCATCCACCCCGAAGTCGACGCAGTGGTACTCACCGGTGCATACCGCTGCGAAGTGACCTTCACGGCAGCACCGCCAGCACATTTTTGACCTATACAGATCGCTGCAAGTCGATTGGGGGTGCCCTTTGGACCAGCACCTTCCGCATCTCGTGTGATTTCTAAGCTTGCATATGTTAAACCCGATCTCGACGTACGGGATCAATAGCAGTCGTTTGGCAGCCTCCATCTTCACCTCGAGGACTGCCACCTTATTTTTTACTGATGTGGTTATCAGGGACTTAAATAGCACCTGGTCATCCGTGTCAGACAATCTTGTGATTGCTTCCTTCGCGTTCTCGCTGTCCATTAAAAGGTCGAGATTTCTTATCTCAATGGACATTTTTCTTGTGAGATCCTTGGTGTTGAGATCTTTGTTGTTCTTAGTGAGCTCCTCCCTGAGCTGTTGGAGACGTTTTCCTTTGACCAGCTCTATCAGCACATCTCCTGCTCGTGTGAGATGGCCGGATGGCTTCACCTCCCTCTTGATTTTGGGCGACGGTGATTTTTAGTTCCATTAGTGCTCTCTCATAAGAGAGTATTGGGCTAGTCTTCACCACCAATGCCGAGGTTCTCACCCGCTTTCTTCTGTCGCTCCTCAGCGGATCCACCCCAATAGCGAACATCGTCGAATTAAACGTTATCTTCTTGCGTCTTCTAGGATTTCTCCTAGAGACTAGTGCGAAATTGTTTTCATCCTAGTCCGAACTGTCTTGAGTCGGGTGTCATTTTTAAAATACATAATTTGCCTTGAAAAAAAATCACTTCCAAATTACTTTGACAAATCAAAATAATTAAATTTAATTTGTAATAAATATAAACAGTTTTCCAATGCAATTCATATTTTTTAAAGCACTTACTTTTTTATAATTTTAATAATGAATTAAATTTAAAATATTAAATGTTGGTGTGTTGGATATCATCAGACTTGAAAAAGTAAATCTTTTTCAATTGATTCGATTGTGTCAAACTGACTGATTTAAAGGTTGATTAGTGAGAACTTTCACAAGACGTATTGACAAAGACAATTGATTATGATCGGTTGAACTAAAAGAGTTTATTCATCTTCAACCAACCAATTTATAACTAAATGCCAAATTAAAATGCTTTAAAGAAGAGCGTTTAAAACATTGTAATTTAATCAGTTTTCGTTTTTATCCACATTTAACGTGCATCGACTATTTATTAGGTTATTAACACTTTTGAATGTTTATTTTTTTTATTTTTGCTTTTAACCTATTGAATATTTTTTGTTTACTCTAAGTATTTTGAGTTGGATATCTTGTTCTTTTTCTTATTGGTCGCACAGGTGATTGAAGAATTCAAACTATTTGTAACTTTGAACCATTGAACTATAGTACATAATTTTGCAAAACTTTTTAGATTTTCTAGGGCTTTTCCATTCCTGTCGGAATATTGCCACTTCTATTGAAGTTTTTACAATCCATTTCACGAGGTGGATTAATCCTCTTTTGCTACTCTTTTTACTACAACTTTTCACCACAGCGTGTGGATGTCCACAGGAAGGCCGGGCTAAGAAATTCCACGAAGTCCGCGACTTGAACCCAGAATTTCCGCTCCGTAACTCAACCAGCGATCACATCACTCCACACCGTGGTCGATAGTACTATAATAAGTTATTACGAATTGAAATCAATAAATTAAGTAGTTGTTTTTGTTTTATTTTTAATTTAATAAATACTATTTTTCATCATTAATTTACCCACCAGTTAATTTCAAAGAATAATATCTATGTATTAATTTTAAAACTATCTGAAGAGCTTTAATGAAAGCGAAACAACATTTCCATAGTTTATAATACATTTATTGATTTCAGTAGTTAATAACTTATAAAGTTAAAAACGAGTATAAAATGTTAAATTAGAAAAAATAAGAAAAATTGAAAAGAAAAGTTGAGTTTTAATGATAATTTTTGCTTTCATTGTGCTATAAACATTATTTACAGGTGCAATTTTATCTGCATAGTTATAAAGCAGAAAAGTTATATTTCGATTGTTGAAAGTTTTACAAGATTTTTATACTCAACTCTTACCGTAACCATCCGAGTAGAACTTATTAGGTAGTTCTTATTAGTCAGAAATGAGCACTAGATTAGACTCCTATGTATGTAGGTACGTAATAATAGATATTTTATTATTTATGCCTCCAATTACCATCAAACCATGATCAAATAAATAGTTTTCAGTTAAAAAAATAATAATAAAATTAAGTATTAAAACATATCGTGCCCAATCGTGACATCGTCGATGTCGTTCACCCTGTCCTACAAAACTCACCCTACTGTTCCATATAACCACAATATAACGAACCCACGGAGTTTTGTAAAGTCATTAATGTAGGTCGTAATTATACTTTATTTGTGAGTTATCATTGGTGGAAGTTATACTTCTAATAACAAAAATCAAATGTTACAATTAATAGTGAATCATGGGGATTATTATAGTGCATTAATTAAAATTGCTCTATTAAATGAGTATTCAAACATTATTTTTTCCATTGTACATAATATGTTTAGAATATTATAGTTAATAAATAATAGGTGAGCTATACAATTTAAGAAAAAATTTTCTTTGCGCTATTATTTAATTTATTGTAAAAATCATCGAAGAAATTTCTTTAATTTAATATTGTAGTGAAAAAATTTAAATGTTTAAACTGTGTATTTTTGTTCCAAGTTTCTTGTATAAAAGTCATTTTAATATATCTTGCAAATTTGTAACTATTAATTTCGTAAAATTCCAGTAAGTGCAAATTTACACTTACGTAAATATTACATTTTTATAACTTCCCCTATAATACCACTTGATGGCTACAAGTCATGCCATAATCCTTCGCTAATGCGTTAATGGCCATTGTAAATTAATATTTTCATACCTTTTATGTTTTATGTAAAAGTTGTGCCGCTAAAATATTTGCATGAAATTATTTTCTCAGAATTATTTATATTAACACAACTTTTTCAATAAATGGCTCAGTTACCTAGATTTAGAATTGACGTCTTTTATTGGTTGGAAAGAGTGAAAGTAAATTTCCTTGGGTTTCAAACGGCGTCTTTTAAAATCATTTAAATTATGGTCGAAACAAAACTTCAGTTACAGTATACTTTCAATACTTGAAATGTAAACAATTTTAATGCAGCATTATTAAAGATTGCAATTTAAACTGTGGACATAACATATTTTAAATTTTAATTAATTGGGTGTTTTTGATACAAAATTGCTGATTAACATAATTAAAATGTTCATCCGTTATCAAAACCAATTAAAAATTATATCATGTCCTTCAGAAAATTCTCTTCTGTCCATTGGAGCTGCAAATGAAGTTTTGGAACAGTCTTTAAAATCGCACATATTTACAAATACCTTTTTTTGTATGAAAGAATAAAAGTTTTCTATGGTTGTACGGTCGTACTTACAATAATTGGTTTCTGTAATAGTTTTTATTTCACAATTTCCTTTTCTTAATGATTTACAAATTTACATGATTATTACTCATTTTCCAGCGTATTGATTAGTTTTACTATAGTATACTATACAAGATAAATGTAATACAATTAAACGTAAATATTGCGGGCGGTGTTTCGATTAATCTAACCAAATTAATTATTAATTAGTAATACCTATAGAGCACTGATTAATTATTTTTTAAATATTTAATTAAATATTTTTGGATTCTTTTGATTGATTTTCTCTCATTTAACTATACTGTATTATTTATATTAACTTGATAATATAAATAAAATCAATTGTGACACGTTTCATGTAAACTAATTGCAAGAACAAAATATTGATAATTGCCAAAATTATATCTCCTAAATCAGGAAGTAATTACCCCTATGATATCATAAGTAATTTTTGTAATTATCAATAATATTGTAATTAAATTCAAAAATTAACAAGTTAATTAAGCAAAAAAAACAACAAATTCATTTGCATGTGGTTATTGATATCATCATCATTATTAAGTTCGTGCAAATAAATTTGATTTTTAATGTTCAATTACCTTGTTAATGTTTAAATTTATTGTTGTACAATATTTATATTGAATTTATTTTTAAATTAAAATATTAATTTAAATTCCTCATAATATTTACCATTTATTTGTTTTTAATTATGATTACATGTATTAAACTTTTCCATTACGTTTAAAAATATTGCATTAATGATTGGTACACAAATTTGTTCCAAAAGCAAAATAAAAATAAACAAAAAAGCAGGTGTACTTGCACTTAAAAAAATCAATATGCATGTATCAGATTTCCGACATAATAAAAGAAAGTGAATTTGAGTACCTATTACATGTGCGTGTGCAATTATGTTATACTGATATTTTTTATTTAATATTAAATGAATATTGGTATTACAAAAATATATAAGGATAAGCTAATTTAATATTTATTGTTATTTACGCAAATAATTGCATTGAGTATAATAATTACTTATGAATAAAATATCTTCAAAACAATTTTTGCAGCCTTGTATGGCAATAAAAAAATTTATTCTTACTTCCAAAACTAAAATACGTAAAAATTGCAAGTGTGAAAAAATACTTGATAATAAAAAATCATTGGCGAAAATTTGTTTATGGATTTGGGTTAATGTAATGATTAAACCGGGACAAATTTTTAAATGTTCTTAAAACCCCTTATGCAATTCTTAATTATTTTTAAATATTAATACTTGTACACATGTGCACATATTACATTCCAATATTTCAATCACATATCAAAGCGTTTGAAAAGCGCTTTCATGTCAAAAGGTTTCTGTTTATATTAATTTGTTTCACATTTTATTTTCAATTTTTAATTAATTTTTTTTATTGTTTTCAGAACACATTTTCAACTTAATAATGCTGTGATTTTGTTACTGTATACTATTTTATACAAAGAAGTAAATAATCGAATTCTACAATGGTGTCTAGACTATCACAAATGCAAGTAAGTAGGTACATATTATTTATAAAACGTATTACATCAGTAAAACCTGTGTGGTCCGACACAAACGGAACCCACTTCCTGTCGTACAATATAAATAGTCGGCTTAAGACGAAGTTGATAACTTGATATTAAATAATATCAGCAAAACAGACAGTAAGTGAGATGAGGTAAGCCTCAGCTCACTTCTGTTGAATTAGGTACACCGAAGAATTCTGAGAAATGTCGGATAATACAGTGTCGAATTAGACCGATTCAATTATAATTATATTAAACTCGGCACACTTGGATTACGTAGGTGATGCTTAGTGTCTAACATCAAGAACCTTTATTATTATTTATATCTAAGTATGGATACTCAACTCTATGTATTGAAAACCGCCACTTATGTAAGCTATTAATATTTACATAAGTGATGGTCTGTTAAGTTTCATTAAATAAAGGTGATACATGCTCAAAAAAGATAATGAACTACAAACAATATGACACTGTTATTTATAATAAATAATTTCAATGTTATAAAGTTTTCAAAAATACACAGAAATGACAAGCTATTAAAACTCCACTATCGTGAGTTACTCCCACCTCATGGTCAAACTTTTCCTTTCAAGAATAAGGAACATTTACTTTAGTAATAATAACGAATTTTAAACCAAACTAAACATTAAGTTATCGCATGCATTTTTCAAGTTCCACATCAAAATTTTGTTTTAATTTAAGATAATAACTTCCATATTTTCAACTTTGATTTGCTGTGATGCTTCTAATATTTATTTCACTAGTTAAAAAATGTACCAATATAATGTACTACTATTTAAACTTATTGTTAAAATTGAATTATTTTCACACTTCAGATTAGCTATTTCTAAATAATTTTTACTAATTTACAAAAATGAATCATAAATATTATTCTAACATAGGTATATTTTCATTACTAGTTTTAAAATGCATATTCGAATTTCAAAATTGCCTAGAACTACTGTAATGCTAATTATAAATTGCATATCATGGGAAGTTTATATAATTAATTTTCCATTTTAATTAGACTAAATTAATAATATCTAATAATTAATTCTAGAATATTTAATGGTAATGTGAAATTAATAAATCTGTATTTAGTTCACGGTTGTAAAATGTTACACTAACAATTGTGCTTGGGCGTATCTATCAATAAGCGGATTAAAATATTTCAAGTTTAAGTTAGTTATATTAACTTTATATGAAACAGACGTTTGGTGTTGTGCATTATATTCCGTGTAAGGGCCGATTTTACAATAGTAAAAGTTTGTAGTAGCTTGTACTGTGATTGGTGAATAGTTATAAGTTTATCCCTAGGTTAGCGTTAACCGACTATTGTAAAATCGGCCCTAAGTTGTATTTTCAATTTTATATGAGTGCTTTAATTTGTTCCACTTAAGGGATTGATACGTAGTAGCAGGTTGAAATAATTTTTAAAAAATTCGTTGCATAAATCACTAGTAAAACATTTCAAAAATATGCTCCTGAAGTTTCATATCAAAGAAATTACAATGTAGATTTCGTATCACAAAAATTTGCATTTCATTAATTACATACTGATGCATAGATAATATTGCATAATTAGTAATTTATTACTATGTATTTGAAGCTTTAAATGGGCTTTTCTCGAAACAACATTTTTTTGCTCGGCGGTAATGAAATTTCAAAAACCATAAAACCGATCGGATTGAAATTTTACAACCTTATTGTACATACACATGGCTATATCGTGAACCAAAATGAGGTCAAAATTTTAATTTTTTCATATTCCCAAGAACACAGAAAAAAATCATGATTTTTTGGTAGATGTTTTACAAACTAATGCCATTTTAATGTTATTTATTAAAAGTGTTTTCCAAGGTTTACGCAATGGTGAATTTCCGAACAATCGCACGAGACTCACGCCTGAGGCCTCAAAATTCAGCTTTTTTAAATCATCGTTATGGTGCATACCAAAGTAAAAAACAAGCGCGTAGAATGCACACTGTAGACTGTAGGGGTAGTAAAAATATTTAGAAAGGGGCCTCAAAATTGAATTGCGCCTGGGGCCTCTCAAAAGCTAAATCCGCCGTCACTCATGCAGTTTAAGAATTTTTTTAAATCTTATAGGTACATACAGTGAATTTCTGTTCGTGGTCAGTCAGTGAATGCACAGATTTGATAAAGTTTTTGAAATATTTTATATGATGTAAATAAACACCAAAAGTTTCATACATAGTATATTTTATTTTAGTTAAAAATATGCATGAAAATATAAATTTTCTGGATTATGGAGAAAAATCTAAGAAATACGGTGGAACTATCCGAAGGTGTTATTTTCTGAATTAAAGTATTTTTGGAAATCTTGTATTAATATATTGCTTTTAAACCAATATTGGAGTAAACTTGGAAATTCTTCAAAGAATAAATTGCTGAATTAATTTAACACCTTTATAATTCAAAAACCTTTCTGGCTAATAATCAGACTTAAAAGTTTTGACTAGTTATACCTATCCATTGTGCATTAATAATAATTTTATACGTAATCCGCATCTAAATTTCACCACTTACTTTGGTACTGTCTGGTAAAATTGTTGTGGGATTAATAATATATTTTATACAAGTACAAAATTATCTTATTTTATTCTAATTAACCTTTTCCAATACCAAGGATCTTGTGTAGGTATGAATGGGTTTAGTGACTTTCGGAAATTAGCCAAAACTACTTTTTGCCTTAAATAAAAAATATAAGGTTGTCTATCTCAAAATACAATGTGTAATATAAATAAATTAAAAAAATTAGAACTCTTGTAAAAACCATTTTTGTTAAATAACAAATCGATGTGGGTTTAAATTGATCAAAAACTTGTTAATAAGTTATGCAAAATAGAATTACTTAATGGAACTAGATAAATTACTAACTTGAAATTAATAACAATAAGAATAAATATTGTATAAATATAAAGCATAAGAAAGTACAGATTTTACAAAAGTAACAATAGATGCTATTGATAAACAATTACATTTTTTATACGATAAACGCCATAATATCATAATTCACTTTGTTTATTTTATTATTATTTTATTGACGAGAAAATTTTTCAAATATTATAGTAAACTAAGTGAATTCAATTCTAATTACTATTATGAGTTCAGATAATCGTGGCAGAGCTTCATATTGTAGAGTTCACACTGTTATATATTGTAGTGTTCTCCGGGATTTGCTCGTTTGTCACCGAAGAACGACCACACACTTACCTTCGTACCTCAACTTATATGAGACAAGAATGCTCAACACGTTCTCGCCCCAATCCTGCAGCTCGTCTTACTTCCCGCCAACGTTCTTATCAACTGGCAACCCTGAGTTGAGATCTTTTATTCGAACACTGATAAATAACAGGACGGTTACAGGTTAATTTCGACTCGATTTATTAACTTGACAATTTTCACCCCGAATATACAACAATTAAATTTATCCCCAAATATTTATAAAATTAGCTACCTAGGTATCCTTATCCACGGTAGTCTCCCCACAAAGGCATATCCACTTCTAAACACATGGACTGCACCAATCACCACCAATGAATCTTCCTTTTTTTTTGTTAAGACACCACCGTTACACCAACCTTGGTTCCAATACTCATCCAATTAACCACCACTTAATTCTCTTTGAGGCGGTCGGAGCTTAGCGGTCACGTGAGTTGACTATGAACGCTAAATACCCGGTTCGAATCCGAGTAAAGTAAGAACTTTATTCTGGCCGTCTCTCCCTCGGCAGGCAATGGTAAACCACCGGGGTGTAATCTGCCATGAGAAACCTTTGTCTTAGGATAAAAGGACCTAGTACGAAACATATAAAAGTACATAAATCGTCCCCAAATTATAAGGTTCACCAAACCCTCTTTAGGGTAAAAGGACCGAGAAGGAAGGAATTCTCTTTACTATTCCAAATTTCTTAATTTCATTCACTGATACCAACTCCACATCCAATGTCCACTAATTATCCAATGCTAAATTGTATGACCCAATTGTCCAATTCGAATTACCAGACCACCAAATTATTTGAGATGCTTCCTCTTAATCGTCTTTTCCATCCATGGGTTCAACCCTTCCAAATTGGAATTATATTTTTCTCTTCCACCCAAACACGTCTTCTTAGTTTGGTTGATCTAGCTTAATTTTACGTTCCACCCCAAAACACGTCTTCTCCGTGTGGGTGATCTTTGTTCATTTTTTTGTTTATCTTTTCTGTTGCCATCACGAATTCGTCTTCACTTGTTTTTTTATTTGAATTTTCTTATCATATTTTCCAGGTTCATTATTTTATCTCGACTACCGTAAATAAAGGTAAAAATACCTATCTAAATTCATGGTAACACAATTTAACAATTTATAATACATTTTCTTTTCAACAATTTAATTTTATTTTGTACACAGTACCCCGATCCGTTTTATTATTTTTAATTGTGGAAACATGCAATTTTTGCAATAATTGCACGTCCAATGACCACTCTTCCCAAAGTTACTTTTCCTCAGTCCAAGTCAACTTAACTTCGTCATATTATGAATTTTGTTTCAAGTTGTCCTGAACTGAGTAATCCTCTCTTTGTCGCGCACCGTCTGCAAGACCGTGACTTTGACCGGTGTTAAGCATTCTTATCCCCAAGTTTCCACCGCAATATACGTAATATGTAATATAATAAATTCAAGTTGCAATAATGAAGATTATTGTAATAATAATAATAATATTTGTACAAGCAAACAACGATCACGTCGTCCAGTTAATGACAAGGTTAATAAAAATAGGTACCAGTTACTTCCGAAAACTCATACAATCATAGGTACAATAAATTTTAAATCTCTTCTGTTTTTAAATACAGGGTTAATCCGTTTATAATGGATTTTAAGATACCAATGAGTGGTTCATTATATGCGGGAATTTTTAACCATAGTTTAATAATCTATTAATAAAATAGGAGTTAGTCTAAACTTCGTTTATTACACGAGAGTTGCTATAACAATCAAGTCCATTATATGGTAAACAATATTATATCACCTATGAGAATAGGTAGGTATATCATTATGATTTAGTTTTTACAATACAAAACTTTAGTGAATATACCCTGTTTATACAAACTTGCAACCTTGATATTTTCATTAATTTTTTAATTACCTAATAATAATATGTAACATAATAAGGTTAATAAAATTATTTATTTAAATTATACTATGATATTTTTACAATTTTGATCTATAACTTGTATAGAAAGTTAAAATCCTGTCCAGTTTTAGAGATATTTATTGAAATTCTTTTGAAAATATAATCAGTAGCTCAAATACCATACCTTTAATATCAAACCCTTAATGCTCCGGTTTCAATTTATAGAACACGAAGCTTGTTTACCATAAATATTGATTTTTTCAGATATAAACAAAACATTTTCATTTGTAGAAGCACACTGTAATATTCAAAAAAAACTTTCAAGAAATAATAAAGTTACAACTAAAATAAATAGCACCTTTAGTGTATCAACCTTTTATGACGCCTACTTTACATGAGTCACCAATATATTATAGGTAAGAGGTATTTTATGGTTTACTTCACCAAACTTGACCATATACGGACAAATTATATAATTTATTATTAAAATTATTTATTATTAGAAGCACTGGCATTCAATACGTACATATGTATTCTAATAACGCACTCATAATTAACTAAAATGTTAATATTGCTAATTTTTCAAATTAACTCTTAATAATTTATTCACGCAGAATAAAATTACACTTAAACAAAACTTGATAATCATTTTGTCAATCGATTTTACGATCATGAGCTTATCTTAATTTAATTGTATTAATTAATTATTTAATTCAGAGTTTGTTCATCACAATTAAATAATGTCAACGAAATTATTTTACTAATTACAACATTAGCATTTCCTTGGACGTCGCAAACACCGTGATTAAAACAAAAATTATTGATTTTTTTTACAAATTACACAAAAAAAAGGAAACATGTAGGTGTGTGAACCGTACTTAATAATTAATTCATGAAACATGTTGGTTGAAATCCTGCTATAATATAAAGAAAAAATAATATAAACAGTGTGCATTTTTAGAAAATCAGAAGAATGACTCATAATGTGATTGTTTTTCTCGAACAATAAATTATTAATGAATGCAAATTAGTAATCCTTATGCTAAAACGCCAATGTATTATGAAGAACTATAAATCGTACTGTATATACGGGGAACGTAAAAAATTCTCAGCCCAATACGGAAAAAATAGCTTATTGCAAAATTCATTTTCATTTTTACATAAGTAGATCCTTTCAACACTACACATCAATTTTCAACAATATTCAAGCTTTCTGATACTATCAGTGTAATACGATTTATCAAACTCTTCAAAATATGCATTTATTACGTCGACAGCACGACAGCTTCAATATTTGAGCAAAATCTCTTACCACCGAGCTATTTATTTGGGTTTGGAAACAGAAAATCGCAAGTGACCAAATCTGGATAATACGGTGAATGTTTAAGCAATTCGTAATGTAATTAATGATATTTATCTACTGCAATTCCTGAAGTGTGAGCTGGTGCATTGCACTGATGAAACAGCATTTTCTTCTTGTTAAAACGTGAACATTTCAACGTTCAATTGATCCAAAAATGACGTATAGTATTTTCGTGTAATTGATTTCGAGATAATCGATCAACAAAATTTCATGAGCATTTCAAAAACAATCGCCATAACTTTACCAGCTGAAGGAATAACTTTAGCCTTTGGGTCAGCTTCTATCCATTAATATTTTGTTTCTGGAGTGTATAATATTACATTTGTATTTCATCAACTGTTTTCATCAATATAATATATCTATGCAAAATTTACTTGGATTACATTTGTACATCTCCAAACTGCTCTTGGAAATGTTCATGCCTTGAAGTTTTTGATCCAAAGACTAATAAAGTTGAAAATTTGAAGCAAATCTTATAAAAGATTATATTTGTCTAAAAACAACTTTATTTCCAACAGGGAAGCCCAATAACAGGAAAACGTAAACTAAATACTATAGGGTGTTTTTTTAGCTGCATGAGAACTTTCAATAGGGATAACAATTGAATCAAGATTGCTATGGAAACAGTTTTTTGCCATTTGTGTTTAGCAAGGTTTGGCATTTGATAGTGCATAGATTGACCATTGAACAACGCTACCAAATTATAGAAATATATTTTAAAAATCAATATGTTCGCCAAACATATAGAGCCCTTCGCCCATTTTATGTTAGACATTTTCGACCTTCTGAGCAAGCTATTCGTGCGGTGGTAGACAAATAAAAATATAAAAACACCAGCAAGACGAAATTATGTGCGTACCGAAGAAGATATCAGTTCTGTGAGTGAAAGTGTGCAACAGGACCCAAACATTTCAATTCGCCATCGTGCTCAACAACTTGGGCTTTGTCCGTACACTACATGGAAAATTTTACGGAAAGATCTTCATTTACTACCTTATAAAATCCAGTTGGTTCAAGAACTGAAGCCTGATGATCATCGATTGCGTCGTGAGTTCGCAGATTGGGCTCACAACCAATTGGAAGTGGATCCATTTTTTACCGTAAAATTTTGTTCAGTGACGAGGCACATTTCTGGTTAAATGGGTATGTGAACAAACAAAATTGCCGTATATGGAGTGAGACGAATCCGGGACATTATCTTGAGACTCCATTGCATCGATTAAAATTGACTGTTTGGTGTGGAATACACGCCAACGGCATCATTGGTCCATATGTCTTTCGAAATGAGGAAGGAGCTACCGTTACGGTGAATGGTGTGAGATATCGACATGCTCAATACATTTTTGTTTCCAAAACTTCAAGAGCTAAACATTGACAACTTATGGTTCCAAGAGGATGGTGCTACGTGCCACACAGGCAACGAAACCATCAATTTATTGAAAGGACAATTTGGTGACAACATTATTTCAAAACGTGGTCCTATCAATTGGCCTCCAAGATCGTGTGATTTGACACCTCCAGATTATTTTCTGTGGGGGTATGTTAAATCCATGAGTTATGCTAACAAACCAACAACTCTAGAAGCATTGGAGGCTAATATTCAGCAAGCCATTTATGAAAAAAAGCCAGAAATATTGGAAAAAGTGGTCAAAAATTGGACTGAACGGATGCGCTTCGTAACCATTAGTCGTGGTGGTCACATGCCGGAAGTCATGTTCAAATCATAAATGCCTTTAACTGTACTTTCATAAAAAAAATTATAACCAAAACATTTCGTCAGGTTTTTAATGTTTTATTTCATTTTGAAGTTCTCATGCAGCTAAAAAAACCGGAGCCGGGCATTTTGACGCCGTCGTTTTGACGCCGCCGTTTTGACGCCATCGTTTTGACGCCGCACGTTTTGACGCCGGCACGTTTCGACGCCGCATGTTTCGACGCCGCACGTTTCGACGCCGCACGTTTCGACGCGAGCACGTTTCGACGCCGGCACGTTTTGACGCCGCACGTTTCGACGCCGCACGATTTGACGCCGCACGTTTCGACGGCGCATGGACAAAAAGTACGTAAAATTAACTTCGAACAAATTTCACTGTTTAGGGGTATCTTTAGCTTACATTTGCCGAAAAAAAGAAAACCAACCACTTTAAGATTTGTGTTAGGAATCGACTTGTATTTAAGAAAGGATTCCCGATTATAAGGTGGATCCCGGTTGAGGCTTGGTTAGTGTTAGTTTTCGACTTTTTTTTAAAGAGAACGTCATTAAAAGGTAGATACACCGGTAGAGCCTAGATTGGTGTTGGGAATCGACTTCTATTTAAGAAGAGATTCCCGATTAAAAGGTAGATCCCGGTTGAGGCTAGGTTAGTGTTAGTTTTCGACTTTTTTTTTAAAGAGAACCACATTAAAAGGTAGATACACCGGTAGAGCCTAGATTGGTGTTGGGAATCGACTTGTATTTAAGAAGAGATTCCCGATTAAAAGGTGGATCCCGGTTGAGGCTAGGTTAGTGTTAGTTTTCGACTTTTTTTTAAAGAGAACCACATTAAAAGGTAGATACACCGGTAGAGCCTAGATTGGTGTTGCGAATCGACTTGTATTTAAGAAGAGATTCCCGATTAAAAGGTGGATCCCGGTTGAGGTTAGGTTAGTGTTAGTTTTCGACTATTTTTTAAAGAGAACCACATTAAAAGGTAGATACACCGGTAGAGCCTAGATTGGTGTTGGGAATCGACTTGTATTTAAGAAGAGATTCCCGATTAAAAGGTGGATCCCGGTTGAGGCTAGGTTAGTGTTAGTTTTCGACTTTTTTTTAAAGAGAACCACATTAAAAGGTAGATACACCGGTAGAGCCTAGATTGGTATTGGGAATCGACTTGTATTTAAGAAGAGATTCCCGATTAAAAGGTGGATCCCGGTTGAGGCTAGGTTAGTGTTAGTTTTCGACTTTTTTTTTAAAGAGAACCACATTAAAAGGTAGATACACCGGTTGAGCCTAGATTGGTGTTGGGAATCGACTTGTATTTAAGAAGAGATTCCCGATTAAAAGGTGGATCCCGGTTGAGGCTTGGTTAGTGTTAGTTTTCGAATTTTTTTTTAAAGAGAACGTCATTAAAAAGTAGATACACCGGTAGAGCCTAGATTGGTGTTGGGAATCGACTTCTATTTAAATGGAATCTTAAGAAGGGATTCCCGATTAAAAGGTGGATCCCGGTTGAGGCTAGGTTAGTGTTAGTTTTCGACTTTTTTTTAAAGAGAACCACATTAAAAGGTAGATACACCGGTAGAGCCTAGATTGGTGTTGGGAATCGACTTGTATTTAAGAAGGGAATCCCCATTGAAAGGTGGATCCCGGTTGAGGCTAGGTTAGTGTTAGTTTTGACTTTTCTTTAAAGAGAACGTCATTAAAATGTAGATACACCGGTAGAGCCTACATTGTTGTTCGTAATCGACTTGTAGAGATTCCCGATTAAAAGGTGGATCCCGGTTGAGGCTAGGTTAGTGTTAATTTTCGACTTTTTTTTAAGAGAACGTCATTAAAAGGTAGATACACCGGTAGAGCCTAGATTGGTGTTAGGAATCGACTTGTATTTAAGGAGAGATTCTCGATTAAAAGGTTGATCCCGGTTGAGGCTAGGTTAGTGTTAGTTTTCGACATTTTTTCTGTCTGTATCTGGGATTTCAAATGCACTATAATAATCAAGCAAAAGTCTTCTTTCAATCCTCATGTGGTTTCTAATAATTTTAATAATTAATAATTCAAATATAAATAATAATTTCAATTCTCGCGTCGAAACGTGCGGCGTCGAAACGCTCGGCGTCGAAACGTGCGGCGTCGAAACGTGCTCGCGTCGAAACATGCGGCGTCGAAACGTGCTCGCGTCAAAACGTGCGGCGTCAAAACGTGCCCGCGTCGAAACGTGCTCGCGTCAAAACGACGGCGTCAAACTGCACTAGTCCCTAAAAAAACACCCTATACAACTGAAAAGTTTACAATATTGTAATTTAATTTCTTCGGATACAGATTAACTTTGTCCTTTAAGAAATTGATATGCTGCATTTTTGGTTTTAACTTTCAAATATACCTACTTGTTTTTCAAAATCAGCTCCCCCTCCCAATAATTTTTTATACTGTTGAAAAAAAATATATAAAACAATAAATTCTTATAATACCTAGAATTTTAAAATACCATAATCAAGATAATGTTAATAAAGTCCCTTTCATCCCTTAAAACCCAATACAATGAATGAATACACTTGTGTTACTATTGAGGTAACCTAGTGACCGTGACTATTGTGTAAGCGCATGTCTCCAATGCAAGTATTATTCTCAAGCTCGATACAATTTCAGTTAATGAGTTTAGTTGAGTGTTTACAAACATTTGATTAGAATACAAAGTTTTATATCGCGTGAAATTCAAATGCTAGAAAGTTGAGGTGCCGGTAAATCACTTTGCTAATAAAAATAATGGTGCAGATTCCATCGATAATCATAAAAACTAGTATAAATTAGATCCAATTATGAAAAATGTTACAAAATTAGTTAAAAATTATGAATCAGTACGTATCGTCTAGTATTGCTAATGTAGTTTCATTAGATTTGGAATCTTCCTGGGCAGCAAGAAATCTTCAGGAAGCTATCCGACAAGCTAACGGCGACGTAAGAATGCACATTTAATTATTATTATTACTTAGTATTAAATTAATGTTTATTCGAATAGTTTTATGTTTATCATCATAATATCCCATATAATATATATTTAGCATACAATCTGGGCGCTATAATATTGGTGTAATATTTACCCAACATTGACCCACTATAATTCCAAACTTGTGCTACATGGGATAGCACTCTCATCAATATTATAACCGCATTTTCAATGCAATTTTCCAAACAAATATACATAGATACATTATTCCACAATTATTATAGTGTTCAATTTAAAACAACATAATATTTCCATATAGGGAAATTCAATATAACTTTTTTACTTTAGTGTAATCTATAAAATTAAATAAGAATAATAAATATTATTTTATAACATCAAAATATAACTTCCTTGGACTTTTCTAAATATATTTGAATTTGCTATTCTGATTGTTGTTCAGTTTTGAACATAATAAATAATAATTATGCTCTTTTTGAATAGAATGTTATGTTTTTCAAACTATACCTACTTACGTCGAGTGTTAACCGGCGAACTCCACATTTTGCCCTGATAATTTTTTTCATGTCATTCAATGCATAATGAGACGGTCGTTAGCATAGCGATTAAACGCATACACTGCTAACACAGAGAACCCGGTTCGACTCCGGGCGAAGTAAGAATCATATTGCGGCCGTCTCCCCTCGTCAGGCAATGGCAAACCACCGGGGTGTAATCTGCCATGAAAAGCCTTTGTTACAAGGCTCACCACACCCTGCAGAAGGGTTATGGACTGAGGAGAAGAATGCATAATATGTATATCCAAAAATGACTATCAACTACATATTTCTAAAAAGAATGAAGCCAAACTAGAAAAAGATTCTACTAAGGCAAACGCTTTTACGTTAGACCTCCAGGCAGTTTTATTATCCCCCAAATCTAATGTCAGCTGTTTATACTACAAACCAAAGTTGGTTGTTCATAATCTTTGTTTTTACAATTTACTTACCAATGACGGCTACTACCCCATCTGAAATGAAACTGAAGGGGACTTACTGCTGGAGAATTTGCGTCACGTTTCTCCTATTTCATTGAAAATGAAGTGCTGCCACATATTGTATAATAGTAAAGAACCTGCTAAGGTCATTCTGTACAGTGATGGGTGTAGTACTACTTATCAAAACTGCAATGCAGTGATCTCTAACGTAGCAATTAATTTAGCCATGATTCACAATATAATAATTGAGCATAAATATCTTGAAGTTGGTCACACGCAAAAGAAGGCGGATTCTGTTCATTCAAAAATAGAGAGATGTTTAAAAAGCAGAAAAGAAAATGTTCCTGCAGACTACGTCCATATTATGTAAAACTGAGCTAAGAACGTTTTTGAAGTCTTTCAAGGAACAAAAAGAAAAAAAAGAGATACTTCCTTGGACTATGCGACAACAAACACTACGAAAGTAAAGTACATAAGTTAACAAAAAACAGTAAATATACCTATTATGTCAATAACTGCCGTAATGTCAACTCATGTACCCTTTACCTGTTACCCTATACAAATTTATTTCTGTTGCGTCAGTCTTGTACGGAATTAATGAACGTGCGGTTATAACTATTCCACTTAATTATACTATTATAATTTATAACAATTGATTATTTTACCTACGTAATTGAAAATGTAGGCAATATTGACGGAAGAATTACAGAAGGGCATTTCAATAAAAAGAAAACACTAGTTCTTGTATCAAGATTTGGCTTATGTCTAACTAGCCTTCTGGAAGGACTTCCAGCATGATAAACGTTTGAATATTTTTTATTATTAAACTAAACAGTATCTACTTATGAAAATTAATATGAAAATGGAAAGATATTGTAATAATTATTTTTTTTAAATTTACATTTTCATTTTCTATTGTTTATTAAATATGATTTTAATCAACTAGAAAATATTACGTTATGTAGATAAGTTAAAATGTTAAGTTTGTAATTTTTGTTAAATAAAAATAAATGTGTGTAATTACGTGCTTACTGGAACTTCGTGTTGAGGAAAATTGAAAAATGAAGATATTTGTTATTTCTTAGATAGACAGAAGAGAAGGAATATAATGATAATTAAAATCACTCTACTGATACTGCTGTGGTTAATTATTTATATGGGTTAGCAAGATCGCGATAAAATTTAAATTAATGCTGGTTCATCATGCAATTTTATTAGATAATTTATCGTAGTATCAATATTGCTGTCCAAATAGGATTCAAAATGTCGTTCACTTCCAAGCTTTATCTTTGTTGACGTTTCTCGTATATAATCGATTTTGAACGCATTACAACATTATCCGAGCCCAACTACCAACCTTGCGAATTGGTATTTGGTTTGTTAGCATTTTACATTTTTTTACCTAGACGAGGAGCAAGCCCGACGTAGAACCCCCAACCTGGAGGACCAGAGAGACGGCCAGAATAAAGTTCTTACTTCGCCCGGATTCGAACCGGGCATTTAGCGTTCATAGTCAACTTATTCGACCACTATGCTCCGACCGTCTCTGACGTTGACGTTTAATTTGTTATATTTTAATAAAAAAAAAATTAGTAAATACCTAATATCTAAAGGCCCATTCAGACGATCAATATAATATATTGATATTGTCAATATTATTGAACGTGTGAGGGTCAATAAGTATTTATCGTCTGAGTCAAATGCACTGTGTCAATATTATTGACAGTATTGACAATATTTTATTGACAATATATATTGATCGTCTGAAGGGGCCTTAACACTCAAATTATAATTTTAAATTATGAGAACCTTATAAAAGTTAATTTAAAATTGGGGGACTCTTTAATTATGAAAATAATTTTAAATATAATACATTAATTACTTATTGATCATTACACACTATAATTGACCGTTTCTGCAAGTTTTGGTGAACATACAAAATGCTAAACTTTAAATGAATATTGTCAATACATAAATTTAATCGTGCGTGTATGGACTCCATCCTATTCAATTAATATTGACAATAAATACTTATTGCGCGATTATATTGAGGGTCTAGTCTAGGAAACCATTTAGATTTTCTATATTATATATATTAAATAATAATTAAACATAAAACCCTAAAAATATTTCAGTTAAATATATTTACGTTATCGATATAAAATGCTTCCCTACCATTATTTAATTACCATTAGTAACATTAACATTTTCCATAGATTGTTATCGATATTGATTTAGTAACGTTTTTAAAATAGTCTTTAGAAACTCACAATCAGTTTATGATTTTATATAGGTAAATCATGGTAAACATTGAAACTAGGGTTGTTATTATTAATATTTAAATATTATCCTTTTTGCGTATTATTTAATGCAATTTGACCTACCAATGTTATGCGACTCATTCCTGAATTTGAAGTTTGCCCTAAATTGTAAAAATATTTTTAAATATTTTCTAGATTTGATATGGAGTCTTTATACATACATTCTTCCATTTTTATTCTCTTCTAGAAGTTCTGAAATACATAATATGCAAGGTATTCCTAGTTTTCAATTGCAATTGCAATGCAAACTGTCCTTGACAATATTTTGAGTTTGACATAGGCTCAACTGTTGGCATAATTTCACAGCCATCACTGAAGCATGCACAGCGTCTATTATTTGGAGGTAGTTTTTTGTTCATCTCATCTATTAAAATATCGCAGAACAATATCGCAAAACTTTAAAATTTAGTACAATCCTTTGGACCATGTTACTTTTCTTTTGGTGCGAGCGCTTCAGCGCGTGACTAATTTGGTGATTGGCGAAGACTTATCAATAAATTATTGCACAACGAAAATGCTAGTTTTGTATTTATAAATCTTCATTAAAAGAACTGTACCCATCACGAGGTGGATTACTCCTATTTTGCTATACTCTTTTTCCTACAACTTTTCACCACAGCGCGTGGATGTCCACTGGACAGCCGAGCTAAGAAATTCTGTGAAGTCTGCGATTTGAACCCAGAATTTCCGCTCTGTAACTCAACCAGTAATCACATCACTCCACTGCTGTGTAATGTATAAAGTACAATAAATTCAATTTGGATATATAAGTAAAATTTATAGGTAAATCTGTTGGTTCTTTTCAGTACTGTTAAGTGTACCGGAAAAACAATATTGTTCCTAAAAAGTCCTCCTAAAAAAAGTATTGGGGTGTCGATAGGAAAATTCTCATAATTGAAATATTGTTAACTATTTATGGGAACTTATGCATAATGCATAATTAAAGTTGTAGTACTAATATCTAGGTTTTATTTGTACTTAAGTATTTAGTGATTTTTTATAAAAAAGATAATAAAATAGATAGGGCCGATTTCATAATCAAAACGTTAATGGACTAATGAACTAAAAGATCCTTGTTAACCAATAGAAAACGTCCGTTCACTCTAACAAGCCAATAGAAATTCACTTTTATTTATAACGGTTCGTTAAAAGTATTATGAAATCGGCCCTAAATGTCTATTTAATTATTATCGCATTCTTTGATGTTTTGCCGATTATTAAGGTAAGTATGTAAATAATTAGAACAAGGCTACATTTTACCGAATAGCCTCTACCCTCAAAAGACCCTGTAGCGACCCAACATTTCTAGTTATTTTAAATATTATGTTAGTTCCAACCAGCCTATAACCCCTTCTGAGCAATGTTTCGACGCGAAACTGTTTCTGATAAGAAAATTAAATTAAAAATGGATAAACCAAATTAAAGTTTGTTATTAAAGGAAAATCGTAGCAGCATTCATGATGAACAATAATTGCTTTGTCACATCATAGATGTTGATGCCAGATTTTGGACAATGTACGCATATTGTGGGAATACCTTTCATTTCTGCGTTACGACGAGATGGTTAGAATAAGGTTCTTACTTCGTCCGGAATCGAACTGGGAATTTCGCGTCAACAGTCAACAATTAGTGTACTGCTATGCTCCGACCGCCTCTCTAAAGAGAATCAGTCCTCCAAAATATTCGCGAAATATAAGGCTTTAAATCAACTACCTATTACATTATAATACTAACTTCTCTTAAATTTTCATACTTTTTATAATATGCTTACACCATAGATATGAAATGTAAATTATCAAATAAAATATTATTGCTTTTAAATATCTTTTCCAAAACCTTTAGCTTGTATAAAAATGTTGCATGTCTGAAGAGCAATAAGTTATAGACAACTATCCATATTAAGAGCGCGCTGCAAATTTTGATGCAAAAACATGTTTCAATAGATGGCGTACCCTAAAATATTAATCTTTTATAGTTATCTTTTCACCAAAACAGAATTCTAATAATTTATAAAAGTCATATGAATAAACGATAACTAAGCTAGGCAATAAGGAAGTTTGAGCTTCCAATGTTGAATATTTACAAGTATATTCCAAAAAGATATGCACATGTGAAAATATTGAATATATTTAAAAATATTTATCTTTGAAAGCTCAAACTTCCTTATTGCCTAGCTTAGTTATCGTTTATTCATATGACTTTTATAAATTATTAGAATTCTGTTTTGGTGAAAAGATAACTATAAAAGATTAATATTTTAGGGCACGCCATCTGTCGAAACATGTTTTTGCATCAAAATTTGCAGCGCGCTCTTAAGCTATTGTAGCTTTAAGAATAAGAAATTGAGTCAAGACTATTGGAAAAAAGTTTCTTTATTATGGCTAAAACAAAGAAAAATTTGTATTATTATTTTTATCTCAAAACAAGATCCGGTGGAAAAGCAAATGGAGGAAACCCAAAATCAGATATTTTCTTCTTCAATAATTTCCGTTCCATAAAAATATGCATGTCCAAATGTGTAGCCAAGCTTTTTTCCGATTGGGATGATTCTTACTTTGTTGTATATCCTATGTTACCCGATTGAGAGTCCAGATTAATCTAGAACTTTCGAAATGTAAAATCTTCAGAAAGTTCATTCAGGAAATGCAACTTTCAAAGCTTTATAATATATTAAATACGTAAATACTGCTGTTATGTAATATTATACCTTTTCTATCGTGAACTATTAGGAAATTCGGAAAACAGCCGGTGGAGTGATCTGACTGATGGTTAAGTTATAGAACAGAAATTCTAGGTTCAAATTACGGACTACACAGAATTTCTTTACTCGGCCTTCCACACAGCATCCACACGCTGGCGCTGTGGTGAAATTAGGGGGCAGATTAGTGGCTTCTTCGTCCTTAATTCTATCACAATCTAACATGGATACGGGGTACAATAGACCTAGAGTTTCAGTACAAGTGGGTAAAAAGCAATAAACCCTTCCTTTGTCTTTGATTCGTTATTGTCGTGCGAAGAGTGGAGAAGGTTAATGAAAAAGTTGTCGTTTGTTTACACTATAGATTTTTGCTGATTTTCTGTCGTGCAAACGACCTATTTTGACATGTGAAGAATACTTGTTTTTCCTTAATCACGTGATCGATTAAACCACATCAGTGGCATGATGTGATTCCTGGTTGAGCTATAGAACGGAAATTCTACACGTTGAAGATTTAGGAATTTCTATTTTTATATAAGTTTTGCTATTTGACAAGACGAAAAGAGCACAATTTTTAATCGTTTTCCCTTATGAAGGTATTTTACAATAAAAATTAAGTATTTCTTACTTTTGGTCACATAAATTTAAATGTGTTGTCATTTCTTTTTAATATGATGTTGACATGAAGTAGTTTTTAGTCATAACTTACATGCACGACATTTTTAAGTGAGATCTTGAGATTATACCAATTTGCAAAAGTAATTTATCACAAACAAACCAGCTATTTTTATGTTTTGACTGTGTTTAATAATAAAATCAGTGATGTCAGATGATGTTTATGGTGACTTGTTTAATTTGAATTTAATTATTTAATTACATGTAAATGAGTTGCTTCCAAGAAAGCAAGGTCTGTGGTTAATAAGTCAAAAAAATCTAACCATGTCACATGGGAATGCACATTTTTAGGTTACCCAATTAATAATACCTACTGTTTACTAATTCCTTCCAAAATAAGTTCTAATGCATTTTTAGCCCTATTATAGATTATTGTGTATGCTTTGTTGCAAATGACTTATTTTAGTTTTAAATTTATTTATCTCAAAATATTATGTAATTTCAATAAAAAAAATTTGAAATAACATAGTATTTTTTATTATAATATACTTATACTTATTTTTTATATTTGACGATACTCAAAAGTAGATTGGGACTTTTATTTTGGAACAGAGATAGTTTTTGTTTCTTCGATCTACATAAAGGCTGTGTGACATATTTGACTAAATATTCTATAAAATTGCATCAACTTTTGCAAAAGAAATTGCAAAAAAAACCTGCATCAACTACTAGGTTATTAGCACTTTTGAATGTTCATATTGTTTTATTTTTAGTTTGTTGAATATTTTTTGTTTGCTTCAAGTATTTTGGGTTGAATATTTTGGTTTTTGTTTTGCTTACCCAACAGGATACTGGGGAATTGGATAACCCACAACTATAGTTATTTGTAGTCACTGATATGTTTCACTCCATTCCAGTATTCCAGACTGCTGGGTTACAATATTTTACTAATTTATAAAACCAATATTTTCTGGTAATTTACGAGAGATTAAAAAAAAATTCTAATAGGTAAAGAAAATATTAAAACTAAAGATCAATATTTTCGTGCGTACCTACCTACTATTCGACGCAATATAACAGTGAAATATTTTAAATTTACTAATCACCTTGAAATATAGGGTTGAATTATTCACAGCATATTACAAAAAATTAAAAACAATTTTACAAGTCTAAAAAAAACTTCGTCAATTCGAAAATCTGTTGTATTTAACACAATTTATTACATTATAGATTATATCAATAATGTTTTGATTAGGTATAATAATTTAGAATAGTAATTCTTATAAATCTTGATACCAATAGCTTTGCTAATCAAGATGTTATGTAAAAAAGAAATTTTTGATTCTATAATAACGACATTAAAAGACCGATCTAACAAATTACTCCAACATCATGTTGAATAAAAAAATTTTAATATAATTTAATTTTGGCCGCTACATTATTTATTATTCCCAGGTGTAGTGTAATCAAGGTTTTTTAAGTGTCTTACAAACAAGGTCTGATTAATATTTAATTTGTACAACTGTAGGAGGAATACATTGCCCTTACCTTGCCTTGATAATATTTAGGGCAAGGTTAGCATCAAAAGTTTATTCTGTTTATAAACGTTTAATAACAGAGTAATTGTATCCTACCCTAATTTATTTATTAAATATTTATATTATCGTTATTAAGATTTTAAAAATATAATTTAATTAATTTTGTAAACATTTTGATACTAATTCTTGCTATTTAATGACTTTCTAGGCTCGTTTTCAACAAAAACAAATGCAAGAAAAAGAAGAAAAACTCTTGCGGTTATACGAAAATCAGCAGCAGAGAGTGGTTGACCGAGTTAATGGAGGCAGCGCAGGAAGCAACACGAGTGCAACGAGTATTACATCACATGGAGGAAAAGTTCGACAGATGTTTGATGAAAGGCGCCAAAAAGCTGGAATAGATCGTAGCTATCCTTTAGAACCCTTAAAAAGTTCCAAAACAAACGGTTATACCAGGGGCAATAGTTTGGATAGAATTAAAAATCAAGTCAACACTAAAACCGTCGTTAAGTCGACTGTAAAGAAAAGTGTATCCAATGTTAGAAATGGTAAACCGATAGTTAATAAAAAAGAAGTCATCCATAGTGTTTATACAAATAACAATGGGGATGAAAACTACGATGAAATTGTCTACCAAAATAATGATAACAACAATAGAAATGGTATAACTATGAATAAAACATATCGACAAAGGGACTTAGAAACGATGCTAGATCATTTTCACATCAACGATAACATAGATAATGAAGAATTTCCCGAAGTTAACATAGATGAATTTGACGAACCTACGATAAAACCAAAAATTAAGTATATTGAAGAAAAGGTGTACAATCAAAAAAAAAATATTTCCAAGAAACCGATTGAGCAAAAAGTAAATGGAAAGTCTCGAGAAAAGCCTTCATCACCGTTAAAAAGTGAACCTAAGGTAAATATATTAAATTGAAGATTTATTCAATAGCAATAACTAGGTAACATGAAAATAATGGCACTATAAATAGTTTTGACATTTAAATTAATAAGAAAAAAAATTTTCGTTTCATCAAAAAAAATACAATAAAATTCTAGTAATAATTAGGACATGATTCATAAGTATTCATAAGTATAGGTAAATGTTGAAACAACATTTCAACGAAGTTTTACGAAGCCTAGAAAATCCTGAAATTTTTGCAGTTTTTTGTAAACATGTATCGGTTGACAAAGTAAAGTAACCCACTTTAATTTAAAAAAATGACAGTTTATTTTTTATTTTAATTGTCAATTGGACTTTAATTTTCAAAATTTTAAATTTAATTTTTTTCTAGCCTTTAGTTAAAAGAGTAGTGCATATACCAAATGTGAATTCGGTTGAACGTTCACATACATCAAATTCGACCCATAATATTTCTGTGAATTCGTCTAAAAGTAATAAGTCTGAAACTTCTTTATCGAATATGTCTGCTAAGGTAAAATTTTCTATTTATATTATAAACTAATAAATTTGTATGCAAACAAATTTAAACATAATAACATAAATTAACTGAGTTGTAATTGAATAACATTAAACGGGGATTCTGCCTTTTTGTCTTCCAATTTTCTCATACCCAATATAACAAAAATAACGCATGTGGCCCTTTATAGCAATTAATTTCAGCGGATCTTACTCAATGGATGATATAAATAAAACGGAGTAGGTACATAATATTATATACCTATATTTTAGATTATTAGATCAAAATTTTGAATATGTACCAACTATTATGCTCCATTTTGTTCATATCGCCCAATAAAAACCTAGATATTACTGTAATCGGCTACAGCTAATGTCCAATTAATATTTTGACAATTTCTAATATTAAAGTTATAGTCTCTAATACTTACAGAGTGTTACTAAACAGAAGGATCGAGTTCCTTCGACCGCAAGACCTTCTTCTAAGCAATCAGGAAGAGGACCAACTTCCGCTGTTACTAGAGACGACTTGCAAGAGTGTAAATATTGCAATCGTAGGTTTGCACCAGACCGTTTAGCCGTGCATGAAGATATATGTGGTAAGACAGCAAAGAAAAAACGTAAAATATACGATGCTACAAAACATCGCGTAGAGGGCACAGAATTGGAACCTTATGCTCGAAAAGGCAATAAAGCGACACCAAGTGGCAAGGTACTAAACCTTTAATTTTTCTTCCACAGCGTGTGGATCGATGCACTCTGGAGGGCAGAGCAAAGAAATTCTGTGAAGTCCGCGATTCAAACACAGAATTTTCGCTCTATAACTCAACCAGCGATCGCATCAAGCCACTGCTGTGGTTCCTGTTAGTTTTAAATAGCACCTATTAAAATTTCTTGGAATTTCCTTTTTGTATTTGAGGTGTTCAATGATAGTCGTTTTAAAACCTACCCTTCCTAAATTTATGAATCACAAATAATATTAAATCGATCGCTAAGCGTTCATTGAATTACACTTCTAAGAAATTCAACATTTCATTACTTTACAGATTGCGTGTTTCAGTATATTGTGAAAATTGGACAATAAATCTTGTAAAATTTAAAAATTATGATTCAATTTTGCAAATTAACTATCGATTTTTTTCAAACTATTAAGTATACCTACATATTAATATTTAGTGGGTAATCTTTCGCGATTTTTTTATTTTAAATTCCATGTAGTAATAATAATTGTTTCTTTCAACTTCAACCTTTATACTAGAATATAATATTATGTGAAATGGTTTCTAAAATTGATATTTAAGTTTTGTTTATTCTTGTAAATGTCGATTATCGACCATATCGATATGATAGGTAATTGAAATTTTTTATGTTTATTGGAATAGCCTACTGCAGGTTATTCAGATACGGGCAATCCACATTCCAAACAACAATTAAACACCAAAAAGGTAAAACAATAATAAACTTTTTCTTGGTGTTTTGCACTGTTAAATCTATGTAGAAGCAACATTTAGGAGAATTTTGTATGAAGAATATTCTTCTTTAGTGGAGTAGGTACCTACTCTTTGGATAAAATTTTTTTGGCCAATTTCTTGGCCCGGATGCCCGGATATAATACGTCTTCATTAGATGTCCATGCCTTGAAGGGCAACGTCTAACATGGTAGACAGCGACGTCCATAAATAATTGTTTCTGATATTATGCAATACCATCTGGAATAAGTGACATTTTATGTCTCATAATATAGACGAGACGTTCTAGTTTTATTCTCTGTAAATTTTCAAGATATTCCACTTTTGGAGAGAAGTGGAATTTCTCTTCTAAACGTCTCGACTTTTAATTATAATAAATAATAACTAATAAGTGAGTCAATAAGGATTTTCCCTTTTATATAATGTGTAATGACAACGACGATCAACCCCTATACCTGATACCTCACAATCTATTAAACTTCAGGACAACTAGCCTTTATCTCTAGCTTCGAGATCTGGTATCTTTTAATTATTGAGAAAATAACCGGACGCCAGGCTACTCATTAAAAAAACTAGTAATCGTATTGCTACATAATATTATAATACATAATTGAGTGTTTGCATTTTGCTACCTTTAAAACTTCAAATAAATTGGTCACCCACAACCATAGTTTAGTCATTTTATTCAAAATATGTATTTTAATAATCTGGAAACGTGTGATCTTAATTATTTATTAAATTTGATGGTAATTTTTAATTTGTATGATTTCAGTCTAGCAGCAAGCAACAACAACAACAACAACAACAACCGAAAAAGTCGGATTGGCGTCGCAAGCATGAAGAATTTATTGGTGCTATTCGTGCTGCTAAAACGGCTCAAGCACATGTGGCAGCTGGTGGAAAACTTAGCGACTTGCCACCTCCTCCACCTTCATCTAATCCCGATTATGTACAGTGTCCTCATTGTGGACGTAGATTTAATGAAACGGCCGCCGAAAGACATATACCTAAATGTGCAACCTACGACTATAATAAACCGAAACCTGGTTCAAAAAATATATCTGGGAAAAACGCCCCATCATATCGCTAATCAACAACTGATATTTTTATAATAAGAATAACCAAAATAATTAAATTTTGTAATTTGTGGGGCCAATATCTAACATGATGTGTACTAGTAATAGACTTGAAAAGTTATACTTCTATTGAATTAAGGTTTAGGTATATTGGTGCTATTTTTTAATACCTCCCTACTTAATTAACAACTATAAATTTATATGTAGATCTATTTTATTGTCAAGATTAAATTACTTAAGGATATAAAATATTAATATTTATTTTAATAGATCGTATATAAAAAAGATTTAGTTAAGTAAAGTTTACTTATTTTATTCGAAACATAATATGGGTCGTTTTCACTAATTTAATTATGCACCGAGATATTTTTGTTAATAAAATTGTTTAATTATATTTTACAATTACAAATAAAATGCTTTTCACAATTTTACTTCTCCTTTCCGTACTTTCGTCAAATTTTTAAATTTTATAGAAAATTTTCCCGTGTTCTCTATGATATACATAGCTACAAAACTTCTATGCAATTTTACTACATTCAAAAAATTGTGCCAGCTCCTGGTCTTTGGGTCGCACAATAAAGATATTTTTATTTCAATTCACTAATCAACCTACTAATATGTAGCAAAGTTAAAATAGCCACAAAAAGTTGATCTATAGAAAAATATCTGAATATCCTGAAAGTAGTGACCAACTAATACATCTTGGTAAACAGGTTGATAAACTAGTTTTTAGCATTAACTGTGACATACTAGGAAAGGAAACTAAATGAAAGAAAATAAAGCCGAAAAGTACTCTAGATGTATCCGATGTTTTATTTTAAAAACATACATAAATTCTAGTTACATTAGAAATTAATTAAATTCAATGAAGTTTAATATTGGATTTATGTTAATAAGGAAAACCATTGGAAAGTAATTAAAAAAACTCATGGCAAAGAGGTACACATGTTTATTTTGTACTGACATGTACACAGTCTAATATCTCAAGCATTCTTTTGCTGTAACAACATAGCCATCCATAGGAGGTTGATGAATACGATGGTTTATATTAAAACGTAATATATACAGTTTGACTTTAAACATTTTAAAGCTAAATGCGAAATTCACATACTTTTTTATTATCTAATATCATAAAATTTCTTATTAAATTTAATTTACCTAAAACTTAATATACAATTAAGACTGAAATACAACTTTTTCAGAACATAAAAATTAAATAAATAACAAAATCGACGCTTTCTTTATTTCACTCTTGATGCAAATTAAATAAAATTGTTAATCTAAAATATTCTAAAATAAAATTAGTTCACACTTCAGGTCAAAACATTTATTCCTAATGAGATCAAATAGCAACTGGTAGCCAACCACTTATACGCAAGTATTGAGTAATTGCATCACGAATTCCTATTTCATTTGAATCCGACTCTATCGACTTAGGTTTAGTACTAGAAATTAAATTATCCTAAAAAATAAAATAAAGGTTACACAAAATTACAATACAAAATTAAACAAACAAACCTGGATAATATGAGTTTTTAAAGTTGTATATTGTATTGGTTCTAAATTTAATGAGGAGCAAAGCTAAAAAAACAATTAAGATTAAAATTAGGGAATTTTTTGAGCAAAATCAAATTACTTGTATTTCATTCTGAGATAACAAATTGCCATGTGGCATAGTAGACAATGGGGGTTGTGTAATGTTATTCAGACTGTGGTTGCTGGAGTTGCTGTTGTTGTTGTTGCAGTAATTGTTCTCGAATTCGTTTTCGAGAAGCCACGTGCACCTTCCTTCTAACAAATATTTCTCGCTTTCGCTTTTTCTAAAAATTTCAATTAAAACATAAAATTTTGTCAAAAAAGAAGAAATTAAATATTTTTGAAACAACTAATAATTCTAGTTATGAAAGACTAGAATTTATTATTGAAATATGAGTAAAAAACTGAAACTTACCCTTCTTTTGGTACGTTTTCCTGTATTGTTGATACTGCGAAGCCACTGCTGCCCTAAGTGAAATGCAAACTGATACAATCTGTGTGATCTGTTCACATGAGTTTTTCTGTTAACTTTAGCCTGTATGATGATATGAACAATGATAATGAAGAAACAAAGAGTTATTGAAAGAAAACAGAAAAAGTGCATGATTGAGTAGTTTTGTTCTACATTGCATTAATAAAATTTTAAATAAGTATTAAACATAAATTAAGCATTTCAAGATCGTAGCCATATATTAATATCAAATCTGCCCCTACATTTTTTGATTTTCTTTTTGTAAATTACCATTAATGTGAACTACACATTTTTATAAAAAAAAAATAAAACTCTAATAATGAACATATTTTTTTAATAATTTTGTATTATTTTGTCCACAAAAACCGAGATTTTTTATCCTAATATTTATTAATTTGGACGATAACATTTTTACTAATCATATTTTTTTAAATTGTATTTTTTAAAGTGATCATTTTTTTCTGGTAACTGTATTGTGTATCAACTCAATACATGTGGCGACAGATTTACCGTTGTTATCGGGCTACGGCCTTCATAAAAAATTCTTATTAAATCCCAAAGTACCAAATAAACTCAGTCATGAAAAGTATTAATGATATTGACTACTAAAACTTACAGCCTTATTCTGTTTAATCTGTTGTTGTCTTTGAAAAGCAGCATGTTGTTCAAAGTGTATAGCCTCTTCTTGTGTAGTCAAGCCAAGACTTCGATATCTGAGTAATTCGGAAATTCGAAACCTCAACTCTCGTTCTCTTTCCAAACTTGAAACTAATCGTTCGTGTTCACCGGCAGTTAAAAATTGACAAAATGCTCTCATTTTATCCCTTAGGTCCCTAAAATGTACAAAAATTGTTTTATTTTTTCAATCGAGTATTTAAAATTTACCTTTGTTCTTTGGTATAAGATTTTTTAAAATCTCGACGTTGGCTACTAAAGAATTTGGCAACTAACTGGTAATCTCGAACTAATCTTTTACGTCGAGCCCTTTCTCTTAACCTTCTTGTGTACATATCAACTTGTGCTAACTTTAATGCAATTTCTGTGTTACTATCTTCAAGTACGTTCAATTGCAAAGAGGTTACTAACTGCTCGGCCGCCATATCATATTCCTACATTAGAAGTGATAAGTCAATGTTAAAATAAAATTATTTAGTGAATTTATTACCCTTTCGTAATCATCTCTGTGTGACATATATCCCAGCTGTCGTGCTTCTTCGGGGGTGGCATCTAGGGGGGGTAATCTAGATACAACTGTAGGAGACAGCGGTCCATGATCCTCAGATGTTTGATCTGTTATCGTCGGGATACGATCTACCACCTCTGCCCATGTAGCTTTTCCGATATTACCCTCCAAATATCTGCTTATGTATTCGTCTTTAACCTCTAAAATCGTCACAATAAAAAAATATCAAAATAAACAAGCAAATAATAAAACTGTACCCTCTGGTGTTCTGGTTTCAATTTGTTTACTAACGAAATCCCAATTCCCAAAACCATACAATTCCATAGACTCCAACAATTGGAGTTCTTCCCTTCCCGTCCAACTTCCTCTTCCACCAAATATACTAACAGCACAGTGATCCTAAAATTAAAGTTTAAAAAAAAATTAAATTTTGATTTTAATATTCAAATAGGAAGTAAACTTACCACAAATTTATATGCGTGATTATTTTTATGTGGACCTATTTCAGCTCCACTCGCGAAACACTAAAAACAAAAAATTTTAAAAATAAGCGCGAATTCTGACAAAATTTTGACAGCAGTCAAATCCAAGCCCTTACCTGTAAGCATATATCGAAATCTACACAAACACAACATTGTACCCTTAATCCATTTATTTCCTCTTGACAATATGTACAATTAATCTTTGCAAACAAATCTAAAATAATCGCATTACGAAAATAACGATCGGCTTATATTTTCGAAAATTTTAGTAACAACTTACCGGACATCTTTGATGACGTCAAGGAAATGGTAATCGAAGCAGGGATATTATTTTGTCAGTTACTAACTACTTTTAACGAAACCATAAATTAATATTTTTTTAATAACGCAGTTAAATATGTTGTAATCCATTTTGTTTATTTTCAATAATTTATCGAATACATTAAATTACGTTTCGTTAAAATTCTACACAAACATAACACACTTTGGTTCCAAACCGTTAGTAACCAATCCTCCACGAGGGGTCCGTATTCAGATGTTTTTTAGGTGAAATTGAAATTTTAACAGACTTTTTTCTTTGAAAGAGGATCATCGGAGTAGATGCGTTAGATAAGATTAAAACGGCAAAAATATTATAAAAATAAGAGACAAAATTTGCCTAAGCATCTAAATTATATCAAAATACAACCCTGTAATATTCTCTTGCGCATAAGTTCAAATAACTTCCCTAGAAAAGTCAACTACCGTGGTATTTTTAAATAAAATGTTCGTGGCCGTAATTAATGATTTTTTTATCAACTTTCTGAGTTATTTATTACATAATTTTGCAGTCTTTACAATCTATTTTTCAGTTTTAAACGCAAAGTTTAAAATTCGATGTTATTATGTTTAGAGCGCGGATTCATATGCACTTATTTTTAGAGAATAAAAGCTTATACAAAAAGCTACATAACAAATAATATTAATTTTTTTATTTATAAAAAGTATTCTGCAGTTACATAAAAGAAAAATACCATTGTATAGCTTGTATTAATCCGTCATCCTTATGAAGAACAAACAGTAGTGTCACTGGGTCGAATACACTCCATTTCGACGCCTTATATTTTGCCGCTTCCCATTTCGCCGCCTTGTCATTTCGCCGCCGCCAAAAAATAAGTTCCCATTCGCCGCTCCAAAAAAATAAATAGGAATAAATCATAAAATTCAACAGATGATGTCACTAGTTGTTTTATGATATTTCATTGCTATACTTAATTGAAATTTATTTATAGCGGGGAAATGCTGCAATACTCGTGTTGCTTTAATTCTAGTGTCATGACACTAGTTCAATTCAATTCAAAAACGAATAATCGTAGGAAGTTGAAATTTTCAGAATTATGCCTTTCTCCGATTATTTGTTTTTGAATTGAACTTGACACAAGCTCAGCGCCTATTTGGTTGGTTGATGCTTAGGATGGCAAGCTGATGTTAGTTTGCCTATCCATCCAACTATTCTACAAATCAAATGAATAACCTTATTTTCAATTTAACATTATTTTATTTAATTAAAAAACTACAAAAGAAAATTTCAAAATTTGGAAATGGCTGACGAAATACGTTTTATAAAATCACAAGGGGGCCGGCTTTTGTGCTGGTATTTCGTGATTATGAGTATAGATTGAACTTGCAACAACTTGTGCTGAATAATGAAATTCAGTGGATTGAATATTTGGACAGTGTTAGTCATATTTATGGACATTTGTATTAATTAGTACCTACTGTAAATTTATTATTTTAAATTAATCTAATTTAAATTAAATCGGCGCAAATGAGAAAAAAGTGGCGGCGAAATGAGAAGCGGCAATTTTACAGGCGGCGAAATGAAATCGTACCAGGCGGCGAAATGGAAAAAAAAGTGGCGGCGAAAAGGAATGAGACCCACTGGAATTTACAAGAAAAACAGTATAATATACCCTGCGTTCGGTTAGAAGCTATTTTCGCTACCAAACACTTATTTTGCGTTCGGGAAGAAGCTTCCACTCGTTTCCAAAATTCCAAATGATAATAGCGTTTGTTAGGGGCGGAGCCAAAGCGAAGAAAAACTTCTTTCTACGTCAACTGACTTATCAGTGCATTTGTACATTTGCTGCGATGGTAAAATTGTGAAAATCCCTGAATTTTAAACCAGGATCCCGGGAATCCTTCAATTTTAATTTTTTTAATTAAATTCAAATTGAATTTACTTCCTAAAATATGGGACGTTTGGTCACCCTATCGTATATGCAATACTAGCTTTGATATTCGACAACTCGTAATTTTTTGCAAAGAAAAGGGTAAATCTTATTAGGGCCAATTTGTAATGATCCATAAATTATTATTTTTTTAATTGTCTTTTGGACCATTTACTGTCATCTTTTAACTCGGAAAATTTTAAATTCGCGGTCAAAGTTAATTTACTATTCCCCCTTCCGCCGTATACTTTTACCTAGTCTTGATGGGGGTGTGGTTAAGTATCGCGGATGCAGTAGTCGAGTTTATCACGGTTTAGAAGTTCTTTTGGCTTTTTACCGATTTTTAATTGGTTTAAAATGGATATTTAGTTGAACTGTCTTATAAATCCACAATTTCTAAGTTCCCGTTTGGGGCGGTGGTACGCGCTCAGAAATATTTTTAACGAGTGGACTGTTTCAAAGATCCAGGTTAATAATTAGTACCGTGCATTAAAAAGATTGCAACTTAACTAACATAAGAAATACTTTTAACAATGAATTTTCCCTATTTGATTAATGGGTATAGTGAAGCTGCCGTAAGTTGGATGGGTGTTGCCAAAATTTTTCGAAGTAGGGGTGGAGGGAGAGCGTGTCAGTGTTATCGTGTAAATGGAGCGACCAATTCTCGTTACTGCACGTTAACCACCCACCCATTCAACTTACCAGCGCTAAAAATACCTAACTCTGACGATTTATTTTGGAAGTATGGAAAAAGGAATAGGATTTCTTTCGGAAGGTTTATTTTACCCATATTGAAGTATGAAAAAAAATGTTATTGTCATTTTGATGCAAAATGGGGCGACAGAGCTAATCTTTGAAATCGCCATGTTTTAAAACTCCTTCACAGGACGGAATTCTCGTAAAGTATAAGACCTGGAACAAAAACAAAAAAAATTTTATAATCTGTATATTATTAGTATTACCTATGAAACTACATAGGTTTTTTTTTTAAATCAAATTCTATAGAAACGGTGAACTGTTGAAAAAATTAATTGAATTTTGGCCAAAAAATACGCAGTAAATTGTTTATAAACAAAAAAGTTTACATTAAATCAAAAAAATGGCTACGTACTTCCATAGAGAATGTAATTTGACATTCACCTAAAAAAGATTAACATAATATGAAAATGTTCCATGACTAAAAGCTCTGTCTGTACCAAATTGCAGCTCTAATATACTGAATATTAAAAAGCTGATTAAAAAAAGATTCAAAGAAGTGCAAAAAAAAAGCAAATTTATTATAAACATTTAAAAATATTCTTTATTTGAAAGTGTAACTTAATAAACATAGTACTTATATACAATTTTTGATCTTCTAATTTAAAGGCCAGCTGTAATTGACGATTTCTAAATTAAAGCTGGTAATGGTGTAGTGATTACTTATCATAATAATTACTACAGAAATACTAAAAAGAAACACAAATGTTAATCGTCTTTTTTATTTTTCTTTAAAAATCGTTTGGATTCTTTTAGCAAACGTTTAGTTTCTTCTTCAGCTGCACCACTAAAATCGCTATCAGTTGTGTCTTCACTTACAGAATCTGCATCAAATTCACTGCCACTATCACCTATAAATGGGTCCTGCAAATCGTAATCATCTTCCGACGATTCATTGTATTTTTGGGCAGGAGCTCTTTTTCCTTTTACGTGAATCTTCTTGTTTGTGGCGTTTTTGTCGTTCTTATTAGCTAAAGACAAAATATAAAGTCTAAGAATTTTTTTTGATTTAAGAAATAAATTTAGTTTTTAAACGCACTATTTCTGTATTATTGAATAAAAGTACTTGAAAATTCAATTATGTTTTAATTTAAAATAATATAAAAAATACAAATCATTTTTATTTTGTTTAATTTATAACTTTAGCATAATGTATGACTTTATTATGACTTTTTGTTTCTTCTACATGCAAATTAAGATCATAAAATAAAATAGCTAATTTAACTTCAGCATTTAAAAAATTTGTTTAAAATTCAATACTATGAAGCAATTGATGGCTTTTCTCTATTACGCAGTATGTTCATTGTTCACATGGGATGCCAAATGCAAGATTCCCAATGATATAACCATAGTTGTCTTAAGGCCTGCATAGAGAAGAACCACTCCACTTATAGCAAAAATAACAGATCTAGGACAGATCAAGTAGAAAAACAATCCTATTCCTATTTTACTTATAGTTTAATACTTGTGACCTGTAAAGCTAGGCGCACATGAACGATTTTTTGATCAGACGATTGCAGTTGACAGATCATAATTAATTACTATAGTGTTATATGAGAGAAATCGGTCAATAAAAAGTCGTTTATATATATTTTCTCATATAACACCATAGAAGTAACTGAGATCTGACCTAATATTTTGAATAAAACTGAAGAACATAAACACAACAATAATAAAATTAACAAACTAATTGGCAAATTTAATAAAATTTTCTTTTTCTAAATGTTTCAAAAAAGAAACTTTGTTTCTGCAACAGTTTGAGATGATTTGAAAACTATTAGGCGCACAAGCAGTTTCAAATTCTAACCTGATAATTAAACCGTTTTAAATTGATTAAATGTTACAGAGAAAAAGTATTCTCATAGTTTTAAAATTATTATTAAAGTTATTTACCAATAAATATTTCTTAATTGTTATTTTGAAATAATTTTACAATATTTTTAATACAACTAAAATTATACATGTTCAATATCGCTTTGGCAATAATGGTCTCTTAATACCTTTAGGATGTCGATATTCCTTTCGATGCTCTGGATTACGCCTGTAGCAAGAACCTCCATAAACACACATAGGACGCACATCACCTGGATCAGTTTCATAATCTGAATCACCTGGATGACTCAACTGCCTCAAATGTTGGGCATTTTTTCTGAAATGTATAAATAAGTATTTTTGTGAAACAAATCGAATAAAAACAGCTAATCTACCTGAAACAAGATGGACCATACCAACATCGTTCACGGTGTATTCTATCATTGGTGCCACTTGTAGTAGCACAATTTGTGTCAATACTTTGTGTTTTGTCATCTGACTCAGCCTGGGGGTTATCAACTTCATTTATTTGAATTGCTGTTATGTCTTCTCCCTCCACAACGACTTCATCTTCATCAGAGCTATCCAACATAGCCTTTAACTTTGTCTGATGAGTTTCATTTGCTTGTTCCGTTTTCTTTGTGACTGTCGCATTTTCTTTATTTTCAACAGGTTTTTTTTTACTAATCCTCTTTTTTGGTACTCCTCCGCCACTTCCAGTTGCTACGTTTATTGACAAAAGATCAATCGCTTTTTTTTCATCTTCTGAATCTGATAGAACTTCCTTTTTAGGTACAGCTTCGCCACTTCCACTTTCTGTGCTTGTTGGCAAAAGACCAATCACATCTTTTTTGTCTTCTGAATCTGACAGAATTTCCTTCTTTGGTTGTAGTTGACTTTCATTTTTCATTTCTGTTTGAAAAACATTAGTTGAAACAGTAGCTCGACTTGATTCCCCACTTTTCATCTCTGAAGTCTCATTACTGTTGAGCAAATCTGATAAAACGTCTTCCAATGCTTGTAATCTATCTGATTCAATTTGCAAAGAATTTCCATCTGTGCTTTTTACATTTTCTGTTTCACCATTTTCAATACTTTTGTTTTTTGTACTGCAAGATTCTACATTATTAGTGTAACTGGAATTATTTTCCTTTTCTTCATTCAGTTGTTCATCATTATTGCAATCATCTAATTTTAAGAAATCAATAGAATCGCTAGAAGCGTCCCCATCACCGGAATTACTTAAATTAACTCTGTTGCCCTCAACGTCACCATTTTCAGTACAACTTTGATGCAGCTTTAAAAAATCTACGGAATCGCTAGAACTTTCACTAAAAGTAAAATTTTGATCTTTTTCAAATTTTGAACGTTTTGCACCTGAATTGACCTCATCTTCAGTTTTCCGTTTAGAACTACTTGCTTCTTCCATTATTGAGGAGTCTAGAAAAGAGTAAAGTAACAGTAACATGAAAGTAATAACAATTATCGTATTACCTAGATGATTCTCTGGTAAAACAGTATTCACAACTCGCACTTTAAACCAAAATTTATCAGGTAAAAGTGCAAATTTGTCACCGTCCTTGACATGTATGGGATCATTTTTGGGTAAAATTGTTATAGTTGTACTGTCAGAAGATTGAAAAAAACAAGGATTTTGATGAACCTTGAAAATAAAACAAACTTGAAATATTATTTTTACCAAAAAATAAATATTCTTACAGAAGTTATAGTAATACTATCCTGTTGGACCTTTAGAACACCGTGGTTACGAGACACTCGACGATCCTCACACTTAAAACAATTTTCAAAACTTCAACTTATGTTCAATAATATAACCTATAAATACCTTCAACAGTGGACCACGGCCAAACACGTATTCGCCTTCTTTTAAATTTGTTACAAGTGTATCAGTATCGTCAAGATTGTAAATCTGTAACTCTGGCATTTTCTATGATAAATATATCATCACTTGAAAATATAACTTTGTTTGGGTATCAAAAAGATCAAAAATCACAGAACCACACAAAACGGAATAAATTCAAAATTGCGCAGGTGTCAAACTGTCAAATTTACGCGGGAATCTCAATTGATAACTTTTGTAATGTGAAGTTATAGGATTTTATCACGATTTTATTCATTCTATCATTCACATGTGTATAACGTGGTACACAATTTGTTAAAAGGTACTAGTTAACCAAGAGAAAACGTACGTTAACTTCGTAGACAACATACATTTTCTAAAGTTGGAAAACTTCTTGGGCAAGAAATTTTAAACTATTAGCATAATATAGATTCAAAATACAGTTATATTATATTCTATTTTTACTTTGCTATCAGTAAACTAAAAAGAACAGGAAACAAGCGAAACGAGGGAAACAAGGGAAAAGACTGATAACAGAGAAACGCAAAAAGCTGGAGGCGGTGGGTGGTGTTGAGGAGTCATTACTTCATTAGGCGTTTTCGAATATTATACCGGTATATACCGGTGCAACCTTTCGCGTTCGAAAATTGTACCGGTTAAGGGGAAGCGACGTTCGGAAATTATACCGGTGCATCGTCATGCACCGACTTCGTCTACCGGGTAGATGATTTGTGAACCGAGATGTTTTGCCGGTGGATCATCCGGTACTTATCCGGTAGATTGACATAACCTTAAATAATTTGTTGTTTACTGATGATTTGATAATTAAAACTATTTTTGAACAATAATTGTTACTGTTTTTCTTATTTGTGATGAAGTTATGGCCCATATTTGTAATTTTATTTGAATATTATTTTGTAGTTTATAATAATAAATTATTTGCAATATACATTTTTTATATACAACTTATTTAATTTGGAGTATTAATTTGGACATATTTAGGAGTGGTTATATCTGAAGAAGGAAATTGCCAAAGCGAAATATCGAACAGAATTAGAAAAGCTAAACAAGTAACGCAAAAGTTAAATGCACTTCTCTGGTCAAAGGATCTAAGAAAAAAAACAAAGAAAAGAATATATAACAGCATGTTTAAGAGCATTCTTACCTATGGAGCAGAAACGTGGGAAATAACAAAAAGAAATAAAAATAGACTCTTGGCGGCGGAAATGGATTTTTTGCGACGAAGCTGTGGGATAAGTAGGCTGCAACACATCAGAAATGAAGAAATAAGAAAAAAAATGAGAATGAAGGAAACAATAACGGAGGAAGTGGAAAAAAGGCAACTGATATGGTATGGGCATATGCGACGAATGCCACCCCAGAGATGGCCACAAAAAATATGGTACTGGACCCTCCCGGAACGAAGAAAACGAGGTCGCCCCCCAAGAAGATGGGAAAATGACATTCACGAAGCTATGGAAAGGAGACAGCTGGAAGAGGATCAATGGCAGGACAGAGACCTCTGGCACTTAGGATGCGGAACACGGCCATAATGTATTAAATTATTATTATGTAAAAAGCTGTAATATATCCGCAATATATATATATATATTTAATTCAAATGGGACGTTTATGCGAACAATACAGCTTTATAAATTATTTATTGCATAAAAGTACGAAAGTTTTTAAAAATTCATTAAAACACACGAAATTTGAAAAAAAAACAACATTTAAATTGATACATTTTTGAAGAAGTTATGACGATGAGCATAAACAAAGACCCTCTAAAATATTGAAAAATTTATATCTGGATAAAAAAATGTAAATTTAACAAAAACGTAACTGGGCGCTGTACTGTAACCTGTAACTGTAAATAAAGAACCATGGACAATTTTAGAATTAGGTAGGTATAGACTTAATAAAACAAATTTTTTTTATAAAAATAGTATTTAAGAGTGAAGAACAATAAATTTATGATGCAGTGCGACACTTTTCCTAATCCATAAAATGTAGGGTAGGTACATAAAATCAGTTTACAAATCTTTAGGTTCTGAATTTTTAAACTTTGGCGCGTACTTTATTAACCTGAGCGTTCGTAAATTCCATCTACCGTTCCATCCACCGGTGCATCAACTGTTTTCAAGCGGTGAACCGGCATTCACCGGAAGATATCTACCGGTATAATTTTCGAAAACGCCTATTATAATCGACAAGCAGGAGAAAATGGATATCTGGAAAATATAATAACAGAACTTTCCAAAACAACAAAGAAGAACATCCAAAAGAATACTATTGTACGGACATCACAACGGATGAAGTCAGTATTAGAGCACTAGGCACTTTGAAAACAAAGACCACATGCGCACTGCTAAATAGCTATATGTCTTCCCAGTAGCACTACTATTATATAGGGTAGAGTCGCGGACTGTAACAGAGGTTCCTTATAAGAAGATGGAGACATTTGAAATGTGGTTGTATGGAAGCATACTGAAAATACCCTGGACGGATCAAATCACGAACCAAACGGTCTTTGAAAGAATGGGAAAAGAGAAAAAACTGCTCGTTAAAATAAAATCGCGGAAGCTGGAATACCTGGGACATATCATAAGAAACAGCCAGAGATATGAATTGCTGCAATTGATCCTGCAAGGAAAGATGAATGGAAGAAGAGAGCTGGAAAGAAGACGTATATCATGTTGGAAAAACTTACGAACATGGTACAATACTACGACGCACAGTGGAGTATTTAACCGATCTAGCGGGACAAAATTCAATTTTAAAATGTCATTATCAATTAAAATTAGGTATCACATCCGGCCGTTTGGCGTAAATCAAACACGGATAGACTAGAAAGCGGGAAACCGCGGTTCTAATCCTGATTGCGTCGGATATGTGCTGTGATCTAAAAAGTCCAAAATCGATATGTGGACTATACACTCGCCAACCCGGTTGGCCATCGTGGCGAGTTATGGCTATAACAACCCACCATAAAAATATGATGGAGGCTTTACATCCTACTATGGATGTTATAGCTGTAATTGAACCCTAAAAATGGATCCGAGATGTGACGTGGTTGCGTTGTCAAAATCGGCTCTCCGCGCCCTCCGGTCCGGTCCCCTACGCTTCGGACGCTCCGAGCCGTTTTGACTAACGCTGTACTAATTAAAGATATCCCCCTAAATCGGTCCTACTCTGCAAAGTATGCTACTGGGAAGGGAATATGAATTTTCTCTTTTTTTTACGTTCAGCAAGCAGTGGATAATTATTGTTCTTAATTTCTAATTAATTTACCCAAAGACCTAATGAAGAAACCGCCACTGGTTCTACGCCATAATTGTGTACGAAGCGTCATCTGTGAATGATATATAAAATAATCCTATGGTGTCCAAAATAAAGTAGGGTTATGTCACGATCGGTTATGTTATAATCTTATAATTCTATTCATTCTATTGTTGCTTGTTATTCTTTTCATGAAGTAGTACATAGATAAAATTACTACTATTATTATTTATATTATATAAAGTAGTATATCGGAAAATCTTCGTGAGATACATTGTTACAGATAGCTATGGCAATGACATTGAACATTCCTCAATGTTTAACAGTGTTAAAGTAAGTTTAGGACTTTGTAATTAAAATCTGTTATTTATATATTTAATATTATTTATTTAGCTTACTAAATGAAAATAACGTAAAAACGCAAACATTAGAAGCTCTTTCTAATGATCTCCATAAGAAGTTCGAGAGCGATCAGTACTTCCAAGGTAGGAAGGTTCCAAATTTAATCTTTTGATATTACAACGGTCTCATTTTAGTGGGTTTGTGTATTGTTACCCTTTTGCAACAAAATTTACTTGAAGATGCTGAACAACGACTTGCGGCAATTACCTTATTACATGAATTGTATCGGGGAGAACCAATAGCAAATACACCATTTTCAAACGTATTTATACAGTTATTGGTAGAAAACCTTATATGCATAAATGATACGGTACTTTATAATTTATTATCGTTTTTAGCATCCTCCGGAGCAACAAAACAATGTAGGTGCACCTCTATTAGAATATCCTGGACAATTACCGAAATTATCTGCTCCCGAAAAGAATTTTATCGCACAGTTACTTGCAGATGTGCCTAAAGATGCTGTAAGAAATTGTTTTAAATACTTTCAATTTTATTAGTAATATATTTTATTCAACAGTTGTTGAAAAAGACTGCCACACAAATTGTCAACTCTGATGTGGTAGGTCCAACAAATGTGGATTTATCGGCTCTTCAATTAGCTGTAGCAGAAAACCAATCCCAATTGCCCCGTACTTGTAGATCTGCAATTCCTGGTGTGTTATCCCTGCCAGAAAAGCAAACTAACAGGTTAGATACTTTGTAATTATTTCATTACAGCCAGAACTGTGTATTTATAATTATTACTAAAAATGTAATCGATGAGTGGCATTTAAAAATTTTATTAGTAGTATTTAACTATTTAAATTTGTTTTAGTTATGATACTGAACCAGTAAAAGAAGATGAGGTGATTAAAAATTTATTGACTACAGATAATCTTTTTACTGTTTATAAACCAGAATTTTTAACCTTAGCTCCACCATTACTAAATAGTATAGATGAAGTAAGCATAAAATCATTAGGTACCAACCTAGTAAACCATTGACACATATTTTTAGCCAGTATGGTTGAATTCGACTACTCCAAAAGAGCACACTGTTGCATATGATGTTACTATGTGTGTTCCAAATGCTGTAGGTCAAGAAGCAAGACAGCTTATGGCTAGAGCTTACAAACATGCTCTCACAATACCTAATCAGCAACAATTACTCAGCGAGCTTGAAAATGATTCTAAATTGGTATACCACATAGGTTTGACTCCTTCCAAGGTAAGTAATCAAAATTATTTTATTAAACCTATCTTAAATTCTTTTTAGCTTCCAGAATTGGTAGAAAATAATCCTTTAATAGCTATAGAGGTTCTATTAAAGTTAATGCAATCGAAACAAATAACGGAATATTTCACTGTATTGGTGAACATGGAAATGTCCCTTCATTCAATGGAAGTAGTTAACCGACTGACAACCACTGTAGATTTACCTACAGAATTTGTACATTTGTACATATCCAATTGTATATCAACCTGTGAGACTATCAAAGATAGGTACATGCAGAACAGGCTGGTACGATTGGTGTGTGTATTTTTACAATCGTTGATTCGGAATAAAATTATCAATGTTCAGGTTTGTAATGAAATTACATTATTTGCATTTTAAATTTAATAATTCTTTTCTTTTCAGGAGTTATTTATTGAAGTTCAGGCATTTTGCATCGAGTTTAGTAGGATACGAGAAGCAGCAGCTCTGTTTAGATTATTGAAACAATTAGAATCTGGTGAGTTGAGTTAGATGAATATGTTACAATTTATATGGATCTGTTTGTGATTTTTATCTTGAATTAAAGTTTTGTAATCTGATCAAATTGACTTAAATATAATTTATTAACTTTATTAAATGAAACAATTACTTTTAACCCATTTTTTATTTCAATTTAAAGTATTGTTATTAACATTTTTTACTTTTTATCACAACAGGGTTAAAATATTATTTTAAAACATAGATTGCATATTACTTTATTTGATATTAAATTTACATTTTTGTCCAAATTTGGTAAGAACGCTTAGAAAATATTCTTTAAGTTATCTGCTATCCAGTTCTTGTCGAAATATTTCATAATAACTGTTTAAATTACTTACATCAACATTACATCCTTCGGTTGTACCAGATACACATCTAGGTATATCATAGTCTAATTTATACAAATCAAACGACAAATTTTCATTCAAATTTTGTATTTCTTCTAAACAGTTGCAATCCAATGGATTTCCTTCAACTTTTAGCATAACCAAATTTGTAGCAGACTTAATTAAATCATTTTGTAAAAAAACCAACCGATTGTTTCTCAAATCTAATAAATTGAGAGGAATTTGTTTCTGACCAAGTCCACTAACTTCAAATAGAGACAATTTGTTATTTCGTAAATAAAACTTTCCAAGTGTCTCCAATTTTATTGCATATTGATGAAATGTTTCCAATTCATTATAAGACAAATCTAAAACTTCTAAATTTAGATTTTGAAAAGCTATTGCAGGAAGTTCTCGAATTTTATTATGAGATAAATTTAAATGGACCAAGTTGTTGTTTTGTATAAATATTTCCCCCATGATTTCGATATTGTTGAAAGATAAATCGAGATATGTTAATTTAGTCAGCTTGTTAAAAATTACTCCAGGTAAAAACGAAATTTTATTGTTGTTCAAATACAATTTCTCTATATTCTTTACCTTTCTAAATGTTTTTATATTCAATCTGGATATTAAGTTATTCGAAAGGATTAGTTCCTTCAAATTATGCAGTCCTTCAAAGATTGTCTCTGTAAGTTCTTCAAAATTGTTATTGGATAAATTGAGCGACTGCAGACTTCCCAAAGATTCAAACATGTTGGGTAATGTGGATAAGGCATTGTGACTTAGGTTTAATTCCTGAAGTTGATGCAAGTTTCCAAAGGAGTTTTCATCCACAGTGTTGATATTACATGATAATGTGAGATGTTGCAAGTTAGGGAATTGTAATACATTTGCAGGAACTGATGTGGTTTTGCAGTTGTAAATTTTGGCTCTCAATATTTGCAACTACAAGAAAAATATTCATGTAAAATTAGAGATTTAAAAATTGTAATTTTTTGAATATTATTTATTTTTAGGTATGGAAATTTCTAAAATTATGGATACAGGTTTATAACATACAAATACTTAATAATTGGAAATCGTTTGTCAGTATTGAAATGTAATTTAAAGGAGAAGAGACTAAAATTATTATATTAATAGTGGCTTTATTTTTGAAAATAAATTTTTAACTTATGAATAACTTTTCATATTAAAGCACCTACTCAATGAAACTTACAGTGACATAAGGAAAATATCTAAAACAACAAAACTATTACATCACTACCTATGTATACCCATCCATAATCGTGATCAAATGGAGATGCTCTGTGGTAAGTAGAAGTGGGAATCTCACTTATAATAATAATATATTGTACAGATTTGGTTCAATGAGTTATAAATGTTGCAATAAAATACAAATATGCAAAGAAAGTTAAAAAATTTCGTCTGGTTCAGAAATCAAGAGCAGAAAACACAAATTTAACTATAAGGTGTTTTTTTAGCTGCATGAGAACTTCAAAATGAAATAAAACATTAAAAGCCTGACGGAATGTTTTGGTTATAATTTTTTTATGAAAGTACAGTTAAAGGCATTTATGATTTGAACATGACTTGCGGCATGTGACCACCACGACTAATGGTTACGAAGCGCATCCGTTCAGTCCAATTTTTGACCACTTTTTCCAATATTTCTGGCTTTATTTCATAAATGGCTTGCTGAATATTAGCCTCCAATGCTTCTAGAGTTGTTGGTTTGTTAGCATAAACCATGGATTTAACATACCCTCACAGAAAATAATCTGGAGGTGTCAAATCACACGATCTTGGAGGCCAATTGATAGGACCACGTTTTGAAATAATGTTGTCACCAAATTGTCCTTTCAATAAATTGATGGTTTCGTTGGCTGTGTGGCACGTAGCACCATCCTGTTGGAACCATAAGTTGTCAATGTTTAGCTCTTGAAGTTTTGGAAACAAAAATGTATTGAGCATGTGTCGATATCTCACACCATTCACCGTAACGGTAGCTCCTTCCTCATTTCGAAAGACATATGGACCAATGATGCCGTTGGCGTGTATTCCACACCAAACAGTCAATTTTAATGGATGCAATGGAGTCTCAAGATAATGTCCCGGATTGGTCTCACTCCATATACGGCAATTTTGTTTGTTCACATACCCATTTAACCAGAAATGTGCCTCGTCACTGAACAAAATTTTACGGTAAAAAAATGGATCCACTTCCAATTGGTTGTGAGCCCAATTTGGTAGCGTTGTTCAATGGTCAATCTATGCATTATCAAATGCCAAACCTTGCTAAACACAAATGTCAAAAAACTGTTTCCATAGCAATCTTGATTCAATTGTTATCCCTATTGAAAGTTCTCATGCAGCTAAAAAAACACCCTATATATATTATTACAATTTTATGAAAATCTTGATCAAGCGATCAATTGTAACAAATTTTGTTTATACAGATGGTAAATATATTTCTCAGAAACTAAACATCTGTAATTTTTTTGAGAAATTTGCCTATATTACCTTGCTGCATGTCATTTTGCCTTAAATTAACTATTATTAAACTGATACAGAAAACAAAAGAAACATAAACAAAACAAATAAACTAACTAAACGGTTAATTTAAAAGGGGAACGCAATGTAAGTTACCGCAAAAATCCTGCAGAGGCGCTACTAATTTTTAATACTCCAAGTAGTGGATAATGCAGCTGGTTTTAACATTCCATTTGTTGGTGATTCAGGCTATTGACGAATAGGTGGCGCGCTATAGAAGTGTGACGTCACAATTTCTACACTATATCAGATGATTATTATCAGCAATAAGTGGAATGCTTAATCAGCAAGTGCATACTGGTTTGTTGATATGATTTCTTATCACGTTTCAATACAACTAACGGAGGTCACGTACATTTTAACAAAAATTTTAATTAATTTATTTTAAATAATACTACCACTTCAAAATATTAATTTGATAACAAATTTAAATTGTATATACAGTGAATCCCATAATAAACCGGGCACCTAATAAAATTGGAATCTTTTCCACGTAATTCAATTATTTTGGTTTTCACTTGCAATTTTGTTAATGTAGTACTACTCCTTGGGTCACGGAAAACACAAAAAAAGTTTGAGAACTTACGGTTGCAAATAGAATTTTTAACTTTTTAATAATTTGATAATAGAAATCATCGCCTCAAAATAACTCGAGCACTATAGCACCATTAGTTTTTCAATAAATTTCTAGAATTCCGTAAAAATATTAACAATGCAACGATTGCATTTTTCTGCAGAAACAATAACATGACATCCAGGGCCCCGCGCCTTATTGTTCAAAGTGTGAAAAATACACGGGCGGCCAAAATTAGAGGCGGCCAAAATCCCAAAAATAGGGGTTAAGAAAAGGTCATTTACTTTAAGGCAGGGAATAAGTAGTAGAAATTTAGGAAATTGTATTAAAAAACCAAAAAAAATCGGCTACAAGGGCGGCCAAATTAAACTTGCTCACGGGCGGAAGTACCCCCAGCGGCGGTCCTGATCAGCGGCGGTTCTCGGGCGGTGCGACCGGTGCAATCGCACCGGGCGCCATCCTAAGGGGGGCGCCAAAATGACAAAATATTTCGAAAAAATGAATAATTTGGGTTTCTTTTGGAAAAAAAATATATTTTTTTGAAATTTGCAAGCGCAAAAGCGAGGAATGTGGCTTTGTAGTTAATTTTCCTTTCTTAATTTGTTTATATACTCCTTTTCAAATAAATATTGTTTCTTTTTACGTTTCACTCGACGGGGTGGGGGGGCGCCAAAATGAGATCTCGCACCACTTAAAAATCTTGCTAGTGCCGCCGCTGGTCCTGATGATATCACTTTTATATCATTTTAAATCGTGACATTTAAATTATTATTGCCATGGAGCGTCAATTCAAATTTCAAATTTTAACAGACCTTATACATTTCCAAAACAACCCGAATTTTTATAAAACATTTCCATTCCAATATACAGTGCAGTCTCGGTAATCCGAATACACGCTAATCCGACCATTCAGTAATCCGAACAAAAGAAGAAAAACTCAGTAGTCCGCACAAATAGTTATAATCTGAACACAACTAATAAAATGTTAGGATTATAGAATAATATTCGGATTACAGATTAAATGTTTGTTTAAACATTTTTTTGTTTTTTTTTTGGGCTCCTTCGATGGTTTTCATCTTTTCTCTTGATTGTCTTCACTAAACTTTCCTCACAACTGACTCGTACACGTTACAAATAAAAATGAAAAATTACCGTAGATATAGTACTTACTACGAAACAACTAAAGCCGTTAATACCAACCGTTTACACCAATCAAAATTGATTGGTACGCAAGTACTACCAATTTTAAATTTTTAAATTTAAATTTAAATATACACCAATCAAAATTGAAATTTAAAACGGCAATCAAACTGGCGTAGTTCCGTAACAACGAAAAGCCGTTTACACAACTCGGGGTAAAACGTTTTTACACACTCGGGGGGCGTTCGGCCGCCTCGACTCCGATGCGCTCCGCTACGCTCCGCTGCGTCTCGGCTTTACCTCCCCCTCCCCTCGGGTGTAAAATGGCGTTTTACGCCCTTGTGGTGAAAAGTACTATTACACCAACTCGGCCGTAAAGTGCTTTTACACCCTCGGGTGCGTTCGGGTGCCTCGGCTTCGCCTCGTCTATGAAAACCCGCCCCTCGGTTGTAAAATCTCTTTTTATGGCCTTTTGATGTAAACTACTATTATTTTTTCTAAGCACAGTAGAATATGTATGTAGTAGGTAGTTTTTAACTAACTTCCCGAAGTCCTAGAGAGCTGAAATTTGGAACATAGCTTTCACTTGCAGCGAATTTTCATATATTAATTTTGTGTCCCAAAATTCCGCGAAATAAGCGAGAAATCGGGAAAAAACTGAAAATAATAAAGCGCATGCGTGGCTGCGCATTGTACAGTTTTAGCATACAGGGTGAAAAGTTACATTACTAAATCGCATTCGCATTTTTAAGGACCGCATTCAGGGTGAAATTTTTTGTTTTAATGATGTATACAGGGTGAAGCATCAAACATCAAAAACACATACCAGATGAATTCTGATAGGATGCAGCAGGAGCTGTATTTAACAAACATGACTTTTCTTCTTTAGGTGCCTATCCGATTTCGGATGTACGGCGATCCCCCCGACTTAACCAAGAAGGCTGTACCAGGGAAATGTTAATGTTAATGGGGTGGCGGTTTGCCTGTCCCTTAATCGACAGATCAATTTTGGACTTATTTAGATCATTAACATTTTAAGGATTCTTCTTGGCATATTACTCTCGGTGGTTTGCCATTGCCTTCCGAGGGGAGACGGTCAGAATAAAGTTCTTAACTTCACTCGAATTCGAACCGGGCATTTAGCGTTCATAGTCAACTCGCGTTAACACTATGCTGCGACCGCCTCCCACTTAATCAAATATGACTAAAAAATTAAAAATAAAAAATTAAAAATAAAAAGTTAAATAAAAAATTAAAAATTTTAAAAAAACCTTTTATTTAAAATTAAAAAAGTGCACTAAAAAATAAAAAATAATTTTAATAAGAATAAACAAAACTTCTTGAAAACATCAATATAAAAGCGTGGGGCTCTCAATTGCTTACTTACCTCTAAATAAATAGCCCCACGCTTTTATATTGATGTTTTCAAGAAGTTTTGTTTTTCTTATTAAAATTATTTTTTATTTTTTAGTGCACTTTTTTAATTTTAAATAAAAGGTTTTTTTTTAAATTTTTAATTTTTTATTTAATTTTTTAACTTTATCCAAGAATCCGAACTTCTTTGTAATCCGAATGAGGCTAGGTTTCCATTAGTTCGGATTACCGAGAGCGGCGGCTCTAGCAAGATTTTTAATTGGTGCGAGATCTCATTTTGGCTCCCCCCCTCCGTGGAGTAAAACGTAAAAGAAACAATATTTGTTTGAAAAGGTGTATTTAAACAAATTATGAAAGTGTTAGCTATTTTTAATTCTTGAGGACCAAAACGTTCAAATGAGGGTGTCTTTGGGACGTGAGACGTAAGAGGGGAAGGCAAGAGGTCATTCTTGTGGTCGAGGGGTTGTGGAAGAACTCTTGGACCATCGGGGGTTGAGAGAAGACACGTTTGTTATGTAAACGAATATTGATATCTGATAATTGTTAATAAATCGAAGTTGAGTTGAAGTGAATTTTATTTGAACTTGAGTTTGTTCTTGTAATTCGAGTGTTAGCTTTTAAAAGAAAAATTAACTACAAAGCCACTTTCCTCGCTTTGCGCTTGCAAATTTCAGAAAAATATTTTTTTTCCAAAAAAAAAAACAATTATTAATTTTTTCGAAATATTTTGTCATTTTGGCGCCTTAGGATGGCGCCCGGTGCGACCGCACCGCACTAGAATCGCCGCTAATGGGGAAGGAAAAGTCGAACAAAGAACTTGAAAGAAAGAACAGAAATTTTAAATTATGTCAAATTTCAAGATGGCTTGAATCCACAAAAGCAATAATTTTCGATCTTCTAATAATAATTCAAAATACTTTTTATGCGCACCCGGTATATGGTATTATAAAATAATTAAAATAAAGAAACATTTATAGTGAACTATTTGAATAATATGTTCTGTTGCTATCGACGGGTGACGTAACCCATCGTACCACATGACATTTGATAAGCACTTGCTATCGTGGTACAGTGCGATGTTAGCCTAGGAAAGTGTTTAAAAATGTACCTACCTACTACCAATAATGCTACTACATGAAAACTTATTTACAAAAATGTCTATAATTTTGTTCACGGATAAACATGTAAAATATTTGTTTAGAATTGCAATTTTTAAGAAGTAATTTTAATTAATAATTTATAATAAGATATTTTAGAAACATCTTGAATGATTTTCTCGTCACTTTGTTTTCTCTTTTCTCTTATTAATCTGTGGTTTTCTCTTTTTTTTGCTACTTTGACAACAATATATGAGATGGTAACGCAGTTACCATTTTTATTTGTATTTCAGCGCCATCACTGAACAAGCTACCACACTTTGCAGTCAATTGCAAATGATGACGTAAATTTTTATGTAAAAGTTGTTATTTGTATAGAACGTCCTGTCGTTAATGTTAACAATTTCTACTTGGTACTAAGTATATTTGTTTCTTTTCATGCTGGTTTGGTATTGAATATCTTAAATTGCATCCACATTGAAAAAAATTATCAATCTGTAATTTCGAAATTTTTTTTATAAATTGAAATTATGAACCCAAAAAAGCTTAATACCAAGAATATTGTTTATAGAATAGTATTATCTCAACGAATTTGCTATATTTTAAATATTAAAGCCTGGCGGTTCCATGTAAAAATAATTAATTGAGAATCATCAGCGCCATCTTTTGAGATTTTTTTAGGCGCTGCCCTTCATTTAATGAATGGAACGGAAATGAAGAGAAAGAGTTATTAAACTGTTCAAAATCGGAGAGAATCGGAAAAAAGCACTAAAAAACATAAATTCGCAAAAATTATGTCGGTGTACCCAGGTACCCCATCCGGGTGATATATGTTGTTTTTTTATTCGGTAACATAAGGGTTAAGCTGTCTCCCTCCAATGGAGGATTTTCAAAGAGGCCTCAAAATTCAGCTCTCAAAATAAAAATAAATATTTTAACTGCTTGGCTATATTTAAAGGTTTCTTGATGTTCAGGTTCTATTGATTATGAAAATTGAAACTCATTTACAAGAATTGTCGAGGTTCATTAGGTAAAAAAGTTAAAAATCGAATAGAATCTACCTTCAAAAGTCCATGAGGAGTTTCTAGTTAAATAGCAAAATTTGGGGAAAAGAATGTGCAATATTCCTACATAAAATAGATAGTATTTTGAAAAAAGTCACCTGCGGCGCTAATGAACGGCTCCCCCCGTGTGCCGGAGGTTGAAAATCATTGCTGTAGGTTGTAAGAGTAGTGAAAATATTTCGAAGGGGGCCTCAAAAAGTTCTAAAACAGCCACTGGCTGTAAGTAAAAATATGTTGCTCAGAGCAAATGTTAAGTGTGGGATTCAATCATCATCATCAAGGGCTTTTCCATTCCTGTCGGAATATTGCCACTTCCATTGAAGTCTTTACAATCCATTTCACGAGGTGGATTAATCCTCTTTTTCTACTCTTTTTACTACAACTTTTCACCACAGCGCACACTGATCAATTTTCGAAATTTACGGGGACGAAATTCAAAAGTCAAATAATGTTTTATAAAAACATAATATTTTAACTAAATATAGAGAAAACACAGTATATTTTATGAAATCATACATTTTTGTTCACTGACCGCACTTACTCTCACATATTAAGAATTTTAAAGATCAGGAAAATTAATAAAATACTCTTTGCTCAAGTAGATATTTAATTTACTTAATGTGGACTAGTTGCAACTGGATCCAGTTTTCATCAGCACATTTGGTCGAAATTTACTACACAACAACAACAACTACAACAACATTACCAATTATTATTAACATTAACAAGATATAAATATTATATAGTACAGAATTAACAATATATTAATTAAAATTTTATTTAAAACAGAAACTAATAGAATAAAATGTTTGTAGTAAACGGTAAGATGGTAAAAAAATTATTTTCTTATAAAATATTCAAGGGGTTACACAAATAATATTTTAAAGATCAGTCTTCGTAAATTAATGTTTCCAAAATTTGAATTTAAAAAACCCAGAATTTTAAAAAAACGTATATAGTTGATCTTAAATTAATATAATCTTTAATCTCTTAAAGGAACCTGAAGTCATATCAGTCTTCGTCCAATATGACTTCAGGTTCCTTTAAGAGATTAAGTACTTCAATTGGCATAGCATGTTTTTGTTTCACTGGTAAGGATCTTATACTCGAAATCATTGGGTCTGATGATACCAGTAAAATGTTGAAAAGATCCTCATTGGTTTTTTTTCTGGACATTTTTCGAGTATTATGCTCTCTATAATACCTAACATCTTTGTGGCGACTTTCTTGTGCATCTTCTCCCAGCATTCCAATAGGTAATAAGAAATGTTCTATTATATCCTTACCATGTATTAAAATTTTATGAACGGTTGGTGTCATAGGATACCAACTGTATTGTTCAATATATCGTACAGCTGTTTCTTTGGCATATTCAGAAAATTTAGCGCCATCAATTTTAAAGGGACAGCTGAGTGTCTTTAAAATAACGCTGAATCTCTCTATTAATATTTTGTCAATGCCAGTAATACTTGCCGTTATAGAAGGGTTAGCAAAGAATCGTCTAGCCGTATTTCCATCGTTCGTGTTGCCAAAACCGGGCTTGGGAATATCTATCAATAAGCCTAATTGATTTCGAAATTCTGTTTGTATATGCTTTTTTCTTTCGTTAACAATTCTCTTGTTCTCTTCACCACGAGCTTGTTTCGATTGTAATGGCATTTTATAGGACACATGTAAAAGACACTCATAAAAACGTATGTATGCGTGCAGTGATGATAAGCCAAGGTCTAAGCTTTCCGGATTATATGATCTTGATTGCAATTCTTCAATATTATTGAACTGTGAAGAAGAGGCTTTACATATGTAACACTTATGGGTTGATTTATTCGCAGATAAAGTATTACAAAGTTTTCCGTCCACCATTGTTTTTAATAAATTATATCGAACTATGAACATTTGGCCATTTATTTCTACATGTAACGGTAATAATTTGTCTATCTGGTTCTGCATATATGTGAATTCTTCGTTAATTACGTCATCATTTTCCTTTACAAATTGCATTCTTATTGGTCTACAATACCGTACGGAATTAGAGTGTGGGTTTTGCCAATATATTTTGTTGCCATTATTTACCGATCGTACTTGAATAGGAACCAAAGAAGTCATGAACAAACTAGAATCATCCGAACCTGCTGCTTCAAATGATTGTTTATAATTACTTTGACTTCCACTACCATCAGCACCCCACTTAAAAGTTATTTCTAAATGAGGATCTGCATTATTTAAAACTTCAGATTGGCAATGTAAAACACGCGATGCTGTATGGTCCACAAGATCTTGTAGAGGAACTTCTGCCGAAGTATCTGTAACTACAATGTTCTTTGGATAGCACTTATTTTTTTCTTCTATCAGTTTATAATAAGGTGGAAACAAATTTTTTAATTGCTTACGAACAGCGGATGCTCTCAGTGAAATATATTGGTGCCGAGTTAGCTTTAACTCGGTGAATAGAGATAAAGCTTCCTGACATGAATATGAAATGTTTTCTTGTGTATTCCCACTCTTGTTGACATGAACTTTATCCGGCAATGCAGAAATACCAAGAATGAGTGATGCCCCACTCCGATTTCCTTCAGAGTGTAATTTCATAGAAGCAGCTAAACACAGTTCTTCTTGGCTTCTTGATTGCACCTCAGCTTCTAACCTTCTCCTTTTAGTTTTAGTTGACAATTCAGAAAAACGTTTTTTTGGCCGTCCACTTCTTCTTGATACAAACTCGCATGTCGCGTCATTAGCAACTCCACATGTAATTATGGTCTTATTTAACCATTCTTGGTTTTTATTTTGAAATCTAAACGTATTCCTGTAAGATTTTTGCCACAATCTTGAAGATGTAACACTAAAATTGTTAAGAGCATTTTGCACATTTTTTTTACTATTACTACATAGTTCTGGTACACTCATGGTCTCCAAAACATAGGAAAGTAATAATTCCTTACTACATTTAGACATCGGCTTCATTGGCGGATGACTCAATAAGAGTTCAAATAAATCCTTGTTTTTGATCGAAGCACCAGTACTACCTAAAAAAAGTTTTTCCGTTATAATCCGCAAATTTCCGCAAATATTTTTTGTAACCTGTGTTTGGTAACATTCAACACTATGTATTGATATTAAAATTACAGTGTTCTTATTAGTACCTATAAATGCAAGACAGTTCAAAGGTAAAAAAAAATTTTTAAATTGATCAACTTACATAATATTTTTTTTGTATCATAAATATTATAAAAATTATCGTTTTGAGTGATTTTATCTAAAACACTTACCTTCTTTAATTGCCACCATTTTTATACTTGAAAAAATTTAACTATAACTATATGAAAATAAATACGAAAAGTGAACGAAAAACTAAAAGATATAAACGTAATTAATAGATTTTATTGCAGAGATAACTTTGACAACACGTTACTGTCACAATAATAATTGCACAGAGCCAATTTTTTGATTTAAGGTAACCAAGTTACCTACAAGTGAAAATAAAATGTTATTTTTAAGTATCCTCATTATGTTAGAAAATTACTTTCGGGATCTTAAGTTTTTCAGATTGATCAGTGTGCAGCGTGTGGATGTCCACCGGAAGGTCGGGCTAAGAAATTCTGCGAAGTCCGCGACTTGAACTCAGAATTTCCGCTCCGTTACTCAACCAGCGATCACATCACTCCACACCATGGTCTTCAATAAGTTTGTTTAATTATGACATAAGGTTAAAAAAAGGTTATTCAAAAAAATTTAACGATCAAAGTGAACAATTATTAAAAAGTTAGTGGTCCGCGAAATTTAAATTGCCAATTTAGTGGTCCACAATATCTAAAAGGTTGCCGTCCGCTGGTCTAGGAAACTATGATATAAAAAATTTCCCGGCCCAAGATGATGCTAAATCCCCCCCATGATCAATCGAACCAATCCCACCCTCACGCTTCTTTCATCACTTGAAACCAATCTTGAAGCACTCATAACTCATAAGTAGAGTACGGACTTAAGCATAAAAAATCGTGAAAATGGCGCTTAAAATAGCACAAAAAATTGCCATTATAGGCATAAAAATATGCATTAAACTTAAATATAATAACTACTTAATAAGCATTAAAATAATTTTTTGAAGTAAAATTTATTTGAAAAGTAACATAGTAAAATATGTACATAATTATTGTACATCGTTTTTACCACAATATTTTTCTAAGAAGTCTCTAAATGAACCATTTTCTAATTTTGATAATGATAAACGCGAATATCGCGTTTTACATTAACAAAACGCCACCACACGGAATAATTTCAAACTCTATTCTGGACGTATACTATCTCTAGTGTGTTTATAGGTATTAATTTGATGTTTTAATTTGTGTAAATATAGTTTAAATTTAAAAAACACGATGTGAAGTTAAGTAAAAGTTTCTAATTTATTGTATTTTAATTGCATTAACGCCACCACACGGAATTATTTCAAAGTCCATTCTGGGCGTAATATAGTGGCGCCACCAACGGGAATGTAAAGCGCGATATTTAAATCTAACGAAAACGTTTTCTGGTCTTGTGATGAACTGGAACCAGCGATTGACTCAAATAAAGTTTGTTGTTTGCTTGCATCATCTTTAAGAGGGCGCCTTTAAAAAACAGGTTACAACAGATGGCGCGCCCTAAAATATTAATCTTTTCTACTCATCTGTTCAGCAATACAGAATTTTAATAATTTATAAAAGTCATATGAATAAACGATAACTAATTTAGGTAATGAGGAAGTTTGAACTTCCAATGTTGAATATTTACAAGTATATTCCAAAAAGATATTCATAATTGGAAATATTGAATATTTTTAAAAATATTTAACTTTGAAAGTTCAAACTTCCTCATTACCTAAATTAGTTATCGTTTATTCATATGACTTTTATAAATTATTAAAATTCTGTATTGCTGAACAGATGAGTAGAAAAGATTAATATTTTAGGGCGCGCCATCTGTTGTAACCTGTTTTTTAAAGGCGCCCTCTTAAGATGTTGCATTCATTATGTTAAATTTATTTTCGCTGTTTATCTCCTATTACAACAAATATCAAGTCTTGCAGTTATGTAGTTGCCGACTTTAAGATTTCTGTTATATAAATAAAACCTGTTGTCAACTAAATATTAAATTCAAAGTAAGCAAATTGTAAATTTTAGGTATTTTTTATGGATTTACTGCAATTTTTTTTTTAATTTATCGAAAATGTGCTAAAAAAATCACTAAAAATGCTTAAAAATAAATCTAAGCATAAAAATCGATAAAAATGTTAAAATAAGCATTAAAAAAATAGCGCCAAGTGACTTATTTTTTTCAAATTCGTGGACATTTATAACAATTACGTTTCTGCTATCAATATTTATATATAGCAAATTTGCTAAAAATCCGTACTCTACTTATAAGACAGGAATGTCGAAAATCTAAAGAAAGAAACAAATTTTACTGAAACACGATTAAATCAATGGACGAATATCAACGGACGAACAACAAACGACCGATAACGAATGTGCTACTGGACTAACACAAAGAAGTCAAGAACACCATATTATTATTGTTGTACCATGTTTCAGTAGTTGTAATTTCATGTACAAGCGTTTCTTAATAAACGGATCTGCAGATGACACGAATAGCTACTACTACTACCTATTTGATAGGTAAAGTTAAAATTTTTCTTTAGTGATTAGGCGGAGCTAATGTGAAAAAACGAATATTCGTCAGGTTGAATCCATGTTTGTGTCAATTGGTTGTCACGCGTTCTTCCTCCACATCTACTGCGCAGAAAGTTGTCTCCGCCTAGTTACTAAGGAAAAATTTCACTCTACACGTGCGTAATATAGCATGACAATGCCTAAAAATTTAAATTAAATAAAATAAATTAATAAATTTGATTGCTGAACAGTTTTTGTGGTTTAAATTATAGCAACTTTTTCATGCAATTTCTTGAGAACTACAGTGTGGTCTCCGTAATGTGAACACCTAAGTTTGATATCTAGGTATTCTAAAACGTGAACAAAAAATGCCAAATTTCAGGGATAACAAGAATCGAAAAATTAAAGTAACAAAATAATGCAGACTGATGATATTCTAGTAGTTCTCAAAAAACTGTATGAAAAGGTTACTTACTACACTTTTAAAGGCAAAAACCGTTCGGCATTCAAAATTACTTTTATTTTTTAATTTAATATAAACTTTTTAGGTATTTAGCATGCAAACTTTTCGAAAAAGTGATCACTTCTGTCCTTAATTAGCACGTAATTACGACTCCACTGTACGTAAATTATCATCAGTCTGCATTACTTTAAATCTTACAAATGCTCTAGTCCAAATTAAGTGGAATCAATTGAATTTCCTGAACCAGATAGAACTTTTAAATTTTTATTAGTGAATTTATTGATCTTTATTGCATACAAATCATTCCATTTAACAGCATATGTGTTTGCATTCTCATATTGAACCATTTAAAATGTATAGGAAAAGGTTCTCTACGAGACGCAAATCCATCACCACAATGGACCTACACACACGTAAGACCAAGTGTAATTACTAATTAGTCAAGATAGACCAGACTTCACCAACAAAAAACGCATGAAATGCGAAGGAAGTCGAATTACTACATTTAAAATGTAATACCCTATATTTTTATACCATTTTTTTTTTTAAATTAAATAGATTTAAACACATACCTTGGTAGATCTTGATACCGTCAGTTGATTCAATCGAAACCCGTAACAAGTATAATTTTTATGATCATTAGTTTGTCTACAAATTTGTGCAAAATAAGTATTAAATTGTGTGAAAAATATTAAAAATAATAAATTTAAGGAATTCATTGTATATCAATGATGTTGTATGGTTTTGTGCAGAGTATCTCATTGTGAACTAAGATGACCTCAACAACTATCTGAGAGGGGAATTTACAACTGTGATGTCATTTATTTATCAATTTAATATAATTTTTTTGTGTCGTTTCCATATTCAGGATAATGTAAATTACAGTTTCCATTTAATTAGGGAATCTTAAGAATCAAGTAATTTTTTTTAATAAAAGAAAATTTCCATTAGGTAGATTATTTATTAAAAGTTTTATTAATTTATTTAAAATTTATGTTACATTTAGGCAAATGGTGTTGCATAGATTGTAATATACTTTCTTTATTTTTAACATTTGACAAATCAAACAAAATCAACGTAGTTAAATCGCTGAGATCAGTTAATGAACTTAAACCTGCTTCAGTGACGTTTCCGCAACTTGACACTTGGAGATGCTTTAATGATGATCGTATAGGTAGAAGTAATGGGAAGGCCCTGTCGTCTATGTATGAGCACTTGTGCAAAATAATCTTTTCAATATAATCACAACCAATTAAATGAGGAAAACCAAAATGACTTATGCTCGATTCGGATGCATTAATTTCTTTAACATACTGTTGCATCTTCTCTTCATCAGAAGGGAGACTATTATAATCTGTAAGGTATACTTCAGAACCTGTCCACATAACTTGACCACCATTACGTAGCACCCATTCGGCACAAGTTCTATCGGGCCCCAACAATTTACGACGGTCTTCATCAACAGAATTAAACACCATATTTAAATGTCCCCAAATGTATCGCCTCCCAACAACCGGCACATTTTTAAATTTAAACAAAGAAATCATGATAAAATGTATCCACTAGCAGGATTAATGAACTTGACATTAAAGTTAACCTTAAAAACTAAAATTACACTTATAAAAAAAATAAATATCACCAAATTTTCAAATCCTTATAAAAATTTTGGCCGCGAATTTGTCGTGGAAGTTCTATGTTAGAGTTTCGCCTTTTGTCACCTATAAAATCAAACATTTGAATCATTTTAAATAATTTTCTTTTTAAATATTCACGTACACAAGCTTCCAAATAATCAATTTTACGTTCGAGTGTTGTAAGTTTTTCGTTTAGAAGGGCCAGTTTTGACCGACAGGACATATCTACAATGAAATTTATTCATGAAAAATTGTTGGGACTCACTTAAAGAGGATTTTAACTTACCAAAAGAGTTGAGAAAGTCTGTTATTTTTTTAATACTGACTGTTATGACTTCAATATATTCTCTGTTGGCCCAATCTTGTTGAATTTGTTTTTGAATTGCTTCTCTAGGAGGAGTTGCCATGCTTATTTAATTTTCGGATTCGCCCTTTATTAACAAATTTTGACAGCTCATTTCTAAATAATGGGTTAACACTACCAGGGTCGTACCTACGGATGACATAGGGCACACGTAGGGGTATGGAGTAAAAAATGTAATAAACCTATGCTCTAAAAAGGAAATTACCATAGGGAATTACAGAGTACCTAATTATTATCCCCATAAATTTTCAAAAAATAAATAAAAAAGTTAAGAGGGGAACTCGCACGGAATATCGCGTCAACAGATGGCGCATCAGTACGAAAACAATAAAAGCAAACGAACAACTTTTATGAACGTAAATCTTTTTACCAAGATGGAATTTATATAAATAGGCGTTAATTAATTTACTAAATGAAGTTGATTGACCGTACAATGGTGAATATTTTCGAGAACACAAGCATGGAACATTTATTACAAAAGAAATGATTAGATTTTAACAAAACTTGATCGTTTTTATACGTCATTACACACAGAATTTAATTCCAGAATTTCAAGGTTGTAGCCGTGGTCGTAGCTACAATATTTTGGTTTACTTTAATCCAAATCTCTTTAAAAGTATAAGCGACAGGACCTTGTTTATTAATAATGATTGAGACATGGCATCCTTCCAACAGTAAATACTGTTCCGAGTAGCATCATATCTTTTCGCAGACCATAAGAGATAATAAATAAAATAGAGAAGGTTTCTTAAGGATCAATCTCTCACTGGATCTTTTCTCAATATTCTTAGGTACACGGTTTTACCACTACAATACTACAAACAAATAAGATGATATTAGGTTTGTTCGTTTGTATGAACTAACTTGCTCGGTTCAAGTTAGTGCAATGTACTGTGTTCATTTGGCTGCTCAGTTCATAACCGAACATGAATTTCTTGCTCGACCTCCATAGGAGGAGCAGGCAGTGTAAGTTAGAACACTATCTAACTTTTGTGGTGGGAGTATTTTGTCTCGAAAGATAACCCAGTTCAAGTTAGTTCATACAAACGAACAAACCTTTTATAGTATACACAAAATAGCCGCTGATACATGTATAACATCACCGTGTTCAGGACCACCGCGCCCTATTGTTCAGAGTGTGCAAACACACGAGCGCGGGCGGCCAAAATCCCAAAAATAGGGGTTACAAAAGGTCATTTACTTTACGACAGGGAATAAGTAGTAGAAATTTAGGAAATTGTATTAAAAAACCGAAAAAAATCGGCTACAAGGGCGGCCAAATTAAACTTTGCACACGGGCGGAAGTACCCCTAGCGGCGGTCCTGGCCGTGTTTACAACTTTACTTCCAAATATATTATAGAACGATTATACTGACTCAGTTCAACAGGCTTGAAGAATGGTTCCGTACTTGACTCATCGGGGTCAACCCGAGTAGTAAAAATGCGGCAAAGTTCTATTCGCGCTAGTACGATAGGGTCAATCTCAACTCAAGCAAGAGGATACCAGTCAAAACATTTTTACCTGGGAAATGCTTGTAAATTGTTTGCCAGTCACTGGCAGGCAACTTTCCCAAGCAAAAATATTGCTTAAGGCACGTCTCTGGTAGTTTGGCACTCATATTCCGTAGAGTAACACCTCCAAATACTTGGGAGGGGGGAGCTCGATGGGAGGCTGCGGGTGGGGTCAAAGAAATAAACAACAAATCAATGAATTACCTTCATTACTATACGATTTGCTAAACTAAAACAGCAAGTTGACCAATTTGATTAAAATGCGAATATATTATAAAACTTTCTCCCGGTCTATCATGAACGTGACCATTTATTTTTTGACTCAAAACGGGACCCCCCCGGTCAGTTCCCACTCATCAGTAAATTGGCAAAAAAAACACTTTTTTTAAGTTATAAAATAATATATTCAATTAAAATACAAAAGTTTTCATGCTGAAGATTGTTGGTGTGAAAGTGTTTGAATACTTCAACCCAACGCGAGTTTCTGTGGAAACATTTAGATTATTTCATTCGGTTACTTTTTGCAATGTGATGTAGTTAGAAAGTAATGAAAATTCGTCAAAAACTTCTGTATCTTTATTACAGTCAATATATTTCTTTTTAATTATTTTTAGAGATTTTTGAACGTACCCATGGGGGTACTTTTTTTAAATCTGCCCAATAAAATATCTCCATTTCTTTGGCAAGAAAGCAAGTCCACTGCTCCAGATGGGACAATTTTCCCAAAACGGGACAATTTGCGTCCCGGAGTTCATTGTCGGGACACCGGGACAGGTAATCAAAAAAGGGGCGGTCCCGTTCAAAACGGGACATCTGGTAACGTTAATCATGACATCATATTATGCACACGCCAGTGCGTCTTAACCTTTTCGATTCTATGACCTAACAGGGAATCCACCCCATGCCCTATCACTATCAAAGCAAAAAAGAAAGTAGTAAGGGATTAAGGGAATAAAAGCTGGTCCTAGAAGACGTCTATGACAGGAGAAAATGGTTGCGAGAAACGGTGCACGCTGTAAAAAAACTTACTGAAATAATAATAAATATTATAATATTGAATACGGCAAAATTCCATTCCTGCAATCGATGGTAAATTTCCGAGAATTTTCAATGTACTAGGGCAGTATTTAGGTAGATTATAAAATTATTATGAAAATCCTATGGTACGTAAATCGATACTACACCCTGTATAAACACACCATAAGTGGAAGATAAGTGGCCATCCATAACCTCAAAAAAAATCGAAGTGCTAATTTTGATTATTCTATGATTTAGTTTAAAAAATAATTATTGCAATGTCTTCAAAAGATTTGTTAAAGAAAACACGAGAAGCAATTGGAAACAAAGATTATCAAATTGCACTGAAGATGTGTAAAGTAAGTTTGCATTTGTAAAATTTTTAGGAATAATTTGGTGTTGGTAAACAATGGTTTATTTTGTTTATCTGATGAAAAATATTATATCAGTATGCTAAAAACTTAATCTAATTGCAATTTATTAAACAGCGGTGAATCTTAACACAAATAGGAGCACAATACGATTTAAGTATACCTATACCATTTTGTAATTAATTTATTGAGATAAACTTGTAAGCCCTAATCACAAGTCAATAGTTGTTACTTACCTACTAAACATAACAAGAATCTACAAGTTAACGTGGAATATGAATCGTGCCCAAAATAATTTGATTAACACAACATGATCCTGTAATTCAAAGCACAACTCTGTACTATGAAACAATACTTGCTTATTTGGTACATTTCTGGTATTACTTCATCCCCATGACATGAAAAGTCACCGTTATCTCCAAACCTAATATTTTAGATTTTATTATTTTTTCTGTATCTATGCTAATCACATTTTATTTCTTAAAGAAAAACATGATAAATCTTATCGCCAAAAGAGTAGTAAAGTAGAGTTGCACTGTAAATAGTTTATTAATGAACCTCCAATTTTGCCTCATTTTTTAAAACATGATACAATAGGGGAATAACTTAACAAAAATCTGAACTGGGGAAAACACTTGCAAATCAATCTCGAAAAAGTAAGGCTGGCCTTCTGGTAGTGTTGGGGAGCAATGAGACGGTTATGGGGCCAGTCTCCTAGGATCACCCTCTGACTATACCGTACTTGTCAGATCCAATCTATGCTACGGTGCCTTTGTATGGCGACCCAGAACCAAACGGGTAACAACAGCGTCCTTACACCTGATTTAGGGATTAGTCTGTTTGGCTGTAACTAGAGTAATTCAAACAACACTAACTGCAGCTCTTGAAGCTCATCTCTGCTTCCTATCACTTGATCTTCATGTGCAGGAGATGGCGCGGTGGTTAGGGGTGATCTTATAGGGTGCATAAGTGTATTGCTGGGTAGATATGCATATGTTAGCGTCGGAGTAGAAACAACATAAGCACCGTCGGAGTAGAAACAACATAAGCACGTTCTGAGTCTATACTAAATTTATTTACAATTTACATCGATTTTTACAAAAATTTCGCTGATTAAATTTTCAGTTTTCTCTAAGTCTCGGCATGCATTAATTTATATCCGTTTTTAATTGCAAGAGATAAATGATTCTTATAAGTTCAATAATTTGCTTCTGTTGTAAGTTCAATCTTTGACTTACATTAAATAATTTTTATGTACTTTGCAAGTTATATTTATGTGTATTATTAACTCGTAAGAATATTTAATTATAGTTACTAAATTGTAACTTGTATTATTTTATATTCAAGTTAAGGATAAATAAAAATTAAAATTGAATGTATATATACCATGACAGCTGTTTCGTCCTTTTTTGGACTTATCAAATGATAATAATATAAAATCAAAGATAAATTTATTGTAAAGTGATGTAAAACAAAATTTTTAAAAAACTAAATGTTAAAAAAAAACCAAATACTTACAAATGAATTGAGATACCCTAATTGAAGTCCGATGGCGATTAAAATCCATCAATAAACCAAAAGAAAAGCATATGAGGTCTAACAAGTTATAACTAAATTATTGGAATTAGTAAATTCTATTAAAAAATGCTTATAGTGTTAAATTGTAATGAATAGAAATTTAAAAAATTTTAAAAATTCTATGGTTTATATTAAAAAATAATAATTTTATAACAATTATAATTATATTTTATAACAAAAATGAATCTAATCGGGACGTTGGGACTTCCCCTTGTTAGACCTATTATATTATTATAATTATAATGTTGTCCTAATATTTTGTAGTTATAAATAATTGTTCAATGTTTATCGTTATAACAACGGTTCGCAAATTTTCAAAATTTAACATCACACTCCTACATAATAAAAAACTTAATTTTTTACTAATAAATTTATTCTTCTAGTAAGTTATGTTTATAAATATTATAATAATAATTTAAATTATTGATATTTATATGGCAAATATTATTGTACGGATCCTCTACACATAGAGGCGTTATACCATTGTAATAGCCCTTGGATGTGTATTCTATTTGCTTTTGATCTAGAAGGTCTAACAATTCTTTCAGACATATACAGTCCCATGGATTACCAAAAATTTCCATTCTTTCTAAATGCATTACCCAATCAAAAAATACTTTTTCTATAGACACTAATTTATTATTTCGTAAATCGATGTATTTTAATGAAGAACTAGCAGTACTTTCCGAACTTAATTCGCCTAAAAAACTAATTTTGTTATTTTGTGCATGAACTTTTTCTAAAGTTTTCACATTTAGAAGTTCAGGTTGAAGTGTATTCAAATAATTGCTACTTATGTCCACTTCCACGAGGCTAGAAGAATGAAATATTTCTGTCGGTAACTGATGTATCCCATTATGAGATAAATTTAAATATTCAAGTTTTTTTGTATTTTTGAACAATTCATCTGATAAAGTGTGCAATTTATTATTTGATAAATTAATTCTTTCAAGTTTTGGACTTTCGTTAAACACGTCTTCAAAAAGTGTGTCAATGTTACAATTTTCCAAATTAATACTTTTTAAATTTTTTAAAGTATCGAAAATACCTTCTGGTAAATTTTGTATTCTGTTTTTACTTAAGTCGAGTTCAATGAGGTTTATGGATTCGTCAAAAATACCTAATTGAAGAGTTAAAATTTTACATTCAGACAATTTTAAAATAGTAACTTTTTTAAAATTATCGAATGTTCCTAAAGGTATTTCTTCGGTAAATTCGTTTCCGGAAAAATCGACTTCTTGTAATTTATGTGTTTGATCAAATAGATTTAACGTAATATTTTTGATTTTGTTGTAGGACAAATCTAAAATGGTTAAATTTTGTATTTCATCAAATATTCCCAATTCTAAATCTAGAATTATGTTGTTGCTTAGATTTAGTTGTTCTAAATTTTTTATTTCGTCCATTACGCCAAGTTTTATCTGCGATATGGAATTATAGGATATATCCAAAATTTTTAAGGTATTGAGAGCATAAAAAGTATCCAGGGTTGGATTTTGTAAAATGTTATGTGATATGTTTAGTTTTTGTAAGCGCTTCATTGGTTCAAATAAATCGTTGGGTATGCTTGATATGGAATTTTGGCTGAGATCCAATTCTTGTAGCAATTCTTGGTTAGCGAACGCATCTTGTTGGAGGGCGGTGATATTACAAAGAATTTTAATTTTGCTTAGGTTTTCATTTGATATTGAATTGCCGGGTAGAATATTTTCTTTCCCTAATTTGATTTCCGGAAATATTTGAAATTCCTACACGAAAAATAAAAAATTAGTGTATTATTCCTCTAAAGTCTAAACTAAACATTCATTTAAATATGTAAAAAACTAATCAAGTTTTACATTCAAACCTGTTGGTGTGCAAATGTTCTTTTAAAAAATTGCTTTTAAATGAAAAAATTTGATATTGTATGAATATGATAATGATAAAATAATTTATATATTAGGCTCATTTCTGCAGCAGTTTGAACGGCTTTGAAACTATCACACCTATGAGTACAGCCTACACTGAAAAAAATGTATAGTAATTTTTACTGTAATTTGTAGTTGGTTAGTGATAACTGATAAGTATAAGTTTGTAGTGATTTACAATAAAATTGTGTAGACAAATTTTGTGTTAACAGTTACTACAAATTATAGTAATAAGTACGACAAAGCATTGACTACAATTTTGACGTGATAATTTCTCTATCTATCGCGGAGCACAATTTACAGGCTTGTTTTGATCATTTCATCTTGTTAGATTGCTCTACTCTGAAAAACAGTCTTATCAGTAGAATAGATATTAATTGTTGGTTTGAAAATCTTTCTCGATATGATTGTGTATACACTTCCGTCGTTCGCATTGCACGCTAAACCGTAGGACCTCTATGGGTGCGTGAAAACACTTTTAACGTATAAAACGACTGGCAAGAGAAAGAGTAAGCATTCGTTTTAAGGAGCACACAAGTACGCTTTGTAAACGTCAAACTAAAATTATATTGCATTTTTAGCTTTACAAGCTTTGTCTGTAGTAACGCTTAGAAATGGAAAACCACGGTTCTAATCCTTTTTGTACCAGATACTCTGTGTTCAGAATCGTGAAGAATGATATGTATGCTGCAAGGAAGATGATGAGAAACTACTCCATTATATAATACATCTCTTGCAAGTCATCTTAACTTTGTCAAAGTAATCACCTAATACACACTGCAGAGTTTTTTTTTTTCATGCAAAGAAGAAGCTATTTCATATTTATTTATATTTTAATCTTCTAATAGCATATGGCCAAGATTACCAAAATTTTTCATGTAGGTTTAGTTAAATGGGACTTACATGACAGAGATCGTTTAGACTTATTAGTGACTAACAACAATAACTATGATAGAAAGAGTAAGGACCAATTTCATATAACTTAACTCGGACCTTTTAGTTAAGTAGACTTTAACGCTTTTATTATGAAATTAGCTCTAAGTATGATTTTTAAAGTCGATTTTAAAATTTAAATGTGATTTAAATTGTTAGTAATCTCGGCGGTATATTATTTAAAATTGTTCGTATAATGTTAATAAAAATTTTATTTTAAGTTTTACTTACAGTATTGCCGTTATTATTATAAATTGTTTGAATAACTTCTAAATTAATTGTTAAACATTGTGTTTGATTTTGATAATTATTACTACATATACATTCACTCGAAGTTCCATTTATAATGAATAAATATGCCAAGAAGTAACCAATAATTAGATTCTTAAACATTGTAAATATTTAATATAAAGCATCACAAATACCTAAAATGGTGTTATGTATTTACTATCTTTGTTTACAATTTCGAGGTCAACTGCAAAAGTTAACTATATGATCACTGATCAGAATACGGACTTTTAAGCGCTTAAAAATTCATCGAAATTGGGTTGTATATTCTAATTCAATAATAAAATATGAGAAACTTTTTTTCACATTCATATTAAAATATGTCCCAAACCAGAATTTGTGTTTTTGGCGTTTTTAAATGCCCCTGTATGGTATTCAATTAACATAGATAGATAATATAAATAATGATAATGATACGGTTCCTATGCCCAAAAGCATAGCGATTAAGCGCATAGACTGCTAATACAGAGAACCCGGTTCGAGTCCGGGCGAAGTAAGAATCATATTATGGCCGTCTCCCCTCGGCAGGCAATGACAAACCACCGGGGTGTAATCTGCCATGAGAAGCCTTTGTCTTAGGATAAAAGGACCTAGTACGAAACATATAAAGTACATAAATCGTCCCCAAAATTAAAAAGGTTCACCAAACCCTCTTTAGGGTAAAAGGACCGAGTAGGAGGAGATAATATAAAAAATGCAAAAATCTAGAAGAGATAGCATAATGAATCCTATACTAAACCAAAAGAATTTTCCACATTTTTATTGTGCTTGTTTTTATTTATTTCAATTTTATTTATACTATATAAATTTTAATGTGAAAGACGTTCTTGCAGCTTTGAAAATTACTTGAAATGTGTTTAAGTTTTTATTTCAGTTTAAATATTAATATCGAGCTTCCAGTCGCTTCCAAACGCATTGGCTCCGCCCCTTTCAGTCGCTACAAACTTTAAAAATTGAACTTATGAATTTTCTTTCAATAATTTCATTAAGATATTGTGGTATTTCAGTAGACGAACGGTAACGAATACGGTGAATGACGCTATTAAACATTTTAGTCACTTTCTACTTATGTTGTTTTTCGCAAGGAAATGGATAATTTTTAGTTTTAAACTGAATTTTTGGTTTCCAATTGAGTTTCCAATGTTGAGAAGCTCCACCAACCGATTGTTTAATTTGATAAGGAGGAAATTTATCCTCTGATCATAATTGGATGATTGACCCTTCTGGAAAGTTTAAATTACAATAATTTCTAGAATTGTTTTGTCAGGTTTTTCGCCGATGCGGTAGCTATCTAATTAAATTTATTTAGTGAAAGTGTAACCCGCGCAAGATAAGGGGCTAAGTCACAGTAGTGGAGTGATGTGATCGCCGGTTGAGTTACAGAGCGTAAATTCTGGGTTTAAATCGCGGACTTGACAGAATAACAATATATTATACCTACATTGTATATTTCCTATTAGGTAAATTGAAATGAAATTTAAAAGCCCAAATAGGGAATTTTCAATAATAGTCGTAGGTTAAAAGGACCCTTTAAATTTTAATGCAAAAACATGTTTCAACAGATGGCGCGCCCTAAAATATTAATCTTTTCTAATTATCTTTTCACAAATGCAGAATTATAAAAATTTTTTAAATTCATATGAATAAACTATAACTAATTTAGGTAATGAGGAAGTTTGAGCTTCCAATGTTGAATATTTTCAAGTGTATTCCAAAAAGATATTCATATTTGAAAATATTGAATATTTTTAATAATATTTAACTTTGAATGTTCAAACTTCCTCATTACCTAAATTAGTTATCGCTTATTCATGTGACTTTTATAAATTATTAAAATTCTGTACTGGTGAACAGATAAGTAGAAAAGATTAATATTTTAGGGCGCGCCACCTGTTGGAACATGTTTTTGCATCCAATTTAAAGGCCCCTCTTAAAAAGGTTTAGTTCTCTTCTCTTAACAAAAAGTGTATAGGGGCTTTAGTTTTGGGTTCCTTTTTAAAACTTTGTTTTTTAATAAGCGTTTAAAAATTTAAACAAAAACTGATTTACTTATATTTTTGCAGACAATATTAAGAGATGACAAAGAAAATTATATGGCTCTTGTATTTTTGGGCATATCACTACAAGAAACTGGATCTCTGGAACAAGTTTCTAAAGCATTTAGAAAAGCTATTCGCATCAATTCAGAAAATGTACTTGCTTGGCAAGGTTTAGCAAACTATTATCAGAAATTGACAAATGAGAAATCACCGAATGACCTGATTGAGGTATACACCAAACTTTTAAGTATTGAAAGGTACATACATTTTTTATGTTCATGATTATTATCACTATTTGTAATCCATTTTTACAGTAACGAACAAAAGCTAATTGAATGGTGTGAAAAAATATCTTCTATGACTCTCCCTCAAGAAAATGTCGTATCAGTAGTAGAGTCTATGGCTAAACTTTTAAATGACGATACTCGCTCCAAAAAACTTATTATTGTCGTGCGATCATCCCTTGTTTCCATAATCTCAAATTTATCCGAAATTGATTCAGAATTATATAAAATCGTAAGTATGAGTAAACTAATGAATTTTAATTATTATTTTTCTTTTCATTAAAATATCAGTAAAGCCAGGAAGTTTGTGCAATGTTAATCGCCAAGAATTCAGTGAAATGACATCCACAAATATATTCTTTTGCAAATTTGAGTTACTGCTGTTACTGTTTTTTTGCACCAACTTCTGATTCTTACTCACCATTAATAATTATTGTTATTTGTGTATATTTATTTACATAAGAATATTTTTTTAAATAGTATGAAGAATCTTTATTATATATGCTAAACGATTCAAAACTTAGAACACGGCAATATTACTTACAATATTTGACGCTTTTATATAAACTAAATAAACATGAATTATTATTTAAAAAAGCAGAAGAAATGAGTGAAACTTATTTAGAAGACAAAACTGCATTGGAGTGGTTGTGCAAACTTTTTAACGAAATGACTATTGAAGGAAGCAATTTATTTTCAATTGCTCGTGATAAAATTGAGAAATATTCCAACTCTTTATTAAAGTTACAAAGTGATTCCAGTATGGCACTTTTTACAAAGAGCGTTTTACTTTATCAAGACAACAATTTTACAAAATCAAAAGATATTCTTATTCAAGGTTTATTATTTAGAAATGTTACTTTGTTCCCTTTTAATTATTAAATTTTAGTTACTACTTTACGACCTGGTTTACTGCATGCCTGGATTCTTTTAACAAACTTAAACTTAAAATTGTATCATTTTGACGAAGCTGTTAATTCTTCCTCCAAAGCAGACAAACTCTTGCAATCGATAAAAGATTCCAATCAAAATTTACGGAATCAACTTAATATTTTATTGCCTGAAACCTTGTCGCGGCAATCAAATACAGATGATTTGCAAAAGGGGGTCGAAATTTGCAATAAGGTAAAAAATATAATATAATTTAACAAAAATTAAATTTGACATTGTATAGCTTATAAATGAAAATTCCAAAAATACTATTCTCTTCAAAAGCCTTTTGCGTTGTTACATAACTTTAGAAAATTATGAAGAAGCCCAAAAAGTGTTACTGAAATTGAAAGAAATTGAAACAGAAGATTTTATGGTTACTTTATTAAATGCGCAATTGCTCCACAAGAAAGGCTTATTTCAAGAGGCATTGAACGTTATGGGAGTTGTAAGTGGTGATATCAAGTTTTCAGAATGGTGGTTAGAAATTGGAACTTTATATTGGGACTTAAAAAGGTATGAAGATAGTTTGGTTCCATTTTTGAAGGCAACAAAATTAGATGCAAATTGCTATTTAAATTTTTTATATTTGGGACGTTATTATGAAAAATTTAACGACGCAAATAAAGGCAGACGGTGTTATGAGAAAGCATTTGCACTTAACCCAAAATGTACCGAAATAGCAGTGGAACTTAGTCGGCTATACAGAATGGAGAAAAAATGGGTAAATGATGAAAATTTTCGTATATTTCAAATATACTAAAAGAGATTTTGTTATTAGGACACTAACATTTCTCTTTTGAAAAGCATAACTGGCGAAACTATGGACTCAAAAAACAAATGGGCATGGATTCAATTAGGTTTAAATTATTTGGAACAAGAAGATTATGATCATGCAATAGACACATTACGGTTTATAGTTAGAAACGATGTAGAAAACAGGTGAATAAAAAATTTAGTAATAAAATAATTTCAGGAATAATCAAATCTTTTAGCCATTGCTGGGAAAGTTTAGCTGATGCTTATATGGCTAGAGGAGCATACACTTCAGCATTACGGTCTTATCAAAAATCCGCTGAATATAAAAAAGATTCTTTATATCCTTTACTGAAAATGGCCAACATAAAACAGGTATCTATTTTTGTTGCGTTTCAAGCTGGAAAATTACTAGTGTTATTTTTAGGCTTTAGGAGAATTTGCAGAAGCTAAGGTCGATTATGAAAATATTTTAGAAACTAATAAGCATTATGTACCTGCACTAACAGGATTTGCTGAAAATTGCTTACTTCAAGCAAAATATTATAGGAAACATCAGCTCCTTGGGCGTGCTCAAGATTATGCCCAATTTGCTATTGAAAAAATTACTATGTAAGCTTATAAATTTTTTTTTTCTAAAATTAACAACGTTGTTTTTAAGTGCGATTCAGGAAGATAATAATTTATCCTGTTTATGGAAATTAGCTGGAGATAGCTGCTTGTTAGTTGCAAATTTGCCAGAAAAGTATAGTTGCTTGCATGTATTAAAATTATTGGCTGAGGGCCAACCTGGAGATCCAAAAGCAAAGACAGTCTTAGAACAATCAGAACTCTTTGAAATGGCAGAACGATGTTATTGCAAAGCTTTAAGCATCCAAAATAATATTTTACTATATCACGATTTAGCAGTTTGTTTTGCATCACATGCACAAAAGTATGAAGACAGTAAGGGTCGTAATGAATTGCTTAACAAATCATTTAGTGTAATTCAACACTGCACTATAGAAAATCCAACAAATTGGCAACATTGGAATTTAATGGGCATTGTTGCTTTTCAAAAAGAACCAAAAAATTATGCTCTGGCTCAGCACTCGTTTATAAAAGCTGTTACTATCGAAAGTAATAGTGCAATAGCTTGGTGTAATTTAGGAATTCTGTACATGTTGTTGGGAAAAAATCATCAATTAGCTAACGAAGCTTTTACTCAAGCACAAAGAGCGGATCCAAATTATGTTAACAGCTGGGTTGGACAGGTAACTTTGAATTTTTAACTATAAGTACTTATTTTCAATACTTGACAATATTTAGGCTCTTGTGGCTGAGGGTTTTGCTGTTGATGAAGCCATGGACTTGTTTCGACACAGTACTCAATTAGGGATGCACCAAGAAGGAGCTCTCGGTTATGGTCAATGGGTTTGTTCTACACTACTGAAATCACCATCGCAATCTTCTACATACTCCATTCAGAATATGCATGCAGTACCAGTTGCTTGTGATGCTCTCACCTGGTATACTGGTAAGTTTTATTATAATTTTGTGATTTTATCATATATTAGAAAATTATTGATTTTATGAAAAAATTGTGGAGCGGATGGGACCCGCATATCTCCTTCATCTATTAAGTAACTGAAATTGAGACATTTTAGGGAATTGTTAGCCGATTTTCATTTACACTATTCATTTCGACATAAATTTCAAAATTATAAAGTTTTTAGTTCACTTTTATGCAATAATTCATATTTAACCATCCCGTACTATGTGTATATTAGTTTACGTACATTTTTCCATTGCCCATGAGAATTTAGTCACTTTAGTTGTTAGGTAATGATTAGTAATCACAGCTAGATACATTTCCTTAGTAAACAAAGTTTATAGTTTCACAATCGTAAAAATTAATCATAAAAGTAGTCATATTGAGCCGATGGCGACGTGACGATTAGGTCATGTACAGGAGCAGTCAGGAAATCAATAAAATCGGACTTCATACAAAGAAAGTTATATTATGTAGACATATTCCGTTATAGGTTATTAAGTTTGGAAGCCGCTATGTCGGGCCGAAAAGTCGTAAACATTTGAAAAATAGTCATAGTCAAAATATGAGGCATTTACGAAAATTGTACCGGTAGATAACCGCTTCAACAGGTGGCATTTGAAAATTCAATCGTATCTTCGTCCCATGTTAGAATATTAAACCGAATTTACCACCAGTACGTGTACCTGGTTGATAATTCGTAAACTGACACATTAGGTATTTAATTTTGGAACGTGGGACGATGGCGATGCTACGATTCAATTTTCAAACGCAACCGGTAGATGCGGAATATACCGCTGTAATTTTCATAAATACCTTTTAAGTTGTGAGTTTTATGATTTTAACAGATTTTGGGTAAAAGCTGAGGATAGGAAAATTTAGGTTAATTGCCAAAACTCCATGGAGTTCGTAAAATTACACTAAACATTCGGTTCAATTTTAATCAAATTGAATTTGTTAAAATTTCACTAAACATTCGGCTCAATTTTAATCAAATTGAATTTGTTAAAATTTCGAATTTATTAAATTAAACAAAATCGAATGTATATAAATAATTTATTAAATTAATTATGTTTATAAATTATCACATTGTGGACCTAAAATATAACAGTCTTTGATTGAATTTTGCGTAGTGTTTGTTTTATACTTCATTAAACCAACATCACTGAAAGTTTGAATTTGCAAATTATAATTTTGTTATAATTAGTTAACTACTCTTTTCTTACCTGAACATATACATTCCAAAAGTAAGTAGATCATGTTTTTTACTTTGCTGGTCTATTTCGCAAACAAATCGTTTCCTGCATGTCGGTTTAAGTTTCATTGCATCAAATGCTACATCAGTCACGTCGATTCTAAAACAAAAATAATATATTACGTATGAAATTTGGAAGGTTTTATTTACTGGGTTAGCAGATCAATTTATTACAGAATTGATCGAATTTCGTCAATATTCAAAGTATTTTCCAATAGATATCATTTTTCGTTACGCCGGACGTATTTGAGCACTTTTCGTGTACGTTTTGAGGTACGTAAAGAGGTGGTTTTCGTCGACATTTGCAGGAAAAAACCAATAAAAATGGTATAAAAGCATAAGTTTCTATTGTATTATGTACAAAAAAAGGAAAGTATTATAGAGACACGTCCCTCTATAGTACTTTCTATTTACAATATTTACAGAGAAACGGAAAGAAGCATAGAGTCACGTCCCTCTATACTACTTTCTATATGCAATATTTAGAACGTGATAGTGTAACTTACTTTGGCTAGCATATAATAGTTACTTATTTGGCGCCGTCGAGACAAATTGCTGCACGTGTTCCTTAGTAAACACTAATAGTCCAGTCATTATATCCAAAAAACCGACCCTACCCGTGAATAATTTCTTAGGGCCAGTTGTATAAAAGAAGATCATCCTCGGATCAGGGTTAAACCAAGGATCAAAGCAAAGCAGGATCGACGCAAGGTAAATAGATTATAAATAAACCTATCAAGTAAATCTATCTACCTTCGGTCGATCCTGGATCAGCTCTTGAACCAGGATCAGCTGATCCCCGAGTTAACCCTCTTTTATACAACTGGCCCTTAGTGGGTTTTTTTTCGCAGCTGTCTCGGGGGGGTCACTGGGAGTCTAAATTGAAAATCTCGACCAAATTATGCTTTTGCGTATATTCGAAAAATGGTTTTTTCTTTCGTAAAAAACTGTTTTTCTTGAATAACTCGGCCATTTTTGATTTTACATAAAAACCGTGGGGGACAAAAATTGTAGGAAATTTGATTCTCTACAAGCTTGGTCCTCACAATTTTTCTACTAGGATCGATATTTTTGGAATTGGACCCGAAAAAGGCGCCAAATTCAAAATAATATCATTATCTCTTTTATTTTCAACTTAACGGCATAAATGAAGAGGAACAAACTTGTAGAGAATCAAATTTTGGACAAATTTGTTCTCCACCTGTTTTTACAAAAATCGATATATTCGGAATTTAACCTAAAAATATGTACTCATTTAGAAATATTTCCATTATCCCCTTTATTTTCAATTTTACAGGTACAATAATTAATAAGGCGAAAGTTGTACATATTTTTAGGTTAAATTCCGAATATATCGATTTTTGTAAAAACAGGTGGAGAACAAATTTGTCCAAAATTTGATTCTCTACAAGTTTGTTCCTCTTCATTTATGCCGTTAAGTTGAAAATAAAAGAGATAATGATATTATTTTGAATTTGGCGCCTTTTTCGGGTCCAATTCCAAAAATATCGATCCTAGTAGAAAAATTGTGAGGACCAAGCTTGTAGAGAATCAAATTTCCTACAATTTTTGTCCCCCACGGTTTTTATGTAAAATCAAAAATGGCCGAGTTATTCAAGAAAAACAGTTTTTTACGAAAGAAAAAACCATTTTTCGAATATACGCAAAAGCATAATTTGGTCGAGATTTTCAATTTAGACTCCCAGTGACCCCCCCGAGACAGCTGCGAAAAAAAAATCCGCTAAGAAATTATTCACGGGTCAAAGTCTATAATGACTGGACTATAACACGGCAGCTTTTTTAATGTCGCGCGGCGCATCATTGTTCCTCCTGCAAATATTACGCACATTGTGGAATCCACTTATATCTATTCCATCCTGTGCTATAAGGGTCGACTTAACCATAGAGGTGCACCACATACGCCAGACACGTATCCTCGTCGACGTTTTGCACAGTACAGAACGTTGAAAGTAGACGGCTAACGAAAAGTTCTTGTCATCACACGCAACCGTAAAACTACTTTTTCACCTCGGGCGCCGAAAAATCGCGTTTTACGTCCTTGTGATGAAAAGTACTATTCTTACAAATAAATCTGATAAAAAGGACAATTTTCAAGTTGGTTGGATAAAAATATTTTAAATAAATTTATCAGGACTGACACTTATTATTAATTTTATTACCCACCCATTAATAATGGATTTAATAAAATCCTTATTAGATAGTATCGCACTCTTGAAGCCTCTGCCAGAGTATTCTGAATATCTGTCATATGGTGCAAAGTACTCTGGAGGCTTATTAAATTGTCCATTATAACCAGGTGGTGGACCAGAATTTATTAATGTAGAATATTTGTGTTCAAAAAGAGGTGGTTCTTCAGGAAGCACAAATTTTTCATGATGAAAATCGTCACATTTACAACTTTCTGAAATGGTAACTGTTAGTAAATATTTTATTAGTATTCAAATAAATTACCTTTTTTTTTACTTATGTAGTACAAAAATGCAAATGCTTTTCCAGCAAATATCCAAAAGCTTATAAACGTCCCAATCAAAAATATGATTTTAGCTTTAATCGCCAAAAATATCCAATAATGCCTCAAACCGTCTGAAATTTGTAGTTATAAGTGAAAAGTTTAAATAAATTGAAATTACACTTACGGTATAATCCGTGATGATGATACTTAAATGGACCTTTTCTTGCTATTTCTTGGTTTGTTTTATCGTGAGCATTACACATCACTACACAGGTTACTGTTAGGATTAATAATTGTTTCCACATTATCTGCCAGTAAAATAAGACTAATTTACTTTTTCTTTTACTTAATCATTTATATACTACACTCTTTATGTATTTATTTAATTATAACTTTAACACTTTTAATTTTCAAGAGAGTAAATTGGGTCATTTCAGCTTTTTATGGGTTACTGTGCGTTGTTTATTTTCTGTTTAGTACTATAATATTATAGGGTTACTTTCTCTTGTATTTATGATTTTCTTTTTTATTTAGAAAATAATCCCGACAATCCTTGTGCTTGGAATATGTTGGGGTTACTTCAAGAACGAATGGGATTACATATAAATTCCGCAAAATCATTTTGGCAAGCTATTCGATTATGCAATGATGAAGATATGGACAAAGTTAAAATTAATTATGGACGTTTGCTTTTTAAATTAAAAAAGTATGATAAAGCTGTTGATATATTTAAGACTGTGAAAGAAGCAACATTTAGTAGTGGGAGTTGGTTGGCACTTTCTTTATTTAAAAGTAAGTATTTGCTAAATAAGTTTACAAAAATTACATTTGTTTATTAAACAGATAAACAGTATGAAGAATCTTATCAAACATATGAACAATCTCTGCATTGGTTGACTGAAGAACAAACATCACAATCAGATCTACTAGTTGCTTTAGCCTCCATGGCATACATGTTTCAAGGAGCTGATGCAGCAAAAACACTTTTATTCCAAAGGTATGTAACTTTCTCTTAATTCTTCCCAATCACATTTTTCTATAAGTTGTTTACATTTTTTAAATTTAAAAAATAGTATTCAACTAAAACCACCTTCTCCATATGGTCTGTATGCAACATGTTCGTTGGGATTACTACACAATGATTTAAATATGGCGAATTTAGTGTTGAATGAATTAAAGAACATTCGTGACGATTTGAAAACACTAAAACATTACGGTATCTTACTCAGTTACACCTACTTATTAGAGGTGAGTTTACTTGGAATTTTTATGTTCCACACACTTATCATATTTTCTTAGGGTAAAAACACCACCGCTGTAAGGGAATTAAGCAAATTGATTCATAGATATCCGAATCAGTCATCACTCTGGCTAACATTATCAGTCACAATATTACGTTTACAAAAAGAACTTCCATCTTTCTTAAATGTAATCCTAAAATGTGCCAAAAGTGCCATCGCGATAGGAAGGACAAATATGGACGTTTCTGAAGTCCATTGCATAATGTTTATGGCTTTCTATCTTACTGGAGATTATTGTGAAGCTTTAAAAATTGCGCAGAAGGCAGTTCACTGTTTTCCTTACAATGCAAACACTTGGGCCGCATTAATTTCAGCCTTACACGCAAATAAAATACCAACAATAAATATATCACAATATGTATTGAAAAATCTAAACCCTTCTTCTGCTTTAATTGATTGGCTAAATAAGAATAGAACTATAATTGTGTAAATTGTACAATTTTTTAAATAAAAGCGCAACGTGAAACTATTTTACATTGTATGAAGGTCTTAGTTTTATTTATTTACTAAATTAACGTGAACGAGAAGCATTCATGGAGATAGTTGCATTTTCAAACTTGAGAATTATGTTCGTTTTTTATTTTTGTTTTGGCTTAATTATAAGCTTTTCATTTGCACAAAATTGTAAAACACCTGGTGGAATGGTAAGTATTTTAGATTTTACTTCAATGTTGTTCTGATTGAGAAATTTTTAAGTGTAATGACGATAAACAGTGTTGTGGAGGATGTTGTATTCAAGGAACCTGCATTTCTAGTAAGTATTATGTATTTTCAATTATAATGATTAATTTGTTTTATTATTTTTTTTATAATTTATTATTTTATAGAATTTATTGAAAATTACAACTTTTTTTACTTTATATAGTTTCAATTTTACTAGACTCATAATCTTGTATAATTTATAAATAAATAAATTGTAATTACAATGTTGACCTTTCGCGATTCACAATTCTGAACAGTTAACCACATTAATTTTTTTAAACTAAATACTACATGAAAATGCTTTTTGCTTAAAAGCATTTTGTGACAATTTGTAAGATTTATTGCAAAATGTGCTCATGTAAGATTACAGATCTTTTTTGTCTTTGAAACTTTCAAGTGTGGATTCACCCTTCATCAGAAATGAAAGCTCAAATATTTATGAAAATCGACACATTAATAGCCGGTATTAGAAAGCTTTGATAAATTTATCTCTAGTTTAAATATTTAACAAACTTGTTGTGGTGTAAGCTGTGCTTTGAAATTAACTCGACATTTAATTTCCAAATGCCATCTTCTGTTGAACTGTGAAAGAAAAAAAACGTGTAACAACAATTTACACGCGATACACGAATTTTCACAGTTCAACAGATGGCATTTGGAAGTTAAATGTCAAATTAATTTCAAAGCACAGTTTACACCTCAACAAGTTAGTTAAATATTTAAACTATAGAGATAAATGTGTGCTACAGTTACGAAATTTCGTACACACGAAAATCGGAAATGGTCGTCAGACTTACGTGCCAAAAACTGCGTAGTAGTTTGCGCATAAAAGTCTCTCTTATCACCTTTGCTCGACTCCAGATGTTCACACAGGTGCTCAAAAATACTACACGACAGTCAGACTACTAGTTTTAAAAACGACTTGGCACGAAAAAATAGTGACGGTGGACCAAAAAATATTTATCCACGCAAACTACCGGCACCTAACAAAGTTGTTGTGAAATTTTATCAGTTGGTATTAATCCCTGAATTAATATTAAAAAATCAATAGAGTAGAGGGAGGTAAGAGTCCGCATGGGGCAAGAGTCCTAAATTCAAATATCGGGCTACAGTTAAAAAATTTGCATCATTTTGCGTAAGGTGTAGTTAGTAGTTATCAATTACAGTGTCTGAACGAAATTTTATCGCGCAAAGCTGGTTTGCTGGAAAACCATGAGGTAAGTACGATTTTGTATATGTCTGATGTAAAATTAGCTCTTATAGATATCACGTTCTAATGTAGGAAATTTGTATTAACCATAGCTAGTATATTTTTTATTGAAAACACATGTTTCTTGCTACAAACTTATAGGTTAGAATCGATGTTATGTTTGATGGTCTGGAAAAGTCAACACGCGGAAATGTTTTTGAGTACTTGGGGCAAGAGTCCTCTTACAAAGTGGGGCATAAGTCCGCATGCGGACATATGATGGCGAAGTGCTTTGTTTAGGTTGTGAGGAACACTATGAGGATCCACCAACAGAAGAGTGGATTCAATGCGATAGTTGCAAACAATGGTGGCATGAAGAGTGCACGAATTACGAAACTGGCCACTTTATTTGTGACCATTGTTGAATTTTTTCGACATTTTATCTTCTTTAAAATTCTTGATATCTTATACGTTTGTTAATATTGTTTATTACTTTTCTTTTTAAATAAATGATTTATTTTAATGTGACTTAAACTAGTGCGGAATTTTACCCCACCAGTTGCGGTCTCTTGGCCCACCTATGGGGCAAAAGTCCCATTTTGCCGCAACATGTTTGTTATTTTTTTCAATACACACCGTTTTCAAATCAGGGCACTACTATTATTTATAAGAAAGTAGAAGTACTGTACAAACTTCTCATGCAAATATTCAGCTGATTGAATAAAATATAGAAGCGTAAAAAAATGCAATGTACTAAGTGCGGACTCTTACCTCCCTCTACTCTAGTAGATTATTATCTAAATAAAAATTAAATATTTTTAGCTTATCAAAATTGTGAAGAAGTTCAAGATCTTTGTTTGGAAAATTACTGTGCACCTGGTTTCGAATGCTACATACTGAATCCATCACCTGATTGTATCGGTTGTAATATTCAAAAAGATTGTCGTCCTTTCTGATCAACTTTCAATCTGATGCAGTGATGTGTTTTCGTGTGAGATTATTAAGTAAGCATCCTTTAAAACACTCATATCTTTTTGCACTAATATAATTTTGTAGCGCAGTAAATATAATAAAATAACATTTAAATTGATAAAATTAATATAATATATTTAAGTAGTTAACAGCATAGAATGTTAACAGTAATAGTAGGTTCGTTCCAACCAGCCGAGAAATCGTACAATGTACGGTGACGCTCGTGCGCATTACATAAAAAAGAACGCTCGTTATTTATTGCGCATGAACATGACCATATATTGTACGATTTCTTGGCTGGTTGGAATAAATCTAATGTCACAAAGAGACGATACTGATGTAGTACATAATTATGCATTATTACATGAATTTAAACTACCTATTTAGGTATTATTACAGTCAAAGAGGATAATACTATTATCTATGTAATATGTAGTAAGCTACATAGTATATTGTACTCGTACATCGTTTATGATACAGTATATTTTTTGGTAATTTAATTGACAATAATTTTAATTTTGGTTCATCTATGGCTTTGATGTCTCCGTAACAAGTTCTCCATATCCTTTTAAAAAATTAATCACTATTATATTAATTCATGTTCAAAATTAAACTTTACCATCAGGAATGACCATTTCGATATTTAAATTCACTTTAGTTTCCAATTCAGTATTCAACGATCTGTTATTCATTATTTTGTCCATATAACAGTTCATTTCATTATTAAAAATGGAATTTACAGTATCATTTTCATAACTTGGGTTAAAATTACACCCATTTGTAAGATTACCAATATTTTCACTTCCTAAAAGATGAATTTTAATTATTAATTAGTATGCTTTACATAGGTAATATAAATGAATCGTTTATTTGAAACGATTCAAATATTTTAAAATATATCACATTGTAGAATATGATATATTCAAAATGTATAAATAATTGATATAAATTTGATAATAAATTTATACAACAAAAAAAGAAGATCTACTAATTATTGTAAGTCGTTTATGTTGGTAAAACTACATAATATTCATGGCAAGATAAAAAGTTAAGAGTCACAAATAAGTACATTAACTTCAAATTGAATAAATAATAACAATAAATTATAGAAGCATATCGAGGAGCTTATTTTCAAAACGCAACATGTCTAACAGTTGAAAATATTAGATAATACTAATGTCATTTCATTACATAGTCTAAAACATTCTCTACAAGTTGGTTTCAAGACCTTCGTAAAAAAATTTCTAGTCCTATCAAAATGTGTGTCAAATTTTAGCTAAATTCTGAAACCGCTCAAGAAGCATATCACTGCTGTGCGTTGCAATTAAATTATATGAAGCAATTCTGGAATAGAAATTGAGAGTGATATTAGAACAGCAGTTCGCAATTAGTTTTGGCCGCGGAACCCTTGGGCGATGTAAAAAATTTTGCGGAAAAAGGGCATCAAGTGGCCGGTAATATTGGATGAAGCGATTATATATTTGCAATTAGGCAAATAATAGAAAAGTAAATTAGATATAACGGAATATATTGTGTGTTTTATAGACTTACTTAGAGAACGCCTTTGATAGAACACATAGAATGAATACATGGAAAATATTAATCAAAAGACCACTAATACAACAGATCAACTCCTTTCTCTTTTGCAATTTTCGCAAAAATTATGCATCGTGCTCAAAGGCATAAATATACATCTCATCCTGAGTCCCTCAAGACTTACATGTCAGACATGCCTAAACCTATCAATTCATGAGTCTGCACCATCTCCTACGCAGACTTCGCAAAATCCGCAAAATGTTATGTTTATATTTTTGTAATTTGCATCGTCAACTACGAAGATTTCAGTAGAAAATTTTTTAATAACTAAAGTTATAATAGCAATTGCTTTATATTTTTTCTTACCTGGCAATTGGGGTATAGGTGCAACGTTATATGACTGACATACGTTTACTTTATACGTCTGAAATAATTAGATAAATCTTATTAGTCAATAAAAGTTCTTTATAGGTATTGCGTATAAAATTACCGTAGTAACTTGTAACTTGGGGTTATAATAATCGTACAATTTCACAATTGCATCAATTCGTTCATCGACTTTAGAATTTTCGTTTATATTGAAAGGCAAACAAATTGGTTCATTTGTAAGTTCCGTGAAGTACAATATTACTTGATTTTCGTTCTCTTCAAATTTTTTTACTTCTATAAATAAAATTTTTAGCCCAATGTGAAAATATTGAAAAATAGACCTATTACTTGCATCACTCTCTTCCACTAGTTTAAATAATGATTCTCGATCAGGTTCATAACCTGAAGGCATCGTAACTTCCAAAATAGCCATATTGGAATGCAATCCAGGTCCCAGGTAAGCTATGCATGGTGATACAACGGCCACTGAACATTGATTTATGGCAGATACTGGCTCTACATCAACAGCTAATTTGAAAGCTTCACTACTTAGTATCTCAATTAAGTTATATTGAAGGTGTACCTGTAAATGTTTATTCAAAATGTGAATATTAATTAAAAGTTGATCTTACTTGGGCAACAATGCAGCCTACACCGTCAACTTCAATACTAATATTATTTGGTAACTTCGAAATACTGTATTGTTGAGCTTTGAGACGATCTTGAGCGTTTATATTGATGTCAAACTCTTGATTACCTGTCGTAACATTCACATGAATGTCTGCGGTATTCATTCTCATCAATTTGGCATATTTAGAAATTGCACTTAAAGCTGTTACGGTATCCTAAAAGAAATTATATTCACCGTAATGGATAATTTTACGACAATAGCATACTTGGGTAGAAACAAATCCTCCATTAGGACCTTGTTGGGTTATTAACCATCGAATAGCAGAATTGGCATAAATCAAATTCGAACTTGTATTATGATAAAGTAGTGACATTAAGGCATAGGAAGTCATTTCTATATTAATTGAGGTAGCGTCTGCAAATGCAAGTGTAATTATATTGAGTGTACCAAAAACAAGTTATTTTAAAAATATTACCAGAATGACTCCACCACAATAAATTTTCTTCTTGAGTTGCTACTTGTACAAGTCTTTGTAAGGAACGGATGGCTTCGCTTTCCCATCCGACCAAAAATAATGCGTAAGTACTAATAGCTAATGTGTACTTATCAGGCGAAAAATGGCCCCTTATGCAATATTTTGCATTGGACTTAATTTTTTCGTCTAGTTCTATACCAGCTTCTAGTAAACTGATTAATACATAAGACGTTAACGCTGCAGTACTATTCTCGGTACTGGTTCCTCCCTGAAATGCATTAGTATTTAATTTGTTTAGAATACATATTGTCATGATATTTCTTCATCATTATTTACGATTTATGTAGAGTGAATTTTTTCCTTAGTGGTTGGCACGTGAATGGGACTTGTACGGCAAATGTGGAGGGAGAACCCGTGACACCCAATTCCACCAATTGACACAAAGATAGAACCGAAATGACGAATATTCGTTTCTGCGCATTAACCACTCCCAATCATTAAGGAAAAAATGCATTCTACATCCCGACCTAAATGTGCAAATTTAATAAGTAAATAAAATATAAAATTACGATTTATAGTAAAAATTGATAGGTATACTATAAACTATACAAAAGATTTAACTTTTAAATTACCATATCGTGAAAGACGTGCGAAATGGTTGCAAAACATCCATTTTCTAGCTGTTGGTCAAGAATCCATTTCACAGCTTTGTTTAAAATATTTTGCTCGACATAAATGTAGCGTTTTGACTGTTGAAGAGCATTAACGACAAAAGCTGTTAGAAACATAGAACCAGATTTATCGTGATAACCAAATGCTGAAAACGATCCGTCATCGTGAAGGTAGTTCAAAATTCTTTGATATCCTATTTTTAAATTGCGTCTTGCTCGATGTTGTAGACCAGTAGTTAGTTTTCCTACTGCTTTAAGATATTCTAAAATATATAAGTTTGGCATAAGAGTTGCCATTATTTGTTCACCGCAACCTGTAGGTACGAGCAATAAGCCTTCTAAATTCTGAAATACAAAATTACATCTTTTGATATTATACTTTGTTTAGTCAACATATGCACCTAAGCTGCTCCCAAAAAATAGAATAGAACTTTTTATTGCTAGAATTTTGAAATTCCCGTTTACAATTGGCTCAAATACATTTTGGGGAGGAGCCTAGGTGCATATGTTGGGTAAACAGAGTATAATAAGTTGTAAAAAAAATTAGGGGAGTCTTGCGTAGTATCGGACGAAGCCAATTCCTTTATTATTGCCAAAAAATAGTTGGTCCTTAATATATCCATTTAAATAAGTACACCATAATGTCGTTATTTATATGGGTACCAAAGCATCCATTATCTTGAGCCAGTAACAAAAAACTGGTGGTCAATGTCTGGTATATACCAGGCGAGGATTTCCCTACTTACATGAACTGTGGGTCCAAGTAAATCTCCATTTATTATAAAGTAGGCTTTTTCTGATTCGGAAATTCTATTGGGTGGTAGGCTTAATTTCCAACTAACGTTATTTCCATTTATTAAGTCTAAAATTGTACATATTTTATTATTTTTATTTACTTTTATGAAATTTGGTAATATTCTCACCATGAACACATAAAAGTGTAGATTTTATGTCACTTACAGGATATCCTTCTGCTTCGACCAACACTTCTTTTACCACCATATCTCTAAAAAAATTGTTCAGTATAGATGTTCAAAAAAAGGTAGGTAAATGTTTACCTTTTGTTGACAATAGTTTCAGGACCGCATTCGCTTGGATATGAGGTTTCTATTTCAGCCAGGACATTAATATTAAACTTTCCTAATTTTATACCTTTAAGTTGGAACGTAATTGATTTGCTTTCTTGAGTAGATATACAATACACTTCACTGCGTTCATTCATATGCAAAGGTAGTTCAAATCCTTCTGAATCTCCTAATGTTACACGAATCTGTAATAATAAAAATAGAATAAAATAAGTGATAAAATCAATTGTTACACATTTTATGCGGAGTATTTTGTAAACTAATGACAAAATTATTGATAATTGTGGAAATTAGATCTCATTATAGACAAGTACTAATGTAACAACCACTCTCCCCCATACATTTCATATTTAAATTCGCGGATCGGCCTTGGCCGCGGATTAATAAAATAATATAATGAAGGCCTGGTGGCAGCTGAGTAATTATTTAATTCATGCGTCTTCGGCGACAGAAATTAAACAATTATACTAAACAAATTAAAGAAAAGGACAAGGTGGGTATCACACTAATTAGTCACGCTAAGTGAATAACCTTAGTTTAAAAATTGAATCTCCATGTTTTTCATAAAAATTATACTTACTGGTAAATTATAATTTAAATAATTGAAAAGTATCACTTGCAAATATGTGGTTTCACCTCGCTTCATCGAGTAAGGTGTTAAAACATCCAAAAAGAAAGGTTGAAATGCCGTTAATTCAGTTTCTTCAGCTAACGCCACTCCAAGAGTTGGCGATACACACAAAGTATTTGTAATCCAATTAGTCACTGTGTGTGGCATTTCCCTATAAATTAAAGTTTCGTTTGTGCTAAAAATATTTATGAAAGATTAATTGTTTTACATTAAAATAGAAATGTTTTTACTGTACGGGAATAAGTTCCCACAGCCACGTTTCTGGAAAATAAGAACGGATTGCGGATTTTCTATCGTCTGTTCCTATATCATAATAATTTGCATTTTTTAGGGGTTGTGCTACAATTATTGAATAAAAGCACATTTAGTTGCAAAATACGTATATTATGCATATTGGTTTTACCTTCTGGATCAAATAATTCAGGAGTAGAAAGAGCACCGGTTAGTTCTAAAAAATTTTGCTTAGGTTATTTGAACTTATTTAGTTATTGCAGTTTTACCGTCTTCCATGCAAGGTTTGCTGATCATTTTTAAATTACTTACAGTAACAACTCCAAAGTTCTGCAATAAAAATTTCATTGAATTGAAAACTTTCTAAACTGCTTATTTTACCATTTACTTACATAAAAAGCCTCGTAGGTGTCATATTGGTTAAACATCTTTGCATTATTGGAACGTCTTCTTCTCTGTCTTAATTCGTCACTGGGTTGAATTGTTGTTATTTCTAAATTTTACGCAATAATTTAAAAAAAAATTAAACTTATTTAAACTTATACAATACCTGAAAGGGATGAAGCTTGGTTTAAACATTTAACTTTATTGGTTTGTTTGGGAAAGTCTCTTTGCGTGAAAGAATGAAGTAACGAATTTAAGTCTAAATTATCGATGTCGCTCAATAAGGTGACCGATTTATCTGTTGCTGTTAACGCACAAAGCGAATTAGGACTTGTTTTTATGACAAGATTTGCAATTTCCCCTGGATAATATTGTTTGTTGGACCAATTTGCTTCCACTTTATTATGAAAACATTTTTCAATATTTACATCCAAATTTCCAGCTACAAGTTCTCCATTTGGGAGAACATAATAAACAATCAGTTGGTATTGTGAAATTATACGTGGGTCCAATTTAAATTTCAACATGCACATATTGAAGTTTAATTCTTTTTTTAGGAAGAAATGATTTCCTTTTCCAATACTATTTCTCGTATGTTCATCAATATTTTCCTGTTGCTTTCTTATTGCATGTGAAAAACTACGCATTTTATAAATTCTGTTTCTAAATTTAATCTAAAAGTGGAACTATTTAATTTCTTGTTAAACAATAAGAAATGATTTACCATATAATGGAACGTGACGTTTTGGTTTTCTTTTAGTTTTCCAGTTGTATAATAAATATTAAATTGCTGCATAGATTTACATTTTGAGTTCGTCTTGTTAATTTTTTCGATTTGAATGTAACTGTTCGTTGGTGAATACCATCTGTTTACAGTAAAATTGACAATCGTTTCTTTTTTGGAAGTATCTGAACCATTTGATCTTATTAGGTCTGATTGGATAGGTTGCTTTATGTATTTTGCCTTAATTTTTGAAAAACATTATCGTAAAGCTTCATAGGATACTCACTACCTACTTACATGCAATTTTATTTGAACAACATCATCTTTCAACGATGGTATGTAAAATTGTATTTCCCCGTCATGCCCAAATGTAAAATTGGAACATTGGTGAAGCTCTATTATATTCCAAGTTTTTCTAACCGCTATATTGTAACATATTTCTACTACTTCGTGTTCCAATGATGCGATTACATTCAACGCCTTTAATTTGCCATGGTAAATTAAACCAGGTTGAAAATAGCTATTACTAAAAAATTGCAATTTGAACGGTTCGTCAGATATATAAATTTTTTCTGTATGAAATTCAAATTGATTTGTATCTTGTTCTGTTACTGTTGCTGTTATATGGAGAAGAGAATTTACTTGGTCAGTTAAACGCAAATCTTTATTAAATAATTTGTAACTGGCGCAACCATTGTTTAACTGAAATAAATATCAGTATACATTTTGTTAATATGAAGGACCCAGAACTTAGTGGTTATATTTTATTCATAGTTCTCAAAAATATAGATGCTATGTAGCAATTACATATTAATAACAATTTTTTTAAGTAAATTGATTTACGCCACTTTAGTTTTGAGCTCTTCATATATTGATTTCACTTACCTCTCTTGAATTTATAAAAGGTAAAATTTCGTCGTTATTAAATTTTATTTCAATGGACGCAATTCCTTTTACATGTTTACCGAAGGAATATCTGAAATTATATTTTTTGCAAATGGATAACCAAGTTAATAGTAACCTAATCAGTCGATACTCACTGAGCACATACTATAAATTTTATACTGTTGGTAGAAGCATAAATTGTTTTTGGAATATCCAGTTTTACTGAAAATCGTGGTAAAACATATTTCGCAACTTCAAATATTTTTGAATCTTCGTTTACTTCAATTTTCCATTTGCCCTAAATATGAATTTTTTTTTAGTCGATTGAAGTAAAATTTTTACCGGATGTAATGACTTTACCATAGACGTATCCTGTGTTAACTGATGTTCTAACTGCACAAATCCCAATTCAATTGGTATATTTTCCCAAACAGTAACTATGATTCCATTGGAATTTAGTATTTTTATGATCTTTATCTAAAATAATTCGATTTGATTATGAAAAAGTGGCGAAGTAAAAATTTTTGCAGTTTATTTTCGATGCTCAAAAACGTACCTTTTGGTATAGGTACCACTTGTTATAATAACTTATTACCTTGTAATTTTCTGGCGCTTTCAATTCTTGGGTTAAAACCAAAACTCTAATTCTAACTTTATCTCCAGGCTTATAATATTTTTTGTCAGTTTCGATAAATACGATATTTTGTTTTGGCAGTATCATCAAAGATTCTTGAGCGTGCTTGGTATGAAGAGTACCATTTAACTCAATCTGTACGTGAAGATTAGCTAATAGAGCATCTTTTATGTGACTTCGCAATTTAGGAACAAAGATTTCAAAACATTCATGTTCTAAAAAAAATTAGTTTTAGTGAGAATTTTTTCTTATTCGTTTGAAAATTTCGAAACAATATTATCAGTTTTATATACGAGAGTGCAGGGAAAAATTCTATGAATATATTGTTTGTGATTGTGCATGGTCATATTATTAGCTAAGTTGTTTTCGTCAATAAATAACAGATTAATGCATTTTTTCAAGTTTCTGGGGCAATGTAATATATCTGCATAGGTCATAGCACTATTATCAAAAATATATTAAAAAAATTAAAAACAACAGAAATTCCTTACTATCGCGTCGATTAAATTGTGTAAGTGTTGATTTTAAATATAGCATACCTGAATTAATTGTTTGGGTGGTGACATAATGTTTACTTTTAACTTTTAAATCTACCAAAATGTTTGTAGGTAAAGCAACTTCAAATAGTGACAAACACACACTTTCATTATGGCCAGAATAAATAACCCTTGGAGATGTAAACAGAAATCTTGGATGTCGTCTTCTAATATTTTCAGCACTACAATGTAATAATTATATTATATCCGATAAGTGAAAATTTTTATCAATTAATAAAAAGACACTGACCTTTCCAATTGAGATTTGCAAAATTGCAAACCAAAACATATTATCATTAAAATTTTCATTTTGTTCATTGTGATTGTATTTACACTTGTTACTTTCTTTCTAACCCATTTAAAATGCACTTCTTGTTGCAACCGATAAATATATAAATTCAATAGTTATTTTTTATGTGAACTTTGACATTAATTACTTTTCTACTTATCTCTTCGATTCCATGAGGATTACTAGATAAACCCTTTTACGACTAAAACATATTTTTATGTTATTGAGAATATTTTTTTCTTTATTGCTTTAGAAGTTATCGATAATGAAATTATCGTTAAAATATTGTATTTAAAAAATTTTAAACAAAAATAGTCTCAATGTGGATCTGAAAGAAGCACGATAAATGATAATTGAGATTATTCCATAATAGAAATTTAATTTTGATTACTTTCAAAATAGTTTTGCTTATTTATAAGATTTACTAAAGAGTAAGTAGTAATATATCAACTTATTAGTGAATTTATTCCATTCTTATGAATGGATTGTATGATTCCATGAAGGGCATTTCGTACATAATATACGCAACATTTTATTTACAATAAGAAGTAATAGATCAAACTAGTTTTTGCTACAATGTGATTAATATTAGGTCATGGTTAATATGTACAATTTTGATATTATGATCCAGTTTATTTCCAAAGTTATCAAAGGTCAGCGAATTTCAAGTATATTTTGTGTATTGTCGGATATAAGTATTTGCGGATATATAAATTGAAGACAAAAAAGTCGATTTGATTGGATTTTAAAGAATCATATATCGTCGCTCCTATGCATAAATGACGAATGTGAAATTAAGGAATTTTTATGATTTTAGTGATGTTAACAAAATTTTATTGAAATACACTAAAAAGTATTGATTGTAGTATACATAATACTTCGAGGTATTTCTGTAAATTTTTTAATGAGAAAATCTTTACAACTGGGGAAAATATGGCCGTTGCTCCAAAACACCTTCTTTTTTTTGCGGCGATCATGATTACTCTGGAACGGCTCATCTGAAATAACAAAAATTAAAAATATCTCATTAGTATTTTCTTATACGAAGCTCGTAAAAAAGGGATTTTAATTTGTATCAACATTTCTATCCCTTGAGCCAAAAACTGAAATTTTGAAAAAAGAATTTTGTGAAAATCATGGCCATTTTTTTAAAATTAAAATTTCATTGACGAGCTCCGTATTAGTAAATTAGTATTAAATATAGGTAATACTAATGAGATCTTTTTGTTTTTTTTATTTCCGATGAGCCGTTCCAAAGTTATCATGGTCACTGGCAAGTAATGATAAAAAGAAGGTGTTTTGGAGCAACGACCATATTTCCCTCAGTTGTCAAGATTTTCTTATGAAGAAATTTATAAAATAACTAATACTAAAAATAATAAGGCGAAAAAACGAGTTACGTTATTTATTGTTTATATTTAATATAGATAGAGGAGAAAGTATAGTAATATGGAACCAGCATTTAATATGGACCACCCTAATTACAATGAACCTATTCATTCCCCCTGCCCAAAAATCACAAAATAAATGTTAAGCAATACTAAAAGGGTGAAGTAAACTGAAACAGTGTACCCACACTTGTTTATAGGGCTCATCTAACAAGTTTTAGTTTACCCACAGTTTCTTTGATTTGTGCGTGTATTAGTTGTAATCGTTTTATTTGTGTTAAATAAACATTTTCAGTTAAAGAAAGAATGAAATCGAAGTATAAAATATTGTTTTAGACTACAGTGATGGTAAGCTCAGTTGATTTTAAATAATTTTGAAGTAAATTTGAAAATAATTAAAAATGAAGTTGCTTTTATTATAGAACCGCATTTACCCATAGCAATTAACTTTTAATAATAAATAAATAAGAAATTTTAAAATAATATATCAAATTATGAATAAATAAATTGAATTCTTAAGAAAAATATGTTGAATTTTATGTTAAAAAATTTATGAGCATTTGACGAGGGCAAGGCGTGAAGGCCAACTACTGTAGGCATTAAAACACATAAAATTGGAACATTTAGAATATTTTTTTCAGCTACGGTTAGTCATTGTATCCAACCACAAAGGTTGGATACATCTATGAACTAATTTATTTTTATATTATATTATATTTCCCCCGGTTCCATATTAAAGACACCTGTGTCCCATATTAAAGGCATAAAAAAATATCCTGTCAATTTTCATATTTTAAATTAAACGTTTTATTTAGAAAAATATCTGTTTTATTACTTTGCAATCTTCATAATGAGATAGGTTATTAGTGTAGGATTCAGTACATATCATTACTTTCCGGTTTTTTTTTACTAAATTGTAGAGTTAATCGAAAAAACAATAGGCGGTTCCATAATACTACCTTCTCCTCTACAAAGAAATTTAAATTAAATGCTTTATTTACATAAGTAGTGCAAAGCAAGTACAAATATAAAATATAAGTACAAAAGTCAAAGAAACGGCCCGCTTTTACCATAGTAAAACTTTTACACTCCTACATTCGAAACATGTACTACTATTAATCCCTTACTAATCCATATTCCATACTTTTAATGTTTAAAACACATCATGAAAATTCTTTCATTTTCCGAAACACAAATAGATGATTGAGCTGTCCTTCTGATATATTTTGGTAAGTGTAGTTGGGGACGGGGAGTCTGGTCAATGGTCATTCTGTGGTGAACCTCGGGAGGACAAAGTTCATAAGGAGTTCCATCTTCTTCCTTGACTTCAGTTTAAATTTCAAAATTCAAGATCTGATCTTCACAACTTTATTTAATTCCTTAGTTTAATTCCTATTTTCAAGATTAATCAGTCGGTTTGTTCGTTTGTATGAATTAACTTGAACTGGGTTATCTTTTGAGACAAAATACTCCTACCACAAAAGTAAGATAGTATTCTAACTTGCTCTGCCTACTCCTCCTATGGAGGTCGAGCAAGAAGTTCATGTTCAGTCATGAACTGAGCAGCCAAACGAACACAGTACATTGCACTAACTTGAACCGAGCAAGTTAGTTCATACAAACGAACAAACCTAGTGGTACATGCCACTGTAATTTTCAAGTTTAAGGATGATCAGTAGCCGATTACGCAAAACTTTTCCGCTATGGGGGCGCTACGATCTAGTTGTTTAAATGTTATATTCCCCTCAAATGGCTTTAAACCTTCCACTTTACTTTTAAGCGTGGGCCGCGTTATCAAACAAGAAGCGATAATGTAATATAATATTACGTAATGTACTTGTACAAGTTCTTGACCTTCATTCCAGAAAAAATACAATTTTGCATGTGGTATAACTTTATTGTATAATCGTCGTTGTTTTGTACAAAGCGCGAATTAACCAAATGAAAAATTGTAGAAGCAAAACATTTATGACTATTGTTTGAGTTATCTATTCGCGATTTAAAATTTGTTAAGTAATTGAAGTCTAGGGTATTAGGTACTTACAATACAACATAAAAATAATGCTTGTCATTAATTGTGTAAAAAGAAATATTGAAAGAAATACATAATGTAAATCGCATTTTTGTAAAATGGCTTATTCGCCCTTTCTTCAAAACAGCCACGATATTAATTTATTACAGATTTGTTGGGGAAAGTTTCCCAATTTTAGATTTAGATATTATAGGTTTAGAAAAACACATTACGGTATTTTAACAAAGCTGAAATTTTCTCTATTTACGCTCTTATATGTGCCATACACGAAATGGATACGTGTTAGTCCGACCGGTGGTTCCTATAGCGTCAATCAGCCAAAAATTGGATTGCACAGTACGTTATATTATAAATCTTACCGTTCGGATAATAATAGTGGCATAGTGCGAAGAAAATATTTTCTTTTAACAATGTAATTTATCATCTAAATTATGTAATTGTATTTTAAAATTTTTCAAGAAAAGATATTATATTACTCGTAGGTTAGGTTACCTAACACTTGATTAAAACAATGAGATGTAATATAATATCTTTTCTTAAAAAATTTTAAAATACAATTACATAATTTAGATAATAAATTACATAGTTAAAAGAAAATATTTGAAAAAAAAATTGCCGGACGCCGGCGCCGCGCCGGATTAGAATTAGGATTAGCCGTCTACTGGCCTATGTAGTTTTACTGAAAAATTGAAGACAAGAAGGATGCAGCTCCACTTTTGGCAAAAAATGAGTTATTTACACCAAAGCATGTAAAACAAAATCACGAATTTATTGGTACTTAAAAAAACCTATAAATAAATTCCAAATTATATATTAGATTTTAATAAAGGTTTTCATTTATCTCAAAACTAATAAAAGTGAAGCTGCATTCTTCTTGCAACAAGGTAAGTGCATTATCAATTAACACGTGCAAATTTCTCCTATTTCCACAGCATTCAACGTGTAGTTTAATAAGGTGGGGGTACTTAAACAAAGATAGAAAAAGTAGAAATAAGAGATGTCAAGACATTATTAGACTTCTTGTAGTTTCCTGTTTTTATTAAAAAATATTTTTCATAAAATTTTTGTAGATATTTAAGTTGAAAGTTCAATCTATGTGTTGATATAAATTTCAATGATTTTATACAATGGCAAGCTTAATTAATATGCAATCTTATACTTACTCAAAATAGCACGTTTTTACTCGAATTAAACATTTTTTTACAAGAATATGATGATATTCATCAAAATAAAAATTATATAGTGACAAAGTAAAACAAGAATTCTTGAGCTTAGCGAAAGTCGCATTTTTGTATCTTTTCTAGATTGTGCATGAGAGTACAAGTTAAATTCACACTTTAATTGGAAATTGTGGCTAAACTAATTTTTTTACAGCTTTTTTTTTTCAGTAAAGGTCGCTTAAAATACATTATTTTATAAGAATATTACTAGAAAACCAGCATATTATTAATTTTTTAATCCCTACTGAACAGCCTTAAGAAGCACTGGATTAGTATTAGTTCGTATGTTACATTTTCGACCAGCGGTAGTTCAAATAAACTGAAATTTTATGGTTAAATGTCAAATGTCGGTGTTTTAGGGCCATAATTTTATTAATATTTAAAGCGTTATTATGAGTGCAATGCATATTATGAATTGTTATTATTTAATTGCAGCAGTTTCGTGACGCCCTTAGTATTTCAATTTAAGTTTTTAAATTGATATTTCACTTAAAATGGCTAAAACAATACGCTACTTTTTCTTTTTACTTTGGTTTGCTTATTTGTTAATATCTTCTGTTTTATTGTTCACTCGTGGATTTCTTTTAAATAGAGTTACTCAACCAACAAATGCAACGTGCGATCCATTCGGTTTACCTTCTTGTGACTATGTAAAATCGAGTTTGTCGAATAATGTCTACGATTCAAGCTATTACTGCTTTGACGATAATAAAAGATTATTTTTGATGAACGAACTTCATAGGGCTTCGCATGTGTGTTTACCTCAGAAAGCCAAAGTTGTTTTACTTGTGGTCGATGCGCTTCGTTACGATTTTACTGTTTTTAATTCAAGTAATGTCGAACCTTTCGCCTTTCAAAACAAACTACCCATTATGGATAAGTTACTGCAAAGTAACAAATCTTCGACAAGACTTTATAAATTTATCGCCGATCCTCCAACTACTACAATGCAGCGCTTGAAGGCGTTAACTACGGGAAGTTTACCTACATTTATTGATGCCGGCTCTAACTTTGCTACATCTGAAATTAATGAAGATAATCTTATCGACCAGGTGTGTTACTTTAGTATAAAAGATTTATATAATTTACTAACTTTTACCTGCTTTTAGATTATTAAGCAAAATCAAAATATAGTGTTTATGGGAGACGATACATGGGTTTCCTTATATCCTAACCGTTTTGTTCGTAGTTATTCTTTTCCATCTTTTAATGTATTTGATTTGGATACAGTTGATGCCGGCGTTGTGAAGAATTTATACCCAGAACTAATGAAGACTGATTGGAATGTATTAATTGGCCATTTTTTGGGGGTGGATCATTGTGGACACAGATATGGACCTGCACATTCTGAAATGACGAGAAAATTAACTGAAATCAACGAAGTTATAGAGTAAATAACCTTTTTTAATAGACCATTTCACGAAAGAAAACTCTGTGGCGCATGTGTGACGTGTTTAAAATGATGTTTAAATTTGAGCTCTAATACTAGAGCGAATAGTGCCAATAATTTGTACAATTTTAACTCGATTTTTCTACCGTTAAGGGTGGAATTTTTGGAATTTTTTTGGAAGTGGGACCACCGTCGAACTGTACCCTATCCAATAAAAAAAAGAATCATCAAAATTGAACTACTCTGTAAAAATTATAACACAATATCTAAGCACGTCTTTACACGTAAAAGCATAGGGAAAGTAGCAAAAGTAGTAAGTTGGTCCGAACTTACTAGATTGTGGTCCGAACATCTAGCTGTCTTATTCTATTTCTCGCGTCATTCTGCTCTTCAACGGTGCTTCAACGCAAGCGCTGTAGTTTGCGTGAAATGGTCTATACAATCATATTAGACTTTTTAGTGGAAATAAATTATATCATTTGAGTATGTAAAATGGAATATCCATCAAGTTTCCCCTCCCATAAAGGGATAATAGATAAAGACAATTTTAATTACAAACATAGATCTACAGAAATACAAATTAAATTTAAAACTAAATCCAGAGTTGATCAAATCTAAACCGTTTAGTACAAAAGAACGACGGAAAAAGAAATATTAACAATTTATATATGATCAATTTTGTTAGTAATTAAATTTTCTGCAGAAAAGTTCATTATAATATGTATCTAACTTTAATACTTTAGCCGTGGGATTCACCCAAAATCACAAATTACAAAAATCATATTTAATTGCTGTGTCTGGTGAAATATTTAGTTGTAAAATTCAATATAGGTACTTTGATGTTTGAGAAAATCATTGAAAAACTTAATAACAAAACTAGAAAAATTATGTAAAAACTTTAGCCATGCTCTTATTTTTACAGTAAAAAAGTTTTTATTGTCAAAAAAGAAACTTTCCCCTGTTGCCCATAGAAGTTATATTTATTTAGAACTATTTATCATAGAAGAAAAAGTTAAAACTTATTTTTCAAATTTATTAGTTATTTTTATTCTTTATAAGCAGGGCTCGGAACTCTATGCACTAAAAACAACATTATGCCATCTTAAAAAAGCCAATCAAGATCCTAGCCAAATCTAGCTTTTCCCATATATCTCCTTTGCAATGCAAATTTCGGCTAAAGTAGCCTGAACAAATTTTGTAGAGCATAAAATTTTCTACAACTTTTGTATTTATAATTTTCTTCTATCTCTAATAGGTATCGAGGTAAGAATGTGTGTGATTGTAAAATGCACAACTAGGTTTGGTTTTTTTGAGATTTTCTCGTTTTCAGTAAAATTTATTAACAAATTTGTAGAGGATAAAATTTCAAAAAAATTCTCTTTATCTCTAATCCACTAAACACTAAATTACCTCTATTTCAATTTGAGACTTGATTTTGGTGGGTTAGAGCCTCGATACCTAATAGAGATAAAACAAATTTCATTAAATACATAAGTTTTTTATGAAGTTTTGTGCTCTACAAAGGTTTTAACCGAGTAGGGATGTTAAAAATGTCTTTTTTCAATTTTATGATGGGAATTTTTTAAAAAGTTTGTTATGTAAAAAGACAGTTTTGTGCAAAATTTCAGCCTTTTAATGTAATTTCTCTTTACTTTAGAAAGAAAAAAGAGTTTTTTTTCACATTTCTTCAGTTTTTCTGTACTAAAAGGTATCCAAAAAATCTCAAAAAATTCAGAAAAATCAAAAATTACCAAGAAATATAAAAATCATTTATCCATGTTAGAATTTTGGTAGTACCACTATAAAAAAAATTGACATAATTCTTCTTTGGAATTCCTACAAGGTTGAGTTACAGAGCGGAAATTCTGGGTTCAAACCGCGAACCATACAGAATTTCTTAGCTCGGCCTTCCAGTAGACATCCAAACGCTGTTGGTGTTATGTGTACTGGATCTGATTTTTGTATCGACGTCATTATCGTGAAGCGGCTGTGTCATACATGTAAGTTTCTAGGACAGATTAGACATAGATATCTGGTTGAGAGTGGGAAGATGTGGCCTAGTATAGCCACCAAGCCATGAGCCTTCTAGGCTCGTAGTGCTGTTATATATAATGTAGAGGATAAATAATAACAATGGTCCTATATGAGACTCTTGTGGAACTCTTTATTCTAAACAAGAACTATAATAATTTGATTAATTTTAACCCTCTCCCCTCCTTGCTTTTATACCATTCATATTTGCCATTGGTGGTTCAATTTCAAATTTAATTTTCTGTGATGTTTTTATAGGCATTACAAACGTAGGTAATGCTTAAAATTCAATATTTTAACATTTCTGCAAGCATTTCATATAAGTTATTTCTGCAAATTTTATATTGAGATGATGTTTCCCTTTAAAAAAACCTACAAAGACCGCAAAACCAGTTTCACGCCGGAGAAGAGTTTTTCTCTTATACAGGGTTGATGGGTTCAACAGACAAAACAAGAGGGTAAATTTGAAAAACACATAATTTATTAAACGAAAAAATTAATTGTGGAAATTTGCATCAAATTATTCTGGACAACAAACTTGTCTCGAACCAATGTGTAATATTTAGTGTAATGTTACGATTCAGAAATCCTCACCACATTTAATTTTTCAATTCAGAAGCTAAGTTTGGATTTCGATTCGTTCGTGTAAAAACATGTGTAAAAAAATCAATTATAATCAATTTCAATAAAGTTCTTTTAATTAATCTGACGACAACACAAATCGTTGTACTTCAGTCAGATTCATTAAATTTAAAATTTAAATTTTCTACCTTATTGCGAACTGGTAAAATTTCACTAAACTTAGTGTGTTGCCGGATCCATGTGTTCAAACTCCTGTCAATAGTCGCCAGCTGTTCCAATTTGTTCAGATTCTCCAAATGTTTCACACAGCAGCCAGTATTCCAAATCCAAATACGTCACCAAATGTGAAGTCAACTTCCAATTCGTTATGTTCACAATGCACAATTTTTCACTAATTATGGAATGTAATTAATAATTACTTAAAACGCGACTCTCGCAATTATTCGCTTTATTTAAATTACGAACCCTGTTTCCTGATTTCGTATCAGAAAACCCGATATGAGTTCCTTAATTTGAATTTGTCCAGGAACTCCACGCCAGTTCTCGCTTTGAGTTTCACTCAGGAACTTCACGCGCTCTCAATTTGAGCTCTCTCAAGAGACTGGCTGTGTTTCTTGCCCGCCGACTTTCTGTGCCTTTCAGAGTTTTTCAAAATTGAATTTCTGTGGTGGGAATTTTGTTCCTTGTTAGCTAAAATGGCCCTTCTAGCAGGCAACATAACGTCGTTAATTGCTTGTGCACTAAATTATTATTTTCACTTTTGCTTTACAGGAATCTGTCGTTGTTTTTAAAATTAAAAATCATTCACAGGATGTTACACAAATTTTGTACTTTACAAATAAATTCAAATTTGTTTATTTTGTGTGTAGAATTCGTTACATGTAGTGGTTTTTTGTAACTGATGCAAATTTCACTTTTATGTCAGCCAAATCAACTGACTACTGACTTTGAAATTAAATTAAATTACTCCCTTACTTGTCTGCTTATACCCTTAAATTGGTCAAAATATCACAACAATATATTACTACTTATAATTTATTTCCGCCAAAATGACTTAAAGAGGCTAATAGGACTATTTTTCACAATAAACAGATTTAATTTTTTATTTTAGAAATGTAGCTAAAAAGTTAGACGAAAATACAATATTATTTGTTATTGGAGATCATGGAATGACGGCTACAGGAGATCACGGTGGAGAAAGTATAGACGAAGTCACATCTGCAATGTTTGTTCATTCAAAGACACCTTTGATATCATTAGATAGCAATATTGTTACCGAAAATACCATTAAGCAAGTGGATTTGGTGCCTACTTTAGCAACCATTTTAGGAGTGCCTATACCTTACTCAAATTTAGGCTCCTTAGTTATCAATTCTCTACCTACTAATAACAAAACTTTATTAAATTTTCACGAGTGGCAGGTCTTACTCTTTTCGGTTTGGTCTAACGTGCAGCAAATGACCCACTATATTAAAGAGTATGCTCTTACAACAGAAACTTTTAGTGTTGAACGCTTACAAAATTTATACGAAAAGTTTGCGTTGTTAAATGCACGTGTACGAACTATCAATTCAGAAGATGAATTTAAAGTGTTTGTTGGTGATGCTAATGAATATATGACAATGTTAAGGGTTATGTGCGAAGAAGTTTGGATACAATTTGATTCGTTTTCCATGTCGAGGGGTTTGGTTTTAACTTTTATTTCAATTTTTCTTGTGTACATGATTATTACCGGCATACCTAGTACCCAGTTACCTCAAATTTTTTTAAGTTCGTTTTTGAGTTGCTCTTACCTAGCGCTGATGGCTGCCATAATTATAAGCATAGGATGCAGTTATGCTAATTTGGTTGACAATTTAGTTTCAACAATTTTTTTTTTAACTGGAATCGTTTCGATTTTTATGTTGTCTGTCCTAGTTATACAGAACTGGGATGTTATTGCAATTCATTGGTACGATTTGAGCAAATATAGGACCATCACAGATTTTATATGTAGGCTCATTTTTTTACTAAGTTGGTGTGGATTACTTTCAAATAGTTATATTGTCGAAGAAGGAAGTGTTTTGTTGTTCTTGCTAGTAACCATATTGTTTGTGATGGTTTACGAACACAACAGCATTAATGTACGTTTGTATTATTTCTAAAATAATTTTCATGTAGTAATTTTATTTCTTTTTTACAGAAAAAATCAAACACCAACTCGGTCAATGTAAAATTTAAATGGAACTGGACGAAAATTAAACTGATTTTGTTGATTTGTTTTGCTAGCATGCTGATCAGATTATCAATAAGCTTTTGGAAGTGCCGTGAAGAACAGCAATGGTGTGCACAACATTTGTATTCCCATATGCAAAACTTTAAATTTGGAAGTAACTCTGGAAAGGCGGAATACGTTATTAGTCTAATAGCTATGGCGGTTTTTGTGACCATCACTCGAAATATTTTACGATCAAGTGGCAATCTTATCGGATTTTCTCCTTCAATTCTTGTAATGCGTTATGCACCCACAATTATGGTTGTGTCTGTTGGTGGTTATTGGGTGCTGCATAAAATACCAAAAGATGCAAAAAACAGATTCATGAGTGGATGGCACATTAATTACCTTCCATGGATTGTGTACACATGCACTGTGGTTGGAATTGCTAGCATTTTGTTAAAACCCCTATTTGTTTATATTTTACCTAAACATAAGAAAGATATAGGGGCATCGCCTGATGATAACGTAATTCCTCATTTGTTTAAACACATGAAAGGGTTATTTAATCAGAAATCTAAAAGTTGCGATGATGGTGACAGCAATATACCAATTATTTATGGTTTGAACACAGTTTACAGTGCAGCTTTTACCTCTGCCAGTGTATACATATGCTTACTATTAGTTCTACTTCTTGGAGACGTGCTAGCACCATCTATAATTTTATTATACTCTTCTGCAGTTATGATTTTGGTAATCACTGCTCTTTCTAAATGCGAAAAGACAACAAATTCGGGTAAAATTTCACAGAGTATTTCACATCCTTAAAAAATTAATTTTTAATTTTTAGAGCAATTATTTGAAGTATCAAACTCATCGATTCTGGTGTGGATGTTATTATCTGTTTATTTCTTTTATGCCACTGGACATCAAGCAACATTTCCTAACATACCATGGGATGCTGCATTTATTGGCACCAGTGAAAATTTTACCAATAATATCATACCGGCATTATTGGTAATTCTAAATACGTTTGGATCTTACATTTTAATGGGATTTACGTTACCAATTTTATTTATTGCCCCTTTTACACTTTACCTTAGATTTCCAATTTTAATTTCAAAAAATAATTTTAATAAAAATTTTTCATATGGAGAAGTTGCATTGTATGAAAATGATGAGATAATGCTGACCAATATTTTTGTTATGTGTTGTAAATACATTTTGTACCATGCATTTAGGGTAAGTCTTTTTTATTTTATCGAACTTTATATTTAAAAGTTTAATTTTAGGTATTTATTTGTATGCTAGCTGCCACCATTCATTGTAGGCACTTAATGGTGTGGAAGATATTTGCACCCAAGTTAATATTTGAAGCAATTGGTATTCTAGTCACTTTGGTATCAGTTTTATTAGGTTATTTATTTTTAATGCACGTTAATAATAAATTAGATAATTTTATTAACAAACTGAAAAAGCAATCTAGGTGATATTGCTAACTTAAAATTGTGTGTTAGAATGCACAAACTATAATTTTATGTTTTCTCATATTGTTATTTTATTTATCCCATCAAAATTAAATAGTATTTTATACAATCGATAATTCTTTCAATATTATTTTTATTACAAATTTTAGATGAAGTTTTATTCAAGATAAAATAAGAGAATTCTATATGCGGGAGTTAATAAAATTAAAGGGTTGGGTTAAAGAAATTCAAAGATGGATGCCATGACAATTTACCGATGAATCTCTATTGGGGGGGGGGGAGATGAAATTTAAAATATTGTTAAATAATTGATGTCTCCATTGCTATTAGTACCAGTTGTTTGATTATTTTTTGTTAATTAAGTGATATACCCATGTGATGATACCCTAAAAGTTTCAAGCTCCCAGCTGTACCTCTTCATCAAAAGACGAATAAAATGTGAACAATAAATAGTGAGCTTTCTTATACTACATTAATTGTTAAAAAACTGTGTCTTTTTGCATTCATTAGAGTATAAGTCTACTCTAGTCAAAATAAATACTGACCTTAAAAACAGCATTTCAAATGAGATGTCAAAAATTCCTATCGATCCTACCACTGCTAAAAATGTTATTCAAAATCAATTATTTTGAGTAGAAGGAACAAGAACATAAGTAAAAAAAACCTAGTTTTGCAGTAGGTGTTTTGTTACTATGTAGTACCTTTTCGACGAGTATGGCCAAATATGTTGAATATATTAATAGTAGTAATATTATTTAAAATGAAACTTAATTATTTTAATTTTAAAAAAACCTATAACAAAAATCATTTACTGCAAAACTAGGTTTTTTGTATAATAATATAATAATAATCAGTATTTCGCAAATATCTCTCAAGCGATAATGTTTTCGCAAAAATAGTCATTATAAAGTTTATAGATGGTGCAATTTCCTAAAAAAAAAAATGAATATCGTAATTTCAATAATTATTGGAAGTCATATTCTGCATAATAATCACTCTTTTCCACAACATCTTCGAGGTAAGGTACTTGGCACATTTTTTTACGTGGTTCCCTTGTAGGCGTAATCCACGAAATGTTCTGATCAAACAAGAACAGTTGATTATTGATTAATAAAAATTTTAAAAAATACCAATTTTCACTTCTGTGCAAATATTTCCGAAGATTGAACTTTTTTTTGTGTCTATTTTGCTAGACTATAATACCTACTATATTGAAAAAAAAAATGCATCATAAACAATTTTTAAATATAAAAAATCGAGTTGGCATAAAAAGATTGAATTTATAAATAAATTGACTTAAGTTATCAATTTAAGAAAGTTTTCAAAAAATATTTTGAGTATGGAAACTATAGAAGATATGTTAAAACGAGCAATTAATTTGCATTATCATGATAGGCCAAACGTTATTTCGGATGCTAAACGAATAATTCAAGATTATTGCAACAAAAATCAAGCCGATACAGAATATGACGAGGTATACAATTTTTTCATAAATTCCATTTAATTTGAATCCAGAATTTAATATTCAATACTTTAAGATTTTGAAAAATTTGCATGAGTTAATGAAAGATTTACCATCCAACATATTGCTATACTTCTTAACCACAGTACCTCTACCCAAAAAAAGAGGTCCTACAAACTCAACATTTTTTGAACTTATAAAAAAGTCTCGAGTTTCGCTACATAACAAGTAGGTTCCTCACCCTCGATGTAATTTGAAATATCTATTTCATCAAATCTATTCTAGCATGTACAACATTTTAAGTGAATTTATCAACAAAACCTTATCTTCTTTGGCCATTTCAAAAGAGAAAAAACGCGAAGATAAGTTGCCAGATGCAGTAAAAAAGGAAGATTCTAAAATTGCTCCTGTTGAGGCTTGTGATGAAACTTTACAAATAATCGAGCCGACTAAATTGAGTGGTAACATTTTCAAAACTTGCAATTTATTGATCTATTTAAATACTTGATTTTTAGAAACTTATTCTTGTAAAAAATTACTAAATATTAGTGTTGATTTTGCAACCTCCAATTTTGACGACTTGAATAAATATTATACCTCAAAAAGTGACGAAGTTTGGAAATTAATTAACCAAAATCATTACGACAAAGAAATATTAAAGCAATGCTATTCCTATATACGTGACATCAATAAAAAACTTGATTGGCTACGCATGATTGATTCCGGATACATTTCTGTTGATGTAGTTAAAGAAATGTATGGCGATACTGAAATATTTCTTCGAGAACGACACTTGCACAATTTGATTATTGAAGATGCATTTAAAGTTTCTAATGAGTTAATTGATGCTGTTGATGATTACTTGTTTAAATAATGTAACGACCGGGGGTGCGTTATTAAAATTAATTATAAAATTTTCTCTTAAAATTTTGATAATAATTTCAGAAAACACAAGAACCTTTTTACTTGGCCTAAATAAAAAGTCACCCCAGAATGTTCTCTTAATTTATTTGGTTTCCCAAAAATTTCTCGAGTTTTGAGATACTCCTGAATCTTTGGGAATATCGACGAAGGTTCCACGGTAACAAAGGACAGTCTATTTTTAGTTTTTACGCTGCCACCCGACAAAATTCTCTTTGTTAGTTGTCCTGGACCTCTTCGATACTTTTTGGTAGCTCTGGTTTGGTTTCCCAATCTTCACGAAATGACGTAAATATCGCTGGCTAATGTAGGGTGAAAGGTGCCCTGTGCAGTGATTTTGGGAAAACGTAGGAATCGTTAACTTTTGAAAAACTTCCACTATATTTTATGGGGGTTCTTTTAAATTCAAAATAAAAGAATTAATATTTCCCAAATATAACAATTTATTAAATTAAACTGAATTATTTACAAAGATTTACAAAATAATTAACTCGAAATTATAATGTGACAACACTTTTGCCACAGTATAATCAACAAAATAACTTTTGAAAGTAATAATTGACGAAACATTCAACCAACTACAAAATGTTTCCGTCTCTAAATATCAATTATTCAGATTTCCAAAATTAAACATAAAACAGATTAACTTATCAAACCTTACTTTAACGATTAAATAATATTGGCTAAACTTATATGCAGCCAAAACTATCAACAAACGAGGAAACAATCGTCTCGCGATTATCCTTTAACATTAAGTATCAATAACCTGATGAGCGAATCTCACTCCAATCAATTATTATAATATAAGGAACCCAAATACATTTCCTTAACAACTCGTTAGAATACAAAAATTTGCGTTCTCAAATTATGATTTCACAAACGCGCACACAAAATAAAATCATTTATCAGTAAACAATAAATTTTACCTTTAGTTGTTTCAGCAAAACCACAAAAACTTAACTTATTTATTTAAGTCGAGAAAATTAATTAAATTATTTAATTTAATTGATTACCACTAACTTATTTATTCAAACAATGGTTTGATAAATAGTTGCAAACAAAATTACTAATTGAGCTTTTGTACTGTAAAAAACTCAATTATCAAAACTCAAAACCCAAATCGCACTTGGAGTCTTCGACTTCAGCTTTGTTTTTCGAAATTTGCTTCCAAAATGGCCAGCAAGTTTCTTAGCAACAGGTGAAGGAGGACTCTCTATTTAATTCACAAAATTAACCCGCACAATCGAGTCTACGAATATGTACCCTTATCAAAAAGCGTCTATGATCACTCCCCCTGGAGCAACGCAGTTTGATGCAGGTAACGGCCGGACTCCCTCTTATCAGTACAGTTACCCATATTTATAACTTCTGACCCACTTCTCTTCCAAAGTGAATCTTTTTATTTTTTATATTAAAATCCATGTGAGTAAAAGACGTCCTTCCGCAATTAGAGGAAGATACATTTTTTTTCTGCGCGTAGAAATAGCCGACTTAGCAATTCCCACACGCGTCTACTGGTAATTGAAAATTTAATTCCAATTTCTACATTTCTTGACTTTTCCAACTTATTTTTAGATATTTGGAATCGTTATCTCTTAAACGTTACAAATATACAATTCATTTCTCTGTAGGACCAAAATTAAGAAATGACCTAAAATCTTGTCATTGAGACGGGAAGCGTAATCCTTATCTAAACGGATAATGGTCATCAAATTCGCTTCGTATCTCCGCCCGTCGCACACCTGCAATACGTAGATATATTTTCTACATTACAATGTAGTAATTATACTTTGTTGCAAAGTTAAATTTGAATTTTTTTACTCAAAGTAATTTTGACTCGACCCTGTCGATATTTTTACTTTGAACGAAATTTTACGCTGATTCCAAAGATATAAGAATCGAAAAATCTTATAAAATGTCAGCACAATTTGAATTACTATATTTCCATAGGCGTACACAAATTATTTTCTTTTACATCTAAAATTGCATTTTAATTTTTTAAATCATTTAAAATCATAACTAGAAAAATAAACAAACAACCCGAAATTAACCCTTAATTTCCGGGGTGTTACATCACTCTACCCTTCAAAAAAGATTAAGCTCACCCGAGCTTCATACTTTTCTAACCTTAACATATACGCATAGGTTGCGTTAAACCAACAAACTATAATTATACTTAAAATTATACCAATAACTTCGATACCATTAATTGTTCTCCCGCGCAAGTAGTGTTTCCCATTTGGTGTCGGCCAATGATTTCCAACCATAAAGTTTTTGTCGACCGCACTGGTACATTTCACTACAAGGATTAGGAATTTTTAAACTTAGGATTGGACTATGCCAGATATAGCGGAAGACGTGTTGCCTTCTGCTTGACGTTGAACCATACGTTGATCCGTCCAGTGTTGTTCTGGTAGTCTTGGATACAATTCGGCGATCACTGGAGCTGTAGTCTTGGTTGACTCGCTGGTGATGACCTCGTTGAGTTCCATATCCTTAGCATCTTCTGTCTTCTTTCTGTGATGGCGATGCATTAACAGCATGGCCAAGGTATTCCATAAACTTGCAAGGATAGTTATCCCGCAACCCATAGTTTCGTACAGATGTACTCCATTTAATATAACTCCTACACAATATTTAAATAATTTAAATATTGTGTAGAATCCAATCAGTCCACTAAAGAATAGTCCAATATCGGTGAACCATCCCCATACTTGCTTCATTGTCGAATGTGCCAGTTCTTTCATCTCCTCTGGATTGAACATCTTCAGGGTTGAAAACCCCTGTCCACTCGCGTCCATACCGGAAACTCGTCTCGCGATTATATTTTCGACTGCCTTTCGTTCGACCCCGAACGTCAGCACTCGTTGCACTTTGCTCACTTCTTCTTGAGTATATAATCCGAATTGTCCGACCGGTTGAATAGGACTAAACTCCAGCTTGGGATTAGCCTCAACGGTCAACAACTTCGGACTCTTCTTGATAGTTGGGTACGGTGTTTACCCGACCCACTCGTTGTCTAGATAATATAAAGGTGGCGTTAACCCACTACATTCTACTTCTTCCGCATGACCTTGAATGATGCGGGTCACCGGTGCCATAAACATTGTGCGGTTGTCCACCTCAATAGGAAGCTCGTGAAAACACTTGTCGGTTCTTCGTATCTTCACTAGTTTTGGAACACACTTCATGACGTAAAGTACTTCCCCCAAAACTCTTCCTACGTATCCTTTGTCGATTCTCAGCGTCTGGCTGATTGCATGTGGTGCAAATGGTGCCATCAATAATCGATTTCTCAAAACTTCCCGCTGCACTAAGCATCGTCTATTTATAGTGTCAGTGTATAATTGATTCAAATCTCGCTTATACGCCTGTTCGATATACAAGAACTTGCTATTTACGTAACTGGTGAGGTCAGTATTTGGGACAAGGAGTGGCATCTTAGGTTGAAGATAAGTATTCTGAACTCCTTCCATAACTACTAGTCGCGGATGTTCTGTTTGCCACACTTCTTGGTCGCACAGCAACACCTTTCGTAACATAGATAGTGCGAAAATCTTCGAATCTCCTTCGACCACGATTACCTTCTCTCTTCCCTTTCTTCCTTCCACTTGCGTAGCAGGACCTCGATACAGCACACTTAAATTGTCATCACATTGACTGGAAGTTTTATCTTCCCAAATGGTTTCTCCTAACACGGTGTCAAAACAATGACCATCCGAAAAAGTGCAGGTCACCCCGCCCAATAAACTCACTGAGTTCTCTTCTAATTTCACCTTCGCAAGGTAATCACGAACGTGAATTTTTAATGTTGCTAACACATATACATCTTCCCAGCTTTGACCATTCTCATGATAAGTCTCCCCTTTACAATTTCCCTTAGTCTACATGACCAATAAGGGTGAGAGACGTTGAAGTAGTTCCATTCATCACTATTTGCCCAATCCGTTGTTGGTAAATAGTTAACGTTTTGTACTTATGGACGTTGAAGCACTCTTCTTGTCCAATTTGATACACAAAGTTCGATAAACCGCCCGACACTAAAGAGCTGTGGCTATGCATGCCACAATAGCTCATTATTCTGGTGACTTCCACCAAACACGTTATTACTTTTAAATGTTTTATGTCATTCTTTTGGATGACCTGAATACCGATTTCCGTACTAACATAGTCTAGTTCCGGTTCCGGGCACTCGGCCACGTCACGAATTGACACTACCGAAATATCGCTGCCGGTGTCTTCACAGTCGTAGGCGATGAGTGTTGATACCTGACATACCCCCAAGGATAAGAGGATAAGGTTTAAGGACCACATCGCGTATTTCTAGCGTTTCACAAAAAAAAAAACGTTGCACTGTAAGTTCACAGGAGTAGATGATACTCCACCTTAAAATACAAAAAAAAAATGGTTTTAATTCAAAGGTAATAACAATACCTTTGTATGCATAACAAAACCTGTATCATAAGATTACTTATTCGCAATCTTAGAACTAACGTTCTTTCCTTTGATACAAGTGCCTAAAATAAATCAAAATTCATACAACACAAAATTTAAATTCAAATAATAAAATCAAATAAAGATTTTCATCCAACCCAAAATTGAAATGATCCCAGTTTGGGATTTGAGATCGGGATGAAATAATTTTTGGATCTGATATCCAAAATTATTTCGTCCCAACCTTTAGGAATAAATGTTGAATCGATCGATATCCTTCCGGGCACAAATCTTCCGGAGACCCTCGGATATCAGTGATTAAATATTCATCCTGGGCTGGTTAAGTGGCTACATAACTCACGGTTTTGTAGTCACTATACTAGTCTCTCCTGCACATCGTACCTATTCGGTACATTACTTTTAATGTAAAATTTCGAGAGGATTGCACCGTGCCCTCGAAATATCGTCGGAAAGCTACTACATATAGCTTATTAATACACTCAATTCAATTAATTCCGAGAGTAAACACACCGTGCTCTCGAAATGACGCTCCTCACTTTAACTCTCATAAGAGTTCTCCCAACTTCCATCGTACGACCTTTGCTTATGCAAGGTGCACGATACTCCCTTATTAGAATGGACCACATAGGACCCACTCTTCACTGGAACTATCCTGGTTTCTTTACGGTACGATCAAGTGAACCACATCGGACTCACCCTGTACCAAGACTCTTCAACATGAGTGAACCACATCGGACTCACTTGCAGTTCAAATTCAGGTCAATATTAATCATGGAAAAATCCAAAATCCAAAATTTAAGAACTTCAGGTCAAGATTAATCATGTAAAAAATCAAAAAATAAGAACCCGCTAGGCTGCTAACAATTCTATTTCGACGGAATTTTACCGCTCAGCGAAGAGTCGCTATGGTAATATTCTACCCCGTTACCATACAGGGAGTATTGATGAGTGAAACAAAAAAAATTTCTTTAATTTCCACTTCAAGAGATGATCGATACTCTGCAATAAAAATTTTTCCTTTCGAATTCTCAATGCTCCTTTCATAATACAAGAAACGCCGTGACCGCTAGTCCTTGCTCTATGATCACGTAAGTCAATAGAATTTGTTCAAAAACCCCACAACAAACAATAACTAAGTTTATTTTATTGTAAAGTTCCTTACTGTAACCATTATTCTATTCCAATCATGGGAATAAAAAGCATCTTTCAAAATCAATAACCCAAATGTTTCCAAAATAATTGACTCTAAATGAATTCACAATTAATATTCATAAAACAATTCCACCCAAAACAGATACTTCAAATCATATGTGAACCCAAAATTCCTTTCTACATTAACTGTCAAATGACCGTTTAAATTACTAACATCATGTCTATTTTAACTGGCTTTTACAGCTAGGAGCAGATCTGCCTATGGAAATATTCTGTTGGCCCCGTTTCCATACAGGAAGTATTAAAAAAAAAAATCAATAGCTTTCTTTTTAAATCAATAAAACTTCAACACCAATCCACATAAAATTTCAAAATTCTTCTAAGGTCCATCATCATGTCTATTTTCAACTGCCTTTTACAGTTAGGAGCAGATCTGCCTATGGAAATATTCTGTTGGCCCCGTTTCCATACAGGAAGTATTAAAATTTTTCTTCCTTGTCTGTTTCAACTGCCTTTTACAGTTAGGAGCAGATCTGCCTATGATAATATTCTACCCCGTTATCATACAGGTAGTATTAAAATTTTTCTTCCTTGTCTGTTTCAACTGCCTTTTACAGTTAGGAGCAGATCTGCCTATGATAATATTCTACCCCGTTATCATACAGGTAGTATTAAAATTTTTCTTCCTTGTCTGTTTCAACTGCCTTTTACAGTTAGGAGCAGATCTGCCTATGATAATATTCTACCCCGTTATCATACAGGTATTATTGAAAATAAAATTATAAATTTAACCGCTCTGGCGCGCGACGAAGTCGCCCAGACCTACGAAGTACCGGTTGCGCTTCCAGTTCTGCGTCACTCCCACTCGACCCATTTCCACTTCCATTTGACTCGTCCGAGCTCGATCCCGATTCATCGGAACCACTCGGTGTCTGCGCATTGAGAGGAGGTGGCATAATAACTTCCCACAATGGAGGGGGCAATATTATTTTCCTACCCTGGCGCTCGACGGTGGAGCTGTCTGAAAGATCATCAGCTTCGTCCTGAGACTCGAAATTCTCCAGGTCGGAATCCACAGAGTCATTCTTGATTCGCTGTGGTACCGATCGTTGCTTATTTCCTGGTGTTTTACCTAAATAGGGTTTTAACCTGTTCACGTGAACTATTTGTTCCTTGCGTGAACCCACCAATCTTATTTTATAAGTGACCGGTTCAATCTTACTAATAATTTCAAAAGGTCCGATCCAACTTTGACTCAATTTCTTAGATAGCCCGATTTTTGACGCTAAATCTCTCAAATAAACTAAGTCCCCTACGTTAAACGTTCGTTCTACCGTCTTTTCACTTAATTTTTCCACCTTAGCCGACACCTCAATTGGTGACTTTCGTTTCATCGCGGAGCGTCGTAACGCCGCATGAATAACAGATTTATTTTGAACTTGAGGAGCTTTTTGTTGAACGATCTCAACCTCCTCCTCCAGGTCTGTCATCACGTGAATATCGTCCCAACCGACTTGTGACAAATTGGATGTTTTATTTACCGCTGTCTTACGCGTCTTTCGTGGTAGAGGTGTTTTAATCTGAACCGGGTCAGAAACCTTGGAAGATTTTATTGAGCCCTCCAACGTCTTTATTATTTCGTTTTCCCCGAAAAAATCTGAAACGTATTCGAGCCACTCATTCCACTCTTTATTAGGCGTTTTCAGTTTATCCGCACTCCTATTCACACCACACTTTGGGTTTTTTTCCGGTTTCCGCCTGAACCCTCTAGAAACTATTCCCAAATTTACTTTACCCGTCACTTTCGGGAGTGGTAAAGTTTTCGCTTTCACGTACACCCCAGTATGGGTCGACACAACCCGTACTCGTCCACGGTTATTGTGCCTTGCACTTCTCCTCTTACGTCTGTTCTGGGCCATCCCCCATATACCTAAATTTTCCTGGCATTCATCTATTGTGTACAAGGAAATTCTTTGACCCCACAAAATCATAATTGGGTCCCCCGCATAATCGATAACAGCTTTTTGAGCTGCCAAAAAATCTCTCCCTATTAAAACTTGTACATCATGTAATAGATTTTCGTCGACTACCACCATCGAATGCTCAACTTGATGATCCTCTCGGTCCTTGGTATTAGTGGCCCCCACTGATACCTCCGCTGTTCCATAAACTGTTATATGATGTCCTGTAACACCTCTTAGAACCAGACCTTCAAACCCATCTGGATCAATCATTGATTCGGGAACCAGCTGTCTTTGAATAAGAGTAGCTGAAGCACCTGTATCCACTAAACACCTACAGAAGCAACCGTTTATTTCAAGTACCGCAATGTGTGGTACCAATAATTGTAGATCCACAACCTGGATTTCAGGAGTGAAATCCCTAAATTTAGCCCAATACGACTCTCGACCTAAGTTCAATGACTTGGACATTTTTGCTCTCTTGGAATTAAACCCTGAGTTTCGCCTAATCCCATTATTTGTCCTTTGAGGACATTTATCAGCCCAATGACCTAATTCATTACAAACATGACATGGTCGATGCCCTGTTTTACCATGATAACCGATAACTCCCTGTACCTCAACCACGTTGTGGTTAAACCGGCGCCCTAAAATTATTTCTTGCACCATCTCATGATGCTCTGCTAGTTCTTCACACGCTTCCAACGTTAATTTATCCGTACCTATCAACGCTGCGCCGACAACCCTAAATAATTCTTTCTTTAACCCTAATTTAAATTGATTTACCATCAACTCCTGATTTTTCCGCCTTAACCCCGACTCTTCACCTGTTTTCGCTGAACGCAAGTCTTCCTTTAGTACTTTCCCACCTAAGGTACGAATCCTCGTACAAAATGTGTTAACAGCCTCGCTTGGACCCTGAAAACACCTATTTAAATTTAGTTGATCTTCTCCTGGCCGTTTGCGCGGAGAGAATTTAGTGATCAACCTTGATTTAAAATCATCGTAACTTAAATTATCCAACGTAGTGTCGGATTTGAAGAAATCGTACGCTGGTCCTACCAACCTATATTTTAATATTTTTAACGTATCATTTTGTGGCCAGCTATCTAGTCGACTTCTTTGCTCTAACTTATCGAAATACCGTAGTACTTCTTTGCCATTAAAATGGTCTAACGTAGCCGCAATTGTTCCCAAGCTATAATAAGGTGCTAGACCCGTAGGTAATGCAGCGACTGGCGTACTCGGTGCGCTAGCCTGTTGCATCGTTACATCACCCGCTCCTACATTAACCGGTACGTTAATATTCTCTTGTAAAGGCATTTTACTTTAACTTTAATAAGTTTTTACTTGAAAAACTTATTCTATCTTCTCAATTAATTCCTTAAAATCAATTAATCAACTCAAATTTCACAAATTATTAATTTTACCAATAATTCTTAAAATTATCAAGCAATTCTGTGCTCTACACGCTTTGAGTAGAGTTCAAAAAAATTACAATTAATAAGCAACACAATTCTACACGCTTTGAGTAGAATTTAATATAACGTAAAATAAAATTTAAATCATTCGCCACACAACACTCAATAATTTGATTTCGCAAATTTTTTCTTTCTACGAATTATTTTATCAATGAAATAAATCAACTCAATACTTCTGTGTTCCAAATGTGAACACAACAAACACAAAATAAATCAAAACTTAGAGAAAAATTTTATTATCCAAAATTTTTCCTGATTCTTTCAAAAAGGCCATTAACGTCTCTTAATGCCCCAAAATGCTCATCCCATCTAACACAATTAAAATCCAAATTTGAAAATTTTCAAAAAAAAATTTTCCAAAATTTTTTCTGATTTTTTCAAAAAGGCCGTTAACGTTTCCTAGTGCCCAAAATGCTCATCCCACCGCTGCCACCATTTGTAACGACCGGGGGTGCGTTATTAAAATTAATTATAAAATTTTCTCTTAAAATTTTGATAATAATTTCAGAAAACACAAGAACCTTTTTACTTGGCCTAAATAAAAAGTCACCCCAGAATGTTCTCTTAATTTATTTGGTTTCCCAAAAATTTCTCGAGTTTTGAGATACTCCTGAATCTTTGGGAATATCGACGAAGGTTCCACGGTAACAAAGGACAGTCTATTTTTAGTTTTTACGCTGCCACCCGACAAAATTCTCTTTGTTAGTTGTCCTGGACCTCTTCGATACTTTTTGGTAGCTCTGGTTTGGTTTCCCAATCTTCACGAAATGACGTAAATATCGCTGGCTAATGTAGGGTGAAAGGTGCCCTGTGCAGTGATTTTGGGAAAACGTAGGAATCGTTAACTTTTGAAAAACTTCCACTATATTTTATGGGGGTTCTTTTAAATTCAAAATAAAAGAATTAATATTTCCCAAATATAACAATTTATTAAATTAAACTGAATTATTTACAAAGATTTACAAAATAATTAACTCGAAATTATAATGTGACAACACTTTTGCCACAGTATAATCAACAAAATAACTTTTGAAAGTAATAATTGACGAAACATTCAACCAACTACAAAATGTTTCCGTCTCTAAATATCAATTATTCAGATTTCCAAAATTAAACATAAAACAGATTAACTTATCAAACCTTACTTTAACGATTAAATAATATTGGCTAAACTTATATGCAGCCAAAACTATCAACAAACGAGGAAACAATCGTCTCGCGATTATCCTTTAACATTAAGTATCAATAACCTGATGAGCGAATCTCACTCCAATCAATTATTATAATATAAGGAACCCAAATACATTTCCTTAACAACTCGTTAGAATACAAAAATTTGCGTTCTCAAATTATGATTTCACAAACGCGCACACAAAATAAAATCATTTATCAGTAAACAATAAATTTTACCTTTAGTTGTTTCAGCAAAACCACAAAAACTTAACTTATTTATTTAAGTCGAGAAAATTAATTAAATTATTTAATTTAATTGATTACCACTAACTTATTTATTCAAACAATGGTTTGATAAATAGTTGCAAACAAAATTACTAATTGAGCTTTTGTACTGTAAAAAACTCAATTATCAAAACTCAAAACCCAAATCGCACTTGGAGTCTTCGACTTCAGCTTTGTTTTTCGAAATTTGCTTCCAAAATGGCCAGCAAGTTTCTTAGCAACAGGTGAAGGAGGACTCTCTATTTAATTCACAAAATTAACCCGCACAATCGAGTCTACGAATATGTACCCTTATCAAAAAGCGTCTATGATCACTCCCCCTGGAGCAACGCAGTTTGATGCAGGTAACGGCCGGACTCCCTCTTATCAGTACAGTTACCCATATTTATAACTTCTGACCCACTTCTCTTCCAAAGTGAATCTTTTTATTTTTTATATTAAAATCCATGTGAGTAAAAGACGTCCTTCCGCAATTAGAGGAAGATACATTTTTTTTCTGCGCGTAGAAATAGCCGACTTAGCAATTCCCACACGCGTCTACTGGTAATTGAAAATTTAATTCCAATTTCTACATTTCTTGACTTTTCCAACTTATTTTTAGATATTTGGAATCGTTATCTCTTAAACGTTACAAATATACAATTCATTTCTCTGTAGGACCAAAATTAAGAAATGACCTAAAATCTTGTCATTGAGACGGGAAGCGTAATCCTTATCTAAACGGATAATGGTCATCAAATTCGCTTCGTATCTCCGCCCGTCGCACACCTGCAATACGTAGATATATTTTCTACATTACAATGTAGTAATTATACTTTGTTGCAAAGTTAAATTTGAATTTTTTTACTCAAAGTAATTTTGACTCGACCCTGTCGATATTTTTACTTTGAACGAAATTTTACGCTGATTCCAAAGATATAAGAATCGAAAAATCTTATAAAATGTCAGCACAATTTGAATTACTATATTTCCATAGGCGTACACAAATTATTTTCTTTTACATCTAAAATTGCATTTTAATTTTTTAAATCATTTAAAATCATAACTAGAAAAATAAACAAACAACCCGAAATTAACCCTTAATTTCCGGGGTGTTACAATAAGTTATATATTTTTGTTGGAATAAAAACTGAACTTGAGTTTCCTATTCAACTGTATAAAATCTTTTAGTAGTTATGATGGAGATCAATGCTTGGGAGATGATTGGGGCTGTCCCGACTTCATGGTCGACGAAAGTAAGTACTTTCTGAAGTGAATTCGCAGAGGGGATTATTATACGATATATGAATGCCATAAAACCAAATATATTTACTCCAGGAATAAGAAGTGACACTCTCTTAAACAAAACAAGTTTTTCAGTGCGCATGTTCGTCAACAAAAAGACCACCGTTTTACATAATTGAATCGCTAAGTGCAGAAAGTACTGCAAAATTTACATTTTGAGATAATCGATTTAAAACAGTATAAATTTTTAACCGTAGCTTTCAGCTGCACAATTTTTTCACACATTTTATAAATGGCTCTTAGCTATAGAAAAAGTGAAAAAATTACTTAATTGTATCAATATTGCGCCCCCCCCCCCCCAAATATTTAGTAAATTGCAGTACTTTCCTTTCTGCACTTAATGATGCTATTTAATTTAAATAATATAAAAAAACTTAAGCAAAAGATAACTTTATTCTATAAAACATAAAATATACTTATTCAAAGCCAAAATAAACATTGTGTAAAACCAGTAGGTACGTCACTTTCAAATTAGGATTTTTGTGATTTTTGAAGAGCTGGTACATTTTTGTAACATCAGACAATCATGCGTCATTCAAATTCTTTGCTCGAATAATGCAATATTTTCGACGGAAATTACTAAATGACCACTGTTAACTAATAAGTAGGCGACGCGACGTTTCGTGCAGAATAGAAAGTAAGTATTGCATCAGAATTTCCCTTTCTACACGTAGTAATGCATAGTTTAATGACGATTAACTAAGTAACGCTTGATGGTAGAACTTTTATTCCTGCACCAAACGATCGGGCTATGTCGAAAATATATGCCATGATGTATCACTCAATTTCGACAAATTTGTCAGTACTTCCCTTTCTGCACTTAACGATTCAATTACATATATACACTTTCGTAATTCACTGATATCTTACTTATTACTCAAAAAAATTGCACAAAAGTAATATTTTTTAAAAGACGACACTTGGATGCAGGCCGTGTTATTTTTATTTTTTTTTAAATTCAAATTTTTTTCAACATTTTTTTTTCAAAAACTTTGAATTTAAAAAAATTAAAACCAACACAGCCAGGACTGGGCAGTATCTCAAATACATGTATTTGAAATACATTTTGTATTTTGTAATTTGTATTTCAAATACATATTTTCAATGTATTTGTATTTTGTATTTCAAATACCCAAAACAAATGTATTTTGTATTTTTTATTTCAAATACAATTTAAAAAATACTGTACAAAATACTTTAAAATCGATAATTAATTTAATTTTGTTTTGATAACGGGTTAACATTTTTATTATGTTAATTAGCGATTTTATATAAAAAACGCACAATTAATTAAAATTCTTTAAATTAAGAATTTAAGTGCTATAAATGAAATCTCGCTTCGACCATAAATAATTTTAATGATTTCAAAATATGCGCAATATGAAACCAATGAAATTTTTCTTTCATTCTTTCCAACCAATGAAAGACATCATTATTAATTATATTCTAAATATAAATCGATTTACCAACATACTTAAAAACAACAGACCTGCGCAGAGGCATATTAAGACACGTGCAAATCTGGCAGAAAATTTTTCAAATACATTTTTTTTATATTTAAGAAATATAATTAAATACTTCAATATAATGTATTTTAAATACATATTATATTTAATAAAGAACGGATTTTGTTTGTAAATACCTCGAAAATATGAAAATCTGAAATGTAATGTATTTTGTATTTGAAGTAATGTATTTTGTATTTGAAATACTGTATCTTGTATTTGAAATACAGTATCTTGTATTTTGTATTTCAAATACTCGAAACAAATGTATTTTGTATTTTGAATTTCAAATACCCAAAACGAATGTATTTTGTAATTTGTATTTCAAATACATATTTTCATGTATTTTGCCCACCCCTGAACACAGCCTGCGTCCAAATGTCCTCTTTTAAAAAATATATATTTTTATGCAAATTTTTAGAGTAATAAGCAAGATATCAGTGAATTACGAAAGTGTGTTGTTCAACTCTGAGGATTCCTCTTAATTAACGGATGAATTCTATTGGTCTATTAGTTAGTTAAATTTAACACGTTGTTAAAAGTTTTAGGAAACCGGACATAAGTGTGATCACCGAGATGGAGGGGGGGGTATCAAAAATTTTGGGATTTATAAAAAAATTGTGCTTGAATATTTTTTGATATTTTGTAAAAATTTTCATTTGCATAGACACTAAAAGTAGCCATAAAAATTAAAAAAAGTTTTTAAATTAATAAATAGTTTTTGCCAAGTTTGATTTTAGAGAAATTAGAAGGGGGTATTTGTGACCTTCGGATGTTGCTGGAGGGGGGGGGGACCGATGATTGTGACCAGCTATCACTAATTGGGGGTTAGAGGGAGGTCAAAAAGACGGAAAAAAATTGCGGACGTCCTATATGGACAACCCCTAATGTAAAGTAAATTTTAAAATATTGGCGGGTTTTCTATTAAATATGCGCAAACGTGTTATTTCGATCTAATTCTCGTACTTCGTATTGATTGGTTCTGTTATTGGACGAAATTATAAACGTCAGCCAATGAGAGAAATTTTTCAGTATTCGAAAAGATGGCTTCTCTGCCGTCTCCAACACAGGTACGACTTGATAAAATTTCGAATAATTCTGTTAATAATTTTAATTGTTTATTAAATGTCACGTAAAACAGTGCCCGGTAACGTCAGACAAAAGTTAAATAATAAAATTAATCGTGCGTGTGCATAATTTTACGTCGTTTAATTTAAAGTACGATTATGACAGTTTGGTGGGCGGCGTTTTAATTCACCTTTTTATCAATTATACAATATATGCAATTCAGTTGTTTATTTTATATTAAAGAAATAAATAAGAGTGCATTTGCTTTTATGATATCTTTGATTGGGAGGCCATGGGGCTACGAAACTGTTGAATGTCACGCTTGTAACATATATTTTAGGACTTGACATTTGTCAAGGGTCATGTTTTCTTGATTTTGTCGATATTATATTGAAAAATATTAATATTTAACTGTGGTGTCAAAATTGACGTCTCGTTAACCTCTTAATTTCACGATTGTATTGATTTTGCGATTATTTTAACATTTAAGACTTTATGCCCCACTAAGACATGACATTAGGTTAATCTCGAAGAATTATCCAAGTTATTAATGTGCGTCTTATTTCCAGGTTGCAGGAAAAGATAGTGCCATATATGAGATATATTATAATTATGTAAGTAACAAGTTTTTATTAGCAATAATGACGTATTTACTTGGGTTTTATAATCACTCGAACCCTTTATGATGATGAAGATGATTCGAAATACTTTTTCAACTAATAAAAAATACTATAAATAGTACTCGAGTTTCTATTTTAGAACTACAAGATTTGGTAATTAAACAGATTACATTTTTATCATTGTATAAATATTTTCATTAATGAAATACGGAAATATCTATAGGGTATTTGAATGATAAGGTGAAGATACTTATTATACCTATACTTACTTCAAATTTTGTTTATTTGATTATTTTATTTCACTTGCCCAATAGACAAATTAGTGCTGTTGGGACAATGATAAATCTTTTCCTGTTTACTTTTGTTATCAACTGATTGTGTGTTTAAAATTTAAATAATCAATTTATTAAAGTAACAATTTTGAATAAAAATTCCTTTTATTTTAAGGTCGATCCAAATGGATTTGGCACAGTGGGTGCTATGGAAGCAGCACGCTTTCTTAAACGATCCGGTCTTAGCGATGTAGTGTTGTCACGTGTTTGGGATCTATCTGATCCTGGTGGACGAGGATGTCTCGACAAAGCTGGCATGTTTGTTGCACTCAAATTAGTCGCTTTAGCTCAAGCAGGACGAGATATTAACTTGACAAATATTTCACTCGACATGCCACCACCTAAAATGGTAATTTAAAAAGATTTCTAATTTGTAAAGCTAAATTTCAGAAATGTAGGGGAAAGTAGTTTACAGTAAGATGCTGTACACCATGAGACAAGAATATTTTTTCTTAAATTTTGAAAAAGTAGCAATGCAAAATAAAGTCTGTATATCATTTGTCTAACAATCAATTTTCTTGTTTTATTACTATTTTCTTATGACTACTTTCTCCTATCACATATTTGAACTTAACATTGCTTAGTAAAACAAAAGTTAGTGAAACCACTTATCCCTCTAAAAGTTTATTTTTTGTTTCTGTCTGATGCACATATTCAAACAAAATTTTGCTGATAAACTTTCTTATCAGCTATAAACCAAGTTGCATTTTAGAGTATATTTGGTGATGTTTCAGATTATCTGTAGATTTAAAGTTTTATTTTCAAAATATTAGAAATGAAAATCGCTTTGTTTATCTAAAAAAATGTGATTTATTCATAGCCACATTGGGCAAAATTAAATTTGGGGTTGTGAGAATCAACTCAGCTCAAATCAGCTCTCAATCTTTTTAATTTTTATACCACCTGGTAAAAACTTGTCCAGCAATTGTTGGTTGTGTAATATATAAAAGTGGTAATTTATACATAACATGTTAACAGTTTGTAAAAATTATATTTAAGGCATTTCCAATACAGTGAACTCTCCCTAAATCTAACTCCCCCTACTTTGAATTCTTCTCTAAATTGAATTATTTATTAAGGAATAAGAAAGGAATTGTTATTATCTGAAAGCAACTGGAACTACAGAATATACATTATACAGAGCGAAGATACGAAAATTGAATATGCGTTTTCTCGAAAATGAGTGAAAAGTGCGTCATACAATTTGGAGCTATTGAAGTTCTAACCATAACCTACATGTACAGTGAAAAGAAACAAAATCGGATAAAGCAGATTCTTAGATACTGTTCTGTATACTAGCACCACGATACTTTGCAGTAAACCTAAAAGATGCACCAATTTATTGAATGCAGTTTTTGTATTCAATACAATATTTAGTGCAGGTTCTTAGATATTGATCATCTTGTTGTACCACCAGGAGGATAACGCCAAAATAATTTCATAAGAATGCAGTACCCTTGTTTTTTATATTCGAAAAAACAATATTTACTGAAAATTATTAGTCACACTGTACCACCAACAGAGGTTTAATAGACAGTGGTGACAATACTCTCTCAACTGTGTCTGGTTGAGGAAGGAAACCTCTTATTCACCCCACTTTGGGGTAAATTTAACCAAGAAATACATGCATATTAGCTTTGTTTGGCACAGTCTTAGTGCAACCCGAACTACACTTGCCTCTAATAATCAAACATTGATTGGTGTAATATCACCAACCCACTTTTTACACCAATCAATTTTCGCAATTTTGTACACTAACTTATTCGGAGTAGTTCGGAGTAATATAACAAACAGACCTATTATTATTTAAGGGCCCCCTCCATCATTTGGACGACAACTTTGTCAATAGATGGTGCTGTTACTTTAGAATTATGGTCTTTTATTGGTTGGACAGAATGAAAAAAAATTTTTGATTGGTTTCAAAAGGCGCGTCTTTTGAAATCATTCAAATTATGATTGAAACAAAACTTCATTTACAGCACTTGCATTTACGCATACTTGTAATTGAATCAATTTCAATGCAGCATATTAAAGATTGCTATTTTAACTGTGCCATGACATATTTTAAATTTTAATTAATTGTGTGTTTTTGATACAAAATTGCTAATTAACAGAATTATAATGTTAATCTGTTATCAAACCCAATTATAAATTATATCACGAGTGACCTTCGGAAAATTCTCCTCTTTCCTTTAAAAACAATCATTGCTGTATCTACGAGAGGGGAGTTTTTTATGTTATCTACCTAGCTATGACAACAAAGAATTAGAGGGCAAACAATATTTTATTTTTCAACGTAAGAACCATTAACAGTAACACACTTATTCCAACGTTTTTTTAATAACGCTATGGCTTTGAAAAAAAATTCTTCTGGTAATTCTGCCAAATACGACTCCACAGCGTTTTCCAAGGCCCTCTCAAGTGTTTTGTTGAGTTTTGAAAAGAGATAATAGTCACAGGGGTCGAGGTCGGGACTGTAAGATGGATGTTGTAATTCCTTAAAGCCGCTTTAATTGATTACTCATTGAATAATTCGTGCTTTATGCACCCTGTAGTTGTCATGCAGAAGCAGAATTTTCTGAGCATAATTGTGGGGGTCTTTTTTCGTGTATAGCTGCTTTCAAGTTCTTAATTGTGTCTTTGTAGACATGTCCCGATATTGTAGTTCCTTTTGGCATATACTCAATTAAGAGAATCCTCTCATCCTCAAAGTCCATCACTTTTCCCCCAAGAAAATTGTATCTTCGCCTTCTTGGATGGTGGAGAGCCCTTATGAACCCATTCCATAGACTCTTGTTTCGTAGGAGAGTTCTAGTGGTGTATCCAGGTCTTATCCCGAGTTACAATTCTATAGAAAAAGTCTTCATCTTGGGATAAAGCAGTCAAATTCTCCTCGTAAATTTGTTCGCTTCTGTGTTCAAGTTGCAAACCACTCATTTCGTCTCTTTAATCTGATGTAAAAATGACAAATGTTAAGCGATTGGAACCAATCTTGGAGATGTCATTATGAAATGTCACAGACACTTGGTGTAAGAAAATTGTCGCGATATCATATTGTTTTCATAGTTAGGTAGATAATATAAAAAACTCCCCTTGTAGTATTATGCGGAAAATCATCAGTTCTCTGTAATTTACTACAAATACAAATATTGTACGTAACTCCGAAATGCACGACTTTCTGACATGGTTACAGGACTTCTTATTTGCCCAAAATGTGTACAAAACTATCAGAGTTTGATGACATTAAAATTAAGGAAGATTTATGTAATAAAACAAAAATTTCTTATTACATCTGATTTATGCACCTGGCATGAGAAATTTTGTTTAGAGATTCACCAATAGGTACATATTTATTCAATGTAATATGACTGTTGTGAAAGGGAATTTTGATTATCGATTTGTTATGCTACTTTGTTTGAGACAAGTAAAACAAAATTACTAGACATACATCCATCATCCATGTCAGGGGTTACAAAAAGCATAAAAATTACCGTTGTTTTTAATCTTGGAGAGTTGCCAATAAAATTTTGCTCATGTGATTCATTAAAAATAACAAAAAGATATTGTGTAAAAATGCATAGATCCTTTGTTTACACATGTTCTACACACATGAAAGCTTTCCTTTCATAAAAATTGTCCTTTTTGTTACTGGAGATAATAATACTATCATTAGTAACTTTAATTTTTTAACATTTCAAATTTTTCTGTCAATGTCAATATTGTGAAATCGTTCATTTATTGTCAACAGGAAGATATACCGCTTCCAAAGCCTACAAAACCACCTCCTCCAAGTAATGCACCTCTAATTAGTTCGGTACCACCTTCAGCTGGCGTGGACTGGACCATTAAAGCAGCAGAACAAGAAAAATATGACAAGCTCTTCGATTCTTTACGCCCAACAAACGGTTTAATACCTGGTGCTAAGGTGAATATATAAAGCTTGCAAATCCATAATTTAACCAATAATAATTTAGGTAAAAGGAGTTCTTATGGATTCTAAATTGCCAATGGATACTCTGGGTAAAATTTGGGACCTAGCAGATCAAGATAAAGATGGAATGCTTGACAGACACGAATTTATAGTAGTAAGTTATTCGTGTTTGTACTTTTTGAAAAATATAAATTATTCATTTTCTTTTAGGCCATGCATTTAGTATACAAAGCGTTAGAGAAGCATGCAATACCTAATACTCTTCCTGCCGAATTGATGCCTCCAGCTAAACGAAAAGAAATACCACCAAGTATTCCACTATTGCCAAGAGGACTAGACGGTGTTAAGCCTGACTTACCACAGCCACCTCCCATGACTGCAGCTCCACCACCTCATCGGCCTCCACCAATGGCAAAGGTTAATCCAACACTTCCACCACAACCTGTTCTTTCGTGGGTGGTTACTCCAGATGAAAAAGCAAAGTCGGATGCATTGTTTATTAAAAGCGACATAGATAGAGACGGATTTGTGTCTGGGCAAGAAATTAAAGATGTATTTTTGCAGTCGGGAGTAGCACAAGCAATTCTAGCACATATTTGGTATGTTTATTTTTTTAGTCTTTCAAATTTTGTGTAGGTTTTCAAACTGATTGCTATTTTTAAATTAGGGCGTTGTGTGATATCAAACAAAGTGGAAAATTAAATAATGAACAGTTTGCGCTCGCTATGTGGTTTGTTGCTCGATGCTTAAAAGGAGTCGATCCTCCGCCTGCATTAACCCCAGATATGGTTCCACCTAGTTTTAGAAATTCAAAACCCAATGATATTATGGTAAGTTACAATAATTTCTAGTATTTTATTGTGCTTTTACTGGGCGTATTTTGTATATTTACTTCCAAATACAGCTTTAGCAAAAATATACAAAAATGTTGCTAAAATTATAACCATACCAAACAACATGATATGGTGATTGAAAGTCAGTTTTATTTGTTTCTCCACAACCAATCTTATTGTGCCAGCTAATTCGTTATTTTGCCAACAGCTAAAAATTTATTTTGTATGTTTTAAAATAAATTACTACTTGAAAATCATTACCTGTAGATGTTTGAATCAGATACTTTGGCTTTATGTATGTGTATTTTATCTGACACACTTATAAAAATTCTTTTATTTGATTGTTGTGAAATTAATTCCGCTATTAATTTTTTTGACCCCAACTGCCATTCAATTGGAGTATCCGAATTGAGATTACTATTTTCATATTAAATGTTAACAAAACACATTGTAGAATTAAATTCTTACCCAGGACAGGAAATTATGATATCTTCAGCTGTTTTTTCATATTGAAGCAATCTTTTCACAGGAGGTTCTACCTGTGGAATTCCTTGCAGCATCGAATAAATTCCTGCCGAATTGTTAGCTTTTTCTATTACGTTTCCTTGCTTATCTTTCACCTCAAAAACGGTTTCTTCTGGACATGCCATCTGATTTTGATAATTATGACATAATACATGATTATTTTTATTTATTAGGAATATGTCCAGTGCTATATTGAGTAATTTGGGCTTTATGCAATATATTTCTAGAATATTATGAAAATTTAAATAATCTTAAAATAAGATACCTCTTAATGCAAACACAAAACAATACATTATTTATTTACTCATTTGAATATCGCGCAAAATGAAAACTAAGATTCAGGGATTCCCAAATTCTAATTTTATTATATTGATACAATTCTGAAAGTCAATGACTTAGGGCCAGTTGTATAAAAGAGGGTTAACTCGGGGATCAGCTGATCCTGGTTCAAGAGCTGACCCAGGATCAACGTAAGGTAGATAAATTTACTTGATAGGTTTATTTTATAAAAAAAATTTACTTGATAGGTTTATTTGTAATCTATCTACCTTGCGGCGATCCTGGGTCAGCTCTTGAACCAGGATCAGCTGATCCCCGAGTTAACCCTCTTTTATACAACTGGCCCTTAGGGCCAGTATTTCAGTGGGAGTTTAAACCAAAAAGTTTAGGTGAACCACGGTTAACCAATAATATTGCATAAAACCAATAATATTATGCAATATTATTATGCAATATTATTGGTTTAAACCAAAACTTTTTGGTTTAAACTCCCACTGAAATACCGGGCCTTACTATGTAAAATAATTAATTAATGGATTCGGTCGAAACTTGGTGAAAATTCATTTTAAATTAGAATTAAAACAAGTCTAATTTTCACAAAACTTTATATTTAAACGACTATAGTTTTGCAAAATGTTGAAATTAATTTTTAATTCTAATTTACTATGTAAAACATGAGTTGCTCAATATTGGACAACTGGACAACGCTCTTAACTTACTTTACAGAAGCCTATCATGACTTCATCTGTTCTATTTTCTTTCCTTATTAATTTTTTTATAGATTCTGGTAAAATATGGGATAAACAAGGAATTCCATTTTCAAATATTCTAACTAACTCTAAATCTCGGACAATATTTTTATCTATTTCTTTTTCTGTATTTCGTTCTTTGGTGTTGTTTCTGCGCATTCTATTCACCACTGGAATTTTTGTACTATTTTCATAGTTTACCTAAGTGTTGAATTGTTTAAATTACCATTATTCATTCCAATAAAGATAATTTAATGGTTCATTGAATATATGGATTCTATTGATATGGGCGTCATTTAATAATAATTAATGAATGTAATTGAGGTTTAATTTACCTTTCTGTGTTACGTTGTGTATTTTTAAAACTTACATTATTATTGCTTGAATTTGATGTAATTTCTAAATTTTGGGAAGAATATGCTTCTGTGCTGATGAGAATAACGCAATAACCAAATTTGTGTCGTTTTCCTACAGTTTTACATGTACTGCAGGATGACCATTCACCCCACAATGTATCTAAAACCAAATTATATTCTTTAATCATCTGTGGTTTTTTAGGATAAGGTTCTGCAGGTGCAAATTCTGTATGAACTTCAGCTATGTTTGTGGTGCTGTTGATCACTGTTAAATAATAAGGTGTAGTTAAAGCTGTTCCCAATTTGCAAACATATAATCCTGTTTGATCAACTTGCAAATTATATAGAGTCAAAGTTTTGTCTTCTGGAGATATCAAGATGTGTTCCGTATATTCTACTTCTACCAAATTATCAGACTCAAATGGTGCCCAATACCATACAACTGAATCAATATTTAATCTTTCTTTTGGACTCAAACAAATTTTGCAATCAAAACTAAAAATTGAAATATTATTGGCGAATTAAAACATATTGAAAAATTACCTAGTTAAATGACCTTCAAAGCCTTGTATTGCTTCGGGAACTACAGATCCATGTATACCTAGTCTACTGCTTTGTGTGGATAAACATTTATAATATTCATCCCATTTTTCTTGGTGCAATATTTTATATTTCTCATTATGTCCTGGATATTCGGTCAAATCATGACCTAGAAAGTGCCAAGTTTTATCCTTCTTAACATTTGATTTATAGTACGATTTTGCTTTGTTTAAAGCATCTTTGTATTTGGATTTGATTCCGCATTCACAACGATAAAATAAAGACAATAAGAAGAACATTTTTATTAGCGTTTTCAATGTTTGGGTTTGTTTCATTGTTATTAGACATTTCATTAATCAATGTCTCAATTGACATAAAATTCAGGAAAGATTTCTTGATTAACAAATTATTGCAATGCTAACATTTGACGATTAAACATGTTTTTTTATAATATTGGTCCAATTTATTCAAGAAGTTTAATGAAATATTTATTCTTTTCTTCTTTCTGTTTGAATTATTTTATTTTTTAAAATGATGTAAAGTTTGTTACTGGAATTCCAAGAATTGACTTATTTAAATATCATGTAAAATGAAAATTGGGGTTTGGGAATCCCCGAATCTTACTTTTCATTTTATGTGATATCTTTTTAATCAATTAATTTTTTTATATTTGCATAGATAGATGCTTCAAGATAGGCAATAATTATATTTTCGTAAAATTTTAGAAAAGATCCTTTGAGATCTGTGCCTATAATATTGAGTTAGCTGGTTTGAAATTATGATTAGATTATCAATTTTGAATTTATTCTTTGTACAAATTTAATTGTGTTACTTTTTTGTACAGGAAAATAATAATACTCCATATTCAAATCCTGAATTAGACATGATTAGCAAAGATATTGAGGAATTATCAAGAGAAAAACTTTTATTAGAAGCAGAAATTACCCAAAAGGAAGCCGATATTAAAATTAAAATGGGAGAAATTAAGAGTTTGCAGGTAAATCAATTTAAAATACGACAATATTTATAAGTAAATTTATTTAACTTTACAGAGTGAATTAGATACTCTAGCAGCCACATTAAAACAATTAGAAAACCAAAAAGGAGAAGCACAAAAGAGGTTAAATGATCTTAAAATGCAGGTAATTATTGTTTTTTCATGTCGTACCCTGCATTAATACTATAATAATTATTATCGGGCTTTTAGCAAAGTTTTAGTGATTGTTATTTGTATTTGCAAGACTAATGCTAGCTCTTTTTTAAAATGATAATTTTTTAATTATACATTTTTATTAATTTTATTTTTTGTACAAACCTGACTAGACTACTTTTATTAATTTGGTTCAGGTTGCCTTTTTGAATGACTTTGATATTTTATTATGTTAAGTTTTATAGACCATAGTTTAGATTTCGCATGTTGCATTTCTTTTTCGTTAGAGGTCAGAAGTAGACAAAGAAATGGAAGGGGTAAAATCCGAAATAAGTGATCAAATGGAGAAGGTAAGTCTAAATTTTAACTTGAGTGTTGAATATAGAATGTTAAAAGCGTTGTTTATGTGGCTGTTTTTTACTTTCTTGCATTGGGCGAGGTGTGGGCGATTTTTGTGTAGTAAAAAATATTTACTCAAATAGACTTTTATGTCATTGCTTTTGTAGGTAGATAAATTAAGGACACAAGCGACCGAACAAGCAGAGATGGTAGCAGTACAAGAATCGGAATTACTTAGTAAGAAGGAACAATTGGAAGGACTTAAAAAAGAAGAACAGCGGTTGGAGCAACAGAAAAATGAGAGCGTGAGAAAGTTAGAACATCTTTCTACTAGTCTACAAGATACTCAACTTAATATTAGTCAGGTTATTATTTTTTTGTAAATTAATTTTATATTTTATTTAATTTAATACCTTTTAAAGGCTAAATCTATGATTACGCAATTAGAAGAACAAGCTAGACAAATGAACGATGCTATATCGTATTGTGATACTGCAATTGAATCTGGAGATACTGTTAGTGTAGCAGATACTGCTTTAAGAATTGAACCCGAATTTCGTGATCCTAAATTCAGAAAAATCGGAATGATGAATGGCAATTCAACGCCAATACAACAAGTTAGTAACAATTTTTGGTATAGAATTAGTATTAATTTTTAAGTTAATTGCAGAATGGATTTTCTACAAATGATCCCTTCAGTAATCATAATGGGCCTACGAATATGAGTTCTGCATTTCAAGATGATCCATTTAAATCAGGTTTGTTTTTATTTTGTTTTGTTTTATAATATGTAATTTAAAAATCTTTTCTACAGATCCTTTTAAAAGTAACACAGATGCCTTTAGTTCAAATGACGCTTTTAGTGACGCCTTTACCAAAAGTAACGTACGTTAAAATTTTTACGCTGTAGATACCTATTAATTAATTTAATATTTTGAATTTACATATAGGACGGCTTTTCATCAGATCCTTTTAATTCGTTTAATGCTCCAAGTAATACAAAAGCTGATCCTTTTAATGCATTTGGAGATGAAAATAAAGCGAGTTCTGAGGGTGCACCCGAAGTAAGTTTCGGTTTATTTTATTTAAAATTAAAAATTTACATTATTGAACTTTTCAGGATGATAAAGATCCTTTCGGTTGTGATCCATTTGCTGTTTTACATGCTCCAACAAGAGACGGCTCAGCTCCACCTAGACCAATTAGTCCTAGCCCTGCATTGCCTCCTAAAAAAGGCAAGCAACCACCACCTAGACCAGCTCCTCCGCGTCCAGCACCTCCTAGTCAAAAACAATCACAGTTTGATGCATTTGGATCTGCAGATGCATTTTCTTCTAGCGATGGATCGTTTGCAAATTTTGCCGATTTTGATGCTAAGGTATATTAAATTTTTTAGTAGAAATTTTATATTTTTGTAGTCGTAGTTTTAATCACTTTTTTGTAGTGCTGTCACTACAGTTATTTATATTGTGACCAACCTTTCATTGTATCCTATCCTTACCTTCCGGAAAATTCCATCTGCTACCATAATCCAAATATCCTGTTTAAGGTAACTCCACTTTTACTTATTTAGCCATTTCAGTGAATTATGATAGCATAAGAATATTTCTATGCTTACCTAAAATAGTGGCTAATTTTCATTTGTTTGTCGAAAAATTCGAAAACTGTGTCAAGTGTACAAAGTTTATAACTGTTTTGGTCATACCTACAGTCGATACTTGGACTCGAGTCAGTCTTGAAGGCGACTTTGGCCTTGAAAAGACAATTGACGTACCTTCATTTAAAATTTTTATTTTTTAGCTAGGAAAAACTACATTAATTATTCAATTATCCAACTTTGGAATTTGGTATCTTGTGAGTTATTTAGGGCCGGTTTTACAATTGGAGGTTTAGCATCGGCTCAACTAAGCCGATGCTCAGCTGAACCGCACCTATGCAGCACATATGCAAGCTTCAAGTTGAGCTCGGCTCAAGTACTAAGCGCACATTGTAAAACCCATAATTTGTAAAATTTGAAGCTCAAGGCTGGTTCAAAGTTGAGCTGAGCTTAAGCTTCTATTGTAAAACCGGCCCTTAATGATGTAGGTGTTTGTCTGGTAAATAATTGTAAAACTATGAACGGGCGTGTCAAGAAATTCAATAAAACTAGGACGAATTTCGAAAAAAGTTGTTTAAAGGTGCAGTTACATCTGACCCTTTTTGCACGAATTTTATGTCGGACAGTAAAAGACAGTAAGAGTAAGACTCGGAAAATAAGAGATAGTAAGAGAGACAGAATTTCTGTCTGACATAAAGTTCATGCAATAAGTGTCAGATCTAAATGTAGCTTAATAAATAACCAGATGGAGGAGCTAAACAATGGTGCATAATATTTTGAATTCCAAAATTAGGGAATTACTCAGGAGTAAACCCAATAAAAGTAAATATTCTCACATCTAAATGATTCCACAACACTTAAATCATCGTTATGAAGAATAATATGCATAAAATGTGTAGTCACAAATAATATTTCAATAATCAATATTATACAACCATAAAAGTAACTTACTTCATAGTTAAGGCACCAAAACACTGTGTGCGAGCGGTATGAGGGTGTATTTTTAATAATTTTTTTCGAGCCAACGATGAATGGTTTTTTTTTATTGATACTAATATTCATTATTATACCTACATAAAAGACACTACACACATTTTTTTATTCGAATCTTAAGAATAGTTTACAGTGTACACCGCTTCCAAATGACACTCTGCTGCTTAGTGGTTGACAGCAATTAAGCCATACGGTTCATCCGAAAAATACCAAAAAAAATTTATAAACTAGACATAGGTTTATAGCCTCACGTAGGGGAATTTCGATATCTAGAAAACAAAAAAAATGGCGGACCAGCGAATTTTAAAAAGTCTATCTACATAGACTATCTATCTACATAATAAACAAGTACCCAATAAAACCAATAACCTCTAATGGTTACTCAAAATTGAACACAAAAGCCTAGAAACACGTTGGTTCATACGAATTGGAAAAGATAAAATTTACGTACTCCAGCGCTTTATGTAAGAAGAATTTATACTTATTGTCTCAACGGGTGTGGCTAATTTAATCCACCTGCACTGAAGTAAACTAGCTTATTGTACTCCGTCCATGCTGAGATCTTAGATGGATTGTGAGGTGGAGACCTATCAGATAGATCTCGATGACTACCTCGGTCACCAACAGTGTGGATGTCCTCTGGAAGGCCAAGTTTAAGAAATTCTGTTCGTTTCGCGTTGCCTCCTGTTCGATGTCGCCCACCCCTCGATTCGGACACGAGCCCGAAGGTGTAGGTTCCCCTACCTTCCCCGCCACCCGATGGTGTAGGTCTACCCAGGCCCCCCGCACCCCGGTCGCATCGACTTGCAGGGTCATGGTCACATGGTCAGGTCACACCTTGCAGGGGTGGTACGACACGGTGACCAGGACCGCCTGTCCGCGATTCGAACCCAGAATTTCCGCTCTGAACTCGACCAGCAATCACATTAAGCCACCACTGCGGCTCTTTAAGTAAGGCACCATAGGTCAAAAGTGGTATTGTTGAAAAGATCTTGCAAAAATAAGCAAGTTTTATAGGAAAAGTTATTTTATAACTGCCACCCCTTTTAAGTAATATTCGATTCAAGTTGTACCATTTAAAATTCTGGAGTTTCTGGAGCAAATTACTCGGGATGCCGACCTTTCCCAGAAACAATAATCAGTGGTGTGATGTACTTTTAAAATAATAACATAACGTAAATACGTTATGTTATTCTATAGTGTTTTTCGCGAAACGGTCGCACGTATCATTTTAACAAGCCGCTATTATTATAACGTAAACTTATAATAAAGGTTATAATAAAGGTTTTCCTAACCGTTATAGTGCGAAATATAAATGCACCTAAATTTCACCCGTTATATTTCGCACTATAACGGTTAGGAAAACCTTTATTATAACGTTCACGTTATAATAATAGCGGCTTGTTAAAATGATACGTGCGACCGTTTCGCGAAAAACACTATAGAATAACATAACGTATTGACGTTATGTTATTATTTTAAAAGTACATCACACCACTGAATATCACCATTCGATTCTTTATTACGGCTTTTATGATACATTTTTTGACCTAACTCTCTACGACTCACCGTTTTTTAAAAAAAATGCTGATACGGGTGGTGTCATTCATCCATATACAATCGAATATTACTTAAACGGGGTGGGAGTAATAAAATAACTTTTCCTACAAAACTTACTTATTTTTTAAATATTTTTTCAACGATATCATTTTCGACCTATGGTGCCATTTAAAATTCTGGAGTTCTGGAGTTTCTGGAGCAAACTATTCGGGATGCCGACCTTTCCGAGAAATAATAATATCACCAATCGATTCTTTATTACGGCTTTTATAATAAATTTTTTTGACCCAACTCTCTACGACCTACCGTTTTTGAAAAAAATGACTGGTACGGGTGGTGTAGTTTAGTTTAGTTTATTTACGGATAATCCTTTTTTACATATATACTGTACATTACACAAGAAGACACAAATTAAATAAAAAAATAAAATTAAATAATAACAATGACATGATAAGGGTAATCCAAATTATTTTAGATCCATTGTCCAAAGGATCTTCTTGAACTTGGCCAGTGAAACATTGAATAGATCAAAGTTTGGGTCATCGTTAGCACTGTTAACCAGACGAATCATCCTAGCCACTGGACTGTGACTACCATAATTTGTTGCATGCAGTTTGGTTTCGAAAATCCATTTAGACCTTGTAAATCTTGCAGGTTCTCTGAAAATAAACAATTCACGCAAGGCATTGCAGTTGATTTTGCCGCTGAATAACCCGTGAAGAAAACAAAGATCGAACACCTTCCGTCTAGATGCCAAAGATTTAGCATTACAAAATTTAAAATAAATTTCGTCGGCGAAGTCTTCTTTGGCACGACCAAGTTTAAAATGTAGAAATTTGAAGAACTTATGTTGCACACGTTCAACTTGATTGATTTGGACTTGATATTGAGGCGACCAAATGCTACATGCGTATTCCAATTTGGAACGAACTAGGGCAAAGTACAATAATTTAACAGTTGATGCCGAGAAGTTAGTGGAATGTCGACGGATAAAGCCCAACGTACGAAGAGAAGAGCCACATATGTGAGAGATGTGGCTTCTGAACGTTAACTTCAGTCTCATTCACCCTGTATATACCTTGACTGTTCACATCACAGATTTCACATATTGTCGATTGTCGTATTCCTTTGGGGATGAAGAAGTTTTTGTTTATGAATTGTTTTTAAATGTGTGATTTTGGTAAATTTGTTGAAATTTAAAAGCTTTGTACGACGCCGCTGGGTCGTTGAGTTTGGATAAAGGAAAGAGTTGATAAAGGACTTGCAATTTACCTACGGTATTGCGAGTTGATTTTGATGTTATAATTTAAAATTTAATTTTGATATTGAAAAAATAAATAGAGTGAAAAATTATGAAGTGCGAATTATTCTTGTTGATAATTTTTAAAGAAATCTAATATTTTCGAAATAAACGTTTTATAAAGAAAATTTTTACAAGGTCTCTAGATTGAGCTGGCAGGTTGTCAACGGATTATCCATTCATTTTTTGAAAATCAAACTGCAAAAGTTTAATTTATTTTACATTGAAGAAAACCGTGAGAAGCGCGGATTTTTATTTATTTTGATTTTGGACCTAGAAAGTTGTTTTTTCTGGGGGAGATTTGTTTGGACCAAAAAATTCGATTTCAATATGTACCAAATTTCATAATGGTAGCCAGCACAGAAATATTCTTACACTATTTAGATCTAACAAATTGCACTAATATTTTTTTTGTACAAGTATTTAAATAATTTGGTTGCTTTTATTTTTTTAGCTGTATTTTATTTATTACACGGATGGCACGTGCATGAGAATTGTAGCAGCAAGTATATATTTTTTTCTAATAATTATTTCAGGCCCAGAATTCCAAGGATTTTTTACTAACAAATTAACCCGTAATTTACAGCCTTAATAATCTTCTCATCTCTTCAGTTTCCCGGCAAGTTGAACACAACCCCAACGAAAGCCCAAACAAATAGCAAAGGTTTGGAGTTTAAAGATGATCCATTTCGAGACTATCGTTACGAAGATCCATTTAATATTGCTTTCGATGAAGAACCTGATGATGCTGCAAATAAAGAGAGCGAAGACAAATTTGGTTTTACACCTTTGCAATTGAGTAAATCCGATAATAAAGATGTAAAATTTGATCCTTTTGATTTGGAATCGGGGTCAACATCGGGGGGCAATATTGGAACAAAAAAGAAAGATTCGTGGGGTTTAAGTGGTCGTCAGTCGGTGCCGTTGCCGTTCAGTGATCCGTACTTAAGTTCTGGTGGTCGTGCTTCAGCTCCACTTCAAAAGCAACAACTAAGTGAACTGCAACAATTAGCTTGGGCAACTGAAGAAAGTAAAAAACAAGAAGAAGTGAGAAAACAGAGACAAATTCAAGAACAAGCCGATTTGGAGTTAGCGATTGCTTTAAGTAAAGCGGAGAATCAGAAACCATAATATATAATAGTGAGTGATGTGTCAATTGAGTACGTGATCAACTTAAAATTTATCTTATTCAACAGAGGTACACTTTTTGTGAATAATGCATATCTGCTTTATTAATTTTTGATTTTAAGTTTTTTTATTTTGTTATGTACATTATGACGACACTTTTTAGTTGTGTATATTTTTGTAAAACTTTATCGCTTCTTTATTTATCTTTAAATTTTATTAAGGATTAAAGTTTCTATATCTTGTTATTATGTATAAATTTAATAGATTGACACTTTGAGGTCGGTCAGTACATTACTATTTCTTTTGGTAAAAATAGAAATCTTTGCTCATATTTGCATATAATAAAGTTTCTGTATGCTCTTCAATACCTGGTCTTTTGATGTATGCAAGGACAACGTTTCTGACTAAAAAGTTCAATATTTTTAGTAAATTTTTTAAAAATGCTGTTGAAAGAAATTTTCAGTGCTATATTAAGTTATTCATAAATAGAAATTCTAATTTTCATAATGACATAAAAGAATAACTACTCAGTGCAGCACTGGACAACGCTCCTAACTCATTTACATTGACCACCATTTATTTACAAAAGTGCCATGGGCGATATTTTGAAAATCACCAATTTTATGATCATGTGACTTCTATTTGTTTAAAACTTTTGATGAGCCAAACAATCACAGGTGAGCTTTTATCCTTGGCGGTACCCTGAGCAAATATTGTTTTCAAGGTTTCATTAAATTAATATCAAACTTGAGTTTGGAAATTTTTATTGAGGCCGCAATTTGTTCCTGATTAAAAATTACTAAAACTTAAAGAAAAATTGCTAGACTAAAATTTTTAATTATCGAGAGGGGTATTTTTGAACAATTTGTGTACACTTTTATTTGTGGTGCACTATGAGTTTTGATGACAATTTCAGAAAGAAAGTAAGTGTAGAGTGCCTTATTAAAGTACATATTCAATTCACTACTCTACAGTTACATGCATGTGAATAATTTATAATTAATAATTATCTTGCTGTTACTCAAGATGACACTCAATTTCTTTAAATCAATGTTGTGCATCTCTTTAAACTGCAATAATTGCAATGTTTGTATCCAAAATTAGTAATAATACATACGTAAGGCACATTTTCGATGTGCTCGGTTATAAAGCTTATGAGACCATTTATTCAATAACTGAAGTAATAATAAAATGTTTCATGATTATTTGTGTTCTTAAAATAATAGGTTTGTTAAAATATGTGTAAGTACTTAAAAGAAACTTCACAATTTATACGAATTTATCTAGTCTAATTTGATATTATATAGTATCTTGTACAATTTACATTTTCCTCTTCACGCAATTGAATTGAGCGTAATGTTTCCTTTTTGCTGTTATAACATTTATAGATTATTTTTCATCTTGTTGATATTTTTAGATGTAGGCTAACGAGGTATTCCATTGATGATAATTATAATAAATAATTCACATTGTAACGAATTACTTTGAAACGAGAAACTAATGTAGAAATGCCTTCTCAGTATTTAAGTAGTTTTTGTTTGAATATTTTATTATTAAATAACAGAATAGTTCATTTTTGTGTACAAAGTTGTACATATTAAATGTAAAAAGATGCGTATTTATTTGGATCATTTTTGACTTTTCATGTTTTGTTGAACTGAGTTACTGTAAAAATTAATTTTTTTGTATAGAACTGCAAGTTGTATTTTTGTGTTGTAGATTATTCTTTTATCTACATATCTGTAAGGAGTGCGATGGAGTACTAAATAAAAAAATGATGACAATTAATAAAAAAAAATCTAATTGCTTATGCTATTGACCAAATGTTATCAAGAAAATTATCACTTAGCTTATTGTGGAGAGATTAGATCACGTTGTTTGTATATTATATATTCTAAATGTAGCCGTAAATCAACAATTCTTAATAATGTATGCATAGACATAATTCTTCCAAAAGTTGTTACCAGTGTACATAGTTGTTATAACCATAATAATATATCTATTAGCTGTATTTTCTGGTGTTGTAAGATTTTCATATTTTGTTTAACCAAAATGTAAATTCATCATACCTAACTCCTGACAATATAACTTGTACATAATATTATGTACTCGTGTGCTAATTTTAAAGGTTTTATATTATTTAAGCATAATACTCATTTCATTTTGTTATAAAGTCGTTTCTTGCTGTTCATTCTTTTGAAACTTGAAAAGTCACGACAAACCAATAACGAAATTTTTTTTACAAAATTAGCACAATTAGACTAATTTAGCACGTGTATATATACAAGCACAGATTTGTAGCTTTTACTTTTGTGAACAGCAAGTTTTGATGTTAAATTAACCCTATTAAAAGAAAATCGAAATTATCATTTTCAATAATAAATAGGTAGTACATAGTAGGTACATTATTTAGCACAGGTGATTAAAATGTTCACATGTATATTTTATTGTAATAAAGTAAGATAGCTGAAAGTTATAGTTGTTAACGGCGATGTTTGTTGAATGTTAGCTTCATACATAAATGTGTTTTTAAGATTACCATAAGTCATAATGTAAGTAATTGCACTGTCATCGAGTCGTTGTGTCATGAAATACAATTATGTGAATTGTTTCCTTATGAAAATGTACTGTCTCCAATAAATTATACAGAATTATTATTCTATTACCTTCTTTTTATTATACACCAGGCTAATTTACTTATAGGCTAGTCTATAGGTTTGTTCGTTTGTATGAACTAACTTGAACTGGGTTATCTTTCGAGACAAAATACTCCCACTACAAAAGTTAGATAGTGTTCTAACTTGCACTGCGTACTCCTATGGAGGTCGAGCAAGAAGTTCATGTTCGGTTATGAACTGAGCAGCCAAACGAACACAGTATATTGCACTAAATTGAACCGAGCAAGTTAGTTCATACAAACGAACAAACCTATTATACCAACAAAACAGGGGTGTAAAAGATTTTATTTTTTAAACTTGTAGGTATATTTTATATGGGTGGTGCAAACATGTACAAACCTTCCAAATTTTAGGACTTTTTTTGCTTTTTCGCCTATAACTCCTAAGCGGTGCATCCTAGCAAAAGAAATTGCGATATAACAAAGTAAAGAGCATTAAATTCTGCGTTCGACGACGTTTTCCAACTTTGTCAAAACTGAGATAGTCTGCACGTTAGAAATGAAAATGAGTACTCGAAGCGAAAAACTCATAAAATGAAAGTTGTAGAGCGTCAAATTGTGCGACCAAAGAGTACCTGGGAGTACCAACGTTTTCAAATTCGCTCAAGCCCCTAGACATGCAACATTAAATTAACATCGGCGATGTGATAGGGATGTAACGTTTAGCCAACATTAAATATTAATTTATATTATAGTACACAAAGCGATGAAGCATTACATTTTTTGAGGTTTATTAAAATTCATTATTGCAGTATTTGGATCATTATCGTATAATTTGCTCGTTAAAAATTAAATTTTTAATTAAAAAATCGATTTCTGCCAAATGACATGATAAATGAACGAGCGATACACTGAAAAAAATATAGTGCGTAATATTAACGACCTTTAATGAAATTTCACGTGGCAAAGAACTTTTTCTTTGACATAAACAAATCTTAAGTAAGCTTTTTTGGCAATACAAAGAAAGATTGCTTCATTAGCTAATCTAAAAATAGTCGTCCAGTGCTAAAGTGGCCTAACCCATTTTGTATTTTTACCACACTGGAGATAAACGCGAAGGAAAAATTGGCTGTTATTTCATCTTGTAATTTTTCATTTTTATTAAGAAGTGTTAAGTTTTTGGTAATTTATTATCTTTTTGACATATTATGGAACTAATTGAGTCAATGTCAATACGCAATAAAAATAAAATAGTAAAAGTGGGTTAGGCCACTCTAGCACTGGACGCTTCAAATATTCTTTCATGTAAAGAATTTTTCATCTATCTGATGAAATATTTTCCATACCTAGGGTTGCCAACCATACTTTATAATAAAGTATATACTTTATTTTAGGCAAATAATATACTTTATAAAATATAATTGAAATAAAGTATGCGAAAATACTTTATTTTGAGCTTTGACTGCAAACTGTAATAAAATCTTATTCCAAAACTTTTTTCAAATTTAATTTTTAAAATTTATGTTGGCACTGTGTATAATTAGGTACCAACCTAAATACACACTGCTTTATATAGCTATACCGCTATACCCTTAGGCTATACCTAGGTGGCCAACCTCTTCATTCATTAATTCATTCAAACAGTGATCTTCAGGTGTGTCAAGTGTATAGGAATCTATTTAAATTTATTTTAAATCTTCTTTATCTTCATTATTGTGCTTGTGATTTGTGTTTGTTTGAATAAAGGTTAAAGTTTATAACTTCTTCGTCCTCATAATTACAACGGATTTTAAGCACTCGCACAGTGGCGTAACAACGTAAAATTTTCTTGTGTGCCAAATTGTGGAACGGGCCCCCCTCCACCCATACTCAGATTTTTTTACTTAGAAATTTTATTTAACGAAAACAAAATTTATAAAAACTGTCACATTAAATTTTATTTTAACTTTATTTAATTCAAAAATAAATAAAAAGCATATAAATACAAAATGAAGCATTATTAAGGGTGCCTTCCACTTGCAGCTCACGACGACGACCAAAACGTAGTCATTTTCAAACTGAAAATGCAGATAGGGCAAACAGTTTGTATGGCTGGGCAAATTTTAGCGCCATAGGTGCGAGGCGGGTTTGTGGAATCTTCCTAAGCGCCGCAGGCGAAAATTTTAAATTTGAATTACACTAATTGCTGATTGCCATTACTCTATCTTATACTTCAGCAATACCCGAGGAACTCGAATATGAATGAGCGGATTCAATGTTATCATCTATGCCAGAATTAGATGTAAAGAAACTGGTGATTTTTGGAACTTTGCTTTTTTGTTCCTCGTCAAATTTCTGTTTACGAAGCAACTCACCAGAGCTATAATTTATTTGAGATATAAACTCTTATTTGGTTTTTTACTCCATTCTTTGATATAAGAGATATATTACCCTGCGTTCGGGCAAAAGCTACTTTCGCTACCACATATTTCTTTCTTTCGAGCTTCCAAAGTTCCAAACACTTTGGCTCCGCTCTTTTAGTCGCTACAAACGCTACACACATTTTGGTAGGGAGACAAAGTGTTTGGAAGCGACTGGAAGCTCAAAAGAAGGAAAAAAAGAAATGCTTGGTAGCAATAGCAAAAGTAGCTTCTCCCCGAACGCAGGGATAATATAAGACCATTGTATAATAAATTTCAAAAATGTATACTGTAAAGCTGGGTTTACCATAAATTTTTTGAGCCAAAACGCGAACACCCAATACCTATGGGGGGTCGGTGGGGGGGACACGTGTACTAATTTTTTTTTAAATTTGTAACAGTCCATTGTTCAATCGTTTATATCTTATATATAAGATGATAATGATAATGATTGATATATCAATCATTCAATTGTTCACCGAATAGTTACTACTACCGGTAGTTACTAAATTTTTTAAAAATTAAAAAAAAAACTAGTACACGTGCGTTAAATTATTTTCAAATTATGTGTTTGAAAATGTATTAATTTTTTTAAACTATATTTAAAATATTTCTTTACCTGTAAAATTAATCTCTAATCCTCGAAAGATTTACAAAATTTTAAAAAGGTAATCTTAAAGTAGGTATATTTCAATAACTGTACATTTTACATAATAAAGAATAAACCTTCTGCATCGACTAATGCTACTACTATAAGTACCTGTTAATAATATTTATTAACAAAGGTATAACCACGCTACAAAACCCATCTTAACTAGTATTTGGTTTTAAATTTTTAAAGTTCGTAATCTTTAATTTGTTCAGTTATTATTTTTTACATCAAAAATTTTTCAAGTTCATAATTTTGAATTTCTCCAAAATTATTATTTTTTACTTATAATTTTTTTCGATAGCTCCGGGCCCTTTGGGCCCCTAAGACTGACGGGCCGTGTGCATTCGCACACCGCGCACCCCGGTAGTTACGCCACTGCACTCGCAGATCGGACATAACATAACTCACCAATAGAGACGTTTATTAACGCTAATTAACGTTTTATATTGGTAATAAACTTTTTCTATTGATGAATGATGAGTTATGTTATATTTTCTCTTAAGTCCGAACTGTTAGTGCCTAAAATCCGTGCTCTACTCATAATATTATATTCTTTATAATAACTTCTTTTACATTTGAAGCGTATAGAATCAAAAACGGACATGTTTTTGATTCTACACGCCTCATTTACTAAAATGGCAAGTAATTCTGATTATGACACTTTCAAGAATAGCCAAAAATTGTTAGCTAGTGCTAAAAGTTCAAATAAATATGTATTTAAGACAATAAAAACTGAAATTTAAAAAATACTTTTTTTTTCTTACAAATACTTTATTTTTTGTCTTTAAAAGAAAAGTTACTTTATTTATTTTTTTTATTTTTTTTCCCTAAGAACTTGATATAATTTTTAATCGATTTTGGTAACGGATTAACATTTTGATTAATTTAATTCGCGTTTTATATCAAAAATGCACTTATAGACCAAGTTTTGTAAAAACCATCCATCGTAAAGTTTCTGGACAAAGTCATAAAAACTGGCCATAAGCCAAAAAGTAATAGATTTCTATGCAAGAAGCGATTGCAAAGATGGCTATCGTAGCAGAGACGGTCGTTAGCATAGTGATTAAGCGCATAGACTGCTAATACAGAGAACCCGGTATGACTCCGGGCGAATTAAGAATCATATTATGGCCGTATCCCCTCGGCAGACAATGGCAAACCACCGGGGTGTAATCTAACATGAAAAATCTTTGTTAAAAGGCTCACCAAACCTTCTTTAGTATAAATCAGTGTTCTCAAAACTTTTTTGTCTCAGCCCCTTGCCATGATTTTCAGTTTTGCGTAGACCCCCTCTGCTGCTCACATTTTTTTAGGACATTATTGGCAACTGCCGATATTATGGTAAAAGTAACAAATCTATAATAATCTAACTATTTATTTAAATTTACATTAAATAACAAATGGAAAAATAATTTTTTTAAATTTTAGTGGGGGGATGAGCCTGGTAATTTAACAATAAATTTTCAACATTTGGTATCAATTTAGTTAGGTTTACTCTCAAATCTCCTCTGTTAGTGTTGTCCAGTCTGTTTCTTTATTTTGATTTTATCTTTACAAAAAATTAAAAATTAAAGTTGTAGACCCCCATTTACATCTCATAGACCCCCAATTTCTTTTTTCGCTGACATCGACCCCTTGCAAGTCGTCATCGACCCCTGGGGGTCGATATAGACCACTTTGGGAAACACTGGTGTAAATGGACCGGGAAAGAAGACCTATCATGGACCGTTAGACTACGTATAGGTACAAAGTGCACGCTGGTCGCCGAAACCTGCTTACCAGCTTGGATGTTTTTATTGAAATACCAGCATGCACTCTGTACGTAGACTTACATTGGGTGATATGAATAAAAATGAGCATGAAGTATATACTCAAAATTTTGAAATAAATACTCAGATTATACGAATAAGATTGAAAGGTAGATGCTCAGCGCAAGTGGGTATTCTTTTTATAAGGGTATCTACTCATATACCTAGTTACTTTTTGTATTCGTTCATAGAACTCTGAGTAATTTTTCAAAATTTGGAGTATATACTACATGCTCACTTTTATTCATATCACCCATTATATACAATGTAACGAGAATCTTTTCTTCTATTCTTTTTCTATTTGAAAAATTATTAAAAGACATATTGCTCGATCATTTTCCAGAAGGAAAATCATTGTTAAAAATTGTATTTATTCTAAACTTATTTTTTTTTACACTTTAGTTAAATTATTATCCATATTGGCTACACCATTAGTCAGAACTATTTGACGCACTGCATCTTTATTATCAAGTGTGGCTCTTTTGCTTGCTAGTTGTGGTACCCAAGCTTTTTGTAAAGCTGAAATTGGTAATTCTATTAGAAGACAAAGTAAAACTGCAAATACAAGCGACATCGAGTAATCTCCAAACACGTCAAACAACTAAAAAAGAAAATTAAATCATCGTTTAATCCTTTTGTGTAGAAAAATAATTTTGGTTAAAAATTTAACACAAAATGAAATTACTAAATTACTTACGAGAGTGGTAATAGTAGTATAAGAAGGTGATCTCATAACTCCTACTCTAACACGCATGAGGGATGTGTGCACTAAATATACACAATAAGTAAGTCTTCCTAAAAATTGAGCTGGTCTCCAAGTTAAAGCAGATCTTAAGAACCCTGTAAATTAAATGTTTAGTTTAACTTTAGTTTTGAAAGTTAGCTTTGACTTACAGCCTTCGTTTTGTGATGTTCCAAACATAACCAAAGCTAGACCAAATGCAAATATAACTTTTGCCGTGCCAGTATATAATGCGCATAAAATAATAGGTGGTTTCTTGTCATTTGCGTAAATTGGAAGTCCTAAGTATATGATACTAAGTGGTAATCCAAAACTTAAAATCCACCATAAGACCAATTGCTTCTACAAGTGATAGAATTCAAAATTAGTATTATGACAGTATACTAAACTAGAGTACAGGCCAAAAACGATGACAGGACTGATCCAATTTCTTGTGCAGTAGATGTAGAGGGAAAACCTGCTAGCGTCGTCGTGCCTTTAATTCAAACCCAACAACCCATCGTTGCGAAATTGGACGCGACCGGACACATTTTGGTTTCCGCACATTATCTCCGCCCGGTCATCTTTTTTTGAACTGCACTCTACTTATTTATATCAAAATATAGAAAGTTATTAGTAGAGTGCGAATTCTAAGCATTTTGCTTATTGTTTTAAAATATAAGCAGAAGATATTCCTTTTGAATCTTTACATTTATAATTTGTAAAAATTTACGGTGATTTAACCTAATGTTGATAATGCTAATTTTTCTTTTTCTCAATATTTTGCATAAAGCTCATCTTCATACTTATTTGACCTTTTTTAGTGTAATGCCCGTATTCACAAACGTTCGTAACTGATTTAACGGTCTGTTAAACGTTACGGACCGTTAAATAGTCATATTTTATTTCGTAATCGACCATAATAATAACAACGAGAGCTTTTTGGGCCCTAATAAAAATAACAGTCCTTTAATACAATGTCACGAAAGGTTTATTTAAAAGTAAAATTAAACGATTCAAGTTAAAAAATTTTGAATTAAACGATCCGTTACGTAATCGTTCGTTATACGTTTCTTTGTGAATATGGGCATAAGTATTTTGTACTTTGAATAATTGTTTTTAAATCTTAAATTGTCATGTGCGTGAAGTTAGCCCTTCCATTTTTAGAAATTATATTTTTTTGGATCTCATACTTTGAATTTTTTGATTTTGCAAAAAAATGACCGAAAAAAACTAGTTTTGAGTTAAAACGCATGACACGAATCCCATTTTATTTGAAATTGTTATTTATATTATTGTTCTTAATGTGTTCTTAATATTTTAAAATTTTTTTTTTATTTTGCAAAAGTTATTTCGGAAAACGCGAAATAAGATTTTGCGCTAGTCCCCTTTTGTTGAAAATGCAATTTATTTTATTCTTCACATTATTGTTCTCAATATTTGCGGAAGATTAAGAATGCTTTCGTTTTTGATTTTTTTATGTATCTACTACAGAATATATTTTTTTTATAAATGAAAGTTAATATTCCTTATGTAGCTTTTTTGGTCTGCTTATGCATAGCTTTTCTTCAATTTTTAGTGCTTGTTATTCGCTGGGTGCGTAACATATCTGGCCACATTTTTTGCACAATTTGTCCGCAGCGGACGCTGGCGTCGATTTTTAATACCCCCACTATGCACTTCGCACCCAGCGATTAAAAATAAGTACTTTTTAAGGCCGTCTTCTGGTTTAGAATTAAAAAAAATTACTTCTTTGTTTTTTACATATTGTTAAAGTTTAGACCTTTAAGAATATACCCTACGAGAGAAAATTTTGAAATTCCAATAGTTTACCACGTTTTAGCTATTTTAGTGACGCAGCAACTGAACCTAGAAGTGAGCAACTTACCGAAGGTGGTATAGTAATTACTAATAAATTATGTATTTTATGACATTTTAACATTTTTCAACATGGTTGACATGATATCTCAAGTTCTATTTAACGGATTAATTTCAAATTTTATATCAGCCTTCAATATATAATTTTCTATCGTCCCTACCACTTTTATATCAAAATTATTTGTTTTACTGGCTGAAACTTTTGCTCAAAACTTGAATCGACTTTTTCTCAAAACTACATTTTTCAACATGGGTTGACATGATATCTCAAGTTCTATTTGACCAATTTACTTCAAATTTTGTACCAACCTTCAACATGTTTATGGCGCCTACCACTTTTGTATTAAAATTATTCGTTTTACTATTTTAAAAAATTAAAAATTGTGAAAAAAAACAGTCAAAAAATGAATTTTTTTCTTCAGATAGCCGCCATTTTGCCAAAAATTTTTTTTTCGTTTTCTCTTTGGTAGGGGCTATAACGACATTCTTACTAATTAAGAATCTTTTTTTAAATTTTGTTTCCGATGACCAGAAGGGTTGCAATCGTGTCAACCAGCAAACACACCCTCTATTTTTTATACCTCCAATTTTACCAGCTTTTATAACTTATTTAATGTTTACTTTTTTTTCAAAATTTTTTTTGTATATTCTCAAAAAATCAACAAATATGTTTTAAAATCTGAATGGTAAAAATAGTTTTTGTTTCATTTTTATTGAGCTCGACAAATCACCCATAATTTATGCTTTTAAACCAGAAGAGGCCTTAATCCGCTCTCTAGTTATTAGTGTTTTATTGTTACCTTCTCGGTAAATACTACTTTATTGCGACATTTATAAAAAAGGTAACCAAATATCATTCCAATTACGTAACCACCAAAATTGCCATATGGAGATGCATACAAAATATGCCATTCTATTTGATCCAAGGAAATTGTGTGGAGAAACCTAAAACAAAAGTATTACTTATAAAGAACGTTAAAGTAGGACCTAGTTGGAACTTACTCTGCATATTGGCGAACCACAATGTCATAATTACCAATATATGTTATTAATGCAGGAACAATCATACTTATTGCCAAACAAATTCCTAAGATAAATTTTATATACTTTCTGAATTTTAACATCAAAGTTAAAACAAACATCGAAACAAGAAACAGTTGAGAGTCAGTTGCTAGATACCAAGATTGTTGAATACACTAGAAAGTACTATAGTTAATTTATTCTTAAGAAGACTATTATTTAAGAAAAGTTACATCTTACCATGTGCTGTGGATCGTGGTAATTGTTAATATATAACAAGTTAGCCCACCAATTTTTTCTACAATTGTCGGATTCGAATTCAACAACTTTATACCATGCTGGGCCGTTATTTAAACGGTACAGCCACGTAGCATTGAATACTATCATTACAAGATATGCTGGTGTTAATCTAAAAGTGAAGTTTTTTCATTCAATGTCCGTTTTTGTTAATTTTTTGTCACAGAAAATAATTTCTTGTTATACTGGTCAATAAGGAAAAGACGACAAGAAAGAAAAATGACAGGAAATATAGTGATATGGAGACAGGAAGTGGTCGTAGAATTGAACAGATGGATGGAGAGGTCATTCGGGAGATAAACGGCCTCCTTACAATCATTTACGTAAGTCATTTGTCAAATCTAAAGAGTTAAAAGAATTTGGCAATGAAAAATGCGTTCGAAGTTTAATACAGAAACTGAAAGAATTAGAACTTACCGGGATAGAGATTAAAATAAAAGAAAAATTCACGGTACGAATTCATTTTATTTTGGGTTTGATACTGGGCGATAATTTGGTCCTAAACTCATTTTTAGATTTTGCCAAATCGTTTTCAGCAAAGTTTTATTGTAGACTTTGTAGGATGGAAAAAGCAGATTCCCAAAAATGTACTATTGAAAATAATGAAATGGTAAGAACAATAAATTTCTAGTTACGATTCGGAAAATCGAAAATATTCGTATGCGAAATTCACGTAAAAAATCTAAATCCGCTAAGTGTCGAGATTGTAGTGCGAATTCCTCACAGCAGCTGAAAGGTTGAAATTACCCATAGTTTGAAACAATCCTTTTCTTTAGGGATCCATTAGGTCATTTTTAAAAAACATAGTACATACGAGTACCTTACATGTGTTACTATTAGAAGGATTTCAAAAGACATTTTCCATTCGACACAAGACTCAAAAAATAGAAAATTATAGCATACCGACTTTGTGAAATAATATTCTTCAAAGTTCACGCTACAACTAGAATCCAAATTTGGGCTTTCAAAATTTAGGATGAAAAAGATATTGGTAAAATTCTAAAAAAAAAACTTTCGCGAAATTTGTTTTTAAAAACACACCTCGTAATTTCAAACCTAGGCTTTTTGAATTGAATATAGTTTTCAAATATGAACCAATATAAATCGGTTTGATTAGAAATTTGCTATGGTGTAAAATGTAAATAACTCCCAAATGACAATTTGGCACTTAAGATCTTTTTACAAATCGTCAAAGAATATAAAACACCAGTTTTGTGTCTCTGTATATTTGTTCGTAGTACAGCTCAAATTGGTTGGGATTAAAAGAATTACAAATATAAAAATTTTGGTGAACGAGGCCGAAAATCCAACAACCACATCAAACACGCATTAAGTAGATGGATACAGGCGGCCATAGCCTGCCTGTGTCAGATAGTTTTTAAATAATTTCCTAATTCTTCCTTACCTAATATATCTATTAACAAACGCCAGTAGGATATAACTAAATTTTATTTCTTTCTTTTCTTCAAACATTAAAAAGAAATGATAACACAGAAGCCAACCAGATATTACATAGAATGTTTGTATTGCGTAGTATCCATTGGCTATTATAATAGTTTCATAATTTTTCGTTACCTGTAAAAAAATTTTGTTCATTAAAAAATAAAAATAGTCTGTCAACAAACACCTACTTGCTCAACGAAAGTAGTATTCAAAATAGGACCTACAAAAGATATAAGACATGTGTGTGCTATCATAACCATTAACATGTTATAAAATCGTACTGAATTAAGTACCCTTAACCCTTGGTCCACATGAGTATTTTCAGATGTAAGTCTTTCCCAATTTTTTACAACAGAGAAACATGATATTATTTTTCCAACTAGTAAAATATGAGCGAAGATTTAGTATTAAATTTAGAAAACACAATTAAAATTTTTAGTCTTACATTTTGTTGATGTTATTCTCTTGTATTCTTCTTTCGATTTATAACGAGGTAAACCTTCATAAAACGTACCCAATACCACCAAACCAAAGAGTAGAAAAAAAAATATTCTAAAAAAATAAATAACAAAGATAGAAATATCTTAAATAAATTTTTTGTTAAAAAATACTTACCCTGCCCCATAGTCGTACACATCTAAAGGTCTCTTATGAATTGTTTGGCACCTTAATGTTTCAGTTATTGAGGTTTTTAATCTCATATCAACAAATTTTCTATTTAGACATTCCAAAAGATCTGTTTTCAAAAGATCATTATTATTTTGGTAAGCTGTTATATTTTCTTCAAGTTCAGGACATACTTTATTAATACAATAACCATGTCTGAGCTTATCGTGTCTGTAATTATTTGGATGACTTATTACTTCCTGAAATAAATAACATTGATGTTATAGTGCTACATAGTTATAATAGTACTTAGGCCCAGTTTATCAATCTCTAGTTAGTGTCTGAAGTAGTGACGTAGCAACTAAAGACTACTGTAAGTACTACCCACTACGGGCCCCCTTCATTATAAAATATAATTTAAATAACAATTTTTTTTGCACAAAAACGTGTAAATGACAAAAAGTTATCGTAGATTTCACAAAATTTCAATATATCGTGGGCTTACTGGAAAAACTGACCAAGTCCATATTAGGACATAGGACCTATAAGGACTTCACTGCATGGTCACGTTGGTCAGTTTCTAATTCTCTTTTTTTTAGGCTTAAATTTTAGGCTCATCAGTTTATTTCTACTGTGAGTGTAATTCCAACTGTTCATGAATTTTCTTTATGTTTTCCCGTATTTCATGCTTAACCTCGGTATTGTCGATTCTCATTTGTTTTATTTCCCTACTAATGCTCTCCATAAACTTATTAATTTCCTCCATTATTTTTTGTTAGTCTGTTGTGCGATGTGTTACTCAGTAACTATGCGATCAAGAGATCGTTCGGTTCGACACCTCGGAAACCAACGTTTGATATCAAGAAAATTTTCCTTGCTTATGAGAAAATTGACTAACAAGGGGACATTACAGTGAGTATGTCGCCAATCGAGATCCTAATTTTTTTGGTGATTTTAGTAGCTAAAAATATTATCACTTTTTCGGATTTTAGTCGATTACCTCTTAGTTTTTGAGTTATGAATTTTTGAAAATGGACAGGTTTTAACATAGGTTTACTACACTACACTACTTTTACTACACCACTAGGTTTACTACTACTTTAACATAAGGTTTACATATGGAGATTGCTAGCATGCTTAACAACAGCTAACAATTTTTTTCTTAAATTATGTAATTTATTATCAGAATTAATTATATTTTAAAATTTTACTGTGCTTTAATTTATTTTAAAACATGTTACTTATTATATTAGTTACGCGTATATCATTAATTTATTATATTTTCAATGATTTTATTTCGTACAAAAAACGAGAAAGTGGAATAAGAAAATAATGTACCTATATTATACATACTTATTAGAAATATTGTATTACTTATTATAAAAGTTACAATAGTAATAGCAATTAAACAACATGATTTTTTCAAAAATTTATAACTCAAAAACTAAAAGGCGACTAAAATACGAAAAAGTGATAATTATTTTAACTACTAGAATCACCAAAAAAATTGGGATCTCGACTGACGACATACTCACTGTAATTTCTCCTTGTAAGGGTCAGTTCTACAAAGCAAGTATAAACTAAGAATAAGCTATACTGAGAATATGTCTCTGTGTTCTCTCTCTCTAAATTGCGTTCTACGCTTGCATAGAACGCAATCTGTATGATATTATATTCTTGGTACAGCTTATTCTTAATTTATACTTGCTTTGTAGAACTGGCCCTAAATGGCATTGAATAAATAAACAATACGGTTGCAAGAAAAATTTCCCATCTTTATTAGAAATGAAATGTATAAGTTATAGAGATCGTGAAATTCAATATTGTGTATGCTTTGCTTGCACTCAAAAAAATGTTGTTCATAATATTAATAAACAGTGGTTACTAACTTGTATTTAGTTGTCACAATAATCATATTTATTGTTAGGACGAAATTTTTTAATTATTTAAGAACTCTGTTTATTGGTACAATAATTCAATATTCATTGTAAGAATAAATGGTCTAACACTGATTAATAACAGAAAATTCATTCAGCCAGTAACTAATTTTATGTATTTGATTAAAACATTTAATTCTCGCAATAAAAAGTATTTTTGTATATACAAATATTCAATTTATCGTGACAACGAATGCATTTGTATTGATAGTTAATACATTTATTAAATAATGTAAAAAATTAATTGATTAATGAAAACTATTACTTGTTACAACAACTATAGTTGTTATTACTATAACAGCAATGAAGTCATCATGTTTTTGTCGATTTCTTTGGTGTGATGTCATTTACTTAGTGAAATCTGTGAGTGAACACGTAAATTTTGAAAGAGATTAAACATTGTCTGGTACTTTTACTGTTAAAATAAGGTAAGTTGGGATATTAATATATTACAAGTAAATTATCACTTGATTTATACATGTTTTTTGTGGAATACGGCTGTTGTAGCGCTTTAGCGTCAAGTCACCGTCTGGAAAGGGAAATTTTGGAACGATTCCCAACAGAGAAATTGGTATCTATTTGATCATCAAAGATTAATTCTTTAATTTTTAACACATTTTATTACAGGAATATTATCGTATTTCGAAAGGAGGCAAAATTTATAATAAATATTGCAACATGAAAGCTTCGCTTAAATCAGCCATAATTAGCCATGTTTTACCGCCACAGCTAAAAACTGAGGAAAGAAAATCTCGACACGAGAAGGATTTTGGTAAGTGGCTTGCAAACAATTTATTGCTTTTATTTTGAATATCAATTTTGTACAGGTTTTAAAGACCCTGGTATAACATTTTAGAAATATTCGTGTGCGTTTGAGATTTATAACACTGCATTTTTTTAGAACCTGGAGTAGATGGAGAAAGTTTACCCTATTTTAGACGCTTGGCCTTTTTATAAAACATCTTCAGGATATCGTTTGGTACGTCACTGTATTAACTATAAATTACAGTTAATTATTGTTAGTTTCCTTTCAGATTGATATTGATTTTAAAATTGCATTCGAAGACAAAGATGGTCTTATTATGAATTGGGATAATAACCATGGCAATCTGGTAAAAGTTTTATTCTGCAACGTAAAGGACAAAAAAATAAAAGGATTGTTAGAGACAGTGAGGGATACCTCCGATTTACAAGAAAGTGAGTGTTTTGCATACATTAATTCGTGCTATACTTATTTGATTTTTCACTTTCAAATAGTTAAATTCATAAATAATAATTTAATTGTTCTTTTCAGATAGACATAATGCCGCTATTTTTTGGTCATTACATCATGGCTACTTCGTTCCTACAACACTAAGTATTCAAAAAATAGGCGACAAAAGGGTCGGCACCCTTATCAAAAATAAATATGTATTTTTTATATTTGTTTTAAATTTTTTTAATTCTGTATTATACTTAGGTTATAAACATTTAAATTAATTTCAAATTGTGTTCTGAAAATAAAATTTAGTTTTTAATATGTTGTTTGAATTACAATTCCGTCAATCCTATCAATTTTGGCATGAGCCCAACCAATAAAATAAGGTGAGACAATTTATATCAATTTCATTTATTGCGTCCATATTTTACTAAATTTCTTGCTTTTTCCTTTGCGGGTTTAGTAGACAATAATTAAACTCTATAATATCTCTTTTAATAGATTAACGTTTCGAGGGGTTTTGTTTCCTCTTCGTCAGAACCAATTAATAATATGTCATAAATTAACATTCAAATATTTATAATTCATTTAAATACGTATTATAAATATTTGAATCTTAATTTCTGACGGTTCCGACGAAGAGGAAAAAAAAACCTCGAAACGCTAATCTATTAAAAAAAGATATATAGAGTTTAATAATTATTGTCCACTAAACTCGCAAAGGAAAAGGCAAGAAACAAAATATGTATATCAATAGCTCTCTCAATTACTAAGTTAATTTTGGCAATAAACGATGTACATTGAGCCAATAACTGCAGTAATTGATAAAACAAACCTATTAATGAGTCCAACAAATAAAATAAGGTGCGACAATGTACATCAGTTACTCTCACAATTATTAACTCCATATGACAATAAACGATGTTTACTGAGAGAATTAACTACGTTTATAGCATTAATAAACATCGTTTTGTTCTAACAATTAAATTGGTAACTGGACAAATTTTAATAATTATAGTTGTTGGTTTAATAAACATTTTTAATGATATTATGTACCTTTTTTTTTGAGTGTGTATACCGACGATATAGTAGAGTAAAATTTGTTGTTAGTTTTTGGGATTGGCTAATGTGCAGAAACGAATATTCGTTATTTCGGTTCTATGTTTGTGTCAATTATTGGTGGAATTAGGTGTCACGTGTGTTTGCCGCGCAAGCCCAAGTCAAGTGCCAACCATCAACGAAAAATTTACCTCTACATATTTATATTATTTTTCATATTACCTGTCATGAAACTACGAGTTTCATTGCATGTTGAGACAGTCGAAACACGACAATTGCAGATCAACGCGACTGTTGGTCAGAAACTAAATTGGTTTCTGCCCTAGGAAAGAAAGCGTCAAGTTTCTGCCCGCTTACTCAGTTTTTGATTTCATTTTAAACCTGTCAGAATTGAATTTATTAATTGTAAACAATTAATGTGACAGCTGACAATTCTTATATTTTATGAAAACTCTCAGATTCATTACAGGTAATATGAAAAATAGTATGTTTGGACACGGGATGAAACACGATTTCAGACTCGGGGTGATGCCAGCCCTCGCTTTCGCTCGGGAAGGCAATCCACCCTCGTCTGAAATCATCTGGTTTCATCCCTTGCTAAACAATATACTATTATTGTTATTTAGTACATATTCAGGTCTATTCTGTAACTTTAGCAACTTGCTAAAAATAAGCAATATTGCTAATAACCAAATTTGCTCCAATATAGGTTATTAAGCAAAATTATTATTTAGCAATATTGCTCATTTTAAGTTAAAGTTACAGAATAGACCTGATTATATTGTAGTATTTCTGCTTTTTGCATTTCTCAAAAGCAATTTTTTTTTGTTATGGATGGATTTAATTAGAAATCAAAAAAAGATAATGCAAATTTTGAATCAGTCGGATAGCGACGGAAGGTCGAAGATCGACCAGATGTGCACAATTATGAGTTGCAGACGAAAGACAAATAGATGGCCACAATGTATATTTTAAAACATTTTAAACCTGTGCATGGTCAATACCAGCGGCGGTTCTAGTGCGGTGCGACCGATGCGGTCGCACCGGGCGCCATCCTAAGGGAGGCGCCAAAATGACAAAATATTCTGAATTTTTTTAAAATTTAATTTGTTAAATAAACCTTTTCAAACAAATATTGTTTCTTTTTATTGTCCGGTCCGGGGGGGGGGGACAAAATGAGATCTCGCACCACCTAAAAATTTTGCTAGAACTGCCGCTGGTCAATACGTTTATGTGTCTAATATGGCAAGACAACGACAAAAACCATTGAAACTTTGAGAATATCAGAGCAAGTATCAAAGATATTTTGAAAGTTGTTGCGGTAAGTACTTCTCAAACAGTCAAATAAACGCAAATTTTGCACATTTTCTCCTTTTCAGAAGCTTAGGATGACGAAATTCTCATGTTACTCTTGTGGCGCAGCTATATTTGTGGAGAACACACAATTACAGGCTGTAATAAGTGCACAGAATAAGTTTTTTTTAGTTATTCATTAAGTTTAATAAATATTCATATTCTTATGTATAATATGGTTTTTAACTAATAAAAATTATTACTAAAAATTTTTTTGGAGTTTTACGAGTATTTTGCTCGACTGTGAGATGAATGTTTAGTGATCGTGTAACTAGAAAATATGTTTAGTGATCTAGGGTTAAGTATGTGGTATCCATATACGTCAAGAACTTCATTTTCACAATAATATTATGCATATAAATTATTATAATTTTCTTAATGATTTATGTACATATAGATATACATAATTAAATTATTCGATGAATTTGTTGCGTCATATTTACGTTACTCTTTCAGCGATTGTTTTTGACATATAAGCCAAGAAGACTTTAATAGGGAAATATTAATGGAGTGGTTTCCCGTTGCCTTCCCCATAATCCACAGATCGATTTTGGACATTTTTAGATCACAGTACTTATCCGACGCAATCAGGATTAGAACCGCGGTTTCCCGCTCTCTATAGTCTATCCGTGTTTTATTTACGCCAAACTGCTGACGCTGGTCTGGTAATAGTATTACAACAAAATATAATAAAAACCTAATTTGCATTTAAAATTTTTTGTTAATAAATTACTCTAGTACAGTTAAACCACTTACTTACCTTCTACACAAAATTTGGAGATAAACTATTTTTATAAATAATGCGGTAAATTTTAGTTAACATTACATTACAAAAATTAAATTCAAAAATTATTAATATTGGAGGTCTGAAAGATGTACATTTCATGTACGGTTCAATTAAATATCGATAAAATTTAAAATTGGGAGGACCTAATTTATTATAGGTAACTAATGCCTGTTTTCACCAACAATTTATTTAAGAATTTCCTAGTAAAGAATTACTTAGCTAGGATTCCATAAATTTAATTGGTCTAATTTGACATAGTATTGACATAATAAACTATTATGTCAAATTTGACTAATCAAATTTATGGAATCCTAGCTAAAAACCTGTTTACATTATAAAAATTTTTTTTTTTTTTTAATTTTAAGGTGTAAACACAAATCTGCAAATCTACAAATTTTAAGGAATTTTAAAGAAATATTAAGAAATATAAACGAAAATTTTAAGCAAAATTTTAAGCGAAATTTTATAATGTAAACAGGCTTTAAGTAATTCTTTACTAGGAAATTCTTAAATAAATTGTTGGTGAAAACGGGCATAAGAATATCCTTAATAAATTTTAAGATTCCTTTATGAACGTTTTGATATTATAACATTTAAAAAATGCATTGTCAAATTTTTAAATTAACAATAAATGATGACACAAATAATAAGAATATAGTAAAAATCTCGGGATAATTGGATAGCAAATTAAACAATACGATGTGATTTTATATTTTCCCAAATAATAAGAAGTTGACTTAAAGTAATTTAATTTTTCAAACTGGTTCACATTGTTTTTGCAAAAACAACTAAATATTTCACAAAGTGACAAACGTAAATAACTTAAAATTTTCAAGTTATCCTTGACTATAATCTATAATAACGTGTCATAATAGTTATTTATGTATTTAGGGCGTAAAGAAGCTTTTATGGCGTAAGACGTAATTTTTAGCCCGAGGCGGTAGCCGAGGGCTAAGAAGACGTCGAAGGCCATAAAAGCAAATTACGCCCGTGGTACATACACAACTTTATGCATGGATGAAGATTTTTTAATTTAAAAATATTTCTAAAATAAATTGAATTTTTGACACAAATCTAGTGTTGCTTTGATTAAATTTGAGTTTTGAAACGTAACTATGGTAGCAAGGAAATAGCGGTACTGTCATTAAAAGGTGAAAAATGAACGAAGTTGATGAGGCTGCAGAATTTTTAATTTATTTGGTTAATTATTATTATTATTGTTCACATAAATTACCCACAAGAAATTTTCAATAAAAAGTACAACAATTTTCGGTTTTAATAAAAACTTTTCATTTTGCAAGTATTTAAACTGTTTCTATTAGGTACCTATGATATCGTAGTTTGACGTTTCATTATAGCCCGTGGGTATAAAGAGGCCCATGGGCTATAAAGAGACGTTTATGACAAATAAATTCGTGTATAAGTGTCAATTTATGATACATCCGTGCATAAACATAATTTTGTAGACAGACTAAAACTGTATTAAACACTTTTAGAACAAAAAATATAAAGTTGGCACAAATGTAAATATACAGAAAGTATAATTTTATTCACAAACGATTTCCTTACTTGTAACATGACGTTGTCACCTGACGATGTTACAGTGCAACGAAATCGATTGTGAATAAAATTATACTTTCAGTATACAGGGGGTGTTCCAGAACACAACGTCATCCCTTGAAGGGCTGATAATAAGGCGAGCTCATGACTCACCAGAATATCAAAATATGACCTTATAAGTTATAAATAACTAGCTGTTGCCCGCGACTTCGTCCGCGTGGAATTCACTTTTTTGCACGCAAACCTTTTTCCTTCCGTCTCTATATTCTATTCTCTACTCCATCGGTCTCTCTCTCCTGGTATGTTGTCCACAGTTTCTCCATGCAGTCCTGTCCTGCACGCTCTCTTTCCACTCATCCACCTCTACAGCTCCCAAATCGTACCTCGCTTGTTACTCCTGGCTTCAACATTACTCTGGTACTCCATCCTCCAACTCCCATCAGTTCCCATTATCGGCTACCTCCACCTCTCATACTCTTTGTATCTTCCTCATTTTCCCTTCTTCTTTCCATTCCGTTTGACGTTTCATTTCTCTCTCTCTACTCGCGCTAGAAACGACAACCCAAATCAACTTTTCGGAGGTTCTCGTTCTATCCTAACCTGTCTCACACTTTTATTTTTTAATTTCTAAAAGTTTATTCTTTTCCTTTCTAAAGAAAATTCTATGCTTCTGGACAGTAGACCCACCGGTTTAGGCTGTGCTTTGGAAACTTAAAGGAATTCGACAGTGGGAATCTCGTTAATCCATTCGCGCGCGTCACCACTAATTAGATAATAGGTGATAAATCCCTTTTGAATAGGATTTTCATGAAATCCTTTCTTAGTGCTCGCCTACGTGATAACAGGAATTTCTGTGCAAAATTTCATCGCTAAGGACCCAGTAGTTTGGGCTGTGCGTTGATATATCAGTCAGTCAGTCAGTCAGTTTATTCTTTTATATATATAGAAGATTGTTAGTTTTCGAGATATTGGCACTTTTATGAATTTTGTGAAAATCGACGCATTAAATCAGTTATCGTTGCCACATGTACGAAATTTAATATTATAAGATTCTAATTTTGGTCAAGTTACCCTGAATAGCCCTGCTATTGATCACAGATTAAAATAGAACTATTAGTAGTGCCATACTTTTAGAAAAAAAAATTTATTTGTCCAACTCAGAATTTTTTTTTATTTGCTAACTTCGACTCTTCATACTGTAAAAAAAATGTACCACACTAACCTGGCAAGTTATTTTAAAAAATTGCTCATTTATTTTACTGAAAAGGACCTCATTGTGAAATTATTACAACAATGAGGAATTCAAATAAAAACAATATTGTTAAATTAAAGTTAATTCATTTTGAAGTTTTAACAACTTTACTTGATTTGCCATTGTTTTTCTAGGAGAGACGAAAATTTGTAATTTATCCTTCGTCTCAACATTTTAGTAGTCATGCATTTGACACAGTCCATGAGCATAATAGCATGCAAACGAGTTGCACAAAAAGTCTGACCTTGGCATACGACAAAAAATGTCAAATTTCATATTTTATAAGGAAGATAATAAATGATATATAAGTATATAACTTATAAAAGTATTGAAAAGAAATTTTTCTGTGAAATTCTTCATTAAATTTAATGCCGGTGAGCATAGGCGCAACTAGGGTCAAAAGTTTGGGTGGGCTAAAAAAGTCTTCAAACTATTTTTTAATGGGGTGGGGGTAAAAATTGAGCCGCAGGAAAAAGTTTTAGATTTTCAAGGTCGACAGAGCTTATATTTGAAGTTAGAAATTATAAAAAGATGTTTTTGTACTAATTTGTGTGATTCCAGGGGCAGAAAACTATTTTTTGAAAAATAATAAGCTTCTCGAAAGCCTGGCCTTCGACGCTAACCTCATCGTTTGCTAATAAATTCAAGTTACTATCCCCACTAAACTGAAGTATCATAATAACAAAAACAGTTTTTTTAAATATAACATATTCGGTAATTAAACTTTGTTAACATTTATTTATTGTCAAAAAGTACCATACTATTAATTCAAAAACCAGTTTAAGCATAGAAAAATAAGGGGCAGTTATAGAAATCATCTAAGTAGGTGACAGATTGTCAACCCAAAATAAAATTTCTGTGGAAATTCAGTATTTACTAACCGCCGTATTCATAAAAATAAATAAATATTTAAGAGAGGCTTGTAAACCCTTCTTAACCATAACCTAGCTTTTTTCCCTATGCTTTTACTAGCAAAAAAAGCTGGGTTATAGTTAAGAAGGGTTTACAAGGGTTTAATTTAATATTTGCTAGTAAAAGCATAGGGAAAAAAGCTAGGTTATGGTTAAGAAGGGTTTACAAGCCTCTCTTAAATATTGATTTATTTTTATGAATACGGCGGTAAGAATATAAGGGTTGCGAATATTAAGTTAATCGATTCTTCATAATATCCCAGCCCCCCCCCCCTAGTTGCACCTATGCCGTAAAATATTATAAAATATTTTTTAAGCGGTAAAATTTATTGTTACGTCATTTCGAAAATCCTTTTTGGCGGAACCCTTGGATTTTTTCCAAACCATTAATACGAATTGAATAGCTAGTTATATAATTATCTAATAAACTAATAATATATCTTCGACACATTAAAAATTAAGAATTATACCTAATTAACTCTTTTCTGAATCGGAGATTTTCGAATAATTTAATTTATTAAACAAATTAAATAATGGTTTAGTAAATAGCAAACTTTATAACCCTTATGCCCGTTTTCACCAACATTTTATTTAAGAATTTCCTAGTAAAGAATTACTTAGCTAGGATTCCATAAATTTGATTAGTCAAATTTGACATAATAGTTTATTATGTCAATACTATGTCAAATTAGACCAATTAAATTTATGGAATCCTAGCTAAGTAATTCTTTACTAGGAAATTCTTAAATAAATTGTTGGTGAAAACAGGCATTAAAAGTCATATTATCATAATAATATGCGAGTGTAATTCGAAATATATTTATAAAACTGTCGGATTATTGAATTTTTTGATTGGCGAATTTCACTCACAAAAAAAATTAATCGTATAAAATAGCAAAATTTATTACTATACATATAGACCTATAGCGTTGCCTATAGTAAGTTTGTACCTACTTCATAGCATAATAATATAGGTGCATGTCGCTGGCCCCCCCCAAATCGAATTTTGGGGTGAATTTGGTGTCAATCGTTAGAGCTTCGTTAGAGCCTAAATGAGCTTCCATTTTTTTCGTTTGAGCCTCAACCGTCGCGAAGATATTCGCGAAAAAGTTTGGGGGGGGGGCTGTAGACACGTTGGCCCCCCCCAAGTCGAATTTGGGGGTGAAAATGGTGTCAAACGTTAGAGCTTCGTTAGAGCCTAAATGAGCTTCCATTTTTTTCGTTTGAGCCTCAACCGTCGCGGAGTTATTCGCGAAATAGTTGGGGGGGGCCACAGACACGTTGGCCCCCCCCAAGTCGAATTTGGGGGTGAAAATGGTGTCAGACGTTAGAGCTTCGTTAGAGCCTAAATGAGCTTCCATTTTTTTCGTTTGAGCCTCAACCGTCGCGGAGTTATTCGCGAAATAGTTGGGGGGGGCCACAGACATGATTTGCTATTTTCGTTATTTTTACGAATTTTTGGATGAAATTGGTGTCAAACGTTAGAGCTTCGTTAGAGCCTAAATGAGCTTCCATTTCCAACATCCTAATTTCATTTTCTAAAAAGTTACAGGCATTTCAAATTTTCGATTGCTCCGAGCAAGTTGCGTCCGATAATCCTCAAATTTTATTTTATTTTACCAGATTAAATCTTTTGTTTAGATTAAAAAAATTAATCCTCCTTGCCATTATAATCTTCATAATAAATAAAAATGGAAAAATTAATTTTACAAAATTTTTCATACTTTTATGTTTCAATTCTGTTTCCCACTAATGTAAAGTGTGCACGCCCTTTTTTCATATAATAATGTAAGTTAAATTGCAAGAATTTGTAAAAACTGCACACGTTTCTGAAAAACTAAAAGGGCCGAATACGGTATAATAACATTTTTATATCTTTTTCATTACTTACAGGACGTAGACACGTTTTAAGTCGAATTTTGGGGTGAAATCAGTATCAAACGTTACAACCTAAATGAGCTTTCATTGTTGGTTTAGGATTACTTTTTGTAATCGAAACAAAAATTTTACGCTCTAACGTCTGACACCAATTTCACCAAAAACGTCAAAAATATAACGAAAATAGAAAAACACGTCTACTCCCCCCCCCAAAAAAAAAAGATTTAGCGAATAACTGCGTGACGGTTAAGGCTCAAACGAAAAAATGGAAGCTCAGTTAGATTATAACGATGCTTTAACGTTTGACACCAATTTCACCCCAAAATTCAAATAAAGAGGGAAAATAGGAAAACAAGACTACGACCCCTCCCTCCACAAAAAGAAAAGATTACCAGCAAGGAATTAATCGTTTGTGGAAGGAGGCAAAGCTGAAGGTCACCGATAAGATTGCTCTATGTGAAGCAAAATACACCAACATATCAAATTATTGATTAGTAATTAATTAATTTAAATTATAAGGTAAATCTCATGCGAGGGGGAGGGTGGCTCCACCACATTTTATCAAATCTCACCAAGGGGGGGAGGATGTCCAAATCAAAAAGAAATACCACAAGTAATTAATTAACGACCCCAGTTAGGGGGCTAACGTTAGGTTCTAACGATGCTTTAACGTCTGACACCAATTTCACCAAAAACTTCAAAAATATAACGAAAATAGAAAAACACGTCTACTCCCCCCCCCCCAAAAAAAAGATTAGCGAATAACTTCGTGACGGTTAAGGCTCAAACGAAAAAATGGAAGCTCAGTAGTTAGACTATAACGATGCTTTAACGTTTGACACCAATTTCACCCCAAAATTCAAATAAAGAGGGAAAATAAGAAAACAAGACTACGACCCCTCCCCCCACAAAAACAAAAAGATTACCAGCAAGAAGTTAATCGTTTGTGGAAGGAGACAAAGCTGAAGTTCACCGATAAGAATGCTCAGAATGCTTTATAATCTATATGAAGCAAAATACACAACATAATATCAAATTTTGGTAAAAGTTACCTAAAATATACTGTAACAATTTTATGTTATGCATTAAATAAAAACACTATGCAATAGTTCAAAAAAATTCTTGAAAATGTCTATTTTTTCATAATTGAAACAAAATAATAATCTAATCAAACAGATTTAAACTTGAAGATTATCGTACGGAACTTGCTCGGATGACTTGAAAATTTAAAATTCCCGTAACTTTGTAGAAAATATAATTAAAATTATGAAAATAGAAACTCATTCAGGTTTTAAATAAGCTCTGACGTTTGACACAAATTTTACCAAAAATTTCATTAAAGAGCGAAAAAGAAAAACAAGTCTACTATTCCCCCCCCCAAAAAAAAAAAGATTTCGCGAATAACTTTGCGATGGTTCAGGCTCAAACGAACAAATAGAAGCTCATTTATGCTCTCATGAGGCTCTAAACTTTGACACCAATTTCACCTCAAAATTCGAGTTGGAGGAGGAGCAATGAGTCTACGCAACTAATAAAATTAACCCCATACCGGAAAGTAGACATGTTGCCCCCCTCCAAGTCAAATTTTGGGGTGAAATTAGTGTCAAACGTGAGAGAGTCGTTAGAGTCTAACTGAGCTTCCATTTTTCGTTTGTGCCTCAACCGTCGCGGAGTTATTCGCGAAATCCTGGAGGGGAGGGTAGACATGTTTTTCTATTTTCGTTATATTTTTGAAGTTCTTGGTGAAATTGGTGTCAGACGTTAGAGCGTAAAATTTTTGTTTCGATTACAAAAAGTAATCCTAAACCAATAATGAAAGCTCATTTAGGTTGTAACTTTTGATACTGATTTCACCCCAAAATTCGACTTAAAACGTGTCTACGTCCTGTAAGTAATGAAAAAGATATAAAAATGTTATTATACCGTATTCGGCCGTAAAGGGCGTGCACACTTTACATTAGTGGGAAACAGAATTGAAACATAAAAGTATGAAAAATTTTGTAAAATTAATTTTTCCATTTTTATTTATTATGAAGATTATAATGGCAAGGAGGATTAATTTTTTTAATCTAAACAAAAGATTTAATCTGGTAAAATAAAATAAAATTTGAGGATTATCGGACGCAACTTGCTCGGAGCAATCGAAAATTTGAAATGCCCGTAACTTTTTAGAAAATGAAATTAGGATGTTGGAAATGGAAGCTCATTTAGGCTCTAACGAAGCTCTAACGTTTGACACCAATTTCATCCAAAAATTCGTAAAAATAACGAAAATAGCAAATCATGTCTGTGGCCCCCCCCAACTGTTTCGCGAATAACTCCGCGACGGTTGAGGCTCAAACGAAAAAAATGGAAGCTCATTTAGGCTCTAACGAAGCTCTAACGTTTGACACCATTTTCACCCCCAAATTCGACTTGGGGGGGGCCAACGTGTCTGTGGCCCCCCCCCAACTATTTCGCGAATAACTCCGCGACGGTTGAGGCTCAAACGAAAAAAATGGAAGCTCATTTAGGCTCTAACGAAGCTCTAACGTTTGACACCATTTTCATCCCCAAATTCGACTTGGGGGGGGGCCAACGTGTCTACAGCCCCCCCCAAACTTTTTCGCGAATATCTTCGCGACGGTTGAGGCTCAAACGAAAAAAATGGAAGCTCATTTAGGCTCTAACGAAGCTCTAACGATTGACACCAAATTCACCCCAAAATTCGATTTGGGGGGGGCCAGCGACATGCACCTTAATAATATACTACTTTGTATGTGAAATTACATGACTCTAAAACCTAAATAATAGCAAATGTGTATAAGATATTTAACCCTTTATAACGTTCCGTCACCGTTCCATACCTATCGTTGTAGTGCTCCAAAAATATCAAGTGAAGTTGAGAGTGAAGTTCAACAAGAAACGAAAAAACATAATATTATATAATATAACATAATTGCCCTTTACCTTAAGGGTTGAACTGTCAATGTTTATGAATAGCAGTAAAAGTAGCCCCCTTGAAATTAAAATTAACCTGATCAAGCGATTTTCACTTTTTTATTCTTAAATGTCTTGAAATATCGGATTTATTTCGCACTTTTGCAGCTTCAATTTTTTGTTGAATAATTGATAAAACTTCAAAAAAAGTTATATCGCTGAATTCAGGGAAGCAAGACCTTTCAAATGAGGTGTCACTTGCTATATCATCCCTATTACCATTTCAGGGGTTGTCATCACAGCGCGAAGGGATGAAACAATACGGGAGTGACATTGGTCGCAAAAGTTGTCCCCCTCGATGATAAAATTGACGTGTTTTTGCATTTCTTGAAAAAAACATTCTGCTGGCTACAATCCCGTCTGTTTCGTTTTCAAAGGGCCACCCTGTATAAATCAAGTCAACAGAACGAAATGACTAAACTTTGCTTATAAGAATTCAAAAACAAGAAGCCTACGTGGCGGAACAATGCACTTTCTTTTAGACGAGAGCAAGTAGAATTTTATATATAATTCGAATGGTCCAATTGGACCCCCTTCTGCAATAAGGCACCAACTGACATTTTACCTTAAAGTGAGTTAGGCCCATATTATAAATAATGTGGAGTTCGTACTTCATCAATTTCACAAAAAAAATCCAAGTTTTCAATAACTCTGTTGGTTCTAGAACCAATTCAAACATTCTGAAAATTTCGTAAACTACCAAGTACCTATAATTAGCAAAAGAGAATCACGCAGTTTTTTATGTGTGAATTATTAATGGAGAAATATAATCTGATTTGAAAAATATTTAAACTTGGGAAAAACTTAAAAAATGTAATTTTGAGACCAATTATTTACAATATTCATTTGAAAACAGTTTTTGTCGTTTTACTCGCAACTTGATCTATGCCACTTGGTGCCTTATTGCAAAACGGGGTCCAATTATGGTGTGGCGAAAGCCAAATACAGAGCTAGAAGATAAAAATCTATGGGGAATAGTGAAACACTGGAAAAAGTTGTTTAGTGTGGGGCTGTATTTCGGCTATGGTTGTAGGAAAGTTAGTTTTTATTACGGTAGGTATAATGGACAAATATAAATATATAGACTTTTTACAAAACATATTGTTGCAAAGTGCTGAACAGTTGGGGATCAAAAATACATTAAAACTGTATCAAGACAAAGACTCCAAGCATCGATCCCGTTCGTGTGAATACGAATACCCTTATTGTCGTATACTTAGCAGGTAAAATTTAAAGCTAAACTTATTTATAAACTGCTTAGAACTAAAAATTGTTAGTTTTACTGTGATTTACTCTATGGTTAGCTGCGGATTTTCGAACAGACACACGAGGCGCGCACCAGGTGCCTCATAAATAAGGGGGTCCTCAAAATTTAGCTTTTTCGGACCACCAGTATAGTGCATAACAGAAAATAAAAGAGTAGGGTAGTGAAAATATTTAGAGAGGGGCCTCAAAATTGAATTGCGCTTGGGGCCTCTCAAGTGTTAAATCCGCCACTGTCTGTGGTACAATTTGGCGTAGTTGACCTGAAACATATTGTTTAAGAAAATAACTAGTAAAGTAAATTACACCCTTCTCGCAAGTTAAGTTAAAATTTTATAGTTTACCTCTTATTTTGACAATATTTATATTTAATTAGGCAAATAAGTTTAATTTTAATAATTTAGTAGTACTACTGATAGCAGAGTATTAATAACATTTCCTGTATAGTATAAGGATTCGATGTGCAGTCGATGACCTTAATGAAAAAATAAATAATTAAGTAAAATGATTGTTCAAAAACATTTCAAGCCTTTCTTCAAATATTTAAATTTTATCAAAAGTTTATGAACATATTATGCGGAGGTGATCTAAAGTGTTATGGTCATCACTAGATACGTCACAATAATAATTCATTTAACCATAACATAAATCTTGAAAGTTATTCGGAGGTTTCGATGTATCAACCTTCAATGTCAACTTTTGCACGCACTTGGAAAATCCGAAATATAATATACGCAGTGGCTGATTTCCATACAGAGGCATGAGGCGCGCGCCTGGGTCTCATAAAGCAAGGGGCCTCAAAATTCAACTTTTTTTTAGACCACAAGTATAGTGCATTATCTGAATAAAAAACGTGTGAGTAGAATGCACACTGTGGGGTGTAGAGGTAGAAAAAATCTTTAGAGACTGAATATATGGGAAACTTTTTTGCAATTTAAGAATACTTTTACTGGAAGGTTTAGAGAGTAATCAAAATTCTCTAATATCTCTTTACAGTGTAAAAATTAAGATTTGTTGTTTTTATTTAAAAAATATTTAGGCAAATACAAGTAGGTAGGTATGTCATATCATAATATAAGAAGAAATATAATATTACAGATATGTAATTCCGTTGCGCCGGGAACAAAGAGATAAGTCGAAAATTGTGTAAAATGAGATAAGTGGTTCGGACTTCTAATTTTCGCGGTCTACGTTTGTATTTACGTTAAGTAATATTACTGAAAATTGTACAAAATGAATTTATCCCCCTTTTCCCCGGGACCTAGGAATTATATTGATCAATTTAGTACATGTGATCAAAATATTATTTATTTAATTTTAACCATTGAGCTGCTTTAATGATATACCTATATTGGGGTCTCAGAGACTCCAAGCGCCATATAAGTTAATGTAAATAAAAATTATCAGTGACGTTCCAGGGTTAAAATAAAAAAATTATAAATATTCATTATACTAGAAGTTTACTTTTTTTCTTTATTTTGTATTATGAGTGGGAAACAAACATAACATACCTTATGATGAATATTTAAAAATGTGCTTTATAGAATACAGACCTAACTATTGCGGTGATAACTGACCAAACGGAGGATCTGAGACCACAATCATAGGTTATCCTGAGCACATTTGCAATGGCCGGGAAAAAACTCCAATAACATAAAGGGTTCATAATTAAAATGTTATCTACTAGAAAAGTGCAAAACAAAAATAGAAGAAGCCTTTTATGCGAGGAGGTGTTCTTTTGAAAAGGGTTAGTCATCGAGGACATGCTTTCATTGCAACAAATTTAGTTTTAAATGAATTTGTTCAAAAAATTTAGTTGTTTGGTCGTATTTTTCTTCTTGGTCGTATTTTTCTTAGTATGACTAAGAAAGCTTCTTGTCAGAAGCGTCGTGACCTTTTTAACAAAGGCTTTCATGACAGATGGCAGATTACATCTCGGTGGCTTGCCATTGCCTTCCGATGGGAGAGACTGCCAGAACAAAGTTCTTACTTTACTTGGACTACTTACAAAAATGATCAATTAGTTACTTGACGGTAAGTATTAGTGGTTAAGATTTTAACAACTTAACATCGCACTATATAGCTACATATTATTATGTATTCTTTGAAAAACAAGTTAAAAAAAATGAAATCATAGTGTAAACTCGTTTGACTTTTTATTTATAAATATGCCTACGTCATATTGTACTATTTAAGACAATATAATATTTTATAAAAACTGCTCTGACGTCAAAGGACTAAAAGGTATGTATCAACTCGAATGTTTATACAATATTTATTTTTGTATAGTATTAACTCGTAAGAATATTTAATTATAGTTACTAAATTGTTACATATATTATTTTATATTCAAGTTAAGGATAAATAAAAATTAAAATTGGATGTATATTAATTTAATTTTTATTTATCTTTAACTTGAATATAAAATAATATAAGTTACAATTTAGTAACTATAATTAAATATACAATATTTATATTATATCTTAAATGGTAAATACAATAATGGCTAATAGCTAAATAAATCATTATTATTATTTAACAAGGTTCACTTTTAGACTAAGTACCTATGTATGTATTTATTAATTGCGTTTTTGGAAATTGTACTTGGTTGTTAAAAAGTTGTGTACTTAAAAAAAAGAAGGGATTGACCCATCAACGCAATAAATAATTGTCCCCAATGAAAGAAAATAATTATCAATACATTTCTTGTCTTTATTATTACTATACTATAGTATAGTTCTATTTGAAACTGTGTCAAGTTGTGTTACAGTAAAAAATTTAGTTTGCATAATTTATTATTCAAATTTATTTCAATTTTATTCAAAATTATTTAAAATAATGACAATGTATTAAAAAGCAATATAAATTTCCTTCCAATAGGAGAAGGTGGGGTAAGTTGGCGATGTTAAGCAAGAACTACCTTAACAGCGTAAATATTAGTTTATTTATAAACTTTTTGAATGGAGTATCAAGCTACAACATGTTTATGTTATTATAATCCATATATAGTCGAAATGAAATAAACAAAATTACAAAATAAAATATCAGAAATTAGTCATGTTACCCCATTGGTCAAACTTTCTTATGACCAAGTCTCCGTGCTTCGGAGGGCACGTTAAGCCGGCGGTCCCCCTGAGTTGACGAATTGCCACCGTTAACAAAGAACAGGGCTACAGGCACATCTGAATGCTAGGCTAGCAAGCTGCTAACGGATGTAAAACAACTATAGTCCAAAATCGATCTGCGGACTACTCACCAACCCGTCTGGCCAGCGTGGTGAGTTATGGCCAGATCCTCCATAATATGGAGAGGCTTATGTCGAGCAGTGGGCGGAAAAAAGGCGGATGAAGACCTCATTGGTAGTGTAAGTGTAAGATGACGAATATATTGGGGTAAGATGACTTATTATTATTAACAATAATCTCATATAGACTGTGCTATACCACTAAAATTGAGTAATACGTCGATTCGTCTTTCTTTGATATATTCGGAAAATCTTAAACTAAAATCTTAAACTAAAATAGTAATTATTATTTTAATAAAGGACTTAAGAGTATAATATTTAAAAAAGAAAAATTTTAAAGTTGGATGCTCTGGATGCTCTGGATGCGTTTTATCCTACTGCGTCTGCGGATTTATACTTTTTATCATCTAATTTGAGCTTTAATGACAATTTTATTATAAATCCGCAGACGCAGTAGGATAAAACGTATCCGGGATTGTTACCGCGAATAGAGCTATTGTTTCTATAATACTAAATGTTGACTAACTCGTCAACTTACCCGGGCCATCTTGATAATGTAGGTATGGGATACAAGGATTACCAGATTTTAGGTCAATGAAATATATTTATAACAAATCTGTAATATTATTTAAAATCTTAAATTTTCAGATTCGTACAATTAATTTAGAAATGTTAGCAGTTAGAATATAGGTAGGGGAAAGGGAGATAAGATGACGAAGCGGGTAAGTTGACGAATTGGTTAAAATTAAGTAATTCTGATAGGTGGTGCAACATAATATTGCAAGAAGATATGACCTTACCAGTACACCACTAAAGGTCAACAGTCAACCACCAAAATTTAATCAGAAACTGCATCGTCATTTTAAATGAAAATTAACCTAAAACGTGCAACGTGTTATAAAATCGAGTGCTCAGAAAATAGTATTTCTCATTTTTTTAAATAAGAATTGACCTTAATTTACTGATTGTACAAGATGAACTGTTGTTTTTTGCATAACTTTATGTAATTTGGTTTCTACAATATCATGACTTAAACCAAAATAATCATCATAATATTTGAAATTGTATTTGTAGCTAAGTTGACAAACAGCAAATGAGGATACGATAAGAGAGGATAATAAATCGTGTTATTTCATTTTTATAATCCGATTTTACTTTTTTATATTGCACCTCCAGAAATAAAGAGGTATTATAAGTCTCAAACATCATTTTGAACTACAGAAGTACTAAATTGAACAGATGAACTTGGCGGTTTTTTAACGGCAATAATTGGACTATCGATAAGATTTCTTTTTACAAATAGACCTTGAGTAGACAATATTTTGGTATATTATCTAACTCATAAAGTCACTTTTTGGTAATATACCCCTTTTTTTTCTGAGAGTGCGATATATCTCGTCAACTTACCCACCTGCCTTCGTCAACTTAGGAACTATTGTGTGTAAGATGACGAAAATTTCATTTTTTTTAAAGTTCACCAATTTTTGACAAGATGTTAATTTTTACATGCAATGCAATTTATCTACAAATATATAACTAGTCATGTATCCGCAAATCACCAAAATTATGGATACAACCTTAAGTTCGCCAACTTACCCGCCGTTCCCCTAATTGAATTACCAGCAATAAATTTATAGTAAGGAGATAATTTTAATTTTATAAATTTACAATAGTAAGATTAAAGAATTAAAATAAAACATGTTATTTTTATTTCGTAGGTAACAATAAATTATAATTGAGAGTATAATATTAATAAGACAAAAACCATTTCAAAGTTTTTTAATCAGTAATATTTGTGCGTTGACATTGCAATATGGTCAAATAAAAAATTCATTCAAAATCAATTATTAGATTTAAAAAAGATAGAGAATAAATAATAATGAGATCGTAATCTTCGAATCTTCATTCTTTCTGTATCAGTTATTTTGTTTTTGAAATATCCCTAATTATTGTAATTTTGCTTAAACCACGTACTAGTTTAAAAATTGCAGTTAAATTAATTTATTTAACTTTTCAGTTCAGTTTATTTCGTAAAATATTTTACAATAATAATTAAGAATTATTTAAATTGAAATGTTATTTTGAGATAAAGGAATCCATTTGGATTCACATAATAATTTTAATTCTTATTGTTTACATAAAAAATTATTTAATTATATAACTTACGCTTATAATGTTCCAAACATCTGAAGTATTTCCTGGATCTATAGGAGATAACTGAAAGGTGACATAACAATATAACGCTTTTTCTCCATGAAGCAGACAATTATCGAAATCGTCTAAATGAAATACATGTGGCATAGACCCATATTCTTTCTCTGCAAAATAAAACCAATTTTGCAATTCTCCTAGTTTATTTTAAAAAGCTTTTTACAAACCTGAAGAAATTGCCTGAACTCGTAGAATGCACGTTAATATAAAAACACTCACAATTTTATTAAACGACATAGTTAAATTAAAAATTATTTATAAATTACTATTATACTATTATTTTGTAGTTATCACCATTTGTAAATATAAACAATATAGTTGCGTAGCAAGGGTAAAATTTAAAACTAAGTTGATTTATCAACTGCTTAAAATTTAACCAATTTATAGAAAATTTTTTGAAGGTAAGCAAGTTACGACATTCATTTCCTACAATATATAATTTAATATGAAGAGGTATGAGGACAGGCAGATTGATAGAGATCTAGCAACCGCTTCGTTCGCTTCCACAGTCGATGAGCCACCTCCTACGTGGAGGTGTTATCAACTACGTGCCTGGAGTTAGTAACAAGATAAGGGCACGTTTGAAAAAGTTGGGGCTAAAAACCACTGACGCCGTGAACAGGGTCAGCATCGTAACCTTGTTATCCAATAACAAGGGGACAATTTTTCGACAATAACAACATTTTATTACCAAAATTAAAAAAATAAATAAAATTATTGGGCAAAAAAATATTTTTGTCGAAAATTTTCTCGACCTGTATTTTCGGAACAAAGCGGGTTTTCAAAAATAATCAAAGGACAAAATATTCTTAGAATGAACCAAGGAATAATCCCTTGAATTTTTGCCGCATGTTTAATTAACACCCTGGATATTTTTCAAAAAGCAGTGCATAATAAGCACCACCCAACGGGACCGACAGTGTTTAAAGTGGAATCCGAACCACTAGGACAGAAAGAAAATCGATCCGAGTAGGATTCAAACTTAGAAATTCTACTAACAAGCCCGGCACCCACCTTAGTATAGACCATAGAATAGTATAGACCAACTTCCTGTATGAAGGAACACATGGCGGATATAGCCCATGCTCGAACATCGACAGGTTTCTCTACAAATTGTCTGGAAGCGAGTCACTCCTTAGATTTCAATCGTATAGAATTACTTCATCATGGATGAAAAGGTCGTATGCTGATTCTATTGGAGGGATTGACTATATGTTATATATGTACATAGCATTGAGCAAATACATGCAAAGAAGAAATCTTGTTATTAAAGTTACAAGAAATTTTTTTAATAAAACTTAGGATATATTAATTTACAGTAACATTTATTTCTATTCAAGAAACTTGCGGAAAGAGCGGTAGGTATTTGAATTTTATAACAAACTTTAATCTATTAACATCTCACTGCTTTGGACACTTCGTGTTATTAAAAGAATTTCACTTTTAATATTCATATTTATATTCATGAATAATTTATTCAATGCACTAAAGATTATGAGACGGTCATTGCCTTGCAGCTAACGCAGTTGGATGCGAACGCGGGGTACCGGGTTCAAACCCGGGGAGAGTCAAACTTTCTTATGACCAAGTCTCCGTGCTTCGGAGGGCACGTTAAGCCGGCGGTCCCCCTGAGTTGACGAATTGCCACCGTTAACAAAAAACAGGGCTACAGGCACATCTGAATGCTAGCCTAGCAAGCTGATACCGGATGTAAAACATCTATAGTCCAAAATCAATCTGCGGACTACTCTCCAACCCGTCTGGCCAGCGTGGTGAGTTATGGCCAGATCCTCCATAATATGGAGAGGCTTATGTCCAGCAGTGGGCGGAAAAAGGCTGAAGAAGAAGAAGGACTAAAGATTAAATGAAAAGTCACACAAAACACTTAACATTTAGGTAACTATAAATATAAATAGGTCCAAATATCTATATTATGGATCATTTCACAATTAAAGTCAATTTTAAAGTCATGCGGATTTTTTTCAAATTTTGTGGATTTATTCTCTGTATAAATATAATGACTCACAGAAGATTTTGGCTCTTAATATTGAGTACTTTCATGGTAATGATTTTTTGAATTTTGACAAATTTTTTTTTTTAACTTTTTCGTTAATTTTTTTGAAGTAAAAAAATTTTTCATAAAAATACGAACAGTACAGTTTCTTTTGTACAAAATTCTCAGCTTTTCAACGAAGATATTAATTTTTTGTTATAAGCAACAAAATACCCTTAAAATTTCAATTAAAGTGAAAAAAGCAATTTTTTTTGACAGTGCGGCAAGATTTTTATTAAAATTTGATAGGTAGATACTATATTTTTCTGAAAGCTGAGAATTTTTTACACAAAATGTCATTTTCACGATGTGCTTACTTTTTGTTTAAATACAAATAAATAAATGTATGTTGAAGTTTTATTTCAAATTTGATATTATTTTCTGAAACTTGAGAATTCTTTACACAAAATATGTCATTTTGTCAAAAAACGCATTTGAGAATTTGAAGGTTGTTGAAATAGGAATGTATTAATCATATAAAATAACCAATTTTCTAATTTTTTCCAAAAACGATAAACTTGATCCCCCGTAGTTTCAGTTTTCTCATTTTTTTAAATATTCTCTGTTTGTACCTTGCGACAAAAAGGTTAGAAATGTTTTCTAAGTGTTTTTTAAATAAAATTTTCTTGTATGTTGTTCTTTACTTACAGTTAAAATCTAATATTTTAACGTCTATATAGTTAAGTTTTTGTTTAATTTATATTTTGATCTTATCAAACCTAAAGGTGATTTTTAATTATTAAAGCCATTTGCAGGAATCTTTACATTATTTTCAACCAAAATTTAAAAATCAAGAAATTCTCCTTATACCAATTTTGAACCGCAATATTATCTTTTTGGGACAATATTTTGCTTCAGCTATTGAAATTAATTTTATGGTAGATTGCACACTAGAGTAGCACCGTCAAGAATGCAAATTGATTAAATTAAAATTATTCTTGCATTTTGTTGCGGCTGCATTTTTATTGATCTGCAATCAATTTTCAAAATGTGCTCACCAGGTGAGCATATCTTTAAAGTAAAGCTGCGTTGACATGGGTAGTGAATCAGGATCGTGAATCACACATTCGCAGAACGCGCGCCGTGTAAACTTAAACTTAAAACCGTGTAAACTGTTTTTAAAGACGTTTGATCTCACCACGAACGCAGTTTCATCAGTTCGTGGCAAGAAATTACGATTCGTATTTCACGAATCAGCAGTTTACAAGATGCGTATTTTAAGAAAGCGTGACTCACGACTGTGATTCACTACCCATGTCGACCCAACTTTACAGTACCTATCACGGTCGTTAGCATAGCGATGAAGCGCAAAACTGCTAATACAGAGAACCCGGTTCGACTCCGGGCGAAGTAAGAATAATATTATGGCCGTCTCCCATCGGCAGACAATGGAAAACCACCGGGATGTAATCTGCCATGAAAAGCCTTTGTTAAAAGGCTCACCAAACCCTCGTTATTGTAAAAGGACCGAGAAATAAGACTTATCATGGACAGTATAACATATACAATGTAACCAGGGCCGTTCCTACCGGGTATGCAGTGCATGCCCCGCATGCAGGCGGCAAAAGTAAGGGGCGGCATTTTGGAGAGAGATAAGAATTTTTTTTTTTTAGATACAGAGAAAATCTTTGACCTTTTTTTTTGCTCATCAGACAATTTCCGGGTTGATTTTTCATAGCTCATCTAGCATAAAGGGCGGAAAAAATTTCTTGCATGCAGGCGCAACACCCCCTAGGAACGGCGCTGAATGTAACGAGAATCTCTTCTTCTATATTTTTTTCTATTTAAAAAATTATTAAAGGTGTACTGCTCGATCATTTGCCAGAAGGAAAATCATTGTTAAAAAATAGTATTTATTCTAAACTTATTTTAAATTTATTTATAATTTTTTACACTTTAGTTAAATTATTATCCTTATTGGCTACACCATTAGTCAGAACTATTTGACGCACTGCATCTTTTTTATCAATTGTGGCTCTGTTGCTTGCTAGTTGTGGTACCCAAGCTTTTTGTAAAGCTGAAATTGGTAATTCTATTAGAAGACAAAGTAAAACTGCAAATACAAGCGACATCGAGTAATCTCCAAACACGTCAAACAACTAAAAAAGAAAATTAAATCATCGTTTAATCCTTTTGTGTCGAAAGATAATTATGGTTAAAAATTTAACATAAAATGAAATTGTTAAACTACTTACGAGAGTGGTAATAGTAGTATAATAAGGTGATCTCATTATTCCTACTCTAACACGCATAAGGGATGTGTGCACTAAATATACACAATAAGTAAGTCTTCCTAAAAATTGAGCGGGTCTCCAAGTTAAAGCAGATCTTAAGAACCCTGTAAATTAAATGTTTAGTTTAACTTTCGTTTTGAAAGTTAGCTTTGACTTACAGCCTTCGTTTTGGGATGCTCCAAACAAACCCAAAGCTACACCAAATGCAAATATGACTTTTGCCGTGCCTGCATATAATGTACTTACAATAATATGCGGTTTCTCGTCATTTGCATAAATTGGAAGTCCTAAGTATATGATACTAAGTGGTAATCCAAAAGTTAAAATCCACCATAAAACCAATTGCTTCTACAAGTGATAGAATTCAAAGTTAATACAATAATAATAATACTAGAGTACAGGCCATAAGGATGACAGGGCGGAGCCAACTTCTTCCGCAGTAGATGTGAAGCGATAACCTGCCAGTACAGTCGTGCATTTAATTCAATTTCGACAGATATGCACAGTTATGCAATTCACATTTTTAATTCAATTAAACAACCTTCGTTTGCAAAATGGACGGGACCGGACACATTTTCGTTTCTGTACATTAGCCTCACCCGGTCATCTTTTTTTGAACTGTACTCTACTTAAAATATTATGTCAAAATATAGAAAGTTATTAGTAGAGCACGAATTCTACACTTTTTGCTTATTGATTTAAATTATAAGCAGAATTCCTGTGGCTCTTTACATTTAATTTATAAAAATTTGCGGTGATTTAACCTAATGCTAATTTTGCTTTTTCTCAATATTTGGCATAAAGCTCATGTACATGCTTATTTGATCTTTCTTAAGTGTATTTGTGCACTTTGAATAATTGTTTAAATCTTAAATTTCTAAGTGCGTGAGTCCAAGTCTTTTATTGAAATTATAATTTTTTGGTTCTCATACTTTAAAAGAATTTTTTGATTTTGCAAAGAAAAGAACGAAAAATCTAGTTTTGAGTCAAAACATCTGACCCCCCCCCCTTTTATTTGAAATTATATTATAAAAATTTTAGATTTTTCAAAAGTTACCGTGGAAAGCGCGAAATAAGATTTTGCGCTAGTCTCCTTTTTTGAAAATGCAATTTGATTTATTCTTCTCAATTGTTCTCAATTTTTGTTAAAGATTAACAGTATCTACTATTTGATTGTTTTAGATTTTTTTTATGTACCTACTAAAGAATATTATTTTTTTTATAAAAGAAAAATAATAATGTCTTAGTAGCTTTTTTGACAGTTTATTTCAAGCTTTTATTGTGCTCTTTTTCAATTAGTAGTGAATATTATAAGCGCTTATTTTCTAACCATAAGTATTTTTTAACCCGCGCTCTAGTTATTAGTCTTTTATTGTTACCTTCTCGGTAAATACTACTTTATCGCGACATTTATAAAAAAGGTAACCAAATATCATTCCAATTACGTAACCACCAAAATTGCCATATGGAGATGCATACAAAACATGCCATTCTATTTGTTCCAAGTTAGTTGTGTGGAGAAACCTAAAACAAAAGTGTTACTAATAATAATAAATAAAGAACGTTTTAAAGTAGGACTTAATTGGAACTTACTCTGCATATTGGCGAACCACAATGTCATAATTACCAATATATGTTATTAATGCTGGTACAATCATACTTATTGCCAAACAAGTTCCCAAGATAAATTTTATATACTTTCTGAATTTTAACATGAATGTTAAAACAAACAGCGATACAAGAAATAGTTGAGAATCAGTTGCCAGATACCAAGATTGTTGAATACACTAGAAAGTATATATAATTAATTCATTCTAAAGAAAACTAAAAATCTAAATATTTCAGATAATTTTAAATAATTACATAATGTAGCTAGTTCTTACCATGTGCTGTGGATCGTAGAAATTGTTAATATATAACAAGTTAGCCCACCAATTGTTTCTACAATTGTTGGATTCAAATTCAATAGGTTTATACCATGCTGGGCCGCTATTTAGATGGTACAGCCACGTAGCATTAAATACTATCATTACCAGATATGCTGGTGTTAATCTAAAAATAAAGTTTGTATATTAAATGTCCGTTTTTGTTAACTTTTTGTCACAGAAAATAATTTCTTGATATACTGGTCAAAAAGGAAAAGACGGCAAGAAAGAAAATTGACAGGAGATATAGTGACATGGAGACAAGAAGTGGTCGTAGAATCGAACAGATGGATGGAGACGTCATTCGGAGAGCTAAACGGCCTCCTTTCCTAAGCCCCATCAATGCTTTAACTTCCAGCTAAAGAATAATTATTAAATAAGGTCGGAAATGCCATCAACAGGGTTAATTTTTCCTCTCACTCCTCAAGGAGAGGTATCCTTCTCAATATTTGGTAAAGAATTTTAAACCCCAACTCTACACACATCGTCATTCACTTCTTTTTCCTGCCTCGATTGATTTTAACTATCTCGGATAGCATGTAAGTATATTTGTTCGCAGTACAGCTGTGATTGGTTGGGATAAAAATCATTACAAATATAAAAAATTGGATGAATGAGGCCGATAATCGAATAACCACATCTAACACGCATTAAATAATAGATGATGGCTATAGCCGGCCATAGCCTGCCGGTGTCTGATAGCTTTTAAATAATTTCCTGGTTATTCCTTACCTAATGTATCTATTAACAAACGCCAGTAGAATATAACTAAATTTTATTTCTTTCTTTTCTTCAAACATTAAAAAGAAATGATAACACAGAAGCCAACCAGTTATTACATAGAATGTTTGTATTGCGTAGGCTCCATTTGCTATTATAATAGTTTCAAAATTTTTCGTTACCTGTACAAAAATTTATTCATTAAAGATTAAAAATATTCTCTAAAAACAAACACCTACCTGCTCAACGAAAGTAGTATTCAAAACAGGACTTCCAAAAGCTACAAGAGATGTGTGTGCTATTATAACCATTAATATGTTATAAAATCGTACTGAATTAAGTACCCTTAACCCTTGGTCCACATGGGTATTTTCAGATGTAAGTCTTTCCCAATTTTTTACAACAGAGAAACATGATATTATTTTTCCAACTAGTAAAATATGAGCAAAGATTTATTATTAAATTTAGAAAACACAATTAAAATTTTTAGTCTTACATTTTGTTGATGTTATTCTCTTGTATTCTTCTTTCGATTTATAACGAGGTAAACCTTCATAAAACGTACCCAATACCACCAAACCAAAAAGTAGGAAAAAAAATATTCTAAAAAAATATATAACAAAGATAGAAAAATCTTAATAATTTTGTTGTTAAAAATATTTACCCTGCCCCATAGTCGTACACATCTAAAGGTCTCTTATGAATTGTTTGGCACCTTAATGTATCAGTTATTGAGGTTTTTAATCTTATATCAACAAATTTTCTATTTAGACATTCCAAAAGATCTGTTTTCAAAAGATCATTATTATTTTGGTAAGCTGTTATATTTTCTTCAAGTTCAGGACAAGCTTTATTAATACAATAACCATGCCTGAGCTTATCGTGCCTAAAATTATTTGGATGACTTATTACTTCCTGAAACAAATAACATTGATATTAGTGCTACATAGTATTATATTACTTTACTTAATTTGAAATTTAGTTTATTAATACAAAAAATAAAAGCACGGAGACTTGGTCAAACTTTCTTATGACCAAGTCTCCGTGCTTCGGAGGGCAAGTTAAGCCGGCGGTCCCCCTAAGTTGACGAATTGCCACCGTTAACAAAAACAGTGCTATAGGCACATCTTAAGGTTAGCCTAGCAAGCTGCTACTGGATGTAAAACAACTATAGTCCAAATATCGATATGCGGACTACTCATAAACCCGTCTGGCCAGCGTGGTGAGTTATGGCCAAAACCTCCATTACTGGAGAGGCCTATGGTCCAGGAGTGGACTAGGGTAGGCTGAAGAAGAATACAAATAAGAAGACACTTTTTCCATAATCACTCAGAACTATGTGTTAGTCGTAATAGTAAACAGGTTTGGGATAAACTAAAACAACTCAAAGTGACTAACTAATACGACTGGGTCAGAATTGCCAAGAATTGCTAAATTCAAGTATAATAAATGACCACTTCATCAACTCTATTCCTATAAATAATCGATCCGGAACTAATTTACTTGAAGGACTGAAATCTTGAAGACAACTTCTCAAATGATACAGTCTTTAGGTTTATTCCTATAGAAGAAGAAGAAGTGGCTAGCATAATTATAAAAGAAAATCCATATACTTAGGGGGCTATGATAAAATCTGGGGAAGAATATTACAATTCATAATACCATGGATAATTCAATCCCTTGCTTTCACATATAAAATCAACTATTCTTTAGACGTAGGAGTAGCACTATCATTATGGAAAATTAGCGTAGCAAGATCCATTCCTAAGAATAAAGAAGTTAACCCTTTAGTGGGCCGCGGGAAGACGTATTCCCAGTACCGAAATTGTAAGAAATAGGTCCATAGGAATAAATTTTGTCACCTAATATGTGTCAGAACTTTACTACAAGACATATACGAAGTAAATTTTTTAATTTACCAGTAAATATTCTTAAAACTTAAGAGACGGTCATTGCCTTGCAGATAACGCAGTTGGATGCGAACGCGGGGTACTGGGTTCAAACCCGGGGAGAGTCAAACTTTCTTATGACCAAGTCTCCGTGCTTCGGAGGGCACGTTAAGCCGGCGGTCCCCCTGAGTTGACGAATTGCCACCGTTAACAAAAAACAGGGCCACAGGCACATCTGAATGCTAGCCTAGTAAGCTGCTACACCGGATGTAAAACAACTATAGTCCAAAATCGATCTGCGGACTACTCACCAACCCGTCTGGCCAGCGTGGTGAGTTATGGCCAGATCCTCCATAATATGGAGAGGCTTATGTCCAGCAGTGGGCGGAAAAAGGCTGATGAAGATTCTTAAAACTTAGAAAGTTATTCAATTATGAAATCAAAACTTTGATTATTTGTGATTTTATTGAAATTTGCGAGCGAATTTAAGTTTTTAGCGAAAATTCTTGCGCTATTGTTACTTTATAAGGTTTTTTTTATCATTTTTATTGTCAACCCATGCTTTAAAAAGTTTCATTTTCAAAAGTAAAATTTTTACGAAATTTATCTGTACTTTAGGTATAAAGTAATCATAAATTTTAATAAAATACAAATTATTACAAAAAGCTTTGATTTAATATTTTTAATATTGAGAACATCCAATAGCAATAACCATTGCTAAAAGTAATTTAAAAAAGTAAAAAGTAAGTGTTTTAGCAAAAAATCGTTTTTATGCAAGTGCTCTAGAATGGTCCCGTGGGAAGACGGTTTCCCACTTCTATATTTACAACTTGCGGTGCAAAAATTGATTAGATAACCATTAATAACTACTCAGGGGGTCTAATTGAAACACAACTTTCCACCCTCCGATATCCAGCCCCTAATGGGAGAGCTGACCAAAAACCAGAGAACAGTCGGATGGAAACAATCCAAAAAATTCTGGTTATTAAGTGTTTTTCCCTTTTCAGATAGGCTAAGCTTTCTTTTTTTACAAAGTTGGGAGAGCTGGAGTCGAGGGACCTGTAAAAAATCCTGGTATCAAATCAAAACCGCTTAAACTAAATATTACCCATCTTGTAACAAGTGTAGTTACGAGGTCATGAACTTTTGACTAGAAATTTACTACGGGTAAATGCGGTCCGCCTCGATGCTCGAGCTTGACTGACAAGATCGCAACGAAAAATGCCGTCCCTGCACTGCAAAGCCACGCGCCAATAACCTATTGGTTGGGGTAGGTCAGGTGAGCAAGATAAAAATGCGTATAAAGCGGCCTTGAAAAATAATGTCTTTCAAAATAATTGGTGCATTATAAAAAATACATGCAAATGGTGAAAAATAAGAAGGAGGAAAAGCAAACCAATTAATGTTAATAATTATTAACAAATTTTCGTTACATAATATTATAGTATATTTTCAAAAAAATTTTTTTAAAAAAGTAGCCAGAATAATTCGCCCGCGAAAGGGTTAAAATATGCCTAGAACTGATTTTAATATCCATACCATCGATATTGATAAAGGTTTCAGAAACAGTTTTACTAAAACAGATTACCGCATTTGTAGAGAGTAATAATATTTTACCTCCAGCACAATCGGGTTTTAGGAAAAATTATAGCACCACCACTCTATTGACGTCAATAATTAACGCGATAATATCAAAGCATTAGACAACCGTTAACTAACTCTGATGCTATTGGTGGACTTGTCAAAGGCTTTCGAGAATTTAAACATTGAAATTTTGCTAAAGAAACTGAATTACTACGGCATCCGAGACAAAGAACTCCAATGGTTTCGCAGTTTCCTGATGAATCGCTTACAGTGTACAAAAGTGGAAACATATTTTCGTATCTGAAATATATTGCATCAGGGGTCCCGCAAGGATCTATTCTTGCACTGCTTCTGTTTGCAATATACACAGCAGACATTATCAAAGTGCTAAAAATATTTACCATTTACATGTATACAGACGATATACAAATTCTCTGCCATTACTTGACAAGTGAAGCAAACAGGGCTAGAATAACAATTCAAAGGGATGTGGAAGAAATAATCAAATGGACAACAAAACATCTCTTCACATATAAAGATTTTCTCCCACAAGATGTGAAATTACTGCTGATTGAAAGACAAGCTATTCACGGTCTTAACCTATGAAATGTCAGGAAAACTTACAATATTGACCAACACGAAACTGTAAAATAAGAACAATCTTTCTCGTATCTAGCAGCTTACCTCCTGAACAACCTACCAAAGGATTATTGGAAGCTTTCACCGACTGTGCTGAAAAGGAAATGCAAAGAAGATATTTTGAATACAACTATGGCTCGAACATCGATACGTCAATATTTTAATGGATTGAGAGTTAAAATTAAATTTGGATCATGTGATTTTGCTTTTTTTTGACCTTTTATAATATCAAATTTTACTTTGTACGTAAATTAAAATTTTACTTCGTATCATCTTACGAATGTTAAATTTTAAAGGTACATAAAAACTTCAACTATTTTAATCGATTTTAATCACATATCAAATGGAATTCTAATCACTTTATAAAACTTCATTTTCCAACATTTGATTGAAATAAACAAAATAAATGTCGATTGACTGTTTTGATAGGAATGTGTTAATCAAATTAAAAGTATTTCTACAAATTGTTTGTCATTTATAAAAACAAGTAATTATTTTAATCAGCTGATTATGTAAATTTTTTATACCTGATTATTTTTACTATTCTTCACTATTGTTCTAAAGTAATATTGTTAGGGGATCAGGAAATTACAACTAATATTTAATATGAAACATGATTTTATTATAAATAAAATAAAATAAATAAATGAAAATAAAAAATTTTAAAAAAAGCGCAATCAAACCCATTCCAGTCACGGACCGCTTACTGGCAGCAAAAATTCCTGCGGGCCGTACGAATGACCATTTATTTAACCTCCTGTTCATTATTGTTAACATTTAACATTTGTACTAACTTATGGCAGGTTAACCCAAATAATCTGAATCACCGAAGTTCATTAAGCCTCAAAAATATACGCGGAATTCATTAAGGGGAAGTTCTCATCAAGCGACCAAAAAATAAGGTGATTTTCTTGAATTTCTTTTTTCATGGAAATATTTATACGACTTTGGCCGTCTTAATGAAAGGTGACTTATCGGTCTCCACTATAGCACTTATAAAAATTATTCAAAATCAAAAATTTTGTATAAAATATATAATATTTTTTGTTGGAGGTTGTACCAATAATATCAATAAAAAGTCGAAAATTAAAAAAATGTTGGACATACAATTTTTTGGTACCGTTTTTCCATGTGCTTTTCGCTCTTTAAATGGCTATAAAAAGAAAACAAAACAGGAAATATTATCTGCATTTAGGTTTATCCTCCAATAAATTAAATGAACTTCAAAACAAAAAAAAGAAAATTGTGAATATATGAGTAGTTTTTGAGTTATCGTGGAGACAGAAACGTCATTTTTCAGAAAACGCATTTAAAGATTTTCCATGACGTTATTATTGTTAAAAAAATTATTTTTTGTACTTTGAGAATCAATAAATAAGTGTCATAAACCTTAAGTTGTTTATTTACTTCTTTCAATGAAAAAGAAATTCAAGAAAATCACTTTATTTTTTTAGTTGCTTGATGAGAACCTCCCCTTAAACGAGAATGACAAGCTCTATAATACCTCTGAAGGCATACAAATAGAAACCCCAAGGACACAGAGGCGTTGGAAGACCGAAGAAGAGATGAGCCGGAACAGGTCACAGACCTAACCCATGAATGGAAGTGATGATGCTGATGATGATAAAAAAAAACAAATAATAGGTACATTAAATATTAATGAAATACAATTTTAATTTACATCTTCGTTACCAATCACTAATTAATCAATGTAGTAGATATTAATATTTATTAAATTACATAAATTAAATCTTAATGAGAGATGATAGTAATATTGTACTCCTATTAGTTTATTTTGGTAATTAACTTTACAATTTATTAACGTAAACAAAATATTAGATACATTCTTGTGGTAATAAGTTATAAATTGGCATTACAATATCATTTTTTTACAGTATTTATAAAGTTGAGTTCTTCTTAATTCATTAAAAATTATTATTTATGAATTTATAAGTGTTAATTTAATTTTTATGACGCAGATGGGCATGATTACCTGCCTTTTTTTAAATTAGCCGAAGCCGATAGAAAGAAACCTAATATTTTTTTATATGATTTTATTTTTCAATGTAATCTCCTTGAACATCAAAACATTTTTTATTACTTCTATGAATTAATATTATTTGCAAACCTTCAAAAAGTAATTTTAATTTTTTTAAAAATTATCTTATGGTTATTATTTTGTAATTATTATTGAGATTTATTATTTCTTGTAGAAATTTTAACCAGTTTTATAAGCGAAGTGTTAAATAAAGTATAATAGCCATTAGCCATAACTCGTTAATATTCAAATAAAATACTTATTAGTTAAAATAATATTTCCGCCTAACTTCGCATCTCATAACAACTATAGTTATTAAGAGATTATTACCTTGAGAATGGATCTATAAGTATCAATAAAGAAGTAATTTCCTTATAAAAAGAAGATTAAAGCAACTGAGTTGAACATAACAGAAGTGGATAACGAATAATGAAATCCGAAAGCGATTTAATGACTTAATAACTTAGCGATACAAGGAAAACGCGAAACCTGTCAACTCGGCCACGGTCATCTCGGCGACCGGTCAACTCAGCGATGGTTTGCCCAACGCCAGAAGAAGTAAGTTTAGGTTACTTAATCGATATTACGATGCAAAAGATAAACTTTTTTATTTTCTCTTCTCAAAAAAGATCCTGTTTTAATAGTCTAAAATTAACGTTCCGGCGCTATTAATTGATAAGGGCGATGATTAAAAGCATGTGTTTGCCCAACGGCTGAAGAAAAAGGCTAGGTAAGAATTTTTAAATTTTAATTTAAAATTGCCATCTTAAAAAATAATACAAGAAATAAATAAAAAACAATTTAAAATGAACAAAACGTAAACTAAAAAATTAAAAATACTGCGGTAGCTCTTGTTCCGTTATTTCGATGACGACCTATTATATATTATAGCATTTCATCAATAATGTCTTCATGGGGAACAAATGCCAGTGGCGTAATCATTCTTGCATGTAATGCAAAATCAATGTCGGTATTATATCTTTCTAGAAGGTGGTGTGATGCTATGGGTTTCCGAAGATTTTTCAACAAATGAAACAAGCAACCATTAACGTTGTCCGTACTTTTGCACTTGTACACTTTTTTTCTTAAAAAAATGGTCACCATCATACTTATAGTATTCTTTCTATGATATCATCATTGTCCAATCCTTTTTGGTCAATAACGTCATTGACCGATCAAAGACGTAAATATAATATTACAATCTGATGAAAATATTTACATCATTGCCCACGGTGAACCGTAAATTAATCTTGGTCAATTCATAACGCGACAATTCATCGCGTGCGACGGTAAACCATTTTAAATGTAGACAAAGAAATATATTTACAAAAATTATAATTGAGTGCCTACATTGTAGTATTGTCAAACATTTTGAAGAAAAATTTATTCAGGATGTTTTACTATCCTCCCATTGATTCGCGACGGTTGAGGCTCAAACGAAATAAATGAAAGCTCATTTAGGCTCTAACGGTTGACGTTGACACCAATTACACCCAAAAATTCGAATTGGGGGGGGAGGCAGCGACTTGCACCTGGTTTCAATACCAATTTGTGGAAAAACAAATTTAATATTTGGGCGCTAGATAAAAGAATTCGGGAGCTAGCTTTTTGAGAAAAAATATTAAGTTGGGGAGAGCAAATTAACGGACCCCATAATTTTCAGTTACAAATATAAAATTAAAAGATTGTTTTCTTCTTTATTATCAATAAACATAAATAAACTTGGCAAAAGGTATAAAACGAACCCACCAAGACGCATGGCCAGCGGTTTTACGGCTAATACTCAAAATTGATCAAGAGAAAGAAAAGTGAAAGAAGGTTGTGTTACAGTAAAAATTTTAGTTTACATAATTAATCAAATTTATTTCAATTTTATTCAAAATTATTCAAAAATAATGGCAATGTATTAAAAAGCAATATAAATTTCCTTCCAATGTAAATGAATGAAACGATGCAAGTGCAGCTGACCCAAAATAAAATCATTGCCATAATATAATAATGTAGGTATGGGATACAAGGATTACCAGATTCTAAGGTCAATGTAAGATATTTATAACAAATCTATAATATTATTTAAAATCATAAATTTTCATATTCGTAAAATTAATTTAGAAATTAGAATATAGGTAATTTAATTACCGGCAATAAATTTATAGTAGCAGATATAATTTTAATTTTCTAAATTTACAATAGTAAGTTTAAAGAATTAAAATAAAACATGTTTTTTTTATTTCGTAGGTAACAATAAATTATAATTGAGAGTATAATTCAATCAATCAAAGGCTTTTCCCTTCCTGTCGGAATATTAATAAGACAAAAACCATTTCAAAGTTTTAACGTTTTTTTTTAATCATTAATATTTGTGCGTTGGTTGACCTTTCAATATGGTCAATAAGAAATTCATTCAAAATCAATTATTAAATTTAAAAAAGATAGAGAATAAATAATGAGGTCGAAACAACGTTTAAGTTTTTGGTTTTTGAAAATTTTCTATTAATTTCAACCCCCACCTTCAGATTTTAGTACTTCATATTTTCGTTTTTTCTGTATCAGTTATTTGATTTTTGGAATATCCTTAATTATTGTAATTTTAGGATATACAATCTTGGTGTTTTTGTGGACAAATAAAACAAATAATATTAATTCGTCGACAGTTTCGGTCTATTTGCTAGAACCATTTTCAAAGACTACAAACACAGAAAGTAAATAAACTATGATATTATGGTAATGAAGAAACTGTCGACGAATTAATATTTGAATCGCTAAGTGCAGAAAGGAAAGTGCTACAAAATCAACATTTCGAAATACTCAATTTAAAGCGTCTGCTGTGTGTAAAATTGATATCCAAATTGTATTTTCTTTTTCACAATCCTTTAGAAATATATTTTCCTCATATGAAACGACAAAAAAGATACAATTTTGAGATCAATTTTACACACAGCAGACGCTTTAAACCTAGTATTTCGAAATGTTGATTTTGTAGCACTTTCCTTTCTGCACTTAGCGATTCATTTGTTTTATTTGTCCATAAAAGAAACAAGATCTTTTATCATAACTATAATATTAATTTGGACGATAACATTTTTTACTAATTATTGTAATTTTGCTTAAGCCTTATTTAACTTTTCAGTTCAGTTTATTTCATAAAATATTTTACGATAATTATGAATTACCTATAAATTATTTAAATTGAAATGTTATTTTGAGATAAAGGGATCCATTTGGATTCGCAGAATAATTTTATTTCTTATTGTTTGCATAAACAATTATTGAATGCTTTATAACCAAAATAAAATATAACTTACACTTATAATGTTCCAAACATCTGAAGTATTTCCTGGATCTATAGGAGACAACTGAAAGGTGACATAACAATATAACGCTTTTTCTCCATGAAGCAGACAATTATCGAAATCGTCTAAATGAAATAGCTGTGGCATAGACCCATATTCTTTCTCTGCAAAATAAAACCAATTTTGAAATTCTTCTAATTTATTTTAAAAAGCTTTTTACAAACCTGAAGAAATTGCCTGAACTCCTAGAATACACGTTAATATTAAAACACTCACAATTTTATTAAACGACATAGTTAAATTAAAAATTATTTATAAATTACTATATTATTTTGTAGTTATCAAAATTTATTTGTAAATATAAAAAAATTTATATGCAAACTATTTTATGGCGAAAATACATAGTTGCGCAGCAATGGTAAAATTTAAAACTAAGATGATTTGTGAACTGCTTAGAATTTAACCAACTTATAGAATTTTTTTTGAAGGTAAGCTAGTTACGACATTCAGTGAAAATAATATATTAGGTACTATAAGCAATAATATTTTAATAGGGAATTCAAAAGAAGAAATCCGTTAAAAAAAATTAGTTTTTATGAAACTTGGGATATTTACAATAAAATTTATTTCTATTCAAGAAACTTGCGGATAGAGTGGTAGTTAATTTAGTTTGCTAACAAATTTTAATCTATCAACATCCCACTTCTTTGACACTTCGTGTTATTAAAAGAATTTCACTTTGAATATGAACTTAGATTTAAATAATTTTTAATTTTAAATTACCAAAATGTACTTTTGTGGAAAAGTTCAAGAAAAAGTATGTTTAAAAATTTAATAAACATATTTAACGAGAAGGGTGTGTTTGTGTGTGTGTGTTTATGTACGAAAAAAATCGGTAGCATGTTAAAAAATTTAATAAAAAGGTGGATCCGAACATCACAGGCTATGTTCGGGGACAGCTATGTTCCAAGCTTCTCCTGATAATTGTATCAACGGATAAGTATGATGAATTATTCTTATGTAAGTGAATCGAGTTCTACATAATGTATAGATACCTTTTTTTATTAAATTTTTGAACATGCTACGGATTTTATAACCCTTAATCCAATTAGGGTGTACTTTTCATACACTCACACACACTTTTCGTTACATATTTTAATTTTTTTGAACATTTCAAAAACTTCTCATCTTCATCGATTTCCTTCTTTAACAACCTTAATTGTAATAACTTCAATCGAATATTACTTAAAAGGGGTGGCAGTGATAACATATTATTTTATATTAATATTTATTATTATATTAAATTCAATATTTGGTAAAGATCTTTTCAACAATACCACTTTCGACCTATGGTCAACCCTCGAAAATCCCACTCGCAAGCTCGCAATTTGCGAGTGAAAATTAGGTCTTTGCGAGTGGGTAAAATCCACTCGCAAGTCGTTTTCTTCCATGTCAAAAGGTTTTTTGGGTACCCCCATTTTTATTTAATTTTTCTAGCGAGTGGATATTTTTATATGCGAGTCGATTTCGACTAGAAATTTCGAGGGTTGCCTATGGTGCTATTTAAAATTCTGGAGTTCTAGATATTCTGGAGCAAACTACCCGGTATATGCAGACCTTTCTGGAAAATTATAATATTACCATTCGATTACCAATTACGATTGTAACGAGGCTGTATATTCATTCTTAATTTTAAGTGTTCATATTAGTGTAAATAAATATCTAAAATACATTCGAAGTTATTAATTATTATAAGTAGAATAAACACCCTTCTACACATATTTAAATATTTAACTAAAAATAGATTATTTTAAACGATCTTTTATTTGAAGTAATTAACCATTATTAAAAATAAAGCAACACCGTAACTGACAAATTCAGCAATTTGAGTTATTTACACTATAATGCAGTACACACTATTAAATTTAGTGATCAAAGTGAACAATCAAAAATTTAGTGATCCGCGAAATTTAAATTACGAATTTAGTGGTTTTGAACTTGTCAGTTACAGTGTTATATGCTTCTGACGTACAGAATTACACCTTCTACCATTCTACCATAATTCTACCATAATTAATATGGATTATGGTGCAAACCTAATGTTTCCCTCTTGTGAAAAGTATCAAACATTTTTGAATTTTATAACTTTATGAAATTAATTATTTAAAATGATGGACCCCACATGTTACATTTTATATCATTGAAAAAAGGATAAAACAACTCTATTCAAAAATGTCATACTCATCTATGGTTTCTATTTAAAAATACATAACTTTATATATCTCAAAACCTAATTTAGATATTTAAAATCTATTTATCCCATTTTGTTGCCCTTAAAAAGTGTCTGAAGAAAGTGTTAACACTTTTTCGGCAACTTCACAAACAACTGAGATATCGACATTTATCGAAAAGTCCAATAATCAAACTTTTGGCTATACTTACTTCGAATACAAAAAAGATAGCGAATTCCGGTTTTCGCCATTGAGTTTTTCTCAAAAAAAAGAGATCGAGGATGCGCCATCCATTTTTCGATATATCCTATAGTTACAGATTTATAAATTGAGCATCGAAATTGAGCCACCCTGTAAATTGTAAATTTTTGTAAATTATTTGTTATTACGATAGTTTTCTCAATGATTATAATATTCGTTTGAACAATTTTTGTCATATATTAGCTCTATTCGCGGTAACAATCCTGGATACGTTTTATCCTACTGCGTCTGCGGATTTATACTTTTTTATCATCTAATTTGAGACGCAGTAGGATAAAACGTATCCAGGATTGTTACCGCGAATAGAACTATTGTTAGGTGAGTGCGAGACCACAAATTTTTTACCGTTATTGTATAACATATTTTCTTTACTTTTAGTTCCGAGGATGGTTAGTAGTAAATATAACCGAAACGTCGACTGACAATTTTATTGTTTAATTGCGATTCCAATATCCCGCGATTTTTGTTATATAATTATCAAAAATATATAATCTGTTATCCCCGAATCGGTTAGGTGTTCTTTCAGCACAGATCATCCAATAATTTTTTATTCCAGCTTCTTTCGCTCCTACTTTAGTCTATTCATTTCCATTTGTTATCTCCTATCTCGCACACACCTTCACTAAATTTTATCTGCTTTCTTTTCTTTGTTAACACTTTCCACTCTTCAATTTTATTTACATTTCCAATTTGGACCTCTCATCCAAATATATATTCCAATCGGCCGACTCTGCCTAACACATTGTTGTTTATTGATTATTATTAAAGTCTCGTTCCTTCCCTTCAGTGATCGACTGCGACCTTTTCTTTGGAAGTATCCCGCTCATTCAACTTTCCACTTGGAAAGATTATCGCTAACTCCTTATTCTTACATGAATAATTTGCAACCAACTTTTCACACCTTATCCTTGGAGGGATGATTTGGAACTGCTTTTGCACCACCTTCACCTTGAAAGAACCTTCACCTTACAAATTATTAAAAGGAGCACTGCTCGATCATTTGCCAGAAGGAAAATCATTGTTAAAAAATAGTATTTATTCTAAACATATGTTAAATTTATTTATAATTTTTTACACTTTAGTTAAATTGTCCATATTGGCTACACCATTAGTCAGAACTATTTGACGCACTGCATCTTTTTTATCAATTGTGGCTCTTTTGCTTGCTAGTTGTGGTACCCAAGCTTTTTGTAAAGCTGAAATTGGTAATTCTATTAGAAGACAAAGTAAAAGTGCAAATACAAGCGACATCGAGTAATCTCCAAAAACGTCGAAAAACTGAAAAAACAAATATTAAATCCTTTTGTGTAGAAAAATAATTTTGCTTAAAAATTTAACACAAAATGAAATTGGTAAACTACTTACGAAAGTGGTAACAGTAATATAAGCAGGTGATCTCATAATTCCTACTCTAACACGAATAAGCGATGTGTGCACTAAATATACACAATAAGTAAGTCTTCCTAAAAATTGAGCGGGTCTCCAAGTTAAAGCAGATCTTAAGAACCCTGTAAATTAAATGTTTAGTTGAACTTTCGTTTTGAAAGTTAGCTATGACTTACAGCCTTCGTTTTGGGATATTCCAAACATACCCAAAGCTATACCAAATGCAAATATAACTTTTGCTGTGCCTGCATATAATGCGCATAAAATAATATGGGGTTTCTCGTCATGTGCGTAAATTGGAAGTCCTAAGTATATGATACTAAGTGGTAATCCAAAAGTTAAAATCCACCATAACACCAATTGCTTCTACAAGTGATAGAATTCAAAATTAGTGATATGCTAGTATAATACTAGAGTACATGCAAAAAAAGATAACAGGGCGGAGACAATTTCTTGCGCAGTTGATGTGGAGGGAAAACCTGCCAGTGCCGTTGTGTATTTAATTCACTTTTGACAGATATAAACAATTATATAATTCACATTTTTAATTCAACGCAAAAACCCTTCCTTGCAAAAACGGACGCGGGGGGGGGGTATTTTCGTTTCTGTACGTTAGCTCCGCCCGGTCAACCTTTTTTGGACTGTAGTACTCTAATTATAATATTATGTCTAAATATAGAAAGTTAATATATACTAGAGCGCGAATTCTAAGCATTTTGCTTATTGCTTTAAATTATAAGCAACAGATATTCCTTTTGGATCTTTCATTTGTAAAAATTTGCGGTGAATTAACCTCATCATTTAACCTAATGTTGATAATGCTAATTTTGCTTATTTCCAATTTTTTTTCTTCTCTTTTTCTTGGTTCTCATAATACTTTAAAAATATTTCTTGATTTTACAAAAAAAAAAGACCGAAAAAACTAGAAATTGTAATTTTTTGTATTCTTCTCAATGTTTTCTTAATATTATTAAAAATCTCATTTGATTTTGCAAAAGTAACCGCCGAAAACGCGATATAAAATTTTGCGCTAGTCCTCTTTTGTTGAAAATGCAATTATTTTTTTTCTCAATAATAGGGTAAACTGGGGGAATATCGGCCTGCGCGGTAATCCCGGCCATCAAGTTTCTCCCATTCTAGTAAAAATTATGGAGGGGTTTACGTCTCTCCACACTCATCTCATCAAACCTAACGGTTAGTGCCATTTGGGCAGTGTTAATCTACGTTTTGTACTTTTTATAGAGAATTTTCTGAAAAAGTGCGTACTGATATAAGAAAAGTGTATGTTCAAGGCTGCATATTTCAATAACGGTAAGTTGTAAAAATTATTTGTATGTATAAAAAATGAACTATATTATGTCTTCTTTCACTTATTAGTTTATTCAAAACCCATGTAAATTTAGGCATTTTTAAAGTGTATGTTGAGTTTTAATCGATTGCTTTAGGGGTAATTCCAGTCACCGTTGTATGGGTAATACTATCGGTATGACGGTATGGCCGGCATTACCCCATATAATTTTGTTTCCCATTGTTTCAAATTCTCGTTTGTTTTAAGATGCCGCGGTCCTAGAAACGAAAAACTACGATAGCTTCTTGGTCTGCTGAGACTTCAGGCAGCTCTTGCAGCAATTGCGGCCCCCGGCCGATATTACCCAATGCCTCGGGGTAATATCGGCCAATCATATGTTTCTTTAATCATTTTGTATTTTTCTTTTACTATTTCGTTCTGTTCTAATAAATATTTTTGTTCCCTAAAATCTTATCTTTCATTTAAACCTATCAATTCCTCTTTAAAGCATAAAATCTCCGAGATATTCAAGATTTTCCTTAAAGGGCCTCCATTCCCCCAGTTTACCTTAATTCTTCTCAATTTTTGCTGAAGATTAACATTGGTATTCATAAAAAAACTTAAAAGAGTCTTATAAGCCTCTTTTAGTTAAAACTCTCACTAAAGTTAAGACACGTTTTAAATATTCTTTATTCATAAACGCTCTATAAGTGTATTGTAACTAGACGAAATTAGATACTTTGAACTATCTTATAGCGAGTTTAGCGCGTTTACTGTAATTATTTGGTAGCATGAACTTAGAAGGTTGGTAGCAAATATAAATATATTTTGATTTATTATTATAGTGTTTTGATTGTTACCTTCTCGGTAAATACTACTTTATCGCGACATTTGTAAAAAATGTAACCAAATATCATTCCAATTACGTAACCACCAAAATTGGCATATGGGGATGCATACATAACATGCCATTCTATTCGATCCAAGAAAGTTGTGTGGAGATACCTAAAACAAAAGTGTTACTTATATAAAGAATGTTAAAGTAGGACCTAGTTGGAACTTACTCTGCATATTGGCGAACCACAATGTCATAATTACCAATATATGTTATTAATGCTGGTACAATCATACTTATTGCCAAACAAGTTCCCAAGATAAATTTTATATACTTTCTGAATTTTAACATCAATGTTAAAACAAACATCGAAACAAGAAATAGTTGAGAATCAGTTGCTATATACCAAGATTGTTGAATACACTAGAAAGTATAGTTAATTCATTCTAAAGAAAGTTATAATTCTAAATATTTCAGAAAATTTTAAATAATTACATATAATGTAGTTAGTCCTTACCATATGCTGTGGATCGTAGAAATTGTTAATATATAACAAGTTAGCCCACCAATTGTTTCTACAATTGTCGGATTCGAATTCAACAAGTTTATGCCATGCTGGGCCGCTATTTAAATGGTACAGCCACGTAGCATTGAATACAATCATTACCAGATAAGCTGGTGTTAATCTAAAAATAAAGTTTATTTATTCAATATCCGTTTTGTTAACTTTTTATCAAAGAAAATAATTCCTAATCTTGATATACTGGTCAATACGGAAGAGACGGCAAGAAAGAAAAATGACAGGAGATATAGCGATATGGAGACAAGAAGTGGTCGTAGAATTGTACATATGGAAGGAGAGGTAATTCAGAGAGCTAAACGGCCTCCTTACATAAGCTTCGCTCAGCCATGTATGCTTTAACTTCCATCTAGAGAAGAATTATTAAATAAGGTCTGAAATACCATTAGCAGGGTTAAATTTTCCTCTCATCCCCTCAAGGAGAGGTATCATTCTCAATATTTGGTAAAGAATTTTATAACCCAGCTCTAGGCATATCACCATCCACTTCTTGTATTTCTTGCCTTGATTGATTTTAACTATCTCGAATAGCATGAATCAGCTCGTTTTTGGGTTGGGATTAAAAGCATTATAAATAAAAAAAAATTATTGGATAACGCCGAAAATCGAACAACCACATCAAACATGCATTGTAGATGGCTAAAGGCGGCCATAGCCTGCCTGTGTCAGATAGTTTTACAATAATGTCCTAATTATTCCTTACCTAATATATCTATTCACAAACGCCAGTAGAATATAACTAAATTTTATTTCTTTCTTTTCTTCAAACATTAAAAAGAAATGATAACACAGAAGCCAACCAGATACTATATAGAATGTTTGTATTGCGTAGTATCCATTGGCTATTATAATAGTTTCAAAATTTTTCGTTACCTGTACAAAAATTTGTTCAATAAAGAATAAAAATAGTCTGTCAATAAACAAACACCTACCTGCTCAACGAAAGAAGTATTCAAAATAGGACTTCCAAAAGATACTAGACATGCGTGTGCTATTATAACCATTAATATGTTATAAAATCGTACTGAATTAAGTACCCTTAACCCTTGGTCCACATGGGTATTTTCAGATGTAAGTCTTTCCCAATTTTTTACAACAGAGAAACATGATATTATTTTTCCAACTAGTAAAATATGAGCAAAGATTTAGTATTAAATTTAGAAAACACAATTTAAATTTTTCGTCTTACATTTTGTTGATGTTATTCTTTTGTATTCTTCTTTCGATTTATAACGAGGTAAACCTTCATAAAACGTACCCAATACCACCAAACCAAAAAGTAGGAAAAAAAATATTCTAAAAAAATAAATAACAAAGATAGAAATATCTTAAATAATTTTTTTGTCAAAAAATATTTACCCTGCCCCATAGTCGTACACATCTAAAGGTCTCTTATGAATTGTTTGGCACTTTAATGTATCAGTTATTGTGGTTTTTAATCTTATATCAACAAATTTTCTATTTAGACATTCCAAAAGATCTGTTTGCAAAAGATCATTATTATTTTGGTAAGTTGTTATATTTTCTTCAAGTTCAGGACAAGCTTTATTAATACAATAACCATGCCTGAGCTTATCGTGCCTAAAATTATTTGGATGACTTATTACTTCCTGAAATAAACAACATTGATATTAGTGCTATTACTAATATTACATAGTTAAAAATAAGTGATTCAGAATTTTGAATTTAAATTACAAAAATCTTAAAAACGTGGTAGTTGACCTTCCATTAAAATAATAAGAAAATTATAGTTGAGAATGCTGTCTTTAGTTGTTATCTACAAGTGAATTTTAGTTTATCCTTCTTACATATCACTACACAACAAAAATAGCAACATTGACGCTATTCCAACGACGCAAATGAAGATATCAGTTTCACGTGTAGAAGCGTGGATAAGATTGAAACATGTAATCCAGTAAGGTATTCTGTGAATTTGCAATTTTTTTTTACTAAATTTTTCAATAAACCTGTAGTTGCTAGTATTTTTGTTGTAGTGATATCTAAGAAGGATAAACTCAAATCTACTTGTAGATAACTATAGACCGCATTCTCAACTATAATAGTTAATTTACAAATTAAGGAATATCAATTATTGTTACTTCACATTATACTTTTTTCATATTATGTACCTTTGAAAATAAATCTATTTTATTTAATATTATAATGAGAAGTAAAACCTGTAGTAGACCAGTAGTATGGCGTAAATCAAACACGGACAGACTATTCGGAAAATTTGGTTCTAATCCTGATTACTTATATTTAAGTCGTATTATACGTCGTAGTAGGTTTGCAGTAGTACATACACACTATATAGTACCAGAGTACATAATACATGGGTAGTAGTAGTACCCTGCCATATACGAATATCTCTCTGATACTAATGAATGATATATGTATATCTCTCATTAGTACAATATAATTTTCATCATCTAATATTATCAAGAATTAGAAAAGTTATATAGTTGAGAATGCGGTCATTAATGATCTAAATATAGATCCGAATTTACTTCTTACATATCATCACACAAAAATAGGAACAAACAGGTCCGTCTAAGGGATACGAAGTTAATTGAAAAACTTAGCAAGAAAAAATTATAAAATCAAAAGACACCTTAACGGATTACATATGTTTCAATCTTAGGACGTTTTTACACGTGCCACTGATATCATCAGATCCGTACTGGTTTAATGAAAATACAACTTTACTTACCAAATCCTTCAAAAAACTCGATCCCAATGGTCCTGACTGTACACCCATCTCTGTGATAATAATATGTAAGAAGTAAGTATGCAAGTGCCTATTATAGTTACGGCAATTAATCTTGCAGTTTTGCCAACCTCAGGAAGAAATTGATAAAAATAAAGTTGTATTTTCATTAAACCAGTACGGATCTGATGATATCAGTGGCACGTGTAAAAACGTCCTAAGATTGAAACATATGTAATCCGTTAAGGTGTCTTTTGATTTTATAATTTTTTCTTGCTAATTTTTTCAATTAACTTCGTATCCCTTAGACGGACCTGTTTGTTCCTATTTTTGTGTGATGATATGTAAGAAGTAAATTCGGATCTATATTTAGATCATTAATGACCGCATTCTCAACTATAATTTTTCTAATTATTTTAATGGATGGTCAACTAAATCGTTTTGTAGATTTTTGTATTTTTGTATTATTCTTATATTTTAAATTCAAATTTTTTCAAACATTATTTTTATTTATTATCAAGAACTTCATTTTTATAATTATATAAATTATTATAATTATTATGTTAATGATTTACATACATAGGTATACCTATATTATAATTAAATTATTCGATTACTTTGTTGCATCACATTTAAGTCCAAAAGTCATTTCCACTTGAAATATCCAATTAATTTCGAAAATAGCCTCAAATTCAACCAAGAGCTGCAATGATATCATACGGGAACTTGGTTTATATGTTTCAAAATCCACTATTGGAAGGCAATAAAATCTCTTATGTATATAGAACGTTAAAAAAAGTTGCAATTAAAAGCAATTCACAAAGAAAATCGCTTAAAATTTGTTTTAAAAAAATATGAGTAAAATTGATAATTTTACAATAAAAATAATACGAAGAAAAATAGTTTAATGTGATGATGGTTGTGTCTCTAAAGAGAACTCCTTCCTGAACATGTATTAGACGCGAGATTTATGATCGCTTTTACACCAGATCCTTTGTAGGCAGTTTTGGTAGTCGTTTGATACCTGCTGTTTGCTTTAGGATCAGTATGCGTCCACACACACAACGACAGGTGGCGTCAGATAGCTGGAGTTACCTAGCCAACTTTTAACGTTATGGATTTATGTGATTGATGGCTCGTTAGCATTGTACCGCAGAACCAGGGTGCATCTGATGAGACTATGCCGTATGGCTAAAGTCGAAATCAGCTGATAATGCAATGAGGTTTCTGTAGGTCGGTGTTTTCGACTTCTTTCGCATTTCATGCGTTTTTTGTTGGTGAAGTCTGGTTTATATTGACTAATTACACTTTGTCAATCGTGTGTGTCGGTCCATTGTGATGATGGTTGTGTCTCTAAAGAGAACTCCTTCCTGAAAAATAGTTTAATTTAGGTGGCCCATATGGTTTCAATGGATATCTGAAAGATTTAAGAAAGGAGGAAAGATATTTTTAAATAGAAACTTTGGTGGGGGTTCACTTATGGTATTATGGGAAGCTTTTAGTGCATTTGGAATACTTAATTTGGCATTTCCATCGACTCGGATCAACAGCGAGGAATATCAGGAAGTGTTATCCCAACATTTGATTCCATTATTAACAGGCCATCCCGAACAAAACTTTATCATTCAGCATAATAATATGCAAGTGTGCATGTCAGCAGGAACATAATGAAATATTGATGTTCTCGACTGACCAGCATGTTCACCTGACTTGAGCCTTATTGAGAATCTTTGGGGACTACTACTAGTTCGGAAAATTTATAAAAAATAACCAGCAGTACTCTACCATAAACGACATAAAAGTGACAATTTTAACAGCATCGCAAAATTTACCTAATGCAGAGATACAAAATGTAGTCGAATCAATGCCTAATAGAATTGTTGAAGCTTTTCGTACCAATGAGGGATACATTAAATATTAAAACCTTAATATACCTATAAAGCTATAAGAAATCAATAAGTTAAAATGGTTGGACCGACTTTATAATTTTGAACCGCTTTGATTTTGAACTTTTCATTTTTTCTTCTATATGAATTAAAATATCTAATATTTGCGTTGTTATAACATTTAAAAATGCATTGTCAATTTTTTAAATTAACAATAAATGATGACACAAATAATAAGAAGTTAACTTGAGTAATTTCATTTCTCAAACTGGTTCACCTTAGTTTTTCTAAAAACAAGTAATTGTAAGTATGTCACAACAGGGACAAACGTAAACAACTTTTAATTTTCAAATTATCCATGGCTATAATCTATAACAGCGTAGTAGTAAATACTTTAGAATAAATTGCAAAAATAAAGTCTGTAACTATTGATGCTTTACTTTTATTTATTTTTTAATAGAGGAAAGGTCGGGGCTTGAGGCGCCACCAGGTCTTAGGGACCCCCCATTATTGGCGGCAGTATGATAGGTTTATCACTTGCGCTGATCACAGACGTTAATAATATCCTCTCCTAAAACAGTTCTCAACGGGTATGTCTCATTTAATCCACCTGCACTGAAGCAAACTAGCCTATTGTACCCCGTTCATGCTGAGATATTAGATGGGTTGTGAGGTGGAGATCTATCAGATCAGGTCTCGAGTACTACCTTGCTCACCAACAATGTGGATGTCTTCTGGAAGGCCGAGCTAAGAAATTCAGTTCGGTTCGGTCCGCGATGCCCCCCGATCGATGAGCCCCCTACCCGCTTCGTCGGACGGGCCAGAAGTCAGGAAACCCTGAGGTGTGAGTTCCCTACCACCCCGGTTACCGAGCTTCGCGTGACTCGGAGGCTAGTTTTGTCTGCCGCGATTCGAACCCAGAATTTCCGCTTTGTAACTCAACCAGCGATCACATCACACCACCACTGCGGCTTCCTCCTATGTTTGTGCTGTACGTGCGCATTATCCTTTGTCCTTCGTCGAATCAGATGTCTCAGCATTAGTAAAGTAAAATGTTTCGTTAGTGGGTGGGAGTGGCTAATGTGCTGAAACGAATATTCGTTATTTCGGTTCTATGTTGTATGTTCTATGTCAAATGGTGGAATTAGGTGTCACGGGTGTCTCTCTCCACATTTTCCGCACAAGCCCAAGTCACGTGCCAACCACTAACGAAAAATGTATTTAATATAGGCCAGGAGTATTATAGCATACAAACGAATTGCACGAAAATTCCTTGGCATAATATGATAAATGACAAATTTCACATAAAGAAGATATTTATATAAATTGTGTCAGTTAAATATTTAGTTAACCCTCTTTCCCAAATACATTTTTTTATTAGCAAATACAAAGATATATAAAATTAACACAGAACAATAAATTAAAACTACAAATAAAAAATTTCATCTAACCCGGCCGGATTTCCGAAAGTTCCTAAAATGCTGGCCGCATTATTTGAATTTCTAGGCTAATACGTTGAATGAAAAAAGACTTGGAACGACGATCACCGGATTTTTCAATTAAAATTTTGCCAATCTCATTAGCAAAATTTTTTGAGTCCGATGACCATGTACCAAGTGTTTCCACCGCAAAGCCTAAAAATTCAAAGTGGTCGCCCAAACCAGCATATTTTTTAATTTTTAAATTTTGAGCTGTCAATGCTGCTGCTCCTGCCGACTTCGATGATGATTTAAGGTGACATGGAGCTAGCGTGTCCACACATGTAGCATCCCACACAAGTGCTTTCCCACGGCACCATGGAATTAAAGTCATACCGTCCGGACGCTTCCCGTCGTCGCGTGACATCCCCGGCGGTTCCAACACAGCATGAATATTAGCCGATGTTAAAGACCTCTTTATTATGTTATTGAGGCCGTTGTGTCTTGAGATTCGACCAGCACTTCTCTGGCACGAGAGACCATGAATTCCTAACGAACTCACAATTTGACCGCAAATACACATATGTGATTGACAAATCTCGGCACCCACTCGTAAAGCAAGACAGATGCGTAGTACGCTCTTGTCTAGAAGAGTACCTAGATTTGGAGATGGAAACGCTTGAAGCCAAGCTCCAGCTTCAAATTGAGATGTAGCTAAAATACGAGCACGTTCGATTTCGGAGCCTTTTTCTAATAAGTTTTCATAAATTCTTTTCATGTTCAAGTTATCCCAACTACTCTGTAAATTCGGGAGAGCAGGTAAGTCCAAACCTGGACACAATGTTCGCCAAGCCTTCACAGCAACGTCCATATAGCTGATCTCAAAGACATTGCGAAGTGCCGGAGAAAGAATTTTACCGATGAGATCAAAGCTATTATGAGACGAAGACAGGAAAGCGGGCAGAGCAACGTCAGAAACACGACGAATACCTATTCCTCCAAACTTAATGGGAAGGCTAGCAAGTTGCCACGTATCATTATCGTCCAATTTAACATTTATAATTTTTTCTATTGCATTTTTAATGCAATTGTCCATTTCAAAAAGCAAAGGTTTCTTTTCCCAAAAAGGACTACATCTTAGAAAATATGTTAGGCGTGGAATCAGGAAGCAGTGACGTAAAAGATAAAATGCCGCGTGTGGTTGAATATGTTGTAGTCGTTCTATAAAAAATTGTAATTTGGTCATTTTTTCTTCAAAAAGAGATTTCATTGAATCTTCAAAAACAGGAACACCCAATATAAATAGGTTATCGTTGGAAACAACACGAAATCCTGGAATAAGGTTATTGAGGTGAACGATGATGTCGTTTTTTTTTGCTATGGACACTGATGGGAAAAAAAAAACTTCACACTTAATTGGATTGATTTTCAAACCGATTTCAGCAAATTTATGCGTTAAAAAATTTAAATCTTTTAAAACGTCGTCGGATTTTCCTCCTATCGTTCCATCGTCGAGGTACCAAATGTTAAGACTAGATTTTAGTAATCTTACGACTGAATTTATAGTAAGGCTAAACAATGGAGGGCCCAAAGGGTCGCCTTGCTGACAACCTACTGCAGATGAAATAACATGATTCCCTTTTAAAAGAATTGAAGGGCTAGAATAATTTTGAGAAATATATGGAAATGCAAGTGGAATTTCGGATTTAACTGATTTAATTTTTGTAAATTAAAAAAAAAAATTCTGAAAAAATACTCTAATTAATAGAAAGATATAATTAATTAATAATTAATATTCTTCTAACTCAAGAAAAAAAGATATGATATTTTATGATCTGATGCTGGAAATAAGAAAATAAATGGTTAAATCTAAAAGTAAATGTTGGGTCATTAAACCTACGAATAAATTGAATAGCCAGTTATTAGGTAGTGTAATCTATATAATTATCTAATAAACTAATAATACCTTCGACACATTAAATATTAAGAATTTATTATTAACTTTTTTCTGAATCGGAGATATTCAAATAATTTAATCTATAGTTGTCCCATTACAACCGCCTATTTTGAAATTTAAAAAAATGCAGTGTTTATTTGAAAAGTTCGAATGTTTTTATTATAATAAAGAGTGTAGACATGGAGGTTATTGTATGGAACCAATATCCGATAAATGGTCGCCTCGCGTCTGATGGCACTCGTTAGTTCTTTGGTGAAATTTTCGATAACATATTAGCATAGTTCCGGCTCAATTTCATCAATGGCGCGTCGAATCTAGTCCTCAATTTAAAATTGTTCTTATTTCCTGATTTACACTGTATAATCATTGATTAAAACAAAGAGATATAATATATATCTTTTCTTGAAAAATTTTAAAATGCTATTACATCATTTAGATAATAAATTACAGTGTTACAAGAATATGTTTGAAAAATAGTTGTTGGGTGCTAGGCTGAAACCAATGATCAACAGATTCGTAGCCACATACTCGACTAACTAAGCCACGGAGGTTATTATCTGAAACCCGCGACTTCGTGTGCGTGGAATTCAGTTATAAAAATAATAATCATATTTTGCAGACTGTATAGGGCTAGCATAGTCATAAATACCTTACAAACTTACATAGCTATACAATTTAAACCTAAAACCACGGTTAATATTGCAGAAGAAGATACTCAAAATTTCAAGTCATTTAATTAGAGGTGAAAAAAAAAGCAAAAACTTAGATTGTTTTTTTTTATAATATTTCTTTATACGTAGTATTATACGACGTTCTTTACTATTTTAGAGGGCGGTGTGAGTACAATAAATTATGGTATGGGGATCGATATATCAAAATTTGAACCCCCTCTTCACCCCTTTATGGATTGAATTTCAAAAATTCCTTTCTTAGTACTCGCCTATGTTATAACAGGCACCTCTGTGCAAAATTTCAAGTCTCTAGACCCAGTAATTTGGGCGGCTGTATGTTGATATATCAGTCAGTCAGTATAAAGCCAGTGTCTCACTATCAAATAATTATCATCAAAATTATTATAATAATTATTATACAAACGATGTGACGTCATTTACGTAAAAATATGTCAAAGCCATGCAGAGGCATGTCTCGCTATCAAATCAAGTTTGTATAATAACGATGGCAGCCACAGGTCAGCTGTGAAAAGTAAGGTTAGAGTTGATTTTATACGTTCAAATATACTGGTTATACTGGTTCCAACTGATACAAATCAATTAGCAAACTGATTTCACGTACCAGCCATAATAATTGCTAACCTTTTAGACCTAATTAAAAACCGAGTTAAAATTAAAAAATAAAACTGAAAGTATGGTTTATGTCCACGTTATGTCAAAGTGTCAAATATATAAGGAGTGGGATATCGAACAGCCTATGGGAAGCCTGATAGCATCAAAATTATAGAAACTGTTCTAAATTCTTTTTATCAAAACGTTTGTATCAAATCGAATCCGTGACGTCATGAAAATAGAAGCAGCATATAAAAGTATGTAGCTTACGTCATTTTGATACAACTACAGCGCAGTCACACTATCAAAACCGTTTGTATACTAAATATTATGATAATTTTGACGAAAATTTGATAGTGAGACACTGGCTTAAAAGATGGATTTATATATTGACGTAAATTGGCCCAGACCGATAAATTCTTGTAACAGATCCAAAAATATTATCCTCCAGTCCAGGCTATCAATCTCGCCTCCAGCTGCTCAGTAAAAATTCGCATCCCTTATCACTGCGAGCCTTATCGCGCAACGTTCTAGAATGTTCGCTTTCAAATTCAATTATTTATTCGATTTTAAATTCAAACTTAATTTTTCATATCCAATTCGCCGCTATAAAAATTAAAATAACACTCTGCTCGATTTTTCCACAAAATTTTAATTATTCAAACTTTAAGTTACAGTTTCTTGGTATCACTCCAAATTTTAGCAACCACCTCATTTTGTAGGTTGCGCCCGAACCTCTTTCCTTCCGGCCCCCTGTCAGTTTCGCCGGGACCCACATCTACCGCGATACATTGAAAAATTCGAAATTTCAAAATAAATAAATAAATCAATCCTTTTTCAATAATTAAATTTATTGCTTCTTTATTAAAAAAAAAATACGACAATAAATATAGAAAATAGAAGATTAAGTATATCTCGGTATATCTTTTTTTCTAAAGAAAATTCCATGTCTTTAGTTTAGACAGTAGACCCACTGGTTTAGGACTTCGACAGTTAGAATCTCGTTAATCCATTCACACGCGTCACCACTAATTAGATAATACCCCTTTGGATAATAAGATAATACCCTTTTAGATAGGATTTTCATAAAATCCTTTCTTAGTGATCGCCTACGTGATAACAGGAATCTCTGTGCAAAATTTCATCGCTAAGGATCCAGTAGTTTGGGCTGTGCGTTGATATATCAGTCAGTCAGTCAGTTTATTCTTTTATTTATATACATAGATTAATCATTGCTTGTATTATTGACTTACAGCTTTAAAAATTTTTATCAACGTCCGCTACAACACTGTCGCGGTAGACTGCTATTTTCTTTACTTACAATATCAAAATAACAAAATCTGAAAGAATAGGCTTTGTACGAATAATGACATTTCAAATGCCGCTGCCTCCCGGCCTATTATGGTGAATTCCTAACAATGTCGTTTATATTATTTATTATGTATTCTTGAAAAACAAGTTAGAAAAAAATATAATCATAGTGTAAACTCGTTTGATTTTTTATTTATAGATATTCCTACGTCATATTGTACTATTTAAGATAAATAGTATTGTATAAAAACTGCTCTGACGTCAAAGGACTAAAAGGTATGTATTAACTCGAATGTTTATACAAAATTAACAAAGATTCACTTTTAGACTACTACCTATTTATTAATTGCGTTTTTGGAAATTGGTTGTTAAGATGTTGTGTACACTTAAAAAATTAATTGAATGAAACACCTTAAAAAAGAAGTGATTTTCCCCTCAACGCAATAAATTGTCCCCAATAAAAGAAAATCATATAAATCAATAAAATCGATACATTTTTTGTCTTTATTATTAGGTTATTATATAGTATAGTTCTATTTGAAACTGTGTAAAGTTATGTAATAACAAAAATTTTAGTTTACATAATTATTAAAATTTTTTTCAATTCTATTCAAAATTATTCAAAAATAATGACAATGTATTAAATAGCAATATAAATTTCCTTCCAATATAAATGAATGAAAGGATTGAAGAGCAACGAACCCGAAAACAAAATCATTACATAATTTATTATAATAAAATATAATGTAGGTATGAGATACAAGGATTACCAGATTCTAAGGTCAATGAAAGATATACAAATCCGTAATATTATTTAAATTTTTAGATTCGTACAATTAATTTAGAAATAGTAGCCGCTTTGTAATCGAATTACTGGCAATGAAATTATAGTAGTAGATATAATTTAAATTTTTTATTTACCATAGTAAGTTTAAAGAATTTTTCTCGCCTTTGATAATAATTGTCTATTAATTTCAACCCCCACTCCCAGATTTCAGTACTTCAAATTTTTATTTTTTCTGTTTCAGTTATTTTGTTTTTGGAATATCCTTAATTATTGTAATTTTGCTTACCACATACTACCTACTTTAAATTTGCGGTTAAATTAATTTATTTAACGTTTCAATTCAGTTTATTTCATAAAATATTTCACGATAATTATTAATAAATTATATTAGTATTATATTTTAATAAATTACGAATTAAGGAAATATAATTAATAATGTATTTGAACTTACAACTGCGCGATGCAGTCATCTTCAGACTTGATTGTATAACTATTTTTACGTGTTGGGGTTAGGTTTTCCTTTTTTGGGTGGAACACAATCCAGGTTTCTCCTAACTCACGGTTATTGGATTGGATCCAGTTACCGTTCAAATGATAATACAATGTATATGTTCTCATGTTTACTTATTATTTTGTAATTTCTGAAGATGACTGCATCGCGCAGTTGAAAGCTCAAATACATTATCTCTTAATTATATTTCCTTAATTGGTAATTTATTAAAATATCACTAATTTTTTTTAATAATTAACCAATTTTAAATTATTAATTTAAATTATTTAAATTGAAATGTTATTTTGAGATAAAGGGATCCATTTGGATTCGCATAATAATTTGATTTCTTTATTGTTTACATAAACAATTATTTAATTCTTTATTACCAAAATAAAATATAACTTACACTTATAATGTTCCAAACATCTGAAGTATTTCCTGGATCTATAGGAGACAACTGAAAGGTGACATAACAATATAACGCTTTTTCTCCATCAAGCATACAATTATCAAAATCGTCTAAATGAAATACCTGTGGCATAGACCCATATTCTTTCTCTGCAAAATAAAACCACTTTTGCAATTCTTCTAATTTATTTTAAAAATCTTTTTACAAACCTGAAGAAATTGCCTGAACTCGTAGAATGCACGTTAATATTAAAACACTCACAATTTTATTAAACGACATAGTTAAATTAAAAATTATTTATAAATTACTATATTATTTTGTAGTTATCACCATGTATTTGTAAATATAAAAATTTTTATATTATGTAAATTATTTTATGGCGAAAAGACATAGTTGCTTATAGCAAGGGTAAAATTTAAAACTAAGTTGATGTATCAATTGCTTAGAATTTAACCAACTTATAAAAAATATTCTGAAGGTAAGCAAGTTACCACATTCAATTACTGTGTAATGTATGTTTCATACTATACGCAATAATAATTTAATATGAATTTCAAAAGAAGAAATCTTGTTAATCAAGTTACAAGAAATGTTTCTTTAGTAAAACTTGGGATATTTACAATAAAATTTAATTCTGTTCAAGAAACTTGCGGAAAGAGTGCTCTTCTTCTTCAGTCCATAACCCTTCTGTAGGGTGTGGTGAGCCTTTTAACAAAGGCTTTTCATGGCAAATTACACCCCGGTCAATTGCCATTGCCTACCGAGGAGGTACGGCCATAATATGAATCTTACTTCGCCCGGAGTCGAACCGAGTTCTCCATATTCAGGGCCGTATATATACGGGGTGGTTTTGGGGGTTCAACCCCCCCCCCATGGGAGAGCGAAAGATTTAAAAAAAGGGGCTGAAAATTACCCCTCCCATGGCATAAAAAACTTTCTTTGTCTGAGAAAATTCCCTCCATGACCAATGTCTAGCTACGGCCCTGTCTGTACTAGCAGTATGCGCCTAATCACTATGATAATGACCGTCTCCGGAAAGATTAGTAGGTAATTGAATTTGGTAACAAATTTTAATCGATCAGCATCCCACTTCTTTGACATTTCGTGTTATTAAAAGAATTTCACTTTGAATATGAACTTAGATTTAAATAACTTTTCATTTTGAATTACCAAAATGTACTTTTACGGAAAATCGTTATATTTTGACGTGAATACGTCTTTAAAATCGGTAGCATGTTCAAAAATTTAATAAAAAGGTGGATCCAAGGATCAGAGGCTATGTTCGGGGACATAGCCGTATAGTTTACTTGAATACATCGTACATGGATACCCGTTTTCGCCCAGGTCTACCGATAGGATAAGATCGATTTGAAAACACGGAAAGAACTTCCAAGCTTTTCCTAATGGATAATCGTATCAACGGATAATCTGATGAATAATTCATCATTATGATGAATCCATAATTATGGAACATAATTAACAAATTATTATCAGAAGTCCGTACCTAATTGCATTTTTATAAGTACATTACACACACTGACCAAAATTACCATAAGTTCACAAATCACAAAGGTGTAAAAATGCATTTACCTGCAGGTCACTACTTGATACATGTTAGAATAAGTGAGGATTACTAAACCATACAACCTGAGCCCGGGACCTGTATATCCTGCTGTATATGAGCATTATGACATTAATAAAATGCGGCTCTGACTCTGACTAATAATTTTATATAAAGTTTATTTTTGTAATTAAGTAATTAGTAACAATAAGGGTGGTAATCAACTAAGGTATACCCAGGTATACCATACCAGAAGATAATTATGTCATAAATTAATGAAATGAGTATTGCCTCCTTTGTTTTTAATAGGTACACTCAAAAATTCTAACTTTCATGCAAAAAATTAGATTCTAGGTCTCAGCTAATGGAATTTCATTCCAGGCGTCATCGATAGCATTATTTAAACTTTAAGGCTCTGGCCAGACGTGCAGTAAAATGACGCTAGCTTCAGCAGTAAAATGAAGCTGCAGTAAGGCAGTAAAAACTTTTTATTTAATTAATATTTTTAAAAAGAAACAATGTGAATGAGTTAAATGCAAATACCATACTGTTATACAAATGCGTTGCGCTTCACGCAAATAAATAGGTCCGAAACCATCCGTGCAGCGTAAAGCGGCGTCATTACCTGGAAATGCACCTTTTCGCGTTTTTCAAGCGACATTTCCAGCTCCGTCTGGCCAACTACGCTTGTTTCTATAGAGTGTATTTATAAACTTTACTGCAGCCTATGACTGCAGCTTCATTTTACTGCTGAAGCTAGCGTCATTTTACTGCACGTCTGGCCAGAGCCTTAACATCAGCTTATTGCTTAGCATTATTGTAAACATTAGGGTGCAACCGGGTGCAACCGGGTGCAACATAGAATTCATATTTTCAATCCTGGAGTACAGAGATAGGCAAATCAAGAAACCTTGATATGGTGTAATGGTATTCCGGTATTCGCTATTCATTTATTACTTCATTAATATAAAAACTTACAGATGCTTATTACATGTGAAAGTGGCTGTTTATTCAAGAAATAAATCTAAAAATCAATATTGAAGTATTACTTTTATACCTGGTATATTATTATGTACCTTACCTTATAGTAGAATATGTAGAAATTTGTGTTAAAATTTCAATAAAATCTACTCCTAATATTTATTTATCATAAAAAAGTAATTGTTAATATTTACATAAAAGAAGTTTATTACTAAAAATAAAAAAGTTTTATAACCTACGACAGTGTTTCTCAAACTTTCGACATTTGTGTACCCCTTCTGTAATTTTCGTAACAGTGATGACTGATGAGTATCCCTCGTCAAAAAAAATTCTTTTATCGGAAAACATACAGAAAACTGTACTTTCCGAACCTCTTTCGGGAAAATGAGGCTTTCCCTAGCCCCTTCAAAAATTGACCAGTAGGATAGAGCGGGGTCAATTGGAGCGGGGGACGATTGAACCAACGGTAATATATCAAAACTAATAGAGGTAGCGAAGGGCGTACAAGGAGAAACAGACGCGGCTGGTCTATTAACATCGTGGCAAACAAACTGAGGAATGATCTCCGGATTGCGAGAGATTCTGGTCTCTGTTTGGGTCTCATTACAACCCTCTCATTAGGGGTTGCCTTTCAGAGGGTAGTTTTTGGTAATAATGTGCAGAAACGAAAATTAATCCGTTCAACTTTATATTGGTGTCAATTGGTGGAATTGGGTATCACGTGTCGTCTACTGTGCAATTTTTTGGCTCCGCCCAGTCACGATTCCTTGCGTTGTAGCGTTCATTTTCTTGCGACGCACCCTGTGTTTAAATTTATTTTCGTTGAAAAAGATAACATTGCAAATTTAAATTGATAAAGGCACCGCGCGCCGCAGAAATTTCCTTTTTGGTGGACCACGCAAAATGTGGTTGAGTTCAAAGTCAGCAATTATGAACGACATCGACAGTTGAAATACTAAGGGGGTTATTCTGTCTTAAGGAATCCTTTAGAGCCGTAAAGTTTGGTTTACATCCATAATATTGCCGGATTATTGGATGTACCTATTCATTGCCATGTATGTAATTCAATTATAAGTGTAAACCAAATTTTACGGCTCTAAAGGATTCCTTAAGAGTTACAGAATAACCCCCTTAAAATAACTTGAAAATTTTGAAACTGTAAATAAAGTAAATAGTTGTGAACCGATCACCTGGTAAGAATTTCTGTTACACCCTCGTGAGAGTGATTTTCCACTCGTTATAAATTCTTTAGGTTCGAAATTTACGGCTACCGCTCTGTGATGTAATCCTATCACATATATGCTTTTTGGAGACTTCCACCTTTTCCTTGTAGGAAAAGGTTTTGGTTTTGAATTTACGCTGTTTTGAGGAGTCGCTTAAATACACCTCACCATCAAGCCTGATTTTGTAACTCATCATTATCAAGCCTATCTCGTATTCAGTTGTCCGATGACCATTCGCGGGTACAACATCCAGTGAAACCCCCGGAAGAGCGATTGGCACCTTCCGTCATCCAGTTGTAAAGTTAGAGTTAGACGATTTATTGAATTTTTTTCATTATTCAAGGAGAAAATTGCGACCTCTTAAGAAGAGAGGCGACGCGACGTTATATTATGATAACATTTTTTTTATGTTTTTTTTTTTGCTTTTGCAATTTCGACTTTTTTAGTCGTAATCAGCGACCACTAAAACCTTAGTATACCAAATTTCATGTATATTGAAGAACGCCTTCATATTATGACAGAATTTATGTAGTTGTATAATCATACCTAGGTATTTCCCATGATTATAGGATTTACCAGTGTGCCGCCATTAGCTTGGGTGCTAGCTATAAGGATTCGGGAGCTAGCTTTTGGGAAAAAATATTAATTTGGTGGGGCTGTGTTTACTTGCCCCCCCCCCCACAGATTTCAATATCGATTTGTGGAAAAACTATAATGGTGCTAGCTATGAGGATTCGGGAGCTAACTTTTTGAGAAAAAATATTAACTTTGGGGGGCCAAGTAAACGGACCTTTGGGAGTGACTAATATGCAGAAACTAATATTCGTAATTTCGGTTCTTTGTTTGTGTCAATTGGGTGTCAAACATTCTCCCTCCACATTTGCCGCGCAAGCCCAAGTCACGTGCCAACCACTATGAATAAAATTACCTCTAGCAATAATAATAATAATAGTAATTTAATAATAATAATCATGATCTTTATTATGTTACAAAAAAATAGTAGTAGTTTTAATACAAAATTTTGCAGTAATCCTAAATGGTGCGGAGATCAGCAATTACTGGTTTTCATCTCAACTCAGCTTGAAAAAATTCGTCCACATCGTACAACGCGCATTCGGTCAGTTGTTCTTTCGTTGCCCTTTTAAATTTTTTAAGAGGAAGATTTCTGATTTGTTCAGTCAATTTGTTGTAAATTCTGATTTAAAGATTCATTTCATCACAGTATTTAAATCGGCTTTTCTCAGTTCGTATGTCGTTTATGTTCCTAGTTTGATATTCTGAAGTGTTGCAGTGTTTTCTGAAATTATACGATCGGTCCTCACTATCACTGCACTAGTATAAACATAAGCAGATGAGACCGCTGGAATACGCAAACTCCAGAAGATTGGCCTACAGTGTGTTGTTGAGGATATTCCCTCTAGTGCATGTATAGCTCTTTTTTAGACCAAGAGTTCATACACCATTCTGGCATTATTAAATCTATTTATTACCATAAAATAACAAATAATTTGTATATGAGACACTTTGCAAATAGGACCACCAAGTACTGCAAATGCGACGTTGCCAAATGTAACTTCACGGCTTGTAAGTATAGGAGGCAATGGTAAAACCTATTTACAAATTCAAAATAATGAAACATATAGGAATAATAAATATGCCAATTCATATACGGCATTCCAACGCATTTAAATTCTACATGATATTCCCCTTAAACTGAAGATATGAACTGCCGAACAAATTAAAACTATCAAATTTCTTTAATTTATTAGCAAAACGCCACATTCTAGTTAAGCCGCTGTGCATTCCATAATTTTGTTCCATGATAGTCGATCAGAAATAAGTCTTCATCAACAAGCACAAACTGATGGTGATTCTTCTGTATTGCAATAATTTGGTCCCACAACTAATTAGAGCATCGTCTTGGGAAAAGTTGTCCTGCACTCCACCAACACTTGAAGTGGTGGTATTTTAGGAACTTTCGTTCAACCTTGTCTAACCTTGAAATGTGTGTTTCATAGTAGGGAGACCATACACAGGAGACATACTCTAATAAATCGAAATAAGGAAAAGTAAAGACATTTAACAGTGTTAGCTAAGAAATTAATGTATACTTTGGCGTCGAACCCCAACGTGCGCATAGCCTTACTGCATAATGTTATCAATGTGGTTTTTGAAAGATAAGCTGGAGTACAAATGAACACCCAGATTATCAATTTCCAATACTCGATTTAATTCCACGTTACTAATATTGTACTTGAATGCGTTACAACTATGTCTTTTAAACGAGATAGCGGAACATTTATCAAAGTTAAGCTACAGATTGTTGTCGACACACCAACGATTAATGTTATCCAGATCCGATTGCAACAACAAGCAGTCTTCAATTGACCTGATAATCTTGAAGATTTTAAGGTCATCAGCAAACAACAAATACGAACTGTGCATTATATAAAGTCCAATGTCGTTGATGAACAGCAAAAACAAAATAGGTCCACAATGGGAACCTTGAGGAACACCGGAGTGCACCATTATAATCATCAGAGACGAAATTCTGAATTCTGACATTCCGAATTCTAACCTTTAAAAACTAACCAACCATTTTACAGTTTTGGGACCAACGCCTAAAGCTATAAGTTTGGACGAAAGAGCAGCGAAGTCAACACGATCAAAGGCCTTTGAGAAATCCGTGTATGCAGCATTAACATGTTCGTGATTTTTGAATGCATCGAAAATAAACGTAACAAAGGATAATAAGTTGGTGGTTGTAGAACGACCAGGTATGGTCGTAATATCTATCAAACATATAAAAGACCAGCACGCTCCGCCGCCGCCTCCTCCAGCGTGTCAACTTTTTAGGACACACAGCGCATTCTGATTGGTCGTTGGTAGTACCAACTTAAAAGTTAAAATCACCTCCCCCTGGGTTCGAGTAGCACACCAATCGAGTTTTAAACCTCGGCGAACTGCCCGTCCGTGGATGGGCCTTCCAGCTAGTCTATCTATATCTAGCCTCAAAAAGATGTGTTTTCTTTAAAGAAAAGAAAAAAAGGAACCGATGGTGGTGAATTATTAATCTTAGAACGAGATCATAATTTACATTTAGATCGTACATTTTCTTTGCGTTCCCTCCCTAATGAAAGAGTATTTAGAAATATAAAAAACAAATGATTCTGTCGAGACACTCACATTTGATTTGCAAAAGACGCATAATTTACCATCCAGCCTACCAGCATTAGTAGGTATATTAGATATTATAAAATGCGACTGAATCTTTATAATTTCGGAATTCACTGTGGAAGTAATAATAAAGGTTACTTTAACATTTGGTTAGAAACTGAAGCCGGGAAAGGCACATAAGAAATTGGTTCATGTCTGAAAAAATACATAAACTCAAATAAAATGAAGCCATCAGCTACGTTAATTCTTTGGGCTGATGCATGTTGCAGTCAAAATCGCAGTATAAAATTAAATATTATGTTGATTCACATTCTCCAGAATCACGAACGTTTGGAAAACATTATAATAAAATTTCTGCAACCAGAACACACCTCTCTGCTGAAGCTTGCGAATTTCACGATGGCGTTGATGAGTTTGGACACGATATCAATTTTGATATTGAAGAAATAGAAGAAAATATGGTTGCTTAAAGTTCAAGTATTTCTAATAGTTTTTGTATTTCTAATAAATAGTTAATTATTTTTTATTTTTATTTATAGTGCCAAAATACTCTTCTTTTAATAAAAGCATCTTACAAAAATTCAATAATTCGTTGAACAATAAATAATCAAAATGACTGTTGATTACGGCATATTTAAAAATTTGCACTAATGATGGGCTTGTATTTATTTGGTCAGTATTTTAAACAATTTTTTGTCAGTATTTTATATTAAATCGTCAGTATTTTAAATAAATGGTCAGTATTTTAATTAATATGGTCAGTATTTTAAACATATAATCAGTATATATACGTTCAAAATATTTTTCAGCAAAATATTTGCTTACACCAAGGTGGTGCAAAATGATTGTTAGTACACATCATACATCCACGTATTTTTAACAAGTTTATTTTGATAAGTAAATATGAAAGAAATCATATTTTATTCAATATAAACATAGTATTTAAAATTGATTTAAAATATGATTAAAAAAAAATATAAAATGTTTAAATTCGAAATCCGTAATAAACACACATCCGTGTGTTTATTTTATTATAAAATGTTTATTATTAAATCAATGGACAAAAGGCTATAATTGGGCAAAAGCAAATGTTAAAATACCATCAAAGATAGAAAATTCCGTTCAATATTTTTGTCCATCCAATGAAGAACCGAGTATTACAGAGGATGAAATTTCAACTATATTAGAAATGCGATGGAATACCTTTGATCAGTTCAAACGAAGAGCATTCAAAGTGTGGGTTGTGAACCTCCCAAAAGAAGCAGAAAACTGGATGCATGGCCGCTCTGTACCTGTCCAGGTTTTTTAAAGAAGTATATTATGCAAACATATAATAGGTTTAGCTATATGCTTAAAATATGCTAAACCTCCTCCAGCATCTAAACAAATACCTATAGTAAATAAAAAGCGTTCAATGGAAAGGCCAAAATTAGCTACTCGATCAATCTCGTCGATTAATTATACCATTTCCGTTAATATTATATTATATGGCTTATATTATATATTATGGCTTTACGTCAAGCTAGCACCCCCACCTTCATAACTTTTCGACCAGTTATACTACGCAAAAAATAAACATACCAGAATTGTGTGTAAATTAGGTATGTGTAAATAGTGTGTACAAAAAGAAAATTTTGTGCTTTCATAGTTTTAGAACTATATGGTGTTTTTTTTAGCTGCATGAGAACTTTCAATAAGGATAACAATTGAATCAAGATTGCTATGGAAACAGTTTTTTGACATTTGTGTTTAGCAAGGTTTGGCAATTGATAATGCATAGATTGACCATTGAACAACGCTACCAAATTGGGCTCACAACCAATTGGAAGTGGATCCATATTTTTACTGTAAAATTTTGTTCAGTGACGAGGCACATTTCTGGTTAAATGGGTATGTGAACAATAAAATTGCCGTATATGGAGTGAGACCAATCCGGGACACTATCTTGAGACTCCATTGCATCCATTAAAATTGACTGTTTGGTGTGGAATACACGCCAACGGCATCATTGGTCCATATGTCTTTCGAAATGAGGAAGGAGCTACCGTTACGGTGAATGGTGTGAGATATCGACCCATGCTCAATACATTTTTGTTTCCAAAACTTCAAGAGCTAAACATTGACAACTTATGGTTCCAACAGGATGGTGCTACGTGCCACACAGCCAACGAAACCATCAATTTATTGAAAGGACAATTTGGTGACAACATTATTTCAAAACGTGGTCCTATCAATTGGCCTCCAAACTGTTCGGGCTTTCAAAATGTCACAATATCAAAGACTGGAGATATTGTGGCTTTTGAAATTTTTAATTCCAAAGATTACAATCGGCCTCCCAAGACTCCCCTTTGCAGTATTCCCGAAAATATAAATTTACCATTTTTAACAAATTAGAAACTGAAAGGGGTGGTCCACTTTGAAGTCAAATTGGCCATTACTATGGAATTTCCTTCAGCAACAGAAAAACCTGGGTGAAACTAGATGGTTTGAAAACTGAAGCAGAGTCTGTATCGGGATCATATATGGGATCTTAAAGCTGGTTCACACTATCTGATTTCTCATCCGACTTGGTCATACCAAAAGTCATACGAAACTCTCTTTTTATACGACCAACAATTTGTATACTGTGTAATATTACTGTAAAAGCCAGTTCACACTATATGATTTCTCATATGACTTAGTCATAAGAAAAGTCATGGCTAAAGTCATACCATCATAACAGCCAATCATAAAAGCCATAACTTCTATAATATCAAAAATCATATAGTCTGAACCTAAATATATTTCTCATATGAGAAGTCATATGACAAGTCAGATGAGAAATCAGATAGTGTGAACCGGGTTTAATAGTGTAATATTACTGTGTAATATTAGGTTCGTTCCAACATGCCATTTTTGTATCGTCACGAAACGGTACGGGAACTGTTGGTCACGGTTTTATGCGCATGCGTGAGCTTTACACCGTTCTCTGTACCACAAAAAAACTGAAACTCTTGTATCAAGGTTGGAACGAGTTTGTGGCTGGTTTCTGCACCAATATTTAAATTGTTTGAATATAGAATTTTTATAGCATTCAAATTACCAAAATAGTTTCATTTTTTACCTTCTTCTTTTTGAATCATTTAAAAATATTCATTATTAACAGATAACGTGACTTATTAGAGACGAGACCCGCCTAAGGGTTAATTTATTAGTACCTACAGGATTTCGTAATTTTACTTTACTTAGGTTAATAACTATACATAATTTATTTATGACCAGCAAGTCTGGCGTAAATCGAAGGTAACGGAAGGGAATGGGAAGGTAACGGGAAACCACCCCATTAACATCGCCTACGTCTAAAGAAGATATGGCACTAGAAGAAAAAGAATTTATTTATACAGAATATTATTAGACGTAATTGTATTAGTTGCAAAAGACAGATTTTTAGTCTCTTTTTTGGAAAAATAATAAACCGATTGGCTTATCGAAAAATCGGTCATGTGTTATGACCTAGTTATTTTATTTTATAATTTTTATTTTACTCTGATATTGCATAAATTTCAAATCGTCATCACTGGATATTGGATAAAATGTCAGTATCACTCATATTTTAAAATTTTTAGCCAATTTGTTTAATTTTTTAACAATAATAATAATTATTAAATTTATAATTGTTAAATTTATGTAACATAAAAATAAACAGAAAATTACATCAACCTAAAAATGACATATATCACATGACAAAATACCTAATACGCAGGTCAGTACATCAGTCACAACTTGGTTACTACTCTGGGGCCGGAATCGAAATGATCGTTTCGTAACGGTTCCATGAACGATCAAAAGTTTGGTTGGAACGTGTCAAGCGCCGTCCCAAAAACAGTCCTCGTGCAGTACACAGTCTGTTGGAACGCTTTTTAGCTATTGCGCATGAGCGGACGGTACGTCGTACGGTTTCTTAGCAGGTTGGAACGAACCTATTGCTTATGATTTTTCGTATTACTTATTATTACTAAAACGTCAAAACCGCTATTCAACTTCAATTCTAAAAGGATTAATAAATAATCCTTAAATTCAACCCGAGTAAAAATGGGTAAAAATTAGGAGAGGGATTAAGTTTGAGAACCTAAATGCTCTAGTGTTTTGTCTTCTAAAAGATCACAGAAAACTTACAAACATTACTTGCAAGCGGATTACAATTTGCCAGGAAAAAATTTTAACTTCCATCCAGTGACTGGATTTTGAAAGAAACTGTCAACTTCACAACCATGCTATGTCTAGTGTGCTCGCGGTTAAATTTTTATTTAATTTATTTTAAAAGTTGGAGAAGATTGCAGCAACGGAACGTTAATTACACAAAACAATCTGTACTGCCAACGACGACAGATACAAAGATTATTTATTTTAATTGCAATCGTAGTAATTCACGAGGTATTTTTTTTGCATGAATTTTGAAGTTGAATTAATGAAATTAATGTTTCTTTTCAGGAAGTCAAAATAATTATACAAAGCATACAGAAAAATGTAGAGGAAGTATTAAAATCCCTGGTGTTTGTCCTTCACGAATAATAGCACGTTGTAACAGCAATAAAGGTAACTTCATTCTGTTGTTAATCAACTATTTGTTAATTACTGACGTTAATTTTTCTTTAGGTAGCGTATTTGATTGTTAATTAGTTCATTAAAAAAGTGACTATTTGAAAAGTAAAACATTGCATTATTATTTATTACTAAATAAGAGCTTAACTAAAGAACTTCCTCATTTGAATTGAATCTTTTATGTTTGACATTTTCAACAAAACACATCAGTTACTTAGTCACATTCAAGGTGAAACAAGTCAAATAAATATAAAAAAATAAATGTTTTTTTCGACTAGTAACATGCTTAGTAGTTCGTAAGCATGGGTTGCAAATATGAAAAATTTGATATTGCATCATCACAATTAGACATAACCAATTAACAATTAAGTCTTTCAAAAGTGATGTGCCAAACTGCAGGATGATTCCCAAACATTTTGGTAACGCAAAAAAATTACAAATGATGCAAGTCTGCAATAATTATTATTTTAAAATGTTAAAAAACTGGGAAGCCTGTACTGTACTACCTATTTTTACCTAATAAAATAAACGAAATGTAAACTTATAAAAGAAATTTATTAGTCAAATCAATAAATTATTCCTCTGGTACTTCTACACTTCCAGCATTAATTTCATCAATTAAATCGTGTGGAGCTTTGTTGTCGACAGTACAACCAACAGATTGTGAGGTACCCAAAATTTCTTTAACTGTACCTGCTAAATTCTTAGCCATGGAACGTGGTTTCATTTGTCTTGCAATACTCAAAACATCATCAAAAGAGATATTTCCACTGTGCTTAACTATAAAACAAACAAACAATTAATTAATGAAATTGTTCCATCAATCAAACTATAAAGTCAAATAAATGTACAAATATAAGATGTATTTTTCGACTAGTAACATGCTTAGTAGTTCGTAAGCACGGGTTGCAAATATGAAAAATTTGTTATTGCACTATCATAAATAAACATAACCAATTATAATTATGTTTTTCAAAAATAATGTGCTAAGTAAATAAGCTAAAATCTTCAGATTGTAATGCATGTAAAAATCACATATCGAGGGCGAAAATGAAGGACCTCGTATGTCACAATACGTACAATGTTCAGGAAGAACAAAAAACTATTTTAAATTGTATTTAAAACACCAGTTTCGAGCTACTGTTTTCTTTAATTCTAACAATTCATCAATCTCTCAAAAATAGATGGAGCTCATCAATGCACATTATATGGCTGCAAAATTTTGATCAAAATGTAAGTTAAGAGGTCCTTTGTTTTCACCCTCGATATGCCCTTGTATAGAATGGTACAAGAAATGAATTAATATTTTGAGTTTCCTGAACAATTTACAAATTATTACTTATCCCCTTCTTGCACCAGTCTTCAGTTATGAAAAATTCTGATTACTAACAAATGAAATTAAAACTTAACTGTTCTTTTGCTTCTTCCTATCTCTTGGTGGTTCTTTTAAAGCCTTAATGATTAAAGACGCAGCAGATGGAACGACAGTAATAGCTGCTTGTCTGTTTTGAATTTTCAACTCAACAGTTATTTTTAAACCCTTCCAATCAGCAGTAGCTTTGGCAATATCGTCACCAATCTTTTTAGGAGACTAAAATAATATAAGGGTATAAATAAAATAGCATGGCGACATAAACATAGCCTCAAAAATCTTTTCAAGACAATACAATAATTACTTACCAAACCTAAAGGACCGATTTTAGGGGCCAATGAAGACGTAGCTCCAACTTCTCCGCCGACACATCTTAAGTAAACTGAAAAAATGTAACACGTTGATCAGCTATGCCGAAGACATGCAAATGAAATTTATTTCAAGTAAAAATTGAGCTTACCGAACTTAACTTCTGTAGGATCGAACTTTGGTGGCATTTTGTATACCCTTTTTTCTTACTATTTTACAAAAATGTGATGAAATCACACGGATGATTGTGAATTACTTTGGAATTCTCGTGTCGAGAACACATACGCGTACCACACCAACGTAAAGGAACTCAAGGAAACAGTTGGCGCCCTCTACAAGTGGCGGCAAAAAGAAAGCATTCAAACTTCAATTATAAAGTGGAGTCTACATACCAAATGTATATTTCCAAGTTCGGTCTACATCTCTTTCTAATTTTTGAATATTTCAACTTATTAGTGTATTTTTTCATAACATTCAGCATCATACTATTGCCACACCATTACATATTTACAAATTACACCAATTACTGTGTGCACCAATTACTTTTTTAACAATTACCACCAATTACTTTTATAAGAAAGAAAGAAAATAAATATTAGTGACCCATATTGAAAAGCACATCAAGGAAAGTTGCGCAAGAATTATTTTCACCCAGCAAAACATCTGCCTAAGTTACAATGTTAGCAGTTATGTGTAGTTGAATATCCAAATAAACCCCAAACGTCCACTGTACGCTTCTCGTACTTCGTTTGAACAAACCTAATATCTACTAATCAAATACGAACTCAGTCATCATCATCATGTTCATTTTTTCCGACCCTAAAAGCCAACAACTTTTGTATGTAGTTTCAGGTAGGTAAATTATTACCAATTTCCATCAATCCAAATAACCAACAACGGTACCAACCATGGTATAATAATAACCATGGGTACCAACATTAGTTTGATTATATTTTTTTTAAATATTTAAAAAAATAAAATTAAAAAAAAATTTGTACACGTGTCACGCGCCCTAAAGCAGCGGTTCCCAAACTCCTATATTTTGCGCCCCCCATTTTTATCTTAAATTTTCTTCTCTTATTTCTGTGCCCCTCTTAGGAATGGCCCTTTTACTACAATTCCCACAGATATATGAGTCACTTTTTTATCCTCATATTTCACATAAAAAGTAATATAAAAATAAACTTACTATGGTTTATGGTAGGGGTTGTGGCTTGTGGTAACGAATTCTATATACCTACCGGACACACAAAAACACACTACAATACCACAAAGAATACTAAATAAATGAACTGGATATACAGGGTGAATGAGACCACCCGTATCAGCAATTTTTTTCAAAAACGGCTATTCGTAGAGAGTTGCATTAAAAAAATTTATTATAAAAGCCGTAATAAAGAATCGAATAGTAATATTATTTTTTCTCGGAAAGGTCGGCATCCCGAGTAGTTTGCTCCAGAATTTTAAATGGCACCATAGCTCAAAAATGGTATCTTTGAAAAGATCTTTAGAAATAAGCAAGTTTAGTATGAAAAATTATTATTATTACTCCCACCCACGGACCTCTTAAAATACGCAGGGGTTGGCAACCCGTGGCCCGCGAAGGGTCTTGGTGCGGCCCACGGACTAATTCTAAAAAAATCAGCTCCTTTTTAGTGGATTTGTCAAGAAGTGCGGCACGCACTAATTCTCACGTAAAATATTTGGGCCTCGTACAATAAAAAGTTGCCGACCCCTGGTATACAGTGAATGAGACCACCCGTATCAGTCATTTTTTTCAAAAACGGTAAGTTATAGAGAGTTGGGTCAAAATTATTTATCATAAAAGCCGTAATAAAGAATAGAATGGTGATATTATTATTTCTCGAAAATGTCTGCGTCCCGAGTAATTTGCTCCAGAAACTCCAGAATTTTAAATGGCACCATAGGTCAAAAGTGGTATTGTTGAAAAGATCTTGCAAAAATAAGCAAGTTTTATAGGAAAAGTTATTTTATAACTGCCATCTTTTTAAGTAATATTCGATTGAAGTGTACCATTTAAAATTCTGGAGGCCTGGAGTTTCTGGAGCAAACTACTCGGGATGCCGACCTTTCCGAGAAATAATATCACCAATCGATTCTTTATTACGACTTTTATAATAAATTTTTTTGACCCACCTCTCCATGACCTATCGTTTTTGAAAAACATGACTAGGCGTTGCCTCGTGTGCTATCTTCTGTTTGTGGATAAAAATTATCTTTACTCACTAGTCCCATAAATTACTATTATCAATAATTATTATTGCTTTTTATTTTACAAAATTTAAAAGTAAATAATACATTAAACTACCCAAAAAACAAAATGCAATCACTGAGACGACTGCTGTTTTTGAAATATTTCAAGTAATTGCTCAGTAGCAGTCTTTTCCTTGTTTAAAGGCTGCGCTAAACTTTCATTAGGGAAAGTAACCAAATTAAGTTTAGGATCTCTGAAAGTGTAAGGTGTCCATGGTCCTTGAATAGAAGGATAATCGGTATGCCAAAGTTTCCGAAGTCTTGTACCATCGTGATTTCCCGATTGTGTTCGCACCAAATTTAACCATTTTAAAACTTCTTCACGAGAATTATTATGACAAAAAATTATCTGTTCTTCTCCATTTACTAAAAATAATACAATTTGAGTATAATATCATAGCGTTTGTTGAAAACTTCTTACAATATTCTGCTTTAATAACTGGTCCTCGATGTCTTCTTGGTTTCAGGTACATCACAATTCCAGGGTTTTCATTTGTAAATTTAAGTAAATCATGTTCAATAAAATCCCTGTGAAAACCCAATGTAATTAGCATTGAAGTACCTTTACAATTTATTTATAGTGAAACTCACCTAATACCTCGACTCGAACCGGTACTTTGACAAAACTTCAAGACAACTCGTTGAAGTTGACAAACATATCGTCCTATTCCATTTTGTGAAGGAGTTTTAATAAACTTTGGAATAAGATACAAAGATTTATTAGTAGACATTACAATTTAAACTATTTTTAATCAAATGCGATATTTTTAGGTTATATTGATCCCATAAGAATGTAGAATAGTTTATTAGTTCCAAAGAGCAATAGGTCCAAAAATTAATTGCAAACCACCTAATTTTTAAATGTTGATTAAAGGTTTGTTCGTTTGTATGAACTAACTTGAACTGGGTTATCTTTCGAGACAAAATACTCCCACCACAAAAGTTAGATAGTGTTCTAACTTGCACTGCCTACTCCTCCTATGGAGGTCGAGCAAGAAATTCATGTTTGGTTATGAACTGAGCTGCCAAACGAACACAGTACATTGCACTAACTTGAACCGAGCACGTTAGTTCATACAAACGAACAAACCTTAAGATTAAAGTAGTGAACACACCGGCGCGTTCGCGGTCGCGGTGGCGATCGCGTGATATCGCGTGGCCGCACACACCGGGGCGGTGGCGATCGCGGTCGCGGTAGCGATCACTAACACACTAGACCACTTTAAAGCTCAAATTTCTGACATATTATAAGCAACGGTGCCTTTAAATTTCGAGTCTTTTTTAAAAATTGCCAAGAAAATTTAAATTATTCAATGTAAAAAAAGTGAAGATGTTCAGTAGTACAAAATTTAAAAAACTTAAGGAAGTACCTAAAAAATTTTAAAAAATATGCCCTAAAAATGTATTAAAGTCACAAAATACCGATTTTGAAAATATATGAAGATATGTGAATGATTGTTATTTTTAGATTTTAATGATAGATGTTCAATTATGAGGCGGTCGGAGCTCAGCGGTCACGCGAGTTGACTATGAACGCTAAATACCCGGTTCGAATCCGAGTAAAGTAAGAACTTTATTCTGGCCGTCTCTCCCTCAGCAGGCCTCTGGCTTAAAACCTTAAAAGTCAGGTACGTATGAGAGCCTGTTGGAGAGACTTCATCATTACCAGGTGTATCCCTCGCAGAGGGTCCCTCGGTAGAGCCTTAGTTTCCTATCCTATTACAGAGTTGCAAGTTCATTATAATGGCCTTAGGTGGAGGTACGAGTTAAGGCCGTTCTCCCTTAGGGGGTTCGTTTGTTTCTCTACAAGACCAGCCTTGAGGAGCTTCCGAGTTCCCGTCAGGGCTTTTCACGATCTGGGTTTAGTGTATATGAGCCATTTGGCTTCCAACGACTATCGCCATCCAGAAGCCGAATGGAAGTTTTCGCATGTTTTGCTCTCCAGGTTCCAAAAGGGGAGTGGATTGCAGGTGAGATTCCTTCAGTGTTTCCACTTCTGGTTTCTAGTTTTTGGTTCCGTTCAAGGTGTACCTTTCATATTGACAGGTCAAGAGTCTGGGTACTTACCTTTTGGGATCCGGGTGGTTGTGAGGAGGTCGTAGAGTTGGATATCTATTGCCCATACTAGATTCCATCTTCTACGCCACTCATCCTTTCTGTTAATCGATCATCTATTGCACCAGATGTTTGTTGTTAGCAGACTTTTCACCACGGCACTGTACCTTAGTAACGTTTGACGGGTACACATACCCACACCTTCTGCTGGCGCATACGTTCATCGTGTACAGGCCTAGTTTGGGTGGCTGGAAGAGTAGTGGTGTCTTACAGTATTATTATTACATTTAATCGCCACTCCTTTCCTCCTTCCTGTCTATCGTGCATCTATTACACCAGATTGCCGTTCTTGAGAAGGTTTTTACTCGGCCTATACCTTAGTTTCGTTTTACGGGTACCAAATACTATAGAAAGGATAATACGTCCAACTCGGGCCTATAACAATAGAAATTTCGTAGCCCAAAAAAAGTGCGCCATCTGTTTGCTAGAGTAGTTGATACAGTTAACACTTATCAACTTATTCACGCTGTCCAGAGGTGTACTTAATGAGTTTTATCTTTAAACCAATGATATATCATTGCTTTAAAGTTTAAACCGACGAAATAAAACTGCATAGGTTAATAATTATTTAGAAATTTTTTTAAATTTATTTTTATTTTTTGAATTTAAATAAATAACACTTGCTACATATTCTTCTAAAAAAAACATTAAACAAATTTTTAAAAGTATATTTAATTAAAAATAATATTTAAAATACAATTTTGATGATTCCGTATACTTTTAAAATTCTAAACCAACGAAATAAAACTGCATAGATTAATTTATTATTGTGCAAAATGTTTTTAAATTTATTTTTATCTTTTGAATTTGAATTGATTTTTTATCAAATATTTATAAGAAACGTTAAATGGTGATCTACTTTGTGTAAACTGTCAAGCTGTCAAACCATATACTGTCAAACTGAATAGTTTAAACTCTATTCGTTGTTGACGCTAGTGTGCTGGGCTACGGATTTTCGGCTGAGTTGGACGTATTATCCTTTCTATAGTATTTGCGGGTACTTATATCCACACCCACTGGTGGTGCATACGCTCATCGGGTGTAGGGCCTTGTCGTTGCTTGCAGTTAGTACCAGTGCATAACACTGACTCCAGAGACACCACATGGAGGTTGCATGTCACTAGCCTGAGGCAAAACATACAAAGTTGTTTGATAACATCAATATAAAGCATGGTGCTCTGAATTTCGTACACCGACAGGTAGCCTGCTTACCTAACCCATAAATAAATAGCCCCATGCCTTTACCTTGATATTTTCAAGAGGCTTTGTTTGTTCTTATTAAAATTATTTTTTACTTTTTACTTTTACTTTTTACTTTTTACAATACTTATTGGACAAGTTCTTAAGACCTTATATAGGGTGTTTTTTTAGCTGCATGAGAACTTCAAAATGAAATAAAACATTAAAAACCTGACGGAATGTTTTGGTTATAATTTTTTTATGAAAGTACAGTTAAAGGCATTTATGATTTGAACATGACTTCCGGCATGTGACCACCACGACTAATGGTTACGAAGCGCATCCGTTCAGTCCAATTTTTGACCACTTTTTCCAATATTTCTGGCTTTATTTCATAAATGGCTTGCTGAATATTAGCCTCCAATGCTTCTAGCGTTGTTGGTTTGTTAGCATAAACCATGGATTTAACATACCCCCAAAGAAAATAATCTGGAGGTGTCAAATCACAAGATCTTGGAGGCCAATTGATAGGACCACGTTTTGAAATAATGTTGTCACCAAATTGTCCTTTCAATAAATTGATGGTTTCGTTGGCTGTGTGGCACGTAGCACCATCCTATTGGAACCATAAGTTGTCAATGTTTAGCTCTTGAAGTTTTGGAAACAAAAATGTATTGAGCATGTGTCGATATCTCACACCATTCACCGTAACGGTAGCTCCTTCCTCATTTCGAAAGACATATGGACCAATGATGCCGTTGGCGTGTATTCCACACCAAACAGTCAATTTTAATGGATGCAATGGAGTCTCAGGATAATGTCCCGGATTGGTCTCACTCCATATACGGCAATTTTGTTTGTTCACATACCCATTTAACCAGAAATGTGCCTCGTCACTAAACAAAATTTTACGGTAAAAAAATGTATCCACTTCCAATTGGTTGTGAGCCCAATTTGGTAGCGTTGTTCAATGGTCAATCTATGCATTATCAAATGCCAAACCTTGCTAAACACAAATGTCAAAAAACTGGTTCCATAGCAATCTTGATTCAATTGTTATCCCTATTGAAAGTTCTCATGCAGCTAAAAAAACACCCTATAGTATAAGAAAATGCAATTTATAGAAAAGTGGTTTTTTAAAACTTGCAAAGTAGAAGGATTCCCTTAATTTTTTACATTATTTTTTTATAATTTTTTTTTACATTTTGATAAGTCGAATAAAATTTTATGGTTTTTAACATTTTCAATAAAAATTTCGATAACACAATTTTCCAATTTTATAAAATATCGCGCGGGCAAACGCTGCAAGCAGCGATCTACCGCTATCGCAAATATACAGTGGAAATAATGTCAATAAAAATTCTGACGTTTGTAATTCAGATGCAAATATGCATACTTTTGTATATTGCATTGTGATAGACACTGCGACCGCTGAGATATCGCGCGGGCGAACGCAGGCAAAAATTCAAGTGACCGCGTGGTGACCGCGGTCGGTGTGCAATCGTTCATAAGTTTATATAGGTCGCGTTTGATCGCCACCGCGACCGAAATCGCGCCGGTGTGTTCACTACTTAATTCATTTATCAAGATAATGCGAATTTTCGCAATTCCACCCCCTGTGTACAAATTTCAGAAAAAATCTAATAAGATTAGTTTTTCTTCGTTAACCACTTCATGCTCACAATGTCAGCATAGGTATTTTACGAAAATTTGTACGGGAAAAGTACGTATGCCAGTAAAAGTGCACATTTACCGGAAAATGTGCACTTTTTCCGGTGCTCTTGGTAAATGTACATACAATGTACCTTTCCCTATAGAATTAGGAATATGTGCACATTTACCAAGCGATGTTGGGAAAAGTATATTGAGACTTAACAACAAGTTATTTGTCTAAAAGCGTGTCCCAAAATGAACGGACATTTTTAAATTTCAAACGATTAGAAATATTAATATTTATTTATTTAAATAATTATAATTTAAAATGCCCACTTAATTTTAAATTAATTTTATTATATTTAATTGAAATTTATACTATATATCTATTAGGACTGCTTTTTTGCATTGCAAGGTAAGTAAACACCTCACAACACATCAAGCTACAGTTTAACTGCGTATCCGTTCCCATTTGCCAGGTCTCTTGCGAGACTTGGTCATGGTTCCATGAGCTTTTTTGTTTTCTTTACAGGTGAAGAGGAGCTGGCCCATCAACCCGACCCCCAACCTGGAGGACCAGAGAGACGGCCAGAATAAAGTTCTTACTTCACCCGGATTCGAACCGGTCATATAGCGTTCATAGTCAACTCGCGTGACTATTATGCTCCGACCGTCTCTATCGAAATTTATACTAATAATAAATAAAACAATTTATCGTTTAAATATTAAAATATTGATAGTAGTTGACATTTTATTTATAGGTTATGTTTACAAAACCCCACAATTTAGATAATTTATGACAGGCCCGTAGCCAAGGGGGGGAACTTGGGGGCACTTGGCCCCCCCCCCGAAATGATAAAATAATAAATAAATAATGAGTTAATTTAATTAACCACCGAAAATTTTACGTTTTACAAAAGGCTTTCTATAAGTGCCCCCCCCAAATGAAATCCTGGCTACGGGCCTGATTTATGCCTTGTTTCATAAAACTTTTAACAACGCGTTAAATTTAAAACTAACCAATAGAAATCGTTCGTTAGTACTAATAGACCAATAGAATTCATCCGTTAACTTTAACAGCTTGTTAAAAGTTTTATGGAATTGTGGGTTAATTTCATAGATCTATGCATAAAGCATAGAAAATAAATACAATCTTTAAATTAGATGATCAGATCAGTCTTTGAAGAATGGTATAATTACATCACAACAGTTCGGCATTCGCCTACTCACTTTTACCAAGGTACATGTCACATGTGCACATTTACCGGTAATTGTAAGGATAGCGCCCTCTTTTATATTATTCAACGCACTTTTACCAACTCCCGTGGAATATGTACACATTTACCGGTAAATGTGTACATTTTCCAGTTACGTACTTTTTCCGTAACATATACAGCATCTACCGCTTGCTTTTGAAAATTCAATCTTACCTTCTTCGTCCCACGTTCGAAAATTAAATGCCTATTGTGTCGGTTCACGAATTATTAATTAGGTACATGCACCGAGGGTAAATTCGGTTTAATATTCAAATAATAGTCAGTTGGTGGAATTGGGTGTTATCGGTACAATTTTCGTACTATCCATATGGAGCAATATCCAGTGCTACATTGAATAATTTGTGTTTTATGTCATTAGTTATTTCCAGGACGTTATAAAAATTTACATAATTGCGAGCATTGCATAATCTTTTAACAATTTTTTATGTAAACACGCCAAAAGAAATTGATTTACTTATTTGAACATCGCATAATTCTAAAACCAATATTACTTGGAGGTGGGGGGGAGATTCCCATATTCTAATTTTCGAATAACATCATGATATTCCTCGCGATTACAGCTAAGTGAAGCGACGTCTGGCGGAAGAAATGTTAACTAGAAGAACTGGGTAGTTTTTAAATGCTAGATAAGAGATCGTGGATACGAGCAAATACGAGTTTTCATAAGTTAAATACCTAAATTTGTGGTTTTCAATTGTATAGTAATAAAAACAATAAAGTAATTTTCAATTGTTTAATTTACAAATTTCATGAAGAAGAAAAACGAAGTAAGTATTTACGTTTTAATTTTGGTAAAAAAGTTTTTAGGAAATCATAATTTACATGAAAAGAAAAAACAAGTATTGAACTGTCTTTGCTACAATAAATAATAAAGTCACAAACTTCCACATTCAATATTGCGAACCCTAATTATTGTATTTGACCATAAAATGAGTGTTTTTGCTGCTCACTCTCAACGACAACACCATCGGGGCTTGGTGCACCATCGACACACTGAGAAAAAAATTTAGTTGTTACAAATGAAACTACAATTACTGTAAATAAAAAATTCACTTAAATATGGGACAGCTGCACTATTTTGCTACTGCTAATATACTGGGGTTCCTAATATTGATTAATAGCAGTAATACAACTAAGTTCAGATACACTTGTATACTTGGATTTAATAAACACTGTATATTTGTGAGAAAAGAATAGTTACCTATCTCAATTAATATTTTCTTTTAAGGGAATTAAAAAGTTGCATTGCGCTTAATGAACAATAACCTATGTATTTTGTGAGAAATACACCGGTTATTAGTTGTTAATAAATAATTTCTCTGTATATTTGTGGGAATTCATACTTTATTTTATGGCAGTTTGAAAGTTATTTAGCCACTAATAAAAATTAAAAAACATTGTGCCTGTTACAAATACATTACTTTATTAAACATTAATAATTCTTTTGGTAACAAATAACATCTTTTACCTGATGCTAGTAAATTAATTTGTACTAATAAAACACTCCACAAAAAGTAAAAATCACGATGCTGGAGAGGTATCTTATACTTTTCAAGGCGGTGTCGACGTCTCTCGACTTTATCTTCAATTTCTTCAAAATTCTACAAGTAAACAGTAAATATATTAGTAAATTTTTTAACAAAACTAATAATAATCTACATTCATACCTGTACATGAAAAATAAAACTTTCTTGAACTTCACTTCTTGTTGGTCTCCAATTATTTGATGGTTCTGATGATGCTTTGGAAGATTTAGTATTTTTAATGGTTACCGGAGAAAACAAGTATGGTAACACTAATGCAGCTAGAATGGATTGATGTGAAAATTTTTAAAATTAATTATATGCCAAGTTAGGTCAATACAAAATATAATACCTAAATCAGAACCTAACCCATCAATCTTTATTCTCCTTTCTTTTATTTCATCTAAAATCGCTTTTGAAATTTTTTGCCAATGATTGTAAATTATGGAAGTTTTTTCAGGCATCAGTTGGTTGAAATCAGATTCAATCTAAAATTAAAAAAAAAACTAAAAATTCAATTTATTAAACATCATTTCTGGCTACTAAATATGAAATAAATGGCGCCCATATCGTCATCGGACGGGCGTCATAACGGTTTAATAAATATAAATCGGAATAAACCGCCAAGATCGAATTACAAGTCAGTAGTTGTTAATATAAAGTAAAATGTTTAAATAATACATAGTAGGTACTTACTACCTATAAAGCTGTCGATGTAATCTGTTAAACCCCAACTTTTCAAATTTTCCATAAAATTGAATTCCATTATAAATTAATCAACTTACACTTTTTTTAACCCAACTGCATACACAATGAAACACAAGAGCACAATGATGAACGAAGTACTTTACACGAATAAGCACGAATTATACTTTAATATTACGAATCAGCGTAAAAATCAAAGCGTGTAATTCCCCCAAGTATCTTTTATATTTGCAGCCAGCGATTCATTTATTTACTACTAATATAAAGTTCTAACTAAACCGGAATATTAAAGGCAATTAATCAAATAGTAATAACAATAATACATTGTATTGTGGTTAAAAAAAGTTTTATTATAACAAATACACATGTCCAAAAACACGCTTTTATTTATGATTGAAATACACGTTTGTTATTGCAATTATAATTTTACTTATAATAAATGAATTTTTCTTAGCCAAACAGTTTATTTGAAATATTTTTCTCAGTGCACCTTCATATAATCACCTTCACTTTGTAATACACATTTAATTCGACTATCGACATGATCTTCTAGGAACTCAATTTCCATTTTGTCATAAATGCAGCCCCTTGTATGTAATGCCAGGGCAGAATTGGGTAATCGGTTAATCATTCTTTGGTATAAATCTTTATCGGCATCGTTATTTTTAACTCGTTAACTCGTCTAAATTATTTCTGAAATCGAAAAATTATAAATAAATAAATAAACTATCTTCAGTTCAACTTAATCTTACCTGCTGCAATATATTAAAACTCCAACTACATGCTTACAGCATTCCGATGCACCAGCTTTACACGAACAAGAGAACTTTGATATCGACAAGCTTTTTTTATTGATTAGCCCTGACATTTCATGAGGTGGTGAAGACAAAGCTGTAGTTAGACAAAGCTGTAGAAGACAAGCTATAAATAATATGGTAGAATTTCTCGTTTCTAGGCGTTCTTCCACACAATACAATAGTTTCTAAAAAAAGTTTCTAGACGCACTACTTCCACAGAACTGCAAAATACTGTTGATTGTTAATTGTTTAACCATATTTAACACAAACGAATATAGTAGACAAACCACAACACGTTTATAAACACGTTGAAGCACCGTTAAAGTGTATATAATAACCTTGAATCTTAACACCACCCGTCTGATGCGGCCATTTTGAATATTTGGTCACGTGACTTTCCTTAATCGAAATCGCGAATAGTTTACATAAAAGAGTGTTAAAAGATTGTGTAGTAATTCTAGCAATTATTTAATTTTTGTAACGTCCTGCAAATAATTGACACAAAATACAAATTATTTAGTACTAAGCAGTAGATATTGCTCCCAATCATCAAGAGTTAAAAATTTAACAATTTAAAAGCTTTTTGATTTGACTAGTAGTGTGCTGGGAAGCATTTAGAGCCCCAGATATTCGACATTTTTTTCTATATTTTTCATAAAATTTCTATATATTTTTCCTATTTTCTAGGTAGATGACTTTGTTAGGGTCTTGGAACTCAATTCCCATTTCATTACTTTATTGAGGACCCACCGGGAAAGTCCCGGTAGCCCGATGGGCCAGTATGTGCCTGGATTTGACGATATAAGTTGCTTTGCAACTTCATTTCATTAAATACTTTATTATAATAAAATGCATGCGTTGTTGTTGGGACGTTTGGCTTATCTCAGATCGGCGACGGTATCAATACCACCCATATCATGTGCAACGTGTGCAAACGATGCTTCCAGGTGACTATGCAAGACGTGTCCAATTTTGTCGAAGAATACTACAGATACATTGAGAAAACTCAGAGTTTCTAACAGATCAAATGTTATGGACAGATGAAAGCACATTCAAAAAAGATGGCTTCATGAACCTATGCACGCAATCTTCTTAGTTATGCACTTGAAAACCCACATTCAATGCGAGGAGATAAATCGCAGTATTGCTTCAGAGTAAATCTGTGGAGCGGTATTTTGAACGGTCAAATAATTAGCCAATTTTAAATTACCTAAAAATCTAAACGGGGTTTATTACGATTTGTTAAAGAATGAACTCCCCAGTCTTTTGAAAGATATGCCTTTATCCACACGCAGGGCAATGTGGCTTCAAAATGAAGGCTATCGAGGTCATTACGCCTGAAGAGTTACAAATTATTTGGACCAACCTTATCCGCGGAGATGAATCGGCCGTCTTGGTCCCATTTTATGGCCTCCCCGGTTTCCGGATATAAATCCTTTAGATTTTCTCTAGGTGCTGGGGATGCTTAAAGGAGAGGGTCTGTGCAAAATCAATAAATAATGTAAACGAATTGAGACACCATATTAATGAAGTTACACAGCAAATAATTGTCGCAGGAAGTGCAAGACGGATCTTTTTTTTAAAAGATGCCGCGTTTGCATTCGACTTGGTGGCAAGCAATTTGAACAGATTCTTTGAATTTTATTTGTATTGTATTTTTTAGTTTTAATTAAATACCAGTCACTTAATAAATTTAACAAGTGTTTGCATTCGAATTCCTAATTATTGAAATGATTTCGCAATGAGCTCCGTTTGCAGTAAAATAGCAATATCTATTCTTCTAAAGTAAACCATAGCAAATAATGCTATATACCATTTTGTAAACTACATATGAATCAGTTATTTCAGAAACAAAACCTAAGTCACTTTTTGGCCAAATTGAGTTAACACATGGAAAACATATTTTCGACAATTCCGCATCGTTTGGTGCTAAAAAAACTTAAGAAAGTACATCCTTTATGGCAGAAAACGATATTAGAAATTTTCGGTTTAGCAGGTTGCTTACCTAACAGTGAAACGTTTTTTACGTTTCCTGAACATCTATAAAAAGTGACTTAGGTTGTTTCAGCAATAACTGATTCATATGTACTAAATGAGTAATTTTTTAAAATAACTTGCCAGGTTAGCGTGGTAGGTACTTTTTTACAGTATGAAGAGTCGAAGTTATAGTAAACTTTGGCACGATGTACCAAAACCATCAACCAACCTATACGTACAAACATTGCACGCTGTGTTGATACACCGGCACCGGGATCTTTACATCATCCATCTGCCCCTAATATTGCCACCCCTCGTCTTCAAGAAGACGCTAACGAAATGAAAAATTGGTTTGGCACAGTGGAGGACTAAGGCTAAAGCGGGCCCTAGGCAACATTGTAATTCCGGGCCTATTTTTCAGTCATGACGCATACATAGGCGCACTAGGGTCAAAAGTTTGGGGGGGCTAAAAAAATGTTTTCAAACATTTTGTTAAGGGGAGGGGTAAAAATAACGAAAAATTGCGCCGCAGGCAAACTTTTTTCGATTTTCAAGATCAACGAGCTTAGATTTGAAGTTAGAAATTATAAAAAGATGTTTTCGTGCTAATTTGTGGGATTTCAGGGGCACATAGGCATATTGGGTAATTAAAATTTATTAATATTTATTTTCAAAAATTACCATTACTATTACTTCAAAAATCAGTTTTAAGCATAGAAAAATAAAGGGGCAGTTCTTAACATTTCTTAAGAAATCAACTAAGTGGGTTGATTGCCAACTCAAAAATAAATTAAAAACCTAATTTTCGGGCCCCAAAAATTACGGGCCCTAGGCACGTGCCTAGGTAGCCTAGGCCTTAATCCGCCACTGGTTTGGCACCTAGCGCACCGGAGTCAACTAAAACAAGAGCTTAGCTATAATGTTCACTAAACTAGAGGAAAAATTCAAACAAACATATTATGAATGTTTGAAGATGAGATCTCGAGGAAAAACTACGGAAATATCTTGGCCATATCACGTCCGTCAGAAACCGATCCAATGGAATGTCCACCACACTTTACTCGTACTCATTGGATGCAACAGGAGCACCAGATTTTATCATTTTTCTTTTTAATCATTTTGTAAATGATAATTTAAACTCAAGAATATATTCAAGACCAACAGTCCGGCGTAAATCAAACGCGGATAGACTAGAGAGCGGGAAACTGAGGTTTTAATCATGATTATGCGTCGGATAACTGCTGTGATCAAAAAAATCCAAAATCGATCTGTGGACTATAAGGATCCATTCCCCGCATTATGCCAGCGTGGAATGGTAAGGCCTAAACCTTCAAGTTCTAATGAAAGGTGGAGAGAACTTGAAGAAGCGTATATCCAATAATGGATATGAATAAAATGCTGATAAAGAAGAAGAAGTATGTTCAAATGTTAGTGACACACTATCGAGAAATTGCTGATGAGAGTTTAATAAGTGCAAATTAAAAGTTTTTAAAAAAAATAGCGATTGATTTTTATAGCTACTTTATCATATTTAAAGTAGACGAAAACAACACACTTGTAAACTTTAAAACTAATCAACCATATAATCAAGAAATATGATTCTTTTCATTTCAAAAAAACTCGTAATTTTTGAAATATTCAGATTTTAAAAAATGGCCCAATATTTTAATGTAAATACAAATTTGAAATTAATTTTTAAAACGGATGAATACTTTGAGAAATGTATGTATATAGTTAAATTGACAAAACGTTCTTAACAGGCATGAAGAAAGCAATTAATACTACAAAAAGCACGTGGAACTGTTAAATTAATAGAGTAAATCAGATTCTTGTGAAATTAAAAACTTGTGTTTATAAATTTGGAAGAAACATAATAAATTATTTGAGAATTTACGCTTTCTTCCAGATCTAGCAAGATGATCAATACGATATTGATCTAAATTTAGACTCTTTCACACTTTTATTTGCATAATATTAAATTTTTGTAGAGTGCCCCACTTGAAATGAAATCGTGCTCGGAGCCACCGTTTATAGAAGGGATTAAAGATTTCAATAAAAAGCTTTCGCTCCCCGATTTTAAAATTAGTATTATATTTAGTGTACAATTTTTGTTGCTATAAAAATAAGAGGTATGTTTAATTATTATTGTTTAATAAATTCATTTTCATAAACGATCGATTTAATTAAAAAAAAAAGAAATATTTTAATATGCAAGTCCCACCCAAGTTACATTGCAATAAAACGTAAATTATCGTACATTAATTTTAAATATATGTGATATATAATTGTTATTACAATTAGTTAATTATTTTGTTGTTTTAGAATTTATTAATTGCTAATGCGTAAATAATTATTACCTTTGACATCGAGTAGATCAGGGATACTACTTAATTATAGTAAATTATTATATATTACGCACTTTAAAAGTTATAATATAAATAAAGGTAAATATAAAAAAGCTTTCGGAAAAGGCGTCGCATAAGCCAAAAATACAGAAAAAAGCTCAATTTGTTAAACAAGAACAATACTTTCTCCAAATATCATGAAAAAGAATTGCATATTTTGTAGCTATCTACTTGTACTGGGTCATAATAATTTTTATAATTACAAGGTGCAAGGTACCTTTTCTATAATTTTTTTTATTAATTTAAATTAAGTATAGAGTAGATATTTACCGAAGTAGGAAGTAATGTCTAATAAGTGTAATAATAATTATTGATAGGTCATTAATTTATTGGTTAATAAAAAATACTACTTATTCTTATGATAATTACAACAAATATTAATAAATTCCTGAAAATTTTTGTTCATAATCATTATCTAATATTTCATAAAAGCAATTACTTAATTGATTAATGATTATTATTAAAAATAGCAAATATTACAAATAGTATTCAAACCATAAATTTTGTGATTTATTTTGTTACGGTCACTTTAATTTGGTAATTTTGATAATTAAATGCAAATAGTTTCAATTTAATTTAATAAGTAAAAATAATATTATTACCGAGTTAACAATTAAAACAATTGAAAGTTTGAATTTTAATAGATTTAATTGTTAATTTCACAAGCTAAAAGCTTAATAATTTATATTAATTCAATATAAATTAATTTTATTCTAATTTAAATTTATTCTAAATTTTAGTCTAGTTAGACAAAACATAACAGGACAATTAAAAATTATTTTTTTATTTTTGTTACGTTTTAACTATTCGAAAAAGGTAAATTCAAATAATGTATTCAATCAATACATTACAGTCGACCAAAAATTTTAAATCGATTGAACTTGAAATTTCTACCGACAAAATATTCAATACATATAAATCGAAGAGTCCTCACTGACTCACTTATCAAAAAATCGGGATTGGTTTTCGGGATTGGTTTAGATTAGTAATTATTTATGGTTGTGTTTTATCAATGAATATAAAATTATTAATGCAAACTTACATAAATAATTCAATAATTGCATTATACTATGATACAATGTTTATATAAATTCAATTATTAGATAGGTACACGTAGATATTATTCAGACACTCAGGAAGTCTACATTTTAACTTCATGAGAAGTATTGATTACATTATAAATATTAATTTATTTAAATTTATATTATGTACTTTGTTTAATTTTAAACAAGTGCATTATTTTTAAGTGAAACTGATTACTGATTTAGAGAAAGTAATGAACATTATTTTTACATTCTATGAAAGCGAAAATTAATGCACTTTTTACAAATTTTGTTCAATTCTAACTTTACCCATTACTAGATAGTAATATTTTAAAAATAGATGCAATATAGCAATAGTAAATTTTAAAATATCAGTACTACTGTTTGAAATTTATATATCTATATAAATAAAGGTTGGTATTTTAAGAAGTGAAAGTGATAATCGAATCATTGTCTTCACAGTAATCAAATGTAAGTACTTACTGCAGGAACTTATAGTAATAACGAAAAAATTCTTAGATAACATATAGTGAAAGTATATTAAAAGTAGGTACCTGCTTATAGATATTATTTCAATTAAATGTATTATAGATTTTCTAATCGATATACCTATTATTAAGCTGTTGGCTTAAGTTTGTTCTTAAAGTTTCAATTGAAAAATGTGCTAAATAAATGTACATAAATAATAAAATACAACTTTTTTTGATATAAATTCTTAATGAATTAATAAATTAAACTGCTTATTTTTTGTTGATTACATTTATTCTGATTTTTCTATGTCTAACTGTCGAGATTACGATCAATATAAATTTTTAAATCGACTTTATTAGGTAAATTATGCTTACTGTCTATGTCATAGTTATTACTTATTAATCATTAAACTATCTCTTTTATTTAAGTCCATTTTAACTAAACCTGCTTTAACGAGTTTGGTAATAGGAATTGGCCGATGGTGTTTTTAATTTGCTTTTTTTTAAATCCTTTGCGTCAAGAACTAGTTTAATCATGATTATTTAATAATTAATAAATGCATAGTACAGGGAATGGTACCAGTTTTATAATTATAAAGTACCTACATATTTTCCTTGTCAATTACAATCGAAAGTTTTCTTTAGTTAAATAATTTAAAAATAAATTATAATGTTAAGAACAAATCGTTTTTTATCAAATATTTCAAGTTTCATAAAGTCTAAAATCAGTACCGTAAATGGGGTGAATCACAACAGGCAGGTGAATCACAACAAAAGTTTGGGAAGGCACAAATAATTTTTCTGTACTGCAACATTGAATATTTGAGGAATCTGTTATGACAACAACATATTGTTATTCAATATTTCTCAAATATTCCCAAACTTTTCCCAAACTTTTGTTGTGATTCACCTGCCTGTTGTGATTCACCCCATTTTACGGTACTATGAATATTCATAACAGCATAACTAACATATCATTTTCGCATGTCTAAAAGAATTATTTTAAATAAAACTAATTTTAGAATTCAGTTTCAATCTTTTCGGTCGCATTTTGAATTTAAATGTTATCACTCATCATCACAGATTGTGATCTGTACTGCATTTGTAAATGTTTAATTATCCATAATGCAACAACTGATAGCCAATTTCATAAAACTTTTGATCAGCTGATCAGTCGGTGATCGTCTGTTAAGTGCACATTTGAGTTTCATAAAGGTTTGTCAACACTTGATCAGCTGTCAAATCTTGATCACCCAAATTTCTAGGATCAAGCGCTTGATCGGAGATCAGCGTGATATTCTAATCTAAAATTTAAAGTACTGATAAAACATATTTAAATTGTTTCAAACAACAAGAAATAAGATACTTTGATTTAAAATCATTTCATCTGTTATCAACTTATCAGCAAGGGTTAATATTACAAATAAAGCACATAATAGTATACAAAAATAATTTAATGTCAACCAAAAGGTCCATCACTGTGAGTAATTTTGTAAATTCTCTTGAATTTACTAAATATCAGGTTTAAATATCATTTATTTTTTTAATTCCGAATATTTCAATATCTTTGTGCATTTTAAACAAAAAAAAATGTAATTGTGTTCGCTTTGGGTCGTCAATTTTTTTCTAAATCCAATTTTATAAAAATTGTAAATGCCTTCTATTAAGACTTTTGTTAGTATACTACTTGTAACCATAAATTGTAATTTATTGTATTTAAGCAATTAAACTTTTACTAGACTTTCTTGTTAATTTCAAACAAAACTTTTAATCCGTTTTGTCTAATTTTAAACATTTCACTCTCTGCGATTTTACGGTTAATTAAGAGTTTTCATCAACTGACACAATAACACTTTCTCAAATTTAACATTTTAAGTTCATTTTCGTTTGTGATTTATTCAAAGTCAAGGTAGCTTAATTTTGTCGGTCAAGTTTCTAATGTTTGTATATTCTAATAAAGTGCAAGGTTAAATTTTACTTTTTTGATAATGAAAGAGTAAGTTAATCGGCGACCTAAATTTCTTTATTATATTGTACGTTTTGAAGGTAACTGCTGTGTGTGAATGATGAATTTCTCCGACTCTGAACTCAAATTATTTTGCAATTTAAATAATGCGACTGTTTTAATTAAGAAAATAACGCAAAGGACTTTCTGAAATACCATATAATTTTTGTACCTAGCATTAATGTTATTAAAAGACCAACCAAGAGTATGAATAGTTTCTATAGCATAGATCATAATTTGCAGAATTAACATATCGCATCTAAATGTCGTCAAAAATTTCAAATGCATTGTTATATAAATGAACAATTAAAATTAGCATTTACATACTTTAAGACACATCATAATTAATAATCCATACATAATTGGACAAAAACTTATCGGAGTACTTAAAAGTAGAAACCAAATAATCGCTTACCATATGTTTTGAAATCGGAAAGCTGCAAAAATTTTATTAGCATATTTAAACTAAATTAATGACCGACTAACATATTTTTTTTATTCATATTTTGATAATGGCGTAAAAGTTAATTATTATAAGATACATTATTATAATGAAGAGATGAAGACCAATCTACTGCAAAAGTTGGCTAATGATGGTTTAGCACAAATATACTTACCATACAATAGGCGATTACAATAAACCGTATGAGAATAATGCAGTATGCAGTATACTTAGTTCGAATTTAATATATTTTTAATTTCGCATAATTTGTTTTTTTTTATTTACCAATACTTAAAGAGGTGAAGTTTCCATTATTTCATATCCCTAAATGGAATTTCGGTTACAGCACACTCATCAACCTACCTAACATAAAATATATTTTTTAAATATTTTTTGTATAAACAACTTTCACTCTTAAACAGGTGCAGGAAAATAAATAAATAATAATGTAGATAGTATGAATTTTTTTACATTATATCTTATATGTTGTACGAGTATGAAAGTGGATCGCAATATTGTCCACACCCTTTCATTCCGGAACTGGATAATACATAACACTTGAATGATATAATTTTTAATTAATTTTTGCTTAATATTTAACCATTAAATAATCTTTAATAGATTGTTCAAATTTTAATTTAGAAAACAAAAATGAACTAAATACCGATTTAATATTTGTAAGCTAATTATAGCAAAAATTATTATAGGGTCCCCCAAATATTTAGCCAGTTTCGGTATACACGAATATTCCACACAATAGCATACTGATGCATAGCCATATAATTTACATGGATGTAGACGTCAGGAAAAGACCGAAAGACGTAATTATTACCATAACCATCATTTAAACGATCAATCGACAATAAATTAGCATTGTATTTGCTATACGCTATTACCTATTCGCTGGGTGCGAAGTGCATAGTGGGGGTATTAAAAAACGATGCCAGCGTCCGCTGCGGACAAATTGTGTAAAAAACGTGGTCAGATGGCACGCACCCATTGGCTGGGTGCGTAAACGACGCCAGCGTCCGCTGCGGACAAATTGTGCAAAAAAAAAACGTGGCCAGATGCATTCCAGATGTCACGCACCCAGCGAATACATGGTAATATAATAATTATATAGGCCAAATAAAGGCCCACTATACGTTATATCCAGTGGTCGAAGTGAGGGGGTATGCGGGGGTATGGCATACCACCACTTTTTTCGAATTTCAGAAACGTACACTAACTTATTTATCATCACGAGACGCGTACTTTTACGTATCTCAACTTATTTTTATGCTACGGAATGATTAATTTAATTATTATGCTGTTTATTACATCAATACATCAGGAATACGGGATGCGGATTACGCCAGATGTCTAAAAAGGCAACAAATAAAACATAATTCGGAATATGAAGCGATTTGGAAACACATTTAACCCGTAACTACTAATATCGGGTCCTCAGGACCCAAATTACCATGTTATTCAATGACTAGTAGTATTAATTACGGATTAAGTAGCGTAGTAAATAATTATTAATTATACTGAGCCCAGCCAACTTTTTGGGGGGTGTAACGCAAATTTCTCTAATTTGGGCCACTTGCCCCGCTGATCTACGAATGGAATGGTAGACAGGCCAGCTAAGGGATTACACCCCCGTCCAGTGCCAGAGCATGGGTCGCGCGGACGCGGTTCGTAGGTTCTTCCGTTGGCTCAGGCGATCAATTGGCAACTAACTAAGAAAAAAAACCTTTCGGGCGCCAGTCCTCTAAATAAAACACGAAGTAAGGAAGAGTTGGTTTTATTTAAAAAACAAAGTTTAGATAAAGATGGGGTTGACAATATTTGATTCCAAAACTCCAATAGGAGACACAAAACATACAACATAGTAAGTAAAATCCAAGATACCCTGAAGGGATACCTTGGGACAATCAAATAAAAAAATAAAATACAGATGAGTTGCCATGTGAAGACAACTTACAAAAATAATCCGCGCATCCAGGAGATTGCCCAACGCAGACATAAAACGTTGGTAAAATTGACTGCAAATAACACATTCGCAAGAGATATCATCAAGTAAAATTAAATACAGCAATTGCTTTCTAACTTACCCTTCCACCTCAATCCGTCCGATTCAACATCTCAATTCTTTTGGAACCTCTGGAATATTAATGGTTCATCGTTTAAACTGAGTTTCAGGTGTAAAGCTAAAAATAACAAAAACTGCACAATTAAACAAGAATCAATTCACCTGCGAACGGTATAGCATCTCAATGTCGATGTAAATGATTAAGAAAAGCTAATCTCCTAAATGCGTTTCCACAAAAAAACTAATTAATGGTTTTCCAGCCATCCTACGTCGTTGGTGCTGTCCTAACCGCTAGAGATGGAATAGTGGTATAGGCTCACGCTACCGCTGCGACAAGAAATCCCACAATGTTGGAATGGAGCTCGCACGTCTTTCCAAAAGGTACGGATAAATCGTCAAAGGAGACGGCCAAAGTGACAAACTTATCACACCACTTCTTAATCAAAGACGCAAAACTGCGGTGAAGCTGGGGATAAATGAATGTTGATCAGTCCTGCCCTCTCCATTGATCTCATACAGGAATGGTGAAACCAAAAACGAAATCCCAACATTGTTAAAAATGGCTGCCACAGATGGTTCGACACAGGAATCAAGGTTATCACAGGTGGAAACAAGATAACCAAACTGCTGGCCCATATCCATACAAATAACCATATGGTTGGTGGATAAAAACAGCCAGATGGACAATCGGGCTACTGATCACCATGTGCACCCGCTCAGAAAACCATAATTGAGTCCATTAGTGGTGACGTCACAACGCCTAGAAATTGGCAAACCGTATTACGCGAATTGACTAAGTGGTTTGCGTCCATTTGAAAAAGAACATAACACGAACAGGTGCAAACACGACGATCGCATCGAGGAAAGTGTCAACTGTTTCAACATAACCCTATTTAATTCATTTAATTGTTATAAACTTATATTAATTATGTAAATAATTCACTATTCTACTAATTATAGTCTACTATTTTATGGTAGAAAGTTCCTTAGGTATTTAAAGCAAACCATTTTTTAAATTTAATTGGTTGCTCTCATTCTGGTGAAAAACCATTAGAATGCATGACATTATAATTAATAGTTTAAATAATATAAAGACCTTTTAAAACCTTTTTAACGTATAGATTTAAATTTTAGGAAACATACTGCGATTTTCACCTCTACGGTGTCTTTTTCTTTGAATTATATTTTATTTAAAAAGTGTTAAAAATAATTGTCAAGCGTAGAAGGTTTCTCGCTACTGTGAATTCAATCACAATTGTACAATATTGTGCACTTCACTCAATTTTTCTCATTAACTAAACTTTCACATACCGTAAAATGGGCTTCGACCACTGGTTATATCTCCATCACTGGCGTAACTACCGGAGGTTGTGGGTGTGCGAAAAATACGGACCCATTGAATCAAGGGCTCACGCTCCAGAGAAAAAAAGATATACCGGCAAAATCGTTCCATGTTCTTGGAATATTTATTTTAACTTTTTAATTATTCTACAGAATTAAACAGAATCAACCTTAAAATCTAATTGATACATATTTTCGTTTAACGGAAATTCATTTTTCGGTCTAGGTCATGGTCCAGGTTATATTTGCACACGGGTCCACGGCCCACGGAGACATAGTTATGCCACTGATCAGCATTCCATACAGGTTCCGTTCAAATTAATATTCTTGACTATACTCGTATAGGTAGATATTCAAAGTATTTGAATATATCCATCATCGAACTGAGATGGAACGTAGAGTGGAAATCAACCTTAACTAATCCAATCACGTTATGATTAGGTGCCGCTTCTTCTTCTTAATTATTAAGAACTTTGTCCTGTGCAACTGTTACCTAGCAAGTGCAAATTCACTTGATACTATCAGTTCGATCAGTTTGCATCGTGATCCGCGATTCACGCAGTGACCCGCATGATGATTTCACGATGCCCACATGACTATAGGTACTTACTTATTACTTGTACCCACATGAAAGAGCTAAAAAAAGCAATAATTCCTTTTTTAATTTTAACGTTTAAGAGCGCGCTGCAAATTTTGATGCAAAAACATGTTTCAACAGATGGCTTACTCTAAAATATTAATCTTTTATTGTTATCTTTTCACCAGAATACTAATAATTTATAAAAGTCATATGAATAAACGATAACTAAGCTAGGCAATAAGGAAGTTTGAGCTTCCAATGTTGAATATTTACAAGTATATTCCAAAAAGATATGCACATGTGAAAATATTGAATATATTTAAAAATATTTATCTTTGAAAGTTCAAACTTCCTTATTGCCTAGCTTAGTTATCGTTTATTCATATGACTTTTATAAATTATTAGAATTCTTTTTTAGTGAAAAGATAACTATAAAAGATTAATATTTTAGGATACGCCATCTGTCGAAACATGTTTTTGCATCAAAATTTGCAGCGCGCTCTTAATAATTGAAATAAAATACTTAAAGGTTTTTTAAAAATTTAAGAACGATCAGCTGCTCCACAGTTAAGGTTAATTTCGAATCCTTTAAAAATTTAACAGATTCTTTGACCTACATTTTTCCCATGCAGATTTTTAATTTGCATTAAAAATTTACTTTAACAATTAAATTAAAAATTATGATTAGCGTAGCATCCTGTATATAACAATAAATTACAATTACCAAAGTGGATGCCAGTATCATAAATAGCATTATACGGAGCAGTTGCGGGCTTGGCCTACTTATCTCCTTCAATTACGGGCGACATAGCTTTGAGATTTTTGAAGTAGGCATTGAGCCTTTATCACGATAATGGAGCTGCATGAGGCCAACAGTGTGAAGCACCGTTGGTGCATGGTGCAGCTCTGCTTTTACTTATACCTGATACCACATTCGTCCACCTCATCGTGTCTCGACGCTAGAGCACGTGATGTTTATTTAGTGTAAAAAACAACAACAACAACAACAACAACAACAACAACAACAACACAACACTGTGGTGGTCTATCAATCGCAGTCTTGAACCCGATCATCTCCATTTATTTCCCAAGTGTAATCCGTGCCATGTTCGGGTGACTTCCGCAAGTTCTTTACCCGTATCTTCATTGTATCGCATCTCTGATCGCTTTTTAGAGCCGTTTCTTGATCCAGCGAGTTCTGCCGTCCTGGCAGGTGACTGTTCTGGCCTGGGTCGGTTTGATTGAAGGCGATCTAACTGCTACAGGAAAATCTTCCGTCTTCTTATTCGTTATTTCTTCCCCTTTCATTTTGAGGGCTAAATCCTCCACCTTTAGTTTTGCTTATCGGAATCATCCTCGTAAATTAGGTTGCGCCTATTCGGTCTTGGACAAAGTGGATGCCCTACTTTACTGGGCCCGGTTTTCTCACCGCCTCACAGTGTGGTAAAACGGTGAATTTTTGGACAAACGGATACATAAACTACAGTTTAATAACATAAAATCTAAGAAAGAAATATGGAAGATGTATTACTATATCCTTAATAGAATATAATAAAAAAATAGTTAAAAAAACAGAGAGGAGAAAAAACTTACTTTAGTTAACTTCATTAGCTCTGTTAATGATGAGCAGTTTCGGATTCGCATTTTAATTTTAGTCTGCTCCTACACCTGACGATTTTAAACTGGCTGAAAATATAGCTATACCAAAGGGTCCTTTTTTAATAGGAAAAAATGTCGTCTCAAGATGACCCGAAATTTATAAAAATATTGCAGCTCTTCCTCTGGATTATAATTCTGTTGTTCCAAAAAATTTTACGGCCTCTAGGTGACAATAGCCAATCCTTTTTAGGTCGCAATATAATTATATTATTTGCGGATCTAAAGACAATTAATGATGCATGACATCCGTACAATTTTCCATTACCCGATGATCTCATTTCATTATCACTAATCTCACAAGGTGAGAGCTAACACTGACACTCACCAATTTGCATCACTTTTAATATACCTTTTAGCCATAATTAGTTATATATCAGGTGAAAATCATATCACAGGTAATACAATATTACCCTAACCTGAATGTTATAATTATAACGTAACATAATATATGCATTTACGATTAGGCAAAGCAAGATGTTTATAATTTATACAGTAATCATACGAATTCGTTCTTCAAATCGATTTTCTCCAAATTGGCTGAGTTATGGAATTTTAAATTTTCACCTGATGGACATAAATATAATAATTAACTAGCTGGAAGGCCCATCCACGGACGGCCAGTTCGCCATGGTTGAAAATTCGATTGGTGTGCTACTCGATCGCAGGGGGAGTTGATTTTAACTTTTAAGTTGGTACTACCAACGACCAATCAGAATGCGTTGTGTGTCCTAAAAAATTGACACGCTGGAGGAGGCGGAGAGTGCTGGTCTTTTATATGTTTGATTATGACCAAAAGGTATATTGTCAAAAATTGTATACATTTGTGGGTGGTTGGCTCTCCCCTTGTTAGTAGATATCACTAAAAATGCCTCAAGTTTGCATCAGGTAATATAAGGTGCCAAAATTGGGAGGGAAAATTTTAGAGTTACCAATGTACGCGATATAATTTCTTCATGTTTGGTAACCCCTGCGCTGGGCCATTGCTACGACAAAGGGAGGTGAAGCGAGCTTCGCTGGCAAGATATACTCCGTGCACATAAGGATATGTATGCTATGCCTTATTGGTTTTTTTTCTGCACCATTAATAAATTAATGCTTGATATATGAAAACTATGGCATATGTTTTGCTCTCATTTGAGCTCCTTAATAGCCATAATTATGAAAATGTGAAATATCAAAAATAAAATTAATTAGAAACATAACTGACGAAGTTTTTTAAAATATAAATTCTATAAATAGAAAAAAAATTACGTTTTTAATCATATGCCCTGTATGCAAGCATTCAAATCTATTGAGAAGTATTAAAAAAATAAACTACCCAAACATGAATTTATTAATTTAACATTAACTTGTAATTTATTTAAAATAATTCAAACATAATAAAATATTTTTATATTTTGCTAACAATAATTTTTATTTTCAGAATGCGTTTATTGTTTGCGATATTAACTCTCAGCATATTACAAATCGTGGTTAGTGCTCCACAACATAATGGTCAACAAGTAACACAAAATGTACCTCGTTATGTTACAAAATTAACCCCAGATCAAATAAAACGTTTGCAAGAAGAAAGAGGTTTTGGCCCTACCGTGTCATCATTTAGGCCAACAACAGTTGCTTATGAAGAAGAGTATGATGACGAAGATAATTCACCAGCTTCTTCCCAAGCTGTTGCAGCATCGCGAGCACCCGTTTATGAAGAGCCAGAAAATTACCCGTATAGAAATTCCTTGCAATCGGTCCAAACAAAAGTGTACTCGAAACCTCAAATCCAACAACCTCAGCAATTTAAAGCAAGTTCTTTGAAAAGGCTTGCACCCCAACAATTTAGACCACAGTTATTAGACGAGGACTCTAAAGGAAAACTAGAAGATGAAAAGGAATTGGAAGAACCAGATAGATTAAGTGTCCTTCTTCCTCAGTCTAAATTTAATTGTAATGGGAAAAATACCGGCTATTACGCAGATGAAGGATTAGGATGTGAAGTGTTTCACTACTGCCAAGATAATTCTAAACACTCTTGGATTTGTCCTGAAGGTTTTACATTCCACCAGGTAAATTATTATTACATATACAAGGTAGACACTAAAACTTAAAATTTTACTTGAAATTCTATAGGTACACCTCATCTGCATGCCACCAGGAAATGACAACATTTGTGAAAAATCATCTCAATACCACTTCATTAACGAATATTTATACAAACCTGTAAATTTAGAAGAGCATCAAACTAAACCAAATATATCGTTACGTTATTCTGAGCGATACTATCCAGATAAGTTTCATTATCAAGAATACGAATATGATGAAGAAGAAGAACAACAAAAACCAATTAGTCACAATAAACAGCCCGTAAGTTAGCAACGTCGATCGGTTCATTTTTTACAATTTTAACTCTGAATTAAATTTTAGGTGAGAATCCTCCAACATACTCCAATAAATCAACAGCAGCAGCAGTTACTTTCAGCTCAACGTCGTCCTGCACCGGCATCTTATGCACCCACTCTCAGAGCTGATACATCAGGACAAGTATTTAGATCCCCTGAAGAAGTAAATATATCGTTACAACAAAGAAGGCCCGCTTTTATTTCACAAAGATATGTTACTCCAGAATTACAATATCAGTGAAAAATTATGAAAATAGGAGACGAGTGCTAATTGTTATTTATTTTATACTAGATTTGTAATTATTTATCCAATAAAATATAATAAAAATTAATGCGTGTTTTGAAATTAAACTAAAAATTTACAAAAAATAATAAAATTTACTACAGATCTACTGACAAGAAGAGGCCAACAAGTCCATATCGATTTGATTTCCTTCCTGTAATTTAAAATAGCTCCAAATAAAAGTAAATAATTCGAATCAGAACTAATCTGAACGAGGATTACAAAAATTCAATACGTGTAAAAAAAAGTGAAGCTATTGAAATTCTAACTATGGCCTGCACGTACAATGAAATGAAATCAAAACGGTTACATGGTCTTGCTGGCCTCTTGTTGTGAAATTAGTTGGTAAATAAAATCTGTTTTGTATATTGAACTTGATCATCCGTTATTTTATGAACGGTTCAAATTTTAGGTACTTTTTTTATATTATGCTGTTAAATAATGCTATCATTTATTATTTATTTTATATTTAAAATTTTAACACACATGGACGAAGCGGTACTTTTTCATCCTCTTCGTTGCAATACAGAGACTTCATTTCGTATTTAGTTTTGTAACCTGGAATTTGAACCCACACAGTTTTTGTATAACTTAATTGCCCATTTTCAAACAATTTTTCTGCATAGCATCCAAGATAATCATTAAATTTCGAATCATCTGACGACTTCTTATTTTGTTGTTCTTGATCAAGTAGTTCTAAGTTCTTATCTTGAATTACTGCATCTCTACTAACTCCTGTTGAAGTAATGCAGTTTTCCTCGAGTGAACTCAGTTCTATCTAAAAAGTTAATGCATAATAATAATCATTATAAATATAATTTATCAAAGATTCAATTCTTCTAAAGTGCCTACCTGACAACAAATATTTTGAACACCATGAAGAATAGCAAAAACTAACAGAAATTTGGAGTTTAGACAAAACATCATTTTATAACTAATGTAATTAGCATTAACAACACCACGTAAACGTTACAGATAAGTTAAACGATCATACACATGGAACTTCTACCAAACAGGTTTATTTCTAATTTAAATAGAGAAGATTATTCTGTCTTTCGTATTATAAATTTGGTATAAAACAAAGAAAAATAGTGGTCTGAGCAAGAACGTCATTCAAGGCAAAATGATCATTCAAGGACCCTGAACATTGCCATACTTCCTCACGAAGTAAAGATGCTTTCAAATTACCTACAAACCAGGAGTCGGCACCTTCAGGCTAAAAATGAATTTTTTGCAGCTCTTATTGAACGTTTTAGCTAATGTACTTTTCCTTTCCTGAAAAACTTCATCGATGTTGAATTTGTAAAAATGATAGTACTTTTTCATTAAAACACTACAAAATAGTAAAAGCTCAAATTCTTAAATTGTCTAATTTGTCATCTAATCTCTAAAAGAAGCAACTTTCAACACTATTTTTTCCTGCAATTTTTGTGATTATTTCTGTTTTTTTATAGATTTTAGCCCCCATGAAGTAAAGTTTTGGATACGTCGCTGGTAGTGGCCTAATTTTTCTCTTTAAGACGGGCCTTTAATCCAAAAAAATCATAAGATGGCGCTGACGGTCCTCACCTAACTATTTTTATAATCCATGTTTCCACTGTTATATTTAAAATATAGCAAATTTGTTGAGATAATACTATTCTATACATAATATTCTAGGTTTTAAGGTTTTTTGGGTTCATAATATTAATTTCTAAAATAAATATTCAGAATTAAAGTTGAATTATTTTTTTCAATATAAGTGATTTTTAAGATATACAAAACCTTAACAAAATGAAAAGAAATGTAAATACTAATGTACAAGTATATAAATTGTTAATAATAACAAATACTTTACTTTACAATACGGGAAACTCTTGCAAATTCTATTGTTATTTTCGGCGACATTTTTAAGGGTGCCACCTATTGGCTTAAGACGAGTACTAACGAAACTGTCGAGATTTGGTGGGTGATAATTAGTAATTTACTATAATTTACAGTACGATTTTAACCGTATTGGTTATAATTAGAGTTTTTATTTAAATTATTATTTAAACAAAGCCCTATACCCTTAATAAATCAACATAACCTTCGTCAAGTAGCGTTAATTCACGATTCCAGCCGCTAGTGGCGCTGCGATTTTGTGTCGCCGAAAATGTGCATGAGTTTCCCGTATTGTAAAGTAAAGTATTTGATAATAACGACAATACATGTCCAACAAATTTAATTTCGACGTATACGTACACATATTTTTTGGTAGGGTTACAACATATATGTTCAGAATTTCTCTACCAGATAGCGCCTCAAACAGATCAACTACTATACCTGAGAGGCGGCATATATGATTTACGGTATTTGCACATAAATTGTAAATTTCATTTTGTAGAACATTTAAGAAACTTCTAGTCGGTCATATTTTGCCGTAGTAAATGTCCTACAAAATGAAATTTACAATTTATGTGCAAATACCATAAATCATATATGCCGCCTCTCAGGTATAGTAGTTGATCTGTTTGAGGCGCTATCTGGTAGAGAAATTCTGAATATTATGTTGTAACCCTACCAAAAAATATGTACGTATACGTCGAAATTAAATTTGTTGGACATGTATTGTCGTTAACAATTTAAACTAAAAATTATTAACAATTTATATAGTTGTACGTTAGTATTTATATTTCTTTCCATTTTGTTAAGGTTTTGTATATCTTAAAAATCACTTATATTGAAAAAAATAATTCAACTTTAATTCTGAATATTTATTTTAGAAATTAATATTATGAACCCAAAAAACCTTAAAACCTAGAATATTATGTATAGAATAGTATTATCTCAACGAATTTGCTATATTTTAAATATAACAGTGGAAACATGGATTATAAAAATAGTTAGGTGAGGACCGTCAGCGCCATCTTATGATTTTTTTGGATTAAAGGCCCGTCTTAAAAAGAAAGGAAAATGAACTCAAGATTTGAATTTTGCGGCATTTTCTTTTAATCAACTGTGCTGGGCTAAAAATTTGACATCTGTCAAGTAGACGCATTGCGATTATCAGATTATCCAGTTTAGTCCAGTCATTTGGTGCTAAAATAGATGTGGCTGAACTTAGCAACGGATTCGGATTCAGATTTAGATTCAGATTTACAATTTTACAGTGGACCAACTAAATCATAAACATGAAATAAAATTTTGTAAAATGTGCATTTTTAATGCAATTTTTGAAAGTCAAAAGGTATACAACAACAATAAATGTGTTCTAATGTCGACTCAAAATTTCTTTCATCCACCGGGAAGCCCTAAATGGTATTAAAACTAATATCAAAAATTAAAAAAGTAATACATGTAATTTAAACTAAACACTGGTGAAAATTGGATTTTGTTGAGTATAATAAAGGTACAAAATTTCAATTACTAACTCAGGGGTTAAGGGGGGTAGAATTACGACTTTACGTTGAAATTAAAATAACAATCGCATTATGTCTAAATCCCATTTACCTAAAAAAATTGACAATATTAGTTACACATATATAAAAATTTTCAAACCCCAACTCAGGGGTCTTGGGGTTGAATTTGCGACTCCAAGCTAAAATTCAGAAAAAAATGGCAGTGTGCTTCTATACAACCTCCGCCGAAAAATTGAGAATAATAAATTACATAAGTGTACGAAATCTCACTCCTCAATTCAGGGGACACGGGGGTAGATTCGCGTTTCCAAAATCAAAGTTGAAAAAAGTTGACGGTGTGCTTCAATGACACTATCGCCAAAAAATCAAGTATAATAAATAACATACGTGTACAAAATTTCAGTCCAAAATTCAGGGGACACGGGGGTAGATTTGCGTTTCTAAAATCAAAATTTAAAAAAGTTGACTGTGTGCTTCAATGGAACTAGCGCCAAAAAATCAAGTATATTAAATAACATAAGTGTACAAAATTTCAGGCCCAAATTCAGGGGACACGGGAGTAGATTTGCGTTGCCAAAATCAAATTTTAAAAAAGTTGACGGTGTGCTTCAATGACACTAGCGCCAAAAAATGAAGTATAATAAATAACATACGTGTACAAAATTTCAGTACAAAATTCAGGGGACACGGGGGTAGATTTGCGTTTCTAAAATCAAAATTTAAAAAAGTTGACTGTGTGCTTCAATGGCACTAGCGCCAAAAAATAAAGTATATTAAATAACATAAGTGCACAAAATTTCAGTCCAAAATTCAGGGGACACGGGGGTAGATTTGCGTTTCTAAAATCAAAATTTAAAAAAGTTGACTGTGTGCTTCAATGGCACTAGCGCCAAAAAATGAAGTATATTAAATAACATAAGTGCACAAAATTTCAGGCTCAAATTCAGGGGACACGGGGGTAGAATCACGTTTCCAAAATCAAAATTTAAAAAAGTTGACGGTGTGCTTCAATGACACTAGCACCAAAAAATGAAGTATAATAAATAACATAAGTGTACAAAATTTCATGCCCAAATTCAGGGGACACGGGGGTAGATTTGCGTTGCCAAAATCAAATTTTAAAAAAGTTGACGGTGTGCTTCAATGCCACTAGCGCCAAAAAATGAAGTATATTAAATAACATAAGTGTACAAAATTTCAGTCCAAAATTCAGGGGACACGGGGGTAGAATCACGTTTCCAAAATCAAAATTTAAAAAAGTTGACGGTGTGCTTCAATGACACTAGCACCAAAAAATGAAGTATAATAAATAACATAAGTGTACAAAATTTCATGCCCAAATTCAGGGGACACGGGGGTAGATTTGCGTTGCCAAAATCAAATTTTAAAAAAGTTGACTGTGTGCTTCAATGGCACTAGCGCCAAAAAATGAAGTATATTAAATAACATAAGTGCACAAAATTTCAGTCCAAAATTCAGGGGACACGGGGGTAGATTTGCGTTTCTAAAATCAAAATTTAAAAAAGTTGACTGTGTGCTTCAATGGCACTAGCGCCAAAAAATGAAGTATATTAAATAACATAAGTGCACAAAATTTCAGTCCAAAATTCAGGGGACACGGGGGTAGATTTGCTTTTCTAAAATCAAAATTTAAAAAAGTTGACTGTGTGCTTCAATGGCACTAGCGCCAAAAAATGAAGTATATTAAATAACATAAGTGCACAAAATTTCAGGCTCAAATTCAGGGGACACGGGGGTAGATTTGCGTTTCTAAAATTAAAATTAAAATAAGTTGACGGTGTGCTTCAATGCCACTAGCGCCAAAAAATGAAGTATATTAAATAACATAAGTGTACAAAATTTCAGTCCAAAATTCAGGGGACACGGGGGTAGAATCGCGTTTCCAAAATCAAAATTTAAAAAAGTTGACGGTGTGCTTCAATGACACTATCGCCAAAAAATCAATTATATTAAATAACATAAGTGTACAAAATTTCATGCCCAAATTCCGGGGCACGGGGGTAGGTTTGCGTTTCCAAAATCAAATTGCCCGCATAAGATTTTAATCGGTTTCATTAGATTTCCTTTATTCAATGGACATAAACCAACATTCGAGTATTGATGAAAAGTTTTCGTTATCGATCGCGCTATGCGGCAAATTGGCCGCATTAAGGCACTTACGGTTGTTTGTGATTGTACTGAGACGGCTGGTGGAGATTTATTTCAGAACATGGGCATGGTCGAGTGGAGGAGATAGTAATTATAGAATATAAGCCCTTCCCACTCCTGCCATTGGACGCTCTGGAAGGAAATGGAAGAGAATGCATATTAAAAAATGCGGCTGATTTTCCTCATACGCGAATGGATGAAGGTTTAAAAAAAAACGTTTTTATTTAAAATTAAAAATGTGTAGGTACTAAAAAATAAAAAATTATTTTAATATTTATTTTAAATCACTGGCACTAACTTTAAAAATAAACTTTTTATATTAACTTATTTTGCCTTATTTTTCACTTTTTTATAATTTCGTACCATTTTTAAATATGAACTAAAATTACTTTTAATGATATAACACTAATTTATTATTGTACACTCTTAAAAAGTGACAAGTTAAACAAAAATTCCAAAAGTATTTATATTTTTGGACAACATTGTAGAAGGTCAAAAAATTATGAATCCGATTCTTGCACCCTTTTCCGCCCCCCGGAATATTGTTAAATTATTAAAAAAAGAACGTAAATTTGTAATAATTATGAAAGAAATTCCGAAATTTATGCAATTCTTGGAGAACATTTTAATAATTATTACACATCTTCTATAAAGTTTCCACCCTACTACGATGACCGGAACACTGCAAATAGTTGGGATAATTAATTTGCCTATATGACTGCATAAGCAATTATTTACATACTTTTACAATTTTTTCCGACAGGATATACTTATACCAAAATGAAATTGATAAGCTATCATTTGCAATGTTCCGGTCATTGTAGCGGGGTGCAAAACTTTATTGAAGATGTGTAACAATAAATTATTAAAATGTTCTCAAAGGTTGCAATTGCAAATTCACGCTTTTTGTTAATTTAACAATGTTCCTGGGGGCGGAAAGGGGTGCAAAATCGGATTTATTATTTTTTTACCTCCTCCAATGTTGCCTAAAAATGAGAAAACTTCCGAAATTTTTTCATACCCATTTTTCTACAATGACTGGCATATAAACTTAAGACTATACAATGTAAAAAATGCAAGTCAAATTAATTGGAATGTGCTATTGCAAGCAAGATAATGTACTTGCCTACCTAGTAGTATTCTAGTATTTATTGGATTTCTAAGCAATTTCTATCAAACGTAGGCGTAGATATATCACGATATGAATCAAAACATGCAAGTTAAGGATTACCATGCTACCAAATTTTATATTGAAGTACAGAAAGTGGTTTATATTTTCCCTGCAGCTGTTTCATATTTTCCCTGATTGCTGTTTCATATTTTCCCAAAAGTTTAATTTAATATTATAAAAAAAGCACTTTATTAAAAAAATAAAACAAGTAAGGCTTTCTCATCTTTCATCTATTTTCTGTGTGCAAAATTAATATAAATTAAAAATTTCAATTTATATTGCAGTAATAGAGAAAGTTGTACAACAAGAAATGAAATTAATTTTACATATTTTTACATCGTTTACGAAAAGACGTTATCTACAGTACTCCTAGGAAGATATAATATCTCAAATTTTTATATAATTGAAAATAAACTTTACAGAATATGATAGCGCTTTCGATTTTGTAATTAAGTCATATTGTTTATTAATTACATGCCTGTTTCACTTTTCCCCTTCTTTTTAGGTGTTTCATTTTTCCCCCTTGACCCAATAATAAAAACTTTAAGTTTTTTAAATATTTGGTTTTGCTTGTTGAGATTTCGGTACTACAGTAATTATAATCATATATCATAGCAACTTTTTTTTTAATAACGAATTTGGACACGCCAATCTACCCCGTAACATCTGAATCGGAGAGTGAAACTTCGTACACTTATGTTATTTAATATACTTCATTTTTTGGCGCTAGTGCCATTGAAGCACACCGACAACTTTTTTAAATTTTGATTTTGGAAACGCAAATCTACCCCCGTGTCCCCTGAATTTGGGTCTGAAATTTTGTACACTTATGTTATATAGTATACTTTATTTTCTGGCGCTAGTGTCATTGAAGCACACCGTCAACTTTTTTAAATTTTGATTTTGGCAACGCAAATCTACCCCCGTGTCCCCTGAATTTTGGACTGAAATTTTGTGCACTTATGTTATTTAATATACTTCATTTTTTGGCGCTAGTGCCATTGAAGCACACAGTCAACTTTTTTAAATTTTGATTTTAGAAACGCAAATCTACCCCCGTGTCCCCTGAATTTTGGACTGAAATTTTGTGCACTTATGTTATTTAATATACTTCATTTTTTGGCGCTAGTGCCATTGAAGCACACAGTCAACTTTTTTAAAAATTGATTTTGGCAACGCAAATCTACCCCCGTGTCCCCTGAATTTGGGTCTGAAATTTTGTACACTTATGTTATTTAATATACTTCATTTTTTGGCGCTAGTGGCATTGAAGCACACCGTCAACTTTTTTAAATTTTAATTTTAGAAACGCAAATCTACCCCCGTGTCCCCTGAATTTGAGCCTGAAATTTTGTGCACTTATGTTATTTAATATACTTCATTTTTTGGCGCTAGTGCCATTGAAGCACACAGTCAACTTTTTTAAATTTTGATTTTAGAAACGCAAATCTACCCCCGTGTCCCCTGAATTTTGGACTGAAATTTTGTACACGTATGTTATTTAATATACTTCATTTTTTGGCGCTAGTGCCATTGAAGCACACAGTCAACTTTTTTAAAATTTGATTTTGGCAACGCAAATCTACCCCCGTCTCCCCTGAATTTGGGTCTGAAATTTTGTACACTTATGTTATTTATTATACTTCATTTTTTGGTGCTAGTGTCATTGAAGCACACCGTCAACTTTTTTAAAATTTGATTTTGGCAACGCAAATCTACCCCCGTGCCCCTGAATTTGGGTCTGAAATTTTGTACACTTATGTTATTTATTATACTTCATTTTTTGGCGAGAGTGTCATTGAAGCACACCGTCAACTTTTTTTAAAATTTGATTTTGGCAACGCAAATCTACCCCCGTGTCCCCTGAATTTGGGCATGAAATTTTGTACACTTATGTTATTTAATATAATTGATTTTTTGGCGATAGTGTCATTGCACACCGTCAACTTTTTTAAATTTTGATTTTGGAAACGCGATTCTACCCCCGTGTCCCCTGAATTTTGGACTGAAATTTTGTACACTTATGTTATTTAATATACTTCATTTTTTGGCGCTAGTGGCATTGAAGCACACCGTCAACTTATTTTAATTTTAATTTTAGAAACGCAAATCTACCCCCGTGTCCCCTGAATTTGAGCCTGAAATTTTGTGCACTTATGTTATTTAATATACTTCATTTTTTGGCGCTAGTGCCATTGAAGCACACAGTCAACTTTTTTAAATTTTGATTTTAGAAAAGCAAATCTACCCCCGTGTCCCCTGAATTTTGGACTGAAATTTTGTGCACTTATGTTATTTAATATACTTCATTTTTTGGCGCTAGTGCCATTGAAGCACACAGTCAACTTTTTTAAATTTTGATTTTAGAAACGCAAATCTACCCCCGTGTCCCCTGAATTTTGGACTGAAATTTTGTGCACTTATGTTATTTAATATACTTCATTTTTTGGCGCTTGTGCCATTGAAGCACACAGTCAACTTTTTTAAATTTTGATTTTAGAAACGCAAATCTACCCCCGTGTCCCCTGTATTTTGGACTGAAATTTTGTGCACTTATGTTATTTAATATACTTCATTTTTTGGCGCTAGTTCCATTGAAGCACACAGTCAACTTTTTTAAAATTTGATTTTGGCAACGCAAATCTACCCCCGTGTCCCCTGAATTTGGGCATGAAATTTTGTACACTTATGTTATTTATTATACTTCATTTTTTGGTGCTAGTGTCATTGAAGCACACCGTCAACTTTTTTAAATTTTGATTTTGGAAACGTGATTCTACCCCCGTGTCCCCTGAATTTTGGACTGAAATTTTGTACACTTATGTTATTTAATATACTTCATTTTTTGGCGCTAGTGGCATTGAAGCACACCGTCAACTTTTTTAAAATTTGATTTTGGCAACGCAAATCTACCCCCGTGTCCCCTGAATTTGGGCATGAAATTTTGTACACTTATGTTATTTATTATACTTCATTTTTTGGTGCTAGTGTCATTGAAGCACACCGTCAACTTTTTTAAATTTTGATTTTGGAAACGTGATTCTACCCCCGTGTCCCCTGAATTTGAGCCTGAAATTTTGTGCACTTATGTTATTTAATATACTTCATTTTTTGGCGCTAGTGCCATTGAAGCACACAGTCAACTTTTTTAAATTTTGATTTTAGAAACGCAAATCTACCCCCGTGTCCCCTGAATTTTGGACTGAAATTTTGTGCACTTATGTTATTTAATATACTTTATTTTTTGGCGCTAGTGCCATTGAAGCACACAGTCAACTTTTTTAAATTTTGATTTTAGAAACGCAAATCTACCCCCGTGTCCCCTGAATTTTGTACTGAAATTTTGTACACGTATGTTATTTATTATACTTCATTTTTTGGCGCTAGTGTCATTGAAGCACACCGTCAACTTTTTTAAAATTTGATTTTGGCAACGCAAATCTACTCCCGTGTCCCCTGAATTTGGGCCTGAAATTTTGTACACTTATGTTATTTAATATACTTGATTTTTTGGCGCTAGTTCCATTGAAGCACACAGTCAACTTTTTTAAATTTTGATTTTAGAAACGCAAATCTACCCCCGTGTCCCCTGAATTTTGGACTGAAATTTTCTACACGTATGTTATTTATTATACTTGATTTTTTGGCGATAGTGTCATTGAAGCACACCGTCAACTTTTTTCAACTTTGATTTTGGAAACGCGAATCTACCCCCGTGTCCCCTGAATTGGGGAGTGAGATTTCGTACACTTATGTAATTTATTATTCTCAATTTTTCGGCGGAGGTTGTATAGAAGCACACTGCCATTTTTTTCTGAATTTTAGCTTGGAGTCGCAAATTCAACCCCAAGACCCCTGAGTTGGGGTTTGAAAATTTTTATATATGTGTAACTAATATTGTCAATTTTTTTAGGTAAATGGGATTTAGACATAATGCGATTGTTATTTTAATTTCAACGTAAAGTCGTAATTCTACCCCCCTTAACCCCTGAGTTAGTAATTGAAATTTTGTACCTTTATTATACTCAACAAAATCCAATTTTCACCAGTGTTTAGTTTAAATTACATGTATTACTTTTTTAATTTTTGATATTAGTTTTAATACCATTTAGGGCTTCCCGGTGGATGAAAGAAATTTTGAGTCGACATTAGAACACATTTATTGTTGTTGTATACCTTTTGACTTTCAAAAATTGCATTAAAAATGCACATTTTACAAAATTTTATTTCATGTTTATGATTTAGTTGGTCCACTGTAAAATTGTAAATCTGAATCTAAATCTGAATCCGAATCCGTTGCTAAGTTCAGCCACATCTAAAATAGGGGGTTACCTGGACAGTTTTCAGGGAGTGTTAAAATTGGTATTTTTATACATTTCGACGTGCGCTTTTCAAATTTTTACTTTGCCACCTCGTATCCTTGCCTATCGCGCCTTCATATTAGAAAAATGGGGCTCAAATAGATAAAGAAATAGTGGAAGAAATTTATATCTGTGGCGATATGCTCAGTACTGAAGACGATCAACTAAGGATAAGGAATCGCCCCTCATCAGTCGCCACTGTTCGCTTCCTTTGTTTTTCTTTTTGGTTTCGGTTAGTTCTTGGGCGATTTCGAGTAATTTTCCTCTACATCCGTGAGCGTTCATGCTCCAAGACTCATTTCCGCTGATTTCCATCCGTTCCAAGGTCAATATTAGGCTTTTTGATATTGTACGTTTTTTGCCGAGTGCAAGGGAACCGGCCTGACGCCAGGGATGCAGTAATAAAATGAAAAGTGCCGGGGCGGTAAAACAAGAAAGATCGTCGCAAGGGGGCGTGGCCAACGTTCCTTTTTTTAATAAAGTGTTTATAATAAACACTTTATTTACAACAAAATACAAATATGCAGGAGTAATTTTTCCACCTGATTCAAGAAAATCTCTAAAGCCGCTGATCTGATCGATTTTTACTGAAAAGTACCGGGCGGCGCCCTGGTGCTCCCTGGCCCCACTCGTCGCCTCACTGCACCCCTGCGACGCCTCAACCCCCATCCTGAAGGACCGGGTAATTTTTAATCAAGATATTTTTCCTTTAGCAAGTCAACTCTTCATTACAAGACAGCAGCTTGTTGTTTGCCTGTTAGTCAGCGAAATAGTTATTTACATGAAAGTCAGGAAAATGATATATTACTGACGAGGAGCAATGTTGAAATACGAGGCACTTCGTGCCGAGTATTTTAGAGCTCCGAGTAAAGTGAGATATTTTCCTGACGTATTTTGTATTAAATTTTTCCAAAAATCGTAAAAAATCGAAATTTTTTAACAACATTTTTAAAATGAACAAAAATCATGTTTGTCAATGTGTCAAAACTTGAACAACATTTTTAAAAAATTTTTGTATTATAGGTATAACAGGCCAGTTCGGCGCTGGTACTATTCGGCTCAAGGACGGTTCGGCGCAAGGACGGTCCGGCGCAAAAAAAATATTTTTTATTTTTCGGATAATCTATAGGTCTGTTTGTTATGTTACACCGAACTACTCCGAGTAAGTTAGTGTAAAAAATTGCGAACATTGATTGGTATAAAAAGTGGGTTGGTGATTTTACACCAATCAATGAGAGAACAGGTACACTAGGTTGCACTAGGACTGTGATACCAAACAAAGCTTATTATTACCAAGTTATATTATTATGGGGGGGCCACGCGCCCCCCCCCCCCGACGGTATTTTTGTGTACTGTGGAGACTTTCCTATTCCTATAAACCTTCCTATTCATGCTTGAACTTGTAGAAATAAACGGCTTTTTTGCCCGTCCGCCCCTTGTGCCCCCTCTCTAGAAAAAAATCCTGGATCCGCCCTTGTATACCACCACAATATTGTACTCTGTACTGTACTGTACTCGTAGCGCTACAACCCTAATGGGTCTTGGCTGACCATTATAATGTTAACTTTTTAATATCAAATGGCATTCACAGCATTGTATTTTTTACCTACGACGGGGAGCCAGCCCGACGAAGAACCCCCCAACCTGGAGGACCAGAGAGACGGCCAGAATAAAGTTCTTACTTCACTCGGATTCGAACCGGGTATTTAGCGTTCATAGTCAACTCGCATGACCACTATGTTCCGACCGCCGACACCACAATATTACCAAATATATTTTAATAAAAAAAATATTTTATTTTTCCGATAATCTATAGGTCTGTTTGTTATGTTACACCGAACGCACCGAACTACTCCGAGTAAGTTAGTGTAAAAAATTGCGAACATTGATTGTTGATTCGGACATTGATTTGGCGGCGCCGAATCGGCGGCGCCCAATAGTACCTGCGCCGAATAGTCTTTGCGCCGAAACGGGATTCGCCGAATCGTCCTTGCGCCGAACCGTCCTTGCGCCGAATAGTGCCTACGCCGGACTGGCGGCGCCGAAAAGTCCCATACCCTATTTCAACATTGCTCCTCGTCAGTAATATATCATTTTCCTGACTTTCATGTAAATAACTATTATAGGTGTATGTCCCAGCCTCCCCCCCTATATCGAATTTTGAATCCAAAATAGTCTAATTTGTTTGTGTATCGTTTGTACCCGTTAGTGCAAAAATTATTTTCGTGTACTCGTATAACCAGAGAGTTTTTAAGATTTTCAAGAAAGACATTGATGCGCATGATTGCATTAACTAGATTCTGGGAAACATTTACAAGATGAAGACCAAAATAGTCTCAATCATTTGTACTTCGTTTGCATCTGTTTGTGCAAAAATTATTTTGGTTTGTGCCCTAATAGATTTGGAGAAATTTCAAAATTTAGCTGAGGGGGGGAGTTGGAGACATGTTCAAACGGAAAAAATGGAAGCTAAATAAGAGATAAAATAGAAAAATTTGTCTAAACCCCCCCCCCAAAATTTCGCGGGTAATTCCGCGACGGTTAAGGCTCAAACGAAAAAATGTAAACTCGTTTGGGTTCTAACGAAGCTTTAACGTTTCACACCAATTTCACCCCAAAATTCGACTTAGAAGAGGGAACAATTCGACGTGTCTACTTTCAGGAATGGCGTTAAATTTATTAGTTGCTGTAGACACGTTGCCTCCCCTCCAACTCGAATTTTGTCGGGACTATTTTGGCCTTTATCAACATGTATAAACAAAACACAAACGTTCTAGACTATTTGGAAACCGAAATTCGAAATTTTAAAACACTGTATGTGTTACCATGTGTGAAGGAGAATCTCACTAATTCAATCATGCGCGTCGGTGTCTTTAAATTTTTCTTTAAAATCTCACAAACTATTTGGGTACAAACGAAAATAATACTTGCACAAACAAGCGCAAAGTAAATATATACGATATGCATACGAATACGATCTATTTTACTATTTACGATACTATTTTAAATCTGGAATTCGAAATTTCAAAAAAGCATATCTCCGCCCCCCCCCCTCAAAAAGTTTTGAAATTTTTCGAAAACTATTTGGGTAATTTCAGCAATTAACCACTCCCAACCATTAACGAAATATTTTACTCTACCACTGGCATATATTTGAGACTGCGCGTTGCATGTCATCAAAACTATTATTGTTAACCTAACATTTTGTTCAATTTGTAAGAAAGTAAGTTTTCGTTTATCCTTTCTTTAAACTACTTCATACAAAAATACGTTATTAACATGAGCCGTAAAGAAGCACTTTCATCTTTTATACAACAAATCCATCAACGCCCAGTTGTGGTTAAATTGAACAGCGGCGTTGATTACAGAGGTTAGTTTCGTGCTTAAACGTTTTTATGTTTTTTTTATAAGTACCTGTGCAATTACGTACCTACTATAATATATAATTATTCCGTTTCTATTTGTTTTTAATAATGTTTTCTTTTAGGTGTTTTGGCATGTCTTGACGGATATATGAACATTGCATTGGAACAAACCGAGGAATACGTGAACGGTCAATTGAAGAATAAATTTGGAGATGCATTCATCAGGGGTAACAACGTTCTATATATTAGTACTCAAAAAAGAAAAATTTAATTTTAATATGTAAAATAAGTTTGTAATAAAAAAAGATAGTAATTAAATGTACCTTTACACCTAATTTAATTATGAGGGAGAAGTTGTGATATGCATATCGCTGCAGCATTATTAAAATTAATGCTATGAAATTTCCATAAATTTAGTTATGTATTAATCACTAATCTTCATACTGATACGAATGATAATAATGGATGCATTTTAGAATATTGCATGTTGTGCTATAAATTAAGCCCTTGACATATAAATAAAACAGAACTTGATGCGTCCGAAAAATACTATTTAAATTTTTAATTAAATAACTACAGTGGCAGATAAATTAATGACAACCCGTCATTGTATGTCAAGGGGTTAACCAATTATTCGCGGTAACAATCCCGGTTACGTTTTATCCTACTGTGTCTGCAGATTTATACTTTTTATCATCTAATTTGAGCTTTAATGACAATTTTATTATAAATCCGTAGACGCAGTAGGATAAAACGTAACCGGGATTGTTACCAAGAATAGAGCTAATAAAAATGTTGGTGAAAATTCTTCAATTAACTATTAATTTTTTGTGTTTCTGTTGTAACATTTTTTGATAATTAAAATAAAGGTGGATTTGGTATTCAGTTTTTGTTATTTATAGCAGGGGTAGGCAACCTTTTGTTGTAAGAGGGCCAAATATTTTACGTGGAGATTAATGGTGACTGCACTTCTTGGTCAATCCACTAAAAATAGTTATTTACATCACTAGCTGCGTAAGTGAATTTTTTTGGGCAAGGAGGTAATTAAGGGCCGAGGCAAGTTATAGAAAAATTTACGAAGAAAAAAACAGCAGAATGGAACTAATTCTTAAATAAGTAAATATTGTTTATAAACTCACTAATTTTATTAGAATAACTTGGTATTATGTGAACATATTCCTAATTCTATTAGGAAAAGTACATTTACCATAGGCGCCGGCATAAGTGTACATTTACCAAAAACGTGATAATCTCGTTAATCCATCCATTCACGTCATTAAAAATCGAAAAATATTCGGTAACAATGGAGAATTTGCACTTCAAAATAATGTGTGAAATATTGAAGTTTGATTTTGAGGATCTCAAATTATGATTTATAATATGAGGCATTCAAGAAATACTATGAAATCCAAAGTTGGTTGGAGATAAAAAAATATTTCATATGCTTGATAAAAAAATTACTATTTATTTAAATAAATAATCTAAACTAAATATAAGTGTTGTGATAAATATTGTAATCATAATCAGTTATTTCAGGTTCAACTTTCTCAAAAGCAGTTAAGGTTTTAAGAATTTTATGCGACGATTTATTGGTTTCATCTGCATCGTTTAGATAGCCATCACCTGCTGTGTTTTTAATATTTGAAGAATCAACTTCAGAATCTTTAGTGTTATCAGCTTGATTAGAATTTTCTGAACTTTTTATATTTTCGCTACCATTATTGACTTCCATGTTATCATCATCAACCAAACTTATTTCATCTTTTTCGGGTTCATGCTTACCAAATAAATCGAATCTCGTAAAATTGCCATCTTGTAAAATACTTTTGATATCTTCCACTGCAGTAAACCTTCTGTTGTCTTCATCGTGATCAATTTTTGTATGTAACCTGCAAATATAGAATTAATTTATGAAAAATTTAGATGAACAAACCAACCAATCATTAAAACGCTCATAAGTATATGATGAACCTTTTTCTTCGTATTGCTCTTTAGTTACAAGCAAAGATTTAAACTTAGGGTCTTCTGTTAAAGACTTTCCGCCTTTCCACGAAAATGTAACGGGACTGAAAGGTTGAATAAAAGTTTAAGCAATTTTTTGTGCAATAATTAAGTCTTACTTTTCTGGTTTATAAACATCAACACTCCAATGATCGGGCAAATGTGATCTCACATCATTTAAAATCCTCTCTTTAAAACCTGGAAAATTAGCATTGCCACCAATTATTACAATATTTTTTGCCAAAACTGATTGATCTTTAATTGGGCAAGACAAAATGCTATGAACTATTGCTTCTGCAATTCCCATGCTTTCCATACCAATATTAGAAGGATGAAAAAGGATTTCAGGCACAGTAAAACGTTCGTTATTTAACCGAAGTATTTGACAATTATCAATACTGTCTTTAGAATCCTGAATAAACCCTCGTCGAATACTGTTAAAATCTGGCAAAACATAATTTTTAACTATTGTATTTTCATCACCATATAATTTCGCCGTTTTCATATCTTGATTAAAGTTGGACGATACGTAACAAGTATCTTCCTTTACTTGATTAATAACAAAAGTTTCATCCATCACATGCAACTGTCGATACGATATAATTTCTTTTAAGTAATTTGTTAGCAACTGGAAGGTATAAATTACCACTTTATTGATATCAATAATTAAAAACTGGAACTTACTTTTCCACCGACTGTAATTCTTCGAACTGCCTTATAGTATTTTTTACCACCAATATAAGGAACAATGTTGGTGTAGCTGTATCCACAATCGACAACCACACACGGGGTGTCTTTGCCTAATACATCAAATATTAAAAGTAACCTTAAATGCACATAAATTTATTTAGGTATCTTACCTGCAACGCTATTGACATACTGATATCGAGCCAAATCCGTAGGATTAACTTTGAACAACGATTTAATTTCGTATTCTTCAAAGAAAATTTCATCTGTAATTTCTTGTATTGATTTAAAGTTAAACATTGGTTGAGTTAAAATAACAGGCCTGTCTTCCACAGGATAGGCATTATTAAAAAAGTAATCCCATACTGGCTTTTGCACAGTCCATTTCATTATGTAACCCTTTTCGCAAGGTAAAAGGTAATACAATCCTGATAAATCTCTACATTCATCAATTTGATTACCAATAAAAAATCGCTTCCTTTCAGATTTAACCTTCATGATACAATTAGGAATTATTCTAAAACATCAGATGTTACATAATTAGCTGGTGGTACATATTATTTTAAATTATCACTTACTTTGCATTTTCATCGTTAGACATACCGATTTTAGCAGTATAAGCACCATTATCAAGTATCAAAACTGGGGGACCCGACACCTTTTCTAAAATTTTAAATCGTACACAAAAAAACTTATAAATCACACTATATCGAGTATATATTTTGATATTCAAGATTTAAAAACATAATGATTCAAAAACAACTTTTATTGCTTTAAGCATTAATTTGTATGTTTTTTACCTCCTTTATTTGGACTATTTCCAATAGGGGTGCTGTGTTTCCTAGAACGATGCCTATCATTTCTTCTACTACTGTATGTTCTTGGTTCATTTTTTAGTCGTTTTGGTTCTGAAGATAAGAAATTTCCGTTTTCTTGATTTCTAAAAGTGGACATTTGAATGTAATAATAAAAACACTGAACCTTAACCTCAAAATATTGTTTATGATCAAATTTAAATAATAGAAAACTACTTTATCGATAATTCAAAAGGAGAATTCTCATGTTTTAATATATCAACAGGTGACGCGAAGATAATCAAGAAAAAAATGCAAAGGCATTTTCCTAGACTCCCAATCCAGCAGTGCTGCCAGCTTTTATCTTTTGAATTATTGTTATCATATCAAGTACAGAGCATAATAGAAATGTATAATAGAGAATATAGTAAGAAATATTTTATTTCACTATAGTATCTAGCAGGTGGGGTGGGGGCGGAACATTTTTAGGATTTTTAGGAGCACAATTTAAACAAACTGATTCGGCAAAATAATTGCTTACACTAATAAACGAAAATAAAACTTGCACAAACGAAGTACACACGATTGAGACTATTTTGGTCTTCATGCTGTAAGTTTTTCCCAGAATCTCGTTAATCATATCATGCCCATCAACGTCTTTTATGCTTTTCATGAAAATCTCAATCTCAAATTTCCAAACTATTTGGGTACAAACGAAAATAAGACTTGTACAAACTTGCACAAACGAATCACTAACGTTCTAGACCAGTGTTTCCCAAATGTTTCGAACTTGCGAACCCCCAAAATTAGACACTAGTATCATGCGGACCCCACGAAAGAATTTTTTTTACAAACATAAATATTAAAGCAACTATTGCGTTTTTGAAAATATGTAATTATTGTAATTAATAATAATTGAAGGGTCCACTGGAAAAACGATGAGGCTCCATTTTTTTCAAAATCGATATTTTATCGGCATCTCTTACAAGGGCAAGGCCAACCCTTCTCCTCACAGATCTCCACCAAAATTTGTGTACGATTACAACCCAATTAGAACGTCAACTTGATGAAAAAAGAAAGACCCCAAACTCAGAAATTTTGAAAATAATATTTTCGAAAGACCATTGGTAAAGTTGGTAAATGCACGTAAAATGTAATTTAGTTCATGCTTTTATGCTCGGTATATTTGAACTAAAGTACATTTTACGTGCATTTACCAACTTTTCCAATGGTCTTTCGAAAATATTATTTCCAAAATTTTTGAGTTTGGGGTCTTTCTTTTTTCATCAAGTTGACGTTCTAATTGGGTTGTAATCGTATACAAATTTTGGTGCAGATCTGTGAGGAGAAGGGTTGGCCTTGCCCTTGTTAGCTTGTAACATAAGGTATGAACATGCCAATCCTCACAGGAAACAAACAATGAAATTCCAATAAAAACTGCGGTTGAAAATAGGCAGCACAATGTAACGTTACGCGAGGTGCATGTCCCCCCCCCCCATTTCGAATTTTGACTCCAAAATAATCTCAATCGTTTGTGCCTGTTTGTGCAAACATTTTTTTCGTTTGTACTAAGGCTGGGAATTTTTAACAATTTTGTATTCGAATATTCGTTCAAAAAATCACAAGAATATTCAAATTATTCGAATATTCAAATTATTCGAATATATACCAATATATTTGAATATATTTAAAAGGAGGTAACACCTCATAAACAATTGGTTAAGAAAAATTTATTACCAATATAAAACGTTTATTAGCGGTAATAAATTTTTCTTAACCAATTTATTGTTTATAGGGGTTTACCTCAAGGCCGGTCTGTTGTGCATATAAATCCGCTCTCTACGTAATATATTAATCTGAATATTCTAGTAATTGAATATTCAGATAAATTGAATATTCAAATTACTCGAATATTCAGATTAATCGAATATTCAAATTACTCGAATATTCGAATAATCATTCGAATAATTTGAATATTCGAATGATTATTCGATTATTTTCGAATAATTTGAATATTCGAATGATTATTCGATTATTCGAATATTCGAGTAATTTGAATATTCGATTAATCTGAATATTCGAATAATTTTAATAGTGCCGTTGAGAAAATATTCATATTCGAATACTCGATTAGTTGATTATATTCGATTTTGATTCCCAGCCTTAGTTTGTACCCAAATAGTTTTCGAGATATTTCAAAAATAAGCTGGGGGGGCTGGAGACATGCTAGCCCCCCCCCCATTTCGAATTTTGACTCCAAAATAGTCTCAATCGTTTGTGCTTCGTTTGTGCCTGTTTGTGCAAACATTTTTTTCGTTTGTACCCAAATAGTTTTCGAGATAATTCAATTTTAAGTTGGGGGGGGGCTGGGGACATGCTTTTTTAAAATTCGAATTTCGGATTCATAATAGTCTCAATCGATAGCACTTCGTTTGTGCTTGTTTGTGCAAAAATTTTTTTCGTTTGTACCCAAATAGTTTTTGAAATATTCAAGATTTTCGGTAACACGTAACATAACGGACATGGACGCGCTGAATGCATTAATGAGATTCTGGGAAAAACTTGCAGCATGAAGACCAAAATAGTCTCAATCCATAGCACTTCGTTTGTGCCTGTTTGTGCAAACATTTTTTTCGTATGTACCCAAATAGTTTTTGAAATATTCGAGATTTTCGGTAACATCGCACGTGCTAAATATAAACAGTTAGTACCTGGGTTTTAAAACGATCACGACTGTGTATGAAAATGAGGGTGGTCATTTTCAACATTTACCTAAATAATGTAATAGTTTAATATTTTAATAAAATAATTTTTCAAAAAAAAATAAAAAATTTATGAATTTATTTTTTTGTTTTGTAGCTGCCTTGTTTACTATTTTCTGATTTTCTGTGAAATCGATTGGTTTCTCAAAAATTTTTACTAGACAAAAGTTGTAGTTCGTTAAATTTCCTATCCGGAATGGGGCGTCAGATTTTTTCTAAAATGTTTCGTTTAAAAGATACAGGGTTTTGAAAAATCCAAAAAAACAAAAAGCTCAAATTTTTCGACATTTTTTAACTTACTTTAATTCATAACTCAAAAGCCGTTCATTTTAGCCAATTAAAGGTGTGAATCTAGTTTGTAGATTATTTTACGGTCTTTAAAAAAGCACTAAACCATTTTTAGCGAAAAATCAATATTTTCGGGGCTATGGCCACGTGAAAATGGAAATTAAAAAAAATGATTTAAAGAGGCCTAACTCGCGAGGGTTTGAATTTAGAAAAATTTTTTTGTTAAAGTTTGTTCTTAGAAAAGTGTCCTCTATCACCACCTAAATTATGTAAAGTGAGTGCGGGGACACCCTGTATATGTTACGGGAAAAGTACGTATACCGGTAAAAGTGCACATATAAATTTTTAACGGTTATAGAGAAGGTCCGTCCACTAAAAATGAAGGTAGGACCAAGGGTAGGACAAACGGTTTGTATGGTTGGGTAAATTTTAGTACCATAGGGGGATTTCTTTCAAGCGCTGCAGGCGAAAATTTTTGAAATTTAAAGGTCAACGCGATTAAGAAAAGTTAAAAAATTTACCAGTTTGGCAGATACATAAAAATAGCTTTATGCGAATGTGTAACATTAAAAAATTAAAGAAATTCTTAAAAAATTAAAAATAACAATTTTCAATAGGAATAATAATTAAAAAACTGTACATCAAAATTAAGTTTAAAGTTGCAACTTTCTGTTCAATCTATTATTGAACGTTTTCAGACAAAATGACCAATGTGGAATGGGCAAATTTTCTGTAAATTATTAAAATATATCAATAAATTAATTTATTATCACGAATTAGAAACTAACCAATATATTTTAAAAGGTCAGGCAAACATCCTTAAGGGTCCTGTTCATAATGTGACTAAATATTGGTGTAAAACGTTCTTTAAAAAGATTCGTTAAACATGTTTTTCAAGAAATGTTTAAATATTTTTGGAATTTTAAAAATTCAGCTCTTTTGCGTAATAGAATGATCGTTTCTTGAAACTATAAAGTATTTTTAATTGTCTTTATTACTACATTTGAAAAGAAATTTGACATTCCTTTTTTTGAAAATTCTGAATATTGGAATTACAGATTTCTTTAATATACCTATTACTAAATAAAATTATCAAAAGTTGACAGTATCACGAAGAAATTATTCTATTCCGCTATAGAGCTGCTTTTTAAAACCGACCAAGATATTTCAACTTTTATTGGAAAATATGTTTTACAAAGCATTTTAAAGGCCATTTTACACGGGCATTGCGAACAGGACCCTTAAAAAGAAAAATTTATTTAAAAAATTTTTTTTTTCTTTTTACGTCGTGGGTTCGCGGACCCCCAACAAACATGCCGCGGACCCCTGGGGGTCGGCGGACCTCGATTTGGGAAACACTGTTCTAGACAATTTGGAATCCGAAATTTCAAAAAACTGTATATGTGTTACCAGGGCCGTCTCAAGAGTATTTGGCGCCTGTGTGCAAACCTATATTTGCCGCCCCTATGCGCCGCAGGCAGTAATTTCACATTTTCAAGGTCATTGACGTTTAGAAGAGTTTAAAAATTTGGTGCCTTGTTTAGCTACAATCTTGAACTGTCGCGCTACGCAGAGTCGAGCCTTTCGAAATTCGTTTTAAAAAGTAAAAAAAATAATTTTGTGTGTGTAAGACACGAAATGAGATCCATTTGTTCAAAAATGATGAATTGAATGAATTTGACTTGTGATATCGTGATTTTCACAGATCTTAGACGATCTTACAAACGATGCACATGGGGGGGACATGCACCTTATTTTTCGAAGTACTACTCGGAATTTCCAATTCAGAATCTTTTCTGTATAAATAAAATAAATTTTGTATTTTTTAAATTCAAATTTTTGAAACATTAATTCTATCGGAATCTTTTCTTTTTGTATATGCTATATTATTTTCTTTACTATCCTTTTCATCCTCTTGATTTTACGCCCAAGGAGGTAAAAAGCAAACCTCTCAGGAGCGAAATTGAATTCCTGAATTCAAATCGACCTCTGAGTACAATACAATACAATACAAATCCTCTTGATTTTTCTTTATTTTATTTATATGATATCAAAGCTCATTAATTGCAAGGTGGTTGCTATTTGCTTCGTACTTGTAAGTTGACGATTTTTGGCTCCACACTTCTTAGCAAGTTTTCTTACAACCGCTGCACCACCGTCCATCGATCTTCCATGATTTGTAAAAACGAATTTGTGGTTTTCAGAATGTTTATTATCAAATCGATGAACCCCTGCATTCTAGTCTTTTTAACCCCCGACCCAAAAAGAGGGGAGTTATAAGTTTAACGTGTGAGGGTGTGTGTGTGTGTGAGAGGGTGTGTGTGTGTGTGTGTGTGCGCTCTTTGTTTGAGGACACGTATCTCCCAAACGGATTCACCAATTTGGCTAATTTTTATTTTAAATGTTCTCCATAGTCCAAGGATGGTTCTTACGGAGAGAAAAATTAAAAAAGTTGGCCGGAAAATTAGAAAAGAAAGAATATAATTTTTTATACCCCACATAAACGAGGAATTCCCAGTAAGCCGCATCTAGTGCGCATGCACTACATTCATTATTTGACATTTACATTTAAAATTTAAAGTTCAAACCATTATTTTATATACAGGGTGGAGTAAAAATTAATATATTATATTGAACATCGAAAAATAAAAATTATTTACATAATAGGTGGGAGTAATATATAAACTTTAAAAAGCACTAAATAAAAATTAAATTACAAATTTAAAAAACCCCCAACCCAAAAAAACTCTAAAATAAAACCTCTAAAAAGTAAAATAATAATTAAATCGATCTAACCGTCGCGTCGTCGTGTCGGGGGCCGTTAAGCAAATATTAACAATATCAAATCGTTCTGTGTAAATCCCGTCGGTCCCCCGACACGACGACACGACGGTTAGATCGATTTTTAAGTTTTTAAATAAGTACTAGTTACATCAAAAGGTAGCATTTGCAAAAATATAAAATATTACCTGGGTATTAAAATTTGTGGTAAACTTATTGCGATACATTTATGTATAACAATAAAATTTAAATTAAGTAACTTAGGTACTAGCCCGACTTACAACGTCAGTACTTACTTTTAAATTAAAAGATTAAATTTGTGAGGCGTCACTCTTACCTGTCCTGAAGAATCGGTTGAATTTATATATTGGATCATGGGACTCCTTGGCCATAACGATCAACAGCCAATTTTTCTAAAACTTAATTATTAGTACCATTACCACTAAAGTTAATAAGAAACATTGATAAAAATAAATTATATAAATTCGAGAGATTTCCCTATCCGATACACCACATGTAAAGATTTCATTTGACGGCATCGGATCACACAAAACTTTCAATTTCGGTACCTACTGTAATAAACCATAAAACTATAAAGAAATATTTCATGCAACGACATGTTTTAAAATTTGCAAAAATGGTTTTAAATCAGCAAATGAACCGTTATGGCATGTCATAAATTACAATTCATTTGAAAGCGCTTTGACCATAATTTTGAAATGTTTAGTTATTACGTAGGTACGGCACTTAAAATTTTACAAAAGATGTATAATTTTAAAAGATTACAATAATATTTTTTCGTCTTAGTATTATAGGTATTATCCTAATAGTAATATCACAGATCTGTGGTAATATGTAATCATATAATATACATTCTTCTTCTTCTTCTTCTTGAGGTGCCAATCCGATTTCGGATGTTAGCGATCCTCCTGGCTCAAGAAGATTTTACTAGGGAAATGTTAATGGGGTGGTTTCCCATTGCCTTCCCCATAGTCCACAGATTGATTTTGGACTTTTTAGATCACAGCACATATCCGACGCAATCAGGATTAGAACCGCGTCTTTAGTCTATCCGTGTTTGATTTACGCCAGACTGCTGGTCTAATAATATACATAGTAGTATGGAAGTAGTAGTAGTATGGTAATATTATATAATGGACCATTATAATGGTATATAATAATAACTAGCTAATTTAAATTAAAATGTGGGTCACTTTTCGAATTTTTTAAAGACCGGTCGAGGAGAGAAATCTTGACCTATATTTGTTTCCATACTACCTACCGTTTACTACTCAGAAGCATTCGTGTGTGCATCCGTGCTCAGAAGTATAATAATATGTGTATGGATTAAATTTTATCATCGATCTTACAGCATAGCATGCTTACAGTATACTAATATTATGATCTAAGGATTTTATTGTAGAGGGCAAAAGATAAGCTCGCATACACTTTTAGGCCTTTATAAATCGGCCTATGTACTTACTACCTCCGATTTCCCATTAGCGGGTGCGACTAGAAGGACCGCACACAGTTAGTTGAGACCTCCAGTTTTAACGTGGAATCCGATAAATTTTCTTGGTAGGGTTGAGGATCGAACCTAGGACCTCTCGGTCAAGAGTCCAGTCCTTATCCCGTTCACCTAACTCATTTACCCCAGAAATATGAATACTAAAATTCAAAATTCATAAATTATTTCCATTAAAAAAATAGTGATGGGAACTATCAAACTTTTTTGACTATCGATAGTTAGTTACTAATTATTTTTTACTATCGATAGTTAGTAAGTAACTAAAAATTTAGTTACTAAAATTTTGTTACCGAATAAAAACTATCGAATAAAACTATCAAATAAAAACTATCGAATAAAAATTAAAAACTAGTTATCTAATTACATTGAATGAAAATATCCTACTTAAAAATAATCCAAAAGGGATTTATCGATTTATCACGGGTACTATCTAATTATTGGTGACGCGTATGAATTGAGTAACGAGATTCCCAACTTACTAGTTAAATATTTATTAACTGTTAGTTGCTGTTAGTAAATAATTAGTAACTAAATATTTATTATTCGGTAGTTTTAGTAACTAAACGATTATTTGAATAGTTTTAGTAACTAAAAAATTTATTACTATATTCGATAGTCCCATCACTAAAAAAAATGTTAATATAAAATGTAATTATAAAGTTATCAAATGTTTATTGGGATATTTGAAAAAATTTAAATGCAAATTATTTACAATTTGCAATAAATAATCGTCTAATCTGACAACACTGCTCATAGTCATATTGGGTGATATGAATAAAAGGGACGCAATTTATTTTAGTCCTAGAAAATCAACATTTTGAAATGCTCGATTTAAAGAGTCTGCTGTGTGTAAAATTGATATCCAAATTGTATTTTTTTTTTCACAATCCTTTAGAAATATATTTTTATTACATGAAACGACAAAAAAATACAATATTGAAATCAATTTTACACTAAGGGTGAACCGCAGGTGGAAGTTTTGTACGTTTGATGTAGAAGTCCAAGAAGTTATAGGAAGTTCTATAGAAGTCCTAAGAATTCCTTAGAAGTCCATAGAAGTTCGTACAAGTCCTTGGAAGTCCGTGGAAGTTTGGACAAGTCCATTATTATTAAAGGGGAGTTTGTTTCAATTATACTCATACCCATGCTCATAGTTAAGAACAAACCATCAAGTGATTGGGTGTCTTTAGACGCGGAAAATAAACCTCTTTAAATTGATACTCTTTTCATTCTAATCCGTTATAATGGGAAGCAGGAATTTAAAAAAAATCTATTTCCTATGTTATTTTCCTATGTTCACATCGGCGGCCGGTCACCCGGTATATAAATATATACCGGGTGACCGGCCGCCGGGGTGAACATAGGAAATTAATTTTTCTTTAATTCCTGCTTCCCATCAGAACGTATAAGAATGAAAATGGTATCAATTGAAAGAGTTTTATTTTCCGCGTCTAAAGACACCCAGCACTTGATGGTTTGTTCTTTGATTATTGTTAAAAACTCAAAATAAAATGACAAAATAGCACTTTTAAATAATTATTAGATGCCTTGTTCAAATTCATATAGCAATTGTTTTTGTTTGAAAACTAATTTTAAACGCAAGTTTTGACAGTTCAACCATCCAACAGGTCTGATTTTTAAAAAATCGCTTATTTTAATTCTACATTTTTAACATTATTAAAGAACAAAACATCAAGTGTTGGATGTCTTTAGACGCAGAAAATAAAACTCTTTCAATTGATACCATTTTCATTCTTATCCGTTCTGATGGGAAGCAGGAATTAAAGAAAAATTAATTTCCTATGTTAATTTCCTATGTTCACCCCGGCGCGGCGGCCGGTCTCCCGGTATATTTCTTTTGTTTTTAGATCGAAATATAGTATTAGTTTATGCTATTTTTATTTAGCCCAAAGAATTAAAAGTATTATTTAGTTTATAAACTTGTTTTTGTTTTTGTAAAAGTATTTTTTACTAATAAATAATATACCTTAAAATATTAAAATATATATTTTTGCAATCTATGCTATTCGTTTGTTTTATTTTACTTACTATCTAAACGAAGACTATTATAGGTGAATCCTGGATCATACATTCCTGGATTACCTTTTCGTCAAATTAGTACTACCAACAAAAAAAATATTAAGCCGAAAAAATATTATCAAATTTCAAATGTAGAAATACTTACACAACTTAGGGCCTCTAAATTAAATAAATATCTCTATATTAATTAAGATAAAAAGGTCTTAGTTTTCAACACTGCTTATTTAATTTGGCTCAAAACCCAAGGAAGTCCACGGAATTCCATGGAATTTCTTGGAAGTTCGTAGAATTCCATGGAAATCTGTAGAAGTTCTGCAGAACTTCCACAAAAATGGAAGTTTTGTACGTTTTTTGGCCAGCGGCTTACCCCTTGCAGCAGACGCTTTAAATCGAGTATTTCGAAATGTTGATTTTGTAGTACTACTTTCCTTTCTGCACTTAGCGATTCAATTATAAAATGATTTATTACTTATGTACAGTCTTATACCTATAAACACTGTATTAACACTGAACTCGTTTCGTAACACTAACCTAAGCTCGACCGGTAGATCTTTCTTTTAAGAGCAATGTCCAGTGGTACCCCCCTATACAGTGTGAATATTTGATGTGTTTTCTGTCATTTATTTCCAGGACGTTACAAAAATTTAAATAATTGCTAGCATTACAAAATCTTTCAACACTTTTTATATAAACACGTTAAAGGAAGTTGATTTATTTATTGGAAGACTATGTTATTCGAAAATTAGAACATGGGAATCTCCCCCCCCCTTCCAACCGTAGTTTTCGAATTACGCGATGTTCAAATAAGTAAATAAATTTCTTTTAGCGTTTTTACATAAAAAAAGGTTGAAAGATTCTGCAATGCTAGCAATTATTAAAATTTTTGTAACTTCCTGGAAATAAATGACAAAAAACACATCAAATATTCACACTGTATAGGGGGGTACCACTGGACATTGCTCTTAAAAGAATGCTCCTTAAAAAAATCGTGTCCTAACACTAACCTAATCTCGACCGGTGGAACTCCCTTTTAACGGTCCCCTCATTAAAAACAAATCGTTTTCTAACACTAACCTACGCTCGACCGGTGGATTTCTCTTTTAACAGCCCCCCCATTGAAAAAATCGTTTCCTAACACTAACCTAACCAACCACAGTATTCGCTGGGTGCGAAGTGCATAGTGGGGGTATTGAAAAAGACGCCAGCGTCCGCTGCGGACAAATTGTGAAAGAAATGCTGCTCCTTTTTAAATTGGCAATTTAAATTTTTAAATTGGTGAATGAAATACGATTTAGAGACGGTCGGAGCATAGTGGTCACGCGAGTTGACTATGAACGCTAAATGCCCGGTTCGAATCCGGGTGAAGTAAGAACTTTATTCTGGCCGTCTCTCTGGTCCTCCAGGTTGGGGATCGGGGCGATGGGCTAGCTCCTCATCACCTGTAAAGAAAACTAAAAAGCTTTAAACCATGACCAAGCCTCGCAAGAGACTTGGGAAATGGGAACGGATAAACAATTACTAATTGTAGGCTTGATGTGTTGTGAGGTGTTTATTTACCTTGCAATGCAAAAAAGCAGTCCGAAATATATATATAAATACTATTTAAAATGAAGTATTATTGATTATCGGATTATTGGATAAAAGAGATAAACCGGTTCATTAGATAACCGGATGTAACTGTCAAATAAAAAATTTGTAAACAAGGAGGCGGTACACCTCATAAAACTTTTGCTGATCGAGAAACTCAAGCAAATAATCAATTTGCTGGATTTTCATCAATTACCAAAGATGAACAACTTATTGATCTTGCAGGCGTAACATTCGATAATTTTAATTTCTTATTAAAAAGAACGTGCACGCCTAATAAATACCGTTGATTGAAGTATAGACTGTTGATATTTTTAATGAAACTGAAACTGGGGCTAACATTTTCAGCTCTAAGGGTTATAATCGATTGCACTGAATTTAATATCGAAATTCCTGCGAGTGTCGATAATCGAGTTTATTGTTACTCACATTATAACAAACTTTACTGCAAAACTACTCATAGGTATTACCCCAGCAGGCTTCATTTGCTTGAAATCCAAAGTAGCTGGTGGTCGAAAGTCTGATTCTCAAATAACAATTGAATCGGGATTGTTAAATTTACTTGAAGATGGTGACATTGTTTTGGCTGACAATAGTGATTGATGCAAGTGGAAAAAAAGTGAAAATGGTTATGCCACCTTTTTTAGAAAAAAAAATTAATTTACAACAAGAGAAACCCAATAAACCTACAGTGTAGCAAGAGTAAGAATTCATGTAGAACGGATTATGCAACGATTAAGGCTTTATCAAATATTGACTAAAATACCTGAAAATCTGTTCCATTGTGTAGATGACATTGTGCATATATGTTGTGTTTTAGTTAATTTACAACCACCAATAATTTCAAATCAAAATTAACTATAAATTTATTTTTAAAATAAAGATTTATTTAGAACTTGTATTTTAATTAGAACAATGTTATTGTCATTAATGTTAATTTTCTTTGTTTTCCGCAGTGATTGCCGCATGTAGAGCAGGTAAATAATGTTGAAAATGCATAAAAAAATGCATTTAATAATACTAACAAAAATTTAATGAGAAAATAACATTTTACTTCATTAACTACTACAATGTAAAAATTGCAGTATTTAATTCATAAATTACTCGGCGCCGATTGTGGCGCTGAAGTCACGCACCCAGCGAATATACCGTCATCGTCACTCAGAGTATCTTTTCTATCTATAAAGATCTATCTACGTTGATCCTCACCATTATGCAAAACTAGAGAATCTGTAATGCCCCCCCCTGTTAAATACAATGTCGATTCTCCACCTAAAATAATTTTTTTTTTGCTTTTATGGTTACTTGTACCTGTAGGATACTCATTCTGCAACATGTTTGAGGGTAATTTTGATTTCTGAAGTTCTCATTAATATTTACGTAATAATGAAATTCTTATTTAATCTGAATGCAGAGCTGGTTTTATTTCACGCTCGCTAGTTTTGCATGGTGGTAACAATACTAAAGTTGCATTACTGAAAATGACATTATTTTATGAATTTCGAATATGAATTTCGGGACGCAATTTGCCCATACCCTTGACCGCGGGACGCAATTTGCCAACTCCCGAATAAAAGTGAGCATGTAGTATCTACTCCAAATTTTGAAAAATTACTCAGAGTTCTATGAATGAAAATAAAAGGTTAGTATAGGTATATGGAGTAGATACTCTTCTAAAAAGCATAACTACTTGCACTGAGTATAATCGTATAATTCGTATAATCTGAGTATTAATTTCAAAATTTTGAGAAAATTTTGTACTTCATGCTCACTTTTATTCATATCACCCATTATCATAACCATGATCATATTCATAACTGCCACCACACAGTGTCGGATTAAGGGTGTGATTTTAAGTACTGTTTCAAAACTTAATTTACAGCTCACAATCGGTTATAGATACAGCAATGATTTTTTTTAACAGAAAGTGGAGAATTTTCTGAAGATCATGATATAATTTTTAATCGGTTTTGATGAAGGATTAATATATTGATTATGTCAATTATTAGCGATTTTATATCAAAAAAGCACTTCTTCTTCTTAGTGCCATATCTTCTTTAGGGAAATGTTAATGGGGTGGTTTCTCGTTGCTTTCCCCACAGTCCACACATCTATTTCGGACTTTTTATATCACAGCACATATCCGACGCAATCGGGATTAGAACCGCGGTTTCCCGCTCTGTAGTCTATCCGTGTTTGATTTACGCCAGACTGATGGACTGATTAATCTGGTTTTTGCTGGTCAAAAAAGCACAATTAATTAAAATTTAAAGTATGTAATGACCCCATGACACAGCTAAAACAGCAATCTTTAATATTCTGTATTAAAATTGTTTACATTTCCAGTATTGCAAGTGATGTAAATGAAGTTTCGTTTCAACCGTAACTTGAATGATTTTAAAAGACGCGCCTTTTGAAACCAATGAAAATTTACTTTCATTTTTTCCAACCAATGAAAGACGTTATTTATAATAAAACTGTAAATTTAGGTAACTGCGCTACCTGTTGAAAAAGTTCTCTTCCCAATGATAGATCGGGCCCTAAATATTACCAATAATAGAAATAGTAATAAAAATAATAGGTTATGCCACGGAGGGGGGTGAACCTCCAAAACCACCCCCTTATATTATTATTATAGTAATACTAATAATAGTAATAAAAGTTATAAAATAAAATTAATTAAATAATATAAATAAATTATGCCATGGAGGGGGGGGGGGGTTGAACCCTCAAAACCACCCCCTTCTATACGGTCCTAAAAAGTATCAATGCGTACGGTCACAGTACGGTATCCAAAATTAGTATCTAATCAAATCAGTAATCACTGTAAATGAAATAATAAGAAAATTTTATAGTTTGTAATTCTAAAATTATTTTATTAATTATTATATTTTAATAATTTACGAATTAATGGAATTAAATTAATAGTATTATATTTAAACTTTCAAGTGCAATTATGAAAATATATCAATTTTTAATTATCAGATTATCACGAATTAACAACTATTATAATTATTATAACAAATTTTTATTTATATAAAAATCAAATTTTTGTTGTATTTTTTTATTAATTTTCAATTGATACTAACTCTGGTTCTGAGTTGGCGCCAAAAAAGATTAGGTACCGGGCGTAGCCAATTTCTTGCGCAGAAATTAAACTTTGTTGCAAATTGGATGCAACTGGACACATTTTCGTTTCTGCACATTAGCTCCGCCCAGTCATCTTTTCTGGCGGCATCTTTACTATAAAACCCCGTCTTTACAATATTTTAAATATCTCTAGCAAACAATGAGCGATATTAAATTATATTTTACCTATCCCTCTTACGATTAGTTCTATAATACTTAAAACATTATTTCTACAAGGATTAAATAAAATACTCATACAAATAAAATCCGAAACAATGGGTTTTGTAATACTATGATGTTAAAGCAAGTTTTGACCTGTGAGGGTATTAGGTGGATTCTTACATAAACCTAAACCAGTAGGTGATAAGTAAAGGACCTCCCTTAAATATATTTTTATCTGACATTGAAACTGTAAACGTTTATTTTAACCAAGTGAGTCCACGTAGAACTGTGATATTAAAATTTTGTATATATTTAAAAAGAAAATGAACCCGTTAAACAAACAAATTGTGAAAAGGATATCATTGAACGATAATAAAGGTAACACATTAAACCTATTAATTTTTTATTTAAAAAAAATTTATAACAATGTTACATTTTTAGAATGTTTTATTTGTATAACAAGAAACTGTCTCAGGATATTTAACACAAATCCGTTACGGGAAGTTTCCGAAATCGGTATGTACCAAAACATTAGTGTTATTAGAATTTTAAAACAGTTGATGGTTTATAGATATCAGCACGTTTGGTTCTATATTTCTGTGCGAAATGTTGGATCGAACCAATTTATTAGCATTAGTAACGAGTGAAAATTCAAATGTTTTTCAACTGTTCGACGATGGTAAAAAAAAAATTAAAATGCGCCTTATTTTTGATCAAAGAATTTGTGGAATTCGATTCCGACGAAATATGTAACTATGTTTTAAATTCGTTGTGTTATAATTTATTAATGTTTGTATTATCATTTTTAGATTTGCCATTATTCTTCGTTCAGAAACACACATTTACAAGTTAAATTATAAACGGGGTGTGTTAAAGAAACCGACTGTGTTATTTAATATTCCTACTTTTGATAACCATATGGGTTTATGCGATATATCGCGATTTGATGTCTCTTCAGTGCAGAACATCATTACTCCATTTAGAAAAAATAAGGGATTTGTGCAAATTATGGTAAACTTTCGGTAAATCTTATTTTAAATTACTAACCAATTTTACATTTTCAGTGCATACAAAGAGACAAGGAATCTGCATATACGTCCAAACAATTTGAAGCTCACAAAAACACTCTGAGCTCATTAACTTTAAATCGTGACGGCAATTTGTTAGCAACGACTTCTGAAAAAGGAACGCTCATAAGAATTTGGGATATCATCCAAAATATCAAAATTATGGAATTTCGAAGAGGAACAAACCCTGCTAATATTCATTGGTAACATTTTATCTCTGTCCGGTATCAGAAACAATCATTAAAAGTTAATCACAGATTAATTATACCAACCAATAGAAAACGTTTGTTGGTTTGATCAGAGGTTTGATATAGTCAATCAAAGATTACATTATAATCATGGTTTCTGAAACCGGCCGTTAATTGAATTTATTTATCCAACTCAAGTTTTTTAGCACATGCTTTAGTGACGATTCCCGATATATTTGTTGCACCAGCGATAAAGGAACGGTTCACATATTTTCCATGAACAAAGTTAAATCCGAAGGCCTCAATTTGTAATTTTATTACATAAGTACATTTTATTTTGTATTTATTAATTCTGTTATTATTTTTATTAGGTCGACGATTAGAGCTTTTGTAGATGCTGATCGATCAGTAGCCACATTCGCAACGAACTCTGAATGTAAATTCATATGTGGATTCGTTGGCTCTGAGAAGCTTATTGGTAAACAAAATAAATTCTATGTTTTTAACTGGAGCACCATTTAAATATTGATTATGTTTTTAGCTTTAGGTTTGAATGGTACATATCGTATGTACATCGTCAAAGACGATAAGTGCACGTTCAAAGCATATGAAGAATTTTTACAATTGTGTGCCAATATAGAGAACGATTAAGAAGTGAAATAAGAATATTATTTGTAATAACTATTTCAGCTTGACAAATATTGGGTAACTTAAATTTGAAATGTTCTGATAAAAAACAGTTTATATTATGTAGATATTGTAAATAAAAAAATTAATTGAAAATCTCGATTATTATTTACACTTTTATCATGCATTTCTTTATTCAATAATCTCATTCTGAATTTTTGAAAATAATAAATTATTAAAAGCTTTTATTTAACTTGATGTGAGAGTTATCCGTCGTTCGTTTGGTTGGACTTTTTCGAGGCCGTTTTTAACTAATTTCCCGACGTCCTAGAAAGCTGAAATTTGGTACACAGCTTACACTTGTAGCGAATTTTCATATATTAATTTTAATAAAAACATTTTCTTAGATGAAATTTGATCTAAGATTTTCTTCTTCCCTCCTACACGTAGATTTCTGACAGTATTTTGAAATTTTAATCTAATTGAATACCAAATTTTTCTTTTGTCCATAATATAATAAATTATCATAATCTAATTTATTGTATTTATATTATACATTATGATGTATAATGTACATAATATAATACGTTGACCGCCACGTGCATTAAATTTAACTCGCACTAACATTAAAAACAATAGGCTATTTATTAAAATTTTAAAAAATTAATATTACTTACATACTACAAATTTATTTGTAAGGTGTAAAAAAAAAGCTTGTAAATATTTATAAAATTCTCATTTTATTGAAATTTATATTAAAATTTAGTTTACCTACTTCGAAAAAAAAGTGTTTACTTAAAATTTGTTTTTATGGCTTCTCCTTTCATTTATTTTTTTATTACTCTCAACTGTACCTACTACATAGTAGCTAGGGATTTTAGTGAAAGCATCTGATTGTTGTTCTATAAAAATGTCTTCAGGTGACAAGCTATGAATTGATTTCTAGCTCATTAACTACTGTAACTGTAATTAAAGTAACTGACAAAAAACAGTTTACACGGTTTTAAGTTGAAGTTTACGCGAAAAGTATTTTACTAAAACGTGGCTCACGGCCGTGGCTCACATCCCATGTCAACCCAGCTTTAGTTTTTGAGTTCATTATTGGCTATAAATGCAAAATAATGCTACACAACATTGCTAGACAACATTATTTTGCATTTATCACGTTTGGTTGTTCGTAATTATGAAAAATATTTTTAACATTGTTTCAAATGTAAAAATGTTGGGTATCCATAAGTTACTGCTTCACGGGTTTATTGGCATATACATATTGGCCTATAGTTGTTTCACGCAGCTTTCTTTGTTCTTATTAAAATTATTTTTCACTTTTTAGAGCAGTTTTTTAATTTTAAATATAAAAGACCAGCACGCTCCTCCAGCGTGTCATTTTTTTAGGACACACAACGTATTCTGATTGGTCGTTGGTAGTACCAACTTAAATGTTAAAATCACCTCCCCCCTGGGATCCAGTAGCACACCAATCGAGTTTTCAACCTTGGCGAACTGCCCGTCCGTAGATGGGCCTTCCAGCTAGTTTTAAATAAAAGGTCAACAGAAACTTCTTGTCAATGTAAAATCCATAGCTAGAAAATTATAGGACACCAGAGCTTAGGTTATTTGTTGCAATTCGCTCTTTTTTTATAAATTTGTGGCCAATATGCAATCTGTACAGACAGGTTTGGAACATCAGAGCTTTGCGGTCGTCCATAAAAAAAACATCTACGTCTAGGGGGGAGGGTCACAAAATGTGTGCAAATAAAAAATTCTTAATTTTCAAACATATTGGTCTATAGTTGTTTCAAGAAGCTTTCTTTGTTATTATTAAAATTATTTTTTAATTAACAAATTATTGTTTTAACAAAAACTTCTTGTCAATATGAAATCCATACACAGATAAGTTTGGCACATCATAGCTTAGGTTATTTGTTAAAATTTGCTCTAGTTTTTATACATTTGTGGCCATATGCAATCTTTGGAACTTCAGAGCTAATGAGTTGTCCATGAAGGACATTTACGCATACGGGAGGAGTCATAAAATGTTTGCTATATAAAAATTGTTTTTATAATTATTACTTCAGGGAAGTTATTATTTCAATCAATATGAAATCCATACACAGATAAGTTTGGCACATCATAGCTTAGGTTATTTGTTAAAATTTGCTCTAGTTTTTATACATTTGTGGCCATATGCAATCTTTGGAACATCAGAGCTCATGAGTTGTCCATGAAGGACATTTACGCATACGGGAGGAGTCATAAAATGTTTGCTATATAAAAATTGTTTTTATAATTATTACTTCAGGGAAGTTATTATTTCAAGTTATTCTTAAGCGGCGTTCACAATAAAATGGGGTCTTGCCTTGCTTCGGCAGAAAGTTAGCAAAAGCCAATCAGAATGAACAATTTTTTAATCATAGAAAAGGAGAGATGAAAATACTTTAATCTAATTGGCGCTTGCCAGCTCTCTACAATGCAAGACCCCACTTCATTGTGAACGCCGTTTTATTTTTTGCGTACGTTCAAACATATTGGTCTGAAATAATTAGACTACTGGTCAATGTGGTAACAAATTGTTAATTTATGAGGATTATAAATTTTATTTTAATCGTGCATTAAAAAGTGGAGATGCTGTGATCATGCTTCCAACTGTGAACAATAACCATTGAAGAGATAGAAATTAACTCAATTATTTGACGAGGAACATCATTAATTATTAAAACAAAACATGGGGAAGATTTTAGTACGAAACCAGCTCGGAGGACTCGAAATTTGAAATACTCTTAACTTTGCAGAAAATATAATTAAAATGATGAGAATGCAAGCTCATTTAAGCTCAAACAAATCTCTATCGATAGACAGCGATTTCACAAGAAAGTTCGAAATAAGAACAGAAATCGATAAGGTGCACAATTTTGGTCTTCATGCTGTAAGTTTTTCCCAGAATCTCGTTAATCCATTCATGCGCGTAAATGTTTTTATGTTTTCGTTTAAATTCTCAAAAACTGTTCGGGTACAAACGAAAAAAATGTTTGCACAAACAGGCACCAACTAAGTACAATCGATGGAGACTATTTTGAATCCGAAATTCTAAAATAACTGGTTATGTTAGCACGTGCGACGTTACCGAAAATCTAGAATATTTCATAAACTATTTGGGTACAAACGAAAAAAACGTTTGCACAAACAGGCACAAACGAAGTGCTATCGATTGAGACTATTTTGAATCCGAAATTCTAAAATAACTGTTTATGTTAGCACGTGCGATGTTACCGAAAATCTCGAATATTGCAAAAACTATTTGGGTACAAACGAAAATAAAACTTGCACAAACAGGCACAAACGAAGTGTTATCGATTGAGACTATTTTGGTCTTCATGCTTCAAGTTTTTCCCAGAATCTCGTTAATCCATTCATGCACGTGCGTCCATGTCCTTTATGTTTTCCTTAAAATTCTCAAAAACTGTTTGGGTACAAACGAAAAAAATGTTTGCACAAACAGGCACAAACGAAGCACAAACGATTGAGACTATTTTGGAGTCAAAAATCGAAATGGGGGGGGGCTGGGGACATGCACCTATGTTACCGAAAATCTCAAATATTGCAAAAACTATTTGGGTACAAACGAAAATAAAACTTGCACAAACAGGCACAAACGAAGTGCTATCGATTGAGACTATTTTGGTCTTCATGCTGCAAGTTTTTCGCAGAATCTCGTTAAAGCATTCAGCGCGTCCATGTCCGTTATGTTACAACGTGTTACCGAAAATCTTGAATATTTCAAAAACTATTTGGGTACAAACGAAAAAAATGTTTGCACAAACAAGCACAAACGAAGTGCTATCGATTGAGACTATTATGAATCCGAAATTCGAATTTTAAAAAAGCATGTACCAAGCCCCCCCCCCCCAACTTAAAATTGAATTATCTCGAAAACTATTTGGGTACAAACGAAAAAAATGTTTGCACAAACAGGCACAAACGAAGCACAAACGATTGAGACTATTTTGGAGTCAAAATTCGAAATGGGGGGGCTGGGGACATGCACCTAAATCGATAAACGTCTACAGCTCCACCCCACAAGAATTTCGCGAGTAACTCCGCCGTGACTATTGAGGCTCAAACGAGAAATTTGGAAGCTCATTGATGCTCAAACTATACTGAAACGTTTGACACCTATTTCAATCAAAAAGTTCACTTAAAATTTAGGGTTATTGTACGGAACTTGCTCGGAATACTCGAAATTTGAAATACTCTTAACTTTGCAGAAAATGAAAATATAATTATGGGATCATTCAAGCTCAAACGAAGCTCTATCGATAGACATCGATTTCGCAAAAAAATTCGTAATAATAATGAAAAAATAGGAAAACATGTCTCCAGCCCCACCCCCCAAATATTTCGCGAAAAACTTCGCGACGGTTGAGGCTCAAATAAAAAATTTGGAAGCTCATTGATGCTCAAACGTTTGACACCAATTTCACCCCAAAATTTCACTTGAAGGGCATGTCGGCATCACAGTTTTATATGTGATTGGTTTTCATTAAGAATTTTGTGAATATTTTAAACTTTAAATAAATTCAAAATTTTCTGTTTAGTTATTATGTATAATTTAGTTAAGTCCTTCTTAATTATCCTACTTAAAATGTATTACATTCGGGGAGTTTACAACTAGGATTATTGGTGAAATCTTCAAAATTAGGGGAATTCACCACTTTTTTTAAATTCTACCTGTTGGATTAGGGGAGATTACATATGCCCATATATTTAGCCCCTAATTAAGGGATTAATCCTTAATGCTTTACCTGAAAAAAGTGACCGCAAAATATCAAGCACAGCTAGATTTTGCTCAAACCAAATTTTCTGGATTATGGGGTTTGTGCAAATGGACGATTTCCGTTTTCACGCTACAATTTATTTGCGCAAATTGGCTTACACAAGCCAATTTGCCACCATGCACTTGCGCCAACCATCAAACCCAGCTAGAATTTACACAAACCAACCTTTTTGGTTTGTGCAAATGGACGATTTCCGTTTTCACGCTACAATTATTTGCGCAAACTGGGTTGCACAAGCCCAATTTGCGCAAATTGTTTGAGCGTGAAAACGTACCTTAAGACCAAAACTCACTCATTCAAAGAAATTTGGAACAGAAAAACTTGAAAATAATTTTTTAAGTTGATTTGGTGCCTATGTAAGGAGTACACGGAATGCCCGTGACCCCTGAATTACAAAGAAAGTAAAATAATTTTCTATAAGCGAGTGAATCTCGTTAATCAATTCTTGCGCGTCACTCCCACTCTCAAGTTTTTGTGAACCGATTTCAATCAAAATCTAATCGGCTAAAAGTACGTATACGTATCAAAAAAATTTGGTTGTGAAATTCTCATATCTCATTGATTTGGAAGGTAGAGCGCATACAAAATTGAGTGACACTCTTTCAACTCGTGAGACCTTAGGAACGTAAATCCGTGAAATTAAAAACATAATTTCGATTGAGGTAAAGTAATATGGCACTTTTTTTTATTATTTATGGATCTTTATTATTCTGAACATATATTTTGAACTTGGAATGAAATGATTCACAACAATATTCGCGGTGCGAACGATATCTGTAGTATCGATTATCCAAATGTATTGTGGAAATAATGAATCTTTGCACTAAAAAATAAAAAATAATTTTAATAAGAATAAACAGAGCTTCTTGAAAACATCAATATAAAAGCGTGGAGCTATGAATTTCGTACACTCTGCTCTGAGAAGAAGCTCTGTTTATTCTTATTAAAATTATTTTTTATTTTTCAGTGCACCTTTTTAATTTTAAATAAAAGGTTTTTTTTTTAATTTTTAATTTTTTATTTAATTTTTAAAAACTAGATTTTATATCTCAGTCACAAATTCAAAGACATTGTTTTTAATGATCAAAATTCATTGAGGGGGGGGGGGGGGCAGGTTTTGTGCAGCATGACGAAGGGGGAGGGAAGATAAGGATTAATATTGCGCATCATGAACATGTTCGTGTGATTAATTTTTTCAACTTTCGACGTGGATTAACTCAACAGCAGTACATTCATGAACTTAATTTGACTTTTGGCGATGTAGCACCATCAAGCACCCAGCAGCGGTTCTAGGGCGGTGCGAATGGGGGCGCCAAAATGACAAAATATTTAAAAAAAATGAATAATTTGGGTTTCTTTTGGAAAAAAAAATATAATTTTTTTAAATTTGCAAGCGCAAAAGCGAGGAATGTGAATGTGTGTATATCCCACATTCTAATTTTCGAATAATGTGGTATTTCAATAAATTTCCTATAGCGTGTTTACATAAAAAAGTATTGAAATATAGTGTAATACTAGCAATTATTTAAATTTTACTTCCTTGAAATAAATGACATAAAACACAAATTATTCAGTAAGGAATGATGGATATTAATATTACTCTTAAGGGCAATACTCCCCCCCCCCGTCGTGTCGGCAAATTTTTTAAATATCTCGAAAGCAAATCGTGGGCTCACTACAAAAACTAGACAAGTCCATATTAGAACCTTAAAGGACTGTACTGCATGGTCAGTTTTTAATTCTCATGTTTAAGGTAAAATTTCAGTTAAAATTTAAAAAAAATTCTCACCAGTGGGGCAGAAAACCAAACAACTTTATCCCATTCTTCTGTTTAATTTTTGACTAAAATATAAGCCTAAAAAAGAGAATTTAAAACTGACCATGCAGTGCAGTCCTTTAAGGTCCTAATATGGACTTGTCTAGTTTTTGCAGTGAGCCCACGAAATGTAATATATTTAGACAACTTTTGTATCCAAAATTTAAGCATCTCTCAAAATAAAATTTCATAGGAAAATTAATTCGAATGGATTTACAATTTATCGCAAGCATAAAAACTTCGTTATTTAAATTATTAATGGTCGATTTATACTCAACATTTTAAAATTTATCATTTAACATTAAGGTGAAGCATCACCACGTGACTAAATATTGGTGTAAAAAGTTCTTTAAAAAGATTCGTTAAACATGTTTTTCAAGAAATGTTTAAATATTTTTGGAATTTTAAAAATTCAGCTCTTTAGCTCAATAGAATGATCGTTTCTGGAAACTAAAGTATTTCAATAATTGTCTTTATTACTACATTTGAAAAGAATTTTGACATTCCTTTTTTTGAAAATTCTTAATATTGGAATTACAGATTTCTTTAATATACGTATTACTAAATACAATTACCAAAAGTTGACAGTATCAAGAAAAAATTATACTATTGAGCTAAAGAGCTGAATTTTTAAAATTCCAAAAATATTTAAAGATTTAAACATTTCTTGAAAAACATGTTTAACGAATCTTTTTAAAGAACGTTTTACACCAATATTTAGTCACGTGGTGATGCTTAGCCTTAAAGAGGATTAATCAATGATTAGATATGTAGATTACGGTTAAAATAAATGGCTATACCTACATAATTTTATTGGTTAATTTTTAAATGTTAAATGATAACTAATATGTGATAAATAAATAAAATGGTATAATTTTAATTTTTAATTTGGTATAACTGAGGCTGAGGCTTTACCCATCCTTCACTCTTTGAGAGCAAATCAAAAAATATCGGATGTGGTTGTGCGGTCTTTGGCCGCACTGTGTGCGAGATCGGGATGTTCGGATTTGGCAATCATATAACTTTACCATACATTAATGTTATGGTATTAAAACACCATTTAGATAATATTATGTCCTTTACACTAATTCAATACAGATAACATTTGATCACCCTTATAATTTGATGCCCATTATGGGGCGTCCACAGTGTGCCTTTGACCCCGGATTTACAAAAAGGAAATTTTTTTTTAAACTAATGACATCTCGTTATTCCATACTTAAGCGTCATTCTCACTTCCAAGTTTCCGTGAACCAATTTGAACCAAAATCTAATCAGCTCTAATTGTAAATATAAAAGTACCAAATATCTTTGCAAATATGAAGTGTAGCTTAGCTGTAAGATTCTTATTTGTTTCTAAAGTAAAGTGCACACAAAATTGAGTGACCCACATACACACAGACATTTGTTGATATTTGGTCTATTTCAACTCGTGGGAATCTCAAGGAATGTAAATCCGTCATAATCTGAAAAAAATTTTGATTGCAATGCAAGATAGCAGAATAAAAGCGTTAATGTTCACTTAACTAAAGAGTCAAAGTTAACCTAGTTAATTAGTTAACTCTAACAAACCAACAGAAACCCGCTTTTATTTTTAACGGCTCGTTAAAAGTTTTATGAAATTTTATGAAATGAAAAAGTTAACTGACAGCTTACTTTTTCTGATTGGTTAATACAAGCAACTATAGGTATATATTTTGTAAAACTATTTGAATTTTATATTTTGTCTTTCCGCATCTATGTGATTAATTTTATTATATATGTGGTATTATGCAATAAGATCGTAATTAAAATAAATTAGTAATTTGTCTTTATAAACAATTTTTTAAATTCTGTGTAAGGATAATGCGCATGTCTGATGAAAATTTTAACAATTAAAAACTTTTTACATAACATTTTTTGAAATTATTTAGGTAAATTATTAATTCCTTATTAGTATAAAAGAAATATTTGCATACTTGCCGTTTCTTCGTATTGCCACAGTATTCGTGCTGAATTTTACCTTATGTTGAGATAGCTGAATTTTTGCAAAGGAAAAAAGATGCTAAATGTACCCTTGTTGGGTAAGGGTAGTATACCCTTCAATGTGGGGGAGGGGATATGGACGTATCAATAGAGGCAGAAATTTTACACAGTGCCGTCAGTGCTCAGTGCTTGGTGAAATCTAATGAAATTAGTTCCAAGACCGCACAAAGCAATAATTTTTAATTAATACATGTAAGTAATTTATATTTTTATGTAATTTAGTTATTTAGTATATTATTTGTAATTGTAAGAAAAATATTAAATTTCTTTCTATTTAGTTAAATTGTGCCACTTTACAATGATTTTGGGTGTTCTTTTACACCATTAGAAAAGATTTTCTTAATCATTGATCAATTTTGAGATAATTCAATTTGTAGGGTTCAAAATTCAAAGAGTAGTATTGATATAAATATTGGATACCTACATAGGTATTGATTAATTAATGATTTATACTTTTTTAAAACTAAATAGTAATTTTTGAAAATTTGTAAATATTTTGTAGGTAGGACAATGATAATTTTTATAAGTGGGTTATGGTTTTTTAATATTCCACCATTTTTAGGGTTTTAATTTTATTTATTACAAATAAACATTAAAATTGAAAAATTTCAATACTGATGGATACGTTTAAATTTCATATTTTATTCTTTGGGTTGGCGTGTGGTACTAGGAAAACATCAACAATATTTGATAATATTAACTAAGTTTTTTGGAATGGAATTGGAACACAAAAGAAATGGAAAACAACAAATTTTAAATTTAATTTAATTTTATGTTGCTATAAGGCTATTAGGTATATATGAATTTTTGTAAACTATACACATGATTATGATTTTGACGACTCAAAAGAACAGTCAAAATTTGCTTTTTCTTTTTTGTTGTAAATAATGGGATTCATAGTTCTGTAAATACAATATTGCATTTGTTGGAATAATTTTCTTATTATTAATCAGTCAATTAATAATCAATAAACTAATAGTAATTATTTTAGTTATCACTTCTAAAAAAAACATCATAATCTAAATTATTGTTTACACAATTTGTGTAATTTTAACTCAATTTTATGGTTTATGAACATGGTTGAATCAAAATTGACATAAGTTCAAAATTGTACATGATGAATAATAATTTGGTCCACATATTCAGATAACGGCAACATAAAATCCTGACCTACCTAAATATAACAAACATTAAGATCGGCATGTGCTGGTAGGGGTATTTTTTGTGTTTATTCATGTCGTAGCATCATGGCCCTCACATCCGCAACAACCAAAGAATCACAAAGGGCGCATGCTTGGTAACTTACTGCGTAGATTATCTCGATTCTTGGAAATACGGTCCCTTTTGTGGAATTTCAAAGCATTTATTGATTTTTAGTTTAGAAAGTATTGCTTACGACAGATCTAAACATAAAGAAAAATAATATATCAGCATACCCAAAAAGTAGAAAACGTCAAATTTTGGCATATTAATATTAGAATTTAAATTAAAAATTTAAAAAAATTTCAGTTTATATTTGACAAACTTAATTTAAAAGACTGGCGACTAATCCTTCTCTTGAGCACCTACAAAAGATGCTAAAAATAGCAGTATCGGTCAATTTTTTGCCTACCAAGGGTGAAATAAAATTTCCTTCAAAACCAAGGGCAGGTATCCTTATCTTTATTTGCAGGTATCTACAGGTAGGTTACCTGTTCTTTAGAATTTGAAAAGATCTTGCAAGTAATTTAGCATTGTAAATGGGTTTTTCAAATTGTAAAAGAATTTAAAATTTAAGGGGCCATTGGTTTAACAGATAATAGAAAATTGCAAAAGAAACATTTGTCTCTTCTTATTTAAAAGCACCCCCTGATTTCTAAAATGTTGACAAAAAAAACATTTACAACAAATTGACGCAAAAATTATTAATTATATTCATAGATAATTATGATCAAACTCACATTATTAAGGTCATTAAAATTTTAAATAACAATTAATAACAAAAAGCAATCCAGTTCGTATTATCAAAGTTTCACTGTATTTTATCAAAATAAATGGCCAAATTTCAATATAAAACTAATGGAAATTAGTTCCGACACTTTTCTCTTCTGAGTAATCCAATTTTGTAAAACCTACAAGTCGTAGAAATATTTTATTGTGCTTATTATTACTTTATTTCGTCGATTTAAGTTTTAGAATTTCCTAATAAGTTTCGAATAAATATTTCAATTTTAATATGAAATAACCTAGAAATATCGGTGACTGTTTTTTTTCTCAAATCTTGTACGTACAGTAAAGCTAACCCAAGGAATCATGGCCGGGCGGAGCCAATGTGCAGAAACGAAAATTAGTCTGTTCGACTTTATGTTCCTGTCAATTGTTGGAATTGGACGTCACGTGTCATCTACTTCGCAAGATTTTGTCTCCGCCCGGCCATGATTCCTTGGGTTAGCTTTACTAGACATGATAATCCTGACTCTAAAATTCATTATACAAATTATATGTTTCAAATTTCAATTCGCGTTTTACATTACCGTTGGTAGCGCCACTGTAATACGCCCAGAATGGACTTTGAAATTATAACGTGTGGTGGCGTTTTGTTAATTTAAAACGCGAAATTCGCGTCAACAACTACTGGTCAATAACACATTTTTTTAAACTGTAGATTTTAGATATACCGGGTGACCGGCCGCCGATGTAAACGGCATTCCTGCTTCCCATCACAACGAATAAGAATGAAAATGGTATCAATTTGAAGAGATTTGTATTCCGTTTCTAAAGATACCTAACACTTGATATTTTGTTCTTTAATTTCTGTTGAAAACTCACTAATAAAATGCAAAATAGAGCATTTAAAATTTTTTAGTTGCTTTGTTTGAATTTTATTGCAATTGTTTTTGCTTGAAAACCAATAATTTCCAACAAGTTACTGTGACAGATTGCAATAAAACTTAATTTTTGTGTTTATTGTTTATTGGTATTCAACCAAAAACAATAATTGCAATAAAATTCAAACAAGGTAACTAAATTTTTTTTAAATGCGCTATTTTACATTTTATTAGTGAGTTTTTAACAGTAATTAAAGAACAAATTACCAAGTGTTAAGTATCTTTAGAAGCGGAATGAAAACCTCTAAATTGATACCCTTTTTATTTTGTTTTTTTATCTGTTAAAAAGTAGTTAAAAAGGTTTTGGAGTTAATCAGTTCTTCAGATTTAAATATTGTACATAAAATGTCAATAGAAGCTTGGTAAATGAATGGTAAACTTGAAAAAAAAATTGGATGGAATGCGCAGAGTTCTTTAAGCTAGTAAGTATACAATTTTAAATATTGCTCCTGATATTTACTGTAAATACTTAAAACTTAGGTAAACGATTGCTTTCATTGCCTTAATGTACTTGTATCAGAAATAGACAGCTGTGAAAGGATGAAAGCTTATGGGTCATCCTTTAATGTTCAAACGAACACCGTTGATAAAATGAACAAGATGAGAGTTATCGGTAGAATGACTGTTCTTCCTTTCCAGAGAGGTATGTTGTGTATTTATAGTATCATAGTTTAGTTTCGACGAAAACTTATATTTAATAATTCATCCATTTCAGGTATTATAATTGCCAACACGTCATTAAATTTCAATTTGAAGACTTAAAGGAACTTTTGATACGAAATACCTATATTCTAACGATCTAACGTATCTGTTGAATCAAGATATTTTTGAAAATGTCTTTGGTGTTATCAGAGCAAAAAGCGATCTTCATAATCATCCTGTTGCACTGGAGTTCCGATACCGCTTACGCTCTTATATTATAAGAGGAAATGATTGATCACTTTCAGCTTTTGCTAATGTTGAGGTAGATCTCACTCCAAATTTACTTACTAATGATGTTAATTGAAGTGAACAATGTTTTGGAACCCTCCAGGTGGAATGTGGGCCAGAACCCATAGTACATAGTGCCGTCGTCGTGTAAACGGACCGGACGAATTTTCGTAACTGCACAGTAGTTCTGCCTAATTTTACTATAACTCGATATATTTTAAACATTTTTATTTTCCTTCCAATACATCAATGTATTGCTTTAGTAACAATATAATATAACATGTAAGTAATATAAATGTTTTGTGATCGCCATAATTTAAATAAATTTAAAAATAGTGTAAAATTGGTGTATTTCTCATGAACAAGCAATTGACACATCAGAGCTTAGGTTATTTATTGAACTTTGTATTATGGTTTGGATTCAAAAATATTTAGTATTATAGAAAGAAAAACTCAAATATCAAACAATCCATAATTGGTAAAATTTTCTACAAAAGCTATACTTCGAGCGGCACAGAGGCTAGAAGTGGGGGTTTCTCGGATACAACTAAAGTTCATCGAGAAGGAGAGTGCCTAATAATTAATAAAATTTTGTAGCAAAATAAATTCATTTTAACTATTTTTTGAAAATTCACTATAAATACGTGGAAAATTAATATAACTAACTAAGCATGGTGTTTACTTTAGTGGAAAATCTGGAACAGTTGGAACTGTAGTTTTTCCGATATAGTCCAGAAAAGTTACGAAATTTATAATTTTTAGCCGAAATCTAGGAAAATTCTTTAAAAACAATAATAGATAATTTATGTAATTTATTTAAACTCAATACAAAATATATCTTTTAGTGTGATTTACGGAATTTTGAACTCAGAAAATTTTAAATCAAATTGTTTGAGACTATTTATTAATTAATAGGAACTGTATTATAAAAGTTGGCCATATAAACCGACAATTTCGATAATTAAATTAATATTAGTAATTGACAGAAGGATATTGTTGTATCAGTTACATTGTTTTATTTTTGACATATTATTTTGAAATTATTAAGAGAAAATTAATTATTATAGTTGGGGAATTTTTTTTCGAATTTTAATTTAAAATGTTCAGTATGCATATTATAAAGAAATGAGTTCGTCAAATTTCATTTTGCATTAAATTATCCTGTTTTAAAATTCATATTTTAATTTTAGTGCCATGTTACATCACTATTGAAGGTTTCAAATATCATGTCTTCCAACATAGCTTTTAGGCCACAAGGCGGTAATATTTGCACCAATCGTGCTCCTGGATCAGAAAGAAAATGTTCAAATACAAATAATGCTTTTATGATGCCGTCAACCAATACCATTCCTAGTGCTCCAAGAACACGAAATAATAGTGGTGAACTAAATTTGGCTCCTGGAGCAGATCGTCCCTATTCAGCGCAACGATCATTAAACGATTCAAGTCCATATGCATCAGAAAGATCATCACCAAATTCAGAACCAGGCTTTCCACCAATACACTACGAACGTGTCTATACAGACCTAGCTCCAGGCTCAAACCGTCCATCAACTATTACTTCTTTTGGTCAGCGTAGTTCTAATTTTGATGGAAATACGTATGAGGTAAGTGAAAGGCTGTGTTATTTTTATTTTACGTATTCAGTTTCCTCTAAATGGAGCCACTTCGATAATTCCATTTTAATTAACCTTTATGGAACCACTTTTAGAGTAAGATTTGTGATGCTTACAGTACTGGAATGTTTGCTTCATCTAAATGTCAAGATTATAATAATTCATTTTATGATAGATGTGTTGATCTTCAGCGTTTGCGTATTACTTGCGATCACAGAATTATTAAATTTTCAAAAGATGTACGTAACGTACCAGATTCTTTATGCATTGGATCCACTCAAGTTAGTACAATTTCTGTTTAATGTGGAACCATTGTTGCTATTATTTAAAATTACATTTTATAACTATGGATTAAATGTAACTATTTTAAATACAGACAAGACAAGTGGATCCCACTGCATTAACAAATTTCAAAGTTATGCAAATGGCTAGCCAAATAATGTCAGTATTAACTATTGGTAAAGAAGAAAAATTCCGTGAAAAACTGGAGAAGGAATTGGCTCAAGCTAGAAGTTATACCGGCACTCAAATTGGAAAATATACCAGTATGAAAACAAAAGTGTGTAATAACATTTTAAGCGCGGAGAACGATATTAATGATTGTTTTCAAAGGTAAGCTTGTTAATTTTAAATTTTCTGCCGAAAAATGTATGTAATGATATAGTTTCTAGTTCTAGAAACCGTCGCCTTAGAGGTGAACAGCGATAACTGTTTTTTTTTACATTTTACTTTCTAAACGTATTGAATCATCTTATATTATTGTAGCGTATAATATTAAATAATAAAAGCGTATATTATTATAAGATGATACAATGCGACAACCATCAGGATAAACTAAAATTCAACCAAACTTTATTTACAGGAATATCGAACTTTTAGAAAGTAGAAAGAGGGAACTGTTAAACTATTTAGAGGAACATAAAAAGAAGCAATCAAATGCACTATCTGGGAAAATTCAAGATTTTAACGAGTATAATTTAAAAATTACTCAATTAAGTGATGCATTGAAAAGCATTCAAAGCTCTAGCAATTTGGAAGAGATAAAAAAAATTAATAACTCTATTACCAAAGAAATAAAAAGCCTTACCTACAAGATGAACAGTATTACTCCATTTAACCCTTTGGTAATATTATTTGAGGGAACAGATATTATAACGGAACATAATATAGCTTCATTAGGGGGTTTGTATAGTAAAATGATTGATAATGTGAACCGAGTGACAATTCAGGATTTGTGTAAAAAGGGACGTGCAATATTGGGAATACCTTACATGATAAGAGTAATGGAACCGTCTAGGCCTTTCTGTTTCGGAAAAGAAGTGCTATGTCGTCCATGGGGAGTATGTTGTGATAAGAGTGGTAATATTTACGTTGGAGATCGTAGTAATCATAGAATTACCATATTTACACCGAACGGTACCTTAGCTGGCGAAATTGGTAGCAATGGTACTGGGCCAGTGCAATTTAATCGTCCAGCTGGAATAGCAATTGATTTATTGGATAGATTAATTGTTGCTGATAAAGATAATCATCGCGTTCAAATTGTGGCACCTAATGGCAGATTGGTAACTCAAATTGGTGGTATAAACAGTGGTAGCGAAGATGGTCAATTTAATTATCCTTGGGATGTGGCAGTTAACATGAAAGGAGATATTGTAGTTGCCGACAGCCGTAACAAGCGCATACAATTATTTGATTTGCGCGGAAATTTTATCGGAAAATTTTGTTTTGATAATATTTTTCCCATAAAAAAGCCCAAGACTGAGCCTACTCCCCGAAGTGTATGTTTCACTCCTACTGGTGATATATTGGTCGCAGATTTTCATCATCTCTGCGTTGTTGCCATTAGCCAAGATTTGAAACAACATCATCTATTAAAATTTGAGAAACAGTTTTCGCGACCACAAGGTATTGCCTGCGATGATTTTGGTAACATCATAATAGCAGATTCGCGAGATAATGAAATTAAAGTTTTCCGGCAAACTGGACAACATGTCTTCAGCATTGGAAAAACAGGAAGTGGGATAGGGCAATTAGACCGTCCAAATGGACTTTGTTTAACACCCCAAGGTCGCATTGTGTGCGTTGATTTTGGCAATAACCGTTTAGAAGTATTTTAAATTGGTGAGGAAAATTTTAAGTAAAAATTTCAGTTTGATTGTTTTTCAAACAGTATACGGTTTTAATAATGCCCGCTATTCATAATAAAACAGGGTAGTTATAGTATATTATAAAATATACTGGATATTTATTTTATTCAATTTCGTTTTTTAAATACCATTTTTACTGATTTTTGAAAGTTGCTGAATTTTTAGATATTAAGTTTGTATACTTAAAAAAATACAGCAATATTAATTACCTCTGAGGGGGACTATTCACTTATAAGTGAATATTAGTGAATATTATTATAAATTTTAGCTTTAGTTTTGCAATCAGTGTAAGAAATGCCTTGGTATAAATTTTACTACTTGTTTTAAAATTCCTAGGAATTTTGACTAGTGATAATATTAGTAAATATTACTAATAATGTGATTTAGCTACGGCGTGTCCATCAATTTCCTACTGGATGTGCTTAGCGCTCAAGTTTCATACTAAAATATATTTTCTTTGTGGTCAATAAACATTCAAAATTGCTATAGTAGTAGCTAGAAATTTGCGAAATTTCAGAGGAATTTTATGGGCACACTGTAATATACTTATAGTTACCCTTTTGCAGTTTTGGCAATTTACTTATTAATTAAATATTCTTTTTAAAAATGGAGCGAGCACAGGTTGCTAGATTTATTTAGTTTTAACAAAGCTAAGATTTATTTCTTAAGCTGTTTTCAATAAATACCACGATATAATTTATCAATTTTAAAAAGTATGTAAAATGAAATCTTAGCTTATTTTAGGTTAGCTTAATAACCTGTGTCCGCCTTGCTTTTTTATTGTTTCAAATGACTGCAAAGGTTTAAATTTCAATGTAATTGAATCAAAATTAATTTAATTTTTTCTAAATTTGAACTTTTTGAAATTTCAATTTTTTATTATTTTTTTATTTTAAAAATACTATAGGTACATTTCTTACACTGATGCTATTTATAATACTTACGTACTTTGAATTCGTTTTTCGAAAAGCGAAATAAGTGGATTTTAAAATTTTTGTAAAACAAAATAAAATTTATTAGTTTATAAGATGATGAAAATAAAATTATTTGCCGCTTTTATATTATATAAAAGTGCAATTGAAGTTCCTATAAAAATGTACCTTAACTATGCCGAGTCATAATGTCAAATGATATGTTATTACTGGAATAGAATTTTTGATTCATAGATAAATAGAACACAAGACTGAATATTGAAATACCTATATAAATTTTTAAAACTTTTACACTTAAGTAGGTATCTAGAATTCATTAAATTTAATATTGTCTTATTGTAATTTTTTATATTGAAAAACTTTTGTGAAAAATAAACACATGTTAATTGTATTTTCTGTTTAATTTAATTTCTCCTTAAAATAATTTGCATTCTGACTGAAAATATCCTACAAAATTCTAATTTGAATGCTGCTATTTTTTTTTATCAAAAACCCAATACTATTAGGATATCCAAACGGTTGTTTACAATTGTCCATAGATTTGAAGAATAATAATAATTTGTCAAAGAAGAAAATTACAGCAATAATCCAAAAAAGATTTGAAAATACAGGAATGTGGTCCAAATCAGACCTACATTTTGTTTTAAACCTCTACTTCCGTTATTTAAATACAATTTAAATAAAATTCGGCAAAATAATATATAATAATTATTTTGCCGAATCATTTTATTTAAATTCTCAGGTGTTAGGTATAAAGGGATTAAGTCAGAAAATAGAAAATTTTTTTTATTGCTGGAATGAAATCTATTTTGAATGCTCTTTCGAGTGATATAAATTTTTTAGTAAATTTTATTTTATTAGCGCAGTAATGGTCTGAAAATAAAAATATTAAATCAAAAATAATTGTATGCCGTTCCGTATAAAGGGCGTTAGTTGACTTATGCTTCTGAGACCACTATATATTCCGTATTCCGCTACATATTCCATTCGGTATAAAAGGCGTAAGTTGACTTATGACTTATTAATTACCCGATTTACAATTTGCATTACAAATTTCTTTCTTCATTATCTCAAAACTACGTTTTATGACTTAACCCCTTTATACCTAACACCTGAGAATTGTATTCAACATGCTTCACATCAAACGTGTCACAAATAAATTCATTGATTTCGTTATTTAAATAAAAAAATATCGGATATGGGTTGTTCGGCCTCACTGGGTGAGAGATGTGGCCATCACATGACTTTACTATACCATACATTATGGTACCATATAATATTATGTCTTGCATACTAATTCAATAGAGTTTACAAAAAAAAAATGTATGATTTTGACTGCCCCTGTGATTCAGACGGTCGTTAGCATAGCGATTAAACGCATAGACTGCTAACACAGAGAACCCGGTTCGACTCCGGGCGAAGTAAGAATCATATTGTGGCCGTCTCCCCTCGGCAGGCAATGGCAAACCACCGGGCTGTAATCTGCCATTAAAAGCCTTTGTTAAAAGGCTCACCACACCCTGCAGAAGGGTTATGGACTGAAGAGATGTGATTCAGAGCTCATGTGCAGCGTACACGGTGTATCGGTAATCCTCTTCTTCTTTATCAGTCTTTTCCGCCCACTGCTGGACATAAGCCTCATATTATGGAGGTTTTTTGGCTGCAACTCACCACGCTGGTCAGACGGGTTGGTGAGTAGTCCGCAGATCGATTTTGGACTATAGTTGTTTTACATCCGGTAGCAGCTTGCTAGGCTAGCATTCAGATGTGCCTGTAGCCCTGTTTTTTGTTAACGGTGGCAATTTGTCAACTCAGTCAAACTCTTGTCAAAATCGAATATAATCAACTAATCGAGTATTCGAATATGAATATTTTCTCAACGGCACTATTCAAATTATTCGAATATTCGAGTAATTTGAATGATTCGAATACAAAAATGTTAAAAATTCCCAGCCTTAGTTTGAACCCGGTACCCTGTGTTCACATCCAACTACGTTAGCTGCAAGGCAATGACCGACTCTTCATAATCCACGAATTACAAAATATAAAATAGTTGAAAAAGAAGTTTATATTTTTGGGCGCCCTTATGATTCGGCACCTATGTGCGGTTTGAAGAATGTATCCGTGTTCCTGATGTTGCAAAAACGAAAACAATTTTATAAAAATAACAGAATCTCGTTAATCAACTCATGCGCGTCCTTCCCACTCTCCGCTCTCAAGTTTCCATGGACTGCGACAACGAGGATTGATGAATCTAGGATTGTTCAATCTCGGATTAGAACAATCCCTGACTATTAATATGGGCATAAGTCTCAATATAAAAGACCTAAATATGAAATTTATTACTTTATTTTATATTTATTATTTCGTTGTGAAAATCTTATTGGTTTGGGCGCTAGAGCGCACACAAAATTCAGTAGCACACAGACATTTTTTGTTGATGTTTGGTCTCTTTTAACTCGTCGGACCTCAAGGACTCGAAATCCGTCAAAATCTGAATTTTGTTTTCGATTTATAACCTTCCCATACTATGTATGGTCATACTATATGTAGGTACGGTAAAATAAAAACGGGTGTAAAATGCATAGATCATGAGTCTGCATCCTTTTTCAATAATTAACGAATCAAATTTTAGTTTTAATAATAGGGCCACTACCAGTAGCATAAACAAAATCTCATTTGTCTGATATCAATTTTAAAAAACAAATATTTTGCAAGTAAAAATAGCGTCACAGACGAATTTCTTTATAGAATAGACGTGGCGCAATTGCCAATTAGTCAATTTAACGCCGCTGGCTACCGCAAGTATAATAGTTTTGACGAATTTATAACGTCCAATGACGTTGATAAAATCACTCTTGGGTGATAAAATTGCGTTTGCTGAAAGCTCTCGGAACGCAAAACGTGCACGTGTGGGCTACAATTACATGTTTCAATACAATATCAGGTATACACGACCTTCAACAATTTAATAAGCAAAGGCAGGAAAAACTGAAAGCTATCTATAAGGTATAAAACCAAAATATATATTTATTATGTAATTCTACAGTTTCTAATTTGATGGTCATAAACTATACCTGTTCAGTAGTGATATAATCACATCCCAATGTATAAAACCCTTTCAAATTTTACCACAAACAAAGTAGAAAAGAAAACTAAATTTTTTTGTAAGATTTATTTTTACTTAAAATGATGTAGAATGTTTTCATAATACCAAAGGTGAAATAAGATTTACAAATATTAAACAAAATATTTACAATTAACTAAAACAAAGTTTGTTGATTCACATTTGAATCACAAACTTTCTAATTTATTATTATTATTACTGGCTCCTAAAATTATTATTGTTTTTACGCCTTCTTTGAACATATAATGTAAATCACCTTTGATGTATCAATCACTGGTCCTTGATAATAATGGGCTAAACAGAATGAACGCGAAACCAACGCGACGTAACGACCGTAAAAAGTGAAATGCATATAAATTGGTGTAGCGTTGAGCGCGTTCATTCTGTTCGAACCTCTTGCAACTACATACATTTAACTTTTTACGGTCGTTACGTCGCGTTGGTTTCGCGTTCATTCTGTTTAGGCCATAAAGGTCACCAAATAAATTTCTTAAAGCTATACATTTGCAACAGCAATGAGCAATAATGACATCATATTTTGGCCTTTGTTGATAGAAAAAATTGTGATACTAAAATAAATTTGACAATAGTAATACATTAATTTATCATAGTATTTTCAGGCACTGACTTAATGGTCAAAGTCCATTATAGCAAGAAACACATAATTAATACTTATACAGAAAGCATACCAGGAAACATAATTGTGCAAAATCAATTATTTATTTAATTTTATCTTCTACTTAATCTACGCCCCTGCTTGCTTCTTTATCACATCAAACTACCTGTGCTGTGTTAACTAAACAAAAATTTACACATGCAATAAATAATCTTGTAAACATCAGAGTTTTAAGATTACTCACAATCTTTAAATCAACACAGAGCCAAAGTTTTACTTTAATACAATTATTACAATTCATAATACTTTTATGCATAGTACCTATAATTCACGTTATATAACATTTATAATACATCAATGTAGTAAATACAACAATCATACTCAAATCTAGTAAATATTACACCTTTAAAAATATATAAAACTCATTTTGCTACATTAAAATAATGATGGAATAAAATCACAAACTAGATATCACATCAAAATATATATAAAATACAGTTAATTCATGATTATCGTGGTTAATCCGATGCAATATCTAAAACTCTTATTTAATCTTAAACCAATGGGTTAAGGTATAGATCTTGGTTCACATATTGGCATCTTCACTTTACTTGTACAAAAACCGCATTTTAGTGGTGTATTAACTTGGTTGCACACCAATGCTCACATGATCATTCTTTTCATATTAAACAAAACTAATCAACATTTTATATTATAAAAACAGTTTCTGCAAGTGTTATACTGCAGCCATAACATTCGATCTTGAGATTCTACTACTCTAACAAGCGTAATAAGTAATACTACAACAGATTTTCTTTTAAATAAAATTAAGTAACAACAACTAAATTCATTTTAAATGCGCTTAAACAGTTTCACTTAAAAATAAGCAGGCACATAATGAAATTCCTGGCAATGCAAAACATTTTTATTTGGGTTGTTTAAAATTTCGGCTATGAACACTTGACCCCAATCATCAATAATTAATAAATTGTTAATATAAAATTAATAATGAGAATAAATTTAAATACAAATATTATATAAACAAAATAATTATTGTTAAATTGCACAATTTAGGCATTTCTGGACTGATGTACTTGAACATATTGAGGATCATCGCTGCTACCATCACCATTTTCGTCATTGGATCTGTTTGTATTGCTGGTACCCGTATTTACTAAAAACCAAGTTCATTTTGATAAAATGAAGAAAAAAGTTAATTTTATTTTACCTGCCACAGGACACGGGGGACCTTTATTACGGCAGGTATTATAAGAACCACAGTGAGTACATTTCAATCCCACAACATGAAACTTCACCATACTTTCCTACAATTCATATAAATTCAATACAAGTACTAAAAATTGTAAAAACATTCTTACTTTGTGGCAGTCTTTGCAAAGTATATCCGCCATATAATTACTATATTCAGAAGGCATTGGAGTATGTGCAACTTCATTATCTAAATATTTCCATAACTGACTCATATCCAAAAGTGACGTCTGGCAAATAGGACATGCATAATGGCCCGAATGTAGTAATTGCTCAAAGCACGTTCGATGCAATAAGTGGCCACAATCGGGTATGTGGCAGGGAATGCGAGACGTATGAATATCTTCCAAACAAACAGGACAATTGGCACGTGATACATTTTCCACACACTAAAGTCGTCAAAATTTAGCATTTTCCCATTTAAATAACAACTCTCACCTTGTGGCCATTTTTGAGCTGAATAGGTAAACACATATTGCACTTTTCACAATGAAAGAATCTATCGGCACCACCTATACGACAAATCCCACAACCGCTACAGTGATATTGGTTTTTATCTTCATCGTCAAATAGATTACATTCCAAGCAAGTATACTAATATAAATAAAAAAATTTAATGATCAACATTTTAGTTTAGTTTGATTATTAAATACACAAAACTTTATTCATATTGTAATTTAAATCAATTAGGATGAAATGATTGATATTGACCTCCATTATTACATTGAACCTTTGAAAACAATTCTACATTCAATAATTTCAAGTAATAGTGCAGTCATCACGGCGCAAAAAGGGGGGTCAGATTAAAATTAACTCGGAAATGCAGTTTTTTTTACTACAACTTCTTAGTTTGGCAATAGAAAATAGTCCTTAAGTTATTGAAATTGAGTTTGAACCGGAATAGAGACAAATTTGTTCAATAGGGTCTCAAAATCACCAAATCAGAGTTTCCAGAAGAAACAACTAATTCATGACTTTTTGATTTTTAGGACTTTCTTCAACAAATTTGTCGGGGGTTATACCTTGCGGACAAAAATAAAAAGTCCAACTTTGTGAATTTTTTTTTTTTGAGAAAATGAATGTAGTATTTAGATAAATTTGGGTTGGGTTCAGCTGAATTCCAAAAACACCTCTAAAAATGCAGTGGAAAATCTTCTAATGGTGTCGTTAGACCTACAACATAAGTGAAAAAATTTAGTTTAATATATGTTTTTCCAGTCCGCCTTGCCCCAGATTTTTAAATTTTAAAAATTTGTATGACCATTTAAATGACGATGTTTTGGTCGAAAAATTTCTTTTCGACTTTGAACCTTTATAAATAAAAAAAAATTAAAATATAAAAAATCTGGGTCGAAGCGCACTGGAAAAACATATTAAAACTAAAGTTTTTCATTTCTTATGTTATAGGTGTAACGACACCATTGGATATTAGATACTTCAAGGTATCGTCTCAGATTGTTGTTGTATATAACTGTTTTTAAAATATCCACACTATTAAGAACATTCTGTATACAAAGGGACATTTTTTGAATTTGAAAGTTCTATGTACCTATCCTAACAAAAACCCAATGGCGGATTTCCAAACAGGAGTATGAGGCGCGCGCCTAGGGCCTCATAAATCAAGCGGGCCACAAAATAAATATTAATAATGATATTCAAGACATAATAAAAATTTGAATTAATACAATTTGACTATCAGCAACCTTTTTAGCACTTATATTGGTTAATTTTCCTTGTTATTTCCTTGTGACTAGCATTTTTTTGAAAATTGAATTGCGCCTGGGGCCTCTCAAGTACTAAATCCGCCACTGCAAAAACCCTCATCATCAATTGGATGTGATAAACATTCTCAAAGTTTCCCATTTTTTTACTTGCTTTGGCACCAGGTTCTCTCCTTTCTTTGCTTAAATAATTAAGAAACTCAATAAACCTCTAGTTGGATTCTGCTCGCCCAGAATTTTAAAAACGCATTTGCACAAAAACTTCTGTTTGCATACTGTTATAATGACAATTCAAACGAAACTGATTACATCTGACATTAAACAAATGAAAGAAAGTGCAATAAAAAAAACAAAAGGTTAGATATATTAACTAATGTTTTGATATGATTGAAATTTGTCGAGCTACTTTAAACTTATGTTATACTTCCACAATCATAAGTCATAACATTGCCATATGCATTTATTTTTGCACATTAGCCCTTTTTTACCAATAACATATTATGGAAAGTTTATACTACTACAAAATGATTTAATCAATTTGATCCCCTCTCCTCCGGAACTAATTTAATTAAATAGTTAGTTAGTAATTTATTGTTTAACCTCATAAATTAATTTTATATACCGTGAATGTGTAATAAACAATCTGTATTCCTATGCGGTAACGTGATTATTAATCACTGAAGTCGAGCAATCTTCAAACGACGCAAAATGCTTAAATGTTATTATGTTCTAAACTAATCAACTTATTAATTTGTAATTTAAAATTGAGAAAAGTGTAACATTATCCTTGACAGTGAATTAAAAAATAATTAAAACATGCAGTTTACTCTTAATTAAATAATTAAGTAAGAAACATAATGTACCTTGAAAAAATAATTATGAACCGACTGACACCATCAAAATACATATAATTTTGAAAAACAAATGAAAATAAAAAGTACATTTCTGTAAAGTAAATTGGAATACCCTTATCCAATTTTCTGATTATTATCAATTCCTTTTTGGTTCTTTAGAATGCCATATAAATTATTTACTTGTAATGATTCCCAAATCTTTTTGTTGTAATCCGTCTTTCCACCATTTTTATAATTATTACGGCAACCAGCGTAAGTATATAATTAATATTAATATGTTTACATTTGCTTACTTTTCCAAATCGTATTCCACATTGTTGACATTCAGCTTGAACGGGTTGTCGAGTTTCACATATAGTACATATAAGTTCCGTAACTTCTTTTCGATTAACAGTGTGGTCCTCTTTCTCATCGTGACAAAATCGACAAGTGTAAACTTTACTGCAACACGGTGTCTAAAACAAAAACATTGAAGTGGATTGTTAACGAGAGCAAAGAAGCGTACCAAAGCAAAGATTTTGTAATGTGAAAACAAAGAAGAACAAAAGAAATTGGTTAAGAATGAATTAGCATATTTGAAAATACGTGCAAAGCTATTTTTGAATGATTAAAGTCAAAGTATGTTAGAGGTTTGTGAACTACTTTTGTATTTCTATCAAATACTGCTTACCACAAATTTCGATTTTCTCTTATAATGTGCGCATCCGATTGGTTTTATTGCCTCTTCGGGAGGCCCTTCTGCTCTAGGAGTAGCTGCCATATTTTTCTTTGTATTAAATAAATTGGAAATATTTTACATCACATCACGATTTCAACATCTTTTCATTTTCTAACTAGATAATAATGAAGTTGGCAATGACACTTCTAGGTGTCAGCTGTTGATATGACGTGAAGTTGAAGTTTCTGTTTTTGAATTATTTCAAAATTTACGGACAGGAATCTCAAAACACTTTTTTAGACAACGCGTAGGAATTTCACAAACATTTTATTTGCGTAATTTCACCATTGCTCCTCGTCAGTAATATATCATTTTCCTGACTTTCATGTAAATAACTATTATTTTTTATTTGAATTTTCAATGTGGGCTTTATTCAACTTGATTATGGGCACACCTGATGAGATTCTAATACGATCGAAATAATAGTATAATAATTATAATGTTTTTCAAATTTTCATCACTTACCTTGCCATTATTATAATAAATTATCGCAATAAACCGTTAATAATTTTTCATATTACCTGTCATGAAACTGCGAGTTTCATTGCACGATGAGACAGTCGAAACACGACAATTGCAGATCAACGCGACTGTTGGTCAGAAACTAATTGGTTTCTGCCCTAGGACAGAAACCGTCAAGTTTCTGCCCGCTTACTCAGTTTTTGATTTCATTGTAAACCTGTCAGAATTGTCCAAATCTTTGATTCATAATCACTATCAGTACCTGGGTGACCGATCTCCGATCGTAACTATTCTTATTTTTAGTAACACAAGATTGACGTAAAAACAATTGAAAAAGGTAAACAACAAAATTTTGAGTAGCTTCCTTAGTAGTCCGCGAAAGGTAACTGCCTACTAAATCGCGGCCTACTAAATCGTATGATTTATCCGCTATTCAAGTGGCGTTTTCTAGCGAAAATGAATTTTCCTAAAGATGAGACCCTGTCAGATCGATTTGTAGACCCAAAAAAACCCTAGTCCGTGATTTTCATCGAAATCAATTTATATTTATAAATTTTTAGATATTGTTTTATGTATCACTAATGGCCGAGACTATAAAAAAAGAATAAAATTAGGTATAAAGTAGAACCTCGATTATCCGGGCTGATGGGACCGTGCTCTACACGGATAATTGATAAACACCGATAATAATAATAACTGACGTTTTTTATTAATACATACACTAAACATCTTGGTATGTAATCCAATTGCAGCTATCAAGTAAGCAGAAATTCTAGGCGCACGGATAAACCGCCGGCGCCGCACGGATAACCGGGGTTCTACTGTATATAAAATGTTTGGTAACTACCAAATTTAATTTCAATCAAATTATAATTTGATATCAAATATACAGGGTGTCCCCGCACTCACTTTACATAACTTAGTTGGTGATAGAGGACACTTTTCTAAGAACAATATTTAACAAAAATTTTTTTCTAAATTCAAACCCTCGAGAGTTAGGCCTCTTTAAAGCATTTTTTTTAATTTCCACCTTCACGTGGCCATAGCCCCGAAAATATTGATTTTTCAGTAAAAATGGTTTACTGATTTTTTAAAGAGCGTGAAATAATCTACAAACTAGATTTAAACCTTTTCTTGTCTAAAATCAACGGCTTTCGAGTTATGAATTAAAGTAAGTGAAAAAATGTCGAAAAATTTGAGCTTCCTTTTTTTTTCTTTTTTTTCAAAACCCTGTATCTTTTAAACGAAAAATTTTACAAAAAATCTGACGCCCCATTCCGGATAGGAAATTTAACGGACTACAACTTTTGTCTAGTGACAATAGGGAAGATGCATAAATTTTTTTTATAGCGTAGTTGGATAAAAAATACCTAAATATACTGATTAATACTATTTAATTTATTAATTTTCGTTTCGATAACAATTTAAAAAATATTTAAAAATCTATCAATTTGAATGCTAGGAAACGACCGCGCATGGCGCCATTTACTTGTGACGTAATCTGGTATTCTGTGATCTGGTAGTATGGGACTTACGCACGACTTACGTTAGTTTAGAAACTAATTCAAGAAAGAATTAAAGATTAAAGGATTAATCTTGATTAATTTTGTACCAACATAAACATATTATAAATATTTCTATTTCTATAATATATTAATAAACGACATTCAATACATGACAAATATATTTTAGCGCGTAATTTTTTGTTAAATTTTAGATCTTGGGTTAGTTTAGTTTTGTGCTTTGAAAGTTGAAGTTAGTTAGTGTTATTATCATGGAAACCAAAAAGAAGACGGGCTATAAGTTAGTATTGTATTGTTCTAAAATGTAAGAGCACTACAATAAAAACACCAAATGAGCTGTTTTGGTTTCAAAATTAAATTAACTATTTCACGTTTTGTTGAAAAATGAATGCATTACATTATTTATTACGTACTTCCAATTTTTATTGATGTATAATATAATATTTATTTCAATTTTAGATAGGTAGAAAAAGACATGGCAAATTATACTCGATACCGAATCATGGCTCATCTTAAACACGTCTATTTTAGGCAAATTATCAGACTGAGCTTGCAGACAACCACTTTCAGTCATGGTCGAAATAACAAACACTCAAACAAACTAATAAAACAATCAAAAACAGAATTACGTACCAAAGTAACTCGTATAATATACCTTGAATACGTACCAACTGCTTGCATACGCGGGAATCGGTCTACCGTATGACGTCAAACCAATGGCGTTGCGTTCATGGTCACATGATATATTTTAAATTATCAGTGAATTTTAAAATCGATTATTTATAACAAAATACAATAAATAGAAGTTATTCTAGCTGATTTGTTATTTAATATATTAGATTAATCAAAAAATACTGTTTTAATTAAATTTTTTTATTCATGCATGTTCCCTATTTTTGAGAAATCAATCCATTTCACAGAAAATCAGAAAATAATAAACAAGGCAGCTACAAAACAAAAAATTAAATTCACTAAATTTTTTATTTTTTTTGAAAAATTATTTTATTAATTAAATTTAAACTATTACATTATTTAAGTAAATGTTGAAAATTACCACCCTCATTTCAATACACAGTCGTGATTGTTTTAAAAGATGTTTGTCGAGAAAAAATCGAAAAAAGTTGATTTTTTGACACTTTTAATCGCAGAAATTCGATTTTTTTACACTCCCCGATTGACCAAAATTGGCCTCGTGATCGACCGGTCGATCCTTCGACCTTGTTGACCACCCCCGCTATAGGGGCTCTTAAAAAAAGAGGACATTTTATACTACTACTAAATTTTATACTAAATAATACTATAAAACATCTTTTTAAAACGATCACGACTGTGTATTGAAAATGAAGGTGGTCATTTTCAACATTTACTTAAATAATCTAATAGTTTAAAATTAATTAATAAAATAATTTTTCAAAAAAAATAATAATTAGTGAATTTAATTTTTTGTTTTGTAGCTGCCTTGTTTATTGTTTTCTGATTTTCTGTGAAATGGATTGGTTTCTCAAAAAATTTTATTAGACAAAAGTTGTAGTCCGTTAAATTTCCTATCCGGAATGGGGCGTCAGATTTTTTGTAAAATGTTTCGTTTAAAAGATACAGGGTTTTGAAAAAAAAGAAAAAAAAAGGAAGCTCAAATTTTTCGACATTTTTTAACTTACTTTAATTCATAACTTTAAAGCCGTTGATTTTAGACAAAAAAAGGTTTGAATCTAGTTTGTAGATTATTTCACGCTATTTAAAAAAGCACTAAACCATTTTTATTGAAAAATTAATATTTTCGGAGCTATGGCCACGTGAAGATAGAAATTAAAAAAAATGCTTTAAAGAGGCGTAACTCTCGAGGGTTTGAATTTAGAAAAAAATTTTTGTTAACTATTGTTCTTAGAAAAGTGTCCTCTATCACCACCTAAGTTATGTAAAGTGAGTGCGGGGACACCCTGTATATTTGATAGGAATCTCGAACAAATTACATTCGCCTAGTAAATTGACAAGTGATGCATTCATATTTAATTATTTTGTTGATTAGTTGATTTTCAAACGCCATCTGTGTTGGAAAACAAAAATTTAAATTTTATTTAAATTAAAAAAAAAATTAATTTAAACTTTAAGTTTATTATTAATTTGATTTTAATAAATAGAATTTCTTCTCTTTCCTATTTCTAGAAGCAATTCTCTAGAGAATTTTCTTATATTATTATTATGAATAAATTCTAGCTGTAAAATAAAGTATACAGTGCAGTCTCGGAAATCCGAACACACGCTAATCCGAACAACGTTTGTTCTGTAATCCGAACATTATTCTATAATCCGAACATTTTATTATTTTTGTTCGGATTATAGAATAATTTTCGAATTTGTGCGGACTAGCGAGTGTTCGGATTACCGAGACTGCACTGTATTTTACTATTATAATTTTTGTTCATTATTTTTGTAGTAAACTTCATATTTAAACATTTGAAGTATAACTAATAATATCTACAAATTGATACATTTTATTTAGTGTGCTTCGGTGGACTTATTAGCTTTGGTAGTACATTTTTTCACCTCAAAAATACAACCAAATAAGATCATACAATAATTAGTTAGTTTTTATAACTTTACCTTTTTTTTTCTCGTATAGCATTTTCTCAAATTTAATGAAATTTGGAGATACCTACATCTTTTTGCTCTATTCCCAAATTTTTGTAATTATGTATTTTAAATATTTTTTGGACTAATATTAAATAATATATAACAGTAAAGTATAATAACTTCGTTATTATAACGAATATTTTAAAAGTAATTGAACATATCAATCGAAAACTATGGTAGATTATTATTTTTCAATTAAATAAACAAAATTTTCAATTATATTCCAAACCATGACAATTTAAAATTATTAAAGTGCAACGGAATTAATAGTTCGAGGAGAGAAGCGACGGAAGGAAACGGTGTAAAGCATTCCTATGCGCTGCAAAGAGGCATCCGCTAATCTAAATATTAAAAACATATTAACTCAAAGGTCGTAAACTTGCAATTTCCTCAAACTATGCATCTCTGTTTTATATAAAAAAATTTTTGGGAATGTCTTTTAGTAATTTATCCAATACCTGCAAGTAAAATAACTTTTACATTGACATTTTCAAGTAACCAAAGTGGACTTTTATTCACTAGTGAGCGAAAGTGAATTTTTCGCTCACTAATGAATAAAATAAGTAAAATCGCAGTATTTTATTAAAACACAACTAGAGTATCAAATTGATTACTGTCACAAGCAATCAATATAATTATGTAATTTAAAATTTTTGATTTTGAAATTTTCATTTTACTTGCAGGTTTTGGATAAAATGTTGTATGCCACTGTTGAGTAAAGATATTTTTATCCACTTACGGAAGATACATAGGCGCTAGAGAAGAATGCGGGATCAAAAAAATCCCGTCCCGTCCCGCGCGCGGGACGGGGCGGGACGGGACGACAGTTGAATCCCGCGCGGGACGGGATTTAATTCAGTCCCGCGCGGGACGGGGTGCCAATTTAGTCCCGCGTGGGACGGGATGCCAATTAAGTCCCGCGTTTGATTTATAAATTTATTTTACTTAAGTAAAAATTTTAAAAGTTATTAAAAAAAATAATAAAAAACAATTAAAATTGTTATTTTTATACTATTTATAAAATAAAACAGTGCTCAGGGGGTGGATGCGCGGGACCTGCGGGACGCGTGGGACCCGCGGGATATGCGAGACCCGCGGGATATGCGGGACCCGCGGGACGGGACGGGACTGCAGGACAAGGCCGCACCGCGGGACGGGGCGGGACGGGACAAGAAAAAGTAGTCCCGCATTCTTCTCTAATAGGCGCAACTAGGGGGGCTAAGCCCCCCCTCCCCCAAATTCAAGTTAGCCCCCCCAAAATATCCCAATTTTTCGTTAGTTTTACCCCACCGTTAAAAAAATTGTTTGAAAATATTTTTTTAGCCCCCCCAAACTTTTGACCCTAGTTGCGCCAATGGGAAGATAGCACACTCGGCGTTGCCTCGTGTGCTAAACTTTCCGTTTGTGGATAAAAATTATCTTTACTCACTAGTCCCATAAATAAAATTATTAACGCTTTTAACAAAAAGTCGTTTCAATTGAACAAGAAGTATGCACTTTTAACAGAAATTTGACGACATTCAAATAAAATTTTTATATTGCTAAAAAGAGTATAATTTTGTCTATGTATCTACTACATAAATTTTATGTAATTTAATAAAAAAACATACGATAGTTGTAGGTATTTTAAGTTGCAACTTTTCGTAATGAGTGCTAAAAATTACACTTTCTTGAATATTTTTTTAAATAATTATTGTAAAACGGCGCCGGCGTTAGTTAGAAGTATAAAATTCTAATATAATATTTTAGCTTTATAATTATTTATGATATCAATCGATATGATATATTTTTTTCAAATTTTTTCACTGCTAACTTTTGATTTAATTCGACTTTAATTCGACTCGATTATAAAACTTTCCTTTAGGTAAAGGAAAGTAATAGAATGGAAACTTAATCCCCCCCAGCTACCCTTCATCTTAAAGGTATTTGGGAAGCAAATATCAACGTGTAGACTTAGAAACGATCCTAGCTATCCACAAGTCTCGACTCTGGCTAATTTTTTTTGCGTGGTGCACCAATATTGTCCGATGGCCATTCATCAACTCAGGGGGACCGCCAGCTTAACGTGTCCTCCGAAGTACGGAGACTAAGGCCCAGTTTATCAATCTCTAGTTAGTGTCCCAAGTAAATTTATCTGACAAGTAAATTTTAAAAGGCCTAAAAGGACCATTTAAAAAGGCTTATTTAGGGCCTTTAAAATTTACTTATCAGATAAATTTACTTGGAACACTAACTAGAGATTGATAAATTGGGCCTTAGTCATAAGAAAGTTTGACTCTTCCCAGGTTTGAACCCAGTACTCCCCATTCGCAGTTAATTGCGTTAGCTGCAAGGAAATGACTGTCTCATTGAAAGAGGGTATGTTGGTTATATTAATTCAGTAAAATATTCCTCTCTTGCAGGATTCATCATTGAGAAGATACACTTGAGGAAAGATGGTATTGCCCGGGTGGCTACTGTTAGAACCCAGCTTGGTTCATGTAGTCAGTTACTAGTGAAACATGAAACTTTGCTCCCTCACAAACCAGTACACATACCTACTATGTAATAATATTATTTACAATTTTCTAAAAACATGTTTATTTTTCTTATGGAATTTCTTATTCATTTTGTTATAAAGTTTTCCCCATTAACTTTTAATTTATTGAGTCAAATTGAAAATTCGAGTTAGGGCTGACAGGATACTTATAATCCTTGTATGGATTCATCAAGCACAGAGGCAAGAGATTAGAATCATTTGCCATTAGGTATTATGAAAAATTATCCAACGCAACACACGAAGTTCCGTGGTTTATCAAGTGTAAAAGTTTTTCTGTCAATCGTCCCGCTCAATAGTAGATAAATACCAGAAGAAAGAGAAAAAGGTCTAGAAGACTCAGGTAAGTCGTTTTGCATTTACCATCTATAACTCAATCGCCCCTATAACTAGAAATTATAACTAAAGTCCTCTGTAATTTTTTCTAATAGGTACAAAAACCAATTTCCATAATTTGCAAAATTCACAAATCCAGACGAAATCTTTACTAATATTGTACTTGAGAACTTTTTTGTAGTATGATATAAAAGTAGTCTCGATAAATATCAATTCAGCAATCCAAAATATTAAATAGTAACAAAAATTTCAAAATTTCAAAAACTAAAAAATGTTTTTATATTTTCGTGACCCCGGACGCCACATTGCATACCGATCTTACCGATCAAGCTAATACAATTGGCTGTTGCTCAACACTTCAATATAATGTGTAACATCATGGTTAATATACCCAATTAATAAATTATAGAACTAGTTTTGAATTTTATAATTTTTATTAGAATATAACTTTAAATGGAAACAAAAGCATTATCAAAATGTTCAAAATAAAATAAAAATTCAGCAACAAAGGAAATAAGCAATGCCTTTCAAATATTATCATTATTTCATAAGTATTTTTCAATACCCTTTTCTAGTGTTGAAAATTATCATTGTCAAATAAAATCTTTACCAGTAAATCTGAATGAAAACTTTACTGCGGCTAAAACTAAAAGTTATTCAAGTTTTCTTTCATATAAAAGAAAATAAAATTGAAATGTGTTATAAAAATTAATATTTATAAAATAAAAGATAACAAGTTAAAACTTGATACGACAAATAGGACAATCTAAATTGCCATTGTTTGCTACTTTCAGCTTCTCATAGCAGGATTCATGTAACAAATGTCCACAAGCAGGAACGTGTAGTGTAGTGATCGATGAATGTAAATCCTCAACACATACGGGACAAGCAGTATGTGATGCATTTTCTACACACTAAAAAGTTGTTTTTGAAAATAAAGATGTTTACTAATTGAAATAATATAGTATACCGTGTGATTCTTGTACAATCTTCGAGCAAGGCATAAACCACACGAGTCGCAATGAAAATAATTATGCTCACCTCCAACACGACAAATACCACACGATTTACAGTGAAATTGTCCCTTGTCTTCATTATCAAACAATTTACAAACGGAGCAATAATACTAAAACAACTGCTAGAAACAAACTTTCATTCACTATAAGTTTAAATCACTTACCTTTCCGAAGAAAGTGTTACATTTATTACATTTTTGTGAAACTGGCTGAATGAAAGAACAATTATTACAAACAACCTTTTCAATCTTGGAACGAATTATCTCGTGGTCTTCTTTGTCGTCATGACAAAACCGACAACTGTAAATGTTACCGCAACATGGAGCCTAAAAAGATGTTAGTTTAGTAATTTCTGCAATCTCGAAGGTCCAGTTCTTACTTTAATTTTACAATATCTTTGGTAATGCGAACAGCCTACTTGCCAAAAGTCGCGTGATGTAGCCATATTTGATTATTTCCTATCCTAACCCGCTGAAACGTACTTATGTTAGTAAAATGTATTGTTCTAAAGTTATATCTTATTATTATTATTAATGAAACTTTCACACACTTACGAAGAATACAATATCAAAAAAATTAGATAAGCAAACAAAATTTGCTAATGTACAAGATGATTACAGCTTCTATCAACTGTAAACTCAGCACTTATTTCTATGATCAGCACAAACATTAGTAAACACAAGGTCGAATGATTGAGCATTTCTGGGAATCCCCCACTACTTCCCATGACTACTAATGCAGATAAGACATTTAACATTACAGTGGCGTGCCTTCCATAGGCGTATCCTTTACAAAATAGTTTCACAACAATTTTGATTTAACTTGTTTATTAAGAAAAATAAATACCTAATCATTCAAAGGAAAGTTAAGGTAAGGGTGATTCAAAATCTGAAACTTGAAAAAGTAGGGCTCGTGATACAATAATATAAGATAAGATATTTGGTCCGCGATGTGCATTTTACATAGAGTGCAGTCCGTTCCCACTTAATGAAACATCCTGTATGTGCATATGGGAATATAGGCTGTTTTTGAGTTTTTTCGTATATTGAACAAAATACAAAATATAAAGTAAATGTATAGAAATATACTAATTGAATACTTTCGTGGTTGGTCTTACAAAAACATTTTTAATGAAGTTCGGACATCTAATAAAAATTTATTAACAATAAAATATTTTACGCATTTTTTTGTTAAATGTGAGAACATAAAATAAGCATTTTATGGTAATAAAAACCGCACTAATCCATGCTTTTCATTCATTTACTAAAATATTTTTTTCTTAATTTGAAGTAGACAGCCGACAATAATTTATTCTTGTGGTGATATCATCTTTGGAACAATTAAATATTAAAAGTTCAATATTTGTATAATTCACGCTTTAAATTTTTCAATTTCTTAGCAAACGAGAAATATAAACGTTATTGTTTAAAAAAAAAACTGTCGATATAATAGAGGAAAGTGACCAAATATGGAATAGGCGCCTAATGTGGAATACCATTAAATTTTCGAAACCACTGCCTCTATTTAGCCATTACTAGGATAAATGACAACCTAGTAAGAGTAGTTGACCACCCCAAACTTTACAACGCTCTATTACCATTAATAACCACATGGCGGGACATTATTCTTTGTACGCACTTGCGAAACTTTATTGTTAGTGATGCAAATTTTGATCTATAACGAAAGTATTAGTAATTTGTTAATTACTCTATATTTATAAGCATGCAGAAGGATGACTGATAACATTACGGATGTTACTTTTCAAGAAAATATAACCTGGCTTTCAATAAAAAAACATTATTCTTAAGTGAGCTTAGTTCCAAATATGGAATAGGGAAAATTATATGGAAATCTTATGTAAGGAATGGGCGCCTGTTGGTGACGATAGTGTGGGTGGTGTGTGATTTTTGCAGTAGAATAAGTTAATTTTAACGGAATAAGTTACTTTTATTTTTGACCAAAGTCTCAAGATCCGTTATAAAAACACGTTACTGTTTTTGTTAATTTTTGTAAAAGAAACTTGGTTCTTATTTCCCTATTCCATATTTGGGGGTCTATTCCATAAATAGCTACTATTATGTTAATTTAGATTTTTAAATAAAAAAAATTTGTTGATTAATATTCAAACACAAGACTATGACTAAGATAAGCCAAAATGTATGACTGACTGTGTTTATAATTAAATTTGCATTTAATTCATGATAGTTTTTTTTTATGCCACAAAAACAAAATGGTATTCCATATTTGGTCACTTTCCTCTAGCTATTAAGGCAACTAATGTTTTATAGACTGTTTAAAAATCGATGTCGTAGTTTAAATCCGAGCGACCGTAGGGAGTGAGGATTTAATAGAGAAAGATTTTTAATCTATAAAACACGCGTTGTCTTCAATATTTTTTCTAACACTAACAGAAAAATTAGAATTTTAACTTATTTTATATCCTATAAAGTACGTTGTCATTGACAACGTTACATTATAATTCTATAAAGTACGTTGCCATTGACAACATTAGAAAAAATTTAATTTTTGATGTTTGTACCTAAGTACAGAAAAAATTATAGTAATTCGATTATATATTTTCTATGAAAACGAATTTTGGGGTGAAATTGGTGTCAATCTTATGATCTATTATGATCTAAGGTGTCAATCGTTCGAGCCTAAATGAGCTTCCATTTTTTTCGTTTGAGCCTCAACCGTCGAGGAGTTATTTGCGAAATCTTTGAGGGGGAGTTAGATGGGGGGGGGCAATGATGGATTAGTATTCTCGAATAATCCATCCATCATTGGTAAAACTTCGCCACTTCGTATACGAATGCATTGTTTTTTTGTGTTTTGTATTCGTCTTGTTTTTCTTTTGTACTGTTTTTTTTTAATATTTTTATAGTAAACTATTACCTTACATAGTATTTTTAATTTCGTAAATATCTTACAGGTAAGTAAATTTATTCCACAAGTAAATACTAACTAAACATTGATCAACCGATATTCATATTATTTACTTGTCAGATAAATTTACCTAGGATACTAACTAGAGATTGATAAACTGGCCCTAAATAAGTTATCTAGTTAGATAGAAATTTTAAACGTTACAAGAATAAATGATAAAGCATGCAATAAAATTATAATAAAACTTACAGAAAATCAAGTTGAATTTACACAATTTAATAAATTTAATAATAAATTATCAATTTGAAGCAGTTAAAATTATTTCCATGTCCTTGACTTTTTTTAAGGGTTTTGTATTGAAAATACTAACCGTCATAAAAATTTGGGACCTTTCCCTTTATACCTCTCATTACGTTTATACATCAATCGAATGGCAACTTATTTTGAATATTTGAACTCACAGTAATAAAATTTTAGTCATATTTTGTGTAACCGTATATTATGTATTGCAAACAATATGATATGATATGTTTACTATCAAATTGCACTACTTAGACCACGCTACTCTAGATTATTATGTATTGCATTTTAGTGAATAGAAAAAATGTATGATGTTTTTTACCGCATCCGCCCTCTAATCATAAAGAAACGACCATCGCGTGGGGCACAATCGTTTTAACATTTCGAACATTTCCATCAGTTACTGCCCATCGCTTGTTTTGAAATTGCACGAAATAATTGCAGGTAATTTTACATTGCATGCATCGCGATTCGCGAATAATATTTTATGCAACCCATGTTGTTCCCATAAGATTCCACATCATATTGGTTGGCACGTGACTGGGGCTTGCGCGGCAAATATGGAGGGAGAACGCTTGACACCCAAATCCAAACACAACAGTTTCCGTTTAGGGTTTTATTTTACTGCGCATAATATTTTGGCCCATTTCCTTACAATTTAACTTGAGATATCATATAATAATCTGTAGGTTTTACACCTGTGCGTTTCTAACAACTGTACGCCGAATATAAGCTATACGAGGTACCATAGAACCATCAGTTAATTTTATAACTTTACAAATATGATTTTAGATAAGCTCAATATTATTACGCAATGTTTGTAAATTTTGTAACGTATTTGGCATGTAGAGGCGGTCGGAGCATAGCGGTCACGCGAGTTGACTATGAACGCTAATCACCCGGTTCGAATCCGAGTGAAGTAAGAACTTTATTTCTGACCGTCTCTCCCCTCGGAAGGCAATGGCAAACCACCGAGGTGTAATCTGCAATGAACGCCTTTAACAAGCATTGTTAAAGGTCACGACGCTTCTGTCAAGAAGCAATACGACGGAGAAGAATTTGGCATTACATCCTGAATGAAGCGAGATAGCACGCTTTTTGTTACTGAGGGTCATGATTTATCGAAGTGATTTACCCAATCTCCTTTACCTTTTTTATTTCAGTACGCCATCTTTTCGGGGAGTACTTGCTGTGATATACAGGGTGGACAAAAACTACGTTGCGATCCTTTTTACCAGCTTTTATCGCCGTGCTTCTTTAAGCATAACCTTTCGGCGCACCCTGTATTATCCAATTACCACCAAGGAAGGAGATTGGCACATCATTTTATTGCCTCTTGCGCACTCCGAGCTAGCCATGGGGGCATTTACACCTTCTCTCTCTCTAGTCGCATCCTCATTACTGAGGAATCGTGATCCAAATGGTTCATTCGCAGCTACCCACCATGCTTCTCCATTTTTGCCGGTCTTCTGCATCTCTTATTGTTGCCTGTAGGGGTCGCTTGGTTATGCTTTTTATCTGATCTATCCATCTATTGGGCGATCTACCTCTAGGTCTTTTACCCTCTACCTTGCCCTGAACCACCAACTTTTCCAGGTTTGACCCGTCTCTACGCATCACGTGTCCAAAATATTGCAGGATGCGTCGTCGGCATATGGTTGATAACCTGTCCTTTACTTTCAGCTCCTGCAATATCGACACGTTTGTTCTTTTTGCTGTCCATGGGATCCTCAACATCCGTCTCCAGCACCACATCTCAAAGGCGTCAATGCGGCGTCCGTCTGCCATTTTGATGGTCCATGACTCTACACCGTACAAGAAAATTGAGAAGATTAGGGTTTTAACTAGATGAATATTGGTATTCAGAGTAATTTGCCCGTCGATCCATACTTTTTTTAATTTTGTCATGGCTCCGCGTGCCATTGCCGCTCGCCTCCTGATTTCTCTTTCCGACCCTCCGTCACCGTCCAACAAAGAGCCAAGATATAGGAAATCGTTCACCACTTCCACCTGTGGTAGTCGACTTCCCGTTGTTATAGTGCTACCTCTATCGATAACCATAAGTTTAGTCTTTTCTAAGTTCATTGTTAAGCCTAGGGCTTCACTCTCTTTAATAACTAATTGTAGCATCTCGGCGAGTTCGTCTTCATTATTGGCCAGCAACGTGGTATCTTCAGCGTATCTCAGATTTGTTATTTTTCTTCCACCGATCGATACGCCCCCCTGATATTCATCTAGAGCCTTTCTCATGATGTATTCACCATACGCATTAAAAAGCCTAGGGGATAAAATGCATCCCTGTCGCACTCCCTTCTGCGCTTTAAAAGGTTTCGATTCCTTGTCATTTAGTTTTATAATTGCCTCATTGTTCTTATATAAAATCTGTATGATTGCTACCCAATGATCTGGAACACCCATTTCCTTTAGTGCCAGCCATAGCTTGTCCCAAAGTACACAATCGAAGGCTTTTTTATAGTCTATAAAACAAAGGAGCATGGGAATATTGAACTCGCGTGATTTTTCAATCAGTTGTCGCATATTAAATATTTGATCTCTAGTTCCCCTCCCCTTCATGAAGCCTGCCTGTTCAGGTGGTATTTGGTAGTCCAGATATGTCTGCAGCCTTTGGTCAATTATCGCAGAAGTATTTTGCTTGCATGAGACATTAGTGAGATTGTCCGGTAGTTTTGACACTTTCTTGTACAGCCTTTCTTATGAAGTGGTATACAAACTGAACTCGTCCAGTCACTAGGCCATTGTCCCGTTCTCCAAACTTTATTGCAAATGCTTAAAAGTATCCGAACCCCATCATCTCCCAATGCCTTCATCATCTCGGCGGATATCTCGTCATTCCCATAAGCTTTGTCGGTTTTCAGACGTCGTATGGCATACTCGATTTCAGTCTTCATGATATCTGGTTCCTTCTCGTCCCGCTTAAAGCAAAACTTCAAACTATGGTCATCTCTCCTGTCCTGATCGATATATAGGTCCTCACAGTATTGTCTCCATCGTTCCAGTACATCTCTGTCTTCCCTCAGCAGTCTGCCACATTTATCTTCTATTACCAGCGTCTTCGGCTTGAAAGTTCGTGTCAGCGTTCTCACTTTGTCAAACAGATCTCGAGTGGCGTGTGTATTGTGGTGATCTTCTATTTCTTTGCATATCTTGGCAATGTAGTCATTTTTATCACGTCTACATTCCTTTTATATTTGCTTGCAAAGCCGGGTGTATATCTCTTTCTGCTCTATGGATATCGTTCATTTTTTCCGTAACTCTTTTCGTTCTTCAATTGCCACGCCTTCTGGTCTCTCTTGAACTTCCTTTACTGTTTCTTTGACAGCGCACTTCAGACTTTTCCATTCTTGATCAGGACTATTTTGGTGTTTATCTTCATTTCGAATTTTAAGTAGTTTGGGCTTAATCTTTGCTTCAAATTCTTGAATCTCTTGCCGTGAGAGCCTGTTAGCTCTCTTAGATCGCTTCAAATTTTTTAGTTTCAGTCTGAAATCCGCTGTCAACAACTGGTGATCAGATCCGCAATCGGCCCCAGGGTATGTTTTACTGTTCATGACAGACGATTTCCAACGCGAGTGAGTCATAATAATATAGTCTATTTGATTTCTATATCTATCTCCCGGTGACTTCCATGTATATAGTCGCCTGCTGTGGTGCCGAAAGTACGTGTTAGCTATACTCAAACTGAGCGCCTGACAGAACTGCAGCATTCTCTCACCCCGCTCATTTCTCTCACCCAGGCCAAAGCGTCCCACCACATTTCTTAGGTGATCATCGTTATCTGTGGTTCCAATTTTTGCGTTTAGGTCTCCTTGAATGATGGTAATATCGTTTGTTGGTAATTCTCTTACTGTCTTTTCCAGTTGATTGTAGAAATCATCTAATTTCGTCATCTCCTGCCTGGGATGTTGGTGCATACACTTGTATTATGTTAACATTGAAAGGGTCCGATCTAAATTTGATTGTCATGATTCTATCGTTAATGGGATTATATCCCATCACTGCATCTCTGTTAATCTTTGGCACTATAAAAGCTACACCATTACGACTGGTATCAGGATTTCCCGAGAAGTATATGCAGTTTCCTGATCTAGTGGTGAAATGCCCAGACCCCTTCCAATGCGTCTCCGCTAGCCCTAGTAGACTTAGTTGATGGGCATTCAACTCTTTTTCAACAATATACAACTTTCCCGTTTGCAGGAGGCCTCTCACATTCCAAGTACCCATTCTGATTCCTTTTCTAATCAACACCCTACATTCTCTGATGTCGCTCAAAGCAGTCCCCCCCGGAGATCCGATCGGGGGACTATTTAAAACTCCTGAACATTTTACATTGAACGCAACCATTGAATTCTCTTGGGAATAAATAATGAAGATGGTTTCCCGTTGCCTTTCTTCATGTTTACCTTAAATTGCTACAAAGCCCTGAGTTTTCGTTTTCAGGTAGCAAAAGTTTAGCGTCCAACATCCGACGTTTTTTTGTGGTAGCAAATTGGCGCCCAACGCTAAAACAGTACAAAAGCGGTGTTGTCTCGTTTTCTATTTTTTTTAATACGGCGAAGATTTGAGTGTCTTACTGGTTTTTTTGTCCCTTACTTTTTTTTTATGCTTTCAGAGCAAAAGTCTATACCGTGATAATTTCGATAGTTTCTATATCGTTATTGTTGAGTTTTTGTTGATGGCATTTTCCGCTAGTCGTTTTGACTTTTACTCTTCTAATAAGGGGGGGGAATTGGATTTGGAATTTTTTTTCCAAGATGGACATTATTAGATTGAAAGTTAGTGATGAACTCACTTACAAATTGTGCATCAAAGTTGTTTATCCATCTAACACAACTGATGAAAACCGCAAACAATTGAAGACTCTGACGCAAGAAGGGGATAGGGGAGATGTGCCTGAGATGGCATAGCGGGTGAGATGGCATATAAGGCATTTCTTCTTAACCGTTTTGAATTTGGTGCGTATCTGAGCTGCAAACAGTTCCTTAGTCGCCCATATGGCGACAGTGTTGCACTAGTAGTTGCCGGATGCAAATACGCGCCAGTGTGCAGTATAAAGTGGGTAAAGTGCACAAGAAAATTTTTTTTTAAATTTAAATATTACGTTGTTGACGCCGTTTGGGCATATTTATGGTAGTTTCAATCTATTACAATCTTTATTGATCTTGTTACTATGCAGCCATGGTAAATTAAACCAGTAGAATATGTATCTAAATAAATTTGGTTAGATGAAAGATTTTGTTTATATTTTGTTTGAGATGGCATACTATGCATGTGGGTGAGACGGCATGGTATGCCATCTCACCATATCGACACTTTAATTAATTCTACTATTATTTAATAAGCAGGATAAGGAGCACGATATGATGCAAGCCATTGACGCCATAAAAAATAAAAAAATGGGTTGGCAACTGCCTTCAAAGACTTATAATGTTCCATGCACCACGTTGAGGCGTCGTGTTGGTACTTTCCCGTTCTCGGGAAACCTGGTTAAGATGTCAATCTTGTAATTACTGGGCTCACTGTGAATGCGCAGGTTTGCTCAAGTCTGCAAAGATATTTGTTTGTGAAATTTGCACTTAAAATTTGTAATCGTAAAAGGTATGCCATCTCACCCAGTATATTATGTGGTAGAGATGGTTTTTCTTATGTTTTAGAAAAAATGCATTTTGTAGAAAAAAATAAAATAATAAAAACAAATAAATTTCGGTATAAAGACAAACATAAATAGTCTTTTATATTGGTTGATTTTAAAAATTGTATTTTTCTATTTTGGTTATCAATTCGTAAGTGTGAAAAAAAGTATGCCATCTCAGACACATCTCCCCTATGTGTAATATTAATTTGTAAATTCTTCAGAACTTCAAAAATAAATAGCTCATTGTTGCAGCATCTTATGGGAGGGGAAGATATGTGATTTTCACTGGTAACTCCGTTTCTATTAACAATAAAAATTCCAGCTTTATACCAAGTGAATAAAGCTCATTTTAGAACCTAAACCTGCAATAACATCATTTTTAAATATTTTGTACTTATCCCCTTCTTGCATCAGGGTCTTCAATTGAGAGAGGCTGTTAATCAGCAGAGGTCGGTTTTGTTTTATCCGACGAAATCTTTTTAACGTTACTGTTGTGTTACTGTTTTCACTTAAGCTTTATGTTTCCGTTGCGGAAGAGTCAGTAGCACCGTAAGCACTTGTCCCAAATTTTCGGGAAGGCGTGACAGGTAGAGCTACAGACTTCTTGAGTGGTTATAGCAGTGACTTTTTGACGACATGTCAATTTTAACTTGTTTTCGAATGTTTTGTGCCGTTATATCTAGATATATTTGCTTTTGTTCCGTCCCTTATACTTTCCTGACGTAGGTCAGTGAGATTGGTGAAATTTTCTCGCCGTTTTCGTAAATTTCTTCTAGTAAGGGGGAGATTGTTACGGTTCAAAATTGACTGGGTTACAATTTCTTTACATTCAAATTTAGTTTTGAGTAGAAATCTTTCAATGCTTTGTTTGTTTGCCGTTATATGGCATTACCAGTATGGTATTTTCAATATCTTTGGAGAACCATCTGGGCTAAAAGTTTGCTACACCATTTTATATTTGATCGACATTTTTACGACTTTTGTAATACTTTCAGTGGATTTGAAATTCTTATTTGGACATTTTCGTCCTATCCATATTTTGTGGGATGTTATTTCAACCGCTGCAATTATTATGGATCGCTTCTGGTTACCGTACCGGCTCCTTTATCGGAGCAATTTTACAGGAAGGATCCTATCTTCATTCTTGAAGGATTTGACGCGTCCCATGTTTTAACCATCTCATCGAATAGTGGCTGTTCAAGCTTTGACAGATTATAATTGAAACCCTCGAACATCTGAGGTAGTAATTTACGTGACAACATTCAACGTGACAAGCTGTGGCACACGATAACTGATTTAAAGTGTTGATTTTCACGAAATTCATAAAAGTGCCAATATCTCGAAAACTAACGATTTTTTAATAATGCATATTTTGATATTCTGGTCAGTCATGAACTGGCCTATCAGCCCTCCAAGGGATATCGTTGGGTTCTAGGACACCCTGTATAAGAGAAATAATTTTAATAAAATTTGCACAGCAATTTTTTATAAATTTATTTTTAATAAAAATTTAAAATGCTTAATAAATAAATTAAGTTGGATTACAATCTTAAAGATAGCAACAAAATATACAATAAATAACACATTTTTTATCAATATGATTAATTGGTATTCTAAATGGAATGCTTTTTCATTACATGTTGACATACTAACATACCACGATTCTTTTAATTAATTACATAATAAATTAAGCATTTAAAAAACACAAAGTTAAATTAGGTACAAGCAGAATTTACTATTTTTGTTTACGAAATATACTCAGACGTTTACTTTTGGGCGTTGTAGGATGATTCTGAAATTAATAATAAAAATACAAATCTATTTAAAAAAACATTAATACCAAAACCACAAATAAAAAAGAAAATAGAAAAAGTATATATTTAATTCCTCTCTACAAAACATTAGTTTATATTAATAAAAAAAAAACAAATACAAAACCTTGTAAATACATATAAATTATTTGTAAACCCATTAATAAAATTATTCAAAAAGTAAACTACTTGAAGTTTGGTAAAAGTGGTAAACAATAGCAATTATAAGACAAAGAAGTAAAGAGCATGCAGGAAGATAATTTTTGTAAAATTGTTTCATTCCAAAAAACCGGGTACACTTCTTTGATGTTAGAGATGCTTTACAATTAGAGCACTGTTTCTGTTCATCAATGCATGTAGAAGAAGAATTTAAAGAAGTATCGGAAGATGAGTCAATATTATTAGGTTGAAAATATAAAAATCGTACCTCGCTAGTATCTCTAACACTAGAATTTCGACCCATAAATAGAGCTCTTAGAGTGGATTTAGGCGTGGAGCGTTTAGGTGTTTTAGAATCATTGTGCTCTCGCAATATTTCCCTTGCATGAACTTCGTTTCCTTGCAATGACATACGTCCGCCATTTTTGCTAGGAGTAGGTGGTCCTGGTTTTTTATAAGATGTCGTTCCAATATCTTTTTTGCGTGGTTTATCTCCAGGAATTAATCGAGTACTCATACTTTCATCAAAATCTATTATGCCACTCTACGTAATAAATATTTAAAAAAAATGTATTTAAAAATTATATAAAAATTCCACCAACCTTTATATCGTCCTCTTTAAATTGTCTCGGACTATTAAATTGTGTTTCGGCAGGATAAGACGATTTAAGATGTGGTGGTAACATTGAATTTCTCCATTTTAATTCCGAAAATCGATTAACATTAGAATCGCGTCCCGAAGGTAAAATACAACGAGGTTCTTTTACATCGGCAAGATATTTGTTGTTGAATGGATCATCCTCTTCATCTTCCATTTCTAAATTTTGACCTGGTAAAATATAATTTTTTTGCATTGCAAAACAACGTGCAAAGGTTTAATTTGCTTACCTAAGTGTGGCTGTATGATATTTCGTTTAGTAATGGAATTATCTTCCGCAATACTTCTGGGTAATGTGGAAGCTCTTTTATCGTCGTTTGGTTTTCGCTGGGAAGCTCCAGAATTCCATTCAATAATAAATTTATCTGGAGCTTTAAAAGATAAAGTGTCTCGTCGCCCAAATCTAATCGAATCAGTTACAGATGAAATTGAGTCAAGAGAACTGCAAAACTCGCATCCATGTTTTCCAGTAGCAATTTGATTTAATTGCCTACTTTTATCCTTCTGTTTCAACATTTGCTGAAGTTTCTCAATGGTGTTCAACAACTCTGCCTATAGTTCAAATATGCATTAGCAAAATTTTTTAACAAAGTCAAAAATTATATAATACCTTTTCGTGATGTTCCAGTTTCTGTTTTTGCACTTCTTGATTTAATTCCTCCCTACACAGTTCAATCTAAAAACTCAAAATATTAAAACAGTTTTCCCTAATTAATCATTGAGTGTTCCTTCCAGAAGCTGCCGTCAAAAGGGGTGAAGCAGATCAACGTTATAATCGCCTAATCAGTCATTTTGAGAGTTATAGGTAAATGGTTTCTATCGGTTCTCCTAGTGGAGTATTGGACGGCTATAACCTTGATCCGGTTCATCTCATATGCTGCTGCTTATAAAAGAGTTTTTGATACATCATGTTCTTACCATTTTTTGCTTCATTTTCTCCAGTTTCGCTTCGTACTCAATTTTCACTTCCTGCGAACTTTGTTGTCTTTTAGAAAGTTCCCTTCTCAATTGCTCCAAATCTTCACGATCTCGCCTCCTTTTGTATAGAGCAGTGTCAATTTCTAATTTCAACTTGTTGTTTTCTTCCAGAATTTTTTCGTAAGCTTCTTTAATTAGTCTAGCTTCGCCCAACTCCACGTTACGATCTTCTAGTAGCTTCTGTAGTGTAACATTTTCCAAAGACAACCTCGAATTATCGCCCATAAGATTTCCATAAGCGTCGCGTAATTTCATCGTTTCCATTTCCAATTTATGGTCTTGTTCTATTTTTACGCCTTTAATTTCTTTAGGAGTTGGCAACTTGTACTCTTCGTACTCTTTAAGGAGCCTTTTATATTCAATTTCGTTCCTTTTTATAGTATTTTCTAACTCTTCTTTTATGTGAATGTGTTCATGCAACAATTTTTTGTAACTCATTTCTTGCTCGTTGGTGTCAGTTCTAGCACGAATATTCTTCATATCTTCACGCAACTGCTTCACTTTCTTTTCCAAATTACTTTTTGTGTTTTCGGTAAGGGTGAGTCGTTGTTTCAAATTTGTGTTTTTTCTTTTCAATTCTTCGTCTATCACTTTTATTTCTAAGTTTGCATTATGAATAGGTTGCAAAATATTTTCTTTTTGAACTTTGGTTGCTTTCTGGTCACAAAAATAAATGAAAATATTAATGCCCGTTAAGTAAGGCCCAGTTTATCTATCTCTAGTTAGTGTCTCAAGTAAATTTATCTGACAAGTAAATTTTAAAGACTACAAGGCCCCTTTAAAAGGCTTCAACAATGGTCTGATGCCCAGTTGCACTACTTAGGCTCAGTTTATCAATCTCTAGTTACTACACTAAATAAGATAGTGCAATAATTCGGCATCAGAGCATTGTTGAATGCTATAATACAGAGTAACGCTATTAGATGCTTTACGAGGAGATGAATAGATCGGCCCTAAATCTAATACAAAAAGTGGCCTATCAGACCATCGTTTTCAGTTTAAAATGTACCACTAGAACATTTTGGCATATTTTTACCACTTTAATTTGGCTACATATCATTAGCGTAATTTGCAAATCACATACTATACTACTACTAAATTACACTATCCGATAGTTTGAATAAATTATGAAATGTCATTTAAAAGATTCTAAAATGTATCACGTTTCTAAAATGTTTAAAGATTTGGGAAATCTCTTTATCTATAATATAAATCTAAAACGATTTATCAAATATGTTGTAACCTTCTGGAAATAAATGAGTGAAGACATGAATTACCAAAGAGGATAATAGGAACCACATAGTTGTTGCTTGTACATAATATAAACCGTGATACCTGTTTCACTCTTATTAGAGCTCCTCAGATAGTTGTAATATAATAGAGGTACTTACAGGAAATGAAAAGTCAATAAAATTTTAAATTAATCACTTACCTTAATTAACACATCAAGAAAAGCTGCCATCTGTTCTAATAAATCCGAAGCTCGATCCTTACAGTCCATCATCTTCTCAAATTCATCGCTAAAATCAAACTTGCTCATATCCACGGTTCCATTTAACTTTTCAGAATTCACTGCAGTATTAATTTCTGAAAGTAACTGCACCACAGTCATTACAATATTTTGAATTCTTTTGCAACACCTCAAATATTGTTTGTAAATATCTTCGATAATAATATTAAATGCGTCAACTTGTTCGTTTAATTTTGTAAGCTCCTTTATGTCGTTTACATACAAAATTTTCATATTAATTGTCGAAAGATTTATTTTAAGTTTGTTTATAAGTTCTTCGATTATGTTACGTTCAGAGAGCAATTTATGAACTTCCGCACTGCAACTATTCGATAAATTGGCATAGTTGTTACATGTTTTAAAAGCGAAATCAAATTTCGTTTCTAAAGTAGCAACCTTTTCTTGTAACTCACGATTGTTGGAATTTAAAATTTCGTTAGTCTTATTACACTCTATCAGTTGACTGTATTTGCATTTTAAAGTTTCATAATCGTTTATTTGCTGGCTTATTACCATCTTCTGATTATAAATTATATTATAATCATTTAACAATTTTTCTCTTTCTTCATTAAGTGAATTTTTTTCCGAATTAACTTCTTCAATTTTTTGAATTAAATCAATCTTTTCATCTTCCAAGCCTTGAATTTCTTTTGAACACTTTTGATGTTGTATAATAATTTCAAAAATTCGATTCTGCATCATTTCTATGGTACCATTTAAAGCGTCTAAATCTTCTGCTTGTAATTCATTTTCTTCGCCATCCATAACAACTTCTAATGATTTCTGATGTAAAGCGTTAGTGACTCTTTCAACACAACTTTTCAGGTTTAGAAATACCCGATAAAACTTTGACTTTTCGTTGGTCAATTCTAGAACCCTAATTTCGAGTATTTCTTTTGCTACTTTTTCGATTTCTAATAAATTTTGAATATCACATCGCATTTGGGTCTCATTCACTTTTTCGTCTTCCAAATTTTTGATACGCTTCAATAAATCTTCTTTAACTTCAGTAGCATGTTCGTGTGCTTTAATCAAATTGTTTTCAGTTTCTTTAATTACTTTGGATTGAGAATGTAACATTTCTTCTTGCTCTTTTTTGAATTCTTGTAACTCCAAACACATCACTTTGACCTTTTCTTGCAAAATATATTTATCTTTTTCCATCTCCAAAATTTGTGAAACATTTTCTAATAGCTTAGAATTCGCTTCATGTATTGTAGATTCGTGTTGTTGTATCAGGGAATTTTTTCCACCCAATTCTTCATTCAAAGTTTCAATTTGTAAATTCAAGCTATTACGTTCTTGTAACGAACTATTGATAATTTGCTTTAGATTTTCAATTTCGGCTTTAGTTTCCGATATTGCTTGTACTAATGCCTGGTTTTTGATTTCAAGATTTTCAATCAGCACTTGTTTGGCACTCGAATTTGTTTCAGCTTGATGTAAACTTTCTTCCTGTTCTGTTTCTTTGCACGTTAGGAACTAAAATTAAAATTTTTTAATTAAAACATGATAAGGTATCATTAATTTGAAGTTTCTTGACCTCAAAATATAAAATATTAAAAATAACGACGGTGGGCAATTCTTTTCTACATTGTCGCTGTTTTGCACAAAGGGCGAATTAACCAATGAAAAACTTTTGAGCCAATCTAATAATATTCACAAACTGTATCGTAAATTTTAGTTTAAAAAAATGTTTCCCGCCTTCGTATTTACAACTTTAAAAAAGAAGCCAGAAAGATTCGCCCATTAACACTCGGAAGGTCGCGGTATATCTGGCAGATACATGGAAAATGTTTTCTTAAATATTTTCGAAATTATTTAGCGCATTGTCACTAGCTGTGAATGCATATCTTAAGCGTGGTCCAGACCTAACGTTTTATCGTACGTTTTGCTGTCCGTTCTGAGATTGTCAGGTAAAACGTTTGAGCTCTTTTGCGTCCAGACCTAACGTTTTATCGTACGTTTTACTGTCCGTTCTGAGATCTTCAGGTAAAACGTTCGATCTCTGAAGCGTCCAGACCTAACGATTTGTCGTACGTTTTACCTTCGCATCTCAAATTATTAAATATTTAGTAGTGAATCTAATTATAGTTTCCCGAATGATTTCGGAAGTCGAACATACTAGGGTAGATGCACCCGATGCACTTGGCAGCATTATTATGATAAAATAAGGTAATTAATGTGGTAAAATAATGCTCCAACGAAAATATAATTTGCAATACGAGATTATAACTACATACAAGCATAAAAAATATTATATGTGCACTTTTCTGTCTGTGTCGGAAATTGATAATAGAGCATGGATTTTAGGACGTAAAAAATGTTTTAAAAGGCACAATTTTAGGGTATAAAAATCGTTGAAATAGGCGCAATAATTAAGAATTTAGGGGTTTTTAGGCAATATTATATTTTTCATTACAGCAACTTATAAACATAATATTTAAAAAAATTAGTTAAATATTTTTTAATAACGATAAACTATAAAGAATGAAAATACTATAAAAATTTTTATGTAAGCTTCTTTCCCTCCTAAATAGATGGTGTTTATTTTATTATCTATTAATTTAGGGGGTTACTATTTTTTTAAGTTAACAAATAAATGTACGATTTTTTTTGAGTTTTTGAAAAATTCACCTCCCCCCTCTCAAACCTAGAGAACCTCTGCCATTTACGGTTTTGTATTTAGAGGGTACCTATCTGACTTAAAGCCATTCAGGATTTCTGAAATCTGTCGCACCTTTTGAGTTAAATTAACTTCCACAGTTTTATTAAGGTGGCCGAGAAATTGTTTTTTTTTTTGTTCGACACAAATCTTAAAAACGAATAAATTTAAAAAAATTCTTAAAACAGATTCAAAAAGCCTAAGTTTGAAACTACAAGGTGAGTGATTTTCAAAAAAAAATATCGCAAACATATTTTCTTTTTTAGAATTTTTACCTATATTTTTTTCATCCTAAATTTTTAAAGCCCAAATTTGGATTCTAGTTGTGGCGTCAACTTTGAAGAACATTATTTCACAAAGTCGGTATGCTAAAGTTTTCAATTTTTTGAGTTTTGTGTCGAATGGAAAATGTCTTTTGAAATCCTTATAGTAACACTTGTATGTATGGTTTTTTTAAATAACCTGCTGGATCCCTAAAGAAAGGGATTGTTTCAAACTATGGGTAATTTCAAACCCTCAACTGCTATGGGGAATTCGGGCTACAGTCGCGGCACCTAGCGGATTTAGTGTTTTTAAGTGAATTTCACGGCCACCTTAATAAACGTGGATACGAAGCGCTGACTCAACGACCACTGCCAGTTCTCTATCTAAGCTGACTTCACCGAGCACGCCTGGGGCATCATAAATTAAGGGGGCCTCAATATTCAGCTTTCTTAGATCACTATAGTGTGAAAAACATAGTAAAACGTGCGCGTAGAATGCACACTGTAGGGTGTAGGAGCAGTGAAAATATTTAGAAGAGGACCTTAAAATTGAATTGCGCTTCAATTTTCCTCTCAAGTCCTCTCAAGTGCTAAATCAGCCACTGCCTGAGAGATCCAAATTTTAAAAACATAAAAACTTTCTTTTTAACTTTTAGTAACTAAACGGGATAAATCATTGGTTTAGGCTTTTTAGGCCTTAAAAATCTATTTTAGGTCAGTAACATCGAAAATAGGCATTTAGGCAAATAAAAGTAAAGTTCAAAATTTTCAAAATCGTTTGAACGGCATTTCTGTATTTATAATTTTGAATTGCCTAAATACAGGACAAAAAGGCAAATTGCCTAGAATCCGTGCTCTTAATTAATTAATCTAAAATTAATCTTTAATCAATGATAATAAATAATTTGTGTAGGTAGGAACGTAATTTGATTAATAAACTGCCTTGTACAATAAAATTAATTTATTATTAACATCTTCATCAGCCTTTTTCCGCCCACTGCTGGACATAAGCCTCTCCATATTATGGAGGATCTGGCCATAACTCACCACGCTGGCCAGACGGGTTGGTGAGTAGTCCGCAGATCGATTTTGGACTATAGTTGTTTTACATCCGGTGTAGCAGCTTACTAGGCTAGCATTCAGATGTGCCTGTGGCCCTGTTTTTTGTTAACGGTGGCAATTCGTCAACTCAGGGGGACCGCCGGCTTAACGTGCCCTCCGAAGCACGGAGACTTGGTCATAAGAAAGTTTGACTCTCCCCGGGTTTGAACCCAGTACCCCGCGTTCGCATCCAACTGCGTTATCTGCAAGGCAATGACCGTCTTAACATAGGTAAGCAAAAGTAGATAATTAATGTAATTTACAATTTTGAAGCACATACTTGCGGGTAGAAAGCACCAAAAAAGCATCAATAAATAAAATTGCATTTTGGATTTCGAAAATAATTCTGGAAAACTGCATAATATTATTTTATTCGACTTATTATAGTTTGTAATAAGCTGCACGTTTTCTTGCATTGGCGTTTTTTAATTTCTGGCGCATAACTCAACATTATGTATTTTATCAAAGAATAATTATTATAAAAATTCATTAATATCGACACCTAACAACAATATTTATGAACATATCCTGAATTTTTATGAAGATAAAAAAGAAAATATTCTTTAAAATTTTCTCATTTTATTTTAAAAATAATGTTAAAAGATTTTACATCTAGTTATCATCTATTTATCAACTAGTTATCATCTAGTGATTATTTGAAACATAAAAACCTACGCTTTTTTGCTGCATATCTGCACAAAACTTCGAGAAATGATGCGAGAAATGAGAAGTTGACTTCATTTTTAAAATATCGTTTCAGTTCTAAATCGTTCGTCGTTTTCCTGTCCACACCTAACGTTTTACCTGACAATCTCAGAACGGACAGTAAAACGTACGACAAAACGTTAGGTCTGGACGGGCTTCAGTTTTAAGATCCTAGGACTTATCGTTTCAGTTCTAAATCGTTCGTCGTTTTCCTGTCCACACCTAACGTTTTACCTGACAATCTTAGAACGGACAGTAAAACGTACGATAAAACGTTAGGTCTGGACCACGCTTTAGAAATGATAAGCCGTATCGTTGACGATATAGTTTTTATTACAACAGGTGCATTGCGCATTTTTATGCACGCCCGAATAGATTCTGACTAGTTACTGTAAGCAAACATCTATTTAGCTCTTACTTATTGTAAAATATCTTATTTGTTTATTTCAAACCTCACATTATACATTGTGGAACGAATATAGAGTGGGGGATTTAGTTCCAACCATTCTATATTTTACATTGTGTAGCATATTTTTTTACAAATCTTAAAAAGCACATTACATTTTTGATTTTTTCATATCAGTTTCATCTTTGGTACATTTCATATAGCAGCGTATTACATTTTCGGTAATATTTTTAGTCCATTTGATACGCTTGCTATCTTATTATTATTATTATTATTTTGTTCAAAATGTTGAATACTTTAAATTTTTTATTATATTTTTCTATAAACTAGAGTGGTTTATAAATAAACAATCATTATAATTATTATATTTGCCAAGTTTATTTATATCTATTTTGCATTTTCTTCTTGGTCGGTACGCCCGTAACCGGGCATCGTGGCAGCATTCATGATCAATAGAGTCCGGATAAAAAAAGCATCAACTTTGTCAAAAAAAGCACAAATTTTATTTAAAAAAGCATAAAAAAAAGTATTAATTTAATTTTTGAAACAATTAAGAATTTTTCCAAATTTTCTGTAGTAAAATTCATCCTTCTGTCACTTAATAGATTTTTATAGGCAGAAAAACTTCATCTACATTAGTAGGTAATAGCTGCAAATTTGAATTTTGCTACAGTGGGGTTCCATTTCAAAATCTTCAATAGTTTCTGTGTGATTATCGATGATAAACTTAATTTTAAGGGTCATTTTGATTTCATTTGTGGGAAAATTGCAAAAAAATTGCATTTCTTTTCGAGGATGCGTCGAAATGTTTCTACGATATGCGCTATTGAGATTTATAATTCGATGATAAGACCACATTTTGAGTATGCTTCAACAGTCTTGTTTTTGGGTAATCGTGGCATGCTTGATAGATTACAGAAGCTTCAAAATAGGGGTATGAGAATTGTACTTAGGGTTAATAGATTTGTTTCAAAATTTGTGCTGCTGGAGACTCTGCAGTGGCATAGTGTATACCAGCGTATTGTTGCAAATGTTTTGATTTTTGTATTCAAGGTGAGATCTATGATTCTGCCCGGCTATCTGAGTAGTGGCATTGACTATGTAAATGATGTGCATGGTTACCCTGTTCGTAACATGCATGATTTTAGATTGCATTTATTTAGAAATAATAGAGCGCAGAACACGCTATTGTATAATGGCTTGAAATTGTTTAATAGTTTGCCTATAGATATTAAGGAGGATATGAAATTTTCTAGTTTTAAGAGAAAAATTAAAAAATATGTTGGCGTCAATTTTATTTAATGACATGTAAATTGTGTTGTATAATAATGTTTTATTTTATAATGGTTATTTATACCAAATAAAGTTATTATTATTATTATTATTATTAGTTTCTCCAGCTATTGTTTTAGCTATATTATTTAAGATTTTTAATCCTTCATTTTTCTCTAACACATCTTTCAATTTCTTTTTTATGTTGTAGCGTTTTTAATTTTTTCTACTATATTTAAGGATTCAGCCAAAGGCATTTGCTGCTTTTCGAAAGATTTTATAACATCAGTAACAAAGTTACAGTGGCATTTAATAAACGCTAAATTTGCTTTAAGTTCTGGTTTCTTCAATACATACATTTTGGCAATCTTTTATAGATTTGCTATCAGAATTTTCTAATTCATAAACAACATTTTTAAAATTTTCTGCATTTTAAAAGAAAAAGTGCTTGAATAAAATTTAATAATTTTAATAATGGTTAAATCTTTATTTCAAGTTGATCAATTATTATTTCGTTGAATTTATTTGTGAAGGAATTCCAAAAAAATTGTTTTCGTTACCGCGGACGTATTTGAGCACTTTTCGTATACGTTTTGAGGTACGAAAAGACTATGTTTTCGTCGATATTTGCAGGAAAAAACCAATAAAAATGGTATAAAAGCATAAGTTTCTATTGTATTATGTACAAAATAAGTACAAAATATGTACAAAAGGAAAGTATTATAGAGACACGTCCCTCTATAGTACTTTCTATTTACAATATTTACAGAGAAACGGAAAGAAGCATAGAGTCACGTCCCTCTATACTACTTTCTATATGCAATATTTAGAACGTGATAGTGTAACTTAATGTGGCTAGCATAATAATAGTTACTTATTTGGCGTCGTCGCGTCGAGACAAATTGCTGCACGTGTTCCTTACCAAACACTAACACGGCAGCTTTTTTAATGTCGCGCGGCGCTTTATTGTTCCTCCTGCAAATATTACGCACATTGACGGCTAACGAAAAGTTCTTCTCACCACGCGGAGCCGTAAAACTACTTTTTCACCTCGGAAGCGGTCGGGTTCCTCGGCTGCGCTACGCTCCGCCTCGTAACCCCCGCTCCCCTCGAACGAAAAATCGCGTTTTACGTCCTTGTGATGAAAAGTACTATTTCATGTTTCTTAGGATATTTTTGATTTTTCTGAATTTTTTAAGATTTCTCGAATATTATCTTTTAGTACAAAAAAAATGAAGAAATGTGAAAAAGCAGTTTTTTCTTGCTAAAGTCAGCAGGAATTAAATTGAAAAACTGAAATTTTGCACACGACTGTCTTTACATAACAAACTTTGTACAAAATTGTCACAAAACAATTCCGAAAGGGCATTTTTGACATACATCCAGCCAGACCCTTTGTATATCGTTTTTAAAAGTAAAATATATTTAACCAGTAAATTACCCTTAAATTGAAAAACCGGGCGGATATAGTTTAAAAGCGGTTATCTGGATAGTTTTCGCGTTTTAATTGCTACTTTTTTCCAATAGAGTACCATTTAGGTTACTTTTCTCTGGTAGATTTTTGAAAACTATAGGTTTGTTCGTTTGTATGAACTAACTTGCTCGGTTCAAGTTAGTGCAAATGAACTGTGTCCGTTTGGCTGCTCAGTTCATAACCGAACATGAACTTCTTGCTCAACCTCCATATGAGGAGCAGGCAGTGCAAGTTAGAACACTATCTAACTTTTGTGGTGGGAGTATTTTGTCTTGAAAGATAACCCAGTTCAAGTTAGTTCATACAAACGAACAAACCTTATTATACATAATATAAACATATTATAGATTTTCAACTGTTTCTTAAAACTACCATCTTATGACATACAAAAATTAAAAGTAATTGTAAGAAAACTCACCTTCTCTAGTTCCAAATGCTTTCTGGTTAAATTGTTCAATGAATCAGCAGTGGTACTCAATTCCAATTGAAGTTTATTACTTTTGCCAACATTCTCAAATAGTTGTGTTTTTAGCATACTTGTTTCTGATTTCAATTCGTCAATTATCTTCTCCAAACTATTAATTTCTTTCTGATATTTCTCTTCACTATTAAACCTTTCATCTTCAACTTGCTGGAGTTTCTCGGTTAGAGTATAAATTTCTTCTCCCATAGTTAGTTTTCCAGTTTCTAAAATTTTAATGGCACTTTTCAATTGTACCGCATTTTCAAGGTATTCTTCAATTTTGCCATCTTTTTCAGATACAATTTCATCACATTCCTTTTTATATACCAGTAAGTTCTCCTGTTGAATTATAATGTGAGCATCCAAAATAGATTTTTCATCACTCAACTTTGAAATGTGATTTTTCAATGTGTTGACATCAACCTCAAACTTATTAATAATTAATTCCTTTTGTTGTAATTCTTCAGCATGTATCACAGTAATTTCTTTTTGTTTATTCTCGTATTCCACTATCGTTTCACTAAATGTTTTAATTGTGGTTTTTAATTCTTCATTTTCAGCAGACAAAGTGGCAAGGTAATGCAACAATTCTGTTTTTAACTCTTGTAGCTGGTCGCGATGACTCTCAACAAATGAAACATAATCTTGCTTCAATATTACGTTGACATTCTTAAATTTTTGATGTTCCGTTTGTAACGACTGCAATTTTTTATGAATATCGACTTTTTCATCCTTCAGAGTGCGCAATTCTATATCCATATTTGCATATAAATTATTTAAATTTTCATAATTTGATTCAGTTGTTTTAGAAACATCTTTTAATTCCAATATTTGCGTATTCAATTCCAATTCTCTATTTGATAATTCAACTATACGCAAATTTAATTCAGATATACATCTGCTGTGATCTTCTTCGTATTTTTCTTTTTGTTCCATCATCTCAACTTCCAATTGAATTTTAGTGTTTTCCAAATCTTGCAAGTTTGTCCTAGCACAGTCAAGTTCTGCAACAGTATCATTGTAAATTTTATCAACGCGATTATATTTTTCAACAATTTCATGCAAATTTTCAGTTAAATTGTTGACCTGGCTGTCATTTTCTCTTTCCAATTCTTGACGTATTTGTAAAGATTCAGTATATTTGAAAACAGCTTCGCTTAATTCTTCTTGTGTGTTGCGTATTTCAATCACCTGCTCTATCTCCTGTTTTTTTAAGGATTCAATTTGTTCATTAAGATTAATTATCTTGTCTTCCAGACTACTAATTTGTTGTTGGGTTTCACTAACTGTTATATTTTTTATTTCCTCCAATTCGTCAATTTTACTTTGGCTTACTTTAAGTTCGCTTTTCAGATGCAAAATTTCAGCTTCAATTGTTTTTCGAAACTCAACAAACTTTAATATTTCAGAATTAAGTTCCTCATTCTTTTTTCCCAAACTTAAAATTGTCTTTTGACTATTTATCTCCAATTGGTCGCACCTGTTCTGTAGTGTTGAATTTAAATTTTCAAGAATCAAGCCCTCTCCTTTCAATTCTTCAATTTCTTGCCTCGATTTTTCCAATTCATTATTCAAATTCTCGACCGACTCTTCTAATATTTTATATTTCAACTGACTTTCTATATTATCGGATTTCAAAGTGACCATTTCTTGATTCTTTTCTTCAACTTCCAATTTCAAAAACAAAAGATCTTGATTTACCGTCTCAAGTTCATCTTGACTATTAGAATACTTTGCTTCTAAACTATGTAAGTTATCCGAAACGTTTTTCAGTTCTTGACCAAACTGCTCGCACTCGGCCTCTTTCAAATTCTGCTTAGATTTTAAATCTTTAAATTCTTGCAGTTTTATCTGGAGTTCATCACAAAGTTTCTTTTCATTTTCTCTTGCTTTGTTTAAATCGTCTTGAACTTGATCTACAGTGATAGTAACAATGTTGAAACGATTACAAAAATCGTCCTTGCAAAATTGTATCTCTTCCTCTAATTTTTGTTTCGATGTTACCACCAAATTAAGATGTTTTTGTAAATTCAAACAATTTAACTTGGAATCATTCAACTCACTTTCTAAAGCGTTTATTTTAATCGAATAATTTTCAATTTTTTCGTTTAAACAAATCACTTCTTCCTGATATTGTTTTGATTGATCAAATATATTGGTTTCTAATTCAATTTCTCTATCTTCCAGTTTTGAAATATGATTGTTAGCATCACCCAGTTGTACCTCAACTTCCTTTAAATGCAGAATCGTTTGTTTTAATTCCACCTCATTCTTTTGATATCGTTGCAATTCTGCAGTAAGAACTAAAATTTGTTCTTGACAAACTTCCACTGAAGACTTTAATGCAATCATTTCCTGGTTAGCTACTTTCGTATCTTCTTTGCATTGTGACAACTCTTCTTCACACTTAAACAGTTTTGTTTCAAGGTTTTCTTTCAGTATTGTATTGGTTTGTAAATTATTGGATAAATCTTGTTGTAGCAATAAATTAGATTCCAGTAAAGAATTGCACTTGCTCAATTGTTCATTGATCGATAGATTTTCTGAATGTAAATGTAAAATGTTGTCTTCTTTTTCGTTTACTACTTCTTTTAATAGTTCAAGCTCAGAAATGGTTGTTTGCATTTCCGCAATGATGGAACTTAATTCGCCTATTTTACTTAAATGTTCATGCATTGTCCTTTCCAAATTTTCCATTTTACAATTAGCGAATTTTACATCATCACTTAAATTATTACGTTCCACTAAAGTAACATTTTGCTTCTCATTAAGATCAGTTAGACTAGATTGCAATTTTTCAACAAGTTTTTCTAAATCTCTTATATTATCGATTAGAACTCTCTTTTCATTCAACTGTTCAGTGTTGTTTTGTTCAAGTTGGTTTATTGTTTGAGTGAACAGGGTTAGCTTGTTCTTAACATCTAAATAATTTTTTCCAAACACAATTTTCTCTAACTTAAGTAAACTCTTTTCCATATCAGAATCAAGTTGATCTAAACTGTTTGTGACACTTTTCAGATTAAAATTTGTGTTGGAATAATCTTCCATTAATTTATTATAATTGCATTCAAGATTATTCACTTTCTTTTCAAGTACAATATAATCAGAAGCCTTTTCAGTATATTTACATTCACTAACCTTAAGTTGAGACTTAAAATCGGTTAAATCTGAGTTGAGACTTTTGTTGCATGCTTCTAAGTTTACATTACAAGTTTCTTTTTCCACTAATTCATGTTTTAATGTTGAAGAAGTTTTATTTAGATTGGTATTGAGGTCGACAAGTTTGGAAATTTCTGTTTTAGATTCTTCGAATTTTAACTGTAGCTGTTGCAAATTCTTTTGTGTTTTTTCCAAAACTGAAATCTAATTAAAAATTGTTTAATTTAACAAATAAAATAGAAATTACATTTTAAATACAGGTAACTCTCAGTTACTAACACAATAATTAAGTAGATTCTTATAAAATTGTAATATGGAACTCAAAATTTTTACTAACTTCCTCGAAGACAGCCTACTAAATAAGCAATTTCGATGAAAATCACGGATGGGGGGTTTCTTGGGTCTACAAATCGATCTGCCACTGTCTCATCTTTGGGAAAATTCTTTTTTTATGAGTTTGAAGGTACAACCCCCCTTCATGGCATAAGTAACGCATGTTGCTCGGAGCAAATGTAGGCGATGGATTAAAAAAAGGGTCATAAAAAATTTGTTTTTTGAAAAACAGAGTTTGGAATTGTGTAAAAATTGTTGTAATTTATTGTGTTAAAACAAAACCGAGGGGTAATTCACTAAGGTCTAAACCATACAATGGATTGCAGTCCCTAAAGATTGCACAGATTTTTGAGAATATTCAAAAGATTTAACAAGATTTTATAGATTATAATCTGGATTTTGCCTGACAACAATGCAAAGATTTTTGGGATTGCTTCAAAGGTTTTAAAAATTTTTCTGAGATTTTACAGATTTTTATTAAGATTATGAAGATTGTTCGGGATTTTACAGCTTTTATAAAGATTGTAGAGATTTTATAGAAACAAGGATTGGTAAGATTTCTACTGGATTGTAAAATCTATGCGATTTTTAGTGAAGATTTTATAGATTATAATCTGGATTTTGTCTTGGTGTACAACAGATTTTTGTAGTGATTTACCCTTCGAACAAAACCATATTTACATTATATCTTCTCTTCTTCCTCTTAGTTTAAGCCAAGGTTTGTTATTACCAACATCTGCGTCGTTTCCTTGGCAGTGTTGGTTCTGTGAGCATATACAAATTTTACATCCATTAGGTAGCTTGCTAGACTTGCCGTCAGATGTGCCATGTATCCTGGTTTTTATGTTAATGGTGGCAATTCACTAACCCAGGGGACCACCGGCTTAACGTGCCTTCCGAAGCACGGAGACCAGCCATAAGAAAGTTTGACTCTCCCCAGGTTTGAACCCGGTGCCCCACATTTGCATCCAACTGCGTTAGCTGCAAGGCAACGACCGTCTCCAATATGTACATTATGTACATAATATGAACATTATATGTAAGTACCAATTTATAGATAGGCTGCCTGTAATCTACTGTATATTCAATAAAAACTTTTTATAATATAAGTGATATTAGATATTAGAAAAATTATGTATCAATATGATAAGTACAATATGTATTTTATACTTAAATGATACATAATTCGGCTGATTACGTTGTACAAGTGGTGAAATAACATCAAAATGCAATTTTGCTATTCCTTAATTATCTAACTTCAACATTAACAAAATACACAAGGTCTGTAATATAATTCTATTTAAAAATTTGCTCCCTTTGCTATCATTTTGATGGTACTCACCACTTAAAAAAAATTAAATAGAAATTGTATAATAATAAAATTACCTTTTTGAGCAATTCACCGTTATTTTCTTCTATGATATCAAAATCTTGGCGGAGTTGATTGTAATTATTTTTTGTACCAGTTAATTCATCATGTAACTTATTTGCACTATCTTTACATTGTTTAAGTAAACATTTCAACTCTGAATTTTCCTTTTGGACTTCTTTAAACTGTACTTCTATAACTGCACAAGTAGTTTCCCCATGGAATGTTTCATTTAAGGTTTTTAAACCAATTTCAGCTACAGAGACATCAACCTCTATTGAACTGTCATTTAGATGCTTTTGTGGATGGAGTTCCTTCAAGAGGGTATTTAATTCTAGACACTGGGACTTGTAGTTACACAATTCTATTTCCATTTCTTGTTGTTTTTCCAAAAGGTTATCCAAGTTGTGTTCTTGTGAAATTGCCCTTTCATGCCATAGTGACATTTGTACTTCGGCTCTTTTTAACTAAAAATGTGAGTAGTGTTATATAGGATACAGACTTAAAACAAATTTACTTACATCTACTTTTATAGAATCTCTTTCGTTATGTAGCTGTTCCTGTTCTCCTTCCAACTGATGTATGTACTTCTCCAAATTATTAATTTCACCTCTTAATCTCTGTTGAATTTCCTGTGCTTCTTGAATTTCATGTGAGGTAGACTGATTTTCCAAATCAGCAATTTCAGCATGCAACCGCATTATTTCAACGGTTTTTTCGTTCATCTGCTGACCTAAAATAAAAGTGAAATATGAAACCAATTTTATAACCCAATCACTTAACACTTACATAATTTTTTGTTTCTTTGCTTTTGCAAATTAACTTCAGCTTGTAGTTCATCCTTTTCATAACGTTCCTCATCAATATTGCGAATAAGTTTAGATATTTCTCTATCTTTTTCCTGTAATCGACTTGATCTACAAGGCGTTTTTAAAAATTCTTGCAAAGGACTATGGTTTGTTAAAACAGAATCTCCGGCTTGCAGGGCATAATATCGCATCGATTTGGCTCTTGGCGATTTTCCCATACATAACTGAATTACATTGAAGAATTCCTCTCTAGAGAATCGATTTTTTACGAGTTCCAAGAAAGAACGAATGCAAATTTGGGAATTTTCTGATAGGGTATGACATAAAGGCGAAGTAAGTACTTCTTTTCTATCGACAATGCACGAATAATGCAGTAAAAGGGACGCCAACAGAATCAAATCACTTTCTGTCAGGTCCTCGACCAACTCAACGTCATAACTTTCAAAGTGACAATTAGGATACTGACCTCTCAAAACACTTTTTATTATACTTAAATCACATTCAATGATGGGAGTGTCGTGTTTGCTACAAAATAAAATAAACTTGAGTAAACCGCTTTGTTATGATAATGATCTAGTTTCACTTACAATAATTTAACTAAGCTGAAAAAGAACTTTCCATCTTTCAAATTCGATAAACTGTCAATTTTATTATCTGATAAGTTTAAACAATTTACCTAAAAGTTGATTATAATTTAAAAAGTGGTTAATTTAAAGTAAAAGCATAATAATTTACCCATTCCACAACCACGTCTTTCCACTTCTTTAAATCCATTTTCGTATATTAATTTGTTCTTTCATTAGTAAAATGTTATTGAAAAAACACTAATCAACTTGAACTTACACTACTTAACGACCGTTTTAGTTCAAACTTTTAAAAGTGTATGTTGTTTGGTCAGTTGACGGTTTTTAATTCAAAGTTTGGTTACTTTTCTTTTTATTTTATTTCAATCTGTGCGAATTTAGTGACATTATTTATAATTACGAAGGAGCCTGAGTGCCACGAGAGATAAAATTTTTATTTTTTTGATTATGATTTATGGATGTTTAATCTTTCCTAACTTGAATAATTTAAAATCTTTATTATTATACAAGTATTATTATGTAATTCTTTTCAAGGCCTGAACTTCAATTCAACGTAAGAATCACGTTGTCAAGTTGTAAATTCGTCCGGGCGAGCCCATGTTAGTTTCAATGTAGTGTCACGTGTTATGTTCCCACCATAACTGAAAGGCAGCAGTCGAACGAAGATGACTTTTCCGACTTTTCCCATAAGGTTATGAGAATAATGGTTATGAGCCTGGGACTGCACAAACAAACTTATCCTATTTCAAATTGTAAACTAGCTACTAAGCATTTGTTATGAATGTTAGCGTGAGCCAAAAATTACAATAAAATAAAACAAAATTAGCCTTTTTACGTACTTACAATTTATTACCGTTCTTACTTAATTTCTATTCTACTTTTTATTACATAATTATTCTCCGGTATAGTATACCTCAGTTGATTACCGCCCTCATAATACCAACTTAGGTTGGTATTACTTAATCAACACTTAATTTAAAATTATTAGTCAGGACCGTATTCATTACAGGTCCGTATTCAGGTGGTATGGCTTAGTAGTCCTCGCTTATTCTAACGTACAGGTCCGGACTCAGGTTGTATGGCTTAGTAATCCTTGCTTATGCTAACACGGCCTTCCTGCAATTGTCGCGTCCTCGTGACATAATCTTGCTCTCATCCCAAATTTTGTAAGGCCAATTTATCAATTTCTTGTCAATTAGTGCTTGTGAATCACCATTGTTGTCCTAGTCATTGCTCATTACCGTGTCACGATTTTACCGGCGATATAAGGAAAAATAATAATCAAAATTAATATTGCACAATAAATAATCAGTCATGCCGCCGAAATAATCAGTCTTGCAGTCGTAATAATAATCCTAATAATTCACCATAATAATCCTAATAATCCTGAAAAATAATCAAAGTTAATGTTATACAATAAATAATCAGTCGTACAGTCGTAATAATAATCCTAATAATCCTGAAAAATAATTAAAGTTAATGTTGCACAATAAATAATAAATTAGTCGTAAAGTCGTAATAATAAGTAGTTCGGCTTTGCCGATATAATAATAAGTAATCCGGCCTAACCGCCATAATAATTCCGGCCTAACCGCCATAATAATTCCGGCCTAACCGCCATAATAATTCCGGCCTAACCGCCATAATAATTCCGGCCTAACCGCCATAATAATTCCGGCCTAACCGCCATAATAATTCCGGCCTAACCGCCATAATAATTCCGGCCTAACCGCCATAATAATTCCGGCCTAACCGCCATAATAATTCCGGCCTAACCGCCATAATAATTCCGGCCTAACCGCTTATAATAATCCTCAATATTAATTCGGCGTAATTAAACAGCACCCCTTAATATTGATTCCAAAATCTGTTTACATAACCCTCAATATTAATTCGGCGTAATTAAACAGCAACCCTTAATATTGATTCGAAAATCTGTAACTTCTACACTTAATATTAAGAGTATCTTGAATAAAAAAACTTATAGCGAAAAGAAAATAATAGAAAATAATATAGTAACTTTACTACTCCCTTCACTGTTCATTGGCTTGATCCAATAACGGCCAGAATCCCAATAATCTTCTCTAATAGCTCCTCCCAATACGTAACGCTCAATAGATAGTATATCCTGTATCATCATTCATCACTATTTCTCCAATCCCAAAGATATTGCCTCCAATCCACGTACATCCAATTTTAACGCTGTTTCCTTCAAACTCTTCGTTGACTAGTATTCTCACATAGTTCAGATCCTCCATCTCTCCATTCGGTATTCCCTTTAGTGGTTTGTTTCCCGCTACTAATTGTTGCTTGAACTTTTTCAATTTCCCTGATTCAGCAAATCTTCAAACGTGATAACTTCATAAATCAATCTTTCAACCACTCGTCCAATCCTGACCTATTAGCTGTTAAATCGTTTGCTTTTTTTTTTATTGAATACCATGATAGCCTGAGACTCGGTTCACACTCTCTTGTATTGACCCATATTATAATCCAGTACATTGAATTATTTCTTAACCAATCAATGCATCGATATTGAAGATGGTGCCATATCGTCCTGGCGCTTGAATAGTTTTCTTTCCAATTCGCTTAGATTAGTCTACATTTTGAAATAGTTAGCTTTTTAGTCTCTCCCTCTCGTTTCTCTAATACGTTTACAGAATCAACATACGTTGTAATTTCTTATATGGGAAACCCCTTGGTTCGTATTATCACTAGTTTTGTTTTTATCCTGTAGTTGGCATCCCCGTACAACTTCTTGCCCGTTATTTTTTTAAAGTAATTTGATTCGTTATGTCCTAATCGTTGACAAACATCACATTTCCACATACTCTTTTGCTCGTCATAATCTTTTTATTTTTAGAAACTGTTCAGCAAGTCAAACTTGAAGTATTAATGCAGTCTTAAATCTCTAGAAGACCCCTTTCGCCACTTCCCAAACATCTTCTTAACTGGATGAAATTACATTCAGCGTTCAATTTTGGTGTCTCTACAATCTTTCTTCAAATGCTCATCTTTTCCACAATTGGAACAACTTAGCCATGAATTACTGCTTTCTTGATTGCTTTTTAGCCTAAACAGTTTTATTTGTCTTTGCAGGTCGTCTCTGGCTCATTGTCATATTCGCGAAGTATCAACATCAATTTTCTTTAATTACCCGGATTAGCCATGCGTACTCTTTTACGAACGAAATTTGACTCTATTTCACCTATCCCGTACGATAAAACTAGATTTTTAGGCTAAGTGTGGTTGGTAACGGTATAAACTTTGAATTTTCGGTTTTATCATCACTCTGTATCACTTCCACTTTGCCCGTAGTTACTCATTGGTTGCAGACCTTACAAATTTCGTATACCACGTTTTCTGATTGGAAAAATTATTACATCTTCAAATAAAATGTTCCCAGTTTCGCTCATGTGGCTTCAACTATCGAAAATTTTCGACCGATTCCTCTAAGCGCATCTCCTGTTTTCAAAATTATGATCAGATAGTGTTTTGCACGTTTTCTTATTTCGTCTATTTGATTGGTACATTCTTCGGTGGAATGTTTACTCTCGTACGGGTTATGACTTAACAGATTAAAGGAAAACTTTTCTGTATTATCTGTTGGCCGTTGTCCAAAATTGGCCATTAGATCAACTCAAAGAACAATTTCATACACCGTTGAAGATTCGACATGTCAGGATCGTTTTCTTCATTATGTGGGGTTATTTTATATTTTGATCAATTTAAAAAAAACAATACGATACTTTGAATTAATTCTAATCTAATCTCTAAAACAAATTTAGCAGTAAACCGTAAAAAAAAATTTGTACTTATCCTGTTGTGGTTAAACGTGGGTAATTATCCCGACTTCTGATGTTAGCGTGAGCCAAAAATTACAATAAAATAAAACAAAATTAGCCTTTTTACGTACTTACAATTTATTACCGTTCTTACTTAATTTCTATTCTACTTTTTATTACATAATTATTCTCCGGTATAGTATACCTCAGTTGATTACCGCCCTCATAATACCAACTTAGGTTGGTATTACTTAATCAACACTTAATTTAAAATTATTAGTCAGGACCGTATTCATTACAGGTCCGTATTCAGGTGGTATGGCTTAGTAGTCCTCGCTTATTCTAACGTACAGGTCCGGACTCAGGTTGTATGGCTTAGTAATCCTTGCTTATGCTAACATGAATAAAACTTTATGCAATGTAAAACGTAAGTTCAGTATTGTATTATTAAGCAGCTAAAATCGTTGTATTTTCAATTCAATAAAACGCTTGTAAAAACTTAAGTTTGAGTTTCTTTTTAATTCTTCTTGGGCACTAAACGTAATTCACGCGTTTTCCCTCCACATCTACTGCACAGAAATTTGGCTATGCCCTTTTTTTTCTTTAGTTGGATCAACTTTACCAACCTCATGGCCAGTTTCAGCAACCTTATCTTAAATTTAATCTCTGATTAAATTAACCCAGATTAAATAATATGAACCAATAGAAATCGGTTTTATAACTTCTAGTCGTTTTCCATAGGTTCATATTTGATCTGGGTTAACTTAATCAGAGATTAAATTTAAGCATTTAAGTTAAGGTTGCTGAAACCGGCCATCAGTCAAGCTTAAACTGCAGCAGTCGCATAACATCCAATTTTGAGCCTGGGAGCAAAAACGTTGACTGGAGGGTACCTTTATAATTATTATTATTATATTATTATAAGTAAACTATTCAAAAGTAGGGTGCTGTGGAATCCCCCCCTCGAGCCGTAACTTTTGAAAAGTGATATTGTTACTTCCTTGCTAGGGGGTATTCAGACCCCCAGGTTTGACTCTAATTTCTTCACATTTTAGGGGGATAAATTGGTTTTGCAAATTACAGTTTACAAAAGCCTAGAGCTTCAATGACAACCTGTTCGATAATGGGATACGGATAACTCGGCACCGGGAAAACTCGGCACCGGCATAACTCGGCACCGGACAACTCGGCACCAGTTGAAAAACTTAAAAAAAATTAAAATATAAAAATATTTATGAGGATCATTATTAAAAGGTAGATCCCGGTCGAGGCTAAGTTAGTGTTAGGAAACGACTTTTTTTTTAAAGAGGTCATTAAAAGGTAGATTAATTACTACTTAAAAATATTTGAATGTGACATAATATGGTCCGCTACCGAAAAAAAACGCGAGATTCATCCCATTCCCAGTAGCATAATTTGCCGAGTTGGAAGGCCCTACGGGGATGTTTTTAATGAGTTTAGTGCTGCAAAAATGGCTGTGGAGCGGACTCGGCACCATCAGAACTCGGCACCAGTTGAAAAACTTAAAAAAAATTAAAATATAAAAAAATTTATTATATTAAAGAAATTATATATCTTTTTGTACATATTAGTCCATTACATAATTATGAGATAAACCGCCCAAATACTCTAACATATTCACTTGCTCATAAAGTGTTACTTTATAAAGGATACGGTCATCTGCATCCTCGTAGCGTTTACGTTTTTGCGGTCCTTCATAACCTGCGACAAAACGCTCGTAATCGGCATCAAATGTCCTTAATATCTTTATTAGATTACTAAGAAATTTGAATAGATGTGGATGTGCGACCCCATAATCCCTGTTGCAACTATTTATGGCAAGCTTCGGCGAAGTTATTCGTTCTATCAGACCCAACCAAAGTACAATGATTTACCAACCACACATCGTAGGGAAACATAGGTGGGGCCCTTGCACCCTTATTTTTTATTCTACCAACATAAGTATTAGTAAACCAACTCATGATTGGTTCTAATTCTGGTGGCAGATAATCTTCGAGAACGTTAAAAGCGTTTTCAATGTCATTTTCCGGAACAAAAGCTACCGAAGTTATCATACGTGACTTTGCGACGGAAATGGTCTTAAAAATCCGAGGTGCCGAGTTATGCCGATGCCGAGTTGTCCTGTACCGCTGTTCAATAATAACGCTTATATTTAATTTATTTGGGATGTTTATTTTTCTATTTTCGCGTTTAAAGTGTATAATAGTGAAATCACTTTGACTTGACTAGACGGAGCCAAATTTCTACGCAGTAGATGTGGAGGGAGAACGTGCCAGTGCCGTCGTGCATTTAATTTACTTTTGACAGATAGTAAGCAGATGATTGCTTCCAATTGTTACCCCTTCCTTGTAAACATTGACCCTACAGAACGAATTTTCGCTTCTGCATATTAGCTCCGCCTAGTCAAAGTGATTTATGTAAAATGACAATAGTTAATATAGTACTTATTTTTATATCTCAAGTATTGGGCAGCAATTCAAACAAATTTTGCTACCAGATTGCAACTGATAGGGTTGGGGGGATGTATGGAATACCCCCCCCCCCGGTTTGATGCCCATTTCTTCACATTTTCGGGAGATAAATTTGTTTGATGGCGCACCCTAAAATATTAATCTTACCAAAAAAATTGGGATCTTATTGCAGACATACTGACACACTGACAGTGATGTCCCCTTGTTAAAAAATAAACTAAAATTTATTGAAAACTTTTATTTTTTAACTATTTAATATACATAAAATATTTCAATATCAACTTGCATTATTATTGTATAATCTATTGTATAAATATGAATTCTAACAAGGTAATAATAAATGACGTATAAATTACTATTAAAAACTCGATGTCATGAAAATTTAATAAATAAAATTTTAAGTTAAGTTAAACAGCCTTAGGTTGAGAACTGATACGTTTTCTAAACGATTCGTTCATTCTTAACTGTTCCTTTTGTAACTGCATGCGTACCGCACCTATTTGAGTTAAAGTACTGTGGGCGTGTCCTTCCGAATGAGGATCACCACGTCTTATAATATTCCTTTGAACTGCGGGTATCTAAAAGGAAGTAGAAATAACAAAAGTTATATTAAAACGTACAATCGACCGCATTTACCTGCCATCGATCTTCTAATTTCCTGAGAGCTTCTGAACTATGCCTACTGGAATCAACAGCTATGGAGTTTTTTAGATCTTTGGCAACTGGCGAATGTGCTTTTAAAATAGGAATTGGAAGTGTATCGTCCAACTTACTACAACTACCTCTATCGTATCTATGGGGTTTAGGGCTTCTCATTAAATTAAGTTCTTGTTGCGTTGCGCTGTGCCTACGTGGAATACCACTTACGCCATCTCTGATGCTCAACGTTTCAAATCTATTTAACGAATCCTGTCTTTGCAAAGAATCTATCCTACTTAACGATTCGTGACGATTCAGAACGTGTTCATGTCGATTAAAAGAGTTTGATCTACTACGAGGTTCGTCACGATTAACGGATTCTGATCTACTAAAACAATTTCTTCTCATATAGTTGTCTTTTTTATTATAAACGTCAAAATAAGAAGGATTATACCTAGTATTCGCAGGATTGGAAAAGACGGATGTGGATGGTATATTAAAAGAGTACGGAACACGTCGGGAAATTGGTGGAGAATAATGCGATAACTGTTTCGAGGCCACTTTGGTGTTACGAAGGCTATTATCAGAATCAAATTGCTTTCTAAGTTGAGACTCGTACAATTCCTCTCTATAACCCTTCAAATCTTCGCTCGTTCTTCGAAACTGCAACAATAAAACAAACAAAGTTAGAATACTCAAACATTCCACAATAAAACAAAATTACCAAATTACTTTTTTGTTTTTGATACTGTTCGTCTTTATACTGTTCGTCTTCCATTTTCATAAGTTGTTGTTCAAATCTACGATTTTCCAACTCCTGATCTCTTCTCTCCTGCGCGTCTCTTAAGGCTATTAATCTTCTCTTCTCTTCAATCTGTTGCTTCAAATCGGCTTGATACGTTTCACGCTTCAATCGTTCTTTATCCAGCAATTCTTCCCTATCTTGATAACTAAAACCGTCTAATATACTTGGCACATATGAATGATGGTGCACATCTCTATGCAAATCTGTCCTTCTCGAAGACAAAATACTTTTGGGCTTACTACTCTCAGGTCTTAAAGTGTGTGATTGTGTGCTTGCATATCTCGATTCCAATTTATTTGCTCGACCACTATGCATTTTACTATCTTGAAAAATAGCAGGTTGAGGACTCAATTCTTTCTCGGGAGGATTCTGTGAATGTAATTCATATTGCACCTAAACAACGTTTATTTCAATTTACGTTTCGTGAAAATGCATTACCTGTAACTTACAAGTTTATTGTGTATGTTTTGAATATCTGTTTGGACAGCCTTACTATGTCTTGAAAGTTTATTTTGATTTCGATCCAAATAATCGTCTACTTTATCTTTTATCAAATTATTTTTCTGCAAAAGTTAAAATAACAACATTACACCATTTTTACAAGTGAAAATATAAATTATTATTATTATTAAGACAAACACAAGTTCAGTGAGAAGAAAGTGAAACGTGCTTATAAAAGCATTTTGAGAATCGAGTACATCAATCACTTGAAAGTAGATCAATCAAGAATAAAGACACTTAAACCGACCTTTATTATCGACGATATTAAGACAATAACTACGATAAAAGTGGTCCAAGAGTTTTTATTTGTGATCACAAAAGGTTATTTTAACAAAAATTGAATTGTTATCCTTTTAACGGCACACTCTTCATACGTAGAAGAAAAGTGCTTGTTTATTCAGTTCATGTTATCTTTCTTTAATTAATAATTGAAACAAATAAGTAATACTACTTGTTTGCTTTTACTACTTGTATAGTTACTAAACAAAGAAAGGGTCAACGAATGACTGAATAATTAAATTCCAATTTACCCTCAAAATATGTTCCTTATAATCAGCTTGACGTTGCTTATAAATTAACTGTCGTCTCTGTTCGTACTCTCCAAATCCAAGGTAAGGAGCAGCAGCAGTGACCCTTAATTGCGGATTGTTGGGGCTATATTCTCCATAACGAAGCATCGTGCCCCCACCTTCGTCATCCTATTATCAACACAAAAATAATATTAAAAAACCATCACACACGTCAAACACTTTTAATAATTTTTGTTTTAAACTATAAATAGATAAAAGAAATAAAAAAACATTGACGCCAAAAATTAGAAAGCATGCTTACCGATCGAAAAGATAATGGATTTTCTGAGTTTTCTAGCTTATCAATAAAAGCTTGCTTATCCTTGTCAAATGAACCATTGCAACTACTTAAATCAAGCCGTTCCACTAATGGAAAATTCTAGAAAATTAATTTACGTATAACCAGCAAAAATAAGCCAGCGATAATTAGTCGATACATCAACACTGTACTAAAAATGCATTCATCCACGTTTAATTTCAAAAAAGGAAAAATATTTTCAATTACAAAAGCGTTAATACAGCACAAAATAATATTTGTAGTAAAACTAATTTGGCATAAGAAACTGCTATTGCCTAATAAATTATTAATCAATAAATTACGCGAGTTTACTTCAAATCAATAACTTAATATACCGTAAAATTATTAAAACTATTTAAAAGGCAACGTACAAAAGCCTTTTATTTGTGCAAATAGATTAGAAATTTGAACAGTTTTTTTTGTTTGCTGTATTAATTCAATGGCACAGGTCTACAGAGTTGATTGTGGCATTTGCAAAATTTTTCATAATTTAAATGTGTCGTACCAACAATACTTTTATTGATTCAAATAAGACAAAATAATGTTTGGTGCTAATACCAAACATCATATTATTATTGTAATTGTAAAAAAAATTAATTAAAATTTAATAGTATAGGTAAAAGTTGAATTATAAAAACTCAAACTCGTAGACCTGCGAGAATTATTAGTAAAATGAAATATTAAAAGCTATAGCTACATTCAATTATTGCAACTTGCCAATACATACAAAAAAATTTACATTGCAAGCAAATTGATAAATTATTAAATTAAATAAATAGCGAATTTAAAGCAACATTAACCAATCATAAGATGTACTTATCATCATAGATCTTGAACATCTTTCTTAATTTTCATAATAAGAATTTAATGAAAAACAAAATGAAAATACATCCATAATTTAATTTATTATATCTCTCACTAAGTTTCTCAAAATACCAATATTAGCTTAATTATCCTGAATCTCCCACCGTTTTTGACGTTATAATATTGTTACCCTTGTAACCCTAGTACAACACAGGTTAAAGTATGTAAGAATAAGGATAATATATTGCAACCCAACCACATGAGATTCAATAAATATTGCAGCAATTAAGACTTACGAGTTAATAACAAACACCACACAGAGAGGATAAAATTCTGGCAATACAATAGGACACTTATAATATCGCAGTCATGCTTTCCAAGAAGATATTTTGGAGTGAATAAATTTTAAGCAGTTGCTCACAGGCGGATTAATCTTATTAGACATGCTATTTTTTCATCAAACCGTTGAAGTCGACAAAACTCGTTCAACCGCATAAATATCAAAAGTATATCACATACAAATACTCCAAACCAAAGTTCGTCAAAATTCGCGATGCGGAAAATAGTAAAATAGCGACCTCGAGGTGCGCACTATCCGCATAACTATTTACAAGTAGGTGCAGCATATTGTTTTTATAATTTAAATTGTTCACTGTTGGCTTGAGAAGTAACTTATTTTGGAAATGGATATTTAGTGGTCGATGGAAATGGAATCTCGTGTGTGTAGCTTTATTAGTGTTGAGAGCTTTATAAAGTATAAAACGATTCATTTTCCATACCCTGACCTCAATGTTTTCATTAAAATTATCCAGACGTTCCATTTTCGTCCTTTTTGCATTGAAGAAGGTCGTACATCGAAATCGTAATGGAATTTTTCCAGAACTTACGTAAATTTGTAGAACACGAATAATTTTTTTACGGAAAAATTTTCCGATAGAAAAATTAATGGGTTTACAACATTAATCTAATCAACGCTTTTAAAACGCCAATCCGTTCCACAAAAAAATCGAAATTAGATCAAAATAAAATGTAGTTTTTAAATAAAAAATAATTTTGCTTTGTGCAAATCGAAGAAGTTGAAAGATAATCAATTAATGACAAGTTATGATAACATTATTATTATCATTATATTATTATGAACTTGGAATTTAGGTGATAAATTGCAATTGACTCGATCAAACCCATTCCATAGAAAATATACTTTCAAATGAAATAGACAAAACCTATGTACATGAAAATCGAGCCTGGGCAATACGCAACAAAACAAAGTTACTGTACAGAAAAATACGCCGCGACCTTCACTCAAAGCACTGCGACAACGGTAAGAATTATAAAAAATTGTATGAAAACAATTTTGTAATTCGCAACAGCGATAGGCGCACATCTTAAGCTGGGTTTATGATTATGCCATGGCATATGCATAAATATGGCGGTCGGAGCTTAGCGGTCACGCGAGTTGACTATGAACGCTAAATACCCGGTTCGAATCCGAGTAAAGTAAGAACTTTATTCTGACCGTCTCCCATCGGAAGGCAATGGCAAACCACCGAGAGTAATATGCCAAGAAAAATCCTTAAAATGTTAATGATCTAAATAAGTCCAAAATTGATCTGTGGACTAAGGGGAAGGCAAACCACCACCCCATTAACATTTCCCTGGTACAGCCTTCTTGGCTAAGTCGGGGGAACGCCGTACATCCGAAATCGGATAGGCACCTGAAGAAGAAGATATGCATAAATCCAATATCAGATACGGCGAAGTACGTTAGTAACGTCCAAGTTTGGTAGAAATTTATATGTATATATATATCCGGTTTTTACCGTAATACGCAGCTTCCCGGTTCTCAAACGCCAAATTGGCTTTTGTTAGCATTTTACATTTTTTACCTACGACGATGAGCAAGTCCGACGTAGAACCCTCAACCTGGAGGACCAGAGAAGCGGCCAGAATAAAGTTCTTACTTCACCCGGATTCGAACCGGGTATTTAGCGTTCATAGTCAACTCGCGTGACCACTATGCTCCGACCGCCTCGGTTTAAATTTTAAAATTTATAATTAGCGATTTTTTAAAATTATGTGTATTTCTGGGGGGGAGGCAAAATTTTGAAGTTACGCCACTGTTATAACCGTTTCGAATGATAGTGTTGATCCCGAGTTAGATGCTGACAGAATTGAATCTAGGTAGTTCGACAGAATGAACGTGGTGACCTGCACTCTGATAGGTCACGTCTGTTTGCCCCAGTTCCGGTCAATAATTTCGTACAGGTTAAAGAAAGAAGATAAAGTTAACAGATTTGTTCCAATCAGCAAAGAAACCGTACAATCTATTGCGCATGACCGCACATTGTAAGGTTTCTCGGCTAGCTACCGATTATAAATAATTAGCATAGTATTAGCATACCTTTTTTTAATCCTATTTCATAACTAATGCCGGAGCCCCTAAAAATGTGTCCTCCCACCGTCCCCCTCTAGCTACGCTACTGGTAAATAATAGTTCCAAGTATCGAATTAAGAGCGCGCTGCAAATTTTGATGCAAAAACATGTTTCAACAGATGGCGTACCCTAAAATATTAATCTTTTATAATTATCTTTTCACCAAAACAGAATTCTAATAATTTATTTATTAATTTAACGAAAAGATTCGTTAAACATGTTTTTCAAGAAATGTTTATATATTTTTGGAATTTTCTAAATTCAGCTTCGTAGCTCAATAGAATAATTGTTTCTTGATACTGTCAACTTTTGGTAATTCTATTTAGTAATACGATATTAAAGAAATCTCGAATTCCAATATTCAGAATTTTCAAAAAAAGGAATGTCAAATTTCTTTTCAAATGTAGTAATAAAGACAATTATTGTAATACTTTAGTTTACAGAAACGATCATTCTATTGAGCTACGAAGCTGAATTTTTAAAATTCCAAAAATATCTAAATATTTCTTGAAAAACATGTTTAACAAATCTTTTTAAAGAACGTTTTACACCAATATTTAGTCACGTGGTGATGCTTCGCCTTAAGGGTCCTGTTCGCAATGCCCGTGTAAAATGGCCTTTAAAATGCTTTGTAAAGCATATTTTCCAATAAAAGTTGAAATATCTTGGTGGGTTTTAAAAAGCAGCTCTATAGCGGAATAGAATAATTTTTTTTTGATACTGTCAACTTTTGGTAATTTTATTTAGTAATAGGTAGATTAAAGAAATCTTTAATTCCAATATTCAGAATTTTCAAGAAGAGAAATGTCAAATTTCTTTTCAAATGTAGTAATAAAGACAATTATTGAAATACTTTATAGTTTCCAGAAACGATCATTCTATTGCGCTAAAGAGCTGAATTTTTAAAATTCCAAAAATATGTAAACATTTCTTGAAAAACATGTTTAACGAGTCTTTTTAAAGAACGTTTTACACCAATATTTAGTCACAATATGAACAGGACCCTTAAGAGGGGCCTTTAAATTGTGATGCAAAAACATGTTCCAACAGGTGGCGTGCCTTAAAATATTAATCTTTTCTACTTATCCTTTCACCAATACAGAATTCTAATAATTTATAAAAGTCATGAATAAACGATAACTAATTTAGGTAATGAGGAAGTTTGAACTTTCAAAGTTAAATATTTTAAAAAATATTCAATATTTTCAAATATGAATATCTTTTTGAAATATACTTATAAATATTCAACATTGGAAGCTCAAGCTTCCTCATTACCTAAATTAGTTATCGTTTATTCATATGACTTTTATAAATTTTTAGAATTCTGTATTGTTGAAAAGATAAGTAGAAAAGATTAATATTTTAGGGCGCGTCATCTGTTGAAACATGTTTCTGCATCAAAATTTAAAGGGACCTTTCAACAAGGTGAAGGAAATTGATTTATTTATTTGAATACCACGTTATTCGAACATTAGACTGTGGGAATCTCCCCCCCCCCACGAATCTCAGTTTTCGAATTATGCGTTGTTCAAATAAGTAATCCATTTCCTTTAACGTATTTACATAAAAAAATGTTGAAAGATTGTGTAATGCTAGCAATTATTTAAATTTTTGTAACGTCCTGGAAAAAAATTACATAAAACACAACAATCGGGTCTATTCTGTAACTTTAGCAACTTGCTAAAAATGAGCAATATTGGTAAATAATAATTTTGCTTAATACCTATTGGAGCAAAATTGCATAACCATGGTTATTAGCAATAATTAGCAATATTGCTCATTTTTAGCAAGTTGCTAAAGTTACAGAATAGACCTGATTATATTCAATATATCAATGGATATTGCTCGTAAAAACACTCATTAAGTCTCGTTCTATTCAAGAATGCCATATAAATAGTGTACCTTCAATATTAAATATCGCATCGAATTTAATATTTAAGTATTCACACCCAATAGTGGTGCAAATTATTTCTTTGATTGCAGAACAGTTGGTTCTTGCAATATTTGTAGTAACAATGGAAGTTGGTCACAATGTTATGCCTGAGGTTACCAATGTGTTTTCTTGCACAATTATTTAGTTGTATTTTATGTTTTGTTCTAGATGTGATGTTTCGATTGCGAAGAGCAGGCATTAAAAGCACAAAGCAGGGTTTGTTATTGAGTTTTAAGTTGATACCTACGTGGAGGATTATGGACCATCTTAAGCATGGTATAATAATAATAAATAATTATTAAATTATTATACCATGATCTTAAGTATGAGCACGTCATGTTATGATTTCGTGATAGCGATTCTGGCGCCCTTTTCCACTTTAGTTTACCGAACGTGTTCAGTAGACTCCGAATAGTACCACTACATTTACCCGTGTGTAACGTTGTTGCTTTGAGAAAAAAATTGTAACAACTTCAATGGTTTTTCATTGCTTTCCGTGGCTAGAATCAAGTTTTTACTTTCTCCGGAAACAAATCGGGTACCTCAACATTAACAGTCAAAGCATTTAATTTTTTTTAAATAAGCTATGAATAATAATATGTTTTAAGAAAGGTTGCATTATTCAAATTGATTAATCAAGAAATATGCTATATTTTGATCTTTTTAGTTGGTTTTCAGGCTTTGCTAAAAATGTTATGAGAATAGATTAATTTTTAAAAAAATTCGAAAGCTGAAGTGCAATGTGGAGTGGAAGAGTTCCCCTAAAAATTCCCATGAGAGTTGATTTCTTTCTGCGTAAAATAACAATATGAATATAAATTTAATGTTCTGTTTAAAAAAAAATACTAACTCAACTTATGTTACAAATAAAAAAAAGTTGAATACAACCACGTAACAACTAAAAAATATCATTTTCAATTTAGAAAAGTTACAGTGTAATACGATTCTTTTTATTTGACATTTTTACATTTCTCAACATTAAATTGCTTTCCAGACACCTACGAATGTTGTAGATATTTTAACAGTAATTTCTAAGCCTAATTTAAAAAAAACTTATTTTCTATTTGAATTGCATAAATTAAAGAAATTATGTAAAATGCATCAAATAAGAAAGCACTAATAAAAATACTACCTGGTGGGTAAAGCAACCGTTTCATTTTTTATACAATCTCTTGCAGTTGTAATTATACTCACGTTTTACATTATTTTTCATTGTTTTAGTGCAAAGGGCCCATTACCTTTCACTTTGTGGTAATGATTTTCACGTAAAAAGCAGACATTAAAACGGTAATAACTTCACCACAAATTTTTTTTATGAAAAAAATTCAATTTGAGTGGTTTATTACATTTATTTAGAGATAAATTTGCAATCTAGGGAAGAATATGTAATATAAAAGAACTAACATGTCTTATGAAAAAATCGTTTTAGGTACTTATTAGTAAAAATTTGCAATTTTACTAAAGCAAAAAAAATAGAAAAATTTACTGCATAGTATGGTAAGTTACCTATTAAGTACTAATTTATCAATTTGCTTGGGTAGTAATAGAAAAATGTCACAAGACAATAATTAAGATTCAAAAATCTACACGCATAACCAAAACTTTCACAATTTAAAAATTGCAAAAAAACATAAATAAATTTATAATCAATGAACTTACTTGGACTTCTTCATCGTTGTTAGATTTTAAAGGTAAATGGAATACGTCTGGTTTTTTGCTATTTTTGGAAATAAATTCGACGTTTTGGAAATGAAAATCACTGGAATTCGCATGTTCAATTTCACTATCCTAAATAAAACACACTGAATTACTCGATAATGTGACACCAAACACGCCTAATATAAAATTTATATTTTGTACTTGAATAAACCTTAATTTAATTTACTAAAGGGCATCATTATTGTTGTTGATTAAATTTTAAATCAAGTGGGGTGTGCTGAGGACGAACACATTGCAGGGATCTGAGGATCTAACAACAGAACACATCAAATTTCACCCTTTCATGATGTTGACTAAAAGGGAGAAAATCAATATATAACAAGGTCAATGAAAACACTGCCTCTAGCATTTCTCAACTCAAATAATTTTGTATAGACAAACGTGTCAACTAATTTAATCCAATACTAATAATACTCTTCTAATCGCAAATTTAAATAATAGGATTAACTAATAAAACAAATTATAATGTAAGTAAAAATTGTTGTCGTTTTATAATAATTTATGACTTCTTTTTATATGGATAAACGTGATCGTAAACCTAATAGACATAAAAAAAGTTCTTTTAGTGGCAATAAAAACTTTGAATTTCAAAATTTTAATTTTCAATTACTCAGGTGAAAAAATGGTGAAATTTGAATTAGACATATTAAAATTATTATTATGAAATTTTTAATTTGAAATCAAATTGATAATTTTGATTCTTTAGTAATAATTTCAACTATTTGGTAATTATAAATTACAAATTAATTAAGATATTGCAGTTGCTATGATCGTAATAATGTTCTCATTAGCATGCCAAGTAGTGGGTATTGTTAAATGAAATTCAAAGTGGCACTTCTTGCCACTTCAAAAATACAAACTTTAATATATTCTTTTACGTCGCTATAACAATAGAAATTTTCTTTAAAAACCTGTTTCGGCACTGAAAAATTAAACTTATCGAGCATGAGGTACTCGATGTGAATTATTTTAGTACCATAATAATAATTTTAGAACGCTATATTTAGATAAATATTTTAACTTGAGTTATTATAATATTATCAAACCAATTATAAAAAAAAAAACATTTAATTTTTGAAAGCACTCAACAATAACCTCACATTTTAAAAGTCCCCTTTGCTGATATGTAAGAGTTCTATGTATTGTGGAGCTGTAAATTTGGATTTTATCATTAATTTACCTTTGGCTTTTCAGTTTCATGTAATTCTTTTTCGTCCAAATTAAGTCTTTTTCTGGTATCCTCGAGAAGTTTTTTGTGTACCTCCAATAACTCATTCACTTTTTTGCTATCGTATGGCATCCTTGAAAATCAGCAATACTTTTAGTATAATTTTCGTAACACAACAATAATAATTTATTAAACTTAAACGATCTAAATCTTAACGTATTAATTTTAAACTTCAAATTAATTTAACGGTAACAAAACATTTGCACTACTTGATTAGGTTAACCTACTGGAAATCAAATGAACTAAATTAACACCCCTTAAGAACCGTAAAGTTTGGTTTACAGAGGAGAAGTCCTAATATAACTCACCAATAGAGAAACTTTATAACAAATTAGAAATTAAAACGTTTATTAGCGTTAATATACTTTCTCTATTGGTGAGTTATGTTAGGGCTTCTCCTAATTATCCTGTCTCGATTCGATAACGAATACGTTACAGAATATGTGAATATGGGTTTTTTTGATTTGCAATCTTGTCAATTGCATAATCGCCAAGACCTCGAGCATTCAAAAACATGAAAGCAAAAACATGAAACCATTTTTTCAATAGTATTTTGCAAATCAAATAATATAGTGATTATTAAAATTAACGACATTGATGTGTTGTAGAGCCCGCAGTAGTAGGAGGGGGGGGAGATGATAGGGTTCTTTAAAACTTATGAGGTCAATAAAATTATATGATATTATGTTATAAGTTTGTAATTATTTATGAATAGTTGCAGAAATAGATTGCAGGTCTTTATTACATTATGATCAATAATGAACAGTGTTATATGCGTAGTAAGGTTTAGAAAACTGAATTTATTATTAGATCGATATTAAAACAATGTTAAGAGTATGCCGGATGGATATAAAAAGCAATATAAGAAGAAGATTGAGTTCGCTAAAACTTCTGCATAGGAAACATTTATTGCCCAAAGTAAAAATTGGCAGCGCGCCATCTGAAATTTAAATATAATCATTTATGGTTGATTGTTATAAATATTCTTTGGTTGTAAACGTCAGTGAGATCCAATTACATTGTTTGGTATTATTTTGGGTCTGAAGAGACCCAAAAAAATCATAAACCTCGAAAAGTCACAAGAAATTAATTAAATTTATTTTGTCCGCTACAATGAAATTTTTTTGAATATCTTATTAGAAATTTTTTAAATCTCAGTTTCATCATACTGTTGTTTTGCTTCTTAACAGAAGCGTCGTGACCCTCAAATGTTGGTGGGGTTGGTTACCCTTCCCCATAGTCCACAGACACAGATCAATTTTGAACTTTTTAGATCATTAACATTATTGAGGATTCACTCTCGGTGAGTTGCCATTGCCTTCTGAGGAGAGAACGATCAGAATAAAGTTCTTACTTCATTCGGATTCGAACCGGATAATTTAGGGTTCATAGTCAACTCGCGTGACACTATGCTCCGACCTCCTCAGTTTAAGTATTGCTTATAAATTTATGTTTTATTTAAATACAAAGTCCTTGTTGAAAAGCCCTGTATTTTAGTTTTTGGGACAGGTGTCAAGTTATAAACGCACCATTTGATAATTTTACCAATGTTGGTCAAATTAAAAAATCACTCTTTTAAAAATATAGATATAGATACTTTTGTGCAATTTTTTCGAGTAATAAGCAAAATAACAGCGAATTACGACAGTGTATTTTCCAACTTCGAGGATTCCTCATAATTGAATAAAAATTTATTACTTACATGCTTTTGTGGAATCAGTAGGTAATCTTTTGTAAAAATTAACAACACACCAATATGACACACTGACACATATTAAAATCATTACTACCTCACTGTTACATTTAAATTACCAAAATGAGCTAATGGCGATAGAGTATAAAAGCACAATCGCGAGTATTATTATATCATCTTCTATGGTTGATTGATTCATAAAAAAGTTTCCATTCTATTTTATAAACCTACCAATGTATGATTATACATAGATCAATAGTTCGATTACTTCGACTTACGTGATATTCCTACAATCCTTTCTTCGAAGTGAATAAATAATTACAACTGAAATCAATAATTAAATTCAACTTTCATTTATTATTGTTTTTATTTTAAGTCATTGGCATTGTTGGAATAAAAATAATAGATACTTTTAAATTATTTAGGGAAGAATTTTTAGAGAAGATTCGAAATTAAAGAGTATTTTAGGAAATGAAAAAGTTAATAACATATTAGGTGGTAATTTTCATTCCAGTTTAGAAGACCTGTGCGACAAATATAGTCCCTTGTTCGAAGAGAAGTTGGGGTTGTATAAATATGAGAAAATCAAATTATCGACCGTTAAGGAAGAGATGCCAAAGTTTTTTAAACCAAGATCTTTACCTTTTGCATACAAAGAGAAGGTGGATAAAGAACTGGAACGACTGGAGAAGGAAAAAGTAATCACACCTATTAACAGTGCAGAGTGGGGAACTCCATTGGTCCCGGTTTTAAAGAGAGACGGATCTATTCGTTTGTGTGCAGATTATAAAGTAACTGTTAATCCGGTGCTCGAGGACGACAAATATCCGTTGCCAAACATACAAGAGTTGTTTGTGACATTACAAGGCGGAGAGAAATTCACAAAACTGGATCTGAGTCACGCATACAATCAGTTGGAGCTAGAGGAATCATCCAAGTTGTTACTGGCATGGAGTACACACAAAGGCATTTATAAGATGGAACGTTTATCTTTTGGAACGAAACCAGCATGTGCGATTTTTCAAAGAATAATGGAGAAGGTTTTGCGTGGATGCAAGAATACGGTGGTGTTCCTAGACGATATTGTAGTCACAGGAAGAAATGAACAAGAACATTTGCAAAATTTAAATTCTGTTTTCAGCAAGCTATCGGATGCAGGTTTCAAATTAAAAAAGGAAAAATGCAAATTTTTCCAAAAGGAAATCAAATATTTGGGCCACGTAATTGATAGACAAGGATTAAGGAAAGATCCAACAAAAGTAAACGCGATTTCAAATTGTAAGGTACCAGCAACGTTCACCGAACTGAAATCTTTTTTAGGAATGGTAAATTACTATGCAAATTTTATAAAAAATATTACAGAATTATTGTGTCCTTTGTATGATTTATTAAAAGATGGAAAAAAAAAGGAGAAAATTCAGTGGAATAAGAAATGTCAAGAGTCTTTCGAAAAAGTTAAAGAAATAATGATGTCAGATAATATATTGGTCCATTTCGATCCAAAGTTACCCTTAAAAGTCAGTTGCGACGCTTCTTCGTATGGAGTGGCCGGGGTTTTATCACACATTTTCGAAGATGGCACAGAGAGACCTATTTGTTACGTGTCAAGAACACTAAACAGTAGCGAAAAGAACTATTCCATGTTGGACAAAGAGGCGTTGGCGATTTTCTTTTCGGTTAAGAAGTTCTCACAATACTTGGTGGGACATAAATTTGTATTAACAACTGACCACAAACCCTTGGTATATTTATTCGGCAGTAAGAAAGGAATTCCTACAATGGCGGCTGGAAGAGTTCAACGATGGGCGGTTTTTCTGAGTGGTTTCGATTTCGATATCAAATATGTGAAGGGGGAAGACAATGCAAATGCCGACTGTTTGTCGAGATTACCCATTGAAGAAGATTTTTATGAGGAAGATCATTATACGTATTTAAATTTTGTGGAAGAAAACAGTCAAACCCTTGTTACAGCAGACATGATACAAGAGGCAGTTAAGACAGATGAAGTTTTGTTTAAAGTTTTGACGGAGGTAAAAAATGGTTGGAAGGATCGCACAATAAGAAAGGACCCCAAATTCACACCATATCTAAGTCGAAAAGATGAACTAACATCAGAAAACAATGTAATAATGTGGGGACACAAAGTAATAATACCCAGCAAATTTAGACAACAACTGTTAGAAGAACTACACGAGTCACACAGTGGAATTGTAAAGATGAAGAGCAATGCAAGATCATATTTCTGGTGGCCAAACTTAGATGCAGATATTGAGAAGTTGACAAAATTGTGCGAAGTGTGCAATCAGAATAGATCGAGCCCACCACAGGCGGCGGTATTACGTTATAATGAAGTTTCTGAAGTTTTCGAAAGGGTGCACATTGATTTTTTCGGTCCCGTACAAGGGAAAATGTATTTAGTTTTAGTGGACGCCTATAGCAAGTGGCCAGAAGTAGTGGAGATGAAACACACGACAGCAGGTCACACGGTGGAAGCTTTAAGAGTAATTTTTTCAAGATTCGGGATCCCGAAACAGATTCATTCAGATAACGGACCACAATTTGCATCCGAACATTTTAGTTTGTTCTGCAAAGCAAACGGCATTAGGCATAGTTTGAGCCCACCATATCATCCAGCTTCAAACGGTGCGGCGGAAAACACTGTGAAATCAGTGAAAACGGCACTGCAGAAGGCTTTACAAGATCCAAAGAATAATGGAGTCACAAGCAATGGAATTATAGCTCGATATCTATTGCGTTACCGATCAACGGAGCATTGCACGACAAAAGTTACTCCAGCGTCTAAAATGTTTCAGAGAGAACTCCGAACAAGGTTTGATAGGTTAAGACCAAACTATGTAAACCATGATGAGGAAAACCAGGTAGTTGTCAAGGAAGGTAGACAGGAAACTTTTGATGTGGGGGACCAGATTTACGTGAGAGACTACAGAGATGGCAACAAAACAAAATGGACCAGAGCAATAATCAAGGAAGTTGTAGGCAGTAGGGTTTATTTATGCAAAGTACCCGGACACCAGAAACTGTGGAAAAGACATTTGGACCAAATTTTTAAAGCAATACCAAAAGCAGAAAAAGATGAAATTTTGGAAGAAATTGACACTGAGAAGAAAGTCAAAGCGGGACAACCGGTTATTTTCGTAGAAACACTAAGGACAAATAGGCAAAATACTGCAGGAAATTTAATCCAAGGCGAATCACAAGGACATTCGAACAATAGGGAAAACATTTTGGAAGTTGTCGGAGAAATTCAAGGAAGAGAAGTAGGAGGGTTCCCGAACATTGGAATGGACAACAGTACGACCATCGAGGAGGAGACTAGTACACAGATGACTACCAAAGTTCAAAATGTAGAAAGTAAATTTGAGGAAAGGATAGAGGGAAGAGTAGAAGGAGGAAGATGTACAGGAAGAAAGGAAGTAGAAACATCAAAGTCCAACACTACAGAAGTAACGCCAACCCAACGAACAAGAAGGGAAATAAGAAGACCTATACGGTATCAAGATTAGGGTCGGCAGTTTCAAAAGGCAATTTAAAAGGGGAAGAGTATTATATATTCAAAATTCAAATATTACGTTGGTATTAATCATAACAACCAGGGTTACCATTTACACTGAAATACGTCAGGGTCATCGGAGGTTAACCTCAGTTATGCACGTGCGCCTCTTTTAGGCAGTTGTTATTTACTTATTTAATATTAAATTGTTATAGTGCGAAATAAATATAATTATTGTTTTATCCGTAAACGTGCATTATTGAATACATTACAAAAACGTTAATGGACACTTAACTAAAAGATCCACCAATAGAAAACGAAAAAGTATTAAGAAATCGGCCCTAAGTTTTTACTTCGTGAAATTAAGAGGAATCATCAGAGTTGGAAAACACATTTTCGTAATTCACTGATATCTTGCTTATTACTCAAAAAATTTGCACAAAAGTATATATTTTTTAAAAGAGGACACTTGGATGCAGGCCGTGTTGTTTTTAATTTTTTTACATTCAAATTTTTTGAATAAAAAATGTTGAAAAAAATTTGATTTAAAAAAAAATAAAAACAACACGGCCTGCGTCCAAGTGTCCTCTTTTAAACAATACTATATATGTGGTTGTTCGGCCTCACGAGGTGCATATCGTAACAAATTTTACTATTTATCGAAAATTATATTAGTGATGGTTACCGCACGCACAGATCAAGTGTGAGTACGCATAATCACATGACATTCACCCACCCCTATTCCCTATTCGATAACGACGGTAACGATAACGTTACATAAAGGGGTGATAATCGCATTTCACATGCACCGAGTGGGCCTCGTTGCAAACAATATTCATAAGTCCTGATTTTCGAGTTTGGAGTTCGGAAATCAGTTTGCGAAAATATGAAAAGCCGAGTTGGGTCCCTGAAACCATGGGCTCCGCACCAAACTATACTTGGTCATAGATGAAAGAGATAAATACTACTCTCTCATCTATGTACCTACTTGGTGATACATCCGCCGGTGGATAGCCTCCTTTTTCAATTCCTCCGAACAAAAACCTTAAAAATTTTAAGAGTAGTATCTAACTCTCACACAAAGATCAGAAAAACAAAAAAAGTGCGATTTTATAACGTGCAAACAATGTACGAACTTTATTTTTGTTCGATCAAAGTGATAAAATGCGAAATCGCTGAATAATTTATCGTGATAGCTTAAACAAAACAAAAATTGATAATTCAAATTACAGATTTACATGTAACTGCAAAATTAACACCCTGATTTATTTTAACCTTATCAAAGTTACAATAGTAATGCTAATGATGCAATGCAATTGCCGAAGCACTTGATTCGATATTAAGATTGACAATAACTTTTCCAATTCATAAACCATGATGACATAATTTTTTTCTTTATTTGAATTTGTACTAATATTAATTTAAAATTTTAACTTTTTAGTTTATCTTCATTTCAAAATTAATTGGTTTATTATTAATTCGTGAAATTAAATAAGTTTATTTATAAATCGTGTGTGTCGGTCCATTGTGATGATGGTTGTGTCTCTAAAGAGAACTCCTTCCTTAAATAAGTTTTATTTTTAATAAATTACGAATTATGGAAATTATATTAATAGTGTATTTAAGCTTTCTTTCTGAAGAAGATCGAAATGCGCGATCGAATAATTGAATAAATAATGAAAACATAATTCGTAATTTATATTAAAAATAAAACTTATTTATCTTCATTTCAGTATTAGTTTGTAAAATTATAGGTATTAGTACTATTTTTATTTTATCGTGTCAGGCATATCATGGAGAGTGATGGGAAGTGATAAGTACAACCATTACTTTTTAACAGAAATATTAAGGGTATTCACACTCTCTTGTATATTTCGTTGTATTTATACACCGTTGTATTTATCCTAGCAACGTCTAGGCTCCGAGACTCCACGATTTTTTAAAATATTTCTTCAATAGCAATAATAATCGAGGTGTTTGGCAGCACCTGTGGTTTATGCCCTATGCTTGGACGCTCTTGGCTCAAATGCCTTCTAAGATTTATTTATAGTATATCTATGATAGATTACTTTTACGGCTAACGCTGCAATTAAGTTTAGCATGTTAATACTCCTAATGCTAATGGAGTTGAAGATCGTGGTGTGATGTCCCTACTTTGCAGTTATCAACCCCTGATCATTTAGAGTTAGCCTGCAGGCTACCAGTTGAGCCTCCATTTCCACCACTAAATGTACTGGGTGCAGTCCTAAGAACGCCTCCATGACTGTCGTTGACATTGCCCCCATTTTCCCAAACAGGCAAGTCTTTGTAACTTGTAACAAGTTACTTGATCAATTTTGCAATATACTATCCTTTTTTCTGGCTTGTAGAGCCAAAGAACCATTTAAGTAGTAAAGGAAAATATTGTAATCGAGTCAAAAACCAACTTCGCGTAAGCACATTAGAATTTCGTTTTAAAGGTATAATTTTTATGGTGAACGATTTTTGGAACAATATCTGGATGTTTGTGTAAACAGACATATTAAAGTGCAATAGGGTAAAAAAAAATGTCATTAAAAAAATATTGAGAAAATGTGGGAATGGAAGGGTGGGCGGGCGGCAAAAGTTCTAGCTAGCCAGTGCTCTGGCCTTGTTAAAGAATCTATGAGTTTCTGCCTTGAGGGTGGTAAGCTCACCATTTCAACTTTAACTGTTAGGGCCAGTTGCATAAAAGAAGATCATCCTTGGATCAGCTGATCCTGGTTCAACAGCTGACCCAGGATCAACGCAAGGTAGATAGATTACAAATAAACCTATCAGGTAAATCTATCTACCTTGCGTCGATCATGCTTTGATCCTTGGTTTAACCCTGATCCGGGGATGATCTTCTTTCACGCAACTGGCCCTTAGTGTAAGAGCATTGACCATATATGTGCAGATCTGTAGGTTTCCATATAACAGAAAGTAAATTTGAAATTGTTTCAGTTCATTTTGTGGAAACCACTTACGAGGAAACCGGATATACATGACATTATAGTATAGCAAATAGTATCTGAATAATTGAAAATTAAAAATATCCAGTTTAGAATAAAATGATTTTGTCAATTTCAAAATTATTATTAAACGCGAGAGCGGCTAATAGGGATTTAGTACCATGGCGTCATTTGCCTGAGCACAACGTGCGCTTTGCGATCGCGAGTACTATCAAAACAACGATTCTGCAACTAAAGCTAGACTGGGGTGACACTAACCCGCAATTGAAGCACCAAGAGACCACTCACCGAAAGTTACTGTATGGGCGGCATCATCAGCGAGAGGAATCATTGGTCCATATTTTTATGAAGATCAGAGAAACCATCCTCTTACTGTCAACACATAGCGATATATTGCGAGTTACAGAAGTTTCTTGCAGAACTTCTCAGGCTACAATCAAAGAATCTGGTTTCAATAAAACGGGGCAACATGTCACACCTCCAACGACGATATACTAGCAGTTCGTGACATTTTTGGCCAAAAACTGATATCCAAAAGAGGCGACATTAATTGGCCATCCCGCATTTGTTCCCAATGGACTTTTTCCATTGGGTATATACCTTAAAAGCAAAGTTTATATCAGCAACCCAGAGACTATTGATGAATTAAAAGAAAACATGCAACGAAATGCAAAACATTTCACTTACCACTTGCCGGACGGTCATGAAAAAAAAAGGTTCACACTAACGTGATGTAATATTCAAAAACTGAAACCCTCATTAATTTGTGTACTTTAAAATACAATAAACAGTTCTTGATTAATACACTTGTTTATTTTTTATGGCCGGTGAATGATGCCAAGGCATTAAATCCCTATTAGCCGCTCTCGCGTTTGATACCTTCCCCATCCCGATACTCCCATCCGTTTGGAAGCAGCAGGCTTCTCGAATGATAAGAGACTGTTATTAGTCTACCCTATATAATTTTGTGTACTTTCTTTACGATATACTTTGATATAATTCAGTAGTATAAATTAAAAAAAAAACTCATAAGTTTATTTTAAACTCAGTGTGACCTCATTTTGCCTTATAAATTTGTTTATATTTAATGAATTTCTTGACTACTATTAACACTTACCCAATAATTTAAAGATGTATTATTATTTATTAAATGTTTAAAGTTTGAAATAAAAAAACACATTTACTGAATTACAAATATTTTTATTTTCATAAAAATAATCATAAATTATATGATGATGCACGCAGACAAATTCAATGAAATGATTGCGTATTTATTTTAACAAATAATGAGCGACTTCATTTCTTGTCAATCGATATATACAACATTCTCTCTTACTTAATTTACACAAAACACAACACAACAACGAAAAGAAAATAATTTCACTGTAATGGAATGCGCCTAAAAGGCTTTTAGTCCTTAATATTTACACTTTTCAATTGTCCCTTACAATAATAAAAAAAACATACAATTTAGCCAACAAAAATCGAAAGACTAAATTAAAAACAAAATTTGTTCAACTCATAAAATAACAGTAATGGTAAAAAACTGTTTTAAATCACAGATTAAAAATATTAATTAATAATAAAAGTTACTGGCAGCGACTTGGACGCTTGTGTTTGTTTACAATCATCTATCTATCAGTTTACAATATTTTCAATTTTTTAAACTAATAAATTAATTATTATATTGTATAAAAGTTGCAAATAAAATATGACGGTCAATACTATAGTCTTACAAGTTTTGATATTATGAGGCCCGTTTGTACATTAAATACTTTTGTGGCTTTACGCTTACACTTTTTTTGAAATATCAACTTTGATTTGATAAATTGTTCAGTCAAATAGTTGGCATATTACTCAACCAACGCTACAATATTTCAAAAATAATACTGTAACATTTTTTATGAATTAAAAACTAAATGTTTGATACTAAGCAAACGCAACCATTCTTTTTCCTACTTTGCTACTTTCAGTCTACTTTTTGCTTCTTTTACTTAATGATGTTTGTTACCTTCTTACAATATTGTAATTTTGGTTGATAGGCAATTGTGTATTGAAATAAGGTGCAGAGGTAGCTTAAATGGAATATACAGCTGACATCGCACAATAGCTTGGTCGACTGCTATGTTTTTATTTTGTACTTATCAATATAAATATATACTGTATAGAGAATATTGGTTAAAAGTACGAAATCTTCCATCTTTTACTATTTACACAAATTTTAAAATTCTAAAATCATTATACAATCATAATAATACAATTTCCAACGAAAAAAATTAATTTACACCTAAAAGTCGAGGTTTTACACTTTTGACCAACTCTGTATCATCATCATCATTATTATTATTATAAATAACAGGAAGCATTTACCTTGTTGTATGCGTGGCTAAACTAAATTTCAATTTCTATTATTGTTAATGGCAATAATTGGATTTTAAATTTGAAATACAAAGTTTAGCCACTTAGATATTACGAGATGTTATTGATTATCACTTACAATATTTTATAATATATTTATATTTATATATATACAAATATTTTACAAATAACAATCTTTGGTTAAAAACAAAATATAAATTAACGTTCAAAGCAAAAAAAACTTAATTAAAAAATTAAGATAGTAGATACATAAATTACCTAAATATAATACACCGTTTATCAACATAAAAAAATGCTACCAAATCCACAGGAAACCAACTCGAATTGCTTGTGCAATATCACACAAAATTAAAACTGTGTACGTCGACGAAAATAATACTACTAAAAAAAGTTTGCCCAATTAAGGCATGAGATCGTTTATAAAAAGTTGATATCAAGGCTAGACCGACACATATTTATATTATAATAAATATAAAATATACACAGTTACAGTTCCACAAATATTGTCAGTCTACAACTTTGATTTCTAATTATTTAGCGAAACAAAATTAAAATCAGTCTATTCAAATTAAACAATTGTAATATGTAACAGTAATAAAACAATTGAGTCTCATTTACAGTATTGTCTGTTTACTTATTAAAAACAAAAATGTTGCTGTTAGCACATTTTATGTTTTGCGAGTGAATAACGGTCACTCTAATAGTTCGTTTCGAATAGTTTCAATTTTAGCCCTTTTAGAGTAAAACAATTTCTATTCAGATTTGTGTCATGTAGACAAAAATATCATCATCGGAAGTGAGGAAATAATCCTCGATGTAAGATTTACGAGTAACTCGATTGTTAAAAGAAAATAAAGACCAACAATTAAATAACAAGTAACAATAAAACCGCAACAAAGTTCTCGGTTGCAAATAAAACTATAAAAAAAACAACATTTTTATTATTTACAATCTTTTAGTTACGGATTTTTAAAAAATTTATGTAGGTATGTGATTGGAAGGTAAGTAACAACAAATAAAAACAATCACCCCCACAAAATAATTAAAACCATTCAAAAACGAACAATTACATGGACTCATGTTCACCAAAAAACGGCCAAATTAAAAGAAAATTAAAAAACAAATTTTTTCAAATTATATCAGCCAAATCGTTCTTTAACAAGAAACATTAATTTTTTCTTGCCTTTATAAGCAACTTTCATGTTTTCAATAAGTTGAGTGAACTGAGCATGTCCATCATGTGCTAATATAAAAGTATCCCTAGCTTTAGTTAAAAAGTCTATGAAATCTCCGTAATGTCTAGGTGAGATATGCGTTAAACGTGAATGAGTTGTATTGATGTAGGCAGCAACGGCCGCTTCTAATAGTTGTCGTAGTGGAGGTCTGTCGTACGAAAGTGGTTTTATTGCTGCAGCACAGCCTCTACTACTTCTATGCGGATGGGAGTGGTGTTTTCCGCTATCTAAAGGAGGAGGAGGATGTGGACATGACATACCTGGCGCCGTCATACTACACCGTCGAAGAATATCGGATAACACAGTCGCACATTGCACATTTTTTACTAAAAGTGGAATAATATTTGTTAATTCGGTTTTTCCTAACGAGTGGCTTAAAGCACACGCCCAGTGAATATCGTTTATGGCTGGATGGGTATCCTGAAAATTAAAAAAAAAGAGTTACAATAGTTATAATTTACAAGGCCATTAGGAAAATTTCTAGTATTACAATAATTCTTTATAATTAGTAATTACTTATGCCGTATGGGGGGGGGTCAGGGATTATTCGCCCTGATAATTTATATGGTTCAATTTTATCAAATGTACAACTTCTACCTAAACCAAGCAAAGTAATCAATTTACTATTTACCCTTACTAGAAATTCACTTGTGAAAATATAAATTATTGAGTAATTCTATACAATTTGACCTTCTCATAAGTAAGATTTTGCGACATCTTCATAGTAAAAAATAAAAAAAAGTAAAATAAGCAAAAAAATGTAACGATAAAATATGAAAATTAGGAAATATCTAAAGTAAAATTTGTATAAAAAAATTATTGATTAAAATGTCAATAGCAAAGTTTACTGTACAAAAACAAACTTCAAAATAAAAATTTAATTTAGAATATTTCATACAATACACACAGAAGTACTTAGCAATAATTTATTATCATGAAAATTGTTATTAATGTTAGTGATAGTGTTAGGAATAATTAAAATTTAATTTAATTAAAAATAATTATTGTTGTAATTAATAACAGACTATGGGATTATCACAAATAATTTAAAAGGATGAATATCTATTTAATACCACAAAGGAACCATAATTATTACGACTTACAAAGTAAGTCTAAACCTCATTTTGAAAAATATTTTTTAATTCTTAGCACTAGCACTCGAAGCTAGCTAGGCCACTGGATAATGCTGCAGAGTACGGAAAGAGGCTTGATTTGATTGATTCTTACAACCCTTGCCATAACCACTTCATTCATATACAAATTGTGGGTGGTCAACGGGAGTGTACATTAATTATTAGAGCATGGATTCAAGGCAATTTGCCTTTTTTTGTCCTTTATTTAGGCAATTAAAAATTAGTTTTTATTTTTATGTTTGTTAAATTTTGTATCTCAGTCAGTGGCGGATTTTGCACTTGAAAGGCCCCAAGTGCAATTCAATTTTAAGGCCCTCATCTAAATATTTTCACTGCTCGTACACCCTAATATTATAAATTTGGATAGCATTTTCTATTGTTACACCTCATATTATGTATATCTTTGGTTTAAGTAAGTTTTTTAGTTTTACAATTTAAAACAATTTATTTAACCATATTCCCAACCGAATTTTCATCTACAAACACTATGGTAACCGTTTGGTGAAGTCTGCAGAAGTTTTGAGTTTTTGGAAAATCTACATCCGTTGCTCCCCCCCCTCTCGTTATCCGACAGGAAAAACCTCTGCCATTTACGGTTTTGTATTTAAAGGGTACCTTTCTAACATTAAGCTATAAAATTTTAAGGTCTCCTGAAATCCGTCGCCACCTCTTTATTAATACGCGTGGGTGCAAAACGCCAACCCAGCACTCGTAGCCAGTTTGCTATCTATGTTGATTCACCGAAATAAATACAAGAACTCATACAACTCAGATTACTATGAGCAGTGACGGAAGAACTATGTCTGACCCAAGACGGCTTGAACCAGGAAGAAGAATTTACAGCGGTATCCAAAAGGAGACATAAAAAGAAGCCGCCGAACCTAAGGAAGCTCATTGGGGAAGTCATTACAAAGTGGCGACAAGCGAAAGCGGACAAAACCCCCGGCACTGCTGGTGAAAAGTAGCCAAACCCTTCCATACCAGGAGGCTCTGCGGCTATAAAAGAACTTAGTGGCCCGAAATCAAGAGGCAGCGTCAGCCACCAGGGCCACCCGCGCTGGAGATATGCTAATTGAGTTGGACAAAGGGAAGAATCTCCTACAACTCAAAGAACAGCTAATAAAAGACCAGCGAGACCTTAATTTTAAGGACCTCAGACGGAAAATGTCTATAGAGATGAAAAATCTCAACCTCCTTATGGACAGGGAAAATGTGAAAGATGAAGTTGAAAGACTATCTTGTAAGAGAGGACAGGTACAAGTCAAGTCCCTAATAACCACTCCAAAAAGGAATAGAGTGGCAGTTCTCGAGGTTGATGTGGAGACTGCTGAACGGCTGCTGCAGACCCCGAAAGTTATATTTGGGATCAATATTTCAGGTGATGAAGTACACTAGGTGAGGAGGATGTTGGTCCTTTGGACACTCGTGTAGAGGTAAAGAACGGGACAACTCCAAAAGGTGTTGGCGGTGCGGTCACGAGGGTCACTTCGCGACGACCTGTACGACCTAGCGACACTGCCATGGGCGACAAAGAGAAAGGCTCAATAAGTCAATACCTTTGCAAACAGTGAAGAGGAACAAATGCGGCTAACCGTGTAGGCTGAAATACCATTCCTATAGATGATTCATTCACAAAATTTAAGAAGAACAAAGTCCCGAAAGGGCAGAGGAAGAGCAAGTGCGTGACGGAAGGAATATCAAAAAGTGAATCCCACACATACCACCGGAAGGGGGTTTTTGGTGGGTAGAACCCCACACTACCAGCAGTACGGGCTGATGTTATCTTGTTTAAGATTTTCCTCCTTCTAATGTGTCTTAATTTTTTGTTCTTTTATATCTACAATTAAGTTTTCTACCATGTCTTCATGTTTATTATGTTTCTTGTGAAGTGCAAGGCCAAAGGCCGAGCAATTTTACGTGATATAGGAAGTGCGAAGGCCGCAGACTAATAAGCTATATTTTGTGATGATGGAGACGGCCTGTTATTAAAGAACAAAATATCAAGTGCTGGGTATTTTTAGACGCGAAAAGTAAAACTCTTTAAATTGATACATTTTTCATTCTTATCCGTTATAATGAGAAGCAGAAATGAAAAAAAAATCAATTTCCTATGTTCGGATTAGGGGTTGGTCATCCTGTATATACCCACTCAAGTATGAGTAGACTTATGTATACGTTGTATACCATACATAGTATGGGAAAGTATTGTAATCGAAAAATTTTTTCTTTCCGATTTTGACGGATTTAGAGTCCTTGAGGTCAAACGAGTTCAAAGAGATCAAACATCAAATAATATCTGTGTGTCACTGAATGCTGTTAGCGCTCTAGCGCCCAAACCAATTAAGAATTTCTCAACCAAATTTAATATTTAGTATCTACTTTTATATTAAGACTCAGAGCCGATTAGATTTTGGTTGAAATCGATCCACGGAAACTTGAGAGTGGGAGTGACGTGCACGAGTGACATTAATGAGATGTTGCTGGTTGTTTTTTGAATAATTGTTTAGTTTTTGTAATATAAGGGTCAACAAGGGTAAACTATTAAAATGAAAATTTAAAAGGTAAAGTTATGTAGAAACATGGTAGAAACTAAAAGTAAGCAAACAAAAACTCGAAAATAATATTTTAAAAACGAATAAATTGCAATAACTTCAAAGACATTTTTTTTCCATCGTTCTCTTGATGATTATTGGCGATGATATCGCTACCACGACTTATTCTTAACTAAAATTAGTTTTTAAAAAATAAATTTTACCTGATTGTATGCTAGATGAACATTTTTCATGGCAAGAACGGCTAATTTATAAGCTCTAGCGGGATATCCTCTATGTTCCATATACCTGGCTATTGTAAAAAGTTGGGAAGAGGTCATAACGTTAGAAGATGCATCTATTACTATTTGATAAGCCGTTTCAAATGCTAACGCTTCATTTTCGCACAACGTCAGCGCATTCAAGGCACAATTTGAAGGGTCCTATAAAGTAAAACAAAAAACCATTAAAAATCGCACCTATGAAATAAAAATGATGGTCTTACTTTTGTCGCACACTGCAGTGCAAGAGTCCGAGCACAACTGGATAATTCTTCTTGTTGACTAAAACTTAGATTAAGCCGCATCATTGTACTATGCGACATGATTGTGGTAGCCACTGGACCTGTGGCTTCAGTTGGAGTGAAAAATTGAAACCAGTTCTGCATTACAGATATTAAAGCGTCCACTCCCACCTCCGTTGCACACGTCACTAACCACCGTACCATTTCACGTCTTCTCCAATTTAACGATGATAAGGTCATCCGCATAACCTGCAAAACAACACAATATTTAAATATTACCTACTTGCTTTAAAAAAAATTAATTGCTCAATTACCTGAAGGCCTAATTCGAAAGAAACGCTTAATAAGGAAGGATGTCGCGGACCATTTTCGGGAGTTGCAAAACGAAACGCATCTTGAGCAAGTTTAAATAAATGAGAAGAACTGTGAATATGTCGTTGACTCGATTCTAGAACCGTCCTCAGTCTCATAACTTCACCTAAATAAATCAAAAAACGAATGAGCACAATTTTTTTTTTAAAGGCTTCATGTTACCTTTAGCTGCACTTAACATAGTAGAACTTAAAGCACATTGTTGGGTTTCTATATGACCTAAAGTAAACCAACGCGGCGTTCTACTCATCATAAGAGCACTTGATGGATTTCCTCCTCCTAAAGGGTCATCCGAGTCTTCCCTTTCTTCAAGTAAAGGTAACCTCATAGCTCTCAACCCAACTTCATAAGCTAAATCCGGATAATAATTTAATAAGGATAGAAACATAAATTTGGCAAAAGTATGCATTGGCACACTTTCGGGATGAATACCAATTCCTAAACCACTCGTGGGACCACCTTCAAGCAAAACGATTGCTTGCCTTCTTAACACTGCTACTAAGCTATTGTCTAAATCGATTTCTTGTAATTTTGCAATTAAATGATCCTCTTGTTTGCACGCCTTCTCCTGTGCATAAAGACCCACTGGCATTAGCCTCTGTTGTCCAAGTCCTATTAAGGCAACTTCGAAAGCCAAACTCAGATATGTTTCTGATCTATCACGCGTTCCCACGACAGGTACATGATGATAACAAGGAGTTAAATTGCTATTTTGATCTTCCGTATTTACTAAATCTGTAACAACAAAGAAAGTGGTAAAGCAAATATTAACAATGTTACAGTTTTAATTACATAAATAACTTGGTGTTCTAGGCCGTTGATCCTCAGGTATAATGGAAGCTTCTGCAAGAGCATCAAATAATGTTCCAATCGGATCCATAGGATGTCCCACCCATCCATCCGTAATGGCAGGTGCATTGATCGAGGTCGTCGAACATGTACCTTGACCATTACATCTGGATGTACAAGGAAATGGTTGTGAGTTGCTATTTTGATTTCTATTGTTTGATGAACTGCTTGTTTGCTGGCCTTCGTGCCAACGTCTTTGTGCTACAAGTTGTTGCTGCTTCATAGTACGTACTACCGAAACTGCTAGCCTTAAAGCTGCCTCTCTGTGACCATGAGAACGAAGCGAATCTACACGAGCTGCGCACAAAGGTAACGTTTCTGGAAATTTTAAAATGTTTTAATTTAGGCCTGTCAAAGTTGGAAATATTCTTACCGTGCCAAAGAGGTTGCCCCTGCGAATTGAAACTACCGGAACTAGAATTATCAGGAACATGAGAACAATATGTATCACTCGACAATATATTTTTTAAATGTATATTATCCCACGACATGCCAACCGCATCTAAAGCTCTGAAACAATTTAGTTTAATTTAGAGAAATTGTACAAAAATGTATTTTTTCGAAATACCTGTGAAAAATAGTTCTAGGTAATGCGGGTGGAAATGCTTTGGAACTTCCCGATAACCTTAAGCGTTTACTACTTCGATGACTATACGAACTCGACTCTCCATCATCGTCATCGGAACTATCAGAAGAGTCGTACAGTGGCCTGTCTCTTCCTCTGTCGCGATCTCTGTCTCTGTCCCTTCTATCTCTTCGCTCTCGATCTAAATATCTATTTCTATCACGATCATAATAATGCCTATCTCTATCACGATTCACGTACTAGAAAAATTCAAAAGTAAATATCACAATTCATTTCAAATTCAACTTTACGTACCGAATCCCTCTGTAACATATGATTTGATTGTTGTAATCTGTAATCTGGATCTTCTTGTGGGCAGACATCAATATGTGTCCATTTTTCTAATAAGGCTTTCCAATGATTTTTTTCGTGTTGTGTACTATTAGGATTAAGAACAATGCATACCCAAAGGACACCTAAAGTTAAATTAAAATAATTGAAAACAAGAAATATTTTTGCAGAAGGAATAAATTTAATTAAATGCAAAACAGATATTTTATTATTAAAGATATCAAAGTATCGTCGCTCAGATTCAGATTGCAAAACCTCGTATCTGAATTTTGTTACATTTTACACTATACACAAAAAACAGTTTTTTTGATAAAGGCAACTTGCAAATAAACACTGGCGAATTTCCAAACAGGCGCGCCTGGGCCTCATAAATCAAGGGGGCCTCCAAACTCAGTTTTTTTGGACCACAGATATAGTACATACCATCCGTGGCACTACATACCAGAGTAAAAAACGTGCGCATAGACTGTACACCGAAAGGGTAGTAAAAATATTTAGAGGGGGGCCTCAAAATTGAATTGCGCTTAGACGAAAAAAATATCTATTTGTATCTTCCCTTTTCCCTTTGTCAAGAAATTGTCTTTTGTGTTTAGTGCAAAATGTTGCAAAATTCAGATATGAGGTTTTGCAGTCCAAGCAAAGATCTGCAAAATGAAAAATATTATTTTTGATCTGCCTTTGAGTCCTGGCATATGAATATTAATTATATTTGTCATCTTGCATTTTGGCTTCTTAATTTAAAGCACTTGAGATATTTTTTCGATTTTTAAAGTTTGTAATAAGTTAATTATAATTAGTGAGACGAATTGTGTTCTTTTATTAGATTTGAATAAGTCTGCCAGCAGTCTGGCGTAAATCAAACACGGATAAACTGGAGAGCGGGAAACCGCGGTTCGAATCCTGATTGCGTCGGATATGTGCTGTGATCTAAAAAGTCCAAAATCGATCTGTGGACTATAATCCATTCCAACCCGCATTAGGCCAGCGTGGAATGGTTAAGGCCTAAACCTTCAAGTTCTAAATTGAGAGAACTTGAAGAGGCGTATATCCAAAAATGGATGTAAATAAAAACGCTAATGAAGAAGAAGAAGAAGAAGTCTGCCAAAGCCCTAATAGAAGGGAAATTTTCAACTATTTGATTTGTAAATGATGGGTAATATAAAAATTGTGTTGGCGCAGAAAAGTTTCCTAGTAAAAATTAAATGTTTAAAGTTGGTGAAAATTTAAATGTTTTTGTCCGGAAGCGAGAAGAATTTTGGGAAATCTTTAATTTTACGGATTGGTAGAGAGGTTATCTGAAGCGGAACGGCAACGAGGACAGATTTCATCGCGTTCCTCTTGTGTTATTCCAAGTGTCCAAGTTTGGACTTCATTTGGTGTTTTTGGATTGAGTTATATTTTCTCAAGAATGTACCCAAGTATGGGAAGAGTTCTAAGTATTTTTGGAAAGCGAGAGAATTGGTTTTGGTATTAATAATAATAATAATATTTATTAACGGAATATCTCCTTTTACAATAATTAATAATGTAACAATGAACAACAAGAAAGTAAAAAAAAAAAATTACATGTTTAGAGCACGTCTAAGCGACGACTTAAATCTCGTAAAAGAGCTTGTAAAAAAGTCAACTTCAACCTTATTGGCAAAATTCTGTAGTCTTGTGACAGGCGACTGACTGCATCCCATAGTTTGTTCTATAGAAATTGGTAAAAAACAGATCAGGGTTCCGAACGGAGCACGGGTGAGCCCAAAAATTGATAGATTGTAGCAATGAAGGACAATCGATACTGTTGTTCAAGAGTTTGAATAAAAACAACAAGTCCAGGTAGTTTCTTCTAGTATCAAATCTTGATAAGCCAAGGTATCCCAGCAGCAAATCATAATCAGTGTCGAAGCAGATGCCAAATTTGAAACAAATAAACTTCACGTATCTCCTTTGAAGCTTTTCCAATCGAGAGATGTGCGTTGAATGGTACGGATTCCAAATCACTGAACAGTATTCAAGATGCGACCGCACATATGCCGCATACAACATGTTTACGACTCTCAAGCTGCTTCAAATGAATACACCCCATTTCGCCGCCCCCCAAAAATACTAACATTAACCAAAGCTCGACCAGTGGATCTATTTTTTCACGGTCCCCTCATTTAAAAAAATTGTTTCCTAACACTAACCTAAGCTCAACCAATGGATTTCTCTTTCAATGGTTCCCTCATTAAAAAAAGTCGTTTCCTAGCAGTACCCCAAGCTCGACCGGTCGATTTCTCTTTTAAAGATCCCCTCATTAAAAAAGAATCGTTTCCTAACACTAATCTAAGCTAGATTGGTGGATTGCTCTTTTAACGATCCCCTCATTTAAAAAAAATCGTTTCCTAACACTTTAAAAACTGCAATTCAGTGTTCCAACTGACAAGGGGAGTATACAGCTGACGAATCACCGAATTTGATAATATTTTATTAAATGAAAGTAAATCGAAAATAATAGGCAAGTATTTCAGCATTTATCCTAATGTGCCCTATTTTGAAAATAAGTAGTGATAATCTCGTTACTGCATTAATGGAAATTAAAATTTCCACTATCTAAATTTCTAAATAACACTGAAATAAAATTAACTTCTTTTTCAAAATAGAGCACTTAGAATAAATGCCGAGTCACTTAGCTCTTTATTTTTGCTTTACCTTTATTAATCTTCATGGGCTCCCATCTATTAAATTCGCACTTCTGATCGCATACGCGGCAATTTGGCCGCATATGAGTTTAATCGTTTTTTTCTTCATTCAAAGTGCATGATTTAAATTATTTAGGACTTATGAACTCTGACATGACAAGTACATTTTTGGACAAAAAAATCTATATTATTTAGGATTGCATAGAATTAAATAAATGTAATTAAGAGGCAATAATAAGTGAACAATCATTTATGATAAATGCAAACTTTTAAAAGGAAGGAAGCAATAAACTTGTCAATGCATTGTGTATTACTAAGAAGATGTAGTTTACCCCATGTAGTGCAATAATGTCCGCACTTACATTTTCTGTATTATTTCATTTATTATGTAATTTTCATTTATTATTTTGTCATTTGTGGTGCGATATTTAAACTTTTAATAAAAGATTATCAAGTAAGTATAACATTATTCTTATTCTTATGATAATATGTATATGAAACCATATTATATTGCTGATAACCTAAAATGAAAGCGAAACAATATTGTCATAGTTTATGTAATATTGACAAATCAAAGAAGTCATCTCTAAACACATCTTCATCCATTTTAACACAAAATACAAATGAAAAAAAAAATACGAAAATACGAAATACCAAAACGTATGCTCAAACAAATATAATCTTAGCTGAGGTTCAATCCGGCCACTAGGTAGGATTAATCCCGAATCTCGGATTATTGCGACTATTGTAGACATTTAATGTCAATCCGAGATTTAATCCTGAATCTCGGATCAATCCTCGACTATTAACGCGGGCATTAGGGTAGTTTGTGGTTATTCGCTGGGTGCGTGACATCTGGCAACGTTTTTTGCACAATTTGTCCGCAGCGGACGCTGGCGTCGTATTTTAATACCCCCACTATGCACTTTGCACCCAGCGAATACTAAGCCGGCTGGTGGAGCTTTTTTTATCAGAACACTGACATGGTCTAGTGGAGGAGATAGTAATTATAGAATACAAGCCTTTTCCACCCTTCCCATGACGCTCTGGAAGGAAATAGGAGAAAATTAAAAAATGTGGTCAATTTGCCGCATACGCGAGCGGATAAAGGTTAAAAAAATTATTAAAATTGGTGATTTATCAGTTTTTTCAATTTTTTTTAATGTAATTTTGAAAAATTAATGAAAAACAATAATTTAGTGTTAATAAAATAATGAGTTTAGTTTAGAATTTGTTGAAAATGGCTTGAGTTTCTGTTTTCTGCACTTATTAGAAACAGCAATAAAAACTTAAAAAAGTGGCCATAAGAAACATTCTCGATAAAATAGAGCTCTAAACCAAGTACAAAAATAGCTTTAGAAATTAATCGTAAGTAGGTAGGATATAAAATATAGCGAGTGATAACGTGAAAACTGTATGTGACATAATGCTGTCAGCAAATAAGCATCAGACCGACAGGTAACCACAGTAAATCAAAACCTGCTAAATTTGAAACAATCAATAGTAACCCAATTTTACAATTAATTATTCCACATTAGTGATCGGATCGGGTAACTGACGAAAGAAATGAAGAAAATCATGAAAAAGCTCCTTCAAAAAATGGGAATACTAGTTACATAACAACCTGAACATTCAAAATAATACCTACTATTATTAATGGATATTATATTATGATAAAAAAGATTTAATCAAAATTGAATCATTTCAACAGAATATCGTATGTAAATAGTAGGTACTCAGAAAAACGGTATAAATATTAATTTTTTTAAACTACTTTTGGTTGTATATTTTATGTAATTTTTCAGTTATAGTTCTAAAGTATTTACGTACATAACTTAGTACACACACACCTCGAGCGCACCATATCAGACAATAAAAAAATAATAAGATAATTTTACCACTTGCATAAAATATAAATTGCTTTAAATTTAAAAGCTCTTTTAGTTTAATTACAAAATTGGTTGCGAGTAGGAAGTAAAATGAGATGTGGGATAAAAATAAAATTTTGAAACAACAAAATGTGTTTTAAACCTGATACCAAAGTTTTGATTAATATTAATTAGTCATTATAAATACCAAAAATTTAGATTATATTGTAATTTTTAAATTATTTATGTTTAAAATTAAATTTTTAAACACAAACAACGGTTAATTTATGAAATTTAATTATAATAATAATGTCCTCTCAACATTTAAATTGGTAAAACAGTGAACCACACACTTTCAATTATAATTTGATTAATATATACGAATTAACGCTTGAAATATTTATTGAAGAGAGAATAATAGTCGATGTTTTTGTATAAATGCAATTGATCGTTATAATGTGTACCTACTTTAAAACAAAATATTAAAATTTATGTACATACATCAGAAATTAAATAAACTCATTTACTAAAATCCTACGCAATTTTTGTAAATTATTTTTTTTAAGTGCATTATATTATACTGTTTATTTCATATACTTGTGTAAGTGTGGTCGCCTACAATGAAACAAATTTCAAATAAAAAAGCAATTAAAAAAAGAAAGCAAAGTTTTGTTACTTAAATCGGAAAAAATTAAAGATATAATATGAATAGTAATTATATTCTTAGGACCATGTCACAGCAGAGCGGAGCTAATGTATGTACAGTAACGAAAATTCGTCAGGTCCGTTTACACGACGGCACTGGAATATTCTCCCACCTTTTTTTTCTTACTTTGCATTATTTCTACCATAAAAACGTACACTTTTAATCCGTATGACATATACTATTTTTTCTAAAAACTCGCAGAAATCGCAAAAGCCATCAGAATTATAAACTAAATTAGAGGCATTTGTATTAAAGTGAGGTTAATGGTATAGGTTTGAATTTAATTTGTCCCGAGATTACTTCACAAAATATAAATCTGCAGTAGTAAAATTAGATGGTAGGCAAATTGGTCGTATTATATTAATAAATTATATTTTTGTTACAGGGAACTAAAAGTAAAATGTTCTACCAGTTAATCGATTACGTGTATGTAAATTTAAAGTAAAACATCAACTTTTAACGGTTGTACAAAATTTGGCATTTCATAACTGGTTACATAAATAATTATGTTTGATATTCGTGGATAATTTACACTATGGCGTCCGGTGACTCCGTAGTGTGATGTTGACAAACATAAACTTGTAGGTTTTTAACTCTCAAAAAATGGTAAAACGAAATTAAAGCTTGCTTACCCAATTGATCCCATAATTGTCTACATTTATCACTCATCGGCGTTCCCTGGCTACGCCACATTTGCAGTCTAGGATCAGAAAGGAACTGTTCCGTAATAAGCGTTAACATTCTCGCACCATTAGAATCTTGTGCTCTGAGCATTTCTCTCACCTAAATCATACAAAAATTAAAAACAATTCCAAAATAATTAAAAAAATTATATTTTACCTTCGAGAAAAGTGAATTTAAATGTTTATTTGCATTGTAATACGTTCCTTGAACTAAATAGGATTTAACTTGTTCGCAAACTTGTTCTTCGTCAAGATGCCATGAGTGATCGTCGTCGGCTGATGCACCCGCCGTAGGATCTGGAGCGCCAGGAATTTGATTTATTTCCGACTTCTGTTGTAAAATTTCGTCAGCTAATTTTTGTGCGGTGGGCAACACCTCCGTATGGTGTTCCGAAATTAAATACTGTACAAATTTTTGAAGTTGCTGCCTGTCCATTTGTAAAAGGGTTTCTTAAATTAAAATTTAGTATTAGTATTTATTTATTAAAATTTAGTAAAAGTATTATATTATTATAAACAATAAAAAATTGATATTTTTTATTAAATTCTCAAGCCGAAATCCGAATAATACTCACTAATTAAGTAGTAATTATGAATGTAATCACACTGTAAAAAATTGATGTAATTTTACCGTGATAAGTAGTCGAGTGTAAAATGTGAAATTTACTGTGTTAATTGAGTAAATTTTATATTATTATTGAGCTAAAAATTTTGAATAGTAGGTACCTACTTGTAATTTAGGGTAGGAGTAAAAATGTAAAAATGTAAAAGTTTACATTTAGCAAAGAGTTTGAAATTGAGGGGTCAAAAGTAAAAGGGTACAAGTGCATTTTTTATTGTTTCCGAGTTAATTAGCTTTGAAGTTAAATATAATATAATGTTAAATATAATATAAATGGCAGTAGAGAGGCGAAATAAACTCAAATCTTTTTACTATCAACTAAGAATAGTTTTCAACTATGGAAATATAATATATTTCTTATAAAAAGTGTACTTGAACCATTTTACTTCTGACCCCCTCTAACTGAATTTTCCGCTTAATTTTTCTCAACCAAATAATATATTTTTGTCTAGTAATTTCACAAAAATGATCAGTTTTACACAATGAGTTAGTAAAATTACACCAATAAGTAAATTTCAACATATTTCCAAACAGTAGCTGTAACAACTTTGGAATCTAAATAATATGTTTTATAAAGATTACTGTCAAAGAAAATGAAAATTGAATAGAAACATAACGAATTTAACTCAAATGCTACCGGTTTGGCCAATCTAGCAAAAAGCAAGGGAATGCATTGTGATTTTGGTAAGAAAACAAAACCATTAATGTTACCTAGAGGCACTTCCAATAATAACTAAGTTTCTGTGAAAATTATACACAAACATATCGAACACCGCTAAATCATAAACACCGTATCAATTTGTATAAGCTTACCTACGTAAACATTGTGAACATTGTGTTTACGAAAGCGAAGAAAATGAAAGACAAAGTGGAATAAAGTAGAGTATAATTTTCCTTACTATAATTTTTTGTTAGGTACAATAACATTATAATACAGACCTGGTATAGTATAACTTTTACACGGACGTTATTTGAATTTTTATATACAGTGAAAAATGAGCCGAGAAATTATTAATTGGAAACTGATGCCGGTATTACGAACAGCTGATGGCTTAATATTGATATTATATTATGTACATACAAATTATGAAAATATTATTTATTTGCTATAAAATTTCATTATAGTATATTACGAAATAATATTATATTTATATATGAAAATATTATTTTTTTATTTATACAAAATAGAAACACTAAATTATAAAAATTTTGAACATTTTCTTTTAAGTTGTGCGTTATAAACATCCATAATTGAGCATTTCGTTAACTAGATTATTGATAGCATTACAACAACTTTGGAAAGATTGAAATACTATTTTGAAATAGTCAATACATATAACATGTTCTATTCATTAATCCATTATCCAATTATGAAAGTTCCACCCCTTCCATTAATTACTCAATTATCGTTTTAAAGATTAAAAGTTGTTCTTATATTTATTATTTGTCCATTAGAAGTCGATCGAAATAGATGCATTTTAAAGAAGATATCCTCAAATTTGTAATATTCATATCTAATCTAATCTCGACGGAGAGTGCCGAATGTGGACGATCGATACATGCCTTTTGCAAAGGTCTGTGTGGTGTATAGCATTACATTACAGTTTTATGGCGAAACTTTATAGTTTTTTGCTCCCTAGCCCCTTTAGTTACTCCCACCGTGGAGAAAAAGTTAATATAAAATCGTTACACAACCCAAGCGCAGGCCTGGAACCTCAGCGGCCGTAGCATCACGAAGGTGTGGTTTATTAAATATGTAAATATTAAAATTATCCATTAAGTTATGTATTAGCAATTTATAGGATACCAAAGAATCCAAGCGAAAAACGCATGGCTTGTAGCCACGTGAAGTCGACGACTATGTCAAAATTGTTAGTGTACGTATATGAAAAGGAACACAGAACTGGAGAGAAGGTATCAAATCTTGTAACAAGTTTGGTTTATTCAAAAAGTATTTGGAGTAAAATGTGGTGTATTCAATTATAAGAAATACAGTGAGTAGGCAGGCGTTAGGATGGAAATCTATTGTAGCAATTCCAATTGTCGCATGCACTCTACAAATATAGTCATTTCATTACCAATATATCAGTTTAGTCATACAAAGACAAATTTAACACAATACAAATACATCATTTTATGGATGCTTACATTTTAACAAACACACATTACTTAATGATGTATGTACCATAGTACTATGTATCTCACTATACATATAATCAAATTTAGTATGTACCCCTTAACTTGAAAACCTAGAAAGGGTTCCCGACCAGAGCCCTTCATAAAATTTTAGTCAACGTTGCAATGCATACATCATGCATGTTTATACTTTAATAAATGAATCTTTTGATTGAAAGTATTTCCTCAAAATATAAAATTTGAATTGTATAGAAAAATATAGTAGTAGTACCTTACTTGCCAATTAAATGAGTATGAATGTAAATAATACATTTGGTTTGATATTTTCTAATTTTTATTACTGTCAATACTCGCAGTCAGGGGCGCCGCGCCCTATTGTTCACAGTGTGCAAAACACACGGGCGGCCAAAATCCCAAAAATAGGGGTTTAGAAAAGGTCATTTACTTTACGGCAAGGAATAAGTAGTAGAAATTTCAGAAATTGTATTAAAAAACTGAAAAAAATTGGCTACAAGGGCGGCCAAATTAAACTTTGCACACGGGCGGAAGTACCGCTAGCGGCGGCCCTGCTCGCAGTATTTGTTGAAGACAATTTTGCAAGAATTTCACTCAACTTTAAAATGTACCTAACTCCCAGTATTTTTACCATACCCGGATATGTTTTTTTAAATTTTACTCAAAATTATATTTTTGCGGTTTTAGTCGAAAGTTAAATTTCATTTTAACCAATTACTTATATTAACCTGTTAGAAATTAGAAGCCCACAGGAGTTTCTTGATGTTTAATTTTCAGCTTCAAATATACACCTAAACTGCTGATACTTTTCGCTAATTATAATAATATGTGACAGTCTTTTGATACGTTATTATAGATCTGTTTTGCTTCTTGATCACATTCATATATAATTACATATTTTTTGTACCTATTTGAAAATTACCAAAAATCCATTAAAAATTTTGGAACCCAATCAGTGTTTTAACGGTTTTCCGTCTTCCGATACTTTACTTCTCACTTCCCAAGTTGATATAGGACACTTAAAAAACGGAGTTACATAATATAACACCTAAACAATTGATTTTATAGTAGAATTGGTTAAGTACTTTTTTAAAGTGTATGAAATTATCTACTTACATACTAAATTCTCACCATTTATTGTTTAAAATTAGACGGTTTCGAGTTATGTTAAGAAGTTAAGTAAAAATATCAGATGTGGTATAGTTGTATTTTTCTTTAGTGGTTGGGAGTGGCTAATGTGCAGAAACGAATATTCGTCATTTCCGTTCTATGTTTGTGTCAATTGATAGAATTGGGTGTCACATGCCATTACGGAAAAATTTACCTCTAGTTCGGTCATCACATCGCACCGCCAGTTCAATAGGGTTGCAAGTGCAAAATTGGTCTGTTTTTAGTTATTGCTGTATTGCAGTTGTTTGCAATCATACGTAACTCAAGACTAGATAATAAAATAGTAATTACCAGTGTTAAAAAATGGTTAAATATTTAAAAAAATTTAAGTAACTATGAAAACTGTTTTCTTGATTTCTCAACAATTACTCCTAATGCACTTGCAACCCTATTGAACTGGCGGTGCGACATGACTTGACCATTATTAATCATTAATCTTATGGTATTATAATATCACGTATGTCTTGCATACTAATTCAATACAGATTATAAAAAATAGTTTATGTTTAATAAATAAAAAATAATGAAAAAATTAGATATTTCTAGCATCTCGTTAATCTATTTATGCGCGATTTCAATCAAAATCTAATCAATCTCAATATAAAAGTAACCAAATATGAAATTCAGAAAATTTTATTTTCCTCTAATTTCAGTTTATCGATCGTGGGGTCCTTAAATTCTACAATTTCTGTATCGTTGCGATATTGGTTGCATCAGGAATAGTCGACATTTATTTATTTATGGTTATGTCTGCGCTCAGTTATAACAAAAATCCGTTAGACGTTAGAGGGTACCATAACTCCAAAACCGGATTGACACAGTTAAATTTAAAAATCCTTATTATCATTAAAACAAGAACTATAATCTACTGTGTAAAAAACTTCAAACGCATTATAAAAGTGTTACATGATCCACATAAAAAAAATCAATAGTTTCGATGGTAGATATAACTGATTGCTTGAAACTTTTGAATTATATTATTGTTGCAAATATCGTTTACTTGAAATTATTTTTCTTTAATTGATTCAATTTAATTGATTTCCTGTGGCGGACCCTTGACACTTGTACCCATATTCTGTAGCTACCATTATAATAAGGTCAGATCAAAAATTAATTTCTACTATTTTTATATCACGTGGAGAAACACGTAGAGTAGAGTGGGGTACGTAGGTAGGTTTTTTTTGAAGAGCCCTTGCGACCGTGTTTTTGCACCGATTTCGAAAAATAAGCATTCGTTGGAAAGGTTATTTATCTGGCAACATTTTCGCCATACTAACTTTATGTCTAGCATAAAAGAAAGCTACATTCGATAAGGCGAAGGTACCTTTTTTTGATATTTTAAAAATTTGGGGGTATGATAGGTCACGGATATTCGAGGTGAAATAAAACTACAAGCACATGTAAAAAATTAGCTCTAATGCTTTTATTTGAAGAGTATGAATACTCCTGATGTTATAAAAATTAGTAACACTAATAATAATTCGATGGTTTGAGCAGTGGAGCTTTGGGAAACGGCCGTGTCTTTAAATTGCAATTTTTCGGGTCGAGATATGATAAACCGGGCTCTTGATCGGCATTCGATGGACGACCAGCCTCTTGATCGGGTTACGATGCCGGTATGATATCATCTTCCGAAAAATTAAAAAAAAAAAACAAAATTTCCGTGAGCGTTAAAAATAGTGACCTGTTGCCCCCAAGCACATGTTTCATGTTGGGGTCTGTATTTTTTTCAAAATCGAAAATATCGAAGAACCAACACAATATTCGTGTTCAGCGTCAAATTCTACATAAAAATAAACTCACTTGACAATTATTTGCGTTAATTTAATGCACTGCATTTCAGAGAGAAAATAATGTTTTTTCACAGAAGAACACGCGTCAAAATGAATGACACCATAACTAAACTGACAAATGCATGGCGACAGCCAAAATTTTGCCGTGAACGTTTTTCGCCACTATGTATCTAATTCACGCAAAACGGGCGGCCTATGTAATAAAATGGCGACGTCAAAGCCAATGACCTACTATGCCCCCATACCTATTTGACCCCATTCTACTCTACTATAAAATAATTCGTTTTTATTCCTGTTCCTGCATTTATCGCCTTCCAACGCTTGGAGCATTACTTTTGAGTAAATTCAAAGTTCTTCTGACCCGTGGTTATTTAAACGTTGACCTGGGTTCAAGTCAAACTATGTTATTCAATACCTAGATGATCTGTGATCAGTAAAGCTAACCCAAGAAATCATGGCCGGGCGGTGCCAAAATCTTGCACAGTGGATGACACGTGATACTCAATTCTACGAATTGACACGAACATCAAGTCGAACGGACTAATTTTCGTTTCTGTACATTAGCTCAGCCCGGTCATGATTCCTTGGGTTAGCTTTACCAAGATGCCATTAATTCAAAGAGAAAAGTGAGGTTAAGTATACTCTGAACCATAGTTAACTTACCATAATAATTGGTGATTTAAAGTATAGAGGAATTAATTCATAATTAAGAAGATGATCATGGATTGTACAGCATTCATTTCGATATGAATTTAAGTTAACCCTTCGGTCATGGTCACTAATATTTTTGGTTAAGGGTCATTTAGATATTATTTGAATGCGCCCTTTCTTATTTTTTTAAACCTTCCAGAGTCAAACTTGAATCCAGAAGTATTTGAGAGATTTATTTGAGTTATTTATGGATACGGGAAGTCCTCGAATTAACTCGTGTCTACAGACAGTATTTTTATTTTTGATCCTGAATCCCTACGCATGCGCATTTGTTTCTGTTTTGTACTTTAGAATATATTTTGACAGCTGTAAAATTTCGTCAAAGTACGTTTATTATTTAAATTATTTCCTTCTATAATAATAGACCGTAAACGGTAATACTACTAATTGTTTAGTAGTTTCAGTGTGAAATTTGTGATTACAAATGTGCACATAAAAAGACAATTATTAAAAAAATCACTATAAAACTCTTACAGGCGAGAAACCGTTTTTAAGTATATAATTTGTGACAATAAATGTGCACATTAGGGAAGTTGAAAAATTCATACATATTTAATAATTAAAACAGTTTTACTTATTTTACTTTATAATAATATCATGTATACATATTAATTAATTAAAAATTTAATATATTTTGGATCCTGAATCCCAAGAATGCGCATTTGTTTCTGTTTTGTACTTTAAAATAGGAATACCAAATGTAATTTTGACAGCTGTAAGAATGCATGCAATTGTCATATGATAATAATTTAAATTATTTCTTTCTACAATAAACTGGCGTTCATAATAAACTTCGAAAAATCAAATGTAATTTTGACAGCTGTCAAAATTACATTTGATATTCTTAAGTACAAAACAGAAACAAATGCGCAGGGATTCAGGATCAAAAATAAAAATACTGTCTGTAGACACGAGTCTCGAATTATTTAAAAGCGATCATTTTGGAGATTTTTGATAACGTGGCCTCATGGTCAAGTTTGGTCGATCATAAGTAATTTTTGATATTCTTGGAGCGATTATTGTTATTTTGGTGGAGGATCATTATATTGAATGGTTGTTTTCCGAATTATTCGAGATACTTTGTAAAAACAACGATTAAAAATGTTGGATTTAAAATTTGGAGGTTAGGATCACTCTTACCTTGGTTATTTGTTTGATTCAAACCTAATTGCAAAAGAAGTTTATGATTGGATTCTGTTCGTGGAGCTTAGGTTTTTGTTTGTGGCTGAAAGGAAGATCGCGGCGATATAATATCGAATATTGAAGTTATACCGAAAAAATTTTAAGGTACCTACCAAAAACAATTTTATTTTTGTAATTTGAATTTTACTTTTTTGAATTTCTTCGTGAATGCAATAAGCAAGAAACGATTTTTGAATTTAAATGTCGAATTGCATCAGTGAGAGAAGCGATCAATCGAAACATGTTATAATTCCACATTTCAATTTAATTAAATAACAATCTGTTGGTTTTTGGTGTTATAATAATAATTAATAGCACATAAATTGTCTTTTCTGAAAATTACAGATTTTTCTTACTTCATTAAGAGTTTTATTGAATTTATTAAATAAGGCATCCTTCGGCGTATTCGCTGAACCTGAGGTACAGAGCATATAAGAGTCGTTGCTAGCCGGAGCACTTGGATTGTCTTTGCCGATCGTGCTTCTTTGTTAAAGCTTCCCCGAATAAAATTTATTATTATTTAAATTATTTTTATAGAAGGCGATCGGTAGAGTACAATATACAAATCATTTATAATCTGTGATATTAATTTTTATATTAAAATTTTAATTTTTTTTTTGAACTTTTAATTTTAAATTCTTTATATTAAAAGATCTATTTTCTTTACAAATTACCTAAGAACTATATTATTCAATTCAAGGTTTTTACGTGAAATTCTACCACAATCGTTTATATCGGTTAAAAGCTAGAACTTGTTTAAAATTTAAATTACCAAAAAATATTTCCTGAATTTAATTGAATAATTGAATATAACATCAATAACAATTTCAGTCGTGAGAAATCACCAATACTTTTGATATTTTTTTTGATAGTTATTTCTAAATATTCTTAATTCGTCTTTATTTTAAATTTTGTTTTTGTACCATAGTAAACATTGTTATTGAGATTTTTAGTAAATAAGTTTTTTTAATTACACTTTATTTTCGACGGCCTTTATTTTCTACCGCTAATTTCTTTCTCTTACTTTTATTTTTGACTAAGAAGTCACAAAATCTAACGTATAAGGGTAGTATTTAACAAAATTTAGTCCTCCTCCTTCCTCTAATATTTAAAATAAAAATTTTATTGGGAGCATAACGTGGGGTGGAGCTGGAGTAGATATTTTGATGCCGGATAAGAAATGGAGCAGAGCAATTTAAAAACTGATTGAGTAGCTTCAAATATCAGTTACGATATAAAATCAAGAAATCATACATGAATTCATCAACTTCACTTATTCTAAACATCGAAGAATGCTCATCCATACCCCAATTACCAATTATGAAGCGATTTTAATTATTGTTTTGGAGAACTTTTTGTGAAAAAATTTGATTATAACCTTATTTTACTAAATTGTACAGAAACCGGAATTCTTGTATTTAATTGAAGGTTATTTTCTCTGCTCATAATAAGCAATAAAATAGCTACAATATAACAATTTCGTGACAAGATTGATACCTAAAAATAAAATCTTATAATGTTTAGCTGTTTCTCGTCATTAGTACATTATTTTATACAATGTAAAAAAAACTGTATTACGTGTGGTTGTTCGGTCACTGAATCACTGAAAACGCAAGGACTCTGATGAAGAAATTTGTTTAACCACGATTGGGTTTTTGTCATCGATTTTAATATTAACCACAGTTCAATTAATTTAAAATGTAAGACAAAATAACGTAAATGAGCGAATAATCTTCATCAAATTTTGTCGAACGCTATTCGTAATTAAAATATTTCAGTTACGGCAAAAAAATCGTGTAAAAACATGAACAGCATGAAAATGAATATTAAGTAGACGTGTTGTTAAAATTAATTGCCCGTGTATACAAATTAAATTTCTGATAAAACTCTGACTAAAATTTCCAAGTTGAACTAAATTTTAATACTTCCTTCACTTCAATTCAAATTTTATTTTTCAATCAGACTCCAACTTTATAAACAGTAGTCGAAGGAAAGTTTATTTTTAAAATAAGTTTTAAATTGATTGCATGTTGGAAGTCATTGTGAATTCTTAATTAGAAACCAAATTTTTTATAAAACGATTTTGATTTGAAATCTTGCTGTTAATGAAAAGTTTGGTGAACTGTTACGCAATTCTTGTGGTTTTAATAAATTTTGAAAAAGTTCCATCAAAAAGTTAAAACAATCAAAAGTAGACCATCTTTTGTTATGTAAAAAATTTCTCCTAGTAAATTAATTAGCACGTAATTTATGAATCAAATAAAAGCAATTACACAAATGTGTAAAAATTCTCATGCTATATTATTAGTAAAGTGTTTATCTTCTTCCTTAATATAGATAAAATGCTAAATATGTGCATAATGTGGAAGATATATAATGTATGGGTTTATTAATTTAATTATATAAGTACAAAAATATGATTTAACTTTACATACATTAGAACACAATGTTTTCATAGATGTGAAGATAAAGTTCAGTGTAAAATAATTTGCTTAATTAATAGAAATAGCTTAAACAAAACGATCAGCCGAAAGAGAAGTTGGGTTAATTGGTAGAAGATAACACAAAAAATAATATTAAAATGTACATAAAGACAAAAGGATTTATGTTTCGGCAAAAAGTTTACTTGTTCAATTATTATATTCTACAAAATCTATTTCTCTTACCTGAAATAGGAACACGAAGTCGAATAATTTCTGCATTGCGAATACGGTATAAAGATAGTGCTACCACATGCTGGCACCAAAAAATATCTTTCATTTCGCAGCTGCATGTTACTGAAGTTATTTTGCATCTGTAAAGAAAAATACATTTTTACCTGAGATTTTAAATATAGTATATCATTTAATAATAATAATAACAACAATTCTTCTACTTTTCATTCCAAGTTCAAAAATAGTCGCTAGTACTTATGATCATGATCAAATAGTGAAAGAACGAGGGAGGTGAAATTAAGGAGCGGTGGCAGCAAGGGCAAACTAAAAGAACATAATAGCTCTGTTTGGTACGCATAAAAGTGTAGTGCAGGCAGGATAGCCTAAGGCAGTCCAGGGCAGCCGGAACTGCATGAGAACTCGCTAGTGCACATGACTGTAACAAACGACTTTAGTGCAGGCGGTGCAGGATTGAAACGTCACTCATAAAAGTTGAAGTTTTTTTTTATAAAAAAATCAAAATATATTAGTGTGCGAAAGGGTAGTCTCTAAAAAATCAGAACAAATCGAGCACAGTTATTTCTGAGAATACTTAGTTCAACAATAACATCATAAATGAGGACAAATTTATGAGTTCATTTCAAGAAGGCAGTTTACATTTTTATGGCCTACGACAAGTTAGTATCATAAATATCGTTCTTCACCCTTAATTATTAGATATTTTTTTATCAAGTTTCCTAATCCTAAAATTGTCTAAAATTGAATATAATAAAATTATATTCAACCTATAAGAAGTTTTTTGGTACATACGTTTGAATTATTAAGTGATTAAAAATGATAAAAATGCAATTTTTATGCAAATTTGCATAAAAAATTATTTTAAGGACATTGTACCCAATTACAGCGAAAAGGAATTCAAAACAAATTTTAGAATTTCAAAAAATTTATTTTGATTATTATTATAATTTATTTTTATTATAATAATTTATAATAAAATTTTTGTAATTAAGAACAAATCAAGTAAATATGTCGTTTTCAATCGCAAGTTTTATTACCCACCCACAAATTCTACTGCTTGTCAGCTACCTGCACTCGCTACTCTAGCTATTTAGGTGGAGTAAAATGTGTAGTTCCGAGCTGTTCGGAACTACAACAATTTTCGTAACAAACGGTTGTCCACTACCTGCGCCGCTTACACCAATTCATGCCAAACGCGATTTAGGAAAAAGTGCAGTTCAGGTTGCACTAGGACTGTGATACCAAACAGAGCTATTGAACTATAAACTTGTTTATAATTACAATTCTATAAAGGCCAATTTTGACATCTAATAATTAAAATAACTATAACTTGAGTATGTTTATGTGTACTTTATTAATATTCTAGACTCGTTAATATAGAAAGTATCATAAATAAAAGCAATTAATAAAATAAGAGAAAACTTAATAAAATTATATAAATAAAAATTGCTGTAGCAAATGATATTCTTCAATTCTATTATTCATGCGAAAACGTTTTCAATGTGCCAATATCAAAAGGCGTATATGTTACTGTTGAGAATAACATTTCCTCACAAAAGGTTTCCTACTGCAGCTGGGCTTCGTCTTCAATTTTTAATTATCACGTTCCTCATTTTTGCGTACCTCGTTTTAAAAAATTAACTATTTTATTTATTCTCGAATCATGCAGCTTGAAGGCAATTTAAATATTAATTTTTAATCGCCAACGATTTCTCCTATTACGTTAATGTTTATAAATCAAGGTTGGATTGGACGCACAGGAATACAATATTCTCTTGGGTAAATCGATATTCCTTCTAAACCATACATACACATCCAAAAAAAATGGTATCAAATGACCATACGAGATTAGGCGCCACGATTACACGTATCATAAAATATTATTTGGAGTTGACCCGACTCATCGTCAGTCTACGAACAATTTCCGGAATCTTAACAGGGAACTGCAAATTAAACAAACATTTACACCCGCTGGGAATTGCAGACAACCCTTTATATCGTGGAACTAACGAGACAAACGAAACAACCGATCATTGTCCTAATTTGCGGCAGTCGTGGCCAGAATTTTCAACAGTTCGTCCGACGAAACACTCCATTTCACTCCAAGAACTTGTCCAATTTTAATTTCTTCATTTATTTTTGGAATCCATCAGAAGTTGACACTTTTTCCTGTAGTCCCCTAAAGAGCGCAAGCATCTCTGGATTACACGTCGAAATTTGTAAAATATAATTTCAAAAAAGAGCAAATAATTAATTTTCTAAGCAAGAAGTGAGTGAAAAAAGTGTATAAATTTAAAAAAAAAAAGTGAAAAAGTGTATAGCAATTTTGAAAATGGTGTAAACAAAAATTTGAAAAAAGTGACAAAAAGTGTAAAAATATTTGTACGTAATTAATAATATTATTTTATTTATATAAATTAACATAAATATAAGTTAACGATCAAGAAAATTTTGATTTCTTAGTAAAAAAAGTTTGTTATCATTATTTGATCTTTCCTTTCTAAAGACATAATATTCATAGTCTCCGTAGCTTTTCTTTCTTCACTTCTCAAATTTACAGCACAATCGACAAGGGTTTTCATCGGCACTTTTCATTTTTTACTTTTTCAGAATCACTTACATCTAACAAACACCAACAAAACAAAATCTAAAAAAGGTACCACCAAAAACATTTGAAATATTTTTGAAAATTTTGAATTTATCAGAAAAAATTATCAAAAATTTAAATTTTTGTAAGGGAAATCATGAAAAAAGTGAATTTTTTGTAAGGGAAATCATGGAAAAGTGAATTTTTTTCAAAAAAGTGAAGAAAAGTGTATAATTTTCAAAAAAGTGACAAAAGTGAAAAAGGTGTATTTGTGGTAACCCTGTATTGGCAATGTTTTGTGATTCCTTTTGACTGATGTTCCATGTCAAAGGTGCCCAATCCATCGATCGTACAGAAAGTTTTTAAAATGGATTTACTACATAAGAAAACTGTTTCGATGCACCTTTCGATTCCCAGAACAATAATGACAATTCCATTCCTTCTTTCATATTATGTAGATATGTTATTATTATTTATTACGCTATGTATATTAGACGATAGTAAGTACTTTGGCCTACTTTAGATCTGCTTCAAAGTTGTATAATAATTTAATAATTCTTGTTATAAGTTAGTATAAAGACTGCATATCCAATTTGGGACAGTTTACAATGAGGGACAAATGATTTAAATCCGGGACACAATGGTTAACAAGATCTTTTTAGGTATTTTCATATACAAATTCAAAAAAAAATTCCTTGGAATTTTATTTTTAAACTTAAGCAATTATTATAAAAAATAATATCACGTAAGTGACACCATTGACTTTTTCGCAGTTTTGCTCTTTTCGGCATAATTTCCGAAATTTTAGACATTAATTGGTCATCACGTTCTCGTTTTTGTTCTACGGGGGGCCAACGGAACTTTTATGATTTTATCTTTATTACGATTTTTTAATAAGACAGATTTTATCATACCTCAGTTAAAAAATGAAATTCCATGAATTAAAAAACTAATTTATTTTATGAATTTTTGTTTAAATAAAATATAAAGCGATTTAACCTGTAGGTTTTTCTATTCGTTTCAGTTTCTTCTTTTTCTGATCAACTATGTAAGATCATAATAATATGATTATGATCAATAAATATATACAATAAAGAGAAACAATTTATAAATCGACGTTTTCTTTTGAAATTATCGAAAATCTTTCTCAAACTTTTAAATATTTAATCTATTTTCAGCATTCTCATCAAGTTTTTCTATTGTTTTCTTGATATTCTATTTTATTTTTGTATTTTGCATTGTTTTCACAACCATAATAATATAAAGACGTTCAGAGTAACACCATAAAAATTATAACCTTGCTTGTAAAGTTTTCAATTATCTTCTCATCCCATAGCAAAAAAATCTGTTCAAATAATGTTTAAGAAAAACGTTCTTTTTTTCCAGTATCAATTTTTTTTTCTTTGCAGCCTTTTTCCGCCCACTGCTGAACATAAACCTCTCCTATTGTATGTTTTCGGCTATAACTCACCACATAGTATAGTATGCGTAGTATAGTTGTTTTACATCCAGTAGCAGCTTGCTAGGCTAGCCTTTAGATGTGCTTGTAGCCATGTTTTTTTGTTAACGGTGGAACTTTGTCAACTCAGGGGGGCCGCCAGCTTAACGTGCCCTTCGAAGCACGGAGACTTGGTCATAAGAAAGTTTGATTGTCCTCAGGTTTGAACCCCGCATTAACATTTACCAGTAAAACATTTATCAAATTTTCGGGTTAAATGTTTGTAAAAATGCTAATATCAACCTTCAAAAACATAATGCAGTAGCAAACGATGTGCTTGTTTCATGGCTAAACATGTGTGCAACAGTTGATGTCATTATTTATTTCGTGATACTACTAGTCCTAGAAGATACTAGAAAAGCTTTTCTTAATCATATCTAATGCATTATGTGTATTAAAAATAATAATAATAAGTTTTAGGAAAATATATAGTTTTCACTACTTTTAGTGAATTCGCAGGAAGTAGATGGTCCCACAGATTGTCATTCTGAAGACCCTGATTGAAAAAGCATAGTATCGGTTGACCATAGAACAGATATATCGACGATATACGAAAAATGATAAGTAAACAATGGACAATGGTACAGATATGCTGAATCGAGGCGAATGGAGAAAAACAGGAGGTCTATACGTTCACCAGTGGCTAAAGAACGACTGATCAAGAAAACTTAGTTTAAGAACTAACTTGGGGAGCCCCAACTTTGGTCATCATCGTATGTTACCATAATTATTGTTCATAATTAGGACTTTATCAGGTGAAAATTTAAAATACCGCAATTCGGCCAATTTGGAAAATATCGATTTTGAAAAACAAATTCGTATCTACTTATAGATTGTATTTTTTATTAAAATTATTCAAAAATCAAATTACGACTACCTAAAAACTTCGATTACATCCATCTGCATCCGTATTACATTCCTTTTAACCCGTTTTAACCTGACCCAATATATTGAGCAATTCTTCTTACGCTGCTTAGTCTTTTAATTTACACTAAATCAACATTTCCAAACCAACAAATTTCACTTTCTGTAACTTCCAAAATTAAATAAACTCATTTACCAACTAAATTTTTATTTTATCGCTGTAGCCAGGACTTCCCAACCGGGGGGGCGTGCCCCCCCCGGGGGGGGGGGCGTAGAAAGATCTTTGGGGGGGCATGAAGTGTTCGGATATTTTAATTCAGGGATTTATATCTAACCTTCAACTTTGGTCTCAGAGGGTAATTGTCGGAAATGTGCTATCTTTTTCTCGACTACAAGAAATAATTAAAAATCAAGAACTGGACGAAGATATGAAAACTGATATATCAGCTCATTTAGAAGCGTTGCAAACAGAATTTCACCGATATTACAGAGACGTTAATTCAGAATCACCAATATGGCACATGACCAGAAATCCATTTGTGGTCAATGTTCTGCAATTACCAGAAGATGTCCAAGAAGAATTTCTGGAAATGAAGGCAGATTCGACAATGAAAGATGACTATATATAAGATGTCTATAGTATAGACTATAGACCATTTCACGCAAACTACAGCGCTTGCGTTGAAGAACAGAATGACGCAAAAAATAGAATAAGACAGCTAGATGTTCGGACCAACTTACTACTTTTGCTACTTTCCCTATGCTTTTACGTGTAAAAACGTGCTTAGATATTGTGTTATAATTTTTACAGAGTAGTTCAATTTTGATGATTCTTTTTTTTATTGGATAGGGTACAGTTCGACGGTGGTCCCATTTAAATTTTAAAAACAAAAATTCCACCCTTAACGGTAGAAAAATCGAGTTAAAATTGTACAAATTATTGGCACTATTCGCTCTAGTATTAGAGCTCAAATTTAAACATCATTTTAAAAACGTCACACATGCGCCACAGAGTTTTTTCTTCCGTGAAATGGTCTATTTAATTTTACGATTTCGTTCCTTACAAGAATATACGACTCCATAGGTTTGTTCGTTTGTATGAACTAACTTGAACTGGGTTATCTTTCGAGACAAAATACTCCCACCACAAAAGTTAGATAGTGTTCTAACTTGCACTGCCTACTCCTCCTATGGAGGTCGAGCAAGAAGTTCATGTTCGGTTATGAACTGAGCAGCCAAACGAACACAGTACATTGCACTAACTTGAACCGAGCAAGTTAGTTCATACAAACGAACAAACCTCATGGTTCTTCACTTCTGCCATGAGTGCCATTCGTGCCAACTTAAACTTTCTACCTCATCAAGCTATGTAAAATAGGCAGAGGCGTAACATGAAACTTGATAAAACTAAATTATAAAAAAAAAATAACAAAAGCATACCAATATGGTATGGTAACATAGGTTGCCTACCTGTACCACGTAATAATTTTAGCGTGTACAGGATGATCTAATACAGGGTTTCTTAACCTTTTTGTAGTCATGGACCCCTTTCAAAATTTCAAAAGGCCCATGGACCCCTTCCGAAAAGATAAAATCAAGATTGAACTTTTACCAGGTTTTATTGTTTGCGAACTTTACATATCGATACCTTAAAAGAATAGTGTAATAACTCAAAAAATGACGATTTTGAGTTATGTATGCCATGTTATAGAAAATAAATGATTTTATAGTAAGAAATAACGTAACAACTCAAATGTTCATAATTTGAACGATAGATATAGGCAATTACCCTATGAGTTTAATTTATATCGTGTCAATTTTCTGTGGAAAATCATAACAAGTATATTTGTTACAGGCTTCCTTTAAGATTTCAGTGAATGTGTAATTATGAGTGACCATAAACAAAATATCTATGAGTCCAGAGGACAGTTTTTAACGCCCTTAGCTAGGTTAGACAATAATAAAATGAAGTTATTACAACTTTCTTGCAAGCTCAAAACTATGAATTTTGAGTTATTACAGTATTCTTTTAAGGTATCGATATATTCATATAGTTACAGTCGCATTATGTCAGGCAGGCTTGCCATGGACACCCGGCGATCATTACACGGACCCCTTAGGGGTCCATGGACCCCAGGTTAAGAAACTCTGATCTAATAGAATATACATAAAATTCGTTTTTCAAAATCGATTTTCTCTAAATTGGCTGAATTGCGGCATTTTAAATTTTCACCTGAAACTTCCACATCATGATCGACACATATAACAATAATGGTGCAAATCGGTGATGACCAAAGTTGGCGCTCATCTTACGTAAAAAATCGGAATCACATGGCTTCTCGGATATATAACAAGTCTGACATGAAACCCCAAATGGATAAGAATGAAAAGGGTATCAATTCGAAGAGATTTTTATTCCTCTTCTAAAGATAGCTAAAGCGTGGTCCAGACCTAACGCTTTACTCGTCAGTTCAGGCAAGAAAACACCAACGTCTTACCTAAAGCGATCAGTACTGACGAGAAGAACGTACGATAGTAAGTGATTTCTTGCCAGAACTGACAGCAAAACGTACGACAAAACGTTAGGTCTGGACCACGCTTAACACTTGATATTTTGTTCTTTAATTATTGTTAAAAACTCATTAAAAAAATGTAAAATAGCGCATAAAAAAAATTTAGTTGCCTTGTTTGAACTTTATTGCAATTATTTTTGCTTGAAAACCAATAATTTCCAACAAGTTAACAATAACTTATGTTTGTGTTCATTGTTAACCAAATTTATTGTAACAAAGTAACTTGTTGGAAATTATTAGTTTTTGCAATAAAATTCAAACAAAGCAACTAAAAATTTTTTTAATGCGCTATTTTGTATTTTATTAGTAAGTTTTTAAGAGATTGATACCATTTTCATTCTTATCCGTTACGATGGGAAGCAGGAATTAAAGAAAATTCAATTTCCCATGTTAATTTTCTATGTTCACATCAGTGACCGGTCACCTTATATAATTAATAAATAAAATAAAAATAAAATTAATTAATTTAAAAAACATTATAGGTAACTAATAATTCAGGAGGGCGGAATCCACCCTAAGAATAATTATTAGAAGTAATATAGCATAATATCGTAAGTAATCTGAATGATTTAATTTAAATAGTACAAGAAGTAGAAGATGATTTAAAATACTTTAGCTGAAGGAGTAATATTTCTCGAAATTGTTGACCTTCCACTAACTGTAAGTAGACAGCTTATTTTGGATTAAAAATTCAGAGAACAGCTCGTAATAGGACCTAAATTAATTTTGTGAAGCCTTTCGCTATTTGTTGAAGGTACAATAAATAATTGTACACCATAATATACTACGTAAGTACTATCTAAATCTTATGCTAATTATTTGTAATTTGTTTTCCCAAACTATAAAAAAAGCGAAACCTAATTTTACAAGAAAAAATCTTTAGATCTTCAAAATCGTACTGAAACATCCATAACTCATCACATAACCAGTAACAATTGAGGTTAAAAAAATTTTTATTGTCACAAAAAGCTTGAAGAAGTCTGCGCACAATGCAACTCTTTTCTGTTTTTGCTAATCCATAAGACGAAATTTGCAGATCTTTCTCTAGTGAGAAATCCCAAATCTTCATACAAAATTTGTCCAATCGTCTTCTTATTGATGTTCAACTTATCTGAGTCGTCCAGCGATCCTTTGCAACAACTTCACGAACTTTTGAGAAAAGAATCTCCATTATTTTAAAAGATGGATGGACGCCTGGTTCTAGCGTTATCTTTAAAATTCTCACGTTCACCTTTAAAACGATAAGTTTCAAACATATCCAAACAGAAATGTTTGTTGAAGTTATCCTAAATGTTGGTAAAATTTAATATTCACTTGTTGCGTGCACAGAAACTAACAGCTTTCCAATCTTTGGTTGGCCAGCTCCCATATAAAACTGTTAACTATTATGATATACTAACTTTATCTTGATTTAATATCAATGAAAATTAAATTGCCCAAATCGCATATACGTTATAATAAGGAAGTATGACAGAAGAAGTGCTGGAAAGTGAAAATTATTTGCAATCTATTTTAGTTAATTTGAATTGCTTCATTCAAAAAATTAATATAACTTGAAGTCACTCTTTTCTTTTAATAATTTAAGTGGCCTATTATAAAAACTAATTGTATTTCACTGCGCTATTGTTTTGTAGGTTATGCAGAAAAAAATGAACAGTAAATTACATTTTCACACCAAAAGTACACCTTTACATTGATGTTAAAGATTTAATCATTAAGGTTGATAATTATAACAACGTTAATTATTATTTACGGCAAATTGTCTTTCAAAATGCAACTCCATCCTAAATTATGTATGACGCAAGGCTTCTAATGAAGAATATTTATTTTGAAAAATAAAGAAACCGCAAACCTATTAAGTCTACCTATATAATTTCATTTACATTAAAATCATATCTCACAAATTTTATTTTAAATACCGATTTTATCATTCTTTATTGTTATAGTTGAGAAGTCCTCGAATCGTAGAAAAAGCTGTGTTTAAAAAATATAACTTTCGCGTATAGGATCAACTCCTAAATCCACTTTGTAAAAATTGTAGAACATAAATTTTGGAACATCAATAGCTTCGCAACCGATAGAATCTATCTTCAAAAATAAAAGTTAAATTGTATTTTTGAAACTAGCGCTGCTTTATGGACTGTAAATTTTAGTTGATTTGTTAAATTTCGAATCCAACGTAACATATAAGCACTATAAATAAGTTTCGGAAAAGGAATAAAAAAAAAATTTACAACTCACCTGTCGAAACTAACTGATACTTTAAATCTATGAGGGGGTTCGGGCGCACCACAAGGTAATATGACGGGGGGCGACGTTCGTGGTGCAGTTACTACTCCGCTTAGATGGAAACCTGAAACAAGAATTAATTTTAAGTATTTATTTAAAGAAATGAAATAAAGATGCTGGATAATGCTTTGGAAGTTCAATTTATTTAGTAATACAAGTAAATAATTACTGATTAATGGAACTTCACGATTTTATAGTATATGAATTAGTGCTATCTCACCTATTGTGATGATAACACACCAACCATAGTTCCTATTCACACGAAAAGTTAAAAGAAACCTCTACATTTTAAATATTTACTCGCTTAAAAATTTTATCTTGAAACGCGTCGACGAAGAAAAATAATAAAATAAAATTAGGTACATAATAAATGGAAAATGGAGGCGTTGCGTTACTTAAAATACCACAGGTTACGTTACCACTTATATATGGAAAATTAGGTTATTATAATAATTATAAGTAAAATTTGTGCTTTATAATGAAGCTTTTCTATTCATGTGTCACAAATCCGATTTGCAAAAATTGTATTTCAATAAATCTCTGGTCAAGTGCTGAAATAATGCAATGTGAAACTGGAAGACATTTGCCAAAAACTAAAACATTTCCCCATTTCGATATTTGTCATTTACAAATTAAAGCTGCCGTGAATTTCCAAATCCTTTTTAAAAGTGGGATGATTTGTTTTGATTAGAAGTATGTGTAGCGATGTAATAAAAAATGAAATATTAATCGACGTTATAGTAAGTACAATTAAGTAGATAGAGGCATTTTACGTATATACATATCATCATTTGCTTGGAAAAAACATTAATTTTTAATAAATACGAACATACAAAAACCATAAATAACGATTATGGTAATGTTTATATCCCGATTCGTGGTCAGATAATAATTATTCTGTCTAAAATATAAAACTGACTAATCGCTACGTGATTTGTTTGTGACATGCAAATTGCGTTTAAAATATACCCCACGATGTATTTGCGTTCAACCAAGTCACTGATATATGCAAGAACTTTTGCTTAAAGGCGATTGCCATAAACTAAACCCAAAGGTTTTTCATAAATTTAAATAAATTAGGCACTAACGTATTATAAAAAATAATAATTCACGAAGTAAAGCTTTACAAAAAATTAACTTAAAAATCTATTCAAATTTTAAAATTAGAAAGGAAAAAGTTTTGCTATTAATTCTCCAATTTAGTCTGATCAATACACTTATTTATGTATTCAAGTAAGTTCTTTACTAAAAATTATATAATATTTAACCTACATACCATCCATACCTAACTACCTAAAGTTCCAGTTTTATTTTAAAATCGTTGAGAGTAAAAGCTTTAAAATGTTGCATTCAAATGATCCAAAATTTAAATGCATTTTTGGTTCTTTCTAGATTAGTAGTTTTTAATGGGTACATAGAAAACAAAAGTATAACACCATTTGAGAAATCTACTTGCTCAATGCATCAAATCCATCTGATTCATTGACCAAAGTAAAAGAAAATGCTGGCATCGATAGCTTTTTTCCCCCATATTTTCATAATTCATCGATATCTGGGCCTAACTTATCCTGTACCCATGGATTTTTATAAAACTAACTTATACCCCTCAATCAACGTGTCAAGTCCAAAAATGTGGGTTCTTCATTATACTAATAGCGCAGCGTGTTCAAATTATGTCCAGTTAAACTGGATGTGGTTTGTCTGCGACAAATACCGTACGTCCAGTAACTGCACACGGTTTATGTGGCAAATCCCGTGCGTCCATTTAACAGGACCGGACGTCGAGAGTCATCTCGTCATTACTTGAATTTTATAGAAATTCATAATATTTGTATTTCAAATTACACAAATATTTAAAAGTATAATATCTAAACTATTTACAAGTGTTGTAAGTTAGTAATGCTTGCCGAAGCAAAACAAAAATCTCCCAAATAAAACTTCCGAAACCTATAAATGTGCGCGCAAAATGATTCACCCTCTTGAAAGTTTGAAATCGGAGATATGTATAAGAGGGCTGCGGATACATCAGTTTTAAGTATTAATGTTAAATGGGGAAATATTTCTCGTATAACATTAAATAGTAAAACCTTTGAATGAAATTATTAGAAATTTTGAAAGTTCTTGCGAAGTTGAAAATTTGTTTCATTATTTTAGATGTCGAGGACAAGTTGGAACAAAGATGTGTGGCGTGCGGTATATTGTAACGGATCGCGTAGGGCGAGAGGTCGTGAGACTACAGAAGAAGATGGGAGGGTTGCCATTCTGAAGAGCATCAAGGTCGTCCGGTATTTTTAAATTGACCAAACTAGATGACCGGCGACATCGTGGAATGTTGCTTAGTGAGATGAATAATTTTCAAAATTGCCATTGTTTCGATACCTACTTGGTGTTTGAATGAAATTTTTTAATGACAAATATTCATATCACAGGATAAAAGCAAATTACTCGAACAACTTTTTATCCATATTTTACTATTTAATTATACCTACACCCACTTAGCGTCCAAAGGTTCTATTTGTTGTATTTTCCACTTGTTTTTTATTTTTTCAAAAGCGTTTTTCTATTATTAATTTGTTTGAAAAAAGACAGAAATTTTTTTTATCGTTGCAATAAAACCCCGTTAGTTATTCCTCATTGTTTGGTAGGGTTCACCCATTAATTATTATTTAATGCCCGTACAATAATTGAAAGGTTGAGACCTGAGCTAGGATCGTAGATCGCTATTAATAACAATTTAACTTTTTCTCTCGAAAGGCAATCCTAGATCAGGTTTCAAACATCGACTATAAGTAATCACAAAGGAAGATGAGAGGGCGTAGACAAAATCCGGCGCAGTAGACATCGCGTGACACCCAATTCCACCGATTCGGATCTATCATCCTTCTTTTTAGTTAACTTGCAATCGACTATGGCAGTTTATACTGCAATGTTTTGACTCATGTCAAAAACAGTTTAATTGCTATTTATGTAACCAGTTAGGAAATGCCTCAATTTATGTAACGAATACAATGAAAATCAAATGAGCTACGGTACAAAAGAACTCACAAAACACTTGTTCTGGTCCTGAGGTGCGAAAGTATAGCTAGGCGCCCATGAATATCAGATTGACCATCCAGGCTATAGTGGAGCTATAGATCTACAGGTCATGGGTTCGAATCCCAATCACTCCCAAATTTATCTGTGTCGTAAAAAAGATATTTTCGTAAACAAAGAATAATTGTAACCTAATAAAAAAGAGTTACAATAACTTGTCCAAATTGGCAATTGTTTTACAATATTTCAATTGACATTTTATTAAAACTAACCAATAGTATGAGAATATTATTTGCTCTTACTACATACAAAATATCACCAAAGATAAATTTAACTTCTAATAAAAAACAATTGTTTTTTTCTTTTTAATAAATATCTTTCCTGTTTGTATTCCATTTGAATTGAAAACTGTAGTATTTTATCACAGACAAATAAATTTTCTCTCTGTGATAGTTATGAAAGATAATAGTATAACAATCACAATTAGGTTATGTCAGAGATACAATTTGACAATCTTTTTAAATACGTATAATTTCCTAGCGCGCTACGCTATAATTCTCATTTAGTTTCATTTTGATTGGAGACATACACTTGCATTTAAGGGCTTGTAGTCAAATACTATCTATCATAGGTTTAAAAATCTGTGAAAACTTAATTTTGAAAAATGTGTGGCTTATCACGTTCTAATGAAAGTCTCATAACTTAATTTGTATAGGTATGTTGTGAAAAAGTTACGAGTATATCAGTAAATAAAAAATAAATAAAATTTGTCACATTTCCATTGTCAATTTTTCGGTTTAAATGCTTTTGAAAGAAAAGCAATTTTCTGTATTATATTGCAGTCAAATAAAAATTAGTTGTCGATTCTTCAATTCTCTTTTGTATTATGGTCATACCAAGATAGCGGTAGAGTAAATATTAAAAATATGATTCCATTTTGTGGTAAAATTTATATAGGATGCGAGTTTCCCCATTAGACTCGGGTTTGAAAAGTCCAATGATGTAGAATCGGTGAGTGAAAATATCAAACAGGACGCTGCATCATAATGCTGGATATAGCGGAATACTGGTAAAAATTGAAAAACTTCTTTTCCAGGTTACATAAACTTACTTTATTAATAAAAATTATCAAGATACTAGGTTTACTAAAAACGTTAGGAATTTACTTCTTTTCTCACATGAATTAGCGTCATAACTACTTTTTTATTTCCGATTATATTTTATCATAACCAAATATGTACATCACACACAGTTAGTAATTTACGTAGAATGGCAAGTTACTGGATAATTAATGTTTCGACTTTTCGAGTCCATACAAACTGTTTCTCGCTTTTCTTCGGAAATAGAAGACAAACTATTTTGCTCGACATATCAATATCTACTATTTTAGAAATAACTATTTAACCCTTTTAAAATAAAATTTTCCGAGAGTTTGCTGAACAAAATTACGATTGATAAAAAATGGAACTAATTTATATGCATGAGAAATTAAACACAGTAATATTCAAATTATTAAAATTTCAGATTTTATCAGCACTAATAATAATTATATATTATGTGAGAACTCAAATCTAATATATTAATGTAAAAGCAAAAGTTTCAATTGGTTAAAATAGAAATTTTAAAAAAATTTCAATTTAAATCAAAAACTAAAAATCATTAGCACCGTTGTATGCCTTTTCCTAAATTTTAATTTCCATATAAACCTTGACACTATCATTTATCAAAAAGTTGGAAGGTTATATATGGCCCAGTCGCAAGCGACATCCCATGAAAAATAATATTTGACATAAAATCAAAATAAATCTTAAGATTCGTAGTTGGGAAATTGTGTTTGAATTTGAGCCAAGTGAAAAACGGATAAAATTCATTAAAAGTTGAAAACCGCACTTATTAATTATAATAAAATAATTGGTCCAATTTCAGCAATTTATTAAATTGATCGAGAGTTGGATTTCCTTATACATTACAATAATTTTCAGCAAGATACGAGTTGGATTTTAATTAAAAGGAAAGTGATTCATTGTTGCAGGTTGTAAACATTGTGTCAGTGTTCTTTGTTTTAATGAGATCTTATTTAAACTCATAATACATTGAACAATAGCATCCACATAAGGCTACAAAGCTAAATTCCCTGCGTTTGTAAATTAAACGAATACACAAGGAAATACTTATCTTTTGTTTTATTTTTAGTATAAATAACCATTGTTGGTTTAATTTGTTAGTTGATTACAATGCGAACCAGTACATGCTCATCAAAGGCACAATTTCCTAAATTTTACAAAAGGTTTTCGATTTAATTCAAAAAACACAACTTCCACCAAAACTATAAATTGAATTTTTATTAAAATCCTATATAATATAAATTGCTTTTCTACTTTCTTGCTTCTAAAAGACATAATTTACAACCCTAAAAGTAAATTACAAAACTAATTTACAGTTATCATTTTACTTATGTTGGAGACATTCCTCCAGTTTTATCTTCATCTAAAATTAAATGAATTACGTGATTTTGCTTGATTTTATAAAATTCCTACTATAGTTTCTTCATTCCATGTACTGTAACTGTAACCTGGATAGGACTATAATAAATATAAGAGATGATAATTTAAAAAATCTATAGGGAAATGTTAATCTTTTAATTAGCAAGATAAAAACAATTAATTATAGGTTAATATTTATACACAAAAACTGAATTACAATAAAGTAACAAAAAGTTATACCAATCGAAAAATAGAATTTTCATTGCTAGTTTACATAATATAAATTGAAGTTCCTTTCAAAATATTTGCTTTAAATTATTACTATCAGTAATGTAGTTTTAGTATTATTATAATACGGATTCAAAAGATGGGTAAAGTATTTTCAATGGATTGAAAACATTAAAATCTTTTATCAAAATCAATTAATAATATCGCCATATGACCAACGTTGTTCCTGGGAGATATTTGAGAATATTGGTTTTGAATGTTATAAAATTTAAAAATGTTTATATCAAGTTGTTGGTACACAGATGACATTTTTCTTGATATAAATTTAGCTTTGTACAACTTTGTACTAAACCATTCGCTTATGACTTCTTTTCTTCAGAGATTTTTTAAATCGTTGAAATGGGTTAACATATCAAAAAATGAAAACAAGGCAAATTGGAAAGCCAACGCGAGTTATTTACTTCGATAAATTCCTAATTATCTTTCCATACTAAAAACTGTATGTGGAACAGGTAAAAACGTCTGGAAGACCAGATGCGGACCGCAGGTCGTACATACGTATCTATACAGGTAGAACTTACCATTTAAGGTGGATTTCGATTTTCAAACATATTTAGTACACTAAACTGATGCATGTTACAATTTTATAGATATTACGAAATGCATATTATATTTTGGTTATGAAGTAACAAGAATGGTGACTGCTGGTGCTCACAAAATGAAAAAAAAATAATTATATAGCACACCATGTTTAATTACATTCAACATTTCTATTATTATATCTCTTGGAATTGACTTCGGTATATAATTTACGTTTTTATATTAAAATAAGAGCTAATTCCCACTTGAACCCTAAAATGGAATAACCGAATAGGGAGAAATGGAACACAAGGAGGGTTTAATATTTAAAAAAAAATTTATAACAATTAGAGCTTCAAAATAAAACTTCATTAATTACCACTTGTGAACACTAAAAAATTCACCAATATCTCGAATAGTGATTCGTATTAGGTATACGTGTACCTATATAATACCTGCTTGAGATTAGTTCTCTCTCTCTTTATCAGCCTTTTCCGCCCACTGCTGGACATTAGTCTCTCCATATTATGGAGGTTGGTTTGGCCATAACTCACCACGCTGGCCAGACGGGTTGGTGAGTATTCCGCAGATCGATTTTGGACTATAGTTGTTTTACATCCGGTAGCAGCTTGCTAGACTAGCATTCAGATGTGCCTGTAGCCCTGCTTTTTGTTAACGTTGGCAATTCGTCAACTCAGGGGGACCGCCGGCTTAACGTGCCCTCCGAAACACGGAGACTTGGTCATAAGAAAGTTTGACTCTCCCCAGGTTTGAACCCGGTACTCCGCATTCACATCCAACTGTATTAGCTGCAAGGCAATGACCGTCTCTTCCGTCGTGAGATTAGTTAGTTCTTATAAATATATCTTATTTCTGTTTACAAACGTCATCAAAACAGTTAGATTACTCATAAATCGATTTTCTACACCTCTATATAAGTTTCTTTCCGGAAAACATGGTCTCAGTTAGCGATTGACAAGGAAATTGACTTCATTAGAGTGACGTCAAAATGTCAAGATACGCTCATACTAAACGAAATTGAATCAGTGTTAATGGCCATATGCTTATACACTGATTCAATCTTGCGTAGTCTGGTTGACTTATATCCAGGCGTTTTCACGTAATCACTAATGGAGTCAAGAGCAGAGTTCGAGAAGCATTATTTTTATCAGGAACAAACGTCATCAAACCAGTTAGATTAGGTTACATCGATTTTCTACACTCCCATTTAAGCTTATTTCCGGAAAATATGGGCCAAGTTAGCGATGAATTGACTCCATTAAAATGATGTCAAATTAGGCCGCCCATACTAAACGAAATTGAATCAATGTAAATGGCCATAATATTTATACACTGATTCAATCTCGTGTAGTTTGGTTGGCCTATATCTATGCGTTTTGAAGTCATCACTAACGGAGCACATCCAAAAGGCTGTCCACAACCTTCAACTTGTTCATCAGATAAATAACGCTAAAAGGTATGAGAATGCTCAGCCCAATAGGAACGATAATTAAATTGGCTTTAGACGTTAAATATTTGCAAGCTTAATTACAGCAGACGTGTCAGTCTTGAAACTGCATTTTGGCAGTGTCGTGGGCAATGAGAAGATCATGGAATCTCTCCACGAGCATCTTCTTATAAGTCTAAAGATCAACTATGCACTCCCTCACCCCCCAAACTACCTGGTATAATAAAATATAATAAAAAAACCGGAGAAAACTGGACATCACGCATAAGAAAATTTGTGTTCGTCAAATTTCAACTGTGCGCATACATTATAAGTCAATTACTTACATTACAGACAGTATCTAATTTAATTACATCTATAAATTGAATCATTAATAATTATTTGATATCTATTTTATCATTTGATGTGACTTCGCAAAATCTAGAAAATCGGGCAAGGTTCTTGATGGATTGTAATCTGATCGATGATAGTTCTTAAGCCCAATATCGATTACGATATCCAGATATTAAAAGTCGACCAAGAAGGATTGGCGAAGGTAGTTCTTTGCCATGATATCACTTCGTATACTAATACAGTCTAATCTCGATATAGTGAACTAATTAATAACCTTGGCTGCATCATCGAGATTGTTCACTATTTAGAGTTAATAAAATAATAATTACAATATGGCAAAATAATAAAAATGAAAACAATTAATTATATTGCTAGGTGTGCCTGTAATTACAAAATAATTAATTGTTTAAATTAAACAGACTGATTGTTTTATATTAGTATTTTATTTTTACGTTTGTATTATTTATTTTTTTCTCAACGATGACTATTTCACTATACAGTGTGATCACTACTTGGAAACTATTGTATATAGTATGAAAAACTTGTTTAGTTTTGTTTTGAAATTATATTTATTATTTTTTTTCTAAAACTTCTTTTTATTTTCTATATTTGACCGAAGTCTTGCTCGACGAGTAGAGCCTTGATTTTGTGGTAAGAAAAAAAGGCCAAAACAGGAACCGCCTTCATAGGCTGTTGTACTATTAAAACATTTAACGACCATTGATTTCATTAATGATTTGTTTAAATTGCGACATAAAAATGTTATTCGTTCGTTACCTTGTGTTAATAAATTATTCATGGTTTATAAATTATAAATATTTTTATACATCAAATACTCAAGTTATACCTACCAAGGATTCTTAAACGTTTTAAACTTTATAGCCTCCTAACATAGTAAAATTTGAATTTTGAGTCTGATATAATAATTATTTGATTACATTATTTTTTATTTAAAATTTATTGAGATGTACTATTTTCAGAGCATATTATTTATGCAAATACTTCTATAGTTTTCAAAAAATATAATTTAATAAATGAAAAACCTGACCTTATTATATTATTTCATTAATACAAAGTTTCGGTTGACCGGATATAACATTTTCAATGTTAATGATGTGCTGAATTCCCGTAAGCAATTCGCATATTTATTTGTGTATTTTTGTAATTTGTAATTATTTATATTTTTGGTAATCTTTTCTTTTATAATTTTCATGACTTTTTAAAATGGGTTCAGTATTTTCAGTAATAATCTCGCTAGTGCATTCATGCGCGTCACAGTAGCGTAAGTAACATACATGTCAAACACAGTACCCTCTTTTCCTTGGTAACATTTTTTTTTTAAATATTTTTTGAGGATTTTTGAGTTAATCTTGTAACAAGATAGTAATTTTTTAGTAATATCCAGATAGAGGGAGTCTTTTACAATGAATTAGTTTTAAATAAAGAAGTTATTTGCAAAGTAAAAGTATAATCGATTTTCCAACAGGAAAGGGTTTCAGCTAAAATTAGATATCACTGCATCTTTTTAATTTGTTTCAGTGTACCCTCCATTTGGGCTACAAGAAAACCGTCTAAAAGAAATATAAATTAAAGTACCTATGCTAAATATGAGAATATATTGTCATCTTGCAAAATCATAAAAAAAAATCTATGGGTGATTTTCCTAAATTTTGAATGTTTAGTTTTGGAAAAATTTTCGAATTAGTGTTTTTTTTTTTAATTTTTGACTTCCGTTGTAAAGAAGTCGCGTTTCCAAGGTCACTGCACAATTATGTGTGAATTAGAACAGGTGGCCCTATGGTTATTTGTAAGTCAGATTTACTTAATTCGATCCACATATTGTGAAAAATTTAATACTTTTGTGTTTTTGTTCCCTTTTCAAATTTCTTCACGAAGCAGATTCTAGTTAACAAATAGATAGTTATACGCAATACATAGTGAAAAATCTTTAATATTTTTAGGACGGTTTGTGATATCCAGCTTTTCACATATAGCAATGAATTTTTTATGCAGAGTAAATTTTCCAATGTCGTAAATCATTAAATAAATAATACTTAATATAGCAGAAAATCACTTACAATTCCACATGTGGCTTCATTTGTAGAACTAATTAACTTCAAGCACAATAATTCGTGTGTATTCACTTCCAGTTCGTATTCGTCGTCAGTGATAAGATCGAAACATGTACTACGTCGTTGTAGAAATTCCAGATATTCATTCACTTCTAAATTTTTAATATTATCAAACTTTAAAATACAATTAATAAATTATCAAAGTGTTTTCAACTTCCGCAAGTTTACATTATTTCGAGATTTATTATAAAATTGATTTTCCAAAGATCATTTTCCAAACTTTTTAAAATAATTTATATCCAATGTCTCTGCATATTACTTTTTTTTCGAGGACTGCAAATTGCTAAAACTTAAATTCAGTAATGAAGTTTTTAATATTTCGAGATTAGAAATCGTCTCCAATTGATATCCTCTCGAGTTTAACAACGTTGTAAGGTTAGAGCCTCTGAACTTTGGTTCATCTGTATTTTAATTTGATGGATTTTTAGGTTATTTGGAATAAAATTATATGCGATTGGATGAAAAAAAATAGGAGCTTCAGTAAACTACAGAACACTGCCCTGCTACGGCTAAAGGTCGTAACCAAACGTTTTGGTAATATAATAAATATTTTTGGATTCAAGAAATAAGTAAGTAATACCTCTAGAATCCACAGGTACAATTTGAAAATCAAATGACTTCTATTAATAGACAATACTTAACAGTAATTTTTTTAGCAAAACAAGTTATTGAATTAGAAATAAACAATAACAGGTTTGCCAAAATTACTTTTGAAATAATGTCACTCGCCTCGTATCACAAGCAATTTGAGTAGTCTGGTGAACTTCACAAATGGTTGACCTCAAGTTTCCAATCTCACATAAAAAATGTATGGTTGAATGTTGATGTTTAAATAAAACAGTATAGGTTTTCTCAGAAACTTTAGATGTTCCACAAAACACAATTATAATTTTTCTTCCTGTGTTGTGCTCAAGAAAGGTAAACATGTGTGGATTTTCTTATTGCATTGCGAGTTTGTAGTTCAACAGAGTTTAAACGAAAGTGTAGTGGTTAATTAAAAAATATTAAGGTTATAAAAATGTTAAAAAATCAAATGACGTTCGTTGGAAACAATAGAAACACTTACAGAAATGCATATGGGATGCGATTGCACATATAAACAAATTTAGCCTTGAGATTCCAACCAGTGGGAGGTAAGGGAAGTGGGGTGAGGTGACCTAGACCCAGACAGGCCAGCCGAGAGCTTGCGAGGCCGCCACAGTCGCGACGCGAATTAAAGGGGAAGTACCATGTTTTTCGCACGCACCACGCCCTTGCAACGCAACAAATCTAACTTTAGTTCCGTAAAACGTGCTATAAAGACGATCTTTCTAATTTTACGTTCAAAACAAACAAACGTTTGGATTAGTTATTATTGTGTAAAATTATTACCTTTGCAAATTTTCTTCGTTATTAAAATTTTATTTGATATTTTCAATCAATAATTATTAAGAAATACTCCCTCTTTTTACCTCAGTAAATCATTTAAATTTAGTCAATTGAATTTGATGGGATATTCTATCGGCTTTAGTTTTGTATGATACAGATATTGAATAATGCCTGATCACGATCAGGATGAGATTCATAGAAACTGGTACGCCACCATTGCTACAACTACAATGTCCGTTCTCGTCACCACCGTATTTATTTTTGTCAAATTTAATATTAAAATTTTTCTTTCGGGTATTTTAAGTCTCGAATTATGCAAATCTTACAAATAATTATATAGGGTAGATTTTCGTTATAATGCACGTCACAAGGGACGCATAAAAAAGTCCAACTCTCACGAATGTATATTTTAATAAAATTAGATTTTAATTTAAATATATTAACGCTAATTTGAAATATTTTAGAGAGGAGGTACAACGACGTAATCGGAAACAAATTTTATTGTTTAAATTGAAAGAACCTTGTTAAATTTGTTTCCTACATTTAAAAAATTTGCAACTTTTTCAATTTTCTTCTACAATATTCATTATTTACGGTCGACATAAAAGAATACTTAAATTCGTTACGAACAATAGAAAAGAACGTTATAATAAGAGCAACTCTTAATAGTGTTCAAAAAGTTACAATGAATGTCTAAATCTTTTCCAATTTTGCAAGAAGTTGTTAAATCGCTAAAGACGAAAAGTTTAACAAACAAAAATTTATAGCTACAATTATTATGAGACGGTTGCAACTCGGCGATTGTGCGTTGATTGCTAATATCGAGCTAGGTATTAGGTTCAAACCTGAGCAAAGTAAGAATTTTATTTGTATTGCCTCTCCTCAAACGGCAATGACAAACCATACAGTAAGTGCCTTAAGTTGTGCAGTTCAAAGACAATAATAGGGGAGATGAGGGAACAATGCGACCGAAAAGAAGCCACGATTGAAAAATCTTTGATAGTAGAGAAAATGTCGATAATATTATACTTCATGTTTGGCATAACCGATTTGGTACAAGCCATTTTTCATTAAAACATTGGCTTGTGCGATATCGGTCATGTCAAGCACGAAGGTGATAAATGGTGGAAAGTAGAGAAATGCTTAAGAAAATAATGACAATCAAATTTAGACGATGCCAATAAGCATGTTTCTGCAACTGCATCAAATGTAAGGCAAAAATCAGTTGATGACTATAATATTTCTATCTATCTATCGTGTAGCGCTGCAACCCTGATGGGTCTTGGCTGACCATTATAATATTAACTTTTAATATTAAATGGCATTCACAGCATTGCATTTTTTACCTACGACGGGGAGCCAGCCCGACGAAGAACCCCCAACCTAGAGGACCAGAGAGACGGCCAGAATTAAGTTCTTACTTCACTCAGATTCGAACCGTGTATTTAGTGTTCATAGTCAACTCGCATGACCACTATGTTCCGACCGTCCTTCCGACTATTCGACTATAATATTTCACTTCGAAATATTACCACTACTCAGTAGTAATAAAATTTAAAAAAAAAGAGCAAATAAACATATTTTTCCCCTTTCGTTATATGACTTTCGTTATAAGACTTTTTTGTCATTTTTATGTAAAAAATGAGACGATCGTTGCTTTGCAGTTAACCCAGTTGGATGCGAATGCGGGGTACCGGGTTCAAACCTGGGGAGAGTCAAACTTTCTTATTACGAAGTCTCCTTGTTTCGGAAGGCACGTTAAACCGGCGTCAGCGGTCCCCCCGAGTTGACGAATTGCCACCGTTAACAAAAAATAGGGCTACAGGCATATCTGAAGCTAGCAAGCTGCTACTGGATGTAGAACAACTATAGTCCAAAATCTATCTGTGAACTACTCAGCAACCCCATTTGGCCAGCGTGGTGAGTTATGGCCCAAAACCTCCATTAATGGGAGAGGCTTATGTCCAGCAGTTGGCGGAAAAAGGCTGAGAAGATGTAAAAAATAAGTATGTCGAAAAAAACATTAAATACAATTTTTCAAAATCAATTAAGTATTATACCATTATTGTCGTTTTTAATAGTGGACGCAAAGTTCGAACGAAAATAGACTACACAAGATCGGATATGGTGTCCTCCACAATGTCTTCTTCAGAATGAACGTAATGTCAGTATTCTTATGTCTAATGTGATAGATGTTCGAAAGATTTTCACTAAATGGAAACCTATTGTTTAACGTGGGTTTCGAACCATGGAAAGTGTAATACATTTATTTTCGAGACGGGTGCTCATCATGGCACACTACCTAGATGGTTTACCATTGTCTTTCGTAGAGAGATGATTAGAATAACGTTTGTACGTCTCCGAAACTGGAATCAGGTGCATTGGTACTAACATTTATGCAGTACTTAACCTCTAAACTATGACTTTTTGCTTAATCCTTCCTATAACTTAAAAATCTTCAGTTAGCTGAACCCATAATGTATACCCTTCAAGTTTCCTTTGCATTGCTCACGAAAAAACATAACCTAAACTTTTGTATTATTTTGATATTATTGGACAAATCCTATTTGTCAGATATTATAAATATTTTTGTTATGGAATGTTTTATTGGTTTGTAGTAAATTTAGAATATGTATTTGGACACTTATCATTTCTAAAGTATCATCCTAGTTTTACTCTAGGCCTAGGCTATCCTACCTTGCCTTCAGTTTCCTACTAAACGTTTTTCTTTTTTAAGTCTTATGCAACATTACAACATAGATTTTTTCAATAATCAATCCAATTTATGCTCGAGCTAGTCCATTAAAGAATCAAATTCAATTAAATTTCTTTTACGAGATGAAAAATACGTTGCTCAACTTAAAATCTGCTTGGTGGGTTAATTAAAAAATAAAATGAAATTTTGTAGGTTTCCTTTTGTTGTCTTGAAGCAAATTTGCCACTCTGTTAAATCTACTAGTGCTGAAATTTTAGAATTTTTCGAAAATACGACCGCATAATTTATTGGAATTGGGTTTTTCTAGGTACAAAGTATTTTATCAATTTTGCTACTTTAATGAATTTATGATTTTACCGATGTAAATTTTAATTTGAATTCAATTCAAGTTTAGTTGAGATGGTAATCCTTTATATATAGCCCATTTATCTCACATCTGCAATCTAAACCAATTCAAACTAACCAAAACACAATGACAACTACCGACCTACCATTACATTGTTGGAGGATATAGGTATAATAACTTTATAATAAATTATTAGCATGGGGAATAATGTTATGATTTATTAACAATTACGTATTGATCTATCGTAATTTCTTACCAGTTGCAAATGCTTGAAATATCCAATGTACAAAAATAGCTCTTCTTAATGTATCCAAGTATCGTACATGAAGTAGTGGAATCGAAAAGATTACATAAATGGAAAACCAACGGTGCATTTCACTTTCAGCTTAAAATTTAATTACATTCCTGGAAGATACAAGAGAGGTGAATATGCATATTTAAAGAAGAAAGATCTTTTCAACATCAACAGATATCTATTATCTGCAACCTTGTCCAGAGATTCCACGCAAGTATAGTGCATCACAATCCTAAAATTTGAAACACGGTAACTGTATGTTGTCATAGGAAGTCCTACGATGTAGTAACACAAAACACTTTAGCGTAATAAAGAGACAAAACCATACATGCTATTAAACGGTTAAAGAGAATAGACTATAATTATATTGAAGGATGCACGCGATTCCCAACTTGAAGTAGCAGTGCCACTTTAAAACGATTTGTGATTCAGTCACACACCCATACGACAGGAACGGATTTAAGAGAAAATCGTATAAACAAAAATAACACAACAGTTTGTAGTAATTTTGCTCGTATCATAAAAATAGAAATTGTGAAGTTTTGGATTATTTTTATATAAATAAATTACTAATTCGAGAAAATATTGAAATACAGAAAAACTCTACCTTTCTGAAACAAAATGCAAAAACCAAAGAATTACAAAAATCCAACAGTACACTTCTACAGTTTTTATTTGGCACCTGCATGCGCTGAAGAGGAAAAGAAACGTAAGTATGATACGATGAGGAAACAGTCATCAAGGGCTTTCATTCTTTTTACCACTGCGCTCAAACGATGGCGCACTCTTAACAACCGTCACAAGAAATCCTACGATTTGTACTAGAAATTTAGAGACGAAAAATCCAAATCTTTTCATAGTAAACAACTCCAAGATTCAGTTTTCCAGTATAGATACGTACCTACTAAAATAATATAAAGTAATCAATACATTTTTACATTTTTTGCATGCTAATTTATAAACTTATTATTTATGCTGAAAACTTATTTAGTAACACAATCAAAAAAGGAAGGATGAGAATTAATTCGTTCGTCGACCTCGCTGAGTAGAGTGTGGTCGTTTTTATCAGCTGTTCGGTTGGTTTTAGAGGAAGTACGAAAAATTACATGAAAAAAGTTAACTACTCGAAGAAATGACCCCACAAGTTTTTGATTTATTTAAACGAAAAATTTAATTGATGAGATTGGACCTTTTAATTAAAAAAGTTTAATTGAAGGATTATGAAAGCAGCCGTGGTAGGTACTGATTCAGTGGAGCAAAATAAGACTGATATCTTTTGAACAACCTGATTTACAGCTGGCTAATCATCGCATTTTCTCCATTCTAGTGTTTTCTGTCTCGATGGAGGAGTTCAAAGCGTCGTTGCATCCAGCTATTTAATCCAGCTGGTATTGTTAATTCGTTATGATATTTTGCGTTTGTTGCCTCATTGGCATGTCTACATGGTTTATATTACCTATAATATATTCAAAAGATGTTTACCAGTAACGATTTTTTGGAACTTCTACAAGAAGAAACTTGTTACGCTTTTTGGACACAAAAACCGTGAGGTTAGACCGTCAACTAGGTGGATGGTATGTGGAAAGAATGCAGTAAATACTAATTTTTAACAAAATTTAAATTTGTGGTACTAATTATATCAGATTTACGCCGTATTTAAACATTTACGGTACATAAATTTAGTGATCCTCCAAATAGAAATTCGTGTAGGTAATTGAACAACATACACTATCATTAGCTAATGATTCATTTTATTAGTATTCCAACAGAAAACTTTGCATTTTCCATTTAACGCATATAGAAAAGTTTTCTATTATTTCTTTATCAACACGAATATAAATAATGTATTGAATAAACAATAATTGATATGAAAAATCGATAATTTGCTTCAACACAATAAATTTTCCAATATTTTATATTAAATACCAGGAAGTTTTCTACTTTATTATAAAATTCGTGGGATGTCTGATGATAATATGACTTAAAGCGTGGTCGTTAAAAGTTTTACTATATAATGTGTAAACCCAATAACAATAAGAATTTTTTTCATAAATTTTGGTAGGTAGTAAAATAAAGTTTCTTTGAGTTTTCCTTATAAAAAAATCTAAAAGTTACCATGACTCACATAAAATTAAAAAAAGTATATGGAAAGAAATGTAGTTAAAATGAAAATAATAATATGGGTTAGGTACTTATTGAAGAAATTGTCGAGCTATAGGTATAGCTTTCTAGACATTAAATATTAAAAATGTAAATAATTTTAGTCACGTAGTATTTTATAGTAGTAAAACCTTTTCACCTTTAAATTTAATGTTGAGCAAGAAATACCCTACAAATATTCATAAATTTAAATTGTTCTCTTCAATTATGGAAATAATACTGAAATTATGTATAATACAAGGAATTCGTTGGAAAGAAAAAAAGAAGAAAATTACATGCCTAATATTAAAATAGTTGGACGGTGTTGTATAATTCATCAGTTTTCCATAATTAAAGGAGAGCCAAACTAAAATTTTAATGAGTAATTAGTGCATACAATAGTACCTACTTGGAAAATTCCCTATGATAAGACAAAATAGCCTTGAGTAAGAGTAACGCTATCTTTAAAAAGTTTTTCTCTATACAAGTTTTCTTTGTCTTTATCATATTCTTTTCAGATTATTATCTGTTTCTTCATATTTCCTCAATTCGTAAGTGTTTTATTTTTGTTTGGTGAAATAACCTGTAGACTTGCTATTTTAAATACCTATCGTGGTTCACAGTCCTCTTGTCTTTTTTGTTAAAATACTTCTTTTGTTTTTGTTTTGATTTTTTGTATTCTACCTTGTTTTAAATCGATTCCTGTCTTTTTCTTGAGAAAAACTGATTGTAATTTTCAAATATTAATAATTATAGGTACATACCCGATTTTAAAGTTAATAATTGCTCTTTCAATAGTCGAACCAAACTTGGAAATGATTTTCCAACGGTTTCTAGGTTATAGTTTGTGGAACTCACCTGAAATAAAAATAAGGATATTAGCATATTATTTACAATAACCAGTTTTTTGAGTATAAGTAAGCATTTGAAGATTTCAATAAGAAAATATTTATTATTCTAGTTGTTTAAATTTTAAATTCTCTTGTGATTTTGAGTGTGATCTTTTGTGTGTTTGAACAATTTATAATAATGAATTACTTTATTATATTATTATGTAAAACTTAGCTGTCTCAAGTTATCGGTGAATGAAATCAATTAAAGAAAATAATTAGTATATGCATTGCCAGGAAAAAATTAGTAGATAAACCCAGTAATACTTATATGATTTGCTGCTCCTTTATAAATTTTAAATCATTATTATAAAGCTTTACCCGCATTACGCGAGTCAGTCGAAAACAGCTGACTGCCGGCATTCACTGGACATCTGCCACAGTCAAAGAACTATGCAATAGAATCAATAATATGTTAACATAGACTGAATTTCAAGGTGCTTTTCCTATCATAAACTTTAATAGTTTGAACAGTCATAAAAATTAATAAGGTTCAGACAAACTTGCTAATCGCTGCTTTTCAGTTAAAAATGCTGCTTGAGACAATGCTTTTAACCTTTAGTTAGTGACGAGGGCGTCTGCGAGACAAAGTTCCCATTTGAAATGTCTTGCAGCTAACGCAGGTGGATGTGAATGCGGGGTATCGGGTTCAAACACGGGGAGTCAAACTTTCTTATGACCAAGTCTCAATGACGAATTGCCACCGTTAACAAAAACAGGGTTACAGGCACATCCGAAGGCTAGCCTAGCAAGCTGCTACAGGATGTAAAACAACTATAGTCCAAAACCTCCATGAATGGAGAGGCTTACTGTCCAGGAGTGGACTAGGTTAGGCTGAAGAAGGGTAGTAGGTAGGTAGGGTCTTAGGTTAGGAAGGATGTATGTTACTAATAAGTACGTAGATACACAGAAGTAACATTTTATGTATTACATACTAAAATAATGTTCAGTAGCTTGAATTTAATTATTAAGGCTTTGTTGTACTTGTACTACTAATAATTTAATGAACGATCCTTGTAGTACTTTTTGAACTTTATTTTATTTTTCGATTTATAAGTGTAATTTACTTTGTGACTTGGCTCCTTGTGGACTTGTGCCCTTCATTTATTATTTTGTCCTTAGCTTAATAAATTGACAATACATTGGTAAGTTTGTTTAAGCAATCTAAATTAATAGTAAATTAATGCATACCTACATAATTTAATACAAAATGTAATAAATATTGCAGCTTTCAAAAAGAAACCTCTGAGTAATGGCAAGTATTGACATTTATTGCTAAAGGTGACTTCCAACTTAAACTACACCCAATCATTGATCCTTCAATATTTTTCAAAAGTTTAGTATGAGTAACAATAAATTTTTCTGAGTACTATAGTATAATATTAGTACCTAACTAAAAAACAAATATTCGTGAAAAAAATAAATTGATTGTTCATAATGGTGGAACACTTTTCAGTATTCCTGAATCAGGGTGAAAATTGCCAGTTTTGTTTTAATCAAAACCTTTTTTTCGTTATAGAAATCGTGAAAGACTAGCAAAATTTACATTCTGCGAAGAATTTATATATTACATAACGTCAAAAGAATTATTCCTTAAAAAGTAAGCAATCATAAAAAAAGTAATAAACCTTTCCCGATTAGATATAATCGCAAATATTTTTTTCTAACAGTAAAACGGCCACCCAACGAATAAATAATTTAACGTGAAATATAATAATGAAACGTAAACGTAGATAATGCTTCTTACCACAATTGTTCTTAAAGTCCAGAAGCAAAAATTTTGACATATTTAAATCTCTTTTATGGTAAAATGCAGATAAATAATAAGCTTGGGCATGTCTTTGTCGACAAAAAGAAAATTTAAAGCTTGCTAAAAATACTAGCAAGAGATATATTCAGAATAAATTAAAAAAGTTAGGTGACGTCTATCCGAATGAAACCGGAAGTAGAACTTTATAAAATTACCTGTTTTTTATAATTATACAAATTAAGTATAAAAATTACTTCCGTTTATGTTAATAAATGAGAAAATAAAATGGAAGTGTTCAAATCTTATCTGTCGTATAAGAACGTTTCCAAAACGTTTAGTTGGTGGATGGATTTCTTTCCAATTATATTTCAAAATTTCGTTTCTCTTTCTCGCCTGGATGGTAACAAATCAAATACATCAGGTACATTAATTATTAATTAAACAGGAAATAAACATTTTAAAATCAATATTCAGTAGTATTATTTATATCGAAAATAAATCAGGTTTTATATTTATAAACAAAATGGTTTTCTAAAAATACATTACACTCTCACCAATATTGTTCTCGACGTTTTCCTTATAAAGTTTTCACGTTGTCGATTTGAAAATTGGCAAAATCGATGGTACACCAGACAAAATGGGTTAATTTCGTAATAAATTGAGATAGTTATCTAATATTCCAATTGGAATAAATTCAATGACACTAAATTTTTTTCACCTTTCGTGTTGATTGCAGTTTCACAATAATAAGGTTGTGTCAATTACTAGAACATACCATGTTGTGGTTGGTGTGGGTGGTTAATCGGGTTAATCCTATATTCATTTCAAAATGCTTTTTACGTAAATGCTATACGGGTTAAAAAGGTGATCAATAAAATAAATAAATAATATAAAACAATATTTCATAGAAAATTATATTACACTAAATAATGTAACAATCATAAAACAAATAAAATTATTACAGATAGAGCCAGATAGGAGGAGGATAAAACGTTTTTAAAATTCGTAGGTACTGTGAGTTTCATAATAAAACAAAAATGTGGGAAATTTTATAGCGTAATGATTTATTAATCTTAATTGTATAAATTTTAATAGAAAGTGCGAAAAAAAATTTTCAAAATTTATTATGAATCATAGATATTTTTTTTAAATAAATACCCAGTCGTAAAATCGATGAAAGTCACACATAAATTTCTTTAAATTGAATACGAAAACCGCTGCTTGGTCGTTTAATAATAAATTGTGCCAAAACATTGTATTGCGAAATTTCGAACATCACATACCGACTATGTAAATGAAATAACATTGTTTTCAAGCTGCAGAGACAAGTATTAATAAAATTACTCTATCGAGCAAAGTTGGGTCTTACATCGCAGAGCATTGGGAGCAAAATCGCAAATATCAGGTCCGTACAATCAAATTAGTAGCAGTTTGTGTAGTGGATCATTCATAAGTAGCTGTGACGTCATGGACCTGATCAATACTACAAGGGACGGACTTAAAGAAGCGCATTGCGCAGTCGCTTTTCATTACGATCGTCACATGTGCAGATTAGGGATGACTGTGTTCACACAAAAATTAAATTACTCTGAGCTGCCTTTCCTCCATCACTGATTAACAATGAAGAAGAACGGTCACATTTAATAGAAAACTACACGCATCTTGCACTAAAGTAACTTTGACAATCGGCGCATGCTTTTATAACTTAATAGTAGCATTATAATACTTTTCTTTTAGATGAAAAACGAAAAATAAATGTTAGGTAACAGGAAAGTGAAGAAAAAAAAAAGCGAAAGAAGATGGTATTTGTGAAAGTATTGGAAATGAATATATTATTTTTGTTTGACAACATAACAGTGTCTCGGACGTTTCTAGAAAATTATAAAAAACATATCCCGTACGTTACAATAACAGTGCACTGTACTATGGTATTTGCTAGAAAACAATAATTAGATAGAACTGGAATGCGATGAAATTTTTTTTTCAAAAATTTGCATAAATTTGTAAAAATATAAAATTGGTTAATTGGTATAAAAAAAGCATTAATCAACATTTAAGGTATGCAAATACATTTTTCTAATCAACAATATTTCAGGTGTCAAATAACAGTTTTTATTGAAACCGGCTCTGAACTAGCTAGATTACACTCGAGTTTTTCGAACCCACAACATTTGAGAAACCATACATATTATGATCCTCTCTATTATTACCAACAGTCATCAGAGCATCTCGACATACAATGCAATGAATGATGGTGCACTATTACTTCTACCTTTTGAGTAGAAACCTTAAAACGGAATGTTAATCAAATGTTAAAATAATGAACAATTTTTGAAACTGTCAAAGTAAATTTTGAAGTTGGCCAAATTAGATGTTTTCACCATCTCAAGCTCAAGAGTTTTCCATTCTCGACTGAATCAAGTTGTTGGCAACATTTCAAGAAACTTCGTCGTTAAGTTGTAATTGCACCTAGGATGGATATAAAATAGACAGGGAATATGCATGCCAAAATTAAAAATTTAACCAATTCCTTTAAAAAAAAATTAAACAATGTTCAGTGATTTTCAAAAAGTCGTTGGAAGATTAATATTTAAAACATTGCAAATATTAAAGAAAACTGTTTGAAAACTGCAGGTGTGTAATAAGTAGTATAAAAATAGTAAAAATTTGTATGTTTAAAATAAATGTAAATAATTCATTATTTATTACAAACTACTTTGGTCAAAAACTGATGTAGTACCTACAAATTACATAACTTGAGAAAACCGTTGCCAAGTCCCGCATCTACCACCTGCCTTTAATACACCTGCACTATAACTAATTAACCACCATTAAAACAGTTGTAAGAGGTTTTAACTTTTATACATGTTTCCAACGAATTACCAACAAAATCGTCAACCCTTGGATGCTGAACCATTTACTATAATTTATAACTGTAAGTTTAATTTGTCAAAAATTTGAAAATTCTTCAACTTGCAAAGCTCAAAGGGTTTTGGGAATTTGTGGTTTTACATAAATCGAAAATTACAAATTTGCAAAACGAAAAATTGAACACAAAATGTAGTTTTTTTGTTCGTGGTGGATCTTATTTGATTACGAAGGTGAGAAAGATACTAAATATTCCGTTAAAATGCAAATGACGTAAAACTTGTATAAAGTAAGAAGACGTGAAAAGGCATAAATATTTTGTTCGACGATTTTTTAAAGGAAATTAATGCGTAGCAACCTTTTTATGTAGTCGGTTTAGGTAGTAATAGCGGATTATAATCGTAAAATGCTAATTAAAAAAATTTAAAATTAAAAATGTAATCATAATAAAGTTTGTTGCGTAAAGCAAATTATTTAAATTCTCGTTCAAGTTTGTTTAAAAAACTTAACGACAGTTATATTATTATTGTTATTTTTAATCGACTCCAACAAAAGCTTATTAGCTTTGTACGTACAACATACACATATCGATAATAGCGAAAGATTACCAATAATTATTTTTGCAATATTACGTTTATTATCTTATCAATATACAGAAATATTGAAATAATTATATGACTATTTCATGTCACTTTTAAGGTCATATTCAACAACTGTAATAGCACAATAGCTTCTAAATATACAAGAATTTTAATTCCCTTTTTATAAAAATGGACCTTTTAAAAACTTCCGAGCAATTTAAAAAATTAATTACGAATGGTATCAACTATTTAGTGAAAAAGAGAGACGTTGCTAGGTGACCGCGTTTGACCCTTCAACCCTTTTCATAATTCAAGTCATAAAATACTACGCCACCTATACTCTCGGACCTTATGCTCTCTACTCCATCAACAGTGTCTTATTGTATCTAACTTGTTTCAAGATTACACCAATACGCAATTAAAATTATCTATTAACACAATACAATTTTATTTTTATAAAAGTTATTTTAATAATAAAAAAAAGTTTAACCAAAAAATGACCTTAGGAATTTAATTGATAAAATTAAAAAACTCAAAATTCCATTACAACAAACTTTCAATTTACTTAAATTTTACAGTATAGCTTCTACTTAGCATTTTTATGTAAAATTTTTACAGTCCTGTGAGCTATTACAACATTCGTTGATTTACGTATCAATTTTGTGTATTATTTTTCATTTTAAAATTGTGTAGTACGAAAAAATCTGTAACTGACTCCTCGAAAGAAAAACTTAATGTAATTTTCAGTAAGTAACTGGTTCCCTTTGAAGTTTTCGATAAAATTATTTGAATGTAGTTGTAATAGCTGGAGAGGGGTGAGGATTTTCAATTTAGAACCACGTTCAATCGCGAACTGTAGTTTTGAACCAGAGTTAGGTTAACTCTTAACTGAACAGTGAACTACACCTCAAGATTTTCAACTTGGTACTGAAATTATACAGCGAGAAAGTTATGGACAAAGGATAGTGTTAGTGTTCTCGTTTTATAGGAAGTTTTCACAGAACTTGAACTGGAATTTACAAGTCAGTATTTATGACACTTTGTAATTACAGAATTTTAGTGTTCTAAAAACCATTTTTTATCCTTTGTAGTGTTAATTTCAGTGAATAAGTATTACAAAACTTTGAAAGAGAAGTTTTCGTCAAGTTTTTGATTTTTAATCAAGATTTTTAAACGCAAGATTTGAACTCTTCAAAGAAGGAATTCATGTGTGGTTCCGTTTTGGTAACCATTTTCGTAATAAACAATTATTAGTTCTCGTCATATTTAAAAATTGGATGACTCTATTTAGTTTGACCCGAGCCCACTTGACCTTACATTGTGAAGAGTTCCGCTAAATTTAAAATTTTTCATCTCGATTCGAGCACTCGGCCCTTTCTCGATATGTTGGCAGCCCCATTATGTTTATGTTTAATCAACTTATCATCATTGTCGATTGGAATAGAACGTACAGAAAGTTTTAAGACTTTGTATGATAATATTATATTGATTGATGCACAATTTTTTAAATCAATTTAAACTGCTTCGATTTTTAGGTATGAGCTCAAATTATCATCATCATGATAAAGGTACGGTTAGCTCTAACACTGATTGCACGAATTGCCATAAAATGGGGGGACTGCTGTGTAATTTCCAATAATGTAAAGTATTTAGAGAAAAATTGTGGAACCGCTGAATTTTATGTGCGTATATGACATCGGCGCCTTCAGAGCCACAAATTACAGATAAGATAATTCGCTTTGGCAATTACACCAAGAAAGTCGCGACGATAAAACTTGTAACATAAGTAAAATAATTAAAGAAATACACCACCGTTGGTGGCTTTAAGAAGGAATTAATGAGATTGATTAATTGATAAACAATAAATTGTATTAAAATTTTTAACTTTATGGTTTGCAATACATGTACAGGGTGCGGCAGGACAACTTCCTTATTTGAAACGCGTACCCTAAAACGACAGTTATTCCGAGAAGAGTATGGTGGCGCTCATTCGAAAGAGCGAAACTTAAAGTTTTCTGTCAAGTAGGTTTGGTAGCGATCATGCAGTGGACGAGGGAGGAGCGTGCGTTCGCCTTAGAAACGTATTTTTCAAGCGACCGTTCAATCGCCTCTTCACGAAGTGCATTCAGGAATCATTTTAATATCGCGTTCACGGGTCGTGTTCCTGATCGGAAATCGATTCTTTTATGGGTGTACAACTTTAGGAAAACCGGTGATGTGCAGAAAAAGATCCTGGAGGTTCAAGAACGGTCAGGATACCCGAAAACATCGAGTAGGTTAGGCAGTCAATTTTGACAGTCAAACATGCAACTGCTGTTGATGTCTGATCGTTCTGTAAAACGAATTCTTCATAAATAACTACAATTTCATTCATACAAATTGGTACTGGTGCAAAAACGTAATCCACACGATTCTCTTTTACGAAATAATGCATGCAAAGCCGTTATTAACAAAATGCTTCATGACGCCCTTGTGTTCTTCAGTGATGAGACTCATTTTCAACTTTCTCAACTCTCAGTTCAACTGAAGAAGAATATTCAAGCTGTTATCGGCAACATAACCATCTATATGCTGGAAAAAGTGGAGAGAAGCTTCAAAACTCGATTATCTAAATGCATTGGCCACACCTTAATGATATAATTTTTAAAACATAGTAAATAAAAACTTTAAATGTCTCTCTGTGATGTACTTACCAACTACTAAATTTTATAAATAAATATTGGTATTATTTTTAATTAAAATTTTGTGATGTAAAAATAAACATAATTATCATAAAGTGTAAGTTTATTTGAATATTGTTAGCGATTGGTTAAATAACAAAATTAATTGGAAATAATTAGTGCAAAACATATAAAATAAAAAGTCCGCACTACTCAATCATAAAAAAAATCAGGTTTGGTTTTATCAAATTCCGTATAATGGTAATTTCTCGAGTTAGGCTGAAGGCCGAGGAGCAACCACATCAATCACGCACTAAATAGGTAGAGGTAACACAGAGCGCCACCTGTGCCAGCTAGTGGCCTTATATCCAGAACTGGTAGAGAAAATACATCATGTTACATAATATTTGTTATCTAATTCAATAATTTTGATGAATTTTAACAATACGGGCCATTAGTGCATGGCGGCATCAGCTAGCAGCTTTCATTGCGGCCATGTTTGAATCCAAACAATGCAAAATTAACATGGGAAAATACTGAGCGCAAAGAATAATTCGAAAACGAGAGATTTCTTAGCTATGAGATTCATATAGCACCAACAATGCACTAATAAGGAATATAACTGGTAAGTTTCAATGCAGTAGATATACCCAAATTTGAATTATTTCGATTTGAATATTTGAACTATTTAACCTCACTTTTTGTTACAGAAATAATTCTCGTAAAATCGCTCAAATAACTAGTTAATATGTTACTTAGACATGTTACAATTACTGAGAATTAATTTATCGTACTTTCTGTACGTTTTACAAATACTAACTAGTTAACATAATGGTTTCGTAGTTACAAATTGCTACGATAAGGAAATTTGCAAGTTTTTTTAATTTCCCACCGATTCAAACACCGATTCAACAAATGAGACGGAAAAAACATTTCAGATCAGATTTCACAGCGAACTTTGCGATATGAAGCATCAGAAATTACAGTTTTGCAAAACCATTTTAAAACACACCTACCGGTGAAAAACCATTTGAATGTGAAATTTGAAGTAAAGAATGCTTTATAAATAATGTAGATGATTGTGTTTGTAATTTGCTTTTCTTTACAGGTAATCATTGTCGTACATTTTAAACAAGAAATATTGCCATTTGGTGGTGTGGACTCCCAAAGAAATCCAAATTGTAATTATTTTAAGATCAAAAAGCTGGGAAATCAAGATTGCTATTTTGGAAAACTTTTATGTTAACAAATTTATACCAAATGTTAGTGTTGTTTCTACAATTGCTAATTAATTTGTTTTTTTAAACTTTTGTGTTTGTTAATAGTAATTTATTCAAAACATGCGACTCGATGCGAAATCGAAAGATCCTAGTTTTCCCTAACTGCATTTTTAATTAACAATTAATAAAATATGAATAACAATAAGAGTAAATGTCTATTATGTATCATTGTTCCTTTTATTAAAAATTTGTATATAAATTGGCAAAAGTTAATTACAATATTTATTCAAAACAAATTTCATTTTTACGATGAATCGCTATCTTCATGATACTTGTCTTCTACTTCCTTTATTAAGGGGTTTTACAAGTGCCCCAATTGTTTAAAATGTACGACAATGATTACCTGTAAAGAAAAGCAAATTACATACACAATCATCTACATTATTTATAAAGCATTCTTTACTTCAACTTTCACATTCAAATGGATTTTCGCCGGTGGGTGTGTTTTAAAATGGTTTTGCAAAACTGTAATTTCTGATGCTTCATATCGCAAAGTTCGCTGTGAAATCTGATCTGAAATGTTTTTTCCGTCTCATTTGTTGAATCGGTGGGAAATTAAAAAAACTTGCAAATTTCCTTATCGTAGCAATTTGTAACTACGAAACCATTATGTTAACTAGTTAGTATTTGTAAAACGTACAGAAAGTACGATAAATTAATTCTCAGTAATTGTAACATGTCTAAGTAACATATTAACTAGTTATTTGAGCGATTTTACGAGAATTATTTCTGTAACAAAAAGTGAGGTTAAATAGTTCAAATATTCAAATCGAAATAATTCAAATTTGGGTATATCTACTGCATTGAAACTTACCAGTTATATTCCTTATTAGTGCATTGTTGGTGCTATATGAATCTCATAGCTAAGAAATCTCTCGTTTTCGAATTATTCTTTGCGCTCAGTATTTTCCCATGTTAATTTTGCATTGTTTGGATTCAAACATGGCCGCAATGAAAGCTGCTAGCTGATGCCGCCATGCACTAATGGCCCGTATTGGGACTATGGAGCAGTTCCTTGCCAATTGCCTATATGGTTCTATCGGCCAATTTGAATGTTGACTGGGTATCGTAAGTCATTATTGCTTTAAAAATTGACATTGTGTACGCCGATCCCAAGATTTTTACCAATGTACATACAAGGTAGAGAAGCTTGGAAACAAGTGAAAGTCAACCAAACAGCGCCTTTATTACTTGTTTACTGTTTAGATAGGTTTTCACTTGCTCTGGCAAAAAATCATGCGCTGGTTATCTATGTTAAAATCTGTAAAGTACCGTTTACAGCATAGTAAAGTTGGTAAAATGCGTAATGCTCGCTGTGGCCGGGCGAAGTCAAAAAATTGCGCAGTAGATGACATATTATATGACACCCAATTCCACCAATTGACACGAACATAAAGTCGAATGGACTAATTTTCGTTTTTGGCCAGGATTCCTTGCAAGAACTTTACAATATGCTTAGAGTGAGATATCCATTCAGGGATTCCAAAACTGCTAGTACTCAGTGATCCCAGCATGCTGACCGTCAGAACTCAGCAGCTTACTCTCCCCGAATGCGCCCATTGACTACTATGCTATAACAGCGTTTAGTTTTCATAAAATTTTAATAAAAAAATTCGTAGTAATTTGTTTAGATTAAGTTTGTCTCTTCAAGGTAGTTAGTAGCCTAATTGTTTATTTTTTATTGTATGAAGGTAATCCTTCAGACCTTCAGAGCATTATTTTGGAATTTAATCCTCTTTGGAAAACAGAAAATGTAACAAGTCGTTCCACATTTTAACTTTTTCTTCTAATAGTAACTTAACACTCTAACTCCCGGAGGCCATTGAAAATACGATAGTAATCATTTTCATATAAATATTTCTACGGACTCGAAAGAACGTATAGATTCAATTTTTAGTGGCCAATATATTGGTCTGAGGTTCACAATTTTCGATAATAAACCAAGAATGACCAAAAATTGTTCGTATGTGAGCTATGGGAAAAGGGAGAGCAGTAAGTCAGTGAGGGAGTCAAAGTGTTTACAGTGACTTCCTTATTTGCTCCCAGTTTACTGATGTACCTGACCCCCGGTTATTTATCTCCAAGAATCCATGGGATTCCGATTCTCGATGCTGAAGATAACGGATATTCGCCCTAGAGATCAAGAGTTTTGGAGGCAGAGAGTTGAGCACCTTTATCACTATACTCGGAACAAAAAACCAGTAGTTTATGAGAAGTGATTTATCGGTGGTTTTGATCGAGTAATGTAGCACAAATGGTGACAATGGCGTGCAGGCGTTAATTTCTTTATTTTCATATATAAATTTTATTTCAATAATTGCCATTACATTAAATTATAACTCTCGTTCGTAACAATAGTACGTAAATGTACCTCCTAGTTTCAGTTGGGCGTTTAATAAGATCAATCGTAGCAAAAGTGATTTTCACGATGCACATGCAAAAATTAAATTTATATTATGGTTAGGAATAAAAATATCATATTTATCTACTAAAAATATAGTATACATGTGAAGGTAAGATTAAGATATTAACGACAGTGTAATATAAACTTTACTATTGAACATAACAAATTATGATTATTATTTTAACAACGCGAACTACTGTGTAGTAATTAACTTAAATTTAATATTTCAAGGATTTTAAAATAAGTAACACAGCTTTATGACGAATTTAATTGAAAATTCGGTCAGTATAAATAATATGATTAAAATTTAAATACGAGGGTCGCCCTTCCAAAACTGGGTTAAAATCCGGTTCTGCGTGTTATACTCGTACGAGTTAAGCCGATTCTGATGAAACTTTGCATGTGAGTTTGTATTTACTTAAGGAAGAACCTATATTGATTTTAAACCCTATCTCTGCATCCCTTATATGACGGCCATACAAAAATTGAAAAACATTAGCATAAAACGGCTTAATGCTTTAAACGGGTTAAGTTATTGTGTATTTAACCAGGAAAGTTAGTTAATTGGATTAAGAATAAAAAAATAAATAAATTTAATAAACGAAAAATTAAGCATGAGATTGTGACTTATGTGATACTTTAAGAAATTATTTTGAAAAATTGTGACAAGTGCAATTCAGATCGTTTCAGCTGTAAAGCAAAGCAAAGAGGGTGCCCGAAACGATTAGAGCAGACGGCGAGTGCAGGGGTTGTTTAAAGAGGATATACTGACATACTGAACTAGCTGAAACAACCTGCCGTTTCCCTTTAACCCCTCTAATTATAAACCGGGGTGTTAATAGCAGGTCAATTCTCTATTTAGATACGTCCTATGTCGAAAGTACAATAAATTGCGATGGTGTTTTTATAAAATTAAAATTCCAATGCGATGTGTTGTAGTTAATAGCTTCCTGCTAATGCTTTTAGGCAGTTACTTACATTATTATAACAGCCATTACTTTGTGTGAACAAACTTTATAGTATATCTACCTACACATAAGAAGTGTTTAATTTCAAAAAGAAACACAACATTACTAATAACCCCTGCTAATAACTAATTATTCTTTACAATATAGAAAATTTTGCTTGAGTACGAATTGTACTGGTTTAAGGGGTTAGACTACTGTAAAACAGTATTAATTTTGAAAATTAATTCCTGAAAAACATTAAGTTTTTGGTATTAATTAATGTCAATTCTACTAAGTAAGTATGCATGTATAATTTTATTAAAACATATTTGTAATTGATGAAGTTGTCGTAGATCACGTTGTTCCTTGTGTGTAGTTGGACTTTTAATAAATAAAATTATTAATATTAATTAATAAAAATATACATGTATAATATATAAAATTAAGGTAATCGCATTTGTAGTTTTTCCGGAATTAATTTTCAAAATTCATACTATTTTATAGTAGTTTAACCCCTTAATTAAGTCATTACCTACGTAATTTGTTTGCATAGCTTTAATAATAATTTTTTTACATTTCTACATAAGTAATTCTCTGAAATTAAATATTAAAGTCAACATGCAATTACCAATTGATTGTATTAATAATCATTTATTTATAAATAAATAACACATTATGTACTGATTATTGTCACTTAACGGTGATATATAAACAAGATACCTATATTACTTTCCTATGTATGCATCAATGTGCGTATATGAAAGAATTCTATGATTAAACGATTATAAAACAACAATTTGTATCTAAGTAAATTAAAATTCTTTTCAAAAACAACTAAGTTTTAAACAAAAGGAATTCTTAGAGCAATTCTTTGGAGAAAAATGTTAATTGTTGAAATTCAATAAAATCGAAGAATGTTAAGAATTTCAATGTTCTTTTCTTCAAGCTTACATTGGAATTATGTAATATCACTGAAGCTTTTTTAATTATTTTTACATGTGAAACGCATAAATTTGTTTGTGTTATCACTGCTTTACAAGCAGTAAAATATTTAAATTAGATCAATTCCTACAGCTTAATTACGTCGTATTTCTAATGTTTCCCATCCGTGCTAATGAAAATGGTCAACGCCAAATAGAAATCAAATAATTTAGGCCATTCTGTTCCGTTAAAGTTTAGCACATACACCAACCAACTTGGACTAATTATGTTTGCGGTTTACCAGGAGACTCGGGAGTCAAATGTTAGTAGTGCGTCCTCTCTTTGCAAACTGGGCGAAAGGAAAATATGATATTATTTTAATATTTTAACCACCAATATATAATTTAAATAATCTTAATAAACAATTGTACGCCAATTTTATTAATACATCAGATGCTCGTTTATTTATACTCTCGTAAGGGTAAAGTATATTTATGGTTAATTTCAGAGCTACTCGCTGAATTTTCGATATAGCAAAATAGGTGCTGACAATCTGACCACAGTTAACTAGTAAAGATATACGTAAAGTTCCTGGACGGCTCTCAAGATATTTATCATTTACTTATTCCATGGTTCAGATTTCACGTTAAACTTGAGGGCCATTACAACATTGCTTAGTCGCTTTATAGGACTGCACTCTCAACTCTCTTAGCGTTGATATTAATAATAAAAAAAAATCCTGGATTTCCTTTCAAAGGAAACTACGCATGTGTCAAATAATAGTGCCGAAAATTATGAGAGTATGACGGTGAACTTCAACTTCAGACCACTGCAAATGTTTTGAGCAGAAAAATCAGTTTAGTGTGTCAGTCTCGAAATATTCATATATTCAATTTTAAGGTACGAACAGAAAGAAATCGGGTTTCCTGCTTCGATGTCAGCGCCGATCAGTACATTTGAATATCCTTCAGATTGATTGCTACCTTTCTGTGCGGTCATACTTATTAACGCGTACATTTTCGGTACTTACAACCAGAAGCAAGAAACCTGCTTTCTTTCTGTTTGTATCTTTCTCATACCAAAAACGACATGGAAAAGTTTTACTAAATTGTACATAAAAACGTTTGCTATTTTGACTCCTTTTAGTCATTTTCCACTTTGTCCTCGTCTCACCAACATTTTTTATATTATTTATTTGTGTGTGTAGAGTTTTAAACAGACAGTTCAATATACAATATTTTTAGTTTCATGCCCAAATAATAAATTGTGTTATTACGACGAAATCTAGGTTCCACCACTGGGAATAAAATGTCCTTCATAAGAGCGAAATGTAATCCTCGGATGTTTCTTGACATTATTCGTGGTAATTAGTGAAATATTATGTTGGAGGTGTAATACACTATTTTATTTTAAACGTTCACTTCTTCTCAATAAGTAAAATAAGAAAGAAGAATCAAGTGTCCCAATTCTTCCCTATGAATTTCCACTAAATAAGTTTTGAAAAGTTTAAGGGCGATTTATTGAAATGAACAATTTTACATGATATTGTAATATGTAATTAAAAAAACTAAGAAAGACTTTTGTTAGTGCGATAATTAAAAACAGATATAAGTATCTATTTATGTTATATCACCGAAAAAGCATAAAATCAGCTCAGGTGATAAATTATTATCAAAGCTCTCGCGGGAAAATTTTGTAGTAATAATAACAATATTGTCTATGTCTTCACCTATGAGTCGGAAAAATGAAAGAACTGCATTTTGTAAAAATAATAAAATACAAAGTAACATGTTAAGTGAAGCTTTTAACAAAATTTAAGTGACGGATTATATAACTGGTATAAACTCAATAAGCTAAAGAAAGTTTTTCTTATTGTTAGAATATCAAAAAGTATTTTCAAACAACAATACCAGGAAAAATATATTTTCGCAAGATATTACGTACACACAATGCAAATAATGTTCATTTTTTATTTTTTTATTAAATAAAACTCTAAAGTTAATAATTTTAATAGTTATTATTATAGTATTTGTAGAGTAGGTAATACATTTTTTTGGAAAGTAATATGCATTATTGAACAAGTTTAAGATGCGTGGTCTATCGAACTTTGAAGAGGAATATGATGGAAAAAATTTCTTTGCTTTTTGGCAGAATTAGAGTTCGTCAGAAAACACATCCACTATAATATACTAATATTACTTTCCAAGAAAATAAAAATAGTCATTTCGTGGTTCCTACGTAATATAATACCTATTATTTATGGAAAAGTATTAAGTAAACTATCAAAAACTTGTACTATAAATATTGGTATTTAAAAAAATTCTAGGTTTGTTTTTCTCTGATTTCTACAAAAATTGACATTTTTTGTGTTCAGTATTGTTTGGCTATTCGTAATTTAATTAAAAAATTCGAGTCAAGTGGTAGTGTTTGTAATGTTAAGAATTCAATCCGTCAAAAACCTAAACGCACTGCTGAAATTGTGAATCAAAGTGTAAATGGTAATCCAGAACAATCAATTTTATGTCGTTCTCCAGAACTTGGACTTTCTTCTCCACTAAATTCTTCCGTTGTACTTTTCTCTCTGGGGTTATGTGAAATCATTAATTTATTCCAATAAACCACAAATACATAATGACATTAAAACCAGTCATTCATGTTATGAATGAAATAAGTGCCGAATTATGTGGAAAAGTGATTAAAAATTGATATTCCATAATGCAGGGGCGGTCATTTACATGAAATTATTTTTAAATAAAAATGCACTGAATCAATACTAAAATAAACTGAGCCCACCACAAGTGATTTTCCTTTGAACTATAGAAAACTGAAATGGTCATAAAAAGGGCCTAATCCAAACTTCCTCGCAATAATAATATTAAAAATGGATTAAGTACCAAAAAATGGTGTGCTTTTTTAACGAAAAATAACCCAAGTGTTTAGTTCGTAAATTTCTCAAAATAACATTTGTGAAGTCAAATAGAACCTCAATTCGGTTCTGGATATACAGAACCGCCAACAACGAATGGAACATTTATTTAACACACCCTACACTTTAGGGTTTCTAATCTATAAAAGTTAATTAAAACTTTTTACGTTGAAAAAGGTAAAATTTTGTTTCGGGGTTTTATAGACTTTTCTATACCTTTCGGTGCGATAACTTGAATACGCGTTCGTCAATGATAGAATCACTTCAGACACAGTACAAAGTTCTTTAAAAGATGAACTCGATTCAAACAAAAAACTTTATAAAAAATCCCAGTATTAGTAAATAACTACAAAACTTAATAGAAAAAGTACTCTCGGGAGAAAAAAACCTTTTCGAACTATTCGATAGCTTGAGATTACTTTTATACCCTTACGTTATGTTAGTTTTTTATTGGAATTTTTTGTTTCCCTTCCATAACAAAAAATGTTAACATTATAATAATCAAGACCTCCTGGTCTTCTTTTTTGACAAAATTCCAAAGAAAGTAAACACGCACAACCGAATACAAATGTTCTAGCGTCAAATTGTACCAGTGTTTCGTCCGCACTTTTTAGGTCCATAAAGGTACCATTAAGTTAATCCCGAATACCATAAATAAGTATGTTCATCAAAAATTATTAAGAACCGCTGAAAATTTGATCTTACGGTTATTTAACTACGCTTTAAGGCACTAAATAAATGATATAAATTTTAACATGCATAAAATTTAAAAAATACCATCAATTAGTATGCTATAATTTAAAATTAAAAAAATAAAATTTGAAATACATCATTTCAAAATATTTTATGTTAAATAAAAAACATGTATAATAATTTTGACCGACCGTTAATTTGGGAATTGAATTATGCATTCGGGTTTGAAGATTGCAAATTAAATTCATTTAAATTTTGCCATTGGCTTTTCGTCGGTTAGTAGTACCTATCTGCAACTGCACTTTATTATTATTAATGTCGACAAAAATTATTGCAAATTACTTCCAGAACACTCCGCGGTTAAATTTGCGAAACAAAATTTACATACCAGAATTACAATTATTTATTGCTTTAAAAACAAATTGGGTTTACCGATTTGTGCGAATAAAAATGGTTAATCTATAAGGCAGGCAGTTGTTAGAATGTCCTTAAAATGAAAAAAGCGTTGAAGGTCTGCCTATCCTATTATGCAGCGTGAGACACACGCTACGGGCGTAGTTTTTTCCAGTTTGTTATCTGTGTAATATATTTTAATTGTTTCGGACATAAATGTCACTGAATACATGAAAATAAATGTTCCAACACCGGACAGGCCCCTATATTACAAAATTTATGCACAAAAATGGTTTCACGTTATTAAATCGAATTAGATTTCAGGTTTTCAAAATTGGAAGGTGTTAACAACCTCAAGTTCACCCCATAAAATAAAGACTTAATATTATACTTATATTTTTTGGATTATATAAATTATAAAAACACCTTCATCGAAAAGTGGAACTTTTCAAACAAATAATGCTTGAATTATGTACTACCTACTACGGTGTGGTACAAATAGAAACATCTACATTGATTCTTTCAATAATACCCCAATACAAAAATGCAACAAAATTGTTATATTTGATGGTAGGTTAACCAACAAAGACACATCGCAGTCAGTATATCGTCAATCGAGATCCCAATTTTTTGGTGATTCTAGGAGCCAAAACGATTATCAATTTCTCGGCGTCTAGTTTAATGCCCCTTAGTTTTTGAGTTATGAATTTTTGAAAATAGACATAACTTCTATTACTATTGGCTGTTATTACAAGAAACCGTGGTAGTATAGAGGTAGAGTATTGAAATAGTAATTCATAGGTTCAAAAATAAATAAAATTTTTAAAATATATTAATGCAGATGATAAATTAGATAATTTTCAAGAAAAAAAAGTTGCCTAATATAAGGATTGAAGTCAGGACTTACGCATTACCATTCCAATAGCAGTCTATTTTCAAAAATTCATAACTCAAAAACTAAGGGGCATTAGAATAAACGCCGAGGAAGTGATAATTTTCTTGGCTCCTAAAATCACCAGAAAATTGGGATCTCGATTGCCGATATACTGGGCACACGGTAACAGTTTGACGCCCCAGGATGGAAGTACCTGTATGTATTGTTCATTTTCTCTAACAGTTACAATAACTAAAAAAAATTTCTTTTGGGAAATATGCAAAAGAACAACCAAGAAAAGAGAAGAGTTGGAACACTTTCAAAAGGTTTTCTTTTTGTGTATTTTCGCGAATGGCCAAATATGAAACCGTTATGAAAAATCAAAACTGTTTATTAAGGCATTTGCTAATGTCATCTATTTTAAAAATAGATAGTATTCTCAAGACAATAATAATACTCATTATAAAATTCGAATAAAAATTCGAAAATGTCAAAATACAATCGAATTCGGTAAAATAGGCCACAGGTCGCCAAAATTTCTAGTCCCGATTAGTGGAATCTATGTGCCTACTGTAGAAATTATACTTTGTATTCTTTTTTTTTTTGTAATTTATATAGTACCTACTCGTGTCTTTTTTCCTTGGATTATATTATCGCCTCGAGTTCCGTTGCAGTGGATTATCTTATCTAGAATTGTGAGACCGAACGTTATCATTGGAAGGTTTGACCGGTTTTTGCTTTACTTGCACAACTCCGACACCCACATCATCATGAAGATACATTGCAGAAGTTACGATTATATTTCAATAATTTTTCTAATTATAACTCGGGGTTGATTTATATTTTCTTATTGCATTCTGTACCCAGATGAATCTTAGAAGTTAATTCCACAATCGTACGTGGATAAAACCGAAATCGCTCATTCGTTAAGGTAAATTAAATTTATATTTTGGCTGCTACCTTCTGTTTCACTTCGAATCTGCGGGCATACCCGATGTGAATTTTTGTGGTAAGTGATAATTTGTTTCGTAGAAAGGTAAGTTTTGAATTTAGAAATACTAATAATTATGGATGTTATGGAAAGTAAAAAAGTAAAGTTAAAATGATTTCCAAGTTAATCAACATATAAAACTAAATTAGTAAGAACAATTATTATTAAAGCTCGTTAAAAACAACTTGTATAATGTGTAGGTTCCTGTAGTATGTTCATACTTTAAGGTGCATTATTTGTTAGTTCGCCGACATTAAACTCAATTTTCCTGCATGATGTTCTGTGATAATTTTACAAACCCTCATTTGTGTGACACCTCAGTAATTCTTGACGCACATGAGGTAAATAGAAGAATTAAATACATTGTAATATTATAACGACTAAAAGTTTAGTAATTTCTATACTAAATGGGTTAAGTTAATGATGGCGGCCATGATAATGCAGTATGTAATTTAAAATATTAAACAACACACATGGGAAACCAGTAAGTGCGGGTCTTATTATTGATGGGTCCCTTGTTTAAGTCCAATATGGAGATTTAAAAAGATAAAACGCACAGATGTGTTGCCAAAACATGATGGCTACAGTTAACTACCAAATAGGTAGCTTAACTTGTGCGGTAAGTAAAACAGTTTTTCTAACTGAACTTGACAAAAACTTGAAAATACGCAAGTATCTCAATGTGGTAGCTATTAACTCGGAGTAGATAGAAAACGAAAAAGGTCTATATTTCACTGCTCCGTTCTGTTTTTAAGAGCCTAAAATGTATCTAGTTTCACTTTATCTATTTAGCTGTCCCAAAAAGAGCTCACATAGAATTCGCTTCAGTTTACATTTTTAAACTTCGTACCTGAGCAGTATACACAGCTGTACAATATAAATAAGAACTCTTTACACAAAGACGTGTAAATATAACAATGATAATGGCAGGTAGAGAGACTATCGCTGGAACCCACGCTGTTAGAAATCGTCAGTTGGAGTAAAATTAAATTTCAGATATATCGAAAAGTTTAATCATATTATTTAAGTGCAACCAAAGGGCACAATAGAAGATGTAAATAAAACCGTGGTTTGCCCTCCCTCGATTCAAAACATTACACTCGACAGTTTTGTTAGGCATCATAACCTCCACCCCAAACTTACTTTGTTTTGTTTTATTAGATTTAACGCGTGGGGTAGTGCAGATAAGAGGAAAAATTTAATCTAAAGAATCATCTCTTTATCAACATCAAGAGAATAAACAAAAAATATAGTACCTACATAATACAAAGTCGTTACTCGGAAATCGATTCTATTTACAATAAAATGTTATAGCTGAAGCATAACGCAGCGCCGATGAAATAATTGGAAACAACGGTGCCTCAGAGTCCTTTCACAATGAGTAGCTGAAAGTGTGATATGATGATAACCAAAGGATGGGTAAATCGCAGGACGACGAATAGTAAAGAGCAGAAACGCATCGATCGCACTAAACGCGCTTACGGTTCATGTAAGCTGACGGCAGCCAATGGCGACTATTTCTGCCTATCTTCCAAATTACACACGGCAGGAACGTCTGTATATATCAAAGTCTAATGCCTCTCACTTTGGGATTTGCCAAGTTCGATTAACTAACTCCTTTTTAGGGCTTTCTAAATGCTTTCTGTTTGCTGATGTCGCCGTGCTTGGTGAAGTTTGTTAATAACAGTCTTTTACAGTTTATGTAACGTTCAATAAGCTGCGCATTTCATTTGCAATGTACGTTATCTCCCTTTTCCTACACTTTGTTTTAGGTACCCACCTATATTGGATATTATTTAAAATTTTCTATATGAAACCTTACCAACTTCGAAGCAGAAAGTTTTGGACAAAAATTCTATTATTTTAGCAAAGATTTTTCCTATTATGCAGTGTTTCTCAAGATAATTAAACATAATAATAACAGGTAGTAATTATATCATAATGTAATATTACGTACATAAATTGTAATTGTAGTATAAATATTATAATGCAAAATATTGCATTCTCTACGGGGAGGTTTAGCATTTTCATTTGTCATCTGAATACCCAAAGTTATTTATCGAAATAATTTGTTTTAGAAAACCAGAATTTATTTAAGATAATAATACCAACACGTAATTATTTTCTAGTAATCTATCGATTCTAAGTTATAAGCTTTTTATAGTTGATACTTTGTAACACAGCTTAATTAAATGTAAAATTTAAATGAAAATTACGTATAACAGCTAATTTTATGATAAATAGCCAAGAAGTTAATATCAACTACTTTTATGTTTATTATTACTACGTGAGTTACTTTATTGTACTTTTTTATTACAACCAAGTAAAAAGCTCTTACAAAACTTGTTTTACGATTACCTGTTTTTCATGGCAACAATTTTGATGGTTTAAATGTGGCAATTTTAAGAAAAAATTCGTATATAAAAAAAAGTAACTTGGTTAACACAGAATTACACAAGTTTCACTAATTGCATCCTGACACGAAGTTTACTTTGGACAATTGGCTGGTAATTTATTAAAACAGGGTAAAATTCATTGCCAAAAGTAATTTTCAAAAAATTGAATTAAAATTATTCAACTTCACAACTTTCACGTTTTTTTTTGTACATACCAAAATTTCTATTCCATTACTGCGTAATTTCACTTATGTTTTATACTTAAGAACCTTTCGGAAGAAAGTGCGTTTTTCGCAAATAAATGTAAAAGTCGTGGCATATAAACTAAAATACCAGCTTTTGCAATAAGATTTATAATTTTTAGTGATTCGCACTAATATTCGAAACAGAGAACAAGTTAAAAAGTATCCCTTTTTTTAGGGCTTTAATATTTCTAGAAATGTTTTCCTAAAAATCCATTTTTATAAATTGCATATTTATAAAAAAAATATATACTTGCATTAAAAATGTTGATCAAATAACGAATATTTAGTTCGGCAGGCAGGCAATGTTTAGTGTTTACCAACTCGATTTTCATTATTTTACGTAAATTACAGATTTAAGCTTAGACGTATAATTTTCAAATCTAAACAATCCATAATGGAAATGCCCCTATAAAATAGCAACCGTTATTGCAATAAATGAAATAAAGGCCATTAAAGAGTCCAAATTTAGTGTAACTTGGCAAAAAGATCATTTAAACTTATTTTGGAAACGTGTAACTTATCAAATTAAATTAATTCTATAACCGTTAAATTATTTTCCAAAAGTGGTCTACCCAATTTTGTTAAAACTTCTTGTATACATTTATTACTTGATTATCATGATTCCATGGTCTTATTCAAATGCCTTCATAAATATACTGTATCATTTACATACAACTTTTTTAATTACAGTTTTTTTTACATTTTATGCCTATCACGCCTTACACATAATAACCGCAATTCATAATTAAGAAGTTTACTTACCTTTACTCTCAAGTAAAGGGTCAGTAATGGTTCAACCAAGAATCACAAATAGAATTTTCGGAATTTACTCACCTGAAACAAAAACAAATATATTAGTATTAAAATTCGATCATTTTTTTAACAGCTATGGAGCAGTTCATGCACGTGGCGTACTGAAATTAACAGCAAGATAATTATGTTGAAAGTTCGTTCAAAAATGGTTAGTTCCTCATTTTAGCAATGCAATGTTATCAAATAATTGGCCTATTATGAAATTATTTTTACATTTTCGATGAAAACTGATAATTATATTGGTTTAAAAATCTGGAAGATAAAATATAGATCGGGAGATCCGTTTAATGATAATACATTCGGGAGCGCTTGGAATAATAATATCTACAGGCTGTTTGTAATTTTAATGAATTATTTTAGACGTTATTGCAATGCAGATCGCATTCGTTATGCAGTCAATGCTTGCACACCCTTCGCTTTATATTAGAATACACTTTACCTACTTACCATATTAAAGATAACATATTTAAATAAAAAAGAGGGATATTTCTTTGAAATCGAATAACATACGAGTCGGTTTGGTTATTTTCAACTTTTTAACAACAAAATTTAACGCTTGATGAAGTTAGAAGAAAGACAATATTCCAATAACTTTAGAGTATAATAAATAAAATAGTAAGCTGCATTCCAAATAACTCTAATTAAATCTCAAGTTTAAACGTAGGACAATAGTAAGATATTTATGCAGAGTCCTGGATATGACAATTCATTGTGAATTACCCCTTCTGGAGTGAGTTCAATATTCTAAATTATGAGTGCACAAGGTCCTTATCAAAAGGAAGGGTACAAAATTATAATTTATTGGAATAATTACCGAGGCCACGTTCGACACAAAGAGAGTTCTTAAAATTTTGCATTTATAAATAATTAAATATAAGGGTAGATTATATTCCTGTTTTAGCATGAGAAAGCACATTCGTGTGAGAGAATAATGTGTATGATAATTGCATTTCATGAAAATTAACTGAGGAACCCTTCTGGACTTTGAAACGAATCATTCTATTTTCGAACTTAATATTATGTAGTTGATCAAGTATGGTAAACAAAATACAACAAGTAATAAAACAATACTTCGTACTATAAACAAATGAATCAATTGGACTTCGTTTAAAAAATAAGTTACTAACGCAATGTTAACAATCGTTAAAAATAAAACCCATCTTATATAATAGGAATGGCTTTTAATTCACTGTTAGTATTATAACATCACCAAGGTCTTTCTTACCTAGTTTTTTTTCTATTTAAATCTGAGCTAAATTTGTGGTTTGATAGAAGGTACTATACTATTTTGCGTTAGTCCTCATTTGTTCTTTGACAACAGTATCTATGCTAGTGCAAAAACTAAATTTGAACAGAAGTGGATTTAGCACCTAACCACAGAATGATTGTCAAAGTGGGTCTAAACTGGTATGTGCAAAGCTAAATAGTGCACAAGTGTTAATAAATTCAGACTTACTCTTCCTTATGCCAATACGTATTTATTCGAGTTTACTGTCAGTTAGCGAATCTAATAGCATTTTTGGGGCCTAAAACAAAAATTTGTATAGGGCCCCAGTAGGTTAGATCCGATTAAATAAAGGTAAAAACGATCACCAACAAGTTTCCATACCTGACAGGAAGCTTTGACAGCGGAAAATTATGCTAATGAAACCAAATGATATGATAAAATAAAATTGATAAACTTTTCGGACCCCAAGGGGGCCCCGTTACATTGGGGGCCTGAAGCTTCCTTTAGGTACATCAGCCGTTGTATACTGTGGCAATTCCAAGAGAAAATTGAAATTTGAATTAAAATGTATTTCTTGTTTATAAATAACACATATAAAATAAAATAAAAGGCATGGAAAACAAAAAAAGTTATTGTCATATTAGGCAGTAAGAATATTATGTTAATAATATAATAATGAAGTACCTATTAAGCTAGTTGAGAAAAATGGTCAAGAAGGACAATAGACCATTTCACGCAAACTACAGCGCTTGCGTTGAAGCGCGTTGAAGAGCAGAATGACGCGAGAAATAGAATAAGACAGCTAGATGTTCGGACCAACTTACTACTTTTGCTACTTTCCCTATGTTTTTACGTGTAAAAACGTGCTTAGATATTGTGTTATAATTTTTACAGAGTAGTTCAATTTTGATGATTCTTTTTTTTATTGGATAGGGTACAGTTCGACGGTGGTCCCATTTAAATTTTAAAAACAAAAATTCCACCCTTAACGGTAGAAAAATCGAGTTAAAATTGTACAAATTATTGGCACTATTCGCTCTAGTATTAGAGCTCAAATTTACTCATTTTAAACACGTCACACATGCGCCACAGAGTTTTCTTTCGTGAAATGGTCTATAAAAATCAGTTAGCCCGTTACCCAAAATGTTATATTTATTAATTGATCACTTCCCAAACTAATTGTACATAATATAGTACATGTTACAAATGGAAGGTCAACTAATTAATAATTATATTGAAAAAGTTACTGATTTTCTTTAAAATGTTATAAAATTGTACTTTTTAATGGATTAAATTAACGTTTTAAGAGTGACTTATTTTTCAAGTTGAATCAACCAGCAGTGTTACTTCTGAGTACCAATAGTTCAATGTTCGTATTGATCAATAGGTAAGTCATATTCGTCAATATTTATTTCAAAAATATTCAATTTAAAAATATTATTAATTGCATTGCATCGATTTTGGGGCATTGTCAAACAACTGTTGACGGTTTACATAGGTAAACAACCAGTAGCGGATCCAGGGGGGGGCACGTGCCCCCCCCAGACGGTATATTTTTATGTAGATTTTTATATTTTTGTGTGATATGATAACAGTTATTGTTGACTTTTTTGCCCGTCCGCCCCTTTGTGCCCCCCCCAGAAAAAAATCCTGGATCCGCCCTTGTAAACAACGTTGGACCTCCGGTGGTCCATAGACTATCCGTTGGCGACCGCAGGTCTAGATCTGCAAATATGATTAAAATTCGATCGGAGTATTGAGCTTGATATTCATTTATTGCTTTGACAAATTAATCAGCATTCAAATATACACAGATTTGATTGAGATTTAAGAAACGTCTTCTTCTTCTTTTAGGCTAGAATATCTCCTGTTTGCCTTGAGCTCGGACTGTCTTCTGTCGAAAAGGAAAACCTGCTTTGGGCCCATCGTTTGGGAGGTCGACTTGGAAGTCTTTTGCCTGGAAGTAGTCCATCTCTGAACGCCCGTGTTATTTTTTCTTCGCCCACTCTGCTAACATGCTCATTCCATTCTCTTCTTCTGGTTTTCATCCACTTCACGACGTCTTGTACGTTAGTCCTGTATCTAACGATTTTGTTTGTCTGCCTGTCTGACCATTTTATCCCAAGCAATCTTCATAATATCTTCATCTCTGTTGATCTCACCTTTTGTTTTGTTCTTTTTGTATCGACTCTTGTCTCACCCGCGTAAGTTAAAACGGGTCTCACTATAGTTTTGTATAACCTGACTTTACATTCCTGACGCATATATCTGTTTTCCCAAATACTATGACTAAGACATCCAGCAATCTGGGCTGCTTTTGTTACTTGCGAGTCTACTTCTTCGTTTATGTCCCTAGATGCAGTTATTTCGGTTCCCAAGTATGTAAATATCATGACTTGTTCGATCAATGCACCTTCCAATTCCAGTTTACAGGGGGATGTCAAGAAAGGTCATAGTCTGTAAATAGGTCTAAGATAAGTATAAGATACTGATGAAATCTAATAAGATTGAAACATGTTTATCACTGTTGAAATTCTCTATAGGTAGATATAATATTGATTTATTATTGAATTATTGAAACTCATACTCTTAAAATACTTCTTACGAAATATAAGCCAAAAATGCCCAGTTTTGCAGTAATCTGTGAAAGTATAAAGATATAAGAGAAGGGTAGCTGAGCGAGCGCAAAAGCCACTGTACATCTGAACAAATGGTATGCTATTTTTTCTCCAAACGACCAAAAATTTAAAAATTAATTACAAATTTTAATGTAATGCAGCAAAATTTTACAGAAGTAAAGTTACGTTGATAAATAATGTACTGCTCTACTGCTATTTCAGTGATGACATTCGACAAGGTATTTTTTATTAGGTTATGTTAGGTACTGATTTATTTTGATAGGTGCAAACTCCGGAAACGACCATGGGACATTTTTTCAATATTAGGGACCCTAAAACTCTTTTCAGGCGCATCCCTTTCTTCAAGGAAATGACATACCAAATGACACATAAAAATGTATTCAGATTTGACTGACAATCTGTACACAGTAGTTTTCGGGGGTTTCTAATTTACAAGTTCCAAATCTAATCCAGTCAAAACTCTCTAAATCGACCTCTCTTTAATTCGAATTATTCTCTAATTCGAATTACTTATTGGCACGTCCAACTAACTTACAATGCAATTCTTATGGTGAGATTATGCAAGCATTTAGTGTAATTTAAGCTAATTTAAGCTAAGCTAATTTAAGCTAAGAAAAAATGAACGATTATGCAAGCATTTAACGTAATTTAATAATAATGGGGCGGGGCTTCGGAATGACAGATAATAAATTAAAATATTTAAAGTTGAATTTTAAATTCATCAGATGATAAAGTTGTAGTGACTATTTACAAAAAATATTTTTTTTGTGTATTTATAATTGTGTTACATGCTGTATATGTCACAACTGGAGGCTTCAACTTTCTATCTTATATTTATTAAGGTTTGTATCTCCGCTAACTCTGCACCACAAAACATCTCTTCACTCATAATGTGCTTATTATACCACGAAACTGTAAGTATTAACAATACAAATTTCTTTAGAAATTGTGTGTTGAAGCAGTTTATTCGTTTTGTTGTCTCTTTTAGTTGATAAAAATAAAAAGCCCAAATATTACATGTAAGCAGAAAATTTCAGAATATAGTTAAATATGGATAAATACATAAAGGACAATGACCTAGAGCTATGTTTTAAATACAAAATGTATTATTATATTGTATACAAAATAAATTCGCCTGTCGAAATGAAAATTCAAGTCGATGAAATAATTTATTTCCCGAAGATGTCTTACGGTTACATACTCATTAATAGTAAGTACTTATTACATTAATATTATTATATTTAACAAATAATACTATCATTACTATGTTTGTAGCTTTCTTTGCAAGAAATTACTTGGAAATTTTATACAACCAATAAATCAGCACCCCGAAGGAGCAATGTTTGATGTCAAAATTTTAAAACCTCGTACAAGAAGAGTATATTATCATGCAAGAAAATAATTTCAGTTCAAGTGCTACTGGGTTTTAACAAATATAAATAATCTCTTACTGTTATCCTTTAATAATTTTGTAATTGAATTATAAACGCAAATAAAGAATAAATAATGAAAACAACTTATTTATTGAGTTAATTATTAGCAAACAATTAGATTTTCATTTGGAAAAGTTCGCCATGGCAGTTTGCATCACCTGGTCCAATTCTGCACTCATTTTTAATTTAATTGATCGACTCGTGGGATACTTCTTCGAAGTGGATGATTTGATAAAAAGCAATGAATGTTGTACTGTGTCGACTCAAATTAAGCATAATTCTCTTCCAAGCTATAAAAAACTGTTTCTGGACCGCTTTATCATAAAAAATAATAGTATCAATAATTATTTTCCAACCTGAATAATATCTACCAACGAGCAGCTACGATTAATGATAGGTATGCACCATAGATATTAAAAATAGAAGAACTGATGTGGTAGAATCATAGATCTATAAAAAATAATAGATATTTGAGTAAAATGCTCACAAAAGCGCATTTTAGTAATTTTAAAATCTAAAAATTTAAATTTGACACATTTAAATAAAAAAGTTAAAATTTTTGACACTTGTTAAATTAAATTAAATGTTTGCATAACCGGTTACATTAGTTTACGTATGTTTAACTTTTATAATTTAAATTAGCTTAAATTAGCTTATTTTAATAGTGTTGCATAATCTCACCATTACTCTCTAATTCGAACTCCCTCTAATTCGAAAAAATTTTATATGAGAATTCGAATTAGAGATTTTTGACTGTAGTATCAAATATTATGTAAAGTTAAAAAACGAGGCTGAAATATGATGGAGAGCAAACTTAAAATTTGTTATCAAAAATTTCAGGTTAAAACTAAAATAACACAATATTATATTTTATAACTTATAATTCTTTAATACAAAAATGTATGTCCATATTTGCTAAACTGAAATAAATTATACAGGGTGTCCCCACACTCACTTTACATAACTTAGGTGGTGATAGAGGACACTTTTCTAAGAACAATATTTAACAAAAATTTTTTTCTAAATTCAAACCCTCGAGAGTTAGGCATCTTTAAAGCATTTTTTTTAATTTCCACCTTCACGTGGCCATAGCCCCAAAAATATTGATTTTGCAGTAAAAATGGTTTAATGCTTTTTTAAAGAGCGTGAAATAATCTACAAACTAGATTCTAACATTTTATTGTCTAAACTCAACGGCTTTCGAGTTATGAATTAAATTAAGTTAAAAAATGTCGAAAAATTTGAGCTTTCCTTTTTTTTGGTTTTCTTAAATAACCTGTATCTTTTAAACAAAACATTTTACAAAAAATCTGACGCCCCATTCCGGGCGGAAATTTAACGGACTACAACTTTTGTCTAGTAAAAATTTTTGAGAAACCCATCCATTTCATAGAAAATCAGAAAATAATAAACAAGGTAGTTACAAAACAAAAAATGAAATTCGCAAAATTTTTATTTTTTTTTAAAAATTATTTTATTAATTACTTTTAAACTATTAGATTATTTAAGTAAATGTTGAAAATGACCACCCTCATTTTCAATACACAGTGGTGATCGTTTTAAAAGATGTTTGTCGAAAAAAATCGAAAAGTCGATTTTTCGACACTTTTAATCGCAGAAATTCGATTTTTTGACACTTTCTCACACTCACCGATCGACCAAAATTGGCCTCGTAATCGACCGGTCGACCCTTGGACCTTGTTGACCACCCCTGGTATAGTGGCTCTTAACAAAAAAGGAAGTGTTATAAATAATACTATAAAACATCTTTTAAAACGATCACGATTGTGTATTGAAAATGAGGGTGGTCATTTTCAACATTTACTTAAATAATCTAATAGTTTAAAATTAATTAATAAAATAATTTTTCAAAAACAATAAAAATTTTGCGAATTTAATTTTTTGTTTTGTAGCTACCTTGTTTATTATTTTCTTATTTTCATATATAATCTACCTAGTGCTTTGACAATTTTCGGAAATTTACTATCGATTGCACGAATGCGTTTTTGTCGTGGAAATCGGCCCTCGCCTGCGGCTCGAGGAAAATGAGGAAGATACAAAAGAGTACGAGAGGTGGAGGTAGCCGGAAATGGGAACTGATGGGAATTGGAGGATGGAGTGCCAGAGTAATGTTGAAGCCAGGAGTAACAAGCAAGGTACGATTTGGGAGCTGTAGAGGTAGATGAGGGGAAAAGAGCGTGCAGGACAGGACTGCATGGAGAAACTGTGGACGACATACCAGGAGAGAGAGACCGATGGAGTAGAGAATAGAATATAGAGACGAAAATGCATGAGTGGTACCGATAAGTAAATTTCCAGAAAATTTTCAATGCACGAGTTAGATTCGACGAGAAAATCGCTTGAACAAAAATTTACACAAGTGATTTATTTTATTGTCATAAATTATTATTCACAAGCGTGCTATAATGAATGTAACTAAGGAACAATAAACAAATAAACAATAAAATGGCTTCAACTTCTCATCAATTTGGAAATGTATCAAGAGAATCTATTAATGAAGAAATCGAAAAATATACCCCGGAAAATACGAAACGATCGAAAAAGATGGTATGGAAGCAATTTAACGATTTTTGTCAAGAAAGAAAATATGTACTTGATCAGACTACTACGGTAGAGCAGTTAGCTTCTATCGTTTATCTTTTAAATCTTTCGTTTAAAAGTTACAGGGTTTTGAAAAAAACAAAAAAAAAAAAGCTCAAATTTTTCGACATTTTTTAATTTACTTTAATTCATAGAGCCGTTGATTTTAGACAATAATAGTATTTTATGTAATAAGTACGCAAAACATGGTTTTAGCGGACGAATCGTAATGTTTCCGGACGAGGCGTTAGCCGAGTCTGTAATGTGAAGATGAGTCTGCTAAAACCATTTGCGTAAGTGTTGCATACAACGTTTTTTAGTATTAGTTCCGTAAAAAGAATTTTTTTGAATTAATAAAATATTCATTTTAAATTGACATTAATACGGTAGTGTATTAGAAGGCTGTTTGAAAATTTTCATAGCAACCGATTTATTTATTAACGATGCATCGTTTGTTACTACAGTACTTTAAAATTTAAAGTACTAGGCCGCTAAAATAGAAGTTTGCGGACTCGAAACCGTTTCCAAAGTAACCATTTTGCGGAGCAAATACTAAAAAAGGTTTAAATTTAGTTTGTAGATTATTTCACGCTCTTGAAAAAAGCTCTATAGGGGAAGGTCGGGTAAGTTGACGATGTTAACGAAATTTAATTTTTATAAATGAACTGATAATGATTTTTATTAATGTTTTTATTCGTAAGCCAACATTAATATATAACAAACAAAATAGTACAATATAGTATGAAAAAAATATAAAGGTTACATTGAAAAAAAATTAATACATATTTTCTAAAAAATTCGTCGTCTTACCCGAATGTCGTTTAAGATGACGAACGTATGCGGGTAACATGAAGTCAGGCCCGGACTGGCTCCTTTAGGGGCCCTCGGCTAGAGACTGAGGAGGGGCCCCCTTACTAAGAGCGGATATTTTTGAAAATCACTTTTACCCCAAGTATAAACCACTTTTTTGTGGCCTCTTCGGGGCCCCCTTAGGTTGGGGGCCCTCTGCGATCGCCGACCTGGCCAGCCCGGGCCTGGATGAAGTATTTAACAAATCGCGTTTAAATGCTGCGCCTGAATAATTACTACAAGATTCATGCCACCATGTCAAGCACAGAGAGCACTGAATCCTATTCGTTATCTTTCCCGCGTCATCTTACCCATTGAGGTGAACTTTAAAGGCGACAATCAATTTTCAACTACAAACATGATATCAACAAAATTAGTACTGGCATACATTGTAATACATCTGTTACTAGTAATATAACACAATTAAATGTCAACATACCTAGAACAATTCCTGAAAAACCTTATGCGACACAATCACAATTTTACAATACATAGCCTAGATACAATCTTCTGTGTTTAATTTATAAACTACCGACTTTAGTGCATCTAATGCATTTCCGAGTTAAATTAGCTACGTCTGGTTAGACGGCAGCACTATGTAGAAAATTTGAATTTTTGTTTTTAAAGAAGATATTTAGCATTCTTCATCTTACCCGCTTCGTCAACTTACACGACTTTCCCCTACCACTTTTACTGAAAAATCAATATTTTCGGGGCTATGGCCACGTGAAGGTGGAAATTAAAAAAAATGCTTTAAAGAGGCCTAACTCTCGAGGGTTTGAATTTAGAAAAATTTTTTTGTTAAATATTGTTCTTAGAAAAGTGTCCTCTATCACCATCTAAGTTATGTAAAGTGAGTGCGGGGACACCCTGTATGTAAGAAATTTAAAAAGAATTCCAGTATTGCATTGTTGGTGTGAATAATAATTTCCTACACATGCCTTTTGAATTCAATGTACAATGGCATTGGGACCCGTAATATTTATCTAATTCTAATAAAATTTTGCTAAATTTTACTTTAAATCATATACCGGGTGGCCCACCTTAAACCCGAACATCGATTTAACATGGTAAATTAGGATTTTTTAAGATCTACCATTCTTTCCAATTTGATGGAAAGCAAGTAAGACCGATGATACAGGTTCACGAAAACTATACTGTAATTATTTAGCCCCAAAGCATCCAGAAATTTTCGAAAATTTAAATTCCTTTTATTGCCCAAGCCTTAATGGAATCAAGAGTCTATAATATTTCAGGGAAAATTTCTGGTAACTTTTTATATTATTATTTATATACATTTGCGGGAAACTTAAATGGATAAGAAGGGGTCTTTTATGGGCACTAACAACGGTATAACTTTCAGCTAAATTGGAACTGGAACCGATTTCCTTATCTTAATCCGGCTATGGTGTTTCATAGTATCTAACGTAAAAAACATTATAGGAGATATATTTTCAGGCACTATCTATTTGTCATAAAACTAAAAAGGCATCAAGGTTCTTAAAGTAGAGGGGGTGTCCAGAAGCTAAGAATTTTAGCATCATCTCGTTAACGATTTAATGAAACTGAATAATTAAAAAAAAATACATATATAATTCTTTTTTGTTTTGTTCTGTAATACCCCAAAGATATACTTATTAAGCGCTTCCACCCTTCTTGTTACGATCGTTTTGTAAGGGAGCAGCAACGAAGCATCGAGTTTTCAAAACTCTTCTAAGTTTCGATGAATAAATCAACAAAACTGTGCCAATTTTGAAATGAAATATTTTGAATTGTGCTCGAATGCAAAAGATTAAACCAAATAATATCAACAGCAATACCTCTACAATCTACATTCTATTTGAAATAGGGTCTCTGGTCATGCACCATGCGGTGAAACAATGCTTGCATATCAGCAGCACTTCCCGCTCCATATGGAAGAATTAAATTATCAGTTCAATGACCCTCTAACAAGGGGATAGCTTTTAACTAGGTACTTAATGGGGGTATCTTCTTTTTAGTATTTTGCTAATGCAAATTTTTTTTAGAATTTAATAATTAAAAACTAAAATGTAGTATTAATATCTACTATTAAAATTCCCAAATAAAAATTTTCTTAAATCTTTAAAAAGAATTCATAATTGAAATTTACAATATTCAAACTCGTTTAACAGCTATTGGAAAAATATTCAGCCTCAAAATATCTCATTTATACGCAAGAAATTTAAAACTAGCTTTTTATGTGATGATAGCGTTTCAACATTCGAAATTCCTCAATTTTAAACCGTAAGTCGATCGATGCTGCCAATACAAAATATCTCGAGAATAATAAATTGTTTCCCCTTTATCACTTTTAATTTGAATTCAACTGAATTTTAAAAATTATAAAGAACAAGAAAATCAATTTCAAAATATAAAGCATCACAATGTCTGTATCTGCAATTGAAATCTCAATAAAGCAAAACAATAAAAGTAATAAAACTCGATTTTGTATTATTAAATTTAAATTTTCTTTAGCGACAAAACTCGTCTTTGGAAGGAAGAAATGTAAAACCAAACGGCAGCTTTTCAAGTTACAATTAAATAGTATTCTTCTTCTACTACCAACCCATCTTTTTCTTTCTCATTTCATTCTCAGTGGTCGCGTGACGTGAAGCGTGCTCCCAACATGAACGTGTGCCAGGAGCTTGGAACTTCCGGACGTATGTAAGCCAAAGCTAGACCGTCTTTCAGATCAAAAGTTCAGGTTATTATTAATTTTAAGTTTATGTTGACTTTTTCTTTTCATTTTAAATTTCTATTTTTTTTTCTTCGAAATTTTAATTGAAAGTAAACTTTGTTTTTTAATTAAACTGTCAACTATAGGCGAACATCAAATTTCATTAAATTTATAAAATCGCTATCGAAAACCAGTATCGGTAAAGTAAACATTAAATAAAGATATTATAATTAAAAATAATTTAACATCAAGAAAATATTCGCCGATATTTTTGCACTAATATTGCCAACACTTTAGGCCATCCCATCAGGAAGTCGGTATTTAAAATTTAACTCAACGAGACTACCGAATTAACGTTCGCATTTAGGTTGTTAATTGGCAATTTGGTAAAATCATTTTTTTAATTAATTTACGGGTATGAACATTTTAAGGTTACGTATTTAATAAAAATTCTAAAATTTAACCGTCACATAAGAGAAGAGAATTAATACTACAACTTTACACTGAAAATAGGGGGAAGACCTGGGGATTAGCCTGCTGTCGGCAATGAAGCGTGGGGAATCCACAAGTGCAGTGAGGTCAAGAGTTGGCAGGATGAGAAATAGGCGAACAGAAGAAACAGAAGTAAAGGGATTGCGAAGACGAGACGACGATATTCTTATTTTTAAGAACTGCCGAATTGAAAAATCATCCTAAAATTACGTAAAAAATATGAAAGAAATACTGAATTAAACTTTTCGATTTCGCAGTTACAATGGAAAGCTAGGTACTAACCGAAAAGTAATCAATAGCTAATACAAGATTAATTAGGATTAATTTATATCAATAACTCACAATTTATTTTAAACTATGGCTTTGCACATTTGCAAGTCAGGACTTTCAACATAAAACGGTAATTTTGATGTCAATAGAGTAAACAATGGTCTATAATGATCCTTTGTTTCGATATTCAAAGAATACTTTACTCAGGAAAATGTACGTGTCCAAAATCTAATTTGTAGCAAAAACAAAGGCCCGATACATGGCATTGAAAAATTACAAATACTATAATAAATTTAACAATTTGTGCATGTACAAAATAAAAAGAGTAAATCGCGAAACTTTTTATATGTTAACTGAATGGTAGATTATAAAATTTAGTGCTATTTCATCCAATGTAGTAGGTGCTAATAAGGTGTACTTTACTATTTTGTACACGATACTACGACAATATTGTTAATATTATAATGTCCATATTAAATACAATTTGTAAATCTAACTAGGAGAGAATTCCTTCTTCTTATACAAAGAAACCTGAAGGTACATTAAAATTTGCTGTCAATACCGTAATAACGTTGGTAATAATTATTTAAATAAATAAAAAACTATACAAAACCATACCCATAGGTACCATTCAGAGAATCGAGTTAAACGAATTTTTTAAATACAAAGTTAACTGCACTAATTATAGTTCAGTTTAGCCACACGGTAGCAGGATAACTTATTATAATGACGAAATTGCTAGTCACGTTTCAGTTATAATGGTAAATAGAAAAATTTCAAGTTGCGTAATTTGCCTCCTCAAATTTTAGCTTCAACATAATTCTTTTCCCTAAAATGATTCCATGTTAAAGAGTTTAGGAATATCTGCATATCATACACGAAAACCCCACCCCTCAAGTAACTAAAATTAAACGTTTTCTGGAAAAATTGTTCTTCCGACAAAATGCTTTTTGATATGCAAGACGGCGCCAAATTTGACGTAAGCCATTAGATCAGGTTATCCTGTGGTTAGACGCAGGTCTGTTTCAGCTGCTAATAACAGTAATCAATGAACTTATTTTCCTGCCACATTCAACTTTAAGAACAATTAAATAGATTTGGAACAACCCTGCAGTTGTTGGAGTAATTCCTTGTTTCTTTTTTATTTCATATAGCCGAGGGGTTTTCAAGAACGGCTTCTGAATTATAGACTTCTATATAAGCAGTTATAACCTCGAACCAGGCTTATTCCCAGAGCTACGTATTTCAAAGTTACAATTTTTTTTTCTATACATCTTTCATAAACCAGCAAGTTAACTATCAATAAAATATCATAATTGTATTAGTGCTGCAGCAGTAGATCAAATTTTTTGTTGTTACAAATTATAAAAATTTATAAAACCATTTAAGGCACAGATTACTCCTGCAGCACCATATGATTAAGGTGACCCAAGATAATGTTCAAACCAGACCGACAAAAGGAAAAAAGTATCTTGGTAAGATGGCTGGCTCTAAGTGCGTTTTGATGATCTTGATAGACGCCAGAACGGCGTCAAATCACGAAACAGCTACCTATGTATACTATTCCTTCCGGTGAATTAAAAAATAAAGAGAACCATTTAACAACATGCATGCGGCTATTTCACAATTGACGTCAGGCTTTAATTATCAAATTAAACTCTCATGCTATAACCATAAATTTCTTAAATTAGTTTTATTAAAAAAAAATCACGCCTAAAACCTTCTTGAAAATAAAATAATCGACTTCCAATAATACACCATCAGTCATAAAATTATACATTACTGACAATACCAAGTTGCTAATGGTAATTGCTATATCAAAAGATGGTTTACTTAAATATATCAATACGAAACAATGTAGACACTTATTATTTTTAGTCTGCTTTATGAAAACAAAGCAGTTTTATATTATTATATTATAATCAAACTGTTCCATGTAATCTATTTTACAAACTTTTGGAAGTAGAAAAAAAATTCCAATATCCAATTTATTATACTTCGTGCACACAATGAGTCCTTTTATGTATAAAAAGATTAGGTAGTGGTTTGTGCAAAATTTTATCTCGTGCATTATATTTATACATGCATAACTTTAATATTGTACAAGAATTTAATACAACCAATTTTTGTACCACAAACATCATCAAAGCAACTCTTTTGTAAATCTCAAGTTAACCTAAAACAAAAGGAATACGTTGAATAATATTTACATTTATGATACGAAATTACTAATAAAATATTGTCGAATGTATTGATTGCAATATAAAAGTAAACTATCCCTGACGAATCCCAATGAAGTAAATAATATATTTTATACAGTACCTCCACTTCCTCGAGGGACAAGGCACCCTTTGAATCGTTATGCTTGTGCACGTATAGTGCACACTACGAATAGTAATGAAATAAGCTAATTTCAGAAGCTGAAACTCTCTTAGCCATTACACAGAAATATCTTAGGAGCAATTGTAATCACCCTCCACATACATACATATTTAATTTCTCTATGTAATGTATCACTAATACAACCCTACTCCTGGAGGCAATAATTATGCATGGATTTTCTTGAGGGGAAACTGTATGGATAAACTCTGATTAGTTGATCAGATTTATTAGTTCCAAAGGAGCTTTAAACAACATTAAACGTAATTTTGAAATAATGAAATTAAGAAATTGTAGAACTGGGAAACAAGTTAGTTGTGTATATTACACATAGCACTATAATATTATTGTAGTACTAGTACTACAGATACATATTATTCAGAAAAAAAAACCCGAACATTTTCAATTATACCTACGTCGATTTCAAGAAAAGGTATATTTCGAAAATCTCCAAATACAATTAACCTTGCTTAAAAACTAGAAAGTTTAGTAAATTATACACTTTTAATTGCATCCACCTACTCCCATAGAAAAGCTTCTTTTATTGGTAAACAAAAAATTGTTTCTAGGAAATAATTAGGCGAACTGAAAGTGGCAAAACTTTTAAAGATAATATTTTAATTAAAATTATGAAGTATAGAAACTGAAGAATTCCAGGTGGATCGTTACAATGTCTAGGTGTATCTCAAAAGGCATGGTTGGTTGAAGATTAAATTGGCTAATAAAACGTCGATCCTAAGGGATTATTGCAAATTTTTGTTAATTACTGAAAAAACTACTCAAGTTATCTAATATATTGCAACATAATCTTTTCTATCTAAACAGTATGTCAACTGCACGAGATGATTCAAAAGTTAAATTGAGTTCCCTTCGTTTACATGCGATGAAAATGGAGTTACAATAATAAAAAGTAATTGGACAAACTTTTTAATATATAGAACGTGGATGGACGAAGAAAAATTTCGACGTTTACAGTACCGAAACTGGACCCGCTGCACTTTCCAAGTTAAGCTTCCTTTCGTTCAGTTTTTCTTGCGCATTTCAAAAATAAGAAATAGGAAAAAAATTAAATATGACAAAATAATATTGAAGTGGGGGGAAGCTGCCTGCATTAGTACTCGACATTTTGAAGGTAAATCCATTTTTACATGTCGACAGCACGCGCGCAATTTTGCTGTATTATTTGATTTGTGAACGACTGCGACTATTGATTTTATTATTAAAATATTTAATCCGTTTAAAAAGCGACAGAAATTCAATTGTAGCATTTCAAGTGCTAACTATTATTCTATTAATGAAATTGTTAATTATTAAGAGCTTTAATCAGAGCAAGAAGCATTATAATGCACAAAAATCGAAACGTTTTCATGCTGTTCTTGGTTAAATTGACATCGTTTTTCTAAACGTTCAATTGTAGTTTGAATTGAGGTCGTGAACTTGGGAAGCCCTGCCAGCCAAAAGTTATCTTAATAAACAATTTTACTGCATAACTGCAGGAATATAAAGTAATTGGTTAATATTGGTAACGTAAAACAATCAATATTAACAGATTTAAGAGAACACCATAAAAAACCTTTCTAAATGGTTTTACGTGATGCCAGTCATATACTGAAGAAGATCTTTATAGTTTCTTAATAAGAAAGGTGTATAAAAGCACCGCTTCTTAATAAATAGTTGAACAATTCGATAAGAAGATCTTCCTTCTTAGTTAAATCTATATCCCGCGAACGTATAAAGGACACAAGGGAGAGTTAGAAGGATGCAAAATGAGGCACGCCTGCCAGCTTTATTGCCGGGGTGACTACGTAATCCTCACTAACACCACCGAGGGTGGCGTGCCCCTCTGACTCATGCTCACATATCACCGGGATGTTATACTTCGGCGCTGGAGCGTGATTGGAGTCTGTACCCGAATAAATAATTGGACACCTCTAAGACTTGGCATTGTGTTGTAGGTATTAAGAAGAACTTGTCCGCTTTTTATTCATGATGTAAGTTATCTCAAAAATGTAATAAGATTTTAGAACAAGCTTTAAATTCTTTAATCGTCGGTTTAAAAACCAGATCATGCACAGTTTATAGTTCAAACAAAACTAACTACGTCCGAGGAGTAAAAAACTAGCTAGCATAAAAGTAAAATATTATACTGCTGTAGTACTTGGTACGTGACTTATACCACTGAACTAAACGGTTACATAGAAATAATACGCGGTGTTCTCTCAACAATGTAAGTTATTTTTCATAAAATGCTATCAGATAACAAAAGAATCCTCTGGACGCTTGCTTTATTACAAAAGTTTTGACAGAAATAAACAATTTTTGTAACTTTAAAAATGTATTTCGATCAAAATTTGACAACTTGTATGCTGCAATATTGGACAATTTCTGAAAGTATTTTGAAATAAGGAACGTAATTCTTTCGTCGTTATAAACGCTACATACAAAAATACATTTCTAAAAATATGGATCAATACAATTTGAAAATAGGTTTCATACAGACTCCTCAGACCTAGCCAATAGTATAGCTGAATAACAATGTCAGTAAATAATGTTACAATTTTCCTTTACTTGCAATCATAAATATACAGTATTGATATTTTAAATCCAACCAACTAACCAACCCTTCACTGGTGGAACGTTTCTCGACATGTCACGAAAATATAAGTTTACGATAATATAATAACACAATTTCAACTTTTAATATATTTTCTTGATTAAATCTTGAAAATATAAAATAATTGCTTTCTACACGTATGATTTCTATTTTTTTTTAAATATTAATTTCATAATATTTTCTACAATATAATTATTCTTTTATTGTATCATATTAATATTTAACGCGATCGACTTCCTGTATTTGTATGTCGCAATACATTATAATTTTAAAACAAGCTGCGGAATATCTATTACAATTATGCCTGTTCAATAAGTCAACACCTTAATCAACACTTATGTTATAGATGGCCGAGTCTTGTAATGGAATTTGATAAACAAATATTTTCAAGTATCCAATTAGAAATTACGTTACTCAAAGGTTATTTTCTCGGTTAATTTCATTGTTTTCTATTGTTGAAAGTAACGGTTAAAATGCAAATTATAGAAGAAAATTGCATATCTTTCTGAGACCCGCACAAAAACTATGTACCAGATTTACATGAAAATTTCAGTTTTCGGGACCCTTTTCCCACAAATGGACATCGGTTCTTTGTTTAGTTAAATTAGGTTTTAAAATCATAATAATAAAAAAATAGGTTACAATTTAATATTTGATTCAAATTCTCATAATAGTATAAAACAATACATTAATGCATTCTTGGTTACATTCCAATTAGCTAACATTACAGTAACTGATCAATGCAACCCACCTTTAGTAGTTTATGATTTGGAAAATATTATAAGTATAACTAATTTCATTTTTACATACAGCCAATAGTGTGCTGGGAGAGCATTTTCAACCTTTTTTATATTTTTCATAAAAGTTCTATGGTTCTTTTTCCATTTCTATAGATTAATGACTTTTTTTGGTCCTGGGATCCAGGGCCCATTTCATTACTTTATGGAGGGTCCACTGGGAAACTCCTGGAGCCCGGTAGGCCAGTACGCGTCTGCATACAACGGAGTCAAAATAACGTGAATTAATAAATTATTAAGGACCGGCGTGTTTACGTTTTTGAAAAATTCATTTAACTTGATAATAAACATTACGAACATAAGGCCACCATTGTGTTGAGGTGTCTGTTTAGACAGCAGTGTCCGGTAAACAGTCCTACTATCTTTCTCGGCCGTGCTCTGCTCAGCTGGAGGATTTTATATTTCCTTTGTTTATTGGAGGAGTCCTACATGAATATCCGCGATTGCCTAAGTCTCTCCCAGTATTCAAGATGCTTGCTTCTTAGCAGTTCTTTGATTGTCCCTTTTGCGGCCAGATAAGCTAACCCGTAAGTTGGTTCTGGTCCTATTAGGTGCTTACTTGCAGCTTTCTTCGCCAGGAAGTCTGCTTATACGTTTTCCCTTTATTCCTGTGTACCCAAGGAACCCACCTCAGCTTTACGCTGTTGTTCTGTGCCAGTCCCCACAATACACATTGCTTCACGGCCTTGGATTGTATTTCTACAGCTTCCAAAGCCCGGAGTGCTGCTTGGCTGTCGGACATGATACAGATTCGCTTATTTACATAAGCCCCCCGTATCATCTCCTCTGCACAGAACATTATGGCGATAATTTCCGCCTGGAACACAGTTGCGTAACAGCCCAGGTTTATGCTAATGGCAACTCCTGCTCCAGTACTTACATTCGTTATGGATCCATCCGTATACCAGTTGATATCAAATCGAGCCCCCCAGCTCCTGCTTTCCGCTCCCCACTCAGGTATTACTACCTTAAAAGGTTTTTGGAAGTCTGTTGCAGTGCGGGTTCTGTCTGATTACATGCAGAGCATGTTTGAACTCCTAATTGAGCCGAAGATTATGGTGTGATATCCTTCCCTTGGAGTTATCATGATAAGGTTATTACCATCTGATCATTTATAATTAGCCTGTAGGCTACCAGTTGGGCCTCAATTTCCACCACTAGGTATAGTGAGTGAAGTCCCAAAAGTGTCTCTTTGTCTTTGCAACTTATTGAGTTTTGTAATACAATTTACTTTACTGGCTTTGTGCCACCAGATAAGGAATGCATAATATGTTACTGTGTGTATCACAACTTTGGTGTATAGCCCAAGAGCAATATTTAGTTTTAATCCCCACCTCTTACCGATCATTCTGTAACAGGCCTATAGGGCCCTAGTTGTGACCGTTGTGTTTTCTATAATGTTTTATGAAGGTTAGCCTGCTGTCTAATATTAGACCCACGCATTTAACCTCCTCTAACATGTCTAGGTACTACATATGCTGGACATACTCACTTCGAGCAGATTTTTGCATTATTTTGTAAAGGCTACTACAGCGGTCTTATCGGGGTTGACCGACAATCTTTCTCTTGTACGTACACCACTGTTCAACGGCTTTTGGGGCTCCCTGCATCAGTGAAGATACAACCTCCCCGAATTTCTCGCTGACAAGGTGTAATATACATAATTATATTATGTAAACAGAATTTTAGGCAGATTTACCGGATAAATTAGGAGAAAATCGAATTTGAAATCTTTGAATTTAACAAGAGAACCTTAGAGCAAACGCACTCACAGCATCCAATTTCTATCAAATAATATACCTAAGTATGTAAACCGCAAAATGAATTCAAATTACAGAATTAAGATTACCGAATTATTAATCTAATTTTAGTTAAAAGAGGTAGCCTAATGACTGATCAAAAGTAAACATTATTCGAGGAACATATTTTCAAAATGCAACATGTCATTGCATAGTTTAAAACATTCTTAACAAGTTGGTTTCAAAACCTTAATAAAAAAAAATATTTCTAGTCCAATCAAAAAGTGTGTGAAACTTTAGTTAAATTCTCAAACCGCAATAAGTTCTATAGTTTTACTAAGGTACTTTAGGGTTGCACATATTGAAGATTTCTAAAAAAATCAGTAAAAAATATTTTAACGGGGGTAATCTCATTTTTGATATGTTCTTCGCAACCCTTAATTAAATATATTAAAATAAAAAAATAATATTAGAATCGATGTAATGACTTAAAATTCCATATCGTCTGGTCTATAGGCTCCACACTCTACAGTATCTTGACAACAAATCATTTGTAAAATCAACTTACAGGTAGTACATATTTGATAGAATGAATGTTATCCAATTACTTTCTTTATCTCAGAAAAACCACTTTTAATCAAATTTCAATCAATGTAAAATTTTATATTTTTGAATTAGGTAATTAAACTTGCAATTCTGAAACTCCGCATTCTGAAAATTCTGAAAAGCCGACTCGAACGGTAATAATCTACCAAAAACTTTCAATAATTAGGGTAAGGTAAGGTATATTGGTGATAATTTTGTTTACATGGATACAGTTTGATTAATTTGAAAGTTTTTCCCGATTTTTGCTGGTATAATAATAGCATCACTTTATAACTGCCCATTGAGAGGTTTTTTGTTTTATTTGAATTCCATTTTCTTAATTAAAAACGAACATATTTCTTTTTAAAAAAAGGTAGGTAAGTTGGTGATAGGATATTTAATTTGGTGATATAGGACATTTAATTTGGTGACAACTAAAAAAACTAAAATTAGTTATAAAACTTAATTTAAAACTTAAAATACTTTAAACATAACATAATTACTCGAAATCTGAAAGAGAACAACCATCGCACATAAAGATTTCGTCTTCATTTGCCTGTGATTGACAAGTGATGTGGTATGGAATAGAACAGAACGGAACAGAAGGAGCATTGAATCCATTTGGCACCATTCTTTTCTTGTACATCCTCATCATAACTTTTATTACAGACACCACATTCCCAGTCATCATTTTTCTTTAAACCTTTATTGAATTTTTTTCGCTTCTGATCTTCATGAGCCGTAGAACATCCTGATTTCTGAAGATCCTGTAGTGTTGTTAATAATTTTGCCTTTGAATATCTCTGCTTTCTGTTTGACTTTGGTATTCGGTGAACTGATGTTGCTGATGGTAGTTGTAGTCAGAGCCTTTGTGCACAATGTGCAACACAGGGGCGGATAAAATTAGGGGCGGCCAAAAACTCAAGCGCCTCGCATATGGAAATAAAATGCCTAAAAAGTGAACTAGGGTTTAAAAAAATATAATTTGCGTTGCGACAAGGAAAAAGTAATAGAAATTTAGAAAATCGTATTAAAAATCGAAAAATAAAAAAAATCCTTGTTAGCACGATTAAATAATGCGTTTTAAACGAGGTCCAAAGAATAGTTACTTGTGCTGCAGCTTTCTAAATTGACATACCTTCCTGTAAAACCATTTTGGTTTGTTCTCACCATATTTTCAGAAGTGTATGTACTATATTTTTGATTACTAGTAATACTTTGAAATTTGGTAATTTGAAGGACAGGTAATTTGGTGATAGCCTGAAATGCCAAAATAAAATTATTTTCAAAAAGTACTCTCTATTGACCGCCTTTTTTGACAATATTGTATATATAAAAAATTTATATTAACGCCGTAAAAAAATAATTTAAATAACATAATCTTAAATCAGTAAAATTGCATTCGCACATGGTAAGAAAACACCGTTACAACGTAAGGGTTAATTTAATTAATAAACAATAACATGTAATTTTATTTATGCCATTTTGAAAAGTAGGCTTTACTCTAAAAGTATAATGTAAAAACACTATATTAGCTTATTTATTAATTGATTTAGAACACATTTACTACCTAGCACGTATAACACTGAAGTAAATATGAAAAATAACACCATATTATATTAAAAGTTTTTTTGGCAGGTAACTACATAAGATAAGAGCCTGTAATCTCTTGAATAGTCAGATGAAACTATATGAAGTATATGATAAAAATTTTAAATTATTTTGATAATCGGTAAGCTGTTGGTGAATTTTTGAAAAAGTATCACCAAATTAACTATATCACCAAATTACCTTGCTTTACCCTACTAGGATTTTAGAACAATGCGACTTCCCAACTTAACCCTTCAGACAAATCCATCTACTAGGGTACGAGAATAGGAATAAGACAAAAATTTAGGAAATATTTTTTGTCCACCACTACCTCCATAATTTTATAGCGTATCCCAACGATAAGTGTAACATCAAGTTTGAAAAATTTAAATTTGCTTTTGAGTTGTGCCACTTTTATCGAGATGGTATTGATAGTAAATTTAGGAATTCAAGTTTCGTAAAACTGATATTTGTAAAATAAGAAATTTCTACACCATTTAGACTTGGTTCCATATTTATTTACCATACAAACCGTACCAGGTGTAAAGTAAGAACAATAAACGTCTGAACACTACCTATACAATTTCAATTTTAAACTACAAGTAACAATACATAACCAACGACACAATTTATCGACCGTGAGATACAAAAAAAAGATAAGCGAATTGTCAGCACTACTTCATGATGGCACACCTGATAAATTCGATGATCTCAACTCAAGGTACAATATTGAGGAAATTCATAGAGCCTCCAGTGTAATATTTTTTTAAACGGTGCTAATGTGGCTTATGCTTAATTATTCTAGTGCAGATGTAGGTGTGTTTATTGGATGTACATCACACTTGCAGACCTTCAATTTGACAATATAATTATTCGAGAAATGAAAAAAGTACGAAAATTTTAATTTCCTAACTTGATTTTTTAATTAGTATGGTATTCTGCAATAAATTATTTATTTCGATTCCAACTTCACACAAGGAACAATCAAAATCATCTAATAGTAACAAAACCATAATAAAATCATCCCAGCTTCAACATTTTCACTGAAATCTGTTGCCATTATTGTGCACACAGTATTGTTCTGCCATTGGTTATAGCTAGATTGCCATAAGTACAACTGGTTTTCCGATTTGAGCAGTGCAGCAGGTTTTCCATTGCTTGAACAAGTCCACATCACATTCAGCCGATCCGCAATAATGTAACCCCATTTTACTAGGGTTTACCTACATACATCTGTTTTAAGGTTCTTCAGAGAGGCCACTCTCAAATCCTAGTCCTAGCCTGCTCTCTTCTTTCACTATCACCACAGACCTACGTACCTGCCTGCTTAATTTCCCGGTGGCGAAAAGCCCGACCAGGATGGAAGCCGTCGATAGTGCCTGTCTTTCATCACTCATCAATGATCTGCTTCTGTTTCTCTTTTTTACCTAACGTTCGGAAGGGCAATTCCAGTTAGTTCATTTAATGGTCAATTTTTCAAAACAATCCGAATAAAGTTGTGCAAAAATTATGTTTCTTATCAATATAGCTGTCGTTGACGTGAATGGGATGTGTGTTGATTTTAGATTGTTATATGACCGAATAAAGTGAAAATAGCGAGCAAGAATGAACTATAAATATAAATTGATTATATTGTACAACAATTATAATAAATAATTTATAGCATTTTGCAACTTTGATAATTCGATAGAATACAAAAGCAATTTGTTATATTGTACATAAACGGGTGTTCCACGTTCCAATAAAAAAAAACGAAACTGTTCGAAAAGTTGCACGAACAACAGAAATTGACTACGCAATTTTTTATTAGACTTTGATTAATACACAAGACCCGTTTCTTAATTAAACTAAGCGTTACACCAAATGTTACCGACAGCAGCTGCATTTAAATATAATAATCAATACTATACTTATTTATGAACACATTAGCAATATATTATACCATCCAAAGTAAAAAGGGGCGTTAGTTGAGCATAAAGAATTTATATTATAAATTAATAATTAATTCTCTCTCATTTTGTTTTTCTCCATTTATCATTGAATCGCCTGTATAATACACGAATTCTACTACTTCATTCAAAAAATAATTAAATGTTTGAAGGTAATAAAACAGTATCATCTAACTATATAATTTGTATCGTTCTTATCATATTCGGAAATCAAACAATTAAAAAATGTTGTTGGTATTTGGATCGTGTAATTTAAAAATCTGATAAAAAATGTAAGCTAATTTATAAAATTATAAACAATAAACGCTATTATTATTATTATTTGCGTTGGTGTGCAATTGTAATGTAGAAATGAAGGACGGTCAAGTGTGAAAGTGCAATGGGATCAAGAATTTGACGAATCAATCGGAATGGTTAGAATTTCTATTTTAGAATTTTGACGACGTAATAAATTTGATGAAATCTATTTAATGTGCTCTTCATGTAGGAAATTACATTCAAGTTGCTGTTTTGTTTAGTAAAAACATATCAATTTTTAGTCAAAGCACATCTGACAATAGCGTACTTCCACAAATAATAATAACAAAAACCATTAGTTTGCGAAGGTAATTCCTGATCATTTTCTGTACTAATTAGTTCCTGTTCAACATGTTCATTACTAAAAATGATATCAACATGTACCTACATTACAAGTACCATCATTAAAATAAACAATTGCAGAGTATAGAGAAGCAGAGAATAATCCTCCCCAGCTGTTAGCACCCAATTATGTTTTCGGCAGGTTTTAACTCCCCAGCAACGTTTCTCGAAAACAGATGTATTTTTGTAAAAATCATTCATTATCGTATTAAAAGTAATTACGCTAACGTAACATTTTATTCAATACGTCGATTAAATATACAAAATGTATGGAAACTCAAGTCAGACAATTTACTGTATCTGCAATGACTTCCCAATCAAATTGTCGCGACTCTAGCCAGACGGTCTTCAGTTGAGTGTAGTTCTTTAGTTGTGTTTCCGCATTAAGTACTCCAAGTTCAGCGTACCATAATTACAGTATTTCGAACTCAAAAAAATTTAAATAAACCAAAATATTAGTCAAATTTCAAATGACAATTGTTATTATTACTATGCCAATCAGATATTAACATCAGTGATGGAAAGTTTATATTTAGCATCAAATTTATCGTTACAAATCTCTTGCTATTTTAAACAAAAATTATCTTAAATTCAATAATTACGCTGTATATATTAATTGAGTTATCCAATTAAAACCCAAAACGAACCCAATTTGATATTTAAAACTTTTGCAACACTGGAAACAATAATGGTTGGCGAAAGTGTCGACGGTCATTAATGAAATAATGAACATTTGTTGTACATAAATTCAATAATCTACTGAATACAATAGATATCTCTAAAGTCGGTAAACAATTAACTGAAACGGTGGGTAGATAATTAACTAGACCGCGCACATTATAGATAACGAAATACCTACAAATAATTGAATAAACAAAGTTAATAGTAACAACTAACGAAGGTGTTTCAAAGTAAATAAACAAACATAAATTTATATTTTTGAGCAAATTAATAATTGGGTACTTTTTATATAGTACTACTTAAAACAATAAATTTGCAGGAAGTTCTAAAACGGAAAAAAAAACGAATTTTTTAATCAAGTTTGGCAAAAGAACGATAATTTTGACAGGCTGTATGCTTTATGTTGAGGAAAAGTGCATCAAAAGTGTGCAGTGTGCCCCCAGACCATATCATTCTGATTATCTGGACACCTCAATTTTAAATAAATTTTAAACCTCGAAGTTTACTTAATTTTTAAATAAAGTTAACATTGATATTATAATATAGATTTAATAATACTTAATTACATTTTAATTATATCTATTTATGTATTGTCACCTTGTGTTACGACTGCCGAACAAATTTACCTCAATTGCAGAATAAATGTGTTAAAAATATGATTGTGGATAAAGTGGAATTCAAACCAAACACGATACCAACATTAAGATATTATCTTACTAAACTCGGATACTAACTTATCGTTAATAATCCCGCTTAATCAAAAATTGATTACATAATTAATATATACTCGTACTAACAGATTTCTTAAATTTCGAAGTTCATTAATACAGTCGACCTCGAATGTAACGAACCCCAGGGACCTGATAATTTGTTTGATATAACTGAGTGTTCCCCAAAGAGAAAGCAAAATCTATTATCAAAAATATCTTCTTTCTCGGTCCTTTTATCTTAAAGAGGATTTGGTGAGCCTTTTTAACAAGGCTTCTCATGTCAGATTACACCCCGGTGGTTTGCCATTGCTTGCCAAGGGAGTCTCAGAATTATACAATAATCTTATTGCAACAAGAAATTTATTAGTTTGCAAAATTTAACCAGAACATCGTCGGTTCTTGGATATGATTCCATCTGGAAACATTTAAATTAATCATGTCCGATGTTATGTGTTTTTATTATTGAAATAGTCGATTCAGATTACCATTGCGATGTTCTCTTAATATTTATAATATTCATTGGGTAATTAACATTACATATTTCTACTTACGTTTACTCAAGCGAAGTAAACTTTCATTTTTATTCGTTAAAGTATAACCGAGTTCGCTGTATCTGAGTTCTACTATGTAAGAAAAAACTAATAGAATATCTTATAAATAATGAAAAGTATCTCGAGTATTATAGCATATTCTATTCAAAAATAAACATCCCAGTAATCAACAGAAATAAAATTTATTGGCGGGCCAAAAGTGTGCCCAACATACAATTCATTATACATTTAAAAAAAAAATAAGTCTCACCAAAATAAACTAAAACATATTTAGAAGTTAGTATAGTAATGAAAAAACAACTAGGTTTGCTTTAAATTATTAATAAAAGCCTAAATATTATGTATAATAGAACTCAAAATTATAACCAACACAAAGTTTAATCAAATATAAACACACTCATTAATAATAATCAATTTAAATAGCATAAATTATTTTAAATATACAATATAACACATTAGTTTATTAAACACGAAAGGTTATTTTTCGTTAATCATTATTAAATTTATTATTGATTCCCGAATATAATTATTATTTGCCTTCAAATACATCAATTTCAAAAACCAACCAATTTTTGAGCAATCAATTTCAAAATTAAACGAGAAACTGCTGATATTTTTAATAAAAAAAAAGCTTCGATGTTATACTCAAAACAGGAATATAGGGAGGACATTAAATAATTTAAATCCGTCAAATAATTCGCGTAGCGAGAAGGCTAATACGAACAGTTTTACTTTAGTTTGTTCAAAAATTGGAACACTAACACAAAATGTATAATTTGAGATAACAAATTCAATACGAAAGCATTTCATACAAATTTAATTTAAATTAATTAGTAAATATTATTTAACCTTGACTAACAAAATGTTTACATCGATAACCATTCACAGCATAAAGCTCTATATTTTGCTCGTCCTAATATTTTTGGATAAACACAACTGTAATTACCAATTATAAATTTCATTTTGAGGCAATATTTAGAAAGAAAATATACGACGATGATATCGTTCTACTCGAAAAATAAACTGCCGTTTTATTAAGAACGAGCACTACAGACGAAGAAAAATATTTGAACAATATTAACGATCAAGACGGAAACTGAAATACGGTCCGAAAAACAAAAAAATATAGGAATATACTCGTACTATTTTACACCAAACTTAAATGATGCAAATCTGTACTTACATTTGAATGGATTTAGTTTTTGATGCAACATACTTATAAAAAAAGAACCTCACGGTAAGTTGCATTACAAATTGGTACATAATTATCGATTTCTCAAATATTCGCTAACGTGTGGGATAAGAATAATTGCATTTTACATCTTACGATGTTCATAATATGACTCACAACCTTTTTATTAGACACAAAAAAACTACAAAAATTGACAACCATCGGGAGTGCCTCTAATAATATGTAGATACCTGTATAAATCTTTACCAATTATAAATTTAAAATAGAAAATGTTAAACTTCCGTTCGATGTCTAGAAAAGTAGACATTATACAAGCATTGGAACATTGGGAATTTCCAAAAATGTTAAGTTTCAAATACAGTCAAACTTGGAGAACTCTCGAATTATTCAGATTGAAGTAGGATTAATTTTATAATTGGAAGTCAACTGTGTAAGTTCTAAGTCAGTGATTCTCAACCACTGTGCCGCGGCACTTTTGTGTGCCGCGGAAATTCTAAAAGTGTGCCGCGAAATTTTAGATATTTAATTATGTTAATATTATTAAATAATATGATTTAAAATTATTTTATTTCGCACATTTAAAATTATTATCATAAACTATTTTACGCAATGTGTTATAGGTAAGTAAATAATTTTTAAACTTTTCTTTTTCTTTGTGTGCCGCCAAATTTTGAAATCGTTAAAAGTGTGCCGCAACAAAAAAAAGGTTGAGAATCACTGTTCTAAGTAAATGTTAAAGGTGAAAATACTTCACTAGAAAATACTCAATTACCCATCGATGAAAAAGATTAAAAAGTTGTTAACTTACAAAATATAAAAATTAGAGACTCGATGATTGTATTGTAAAAGAAATGGAGCAGACGTTTTTAAGGCGGTCTATAGAATGATGTATGAAGTAAGCAGTCATTTATACAAGGCCCGGCTGGATTGAGGTGTTCTTTGTTCGTAGGTCATTCAGGCAGACTCAAGAATGCAGGCTGCACTTGGGTTGCATTCAATTGCTTGCCAAATTAGAGGTTCTTGGTAGAAGTACCTCCTCATCTACGTGTGTGAGAAACAGAAAAGTTGCTAACCCATTAGTGTAAAAATATAATGAAAATTTGATAAACGTTAATAAAGATAACAGGTAACTAATAATCGTATATGAGAATATCAACGGGTTTTGTGTTTTCTGATTAACTTCTCCATTAGAATATTAATAGCGCAAAATATACGGTTGGTTAAATTTTTTATTAAAACTGGTTGAATTAATATTACATTAGGTCTGTTGGTTCATAGAGGCGACATTGGCAATAATTATGTATGGCTTGTGCCAAGTTTTGGTAATATAATCACTAATAAAGTCAAAGTGTACGTTTCTGGAATGTAGTAATATTTGGGAGTGCCTTCATAGAGAGCCTGTTCCGGTTATATACCTATTATGTGTATACTGTTAAATTGCTATTACCACCTACTCACTCTTTGAAACTATTCGTCTATGTTTTGTCAATAATTTGAGAGTCATGAATGACACGACCAGGTAACTAACTACAACTTCCTTTCCAACCTTCTGATAATTAAAAACCTTCTATGGTATATTATATTATTAACTTTTAGTTTATAAACAAATTTCTTTTGGTCCTGCGGACTAGCAAACCTACTTGGTGTAGGTTTAATATTATGGCATACTGATGACTTGGCTCTCCCATTTATGAAAGAAACTTTAAATATAGACAAAATTCGATAACATTTTACGAAGACGAAAGTTAGGCAAATAGTATAAAAACAGAAAAAAATGTAAAATATACCGAATCAAATAATTTGCAACCCACATACAATATTGTAAAATAGGTTTATTATAAGAAAATTGTATAACATGTTTTTTTTTAAATCAATCCCTTCTTAGGTATTAAAATTGGCTACAAAGTGGTAAAAACGCCCGGAGCTGAAAAAGTCAACTTGATATATTTATTGGAACAATTTCAGATCATTTTTCTTTCAAAGAAAGTTAAAACGCCAGTCATATTTTATTAAACTCTGCTAATTTTAGAAAAGTCTATCTATAACAGAGCAGGGGCGGATTCAAAAGGACATGATTAATAGATTTTGTAATTTTCAAGAAATTTGAGAACATGGGTAACCTAAAAGTGATACTTCAGATGCCGACACACACGCACACGTTGTCCTTTTTTCATTTCAATGAAACCATTGAAAATTATATTATGGAAAACAACATAAAATTGAATAATAAAAAATTTGATCGCTTCTGTTTCAAAATTCACCCATTACCATTCATAACTTGGAGACAGTTTTATTCAAGTTACATTTAAACTACAAAACAAAAAAATTTGATAAATTTTACGATAAGTCTTTTTATAGGATCAAGATATGTGTTGTTTTCTAAGTTCGGATTGGACAAAAACGGAATATCAATAAAGTTATATTCTTTGTTTAAAATAAAAACTCGATATTAAATTAATTTATTTTGATGAAATCTTGTAATTAACTGAAACATGCCATAATAGTTAAAAGCCTTTAGAATAGGTTTGACAAGATAGTGGTAACAAAAACTGAGCCACAAGCAGGAAAATGAATAAATTGTTGGAATTCTCATTTATATAATTGCATAGCGGCGTTCGTCGTAAATATCGGCTTCTACATGATTTATGCTGGCTCGGCAAAAAACATTCGACCCGACCGACCACTTGTTTATTGAGCAGGGGGTCCAGCATTCTATTTGGTAGGGTCGAATATTATCCCATATAAGAATAAGAATCTACCTAAGCTCGACTGGTACAATTTTAAACCATGTAAAAATAACTTCTAACTTTAGTATACTACCTGAAATTATATTAAAGAGAAACTAAAGAGAATTTAATTAATCATACAATTGAGCGTCTAATAGGTATTATATGAAAAATGATGTGCAGGTGCTATTTTAAGATCTAATGTTATATTTTTATGGATGAAAACCAAATAAATTTCCAATTCTTATCGATGCAGATATTTGTAAAATTTATTAGAAAAGTCTAGCTTCCCCAGTTTGTGGTGGAAGAGTGTTCAACCCCCTCCCCATGTAGCATAATTGAATATGCTTACGTAATACAGAGCGAAGACCGAACCTTTAGTACTTGGGGCAATTATCGAGATCATTTTTTTTAAAACACCAATCTACCAACTAATAAATTACGTAACAAATTTTTTAAATCTTGACCTTGAACGTCAAGATTTGACAACATAAACAAACACAATCCTTTGCATAATCCTCGATTCACGCAAGATTTTTACTATATTCATACGCTTTTATTCCTTTTGCGTAACGACACTAACATAATCGTTGTGTATCCCTTTCAGAAAGTTGCTTGAAGTAGACAATTCGGAATTTCTTTCACGTTTTACGAGTATTTTAATTTTCCTCAATGTATTTTCCTCATTAGAAGATAAATTTTGTTGACAGCAGCTAAATTTAATCCGAATAGGTGTCTTGTTTCATCCTCAAAAAACAGTTCAATTGAAACTTCAAGCAATAGTACGTAAAGAGGCTTACAAATTCAAAATAAAGTTGTATAAAATTAGTCAGCAAAACATAATTACTCATTTTATGAATGTACACCTTAATACTCGAGTGAGTAACATTAAAAAAAACGTAACAAATCATAATAAAATACAATCAACTCGAAATACTTTTAATTGTTACCTCGAACGCCAGTATGTTCTCGAAGAAGTCAAAAGTCAATAAACTGGCAAAAAGGTAATAACAGGGTATTATTTTGACGCGCTTTCAGGAGCAACTATTGTGTCTCGTTACTTATTGTTTTACCTGAATAAAATTGGGGACTGTGACAAACATTTTGCTTTTCATTTAGCGGAGAGGATTTATGGACTAACGACAGTTTTGTGAAGAAACTTACCAACTTGAAGGACGTTATCGACGCAACCGGTCTCAAGTAGTTTTAATCCTTTGCAAAAAGACAAGTTCTGGGGTTCACCACTCGAATTCACTGGGGGCACTCGCGACAAAGAAGAGTACATGCATATATCTCGCTCGTTCCGGGGAAAGGACCAGTAGATGATCCTCCGTTGCACAGGTTCAGGGATACGATCGTAACGTTCCTCGATACGTTGAAAAGGAATATTTTCGGCCACGATTTTGGCCGTAATATCTAGCAGTGTGTCTGGGGAGCGAACCCCCTGGTCTCTTAAAAGAGGCCCCCCGCTGGCCCGCGAGCAACACAACCGCCTAGTTACCGCCATCAACGACACACTCTCACTAACTAAGCGGTCGAGTATCGTACGCAAACCTAGCGCAGGCGCTCCCCACCGAACACAGCTGATGGACCCCCGCGTGCGTAATGTCGTTTGTTTATATTCACCACATGGCGCAAGGTGCAGAGGGGCGCCAGCCTGAGAAAACCGTACACATGGGACCCCACCACCAAGCTATAAAAACAAGTAGAGTGTAATCTTAATTGTTACAGATCCGTCGTTCAAAATTTTGTTATGTGCTTTTAACAATTTAGTTTACAACATTTTGTTATTAAATAGTAGGTACTTAGAGTAAATGTTCATAGCTTTATAAATAAGTTAACAATCTATTCAATAAGTTAACAAGATGTGTTTGAAAATATATTTTTAGTGACATTCATATAATACTAAAAATTTAATTACGATAGGACGATAGCCTTGGTTTTTCTGTTTAGGGGGTACTGAACCATAGTGGTGAATACCATAATACCAACTAGTTAGAATTTTAAGTAAACTATGTATATTTATTATAAATTATTAGCTTATTTAAATTGTTCAAGTATTTTAATTTATATTATACTTGCTTACAATGATGTTAGATTGTGTATACTAAAACATTATTTATTTATTCTTTATTTATATTATATTCTTATATCCAGGAAAAAATAATTGTTTCATGATCCAGGCCTGGATACATTGCACCGGTGGTCCAACCAACGAGTATGCGCTTCACTGGGGTGCAAGATAATGAGGAACACCGAATTTAAACTTTATTAGAAAATTCAATATTTGCTAATTAATTTAATTTCAGTTTTTTAAATCGAGATATAATTTTTATAAGTAACTAATATCCATGTAGTATTGCTTAAAAATCTTTCATTTTCTATAGCTTGACGTGTTAAAAAGTTGAAATGTCAAAGCAGCAGGGGTGTCAAACTCATTCCTGCCGTGCGCTGTTTCCTGACAAACAAAATTTCCGTGAGCCGCACAAATGACCTTTTTTTACTCTGTCCGTTTTTTGATGGAACAACGACTTATACTTACTTTAGTAAGTATACTTACTTTAGTAAGTATAAGTATAAGAGAGGGGGGTATTGATAACTAGTGAGCCTTGACCATTTCTAGTGCATCAACAAAATCACCTTTTTATAACAAGAAATTATTACCTTTAGAAGTGTCATTCCAAAGTTTCACGTCAAAAAGTTTAAACATTACCACGCAAGAAACTTTCAAAAAATACATGTCAGTGACAAGTGAGAAAATCAATAAAATGGAATATCGAGGCATCATTAACATTAAGAGTATAGTAGCGTCACTTTGTGATGACTGGGCGGGGCCAACTTCCTGCACTGTAAATGTTGCAAAAATGGACACTACCAGACACATTTTCGTTTCTGCACATTAACCCCAGTCATCACAAAGTATAAGGCTACTCTACCTGCATTTGAACGGGTTACGGGGTAAGGAGATTTACGAAAAAATGGTTAATAGGTTAATATATTATATTATATTATATTATATTATGCCATATCGTCAAAAATTCGGTTACTTGCTTCAAACGAGGCAAATTTTTCATTCAAAATGAAGTTAAACCTGAGAGACCCATTTCAGTGTCAGCTCCAGAAAATATCGATGCAGTCCATGACTTGACTGAGTCATGACTAGGGCTGGGAATTATTTTCGATTAAATAATCAATTAAATAATAATCGATTAATCGGTGATCGATTAATATTTTTGATATAATCGATTAATCGAAAAATCGATTAATTTTTCTGAAAATAATCGATTAATATTTCTGATATAATCGATTATAAAGAACGAATGCCCTTTCTTTTTTATTAGAAAAAAAAAAATAATCGATTGTTCGATTGTTTTCAAATAATCGATTAATCGATTTTCCGATTAATCGATATATCATGACTTGATATTATCCGAATCGTCGAATTGGACTAAAGCGTATAGCTGAGACAGAGGATATCATACGAACGAATCGATCGCATTGTTCATATCGATTTGGGCATGAAAAAGATTTTTGAAAAATGGATTTCCAAATGTCTGAACGCAGAACAGAAGTGAGCATGAGAAACATATAACTTGCAGTAGAAACATCGCGCTCAATATGTACCCCATTTGAAAAAGATGAACCGACTTGTCATTATGGATGAAGCTTGTGAGTGCATTTCTACGATCCAGAGACAAAGCAGCAGTTGATATCAAAGAAATTTCGCTTTCAAAATTCTGCTCAAAAAGTTCTTACTTCAGTGTTTTGGGATAGTCGTAGTATCTATCATTCTCATTGATTACTCGGAAAAGTCGAAAACCATAACCGGATAACCATAAATAAAAGTGCGCGAGCAAAAAAGCAAAAAAATAGTTGAAGAAGACGCAGATTGATCTCCGAGGGAGTTTTGTTTTTGCAAGACAATTTGCAAGCACACAATTCACACGTTGATATGAATAAATCACTTCGTGATTTGGGGTTTCATTTTATTACGTAATAAATTTATTATTTTTTATTTTCGTTTTATTTTGTAAAATTTATAATTTAACCCTTATGGAGCCATACAAATTTACACCTTATATCGGCCATACGTAGTACCCGGGTACTACCATATATTTATATGCAATTCCTGTTATGTTCAGTCTTTAAGCGGATTTTTAATATTCTTATAAGCGTTTTTAATAACAATTATATTTATATCGAGTTACATTTATGCATAATATGATTGTGACTCATGGTTTTTTGACAAAATTTTATTAAATTGTAAGCAATATTCTCAAGTAACGCTCATTAGTCAAGTGTAGATGTTACCGTCTCGATTGCAGTAGGTGGTTTTTCAATAACATAATAAATGCTAATAAATTTAAAGTAGAAGTGAATCTTAATAATTTACAATATAAACACAATATTCGGCAAATAATTGCTTTCACTAATTAAAATAAAATAATTTATTTTTACGACATGTTTCGAAGGGATATACCACTTCTTTTTCAAGTACATAAAACTTACATAGGAAAATACAAAAATACCATAAACTACACAATCCTTATATAAACAAATGCTAATGTTTACTAATACCAACCGTCAAATTTTCGGATAACATTATTACAGGGTGGCCCAAAAAACTAAATTTAAAGGTAAATAAACGGAAGATCAAGGTCACCTCCAATCCCTAAGGAGCTTTAAACAGTAGCGGTGAGCTAAAGTTTTGTAGTTCCTGTTGTAGATTGGTTAGGTGCTTGCCGTTTAAAATGGCTTTTTTAATTTCCAACGCCTCCAATAATGACAATAACCGTCCCTTATCCGCCTGGTGTAACAGCACGATGTTATTAATATCCAAATTGTGGCCTTCTTCCAAGCAATGAGTCGAAAAGCCTGTTGTCGAACGTAGATTAGCTATGTCAGACAAGTGTTCCTTGATCCGAAAGTTAATGGACCTACCGCTTTGACCAACATATATCGCATTACATGTGTCGCAATTAAGCTGATAAATCCCACTTTTAGAAAGTTTATCGGTCCCAGGCTTGTTACAAGTTAGCAAGGAACCGATATTGACTTTATTAACCTCCGTGATCCTACAACCCAATTTCTTCAAACGTTGTCCAATCTTTCCACTGATCCCCGACACAGAGTTGACAACTCCCCAATTTACGGAGGGTATCTCATCAATTAGGGGAGCAAGAGAGGCAGTAACTAAACTTCTCTCTCGCATAATCCAACTCTTTTTGATGAGGTTGTCAACCAGATCTAGTGTATAACCATTATTGATAGCGATCTTCCTGATATTGTTGGTTTCTTTCAGGAAATTTTCCCGCGACAATGGCACATTAAAGAGTCTATGAATGAAGCTATGGAAAGCAGACATCTTTATTTTTCTCGATTGATTAGATGAACAAGGGATAACAATGTCTGTAGTTGTCGGCTTTCTATAGATATTGAATTCTAATGAGAAATCCACGTTCCTAGATAAGCTAACATCCAAGAAACTCAACTTGTTGTCCCTTTCTTCCTCCATCGTAAATTGGATTTTAGGATTGATGAAATTCAAATGTGTGAGAAATAATGCCAATTGTCGCGAGGAACCCTTCCATATACAGAAAATATCATCCACATAACGGCACCAAAAATCAACTAGCTTCAACAGTGGATGGTTCGAGCTAAACAATCGATCCTCAAAATCTTTTAAAGTTTTAAAAAATCTCAAAAATTTTTTACTTAAAATCACTATTTTTCCGTTTTATATTTTTTTGTGTGCAGAGAAACGTTTTTTTAGAGATGTCACCGAAGCTCAACAAAATCGGCCCAGTAGCAAAAAAGTTATGCTGTTTTAAAGTCAAAATAGTACCCGGGTACTAGGTATGGCTCTATAAGGGTTAAAGATTTAATTTTTTTTAGAAGACTCCTGACATTTCAATTGGATTTAGGTCTGGAGAATTTCGAAGCTAATTGAACAGAGGAGTATGTTTATAATTTTTAAAAAAAATATTTTTTAATGCTTTCGGTAGTACCTATGGCATGGTGCACCATATTGCATAAAATAAGATGAATAAAAGTAAAAAAAGAATTCTTTTATATTCCTCCTGGCGCATAATTCCATTCATGAATTAGACGACATCAGGACCTTGACCATCAATATCGGACTAAACCCATGACAGACTAAACCACTAAACCATAACAGATTTGGGATGTTTCACTGTTTTTATCGTACCTGAAATGCACAAAAAAAACGAAATGCTTAGATTGGGTCATTATGCACTAAAGCTTTGATTCGTCCCTAAAAAATAGCTAACAATTAAGAAAGTAATTGAATTTATATTTCAATCAGGAATAAATGTTAATTTAAAATTTACTCGTTTCTAATATTCTGGTGAAAATGTATGCAAGTCGTTTAATTTTCATTTTTGCAGTAAGTAATGTTTTTTTTTACTGGTCGGTGGCATTTAATACCAAATTCGTACAATCGTCGAGACGTCGAAATTGGCTATTGAGATTTTGCGTTTTTGACCGCAACTTCAGCCTTCGCTTCCGTTTTGACAAGTTTTGGAAATTCTGTGTATTGTACGTATTATGCGCTCAATTATACACGAAGACGAAATTCTTCCAATTTCTCGCGTAGTTTCTGAGTTATTTACTTACATTTACATCATAAATTCATCATGTACATATTTGCCATATCTTCTCGGCCACTTCCGTCTTTTTCTTCCTAGTTTTATTCATTTTCTTGATTTTAGAGCTCAGGGATGAATCTTCGCAGATAACATTTTTACTTTGTCTTCTTAATCGGTTCCGAGATCGATTGCCATTCCAATGGTGAAGACATTCTTGACAAACAAACAAATTTGGAAGCATTTTAAGCCAAGTCGTGTACACTTACATGTCTTCCCTAGGACCATTTCCATTTATGCGCGATATAATATCAACTAGCATCAACTTAGAATTTTCCCAATCCAGCATTGAAAGTTCATTTCCGATTATTATTTAAAATTTAAAAAATTTCAATAATACCAGAGACTATAACAGCAACAGGAAAAAAATATTTTCATTTCTCTTAATTTTCATCTGCATGAAATCCATAAATTATCATAAACGAAATATCCAAAGCAATGAAATGACTAATTCGATGCAAGTTAATAACCCACAAAATATATTTATATATTTTAATTTAATAAAATAAGCAACGTTAAGGTACAAACATAGCAAGGATGTAGATTTCAATGTAGATATCGCGATGAGTATAGCTTCTATTACATTACGGAAGGGGATACCTTTCAAAAAGGATTAGAATAAGGTTACCAGACGTCCCGATTTGGTCGGGACAGTCCTTTTTTTTACACTGCTGTCCCGATTTTTATTTTAACCTAAGTCGGGACGCAAAAATGTCCCGATTTGGGACCAAATGTTTGGTAGCGAAAGTAGCTTCTCCTCGAACGCAGGGTACATGTAATAAATTATTTTCGAAGGGGAAGAGGGGTCCCCAAACACTGACCGAGCACCGACCATAAATTTTGATAGCCCATTCGCCCCCGGCGTGTGGCTGTGCTATAATACCATATAATACGATAATACAACTTTTTTTAAACCGCGTTGACCTTGAAATTTAAAAAATTTTCGCCTACGGCGCTTTAAAAAAATCCCACGAACCCATCTCGCATCCGTAACACTAAAATTTCCCAGGCCATACAAACCGTTTTCCCTACCTTTATTTTTGATCTGACTACGGGCCTGATCAATGTCCCGATTTCATGATTATAAAATATGGTAACCTTAGATTAGAAGTGATATAACAAATTGTGCAAGTTTCAAGAAACACATTTTAGCTGAAGAAATGCAACAAATGGACGTCGGAATGTTACTAATAATAATTTAATGACGAAGATATATCGTAAGATAGGGTAACTTTGGCCCTTAAGTGTAACTTTGTCCCACAACGAAAACATGATTGTATCATGTACCTATGCTGGAAGCTGGGCGCCTCAGATTCATGTAGTACTCGCAGCTAGCCTGGAAAAATCGCTGATTACTACGTACATGAATCAACGGCGCTCAGCTTCCAGCATACATGATGCAATCATCCTTTTTGTTTTGGGACAAAGTTACACCTAAGGGCCAAAGTTACCCCATTTTACGATAGATAATTAGAATGAAGTAGATATTGATAATTGGAAATAAAGACGATATTCATAATTTGGATGAAGAAGATATCGATGATAATTTTTATGACAATTATACACCACCAGAAGAAGGCATCTCGAATGAATACAAATCTTCACTAAGAATAAAACACATAGAATTGCTATATTAATGAAGAAAAATGCTAAATTCCCTCTTACTGATGAATGTGGGCATGCTACTATGCTCGAAAATTTGGTTATTAAGTTGTTCACCCATACATTATTATTCCACAACATTAATGACCGAGACTATAAAGGTTTTTCAAATCTTTTTTAAACTAAAAGTAAAATCGATTGTTTTAATACAATCGGTTCTTCTTCTTCTTCTTCTACTGTTGTTAGGGCTCGGCCCTGTTAATTAATCACTGTATTGCCTTCTTGGGATTCAGAAGTCCAGCCAGTGGCGGCTCGTGACATTATGAAGCAGGTGTGCTGCAATAGGGAACTTCAAAAATGGTGGGGGGTTGGCAATTGTTTTTAGTAATTATTTAAATGATTTTATCGGAAAACATGAGGAAAACTGTACTTTCCGAACCTCTTCCTGAGGTCGGAAACGTATTCTTATATATTAGAAACTATAGTAGAAATTTACCAACCACAAAATAATTGGCAGTTCTGCAGCTCATAGGGAATAACCGCCACTGCGTCCAGCTATCCTTCCATCGTTTTGGGGTCTTCCGGGGGGGTCTCTTCGTCTAGGTCTTTGCTTCATCACTATCTTTGCGATTCTCGTATCATCTATCCTCTCTACATGGTCTCTCCAAATTCCAAAACCTTCTTTTCGCTCTGGCCCATCTAACAACGTCCTGTATTTTACATTTTTCACGGGCTAACTCGCTTCTCACTCTATCCCACAGCGTTACTCCTGATGCTATCGCTCTCAGTGTTCTCATTTCTGTGAATCTCATTATCTGCTTTGTTCTCGATGTTGCGGCTCTAGTCTCTGCTGCGTAGGTCAGAACTGCCGTCTTACGTATGTTTTATACAGGGTGTCCCCGCACTCACTTTACATAACTTAGGTGGTGATAGAAGACACTTTTCTAAGAACAATATTTAACAAAAATTTTTTTCTAAATTCAAACCCTCGAGAATTAGGCCTCTTTAAAGCATTTTTTTAAATTTTCACCTTGACGTGGCCATAGCTTCGAATATAATGATTTTTCAGTAAAAATCGTTTAGTACTTTTTTAAAGAGCGTAAAAGAATCTACAAACTAGGTTTATACCTTTTATTGTCTAAAATCAATGGCTTTCGAGTTATGAATTAAAGTAAGCTAAAAAATGTCGAAAAATTTAAGCTTTTTCTTTTTATTGGTTTTCTTCAAAACCCTGTATCTTTTAAACGAAACATTTTACAAAAAATCTGACGCCCATTCCGGATAGGAAATTTAACGGACTACAACTTTTGTCTAGTAAAAATTTTTGAGAAACCAATCCATTTCACAGAAAATCAGAAAATAATAAACAATGTAGCTACAAAACATAAAATTAAATTCACAAAATTTTTATTTTTTTTTGAAAAATTATTTTATTAATTAATTTTAAACTATTAGATTATTTAAGTAAATGTTGAAAATGACCAACCTCATTTTCAATACATAGTCGTGCTCGTTTTAAAATATGCTTTATAGTATTATTTATAAAATTTCCTTTCTTGTTAAGAGCCATTATAGCAGGGGTGGTCAACAAGGTCGAGGGATTGACTGGTCGATCACGAAGCCAATTTTGGTCAATCGGTGAGTGTGAAAAGTGTCAAAAATTGGAATTTCTGCGATTAAAAGTGTCGAAAAATCGACTTTTTTCGATTTTTTTCGACAAACATCTTTTAAAACAGTCGCGACTGTGTATTGAAAATGAGGGTGGTCATTTTCAACAATTAGTTTATTAATTAAATAATTTAAAATTAATTAATAAAATATTTTTTAAAAAATTTTTAAAAAAAAATAAAAATTTTGTGAATTTAATTTTATGTTTTGTAGCTGCATTATTTGTTATTTTCTGATTTTCTGTGAAATGGATTGGTTTTTCAAAAATGTTTACTAGACGAAAGTTGTAGTCCGTTAAATTTCCTATCCGGAATGGGGCGTCAGATTTTTTGTAAAATGTTTCGTTTAAAAGATACAGGGTTTTGAAAAAAACCAAAAAAAAAGAAAGCTCAAATTTTTCGACATTTTTTAACTTATTTTAATTCATAACTCGAAAGCCGTTGATTTTAGACAATAAAAGGTTTAACTCTAGTTTGTAGTTTATTTCACGCTCTTTAAAAAAGCAGTAAACCATTTTTACTGAAAAATCAATATTTTCGGGGCTATGGCCACGTGAAGGTGGAAATTAAAAAAAATGCTTTAAAGAGGCCTAACTCTCGAGGGTTTGAATTTAGAAAAAAATTTTTGTTAAATATTGTTCTTAGAAAAGTGTCCTCTATCACCACCTAAGTTATGTAAAGTGAGTGCGGGGATACCCTGTATATCATTGCTTTATTTTCTATTGATATGTGTGCTTGTTGAGCCATATGATGTTTCGTAGACAATCCGAGATCATGGCTGATTTGGATGCTTGTGTGCAGGGACGTAGCTACAGGTGGGCCTGGCCCACCTTAAGTTCTGTCGGTCCACCCGTGTGCCCACCCTGCCTGGAAATATTTAATAAAATCAGACAAAAATTAAGGAAAATAATATTAATTTAAACCTTTTTCGGGAAATGATTATGTAACTCAAAAAAATGTTACTCAATCCAACTGTTTACGTAGCGTAGATATAATTTTATCAAATAAAGTCTGTTATAATTTACGAGTTTGAGACGTGATGATTGTAAGTAAGAAACAGGAAACACAAGAAGTGTTCGCCACAAGAACTGCTATACATTGCAAAAATGTAGATTCTAATTTTATCCAGTCATCAGGCGTCGTGTAACTTAATTTAATTTGCTTCTTGTTGATAAGTTCCGGATATTTAGTTGCCACATTTAAATTTCAGTATGTTGTTTTACGTGGTCAGTTAATGTGCTGTGCGAATGTGTTTTATAAACAATCAAGATGAGTAAACGTACTTTACAAGACCTTGACTTTGAAAATTCAAAAAATTTCGCCTGTGGCGCATATAATAGAGGACGGAATCCCTGCCCCCTCCCCACCGGGGGGCCACCTAAAATAATATAGGCCTTTTGCTGGCCCACCCAATGTTAAAATGCTAGCTACGTCCCTGCTTGTGTGCGTAACCTCTGAGATGGTACTTCGGTCGTTGGTTACATCCACACCAAAGTATGTGAATTTCATGACCTGCTCAATAGGTTCGTCGTCGACCATAAGTTTGCATCGTATGAGATGTTTTGAAATCATCAAAGATTTAGTTTTTGGTATCGATATCCGCAAATCGAATGTGTATTATTGTATGTATTATTGAGTCGAAACAGAAGTCGCTGTAGGTCGTCTTCATTTTCGGCCATTAGGACCACGTCATCTGCATAGCACACTATCTGGATTCTGCTACTCCCTACTTCTCCTCCCTAGTCAGAGTCTTTGATACACCCAATGATCTACTGTTCCATAATCAAGTTGAACAAAGTGGGACTCAAGCTATCACACTGTCTGATTTCAGTTGCAATTGGCACCTCTTCAGTAAGGGTGCCTGCCACTTTTAGTTTTGCTACAATCGATTTCCGATTGTTTTAATATAATCGATTGTTAATTTTAACAATCGCCCAGCCCTAATGTCGACATACACATCGACATTTAAAATTATTATTAGAGATGCAATGTTGCTTATTTTATGTTACATAGTTAGTATAGTACTTAAACAAAAATTTAAAAAAAATTCCTAGCCAGGATTCCAACTTGGAATTTCGGGGTGACAAAATGTAAATCCGAGGTGATTGCTACATTACCTAGCGAGCGACATTAATAAATATGTTTTTATTTGTCATATTAATTATTATCTAATATAAAAATTACTATAAATATTAATGTAATAATAAAATGTATGTTATTTTACTGCAAAAGGCAACGTTAGACTATAACAATTTTAAGAGACTTGTAGTTTAAAACAGTTTGAAAAACCTTTCTCGGCCATAAATGTTTAAATAATATTACGTTAGGTAAGGACAAGAGAAGTTTAGATAAAGATACTTCAAAGGGTAATGTTGAAATCTGAATATAATAGTACTTTTCACTACAAGGGCGTAAAACGCCATTTTACATACCCGAGGGGGGGGGTAAGCCGAGACGCAGCGGAGTCGAGGCGGCCGAACTCCCCCCGAGTGTGGAAAAACGTTTTACCCCCGAGCTGGTGTAAAGGGCTTTTCGTTGTTACGGAACTACGCCAGTTTCATTGCCGTTTTAAATTTCAATTTTGATTGGTGTAAATTTAAATTTAAAAATTTTAAATTTGTAGTACTTGCGTACCAATCAATTTTGATTGGTGTAAACGGTTGGTATTAACGGCTTTTGTTGTAACGTAGTACTATATCTACGGTAATTTTTCATTTTTATTTGTCTCAGTTGCGAGAAAAGTTTAGTGAAGATAATCGAGAGAAAAGATGAAAACCTTCGAAGAAGGAGCCAAAGAGGCCAAATTGCAATTATTGCCGCAAAAATCGATATATGAAGAAGTATCGAAAGTTTATGGACTACTGCTTGAAAGTCCAAAATGTGGAGGTGAATGACGTCAACGAGGAGACGATCTTGGCGTACATGGCTCACTTTTCACTCCCTGAGTGTAAAGACTCGCCAAAATCAGGGCGTAAAAAGGTACTTTTCGTACCTGAAAACGGGGAGTGAAAGGGTACTTTCGCTCCCGGAATAACAAAAAATCTTTTACTCCATTTTACAAAAATAAACCAAAAGAACAGTATGAAATAAACCATCATAGTAACCAATACTACATAAGAGAGTGAAAAATTAATCTAGACTTTAAACCATTTCATTTAGAATATCTAACTTACCCTTACTTATTAAGTTTCTATCCAGTATTGTATTAATTCATAGCTAAATGATAGGATACGATAGTCTTGCTCAAAATAATTACTATTTTCAAGATTCATGTAAAGCAGGGGTGTCAAACTCATTCCAGCCGCGGGCCATTTTCTGACAAACGAAATTTCCGCGGGCCGCACTGATGACTTTTGTTCACCCACCTCCATTTTTGAACGATATATTCCCAGAAATATTTACTTTTTATTATAAAACACAGCGCCGTCTTTTATATGATCGGGGCCCCGGGCAAAAGGTAATGAGGCCCCCCCCCAAGAAACTCAGTATGTAACTCAGTAGATAGGTAGGCCCTTATTCAATATTTATTTAAGCATAACATACAATGTGTATACAAATTGTATAGAACGGGGCCCGGCGGGGGCCCATGCCTAAAAGTAGCACTGATAAAACAAGCAATCACCGAAGCTTATTCGGGCCCGATGCGGCCCGCCAATTTGACACCCCTGATTGTAAAGAACCCACTTTTTTCAAACGCCAAATGGTTGATGGAGGTGACAAGACTTGTGAGACATTTGTATAGAACAGGAAATGTAGTCTTGTATTTGTTAAGAAGTACAATGGGTTAGTTAAAGTATCACAATTTTTTTGCGATAACTAATAGATATTTCTACAGGATAATGCACCAATAGATTCATCGAGGTATAATGAACACAACAGACCTTACTGACTCTATGGTGAATTAGTAACTGTCCAGATATCAATAACCTAAGAATATGAAAAATGATTTACAAAATTCAATATTACGGACGGGCAGCTAGCCGGTGGATCTCTTTAGCGGAATTAATTAAAAAAATATCGTTTCCTAACACTAACCTAAGCTTAACAGGTAGATCTCTCTTCAGGCTTCATTAAAAAGAATAGTTTCCTAATACTGACAATTTTAATTGTTTGCGTTCAAACATTCTCATGTTCAAAAATTATGATAATTTAATAGTATTATTTATTGAAAATGTAAAAGTCGAATAATTAATTTTCTGGATGGATGATCATCGAATTAACGGGTCTAAAGTTTATACAGGTCAAACTTACTTGATGTGCAACTCGATCCCAGGGGAGGTGATTTTAGTTTAGTAAAAAATCCTAAAAATATGACTCAGGAGCAGGTACAGCATGTTGGCCGTTTATTCTTATGGATTTGTTTGTTGTGCTTTCTTTTTCTTTGGCAACCATCAATCAGAGTACATCGCTTGTCCTAAAAAAACGACACGGTGGAGGAGCTTCCTGATTGCAAATTTGTATACCCATATTGATGATTCAAGCGTTTGAAAATTTTTGTATACCATTGATAAAAGTCATTAGAATTTTTTAAATCACTTGACTTAAGACAGAAATGCAATTGCCAAGTAGGTATATAAAATTAAATTAAAACAATTTTATATGGAAAATGTACACTTTATTAAAAAAAAATTATATTAACTTGCATTAAACAACATCTATGTTGTTATTTAGCAGACCAGTCGATAAGATATGTAGCGACCTGCAGTTTCAGAAGGACGTATAATTTTCACAACTTGTCCTCGCTTAAGTCCAAAATATCGAGCTACTGGATCACCAGCTTGAATCCTCATTAACATATTCTCTTTCAGCTTGTAACGTGCCAACAGTTCCTGCTTTTCCTCAGGAGTCATCACAACATGTTCTGGAACTAATTCATGTTCCGTTATATTAATTAAAAGTTCAGATTCCAAAAATTGCTCCAACATATATTTAGGTGCCATATCACTTAGGGACTGTTTTGCTGATGGTGTCATGCCTTGTTGAACAACAATAATTGCTCTGTGAATATTTTCGTCTTGCATACGTTGACAGTACGTCTTGATCACTTTTATACCAATCTTTGGATCATCCGGAAAGAACACAAACATTTGATCGGTGGGATCATCGTTATGAGCTACTAGAACAATTAAATCACTTCTTGATGGCTTTTTCTCGCTAAAATAATAAGATAACAATGGTTAGAACGTACTATACAAAAAGGATTTAATATGAAAATATTGGAAGTAAACTTGTTTAGCTTTTAAATTATAACTATCGGGAATATGTAATACAAAACTACTCACCTAGGCTTGTCACCAAATTGATCTTTAAATTGATCTAACGTTTGATCCAATTCATCTTGGGTTACCAAGTATCCTCTATCATGACAAAGCTACAAAAGATAAAGTTAAATTTGTAAGTTTAGGGTTATGTTAATATGATATACTTACTTGCATGACAGTTTTACGGATTCTCCATAATTTGTATGTTTCCGCTTCATCATCCATGATATCTTAAGGGTATTTAACTATTTATTTCACAAATAGAAATGTGTCTAAATCTCGATGTAATCCCAAGAAAATATACTAAGGATATCAAAACGATCAAAACTAATGGTTGTTAACTGACATAACCTTTAAAACTTGATACTTTTATAATTTATATATTTTCTTATGTCACTAATTCAGGATACCAACTGAATATTCTAAAGCCGAGTTCGAATGTTATTTATTTCACACGAAGTTGCGATTACTGATTATTTAAAACTTTTTAACAAAAAATGAAACCGACAAAAAAAAAGACTGAAAAGCAAAAAATAAAGAATAAAGAGAATACCTCTTTAGTCTTAATAACTAAGCTCCTAAACTAATATAAGTAACTAATTTTGAGTCGGTGCCAAAAAGCAAATAAACCCTCACCGCGTCATGGCCTTGCCAAGTAATCGTGCTAAGAATGTATTTCTGGAATGTTTTTGTTTAAAGGTGGAGATTTCACATTGCATTGTTTTAATTCGTTGATTGTTTGTTTGTTTGGCGTATAATGATGTATACAGGGTGAAGCATCGAACATAAAAAAATTAAAGGATAAACAATTTTTATATTTTTGTGTGATATGATAACAGTTATTGTTGACTTTTTTGCCCGTCCGCCCCTTGTGCCCCCCCCCCAGAAAAAAATCCTGGATCCGCCCTTGAACAATTTACAAAAAAGGGTTCACTAAAAAGCATGAACTTCTAAAAAGTAAAAAATAATTTTAATAAGAACAAACAAGACTTTTTGAAAACATCAATATAAAATCGTGGGGCTATGAATTTCGTACTTAAACAGCGAGCCTGCTTACCTACCTCTAAATAAACAGCCCCACGCTTTTATATAGATGTTTTCAAGAAGCTTTGTTTGCTCTAATTAAGATTACTTTTTATTTTACTCTTTAGGTGGTTCTTTCTTTTAATTTAAATTTTATTGTTCTAGGTGTATCTAGTTATCTACTTGTTAAAATCTATAGAACAGATCTATAGTAATGTCAGTAATGTTTGACAATGCTGTTTCAAAATTTTGTCTCTAATATAAATAAAACTCCCAAATTAATATTCACCGAACAAAAGGTAGGTAGTTTAATTGATGTTAATTTAAATATTTTATTGTATTTAATAATATTTTAAGAGATTCATGGAAGCATTAAAAAGTAAGATGTTGATCGACGTATACGGTAAAGAGGTATCTGCTGATGCTCTACTCAAACGTAAAGACTATTTGTTATACTTTTTTGCTGCTTCATGGTGCGGTGCATGTCAAATGTTTTTACCAAAAGTAAAAAAGTTATATGAGGTATTTTGTATTTAAGAAAATAAGTATTTTAATTACTAACTTTTGGCATTGAAGGAAGTGTGCTCACAACATGCAAAATATGAATTTATTTATGTATCCTTTGATACAGAGCGAGAAGCTATGATGAGTTACTTTAAAGAAAACCATGGACACTGGTATGCAATTCCATTTGAAGACAACAAAACAGCTAAGTGAGTGTAAAAATTGAATAAGTCCATTTTTTAGCTTAAACCTTAACCCTCAAGAAAATATTGTCGAAATCGAAAATCATTTTCCACCATATTTCAAACTATTCTTTTGATGAACTGAAGATTCGTTTGAATCACGTTTGAGTTTCGATTTCCATCATTTTAATTTCGAATCTAATATGAAATCTATGAGAGCTCCGAACAAGTTAGGAGAAAATTTATCAGCTGCTGATTCGAAATATCAACGAAAATCGAATTTTTAGATTAAAAAATTTTTTTTTTTAAGTTTTTCTTTATGCATGTAGAGCAGGGGTCGGCAACCCGTGGCCCGCGAAAGGTCTTGGTGCCGCCCGCGGACTAAAGCAGATGACCTTTTTTTTTTTTCTAAATCAGCTCTTTTTAGTGGATTTGTCAAGAAGTGCGACAAGAAGTGCGGTTGTATATTCATGGAAAGTCACTTGCAGGTCACTGGAGTGATAAATTATTATAATAAAAATGAAAATCTTTTTTTTTTTAAGTCTTAATGACTTTCCGTGAAACTAGATTCTTTTTCTAATCATTTACTTCAAACCGCATTAAATTCCATACATTAATAAAAGAGCTATATGGATATTCGTTAATAGTTAGGTATACAGCCCTCTTAAGGGTATTCACACCCTTTTGTATATTTCGTTACTTCGTTGAAGTTAAAAAAAAATGGAAGTTGATTTGAGGTTCAAAGAAAGTTCAAATGTTTGACACGAAATTCACCCAAAAATTCATTTGATGGAGGGAAGGCAACGACATGTACTTCAGACGACAATTAACTTGAATTTTGTTTTAGAGAATTAGCTATAAGATTTGACGTAACACATATTCCATATTTAGTAGTTGTGAAAAAAGATGGGACAGTTGTTTCAAGAACAGCTAAAAAAGAACTCGAAGAAAATGGCAATAACGTGTTGGTGATGTGGACGACTTAATGGAATAGACCAGTAAATTTTGCGCGGTGATGAATTTAGAGAATTTGCACCCTCTGCGCAGAAATTATACACAATTTTGCTTAAAAATTGGGTAATGTAATACAGTTCTAAGGTGATAAATTGTAGTGTCTATTAAATTAGGGATTTTATAATAACATAAAAAGTAGCTTAAAAAGCTAGTATGGTGTAATTAATTCTTGTACTATAAGTAAAACTAATTAATAACTATTTAGTCTGTAGTTTAATTGATTCTTTTCGAAGTATTTAGAAGATATGTAACATTTATAACAGTATCGCCAGTGGGTGGGACTGTCCCAGGCCCGTAGCCAGGATTTAATTTCGGGGGGGGGGGGGCACTTGTAAAAAATTTTTTGTAAATTGTAAAATTTTCGGTTGTTCCCCTTCCATTTTCTTTGTCTTTTCAAAATTTCGGGGGGGGGGCACGTGCCCCCAAGTGCCCCCCCTGGCTACGGGCCTGGACTGTCCCACCTTAAATTTGCTTTAATTAAATTAATTTTGTTTTATGTTTTCTTTATTTTAATTGAATTTATTAACCATATTGTATACGTCTATATTAAGTGTTATTTTTATTGAAATACGGCTTTTATGATGTAACCAAATGCATGTTAAAATACATCAGTCCGCCATGTGAAAATTAGGAAAGAAGTGATACACTTGATATTTTTCTCCAATCTTGTTTATAATTATTTATTGAATTTGGACTCAAACATAGTTTATAAACCAACACTACCCTTCATGTGCCTATAACCCGATATTTAAACAAAGATAACCTGCCGCTTATAAACACAGACAGGAAACATTTGTTATAATAAAAAAATTCGTTGAGTACCTTATTTTCTTCTGATGTCTTGTCAATCTTGCTTATCTTAAAAGTCTTTTATATAAAACTAGTTGGAAGGCCTATCCACGGACGGGCAGTTCGCCGAGGTTTAAAACTCGATTGGTGTGCTACTCGATCCCAGGGGGAGGTGATTTTAACTTTTAAGTTGGTACTACCAACGACCAATCAGAATGCGTTGTGTGTCCTAAAAAATTGACACGCTGGAGGAGGCGGAGCGTGCTGGTCTTTTATATGTTTGATTAAAAGGTGTACTAAAATGTAAAGCCCGTATGACACGATGTTAAATTTTGCATAGAATTTAGTACTAAATTAACGGGCTAATCAATAAAAAACGTCTGATGAATACTAACACGCGCTTTCCATTGGTTAGTTACCATTTAGTACTAAATTTTATGCAAAATTGTTTAACGTCGTGTCATATGGACTTTAGTTACCACTTACCCTGCATTCGGGGGAAAAGCTACTTTTGCTACCAAACATTTCTTTTTTTCCTTCTTTCCAGCTCCCAGTAGCAAAAGTAGCTTCTTCCCGAACGCAGGCAAAATTTAACGTCGAGTCATACGGGCTTAAGAAATAATTTTACGAATCCAATAGGTTTTCATGTATAATTTTTATTCACGCCCCCTGTAAAGAAACAACAAATTATAATCGAATGTTTGAAAACCACTGCTTTACTTAGGTTGTCAATATTTACACGAGTGTCATAATTTTAATTATGTGCCAAACGTCAGTGACTACGAAAAATGTGTAAAGTATTTTAGTTCTTGTAAAGTAGTATGCAATGTTATGTGAACGTAATTTTAAGTGCATAAGTAGTAGATACGATTAATATTATAATAATTAGCGATGAATATTACGCAAGTGACTTACCACCATTCAAATGGCCTACACTGCAGCAAAGATGCACTCGTCGATGTTTTTGGTTGGTTTTTGCAAGTGTTACTTGCAGCTTTAGCATTTACGTGCCTAATAGGTAATTTTTAAAACTTAAATATTACATAAATGTGACTGTAATTTTGTTCTATAGCAAAACGTTTTTGTGAACCTGTAAGTGAGCGTCGATCGTGGTTGATATGGTTTTACGATACGTCCAAACAAGGAATGGGTGCTTTAGTAATACATTTGGCTAATGTCTGGCTTGCCAGTCAATATACAGGAGACCCATGTACTTGGTATGTAATAATCTAAAAATTCATTAGACGATTTCGATGATAATATCGACCAATATTGCTATTACTTTATTAGTTTTTACCACCACCACAAAATTAATTATTTTAAGTGATTTATTTATACAAACTGTGTAAATGTTATTTTTATTTTCAATAATATTATCAAATGATAAGATTCATTTGTTGGTGGAAGTAAATAAATATAATAATTGGAAGTTTATCAGAATTCAAGTGCGTCTTTTAAATTGTAAATATTTTTATTTAATATTATCTAATTATCGTTCAGCTTATATGAGTAATGCTTTCAAATTCAGCAATTTTTGTAAAAGTTTCAAATTAATTTTAAAATTTGGAAACTAACTTGCAACGGAGCTTAATTATTGAAATTTTTGAAAAAAATGGGGCTTTTATTTTGATTTAAATAGTTAAGCAATATTTTTATTAAACAGAATATTTACACTTATAATTTTTTTTAACAAATAATAAGATAATAGAAAATACTAGACAATAATAATATAAATAATTCTAATTTATTTAATTTAGGTATATAATAAATTTTCTACTGGATTCCTCCGTTGGTCTGTTGATAGTGTTTATTGGAATTCGTATCAGTCAACATCTGTCCAAAAGTAGTGGTTGGGAAGCTATCAATTTTGGCGAATATGGTTTGTTCATTTTAAACATTGTTTAGTAGTTTTGTAACTTAATCTATATAAATCTTGTAGGTATGCCTCCATCTATGAACGCGTGGTTAGCTCAATGTGTATTATATGTAGGTTTAATGATAATAGTAAAAATATGCATTACACTTTTAATGCAATTGAATTTTTGGGAAGGCGTCCGGTACTTCATTTTATCTCCCATCGATAATGAAAAAGTCGAATTAGCATTTGTGATGTTGATCATTCCATTTTTTGTAAATGTAAGTAAAATATTTCAATTTTATTTTTAAAATTAAAACCATAGAAGTGTTAATATGATTAGTTTGAATGATGAGTAAGGTTTCTGTATAATTTATTTTTAGATTTTAATGTTTTGGGTTACCGATAACTTTTTAATGCATAGAAAGAAAAGGCCTGTGATTCCACATGAGACTATTGAACAAAGTCTTATACGAAAAATTAATTATCAGTACAGATCCATTAGGAATTTTCATACCGAGTCCGAAATTAAAATTTTGTTGGCGACAGATGATGAACTACTTAACTTGGAAGAATGTGAAGCTACGTCGAAAGCAGGTGTTGCTTAATTGCCAAATATTAATTATAAGTACAAAGCTGACTTATTTATATGGATAATTGATTATGATTATAGTCCACATTTTATGCAAAAAAATTCTGTTGGCTTTAAGTTGTTGTGCTTTTAAAATTGTGATAATTTTTAAAAAGATATTTTATTAATTTTTCTTTAGTTGACCAATTTTTAATAGAAAATTAGAATAGCTAGTATAATTGCAACCAATAAGAAAAACCCTTTTTTTTCTGTTTGTTTCACACATGATTTTTTCTACCAATGTTTGAAATTGTATTTGGTATTTACAATACAAACCTATTATGTTGGACGGTATGTAATACTCCAGATCACTTGTACATACACTAAAAATGATAAGACCCGGAATTTCCATGTGCGGTTTTTATCTTAATCCATCATCTTTTCTTATTTGTTAATGTGTAAATCAAAAGATAATTCCATATTTAGTAGCATAGTTACATTCACCAAATGTAAAAATCTAACTCTTAATATTTATTAACTTTTTGTGACAATGGTTTGTTAATTTTGCCACAATAGTGTGGAAAACTTCTTCATTTTCTAACTTTTGGATATTGAAATGTTAAATTTTTTCAAACAGTAGTAGAAAAAGTTATTTTTGATACTATAGCATTATTTGGAGGTTGATTTTGTAAGGAAATTTTTACTGGTTATTAAACAGTAACCTATGCTAATTTGATCAAAACAGAAATATTGCTGTTCAGTGTTACATTGAGTGATTTGTCTTGTATGTAATTTATTTTCAGAATGTTACAAAAGTTTATGCAAACATGATTCGTGGTTCCCACATTCTAATTTCAATATCTTTTTTCATGTCTGTATAGAAGATAAATTTAATTTATAATGCAATATTGGCGGAAACTAGCGATTTGTTAAATTTATTCTACTTAATTTTATAATTTTGTACAATTTTACATAAAGCATGAGTTACTCAGTATAGCACTGGAAAAACTTATTCGTTTGAGTGTTGTAACGTCTTTGTGCATATAACTCAGATCTTTTGGTTTTAAGTTTGAATATTTCAATTTTCTATTTTTTAATATAAATTTATATGTGACCAATATTCAAAGTAATTTAGAATTTAATTTAGGACAAACAGGTAACTTACTGTTGTGTTAAATTCTAACAATACATTTTTTATTTTAACTACCTTTAAATAGAAAATATTTAGTAAGAACATAAACAGCGAAATTTGTGTAATATATTTGGACTCATATTTGATGACTTTTTACCAGCATATTTCTAAACAATTAGTATCATAACATTTTAATGAATAGTTAAAACTACTTTGGATTTTTTACAAATTCATGAGTTACATTAAAATCTTGATGTGAAATACGATCTTTACTGAGATATCAATTTACCATAATGTATTCAAAGTTACCCATTATTATTTCCTATTTTATAAGCGTGTATCGATTATTTCAAAGTGATATATTTCATACGAAATTCGAATATTTATATATTCATACTCATACCATAGTTAAGTGTTTATATTGTTACATAATATATCTAGATATTATTATTATTTTTTATACAACATTTTGGCAGTAACTGCAGTTCAAACGTCGAAATAATTGAGAAATATGAAAATTTTTAAGTTACCTTGAATTATTTAAACACCAATAACTTTTTCAAAAGTTAACTGATTCTACTTTTAATAAACTCGAATATGAATATCGTTCCAGAATCATTAGTCAATTTGAAAATTGTAGTTTTGTATTATACCTATTTTACATTTACATTATTTAGGCTATAAAATCCAGTTTACATTAGACAGAATAAAATCATACATTATTACAATTCCAATAGAAACTTCTGATTTTTCAAGTTTGACTGTTGAAAAATTATAATTTTTTAATGAATCTAAATATATTAAAATTAGATTAGTAGCTTTTATTGAAGGTATTGGAATTTGGTGATTTAAAGTGACAAATTTTAAGAGAAACATACATGATATAATTTATATATAATATTATTCTTTCTTAAAATTAGCTTGTTAGAGGTTTGAACTTCATTTAAGTAGGTACCTATTATAATATCCTGCAAGATTTGAAACTTAAATTTCATTAAAGTTTTTGAACAAATTTAATACAACATTCACAATTTGTACTTAATTACACCTGCAATGTTGTTAATAAATATGAATGCTGGATCTCAATAGGTACAAAGAATTAGGATGTGTTCCATTTAATATGATATTAATTATGAATCTCATCTGATCTGCTCATTTGTATAAATTTTAAATAATTTTGTATTTAAATGTAACGAATTTTATTTATCTGTGTATTGTAGGAGAAATATTATTTTATATTGTATTATGTTGAAAAATTTTAATAAAACTATATTTTTTATTTTATATATTATTTGATCTAAACCGTGTAGCTCATGAGTCATGATAATTTTATTAGAGTGCACACCTTTAAGAAGAAGAAAAAGAACTCGATAAACAAGGCTAAATAAAAATATAGGAAGAAATATACAATTTTCTAACTTTTTTCGTTAAATTGTGAGCCTAATAATAAATTAATAAAACACGATTTTTTTGAACAATATTTCAAAATATTTCCCATTACAATCAATACTTGGCATATTTGAAGAAACCAATTTCAAAATATATTTTTCATGCTTCTGGAGGTTACTATTTATCTCTTTTTTGAAAAAAAAATAAAACGACAGCTTCATTCGCAGAAAGTAAAACAAATTCCACGCAACTTATCTTTAACCTGTGGAAATAAAAAGAAGTCATTGGATTCTAAGTTGAGGAGACTATAATTCGTAAAAGATGAAATTAAAATGTTACAATATTTTTATTAGTGGTTAAAAAATCATGGCCTACTAGTTAGGTTCAATATTTAGAAAATAGGCTACATAGATGTTTCAAACGTTAAACTTAAAATATTGTCATGATGCGTTTTACTGACCTGGAGTAGGGCGCTTAAGAGGACTTTATACCTAACATAAAGTTTGGTTTACACTCATAATTGAATTAAATAATTCGTTAAACCGGCAATGTTATGGGTGTAAACCAAATTTTACGATTTAAATGCACTTTCTTAAAAAGCAAATATATAAGGGTTTTGTCTTATATACATAGATATTTTAAAAATAGTTTTAATTTAAATAGTTTGTATATTCATGGAAAGTCACTTGCAGGTCACTGGAGTGATTAAGAGGAATCTGCTATACCTTTTACAAAGCTTATAAACAGACCGCCGTAAAGTGACGATTGCATGCTTATTATTCAAAAAATGTGTACAAAAGTATACATTTTTTGAAAGAGGACACTTGAATGCATCCCGCCTAGTCAAGATTTTTTCAATATACAAAATAGTTTTTTTGTAATCTTCGAACAAAGTTACCTTTACTTTACTAATTAATTACGGAGAAATAAAATTAAAAATTAAAAAATTAAAAACAGGTCGGTGTGACTTGAAGCTTTTTATATTTAATTTCAAAATTTCATGCATTTTGCTACTGCTGTTTCTTTGTAATTACCACTTTACAAACATGTGTATTTCATTAAATTTTAGAATTAATTTTAAATAATTATGCAACCAATATCACACGTTCAAACAAAATATTAATTCTACATTTATCCATGTTGTTGAAGAGAGACAAGCACAGACAGTAATAAAACATACCGCAAAAATTGCAAGTAAGCAAGTAAAATGATACCGCTTCAAAGATTATGTTCTTATCAGTTACATTTATTAACATTATATCACTATGACATAATAAAATTAAGTATGCACTTTGCGTTTAAAATTTCAATAAATCTACATTACTTTTTTACAATTTTTTAAAATTGCAAAAAACATTCGATCAATATTATTAGTAGAAATTTACAACATATTTATTACTCTACTAAAAGAGCCAATGTACATTTTTGCAACATTTTTCGAAAATCCTTATAAAATTATCATTTTCATGAAGATGGCAATTTTATAGTGATTTTCAAATGTTGCAAAAATGTAACATACATTGGCCTTTTTAACACCATGCCAATCATAAATAAAGTTTTATGTACCCAGGGAAGGACTCCTCGTTCCTTGGCCTACTCGTTATGGACATTATGTTGGCCCAAAATGCTCAATAATTGAGTAGTACACCCTAACATTTTTTACTTATTTCCACTGGGCTCCAATATAAGTTGGCCCGATTTTAATCGTCATATTATACAGGGTGAATGAGAGCACCCGTATCAGCAATTTTTTTCAAAAACGGCTAATAGTCGTAGAGAGTTGGGTTAAAAAAATTTATTATATAAGCCATAATAATTAATAAAGAATCGAATGGTGATATTATTATTTCTCGGAAAGGTCGGCGTCCCGAGTAGTTTGCTCCAGAAACTCCAGAACTCCAGAATTTTAAATGGTCGAAAATTGTATCGTTGAAAAGATCTTGCAAAAATAAGCAAGTTTTGTAGGAAAAATTATTTTATTACTCCCTCTCCTTTTCAGTAATATTCGATTGCATATGGGTGAATGAGACCACCCGTATCAGTCTTTTTTTCAAAAACGGTAGGTCGTAGAGAGTTGGGTCAAAAAATTTATTATAAAAGCCGTAATAAAGAATCGAATAATGATATTATTATTTCTCGGAAAGGTCGTCATCCCGAGTAGTTTGCTCCAGAAATTCCAGAACTCCAGAATTTTAAATTTTATAGGTTGAAAGTGGTATTGTTGAAAATATCTTTAAGAAATAAGCAAGTTTTGTGGGAAAAATTATTTTATTATTCCCACCCATTTTAAGTAATGGTAGTCTCAGTCACCCATATGCAATCGAATATTACTGAAAAGGGGAGGGAGTAATAAAATAATTTTTCCTACAAAACTTGCTTATTTTTTATCTATCTAATTATATATTTTCAACGATACCATTTTCGACCTATGGTGCCATTTAAAATTCTAGAGTTCTAGAGTTTCTGGAGCAAACTACTTGGGACGCCGACCTTTCCGAGAAATAATATCACCATTCGATTTTTTATTATGGCTTTTATAATACATTTTTTTAACCCAACTCTCTACGACTAGCCGTTTTTGAAAAAAATTGCTGATACGGGTGCTCTCATTCACCCTGTATATTATATAAAAATCATCTACTTCGTAATTTTTGTAAAAAAATTAAGAAATTTATCAACTGATAGTAAATTTCGAAGTGGCGTGTTAAAACAATTTATAAAAAACAATATTTTAAAATTTCGAAGAGCAATTACATCCGCAGTAAAATTTAGGAAAAATTGTGACGGGCAAATGACAGAAAAAATTACATTGCTGAAAAGTGATATTGAAAATAGTGTTTGTCACATAATTTGGTGAGCACAGTAAATGTGATATTTATTTTTGCCAAAAAGCAGAGAATGCAAATAATGATGACAGTCAATTTAAATTATTAAAAAGTTATCCCGAAATCCTTAATAGAATAAATTACATAATCAGAAGTATCTCATTGCATGCAAAAAGTTTATTGCTGCATCTAAATAGTAACATAGTGGAACAATTCCATTCAATTGTGGCAAAATTTGTAGGTGGTAAAAGAATAAATTATTCCAAAGGTAGATCGTACCAATCCCGCTGTTTAGCTGCTGTGGTGAGTTTCACCGCAGCATAGTGGCGGTCGCAGCATAGTGCTAACGCGAGTTGACTATGAACGCTAAATACCCGGTTCGAATCCGAGTGAAGTAAGAACTTTATTCTGACCGTCTCCCCTCGGAAGGCAATAGCAAACCACCGAGAGTAATATGGCAAGAAAAATCCTTAAAATGTTAATGAACTAAATAAGTCCAAAATTGATCTGTGGATTAAGTGGAAGGCAAAACCACCACCCCATTAACATTTCCCTGGTGCAGCCTTCTTGGCTAAGTCGTGGGGATCGCCGTACATCCGAAATCGGATAGGCACCTAAAGAAGAAGAAGAAGGTGAGTTTCAATTCAAAAGGTAGAGCTCACTCGGTATTGCATAAAACAATACTTGGGAAGAGCCCGTCAAAAATTAAATCAAAATTTGAAGTAAAACGATTGAAGAAATGCAAAAGATCTTTAAATTTTAGAAAAGTTTATAAAGCACCAAACAAAGAAATTGACCAAACTTCAAAAGATTACGTTCCTGATTATGGACTATTTAGTCAACAACCCGACATGCCAGAGGAACATTACGAAAATAAAAAATTGATAGTTTTAAATGGATTAAGAAAAACCGAAGAAGAGAGAACCATTTTTGAGAGAAATACAATTTTGCAATCCGAATGTGCCCTATGGGTCGAATAGAGACGAAAGCTGCTGACTGCATCACATTTCTACGACGTGTGTTCAAAGAAGAAAACCACACATCGTGGAAATTTGGTTAAAAATATTTTATATGGTATTCCGTTAAACACTCACTCACCATGGCAAGTGTTACGAGGAAGTTGCTATAAAGCAGTTAGAGGCACAACTCGATGTAAAAATTAACAAATGTGGAATGTTCATTGACGAGATGGCCTTATTGGAGAGGACACAATCGTAGAAATTAAATGCCCGTATTCTTCCTTTAATAAGCCGGTAGATCAATCAATCGATAATAAAAAAGTTACTTTCTGGAAAAATGTAAATGGTGTTTATGAAGTTAACAAAAAACATAAATGGTATTACCAGATTCAAGGTCAATTCATCATCATACAGTCTTTATGCTTCTTAACAGAAGCGTCGTGATCCTTAAATGTTGGTGGGGTGGTTATTACGCTTCCCCATAGTCCACAGATCAACTTTTGGACCCTTTAGATCATTAACATTTAAGGATGCTCTTGGCATATTACTCTCGGTAGGTTGCCGTTGCTTTCCGAGGAGAGAACGGTCAGAATAAAGTTCTTACTTTACTCGGATTCGAACCCGGTATTTAGCGTCCATAGTCAACTTGCGTGACCACTATGCTCCGACCGTCTCCGTAAGGTCAATTACATATCGCCAAAAAGAAAAAGTGTGTTCTTGGAGTTTGGACTTCCAGTGATTGCAAATTAAAGACAGAAATCATTTAAAGACGATTCTTACTGGTCGAAAAAAATGGAAGAAAAACTATGCGATTTTTACATGAGCTGTCTTCTACCAGAAATAATTGATCCACGGCAATCAAGAAACATGAAAATTCGGGATCCTCCTGATTCTTGCTGATGGCCAGAAAACGAAAAATAAACCATAACATTTTACTGTCACTGCTCGGTTGTTATTCTTTTCAAAATGACTTCTTTGTCCACAGCACACCTTTATTAAGCCAACCTCCAAGTTATTTGCTAAAACGTTGCAAAGACTGAAAACCAGTAAAGAGATACTACTACACAAATTCTTCAAATGAATATTATCCTTCCAAATCTTTGTATTTTACAAATATATTTTCATAAATACTTTTTTGAAGTTTTTTATCTTCTTTTTACCCGACTGCAGAAGGACGGTAATGTATTTTACCTAACAATTATTATAATAATTTTATTATTATTTTCAAGCAAATTAGTTAGCGAATTAAAAAAACGGATGAATGGTTAGAAAGCCTAGTTTTATACCTTCCGTAGATTATAATAATATAAGATATTATTACTTTACAGTTAGTAATCGTTTGTTTAAAAATTCTTATCTTGAAATGGAAACTTATCATAACAACTGCATTATTTTTATCGCATTCTCTATCCCAACCGAAATAGTCTACCCGTCTACGATTGCTGCAACGGTTGTATTTGCTATTACGAAAGCTAATATTCTATCTTATTCCGTGCTATTGTTGTCTCTTTCCTCAAAACGAGATTATTTTCAACGATTCGTCTTAATTATTATAATAAAAAATTAAAAATTTTTTTTTTAACTTAATGACTTTCCGTGAAACTAGATTTTTTTTCTAATCGTTTATTTCAAACCGCATTAAATTCCATACATTAATAAAAGAGCTATATGGATATTCGTTAAAAGTTAGGTATACAGCCCTCTTAAAGACTTGTAATGATTATAATTTTTCTATATTTATGTGTATTATTAACTCGTAAGAATATTTAATTATAGTTACTAATGATATATACAGGGTGTCCCCGCACTCACTTTACATAACCTAGGTGGTGATAGAGGACACTTTTCTAAGAACAATATTTAACAAAAAATTTTTACTAAATTCAAACCCTCGAGAGTTAGGCCTCCTTAAAGCATTTTTTTTAATTTCCACCTTCACGTGGCCATAGCCCCGAAAATATTGATTTTTCAGTAAAAATGGTTTAGTGCTTTTTTAAAGAGCGTGAAATAATTTTTTATTTTAAATAAATATTTTGAATTCGTATGCGATTATAACGACGACTTTAGGAGGAATCATCTATAATAAATTGAAGAGAGAAAATTCAATTAACATTACAAAAGTAAAAATTAAAAGTTAACGTAATCCGTCATTAAAATTGGAGTTGGTAAATCGAAAGGTGAACAGAAGATGCATGTCGTTCCTTTCTTTGAAATAAAAGGGACAATCATAAACAGAATTAAATACTGATAAATAAGAAACATTAACATTGATTAATGTTTTAATCAACCAGAACCAGCAGTCTGGCGTAAATCAAACACGGATAGACTAAAGAGCGGGAAACCGCGGTTCTAATCCTGATTGCGTCGGATATGTGCTGTGATCTAAAAAGTCCAAAATCGATCTGTGGACTATGGGGAAGGCAACGGGAAACCACCCCATTAACATTTCCCTAGTAAAGTCTTCTTGGCTTAGCCAGGAGGATCGCTAACATCCGAAATCGGATAGGCACCTGAAGAAGAAGAAACATTGATTAAAAATCATTGAAATATTAGGTACCTACAATAATTAAGAATTTAGGCAATAGATATAATATTTTTTGTTACAAAAATTTTTTACAATCGTAATATTTAAAAAGATTACTAAGTTTCAATAAAGATATAAGTTGTCAAATTGGAAAATCCTATACAAATCTTTATATAGTTAAGCTCTTTCCCCTCCTAAATAGATGGTGTTATTAATTTTCTCCCCTATAATATGCAGATGACTCTTAAATTAACAAATAAATTGACGATATTTAAAAATAGTTGCCCCAAATTGGTAGCGTCATCTGCAAATGGGGGGGGGGATTGGTAACGCCATTATTTACTGAGGAAAAAAGCATACATATAAATTTGGATAGCATTCTCTATCGTTACACCTCATATATCTTTGCTTTTAAGTAAGCTTTTCGGTTTTATGATTTAAAAAAATTTATTTAACCATGTTCCTAATTTTCATCTGCCAATTTTTTTACATTATCTACAAACACCATGTAACCGTTTGGTGAAATCTGCACAAGTTTTGAGTTTTTCGAAAATTCATCTCTGCCCCCCCCCTTTATTCGGGCGGGAAAAAATCTCTGCCATTTACGGTTTTGTATTTGATCCCCTGAAATCCGTCGCCAGCCCTTGAACTACAATGACTTCCACAGTTTTATTAATACGCCTGGACACGAAACCCTAACCCAGCGGGCCCTGCCAATTCGATCGGTATCTATACTGTCTTCATCAAGATAAAAAATACAAGAACTCATAATAACTCAGATTACTGTGAGCAGTGGCGAATTTCCGAATAGACGCACGACTGGGGTCTCATAAATCAAGGGGGCCTCAAAATTCAGCTTTTGTGGATCACTGGTATAGTATAGATTATAGGTTTGTACGTTTGTATGAACTAAAATGCCCCGTTCAAGTTAGTGCAATGTACTGTGTTCGTTTGGCTGCTCAGTTCATGACCAAACATGAATTTCTTGCTCGACCTCCATAGGAGGAGTAGGCAGTGTAAGTTAGAACACTATCTAAGTTTTGTGGTGGGAGTATTTTGTCTCGAAAGATAACCCAGTTCAAGTTAGTTCATACAAACGAACAAACCTAAAATCAAAGTAAAAAACGTGCATGTAGAATGCACACTGTAGGGCAGGGGTCGGCAACCTTTTGAGACCCGCGGGTCAAAAATTTCCCGTGGAGCCAAGGGCGGGCCGCACCTGCCATGAGAGCTAAAAAAAAGGTCATTCGTGTAAAAATTTTATTTTATTTACAACTACAAACAAGAACAATTACAAATCAATGAGATGTTTGTGCCTGCATTTCACTGGCCAGCTTGTTTATATCCGCTTGCATTTTTGAGGTAGAGACGCATATTGCGTCTAGATGTGCGTCTGTTATCCGCGAACAATGCTTGTTTTTTCGATTATTTAAAATTGAAAAAGTTTGCACTACCAAACATAGTAATTATTTGTTGAGCAAACCTTTTTATCTCCTTGTACTTTTCGGAAGGTAAACTCCCATAGAAATCCACCAAGTAATATAAAAGCTGTTTTAAGTGTGTAATCGCTTTTCAGATCAATTACATTCATTTGCAAATCGCTTGGCACGCTATCGATATCTACTGCAAAGGGGTTTTCAAAAAGCTCCATTTTATGTGAGATCTTTTTGAAATCAACAAACCGGTTATCGAACTCAGTTTGGAGTTGTAATAATGCACTTTTCATTTTATCATTTTTCCAAACAAAATTTGCCCCAGCTTCTACTACTGCTTTCTTGCAATTTGGAAAATGATGGAGTTTTCCTTCATCGATCAAGAAAAAATCTTTTAAGTACTGCTCCTCGGCTTAGCCATCTTATTTCACAGTAATAAATCATGTCACCATGTTCAGCGTCTACGTCTTCTAAAAACTTTTGGAACTGGCGGTGAGTAAGCCCATTTATTCTTAAAAAATTAATAGTATAGTCACAACGGTATCCATTATTTCTTTCCACGATAAAACCTTACCTTACAACATAATGCCTCTTGATAGACAATACAGTGAAATATAAGGTGTACAAATTAATAATGCGGATTTTGCTAACAGATAGCGTTACTAATACGTTTGTTGGACTCGTGTCTAGAGACAGTATATTTTGTTTTTGATCCTGAATCCTTACGCATGCGCATTTGTTTCTTTTTTGTACTTAAGAAAATCAAATGTAATTTTGACAGCTGTCAAATTTCGTCAAAGTAGTACGTTTATTATTTAAATTATTTCCATCTATAATAATAGACCGTAAACGGTAATACTACTAATTGTTTAGTAGTTTCAGTGTAAAATTTGTGATTACAAATGTAAATAAAAGGACAATTATTAAAAAAATCACTTTAAAACTCATACAGGCGAAAAGCCGTTTTTAAGTATATAATTTGTGACAAAAAATTTGCACATTAGGGAAGTTCAAAATTTAATTAAAATTAATTATTATGAACGCCAGTTTATTGTAGAAGGAAATAATTTAAATGTGGTAATTTAAAGACGGCTTTTCGCCTGTATGAGTTTTAAAGTGATTTTTTTAATAATTGTCCTTTTATTTACATTTGTAATCACAAATTTCACACTGAAACTACTAAACAATTAGTATTATTACCGTTTACGGTCTATTATTATAGAAGGAAATAATTTAAATAATAAACAGCATTTGCGCGAAGTTCTACTTTTTTTTTAATTGTGGAAAAAGTGCAGCTGAAGCGCATAGAAATAATGGATTTATTGGATCCATTAAAAATTGGATTTATTTCGAAAATCCTAATTGCAAAAAATCATGGGTAGACCCAGGCCAACCATCAACGTCTCAATCAATACGAAAGAAGACATTGCTGTGCATTTGGTGGGATCAGAAAGGACCTGTGTATTATGAACTACTAAAACCAGGTGAAACAGTTACTGGTGATCGCTACCGACAACAACTAATCAAATTGAACCAAGCATTGAAGCAATAACGACCATGAATGGGTTGAAAGAACACATAAAGTAATTTTGCTCCATGACAATGTTCGGCCGTATGTTGCTAATCAGGTTAAAACGTACTTGGAAAACATTAAATGGGACGTGTTACCCCACGCGCCGTATTCACCAGACCTTCCTCCATCAGATTACTACTTGTTCCGATCGATGCAGCATGGACTTTCGGAACAGCACTTCAATTCCTACGAAGAAGTGAAGAATTGGCATGATGGATGGTTAGCCTCAAAAACCGAGCACTGGTATTGGGAAGGAATCCATCAATTGTCAGAAATATGAGAAAAAGTCATATCTAATGATGGCCAATATTTTGATTATTGAGTTCATTCACTTTGTACTTCAAATAAAGCACAAATAAACACAAAAATCCAGTATTATTAATTTGTACACCTAAATGGAAATATAAATAGAAATTGATTCTTCCGACAACACCTTTATTATGGCCGCTCACGTTTCTGCCGCTGTTCGTAGTGATTCTGATTAATTTATTCCAGCTCAGGCCGCATGAAACCACAGCTTGGTTTAAGTGTTGAAATAAATCCTCTCCCGTTGTAGTTCCTTTGAGACTGCACATTTTTAATAGCTCTTCATAAACAGAAAAGTTATCGTTAATTCCTCGTACAAATATAAGGAATTGGGCCGTATTTGACACGTCCGTACTTTCGTCCATCGCAAGAGAGAAGTAAGTACAAGACTGCGCTTTATTCCTAAGTTGTTCATTCAAGTTAGCACCCAAGTCTTCGGTTCGTCTGGTGCAAATTCTAGCAGAGAGACTAATGTTTTCAAACTTCTTTTTCTGTTCCGGACATACTTCTTCCGCGATAGCTAAGACACACTCATTTATAAGTTCACTGTCGGTAAATGGGCGACCACGCTTTGTTATTATCTCTGCTACTTTATAACTAGCACGGCACTATTGCCTGTCACAACTTTAAAAATGTTCTGCTGATTTTTGAGCGACGATTTGAAACTAGTGATTTTGATATTTCGAGATTACCCCTCAAGAGACTCAAACAAAGTTTTAAGGTTTAAGCACACTTGTACCACGCGACGCGACGCGACATAAAATTGTCTCGAGAGAGAGAGAGAGAGAGAGAGAGAGCGAGACAGCTACATTGAGGTGTACAAGCTATCTCTCTCTTTCTCGAGACAATTTTATGTCGCGTCGCGTGGTACAAGTGTGTTTAAACCTTTATGCTCACTTTCATAATGTCGCTTCGGATTAAATTCTTTTACTACGGAAATACTCTTTTTACATATTAAACACAATGATTTTTCTTTAAATTCGATAAAGAACTATAAAGTCCATGCCTCATTAAAAACCCGTCTTTCGTCAGCGATCTTCCTTTTTTTGAGAGCGTGTTTATTAGTGCTAATAAACGTTTTTTATTGGTTAGTTTGTTAGGGTTACCCGGTTACCTAATATTTTTTTTGATACAGGGAAGCCTAAAAGTTAAATTATTATAAAAATATTTTTAATACAAAACTTTTTTTAAGGTTGTAATGAAAGCTTCGCGGGCCGCACTAAGAGGCCTCGCGGGCCGCGGGTTGCCGACCACTTGCTGTAGGGTGTAGGGACAGTGAAAATATTTAGAAGAGAGCCTCAAAATTGAATTGTGCTTTCGGCCCCTGAAGTGCTAAATTGCTGACTGAGATACAAAATTAAAAAACAAAAACTAAAAATAGGGTTCAAAATTTTAAAATCCTTTGAAAGGAATTTCTGTATTTAGATACGTAGATCCATGATTCGTCACCTGTCGCGATGTCATAGACTCATTTTGAAGCACCGCAATCGTATATTTTGAGCAGTTCTTTCGACCAATTGACAAGAGCCTTTTTTAAGCGATTGTCAAATTATGCGGGATCTACCGCAAAGAAATCTTTTTGACAACCAAATGTTTATTCAAAATCGAATGTGAGCTGGCCCCATAATGCCCAAGGATGCCTCAATCTAACGATAAGTCATATGACGATCTTGCAGTATCAGTTCATCCACAGCATCAATGTCTTCGGGAACAACAACCGATTTTGGCTGACCTTCACGAAATTCGTCGTTGAGAGAACTACGGCCACGATTGAATTCGTTTCAGCGATAAACACTGGTCCTTGATGGTGCTTCATCGCCAATAGTCGAATTAAGTTCATCGATGCACTGTTGTTGAGTCAATCCACATCGAAAGTTGTAAAAAATAATCACACAAATATGGTACATGATTTATTTCAATTTTTTGGACGAATTTATTTTTCAAGAATTTTTAAACAACACAAATGGCGCTCATACGGCAAAAAGTTCTGAATACATAGACCTTCAAAAATGTCAAACTACGATAAAAATATTAGTTGCCAGATGGCAGCACTAGGGTAGCTGAATCCCGAAATATAAAAGGCAACCACGTAAATAAACCAATATGAAATTTATGAATATGTCAAAAATAATGGTAAAATTCTAATCGTTAAGGAGTGGTTTTTGAGGAGAGATTAATTGTATATGTTTGCAAGCGGTTCTGTTATTTAGGGTAACAAATTAGTCAACTGTATTGTGGTCGATGTAGTGTAACTTGATAGTAAACATATCATAATTTTTTCGACTAACTAAAAATGCACTAAAAACACTTTTAGAACTAAAAATATATGGCTAGCACAATGTAAAATATAGTAAAAGTATTTATTTTTTATAAATGTATTTATTCATAAACGTTTTAGTTATAATATACAATAAACATCGTCAGGTAAGTAAAACTATTTTTCTTGTAACAAATTAATTATGTATAATAAAAATTATTTCAACTGAAAATAATTATACTTAAGGGGATAGAAATAGTAGTTTTGTAGTAACCAACGATTACATTGAATTTCTTTTCCGGAAATTTCTTATTTAATAAATACCGTATAAAATATGCCTACCTTTTTACAACACAAAATTAATTGCAATTGTGTTTGATACTAAAATAAAATTTATTATAAAAGATAAATTATATTTAGAATAAAATTAATTAATTAAAGTGTGACGAAAATTTTAGTTTCTTTTAGTACAAATTAAATTAATGTTTTACGAGGAAATTGTAATTTATTTTATAATAAATTTTATTTTATAATTAAATACATAGTTCTCTTTAAATTTAAGAAATTAAATTCATACTTTAAGTATACATAATTAGCAGCTTGCGTAATTTTTGTAGTTTGTAATAAATTCATCACATCTATTATTTTTCTCTCTAACACATTGCGTGCCACGTCATACTCATATGAATGACAGCATGTATAAAATACCATAAACGAATATAGATATCGTGGCACGCAATGTGCTAATTGTGAACCCCGATTGAACAGCCTTAATGCAAAAGTCATTCAAACACACTATTACAACTTCTATAAAATGTTCGTGCGTGTTGATTACCTTTACCTTTGCTCCTTTGGATTCACCTTCGTTGATTCACCGAACTAATGTCGTATACTATAAACATAGAAATACACTACATTAATTATTCGTTAAAAGATTCGATCATGACATCTTCAATGGTCAATTTACTCGTTCAACCTCACTGTACTCGTCACTCGAATTCTCCTTACTAACTTGAGACTCCTTCTTTGGTTCGCCCGTCGTCCATGTGTTGAAGCAAATCTACCACCAACATGTGCATGTCTCTTTCTATCCTACATAAATTTATGATACTCAGAATTCTTCATATTCCTGAACGGTGTATATTATAATTATAATTTATAATGAATGATTTCGTTAGCAATTATATTGAATGTATTTGAGGTATTGCTACCGATTATAATTTTTTTGTAAGTGGCAAGTAACTAACGACAAGGCTTTGCCTATGGTCTCATCAGTTAAGACTTCTCGGATTTTTCAGTAATTATCTGTAATATTAACTAAGAACTTATTAACAAAAAGAAAACGCCAACAGTTTTTAAAAAGTTTTATAGTTCAAAATATAAAACAATGAAAAATTTTTTACATTAAGTTTGTAAGAGTTGCACAACAATTAATTTACAGTTTTCTTTTATTTTATTTTTATGTACAATTTGAAAAAGGTAAAAAATAATTGTGATGTACAACAAGTTTCACTATCTTAATATTTACAATACAATTTTTTTTGTATGTGGTCTACTTCTAAAATTCTATTGTAGAATGACTTAGGGAATATTTAACTACTTTGGTACAATGAATTTTATTTTCTATAATCCTCTGACTGAAAGAAAGAGGAATTTATGTTTTGTTATGAATTGTTGCTACTTAATAAAGGTACAAAAATAATAGTGGCACTAAACAATTTAATAATTATGAATTTTGCAATGCATACTAATATTATCACACCTTTACAGTTTACATGAAATTCTTTTTAAGTTAAATTCAATTTAACAATTAATGTACTTTTAATTAAAAGAATTAGATTTCAAACTATTTAATATTAAGTTTTTCATTTATGAGTTGCCTACAAAAGTAAACAATAATAATAAATTAACAGTTGTGGGATAATGCACAAATTTGGACATCCATGCAGGTTACTTTTGCAACTTCCTGGTGGAACACAAACAGGTGATTCCCCTCTAATTTATCTCTAAAAGTTATAATATTTTCCAAAATATGAGTCACAGGATGTAATTGTTTTTTTATTAACAAAAACATCGCCACGACACTGCATAACATTTTCACTTTTCGTATATTATGTAGATGTCAACTCATTATTGGTTTTAGATAATAATATGTTCTACAACGGACTTGACAACATTTATTACAAGTTTTTTATACCATATAACTTCTAACATTGAATAATTTTCGAAATCTGATTCCCTTTGAATATAAATATATTCTTTTATTTATTATTGTAAACTTAAAGCAAATACAGTCTGTTGTAGCGGATTGCTACGCAAAAATTGTACATTTCAAAACGGTTGAATATTTTGAATTCATTTGGGTTTGTTGTTATAATCTACATAAACTCTAACTACTTCTCCTGAATATTTTCTTTGTGAAGGCATAAAATAAAAATCTGGTTGCATATCGGGCTGTGGTGGCCGATTTCTGTCATATGTTGTTCTTGGTAACGAGAGCGTATTTCTTTCAAGTTGTCCTGGTTGGAAAGCACTTCGTGGGCGTTGTAATGAACGTGTATCTACCATATAATTTGGTGCATAAACTGGAACACTTGGAGGACGACTTTGTGGTCTTCCACTGCGCGAATGGTTTTTAACAGGTAAAGTTTCGCTACGACTATGTCCGTTAATTTGTTTTTCATCACCATCCAATGTATCGAAAGCATAATTTGTGTTTGCTGTAGAGTAGTCTTTCCAAGCAGAAGTTTGAAGTAGTTGATCCTAAAATGGTTACATTTTTCAATTTCTTTGCGGTTGGCAATATAACAAATTTGTAAATGGGGTAAGCTGCGTGAGAAGCGAAATGAAAAAATGTCTATCAAATTATGAGAATATGATAGGTTGGTTAAAAAGACCTTAAAAACATTGATTTTAGCAATTTGGAACGACTTATGACAATTCAACTTACCCCACTAGGTTTCGACCACTGTTACTGATCACCTTCAGGTTACCAGTTTCGAGAACGTTCAATAGTAGTCACGGCCCAGTGAGGCAGTGTATTGAAGTCATCGTAATTATTCTGGTAATAAATTGGAGGAAGTTGTACATTGTAAACCCTCTATAATACATCAAGCAAGAATGTTAAGGACGCATGTCAGATTTTAATCTTAATTACATGTTATTCATTAGCCAGCACTACGAAAGTAAACCGAAAACATTTTTAGTTCTAATTGGAATTTAGAATAAAATTTTAAATAGTTTTGCATTTCCATTAGGTTTAAAAATTTATTTCAGTTTATTTTTTAGGCAAGCATTTGATAGTTCTACATAGTTAAAGTATTTTCGTGTCATCAAGTTTTTATGAAAAACTTCTCGGCTAACTATTCCGCTCTGATTATTTTTATTTGTCCGTTACAGTCGAATACTTTACCATGCATATCTTAGAAGCCCGACAGCATTACCTCGCCGACTTCTCATCCCCCAAAAAATATGGAAAGAAATTGTTTGAAACAATATTAAATTTTATTAAAAGTGATACTTTAAGTTGACACAGTTGGGCCAAAAAAAATATGCCTCGTTTTAAAGATTTCTAATCTTCAAAACTGAATTGAATTGAAATTTGGAAAGTTATAGGTTGCCTATATATATTTTCTTATTTCAGAAACCATGAATCTCAGTTTGTTCTGCCGGTACTTCCATCTCCAAGGAATTTTCTGTTAACTATCTATTCTGCCAGATAAACCTACTTAAACCCGTAAAATTTTGCTATCAGATAAGTTTAATTGAAGATGGAAATACCGGCACAGTGAGTTTATACTGAAACCATTAACAAAACATTATGCCCAATTTTATTTTGTATAATGTACAATATACTTTTTTATGTCCTTCAATAAATACAAAAATATTTGACGTAATGATATAATTATAAAACATAATACAAAATGGATTTGATATGTCTGTTTTATATCGTATAATACTTACATTTGGGAAACAATTCAATACTTTTTGAGTTACAATTGAAAACCTTCTCCGATAATGAATCTGATTTGATAACCAAGAGATTATAATGACTTAGCAAATTGAAGACATTGAATGGTTTGTTGATTATGAAGATTATGGTTAGTATATTACCAATTTCCCTTACGTGATATGCAAAAGCGGATGAGAGCGAATTGAATTGAAGTACTACAATTTACTACTTGCCCTGTGAGGTAGTCACAGTGATGTTACCTTATGACTTGATGACGGTTTCTTTGTTGTTTTGTAAATTGTACAACTGGCTTGTACAAGAGATAGTAATACTAAAGCAGCTAAACATCCCAACACAATATACAATTTTGTTCCGGATAAACTGAAGAAACTATCTTGATTTTCCGAAGCTTCTGGTACGATATTTGAAGTCACTACGATAAGAACATGTAATGAAGTACCAAATTTTTTCAAATTTACTTACAACTTTCACTTTCATACACAAAATAGGCTGGATCTACATTTAAACGTCCTATTTTTCCAGTTTTTACGCTATCCTGTAATAACAATTTCACACTTTCTTCTTGGTCGGTAGTTTGGGACAGAGACCGTCCTTTCTCAACGGCAGCTTTATCTAATTGAAGACTCATTAATGCAACAATGTCATTTTTGTCTCTAAAATAATTTTTGTTAAATTACAACTAAAGTAAGTGATCTAATTAACTCACTCTTTAAGCTGTTGAATAATTAATCTCTTGTATCCAGGTAATTTCTTGAAGACAGGTTTGAAGTTGTCATCAATGGTATTTGCAAGTTCTTCATATTGTAAGCTACCAGGTTCAGGTGCGTGATAATTTTCACCCAAGTTAACTATTTTTACTTCCAAATTATAATCCAAAGTAGGAGGTTCTGGAGTTGTTTCTATATAGTCGTCTGAATCTGTAAAGGATTATTCACAATAGAAAATACGCTTAAAATATGATTAGGTATTTACCACTTCCACACGGTTTTACACAAATCCGTTCTTCAGATATCATTGGTACAATTGCATGTTTGCGAATTTTTTTATTAACACTGTTGAATTCACCCCCTTTAACGGGAAACATCATAAATAAGCATTTGCCATTCACGAATGAAATATCCTAATACAAATAAGTGTTTAAGCAGAAACTCTTGAAAATTGCAAAATATTAATTACCTTTGTATCGTTGGAAATCCTTTTTCTAATAAACGACAATTTAGTAATTCCATCCACAATTTTTCCACTGATATTGTAAACTCCCTGAGAGGCATCTAAGAACGGTTGAGTGTAGCCCATTATCCATGTATCCATTAAAAATGGCCTTCCTGTTTTATCGACCCATCCCAAAATTGCATCAGTTTGAGACTAAAAATGTTATTTAAAATTTGTTAATCGAATTACACAAAAATTACCATTCTTGTATCGTTTGAAAAGGCAATTCCCGTCCAAGTATCAGTACTTTTGGAAATAATTGTAAACTTGATTTCATCGCCTTTCCGTAAGTATTCCCATTGCGCAATATAATCGCATGTGTTATTTTCTGCACTACAACGTCTGGGATACGACCAAGTTCCTTCACAGAAAGAACTTTCTGTAGCCATTCCATTCTTAGACAAAGACGCTGGCTTATTTTCGTCTAAAAATTAATGGCGTTATAAAAAGTTCGAATTTCAAGGACATTTATTTTACCAAAGAAATTAATCGTTGTAACTCCTCGTTGAGCTCCATGTCCATGATACTTCAATTCGTCTTTTTTATAAAAGTCTTTATTGCTTACATTAGCATTTTCAAATCCTGATTTTGGATTATGAACATATTTTCCGCTTTCTTGTCCTTGTGCCCATATTACATGCATTAATTCTTTTTCGATTGAATGATCTGAAGGTTCCTTGGCCGTCAATTTTTTTCTAAATAAAATAGTAGTAACTCCATCTTTTTCAAATCCCATTGCGGCAGTTATGTCATTCTTTCCGCCCCAGAAATTATCCATTCGAGGAGTAGATCGATCTCGCGTGTAGTAGTCAGCTATACGGCTAGACGTATTTCTTGCAGAACCGATAATTATATCGGTGCAATCCATTGCATTAAAATCATGTCGAGGAGTGTAAGGATTTAATCCTTCTTGTTGTTTTGCTACTTGATTATAAACAACCATAATTTATTATATTATTTTTTTTAAATCAAATCTATGAAACCGTTAAATTATGTCGCGTCGTTGTTATCAAAAATGTTTTTAAGAAAGTTAGAGAGATACTTTTTCAGTATGGACTCTCATTTTGGATAATATATCGGTTTCATAAATTTGGATAATTCTGCTTTATTGTTAGCGCTGACCATTAATTAATATAAATATTTTAACTTTTCTAAAAGCAATCCCAATAAAAACGTAAACTATACCTTGACTTGATTGTGCAGCAGCTAATAAATTAGAATGTGTTTTGACATTAGGAACAAATGTTGGTTCGGAAGTAGGTTCGGGTTCTGATTTAGGTTCAGAAGTAGGTTCAGGTTCTGATTTAGGTTCAGATGTTGGTTCAGGTTCTGATTTAGGTTCTGGCTTTGGCTCTGAAGTGGGTTCCGATTTAGGCTCAGGTTTTGGTTCTGATGTAGGTTCAGGTTCAGATATTGGTTCCGATGTAGGTTCAGGTTCAGATTTTGGTTCAGATGTAGGTTCTGGTTCAGATTTAGGTTCGGATGTGGGTTCAGGCTCTACTTTTAATTTTATCGCAAGACTATGATTGGATGTAGGTTCTGAATTCGGTTCAGGTATAGATAATGGTTCTGGCTCAGATGACGGTTCTGGTTCGGAGGACGGTTCTGGTTCGGAGGATGGTTCTGGTTCGGATGATGGTTCTGGTTCGGAGGACGGTTCTGGTTCGGAGGACGGTTCTGGTTCGGATGATGGTTCTGGTTCGGAGTTCGGTTCTGGTTCGGATGTTGGTTCAGGTTCGGATTTTGGTTCGGGTTCAGTCGTTGGTTCTGGATCAGGGTTAGGATTTCTAATGGTTGTGCTTTCTAATCGTTTATTAGTCGAAGAAGTGCCATGCTGATGCGTTGGTGTTGGTTCAGAAGTAGGTTCTGCTACAGGTTCTATAAGAACGGAAAGACCAACCACCTTAATTACACATATTTATCAAATTGCTACTTAGCTACTTGGGTACAATTTATATTACTTAAAATTCATTTCACCTCTAATTCATAAAATCCTGCTACTAATAAAAGTAACATTAGTTATTACTTATTTCACATCCATACAATATTCTCAGTAGTTACATTAATTTGGTTACCTATGATTTAATGAGAGTAGTAATTGTATTCAGTATGACTTTTGAATTGCTTGTGCAAGTAATAACTAAGGTTTATTATAAATTCATTACACCGTGCGGTTTATAAATATGTATAATAACGTGTACATTACTTAATAAACAAAAGCTTTAAAAAGCACTTACGTTCTTCAGGGCTTCGTCTGCGGCGACCTAAAATAAGATTGGTATAATTAAAAATATATTCACCAAAATTTAACATCCTAAGAATGCCCCTTTGCACTGCATTTTATATCAGTAATTCTTTAGTAAGCAATTGTTAACAGTTTAAATGTAAGGACAGTTTACCTGCTTATAACACGGTACTTTGAGAACACGGTTTCGATATAGTACGGTGCAAAAATTGCATACCCACGTCGCTAACTAGCTTATGTTAGCCAATACTACTATAACACGGATCGAATTAACCGTGTTATAGAAGGTCCAGGGTCCTACCATAGTTATTGCGGTGCAAATGAGCATACGTTTTGTATTATATTACAATAATAATGTTAAGTACCTTGTTTTGCACTAACTTTAAACGACACACTTGTTTCTACAACATCAGCATTTTCATGAGGTTTAAGAACAGTTGGACTGTGTGATGCAGATCTTCGGGAATATAAAGATTTTTTATATTTTGATTTAACAGTTGTTGTTGGTTCAGGCTCAGGTTCTGAGGTTGTAGTTGGTTCAGGTTTGGAAACGGGTTCCGGCTTACTATTTGGTTCTGGTTCAGATTTCGGCTCAGGTTCACTAACAGGTTCTGGTTCTGGTTTGCCGGTTGGTTCAGGCTCACTTTTTGGTTCAGAAGTAGGTTCCGGTTCACCTTGAGGTTCTCCTTTTGGTTCCGGTACGGTATTAGGTTCTCCTTTTACATTTTCATCTGAACTTGTTGCAGTAGGTTCAATAATTGGAAAGTTCTTACAGGCACTTGTTAACGAAAGTGGTCTCCATCCTAAGCCAACATAACTTGTACTATTAACCACCATAACCACTTCGAATTCGTTAGTTTCTTTTAATATCCTCCAAAATATACGGAATGTTTCACTTAATTTACGTTCTGTGTATAAATCGAAATCGATTTCGGTTGTTTTAACAGGCGATCCTGAAAAATACATTTTTAATTAAAATTTTTTCGTTTTTTCAGATGTATTGAACATACGTTTGTTACAACCAGGTCCGAACCATCCTAACTCGCAATAACATTGTTGACGTGGAGCTGTAGAAGCTTGCACGTCGATACATTTACCGTGATCTCCACAATCGCTATTTTCCGAACATTCATCTCGATATTGGCAAATATTTCCATAGTACAATCTATCACATTTACATCTCCCCAGTAAATACCTTCCATGGCCACTACATGTTTCTCTGTATTCCTTTTCTGTAATTTAGTGATTATTAGAAATTTTAAACTATTAATGAGAAACATAAAAAGCAAGCAGCCAAATTTAAACTTCCATCTTTTAACATCGTTTGGTTTTGAAGTTAACAGTGCGGCGTTCAGCATAAACCGGTAGGCTAGGGAGCGAAAAACTGCTGCTTCAAATTAAGAGGAAGAAGAAGTTGGCTTTGATTATTTATGTTTCTCTTTATATTTACACATTAACAGTAAACTTACTAGTTTTAATGTCAACATCCGCACAAGACCAAAATTTATAATTGGTACCCCATTCCAACGCCTGCCTGATTAATCGTAAAGTGCAGTCATTGCAAGTGTAATCGTTTGGAAGTTTTACTTGATATGTTTGTGCCCTAAAATTATATTTAATGAACATTGAGCAACTTGAGCAATTTCAATAATATACGTTGCATCATACGAAACAAATTCTGAACCCTGAATTGTTGGTGTTAAATCTAAGACTGGCCTTTCCAAATGATCCAAGAGCTGAATTTTAAAACCTCCCTAAAAATTAAAATTTGTGTTATAATTTCTTTTAGATATACTTATAAATTAGAAAAATTACCTTGTGTGGATAACCTAAATGCCATGATACGTTAAATTTTGACCCTGATAATATCGAAGTTTTTATGTTTCCTAAAAAAAAAGATATATTTAAAATAGGTAAACTTAAATTATAAACTGATGGTGTGTACAAAGTTCAAAAAATCTGATTAATTTATTTGTGTGAACAGGTTTGCATATTTGAATTTAATTTTTCTGAAGAAATAAGAATAATTAGTGCTTTCAAAGTGTGTTATACTTTCGACAAGTTGAAAATTAATGACACTCACAATTCTAGAAATTTTAAGTTAAAATCTGATTTGTAAAACATATTTGCCGCTTCAAAGGGCTCTTAAATTTATGTTAGCCGTAACCCATATTTACAAGGCAATAGTGGATATTGGGATATGAATAAACGTTTACGAACTGCTACCTTACCCGTAACGCTAATAGCTACTTTACGAAGAGATGAATAGATCGGCCCTAAATATCTTAACATTATAATATAGCTGGTACCTTACAGATACGATACACACCGATTTTAGCATACTAATATTTGAACATTATATTTAATGCATCGATTTTTAATATATCTCATATATGATACAATGAGCAGTGTGGGGTTAAATATGAACTGAAATCTTTAAAATTATTTAATCTTTAAAAACATTATTTTTTTATTTTCTGACTAAAAAGTATAAAATAAAAAAAAATTATTAAAAAATACTTTTTAAAAAAAAGCTTTTATTAAAAAACGAATTTACTAAAAGTAAAAAATAATTTAATCTTAAATAAAAAGTAATTAAATCTTAAAAAATGGACTAAAAAGTAAAAAATAATTAATTTTTATTAATAACCCTAGGGAATAGGAGTGTAGGTGTGATATTCGTATGAATTTTAGAATTATAAAACATCAATAAAAGCGTGGGGCTAATAATTTCATCCACTAAGAGCGCCCCACGCTTTTATTGATGTTTTATAATTCTAAAATTCATACGAATATCACACCTACACCCCTATTCCCTAGGGTTATTAATAAAAATTAATTATTTTTTACTTTTTAGTCCATTTTTTAAGATTTAATTACTTTTTATTTAAGATTAAATTATTTTTTACTTTTAGTAAATTCGTTTTTTAATAAAAGCTTTTTTTTTTTAATGTGTATTCAATTTGTGAAATTCCGTCTGAAAGTATCCATAATGATCATTTATTTGCCACTGTGTCGAAGGTATTAGATAATAAATTTAGAGTCTGGTTTAAATGACACTCTTCAATCAGTCACCTGTTTAGTTTGTATGGTTCTGGTTAATCCATATTTTTGTATTTAATCGTTTTACAGTACACGATGCAAGTAATTGCGGAAAAATAATATATTCTGGCTAGGTCTTCTGAGGGGTGAGTCCTCTGAAGCGCAAATAATTGGAAATGAAAGGAACTGCATTGTAATTCCTACTAGCGGTGGCAAGTGCGAAGTCTTGTCGGGTCAAATGGGAAATGCATGCTCAGATGCCCTGGTCACAGCATTAACAATATAAACCGTTATAAATTCAAAAATTTGAATTAAATCAAACAATTACTGGTAGAATTAGAAATTTCAGTCAGCTTTCACAATAAACACTTCAAAAATCGTAACAAATACGAAAAAAGTATTATATTATAATAAGAAAATTTTAAACATAAAATTTGTATAGGTATTTCAATAGCGACGACTTTATCGATTGATTTCGTCTACGCCTAGTAGACGAAATCCAAAGTCGTGGATAATAATTATTAAAAAATCAAAATCGGCAGCTATTGCTGTCACGGACTTTTTTGTAGGAAAATTAATTCATTGACACAAAGGTTTACTTTATCTTATTTTTAATTACATGTTTATTAAATTAATTCTACTTTTTAATTTAAGTATTTTGCATGTCATTGTTTTATTATCACCTACCTACTTTTTTGCAATTGCTAATTTTATAATATTAGCAAGAATTTAACTCTACATTAATTTTAATGTTTAGCTTAATTTACCTTGTTTATAACATTGTGATAATAATAATAATTATTGTTGGTACATCCATAAGTAAATAAGAAATTGACATACCTACCTACTTACATACATATAATATACTGGTATTATTGAGGTAACTAACTTATTCTACACAATTAAACATTTTTGTTGGAATTTAACATTTCAGAGTAAGTAAATTAGTTTATTACCATTTATTAATTATATATGTATAAGAGGTAAACTTCAAGATAACGGCGAAATTATATAAGCTGAAGTAGTAACAATTTAAATTAGTTATACTCGTACACCATATTTTCTATTTTAAGTTTCTATAAGTTTATTCAATTAGCCTCAATTTTTAATCATATTAAAGAAATTATATTAAATGATTGACTATTGTAAAACATGTTGATAATTTTAAATAAAGCTAACTGCACAATAAATTAATTTGTTCTTGTATTATTTTTTGATGTGGGTTAAGCATTAAATTACTTTAAATTGATTGGATAAAGTGAAAATTGAATTGTAAAATATTTAGGTAAATTACAGTAAAAAATATCAATTTCAGGTAGGTAGAGTATGATGGAAATTAATTACAATACATTTTCTGAAAACTAATCTTTCTAAATAAAGCCTAGTTATAAATTATTAAGTTTAAAAATATTTAATAAAAATTTTTTAACTTTCGGATGTGAATATACCAAACATTCTACATTTTACATTGTATAGGTACATAAATAGTACCTATCTCCCTATTTTATTAATGCGTTTCTGACGAAGAAATATTTTTATTTATTAAACTCTAGTTAGTGGCAAATTTAGAAAATTACTATAAAGGTAGAGAGTAAATATATTAAACTATATTAGAGAAAATTACAAAATAAGAACTTTTGTGAAACTAAAGAAGAAAGCTTAGGCGATGCATCTCTCTTTAGCTTAAAATGCAGTGTCTTGAACACGTCAAGACTGTGCAGTTGATAATAAATATTTTTAAATCAATCAAAAAGATTTAATGAGGTAAAGCATAAAACTAGTATTTTTAAAAAATAAAACAAATTAAAAAAAAAGTAAAAATGTGTGTCTACAATGTGTATAATATTTAATAATCGCATTCTCAGCGCTAGTTTGAAATATTTTGATTAAACATTGGTCAACTTATCTTAAGAATTAAAGAAAAAATTTTAAACTACTCGATTTAAATTTTTTTAGCCCTGAGCATAATAATTATAGTTTTAATGTGTATCTACCTATAGTTAAAAATAATTTGAAGTTATGAAGTATGTATGTACATACTTATGTATGTCAGGCGGTACAAAACTTTTACTTTAAAATTTTTGCGATGTTTTGTAAGATAAGAGAACTATTAAAGATTTTCACACCATTGTATATTTCACCCTGAATTCATAAAATTCGTACCGTAAACCGTGGCTACTTTGAACAGTTTTCACGTTCTTTTGTGTGTAAGTTGCCAATAGTTCTTTAAAAATACTGATTATGTTTTCTAAAAGTTGGGTCATTGGCTTATCTCCAGAATGACGTATTCAGAAATTGAACATAATATACTTCCCGTATATATTTTTTTATTTTTTTTGTGTCTTTACACAAATATGAATATGAATATGCTATTATTCTTCGTTTGTTGCAAAGTTAAGCCTATATAAGGGATTCTTGGAACATCTACAAGTTATTTAAAAAATAGTGCAACAGGTGTAAGGGGAAAAAGGCATCGAAAAAAGCTTTTACATGTTCAAAAAATATTTTTATTTTTCTTATGTGTAACAACAATACAAAACATATTTTCGACTTTTAGCCGTTTTTTGTACGTTTATACCATATTCTGGAACACACAACTAAATTCTAATACCTAGATACCTATGTTTTTGTAAATACTAATCAGATTTTGGGGCAACTTTAAGCGTTCAATGTAACCCCGATTTTCAAATAAATTTGAATGTTATGTTAAAAATATTCATAACTTTTTAAATTATAGACTTGGATTAATTTTCTTTTTACCAAAATGTTTATAAAGAATTATTCTAACACTTAGCACACCATAAATAAAAACAATGCAGAATATCTACCTTTTTGAGATTAAAGTTGCACACCCTTAAAAAAAGCGGGATTTACATGTTGCTGTTAAAAGCAGGTTTATGTTTAGGTAGTTTATGTAGTTAAAACGTTCCAGGTACTTATTCTGTTAAAAACTAAATGGCGACACCAGCAAAATTATCATTTATCGAAATAATATTCAAGATTAATGAAAGTTTGAAATTTTGTTCAAAGTAGCCACAGCGTTCAAAGTAGCCACGGTTTACTGTACCTAATATTTTTAAATTCTTTGCCATGTACTACATAACATAATTCTTATTTCTATTCTTTACAAGGCTTATCTAGCGTTTTTAATATTATTAAAAGATCCTTTAATTTTATTTCTAATATTTTTATACCACAAATTTTCCTCTTTGTAATCGTAGTCTTGCTTTCAAGAGGTTTATTGCAGATTACACCTCGGTGGTTTGCCATTACCTTCTGAGGGGAGACGGCCAGAACAAGGTTCTACTTCGCCTGGGTGTCGAACCGGATGCTCAGTATTAGCAATTAAAGCATTCAATCGCCACCGTTTTTACAAGATTACAAATCAAATTTCAAATTTTATCTTAAAAGTTTTACTGCAGTAAGTTATAAGTAAGCTTTATTGATTCTTGTGCCTGGAAAAAACGAGTGGAAAAATCCAACAAATTTTACAACAGCATAATTTACACATTTTTGTAGTTTTTCAAAGATTCAATCTCTTTCCTATTTCCTGATGGTTAAACGATTAATTGTATAGGAAAATATTTAAGTTATATAATTTCTAATTGCCTTCTGGTTAATTGTTTTACAGCAAAATGACCACTACATTATGAAATTGTGTAATTATCAACAATTAAAATGTGCTTAGAGAAAAATATGGTATAAAATAGTTAATTAAAAGTAAAGGATAATTTATACCGTCGTGACTTAGCTTAAAATGGTTTGGGTAGTTAATAAAAAATTAAAGGCAACCTCGGTCAATCTCATCCTACAACAATAATTAGTCAAAAAGGAATGCACACGTAGTCCTTGACTAATAAAGATGGTGAATCATGAAATAATTTATACATTATTTAGCAAGCTATAAGATATTGAACAAGGTATTTCATAAAAATTAGTGATTCCGCAATTAAGAAACATAAAAAATTTCCTTTGTGATATTTTGACAAAGTATTCATTACCGCATCTAGAAATTACGCCATGTCCGTTTATTCTCATAAATTGATTAATATCCAATTAAATCCAGCAATCCAGCTGAGGACTAGGATTAAATTGTCACAAATAAAGGTAAATATTGGAAGGATATGGTTGTTGTAAATGATATCTTTGTATAATTTATAAAACAATTTTTTTTGTAATAAACCCAGCGATAGGTAGTACTAACAATAATTAGTACTTCAAGGCCTACTTTATTAATAAATTGGTAAACAAATTTTAATAGTAACTTACCTACTCAGCATAAAAATAATTAGCTAAAATTATTATTAACTCGATAAAATAATGAGATTTCATTACTCTTACCTGTCCCCCCGGTTTTCCGATTGTTTATTTTAAAAAGTACCCTTCAGGTCATGGTCAGGTTAGGTCAGGACATGGACCTAGCAATAACTATATTTCGCATTTATTTGAATAATTTTCAAATTTTTAATATATTTTAACAATCCAAATGTATTTTAAAACTAAAATATGAAATTAAAGCTATGCAGAACCTTCAATATCTTTAAGTTTCAGCTATCTACCATTCAAAAATAATAATGTTCATCTAATCTAAAGTATAATATTTTGTTAATGGGCCAACAACTGTACCATTTACCCTACATATTTTATAATTTATAACATAATTTTGTTTTTTTGGTATACTATTCAGGTTCCATCATTTATGTCTTTTGACCTTTCTGTTTTTCAGTTACGCTTCATTTGTCAAGTATTTTGGTTATGCATGCCTGGTAGTAGATATGCGATTGTATTTCAAATTTTCTTTTAATTTAAAAAACTTTTATACTTCAAATAGTTTTTTTTTTTAATTTTCAACTTATTTGTTTTCTGAATATTTTTAATTGTAATTTTTCTTAAATCTGCACGTAGTTTAAGCTTACAGTTAAATTAATTCATTTATGTTAAAAAATTCATTTATGGTATAGAATATTTTCTATTTCAGCTACCTAGTAATTACCGTATGTCATTGGAACCTAAATATAAATAAACATAACAATTTTTTTATTCAATATAAATTTGCATTAAAATTTTAAATTTGTGACCAATGCATTTTAGCATATAGATCAATTTAACCTTCGCATACCTAAACAACTTTCATTATATTCTTGTGAAAACTTCATGTTGTGTATATTAAACATTTTGCTAATATTTGTCAAAACGTGTTCAGCATTACAATTTTTTTACGATGTAATAAAATAGAAGATTCAAACAATAGTATACATTTTGATTAGGTGAGTTGTATAAGAATAACTAATACCTTAGGATGATGTAGTGTGTACGATGTTAAAGAAAATAAAATTTAGTTTTCGCCTTACCTTTTGGCATTCCACATGGTGCTTTTGTTCTAGAATTATCTAAAAAGTCCAAGTCGTATTTTCTCGCAGGTGGATACGTTAAGGCTACATGAGATTGTGTAGGAATAAATAATGTACATACTAAAACTACCACAGCTCCTGCGGAGGCCTTGATGAGCCTCATTTTTAAGTCACTATCTGTCACTCTTATTTAACACTCTCATTGCGAAAACAAATTGTATTTCATTCTATTGTACACTTTTATCACAAAAATTCCTTGATAGATCCGTATCTGAAACAAATAGAAATAAATTAGTTTCAAAACACACATTTAAAAATTCAAAAAAAATTCAAAATTGTAAATGTATGCATTATTCTTTCCAAGAAAAATTAATAATATTATATATTCGAGTTGATTGCCCACATTAGCAATAATTTACATAGAATTGAATTATAACTTGAATAAAAATTGATGATGAAATTCGGTCCACACGCACCCAAGTTTTGCGAAATTGTATGTATGTGAAGTTGGTCATCATCGAAACGACTTTCGCTAACTTAGAGAAATACCTTTTTGATTACGACTATCGGCTACACAGAAGAATGTTGTAATGATATGTGATTTAAACATAAACAATTCAACAGGTTCGCCAAGTGTTTCTTATATAACATTCGAATATTTTCAATTCACCTGTACAGTTAACAATTATTATCGCATATCAATTTAATTTATCGATTCAAAACCTTCGATTAGTTATGTAATAAATATCGACAAATTGTTATTCTTTTAAATGTGAACCAGTTTGTACATAAGTTTCTAGTAAATGTCGTTTAACCGATGAGTTAAATTTTAGCATGCTTAAGTAGGTTCCCGTGATTAAAATATTCAAAAATTATAATGACAATAATTACATGATTAAATTATAAAAAACGTTTAAGTTAACCGCATTATCCTGCTTTAAAAATTCTAAAGCAAAACTCTACTTTATATTATACCATACATATTTTCGGTTCCCAGTTAGACTTGGTTCGAATTTCACGTCAGCTATAGGTTCTTGTTGACGTTCAGTGAGCAATTGTATTTACCTATAAAGATTTATCTGGAAATTGAAGGGAATTGTGTTTTGGGCAACTATTTTATTTGTTAACTCATGTTTATAACAAGTTATTGTTACTAGTTGCTAGAAAGAATACAAATTGGAAGAATCTATTCGTTTTCAAAAAGGTGCAATATGAATACCGATGAGGAACTATGATTCATTAAAAAAAATTAATAACGGTCACAGACGGGCGCTCAAAAATATAAGGAAACAATTTTGCCGGAAGCGTCACTGCTGGTTTCGGTTTTCCGATTTCTCTTCCGAAAGTTCAACTTAAGGAGTTAACCGACGTGCTTGAAATTCATAATCATTTTCGACTTACACCAATGATTTGCAGATTTACTAAAATTAGTATCTAGTAGCAATTTTTTTTTCAACAAGTAACACTATTTACATTATAAAAAGAAAATATTTAAACTGGTTTAAAATTTGATTAAAATTCATCAAGTGGAACGACTGCACGTTTAACGTACACATTCTACGATAATTTTAAATTAAAAAGAAAAGTTTAAAAGATTATGTATTGATTTACTATAGTATAAATTCTAAAAACTTGATAACCAGAAAAATATACATATTGTGGAATGTAGTTGAAGTTGTATTGATTAACTGTGAAATCCATTTTCTACAATTTAAATGCGATGGTATTACAATTGGTTTTGAAATACTATTAAATAATCAAGTTTCATTAGCAATTTTACATATATCCACATATGCAATGCACCTGATAAAGGTACCAAATAACCGATGGTACCAATATGTGCTCCAATCAATGTAAACTATAGAGATTGCATATGTACACTATACTTATACATAACCATTGGATGGATTCTTAATGAACTGATTTCTTGATATAATAAATTAATGGCACATAGTACTTATTATTTTACTAAATAAATAGTTTTCTAATTTTTATTGTTTAACAACTTTTTATCCTCCAATGCAATGGTATTATACTTGAGTGGGAAGACGGAATGAACATTGGATGTATTGATACATATCTGAGAGTATAGTTGGAAGTATGTCGTCTATTGCAAAAAATGAAATGTATCGAAAAAGTTGATGTTGTTTATTGTTTAGATGTGAGGCATATATATGCATGTATGTCAGCAGGAATCCAATAGGTTAATATGAAGGAAACGTCTTTGCTTAGTTTGAGCATGTTTTGGAAGTAAATATGAATCGACCACAGAAGTGAGAAATAAAAAAATTAGAAGATTTAAGAACAAAGATACATAATATAAGGAAGGTATAGTCTTTTGAACAAAGCAGAAAAAATAACGTATGTAACGTGTTAGAAAATAGGCCATTTAATTAGTTTATCAGTGGAATGACAGAATTTGCTACGATCACTTTGCAAACTCGTACGATTTATTCCCTAAACCTGCTACAACAACTACTTCTAAATATTTTATATTAAAATTATAATAAAACTTATTCATCCAAAGAAAACTTCTTTTTACAATATAAGCCATTATGAATTCTATCCCCTCGCCCCCATCAATTATTTTAAACACAAATATTTGACTAAAATGAACACTGCAGCAATTTTTTTGAAAAAAATGTTGACATTTTTTATTACAACCGAGAAATAAATTATTCTGCATCATTAGATAGAAATTTTTTTATTATCATACAATGCGGCTATTACAAAACGAATAAAAGAAAAGTTTACGTTATTAATGTTATTGCTTTATTAGGTTCTACGTGAGAGAAATTTTGTATATTTTCTAGACTGAGTTTCTTATATTTTCTCATTTGCGGTGTCTTATAAGTTTCAGGAATGTAATATGGCACAATCTACATTACATACCTAAATACTGGTTCTGACATTGAATCATATAAACTTAATCAAATACGGTAAAATATTAAATATTTTACGTGCAATTTATTATCAAAACAAGGAATAATAAAAATACTTTTTACTAAGTTTTTATACCATTTAAAATTGATTTAAAATACTAATAATACTTTACTTTTCTTTTACATAGCAGTCAAGTTTAATTTTGTACTCTTTAAAATGTGGAACACACATGCTGCGAATAAAAACCTGCGTAGCATCCAATGGAAAGAAACAATTGACTAAATTAGCATAGAATAAACGTACTACCTATACTTTACTGGATATAATTGAGTGAAAGTGTATCCAGTTTTACTATGAGGAAGTTAAGAAGTTTTCGCGTAATTAAGTGTTATAAACTGCTGGGAATTGCAATTATTACTTAACAATGCGTTGATAGTCGTAAATTAATAAACTACAATTTTGAAGGAATTACATGGTCTACCAACAGCGGTTCCGACTACTAATAGGTTTAGTATTAATTAAAAATTGAAGAGCGATTAAGTTTTACGATAATGTTTCTTCTTTATCAACACTAAGCCGAAAAACAAAGGGTCCATTTAGATAAACGTAATTATTTTGATGGGTTATCATTTAAGAGAAAAGTTAGTCGCCGACTTAAATTTGCTGTTGGGCAATATTTTAAAGAAAATTCTTTGCCAACCAATTTTACCAACTCTCTTTTCTAATTTAATATACTGTGTTTCTCAGCTGTATTGTTCACTTAAGAATGTCGTGACTCTCTCTCCTTTATGATGTGCGTTCCAATTTTTTTTTATACATAGAACCTACTATTTAACGTGGGCACCAAACCACGAGAAGCGTAATCTTGTGTATTTTATTTCGAGAAAAGTTCTCATAGCAGACCTTTCGAAGAATTAAGTTCTTACTTTGCCCAGGTTCGAACTATTCGTAGTCAGTGCACCAACCGCCAGGTTGTAACTTCTTAATAATATGTATTTTAACTATTATTAAGATAAGCAAGTGGATAGCAATTTATTTCCAAAATGTTTTTAAGGTTTGCATGTCCTTGTTGTTAAAAGAGAAGAAAGAGAAGAGATGAACTATCAAAATGATAGTTCTTTGTAAGATCTGATTGGAAAGTTCTTCATTTGTACAGCTAATAATGTACTTAGGACATAATAAGTAGATATAATATTTTTAATATTAGTTATCGAATGAATTAAATAATTATTATTAATATAGCTCATTGATTTATGTATAATTAAAGATATAAATACATAGTACAATGTATAAGACAATGCAAAAAATTTGTTATTGTTTTTTTTATAAACAAGAGATTTTTACATTATGTACTAGTTATCCATGCATATCCAAATTTCGTATCAGTAACGCACTGATTTAGTAAGTATTTGTTTTTTTTGCGGAAGTTTTTACACTACGCAATATCATTTGATTTAAGTTAAACCGAAAAATCAGAAAGGTTTTTGTGTTAATTCGGAAACTCACTCATTATTACTAGTACAAGTCGCTTTTTAACTAACCGTGCTCTAATTACGTCGATGAAGTTGATGATAATTTTGTTGGATATGAAAATTTTGTCAATATTTGAAACTTCTTCAAATAAGGTGCTTAAAATTACAGTTTATGCGAAAATACTCAATCATTTACCTCACATAATTTAGTTTACTTGCTGATTGCAGCCAAAGGTAATGGTTCAATTTTACAGTACAAAATAATATCTAAAATTTTCTATCAAGTTTTTACTAGGGATGCTAACATTCCATTGATAGATATTATTAATTATAATTTTGAATATCCAGTAGGTGTCTGTACAATTCCTCCTTAATTATTGTTAAGAATCAATTTTGATGGATCCAAAAGTAAGCATTTCATTTCTGCTTTGCTTTAAATTATTTTAAAGCAACTGTTGTTTTTTTTCTAAGTTTCGAGTAGAAAGTAAAATGAATTAAGATAAAAAATTAGGTTACTTAATAAAAAGATATAGTGTTAGCAACATATGATGCAGAAACATGGTCAACAACCTGTAAGCAGTCCAGAAACCTTAATTTGAATTTGATTCCTTCTCAAACATAGTGTCTATTTTGTACTATGGTAGTTACTGGATACATTATTGTTAATGGACACTGAACAAATAAATCTTCAAAAAATGGTCATCTTTAACCCTGTCCTACCACTGATGAGACATATCCTGCCAAGAACTATAAAAGCTGTCCAGTAACTATACACATATTTGCATATTTTTACTATCATTTCGTTTTTACTTATATCGGGTTGTCAGAATCAAAAATTTAACTACTCATACAAAAAAATTGCTTAACTGTCCGATAACTATATGGTTTACCCTGGTTTATCCTAGGTATATTATAAAGATGAGACGGTCAATTAGCATGCGATTAAACGCATAGACAGCTAATACAGAGAACCCGGTTCGACTCCAGGTGAAGCAAGAATCATATTATGGCCGTCTCCCCCCGGCAGGCAATGACAAACCACCGGGGTGTAATCTACCATGAGAAGCTTTTGTTAAAAGGGCTCACCAAACCCTCTTTAGGTACTGAGAAAGAAAGATATTATAATAAATTTCAATAACTATTGGTATGGAAATGGTAAAATAAATACATAAAGAAAGTTATTTCAATAATCGTAAACAAGGACCGAAAGAACAAAAAACTGTTGAGGTTTTAATCTGGTTTTAAGAGTTAAATTTTACATTTCTTATTACAATAATTAATAAAGAGCCTTTATTTATCTTAAATATTTTCTTTTAATTGTTTTTTAACAAATAGATTCACAATACTTCAAAGTATCAAGTGTATAACCTTGTTAATTTAGTGAGAGCTTATTTCGGCCGCCATATTAAAAGGATGGTTATTAGGTCTATATGGGTTTATAAACATTAACACAATATACCTCCTCATATCCAATAAATAATTATTATTAATTTTTCTTGCAATAAAATTGTTCTGTGAATAACAAAATAATAATAGACTAATAATAATTAGAAACAACAATTCTTTTAGGCTTCAATTAAAATAGCAAAATATAATGAAGGTTCTTGGTTGGTATAACAATATAAATAGTTTGCTTTACTATAATTTAAATTTTACTTCTTTAATATTGAATTCCAGACTTTTAAAAGAAATTAGTCAAATCTCGCAAATTAAAGTTAAATCTATCATGGCCAAGACGACATCGAAACCCCTATGGATCCACCAAGTGAAATCATGGGTTCCTTCAAAATACTCTTTACTTATCAATTAAATATTATACGGCTTTCATTATATTTTTGTAGATCCAAGGGTTTCGCTAAGTTTGAACTATTATGAAAGGGTTCCATGGCCAAAATAAATTTGGAAACGTTGAATTAGGATGTTATAATCAAATTAATTAAAAAAATTTTTAATTAAAAATATATAATAAAATAAAATAAAATATATAATAAATATCAAATCATATTAAGCAATAGTATAACAAATCCCCCTAAAAAATGTCTACAATTATTTACTTAAGCGATAGGGCTACTACTACTTTTGTGGCTTATCACGTTCTAACTATAGGATCTTTCAATAAGGGTGCTAGAACCATGTCCTCGAAAACGTAGTGCCGTCTTGTTGGAACCACCTGTCGTTGAGATCCATATCCTTCAATTGCTGACGTTTTGGGCCCTTTTATTGGCCCAATCTCAAAGCTTCTTAGGAGACAACTGCAAGTTTTGACACCCTTCATTTTATTTCAAATATCGATGAATTTAAATATTTGACTTTTTCTTTCCACAACACAATTTTGGTAAACCAACTGGTGGCATACTTAAAAATTCAAATGCAAACGTTTGGGTTACAAGCTTTGTAATAAAAGAAGCTCTCAAAATTCGAGCGTCCCTATTGACCCTGTATAAGCCTTTCAATTATTTTGATTTTATTATAATCTCATTGGGCATGAATAATCAAAAGAAGAAAACCTAAATAGAATTATTAATGTGTAGGTAATTAAACAAATTCAAAGAATTTCATAGTTTTTAATAACTTTTACATTTTACAAGTTGCACCCATTAAAAAATAATATATGAGGTACAAGAGCTAACCTCTTGGGCTAGAATTAAATAATGACATTGTTTACAAAGTCTTGATTGGCACTAGCACCACAATAATTGAAAATAATTATATACTTGCTCCTGTTTTTTCTTGGACTTTCTTTTAATCTAATTATTACACTTACATTCCGTTATTAATGACTCTATCAACTGAAGTAATTCGTGGGTACCTATAAGCATGAAATAAGTATATCCTGTTATGTTATATTTTAATATCAAATTATTCAAATACTTATATATTTTTTTAGACAGTAAGAATGACTGTTTACCGCAATTAAAAACATAAATATAGAATGTAACATACAGAGTGTTTTTAAAATGTAAGCCCTAACTTCCACACTAAAATGTAAGACTCTATTTTTTTGTCCATATTTTAAAAACTTAATTTTATGAGTTGATAATGGAAAAGAATTAAAATTTTGCAGTGTGATCCGATTTCAAGATGTTGAAACATTCACACCCAAAATGTAAAATAAATTAAGTGTCGTATTTTTTGCTGAAGAATTTGATATTTCCGATAAAATAGAGAACCATAATTTTATGTCAGAAGCAAATATTATGTGTAAAAGAATTACCCAATTTGGATAAATTTCTTGGTTTCTTTAATTCACCGAACACTGAGTAAATGTTTCAATAAATTAAATGATAGTAGTATACACATCCAATTTTTGTCATCAAAATTTGTATTCAATGTGAAAGTAATGATGAAATAAAAAAAATTAATTTTTTTCCTTTAGATTTACTAATGATAGCTTAGCACAATTACAGGGAAAGTAACACTTGCACTGAAAATAGTTCTCTTCCTGTGATTACAATTCTATGTATAAAGGCGAAAGGTTATAAGTCGAGTTATACATTTTCATTTATTTACAATTGTCACGGGGACCGTATTAAAAAGAGAAATAAGAATTAAAGTTGAAATTTCACCCCCCAATGATTGCAAATAAATGAAAATGTATTATTATAATTCGATTTTATAACCTTTTGCCTTTATATCTTCATTAAAATTACTAATTTATGATATTAGCAAGTATAAAATTTTATAACCTCATACTTTTCTCTTGTTAATTTTAATTTTTGGCAAAAATATTTGTTATTGTTTTTAACTAAGAGCACTTGAGCTAAAGCTCTCGTGCGTTACTAACCTTTTTTGTTTACAATTCTAAATTACTAATTAAAAAATGAGGTCATATTATAGTATCTACTCTTGAAAATTTTAAGAAGCTTTAAAACATTTTTGATTTGTATAACCTTAAAAAAATATTCAAAATGAAAATGTCGTTTGAGTAACTTGAGCTAAAATATTTGAAAATAATTTAAGGCGCTAACAGGTAGGTATTACGACAAAATTACATAGTATCATAGTTATCATATAATTAGAAATAATTTTTAATTTTAATTTAAATTAAAGAGATTGTTTTGAAGATTAGCAAAGCAAGGTTATTTTTTTGTTCAAAGGTACTTAACATCGTCTAATTTGGCTAATAAAATTTTAATTTTTATAAACGATCAATTATTTATTATAAATTTTGAAAACAATTATTTAGATATTATATAGAAAAAATTGTACTCAATGTATATTAGTATCTACATGCAACAAGTGCAGTGTAACAATAATAATTATGCAATACTGTTACTTCAATTAACTCACAGGAATCTCTCTTTTAAGAGTGAAATTAGCATGTAATCTTTCCCATCATTTAAAACTTATGAGAATCGGCGATTTTCACGTGAAGATGTTTCGTAATTTAAAAATTCAAAATGAGTTTTAATAAAGTCATCTTTAATATTCATTCAACAACTTGCAATTTCACTATTTGTAATATCTTTTGTGTATTCATTGAATAAATGAGATGTCAAGACTTGCTTTATTTGTAATTAGATGTAGCAATTAATTGTCAATTATTTTTTTTTTATGTTGGAAAAATATTAGCATTTTTAAGATTAACACTTGCCAATTTAATATCGATTTCGTCATTAAAATAATTTAATATCAGATTTGATCTCACTTGTAATTTTTAGTTAAATAAAAATGTGTAGAAAGTTTTTACTATGTTGTAAGATATAATTTAATACTTAATAATCATGCGTAAATATGTATAAGTAAATATTAGAACTTTCAGGTACAGTCAATATTCATTATTGTATATTCAATAAATTACTACGTAAAAATTGAAACTCATCTAATAATGTAAGGAAAATATAATTTTTATTGTACCTAATTTAAAAGATATTTGAAATGCTTTTAGAAAAGAAAAGCTTAATACATAAATATAAATTAAAATATATTATATTATATTTTTTTACGAAAAATTAAAATAACTTTATATTTATTATAAAATTAAAATATGTAAATATATTTTGAGTTATTATATTTTTTTAAGAAAAATTAAATTAACTTCCTATTATAAAATTAAAATATATAAATATATTTTGAGTTATTAACTTGTGAGAAATATACAATGAATTTACTTTTATTAATTAAATTATTTTATTAATTTCAATAATTGATTTCATCATCCGATAACTAAATACAAGCTATACGTATTACATATAAAATTATTTCAATATTTATATCTTTTATATCCATCTGAGGAGCTTAAATAAGAGCGAAACAAATTTTTATAGTTTATTTGTTTTTTATAGTTTTTCATTTGTAGATTCTAATTATTTATAACTTATCATAAAAATAATTCATTGTAAGATATTAAGATATTAGAAGAACGCTGGTTTTTGGACCATTTCCATAAAATCTTAATGAAAATAAGAACTGATATAACTTATCAATCAAGATTATTTTCTAGTTTCTAGTATATTCCTTGTTTTCAACAACGCGTCAGTTATTTTAGGTTGTGAGCATTTATCTTCGAGGTGGTCAAAATTTATAACACCATAATAGAAAACCTAGTTATTAATTATTATCAATGGAACATCTACTATCAAAATGGACGTTTATTTTATTTGAACCAATCAGTGTCGGATTATCGCAAATCTTAAGTTGTGATATTGCTTATTACTATTATAATTTATGCATTTGCATCGTCCAACCGAATTGTACTCTGTATTTAATTGGAACTTCAATAAAATGGAATAATAAAGCCTGCCTATAATATAAAATAATATACTTAAAAATTTTTTTTTTTGAATGAGCGCGAGCATAATATAGCGGCAATGATCTTACAATGATTGAATAATCCGATCAAATATCTTTCATTGTAAAATACTTATAGTGGAATTTTTCTTTAACCAAATGTGTTCCTGCTGATCCCAGGTAACACTATAACAAGCATAAAAGCTTCCCTGGTCCGAAACTAACAGTTCGTGGTTTGAAACCCACGTTAAACTGTAGGTTTTCTTCATACATTTTTATCACACAACGGACATAGGTAGGGAAAACCGGAAACTGTGTAAACGACGCACAACCGGAAGTATTTAATTATATAATTAATTAATTAAATTAAATTAAAGTAATCATTTTATAAATAATTGATTTCAGCACCTGTACTAAGTTTTAGCGTGTCTTAAATTGCATACGTTCAGTAATTTTAACGGTACCTAAAGCATCTTGAGCATAATAATAACTCGAAAGCACGATGGTAAAATCACACCTTATAAATTCCAATTGAGTGCATTCCACTACGATACTTGCATTATTATAATATGTATAACATTTTCCAATTAACTCATAACAGTTAATTGAGATAGATACAATGCCCCTTTAGTAATCTACTTCTAACCAACTTTTGTAGCATTATATTATTATAGTTAATTAATAGGTAGCAATAATGTTTTTATTCAGTTTTTTTACAAAATGACATTTTTAAATTAAAAATACTTTATTGGGTCGATGATAATATGATCACATTATTTAAACTGTTCGAAAATAAATAAAGATCGTTTTTACGGTTTATCTGATTTAATATTAATTTATATCATTTCTGGTAAAACATGTTCAAAAAATGTTTCCTGTATTTTTATAACAGGAATTCCAAGATCGTGTACTTTTTAATGTAAAGCAGTTATGATTACTTTTATAATTCGATAAATATTAATGCGGTTTGTTATTATCTAAATGAAGGTTAGTACTTTTTGAAAAGTCATCGTTCTGTAACAAAAATAATATATAAAATGCTAATATAAAGCTGTTATTTTTAAATTCGAGTAAATAGAAGGAAATAGTGTATTTTAATAATAGCAGTAATATTAGTAAACAGATGTTGACAGTTTACGATTAGTTCTCGGTTCAAACCCGGGCAAAGTAAGAACTTCATTCTGTCTCCCCATAAAGCAAACAACCGAGATAATCTCAGGGATGCAGTCGTAAAATAAGAAGTGCCGGGGCGATAAAAAAGCGAAAATTTTTTTTAAAAGGGTGCGTGGCCAACGGTTTTTTTTTTATGAAGTGTTTATGTTTATGCGTGTCCCTAAACGCAAAATGTTTATGCGTCAAACCGTGCAAATTATCTGGCAGTTTTCCGGTGGATGGTTAACATCAGGCCCGGACTGGCTCCTTTGGGAGCCCTCGGCTAGAGACTGGGGATGGGCCCCTTACTAAGAGCGTAGATTTTTGAAAATCACATTTTCAGCTATTTTGACACTTGGAATGTATATAAAAAATACAAACCACTTTTACCGCAAGCCTACACCACTTTTTTAAGGCCTTTTCGGGGCCCCTGTGGGTTGGGGGCCTTCGGCGATCGCCGACTAGGCCAGTCCGGGTCTGGTTAACATTGACAAATTTGATAGCGGAGGAGCTACTGCCATGGGAAAAAAAGGGAAAAAAAAAGAAAAAAAAAGGAAAAAAAAAGAAAAATTTTTTTAAAGGGGGCATGGCCAACGGTTTTTTTTTTTTATAAAGTGTTTATGAACCCATATTAGTGTACAACGTCCATTTATTTAAAAACTGGTGCGCCCTGGCACCACTGTAGCCAGGGCGGCGCCCTGCCTTCAAAAAAAGTGCCGGGGCGGCGCCCTGGCGCGCCCTGGCCCGACTGCACCCCTGGATAATCTGCTATAAAATACCCCTATAAATGAAGTTCATTACGTTTCCCGTGGTTTGAAACCCGCGTTTAACAGTCGGTCTTATAAAATAATGAATTGAAATCAAAATAACCTATTGTAAGATATAAGTGATTTAAAAAATTACTGTATCTTATTTTACTATAGAATCATCCAACCGCTCTTACGTTATAACTATGTTAATTTAAAAACCTTGTGCTTCTTACAATGAGCAATTAAAATGTGCAACTACAGTGCATTATCTTGAAATTAAATTACAAGTAGATACTAATAAATCTTTTTATTTACACCTATGCTTGTCTATGATGTATAGAAATTAACTTTTATCTAAAGTAAGTTTGGCAAAATTTGTTAATGCAGATGAAGAAATAAGAGATGTTCCAACGCTTTCTCTTCTGCTACCTTTATCCAAGTTTTACTTCAGAAATTACATTTTTGACAGTCCAAACTCAATGTCAATTTGATTCATTTGATACTGGCTGATGATCCATATTACAATCGGGATAAACTCCCATCATAGAATTGAAAACACGGGATATTATATAATTTAGTAACTATACTGGGAATCGAATCAGTCTAAAGCCATTGCATAATATTGATGACAATACGCCCAAGCGTCTGTCCTGATGAAAGATTCTTCCTGAAGGACAGCCGCACATTGGATTGAAGAATAAATTGGAAAACAACAAGACTGACGCGTAATAAATTCGTGTAACTTGTTATTGACGTTATTTAATGGTCAGGTTTTTACAAGGATTCTAATGGTAAAGGTTACATTTTATTTAGAAGTCTACTTTTAAAATATACCTTCCTCTTAAAAATACATCCTGTTGGCAAGACTTTTTGTGCTTCCGGTAGTCTGTAAGTTAATTCTCCCCAAGTGAATTTTGTTTGCACCTAAACATTTCCACTCTTTTTAATTTTAAGAATATTTTTCACCATCTATCTTAACTTCAGACCAGTATTTCGTTAAACTATCGTGTTTCCACCTAGGACAAGTAACTTTTTTTTATTGCTCGAGTGATTTTCTTACATGCCAACCTTCACAGTATCGTAATACCTCTATTGATTTCTCAAAGAAGTGCGGTTGTGGTGGGAATTACTTCTAACGTTTAGAGGTATTTTCATATCGGACACATTCCAAATGTACAATATTTTTCACTGTTTCACTTCTCAATTTTTCCAGACTTAAGCTAATAAGAGGATGTTGTTTTATTAGTAGTTATTAATCACAACATCTACAGAATAAATTAAATATAATTTTACATAAAAACGATTCTTAAAATATAAGGAAATCACGATTTTTAAAATTTTGTAATCAACTTTTTTTCCAATGGAATACACAATAATATGAAGCAATGAGAATAAATAATATCCAATAATGTCCAGATAAGTGTTAATATCTCATTTATAACGACTCCACAGTACCTACTATTTTACAGGTATAACCTGTTGATTTAAAAAAAGCTTTTAACGAATATTGTGTAGTCCTTTTATATTTCAATCATTACTCATGCAAAACTTCGTGATGATTAAAATAGTTGTGGATGGTAAAGGAAGGTCAACCGGTCAACTAAATTCATTCACATTCCATTGGTTTGGATTGTTTACACCTTTTAGGTTCTATTATCGTCAGGGTACTTTACAAAAATGATTTCATTTTGGTTTAGAAAAAATGTATCCAAATAGCCACCGAAATCAATAAAAGTAAAAGTAAGACATTTAAAATAATTTCAAATACATAAGCAATTTCAAAATTTCAACCTAAAATCTAAAGGTTTGGTAATGATTTTCTAAAAACTTGTTATTCAAATTTGCATACAAAAAATTTAAAAAATGTAGAGAAAATAGAAAAAGTTAATATACTTTTACGTACCCATTGGAATTTCTTTCTTTATATGTAGTATAATATAAAATTAGTACAGATCTACACATTATAATACGATAAAATCAAATTGACAAAATTAAATTTGGATTTCTGATGTAAGAATTAATTATACGTTCGTGGTTCTGGTATCGATAAAATCAAAATTTTGAATGTTACGGAAAGTAATAATTTTGAACTTAATCATGGCAGGTGTGTCGTTTAATGTATCTTTTAACTTATATGGAAAACTGGTTCGATTGCAGAATCTTTAAGATTATATCGAAGCCGTTAGAATAGCTTTACAAAATTTTAATTACAGAATTGTATTATATCTTGTAAACTTGATCTACTTTATTTTAGAAATATATTAATTACTCGTATATAATATAAACAGAAAATCATACAATTTAACCCGGAAACTTTAATCCATTGACAAAAATTGGTAGGTACCTACTATATTAATTTTCTAAATTGGTTAATTATTAATTCGTGAAAATAAATTAGTATTATATTTTAATAATTTACGAATTAAGGTAATAAAATTAATATTCTATTTGAGCTTTCAAATGCGGATGCATTCATCATCATTAGGTAATTTCTGATGATGAATGCATCCGCATTTGAAAGCTCAAATACAATATTAATTTCATTACCTTAATTCGTAAATTATTAAAATATAATACTATAATATTATTTTTCTGTTAACTTTATTATAACCTCAGATGAAGGAATTTTCACTATTACTTTTCATCTATGATTGTAACCAAGACTAGGCAGAATTTCAATTACATGCATTTGAAATACATTTTATGTCTTGTATTTTAAATACTTACCACAAAAATACATTTTGCTTTTTGTATTTCAAATACCCAATACAAATGAAATACAAATTACAAAATATTGTACAAAATATTTAGAAATCGATAAAAAGACCAAAAAGATTGGTATAGCCATAACATATTTAGTATAGGAACAAGAAGCGACACTCAACAGCATTTTTTAGTGCGCAAGCTCACTAACAACATGGCTACCATCTGCATTGTTTTCAATGGTCAATATAAATAAATTCAAATAGTGGCCAGTTATTTGGTGAGTCTGCGTATTGAAAACGCTGTCGGTGTTGCGTCTTATTTTTATAGTAAATATTCTTTGGTATAACCTTTGATTATAATATGTAGGTAGTATCAGATTGGTATCTACATTGTTGGATTTGGAATACTTGATTTGACCACACTTCAAAAGACTGTCAGCAGATGGCTTTACTAAATATGAATGCTTCAAAATCTTTTTAGAACCAATTAGAATTAAGAATTATAGTAATAGAGTAATATTACATTCAGCATTTCAATATAACATCGCCATCTTTTATATTAAAACCAGCAATAGAATTACTAATCTGATATTCTATTCGCGATTTACATTAACAAAACGCCACCACACGGAATGTAAGATACAATCTCCGGTGTATTTATGGCTATCTGGTGTTTTATATTGTGTAAATTGTTTGTTTTGTATTACAAGACAAAAGCTCGGAATAATTTCACACTAAAAATTGGACGTATTTTGTTAGTTATGGTGGCGCCACCAACAGTAATGTAAATCGAGAATAAAATCAAAGGTATATAATATAAAGGTAAATATCTCAGTATAATCTGTTATAATTTACTAAGGTAATTTACTAAGTACCTACCTGATTAATATAAGTATGTATGTTTATTTCTTATATTATATAAATTAAAATGACCACAAGACTCTCAGAAAATCATAATGCTTTATAATGATCGTAATTCGACAAAAATTACAATCATTTTTGAACACATTACAATAATCAAAAATATTAATGGAATTTGAGTCCATGTAGGTAGGTACCGGTAGCCGGTAGGTAATATTTCACCGATAATTAAAAAAATATTTGGTAATCCAATAAAAATTTAAATTTTTTAATATTTCTTTGAAAAGGTTAATATGAATAGTGGCTTTTAATTTAAAAAAAAAATTAATTTTGTAATAAAATTGTTACCCAATAACTATTAAGTTTTATAAATTTAAACAGAAAATATTGCAATATGTTACATTGACCGCAAAAACGCTCAAGTACCTTTTAATGCTTTCTGTTTAAGTTCCAATTGAATGATATCAAGAAGTATGATTTGTATAAATTAATACACTTGCGACTTACATTGTAGATTACCGATTGCGGCATAACAGAATTTTTTTTATGATAGAAATTAATTTTTTACCACTGCATTATTAATTAAGAAAATTACAGTATTCCCTTGTTAACATTTTTAACGAAGTAAAATTCTTTTTAATGCAAATAATATTAGATTGTTATAAGCCGTAAAAAATATTCTGTTTTGTTCTACATTTTTATATTTAGGGTCAAGTTTAATATTTAGTTTACTTATTATCGAATTTTTATTCGTAATGATATTATTATTTTTATCATTTTCCCACCCCTGTATAATATTATATTCTTGTCGCACATCCTGTCTAGCTCTGCGAGGTTATCAGGCTACGGCCGCCATATTTATTATTTTTATCATATGATTTTATCACATGAGGGCTGTTTGTAGTTGTTTGACTTTGCATCTCAATCTGAGGGAGTCGCTACCATTTGTGAGAAGGCCGTGGTTGTTTGGCCTTCGACTTCACTCTGTGATTTAAGATTAAAATATGAGGTTATTATCAGAAAAGGCCAAACAACTATAGAGTACTCACTGCTACATCCTCCAATTCCATCCAATTAGATTGTCTTAAATTTATAAATTGGTATTCCTTTCTTAAATTTTAATAGTAATACTTGCCGCAGGTCTATCAACTGTCAATTTAACAACAATTATATAATTTTGCAGCCACTGATCTGTCAACTGTCTATTTGGAATCCTAATGATTTGCATCTAACTTCATGCATTGCCTACTTATCCAAAGTTAGGCAGTAACAAATTCTGATCTTTTGATGAGCGAGTCAGTATAACAAATCTATAACTTTATGCTTTTAGAACTAGACGTTTAATTATCATTAAACTACTTTATAATTGCTATCTAAATGTTAAATATTTTTAGGCTTTTCAAAATCACACCCATGTATTTCGTAAGTAGTTGTGGAAAAATAGATTCTATGTCAATCTGTTTTCATATTGTATTGGGTGTGTGCATTATCAATAACAATAATAACTGTTTATAAAAATATTGATATATGGATCACAAGTATTAGAAATTAAAATTATTATTGACGTTGTATTATTAAGATTAATATTTACTTATTTAAATTGAATTCATTGTTTAGCGAGTGATATCCAGCTGTTAAAGAAATTTTTACTTCTGAAAATATTTTTATTTCAATTGATGATATAGTCTTTCAAAAATGTGCTATTGTTTTTTAGTAATTTATTCTATACTTACGTCCAAATCAATGCAAATTATACCGGGTGAGGCGATATACAATAAAGCTTTAAAATCACAGATTTAACCTTTGCAAAAGGAGAAGATGTAGAATATAACCAGATATTACAAATTTTATTCAGACATTTTTAATACTTGTTCCTAACATAATTTGCAAGTTTAACATAAGCATATTATTTTAAACACCTTGTATGTGTACCTACAGCTATGTATCAATGTAGGTAGAGTATTTTAAAAATTGCATTAGAAATCCCTTTTATTTTCCTCATTTCTATTTAGGTAGTTTTCCAGTATTTTATCCTAATATAATTTGATATGCCAAAACATACCAAATATGTTGATTTATATTGTAGGGATGGATTTGCAATATACAATATTGGATTTTAGAGACGATAATAAAAGCGTTTATAAAATTTTTGGAAAGAATCAATTCTAAATTTGTTGTACAGTAAGTTTTAGACAGATTTTTAGCTTTATCGCTAAAGAGGGATCTTTGAAAATGGCAATAACGCCTACCACAATGGAATAAGATGACTCACCTTTAATAACTAAGTAATAATTATAAAATCCAGTTGAGTTTAACACAAATAATGTTTTTATATGTAACTAAAAGTTATTTTTCGTTAAAACAGTCACTAAACTAACTACTTTAATATTAAGTTACACTACACTTTCTAAAGGAGAGTGGAAAACTGATGAGGTCTCTGCTCAAACCAAGGTGCATAATCAAGAATGCTTTGGAGAGGGGCCCCTTACCTGTTTACTACCTACTAGTAAAGGTGATCTTGAAACATTAGAATAACATTCTCTCTTGAGGCTTACGAGTAAACACATTGGTATGCCAATTGCTGTGAGGGTTTTTCGGTCGAGAAAAATTATCCGTATCACTTTTCACCATAGATTATTATTACCTGTTGGTTATAACTTATAATTAGCTACTTCCATTATAACTTATACAGTAGCACACTACATGTGTGGTTCATGGCCAAAAAATTAAGAAGAAGATTCTTCTAACTAAGAAGATTTGTTCCAATGTACTTAATTTTTACCATTACAAAATTGAAATCAATATGAAATGAAATTTACATTATGGTAAAACGTATAAATGAAAACATTTGGGAATATTTATGATTCCTAATCGAATTTATTAGAAAGATGATTATTGTCATCTATGTAGTAATCAATACCATGATAATCAGTACCAGCTACTGGATGGATGGATATACTAATAAATTTTATTATTTACACATTTTGCACAAAAAAGCTTCAATTACTTTTTTGTAGAGATATCTAGAACTAAAATGCGAGTAGTTTTATTTTCAGTTATTTGAGATAAACTTGTAAAGAATTTATAAAAATCGGTATAAATCGAAGAATTTTTTAGAAATTAAATATGAACGAGAAAGTATAATTTACTTATTATTTACTACCTCATTGCTAATAAAGTTTTTATGATACGATAATTTAAAACATGTCGAATGATTTGCGTAGTTAAAATGTTTATTGAAAGCGTTTATATGAATAATTAGAATCATCTTTATCGAATTTCTCTATTCACCTGGTCAAAAATAGTTTCTAACTAACAATTGATGAAATCTCTTGTCGGCAAGGATAGCAAACCATTTTCTAGAACGAATTACTTATATTATACAGCACTTCCATTTAGTAAAATAATATCCTGGAGTTTTGGGCAGTGAAAGCTTTATAGATTGGTTTTCAAAATTTAATATCTTAGGTAACGTTTATCCATAATTTTGTTAATTTGTTACACTGCATGTTTAGTTTTCATATTATTTATTAGCGATAAAAAATTCACACAAAGTTCAAACTATTATAATATTGTAAACAATTAAATTAATTTAAAAAAACCTGATAAAAAGCATCACGAGTTTCATTCCTAACATTTTGAATTTGAATTAATTTTGAATTTTTGAAAAGAAAAAGTTTTTACAAATTGTTGTGTATTTTGTTTTCAAAAATTGGTTTTCAATGCAAGGGGAAACTATTTTAACACCCCCGTTTTATAACAGGGTATTTGTGCCCTTAAAAAACATTTGACCAACCAATAGCCTTAACGAGAGGAAAATTTTCAAATTTTATTAATTTGTAAATGTTAAGAAAAGTTAATTTTTGAAAGTTAGTAGAAGTTTGGAAAGTTATTTTTAAAATTTGGAAAAAAAAGGAGAAAAAAAGTTTAGCGTGTGACGTCAGGGTACACAAACGTCCATTTTGCGTCTTCCCTTGTGTTTTTCCAAGATTTAGACCAGTTTGGCGTATTCCTTTTAAATGAGTTATTTTCCCTAGTGCTATCCGAATGCGTGTAGAGCTTTGGGTAATTTTTGGAAAACTAGAAAATTGGTTTTGCGTTCCATTATAGCGTGTTGGAAGTTGGATAAGATAAGCGATTTTCGAGCATCGAGGCTGAAATATTGGAACCTCGAGGATTGTCAGTGAGAGTCCAGTAATATTCTATTTCTACTAGCCAAATTTGTTGATTATATCCTAAGATTACACTGGATAAAGTTAATTCTGGAGTCACATGTACGTGCACATTTTTTTGGATGATGAATTGGATTCGTGTGTTTTACAGAAAAATTTTGGACCAAGGAACAATGAACAATTAATAATTATAGTTTTTGAGCTAAGCCGTGGCAGATAAGTTGCTGCTCTGCTATTTGTTAATAAGTTTTCCCCTAATTATTTTTATTTTTTTTACAACAGCGATAGTAGAGAAAAATATACGTAAATAGAATGGCTACAATGTCGTATTTTTGGATGAGGTGGATAATAAATAAATTTAAATAACCAAATACTGTTTAATTATTATTGTAAACACTTAATATAACCACACCGTTGATGTAATGATGCAGGAAACATTAAATTACTAATAAAACAATCATCTCCAATAAAACTTTATAATATACTAAAATAATAGCTATTAAGGCAACTAGTGTTTTATAGACTGTTTAAAAATCGATGTCGTATAGTTTAAATCCGAACGACCGTAGGGAGTGAGGATTTAATAGGCAAAGATTTTTAATCTATAAAACACGCGTTGTCTTCAATATTTTTTTCTAACACTAACAGAAAAATTAGAATTTTAACTTATTTTATATCCTATAAAGTACGTTGTCATTGACAACGTTACATTATAATTCTATAAAGTACGTTGCCATTGACAACATTAGAAAAAAGTATAAATCGTATAATAACATTGTTTACATAAAACTTAACAAATGTTGCTATGAACATAACACTTAGACCCAATAAAGTAATAAGCTATTACTCTGTTAAAAATTGACATTTACCTATAAAATTCGTTGCACCAACGCCATTTAGTTTAATACTCTCATAAATCACCATGCAACGGCGAAACTAGGATCAAAAGTTTAGTTAATATCGTGTCATAAAATATGCAGAAAACTCAAAACCAATTAACTAACATCCTTAGAAAGTCATTTATTTATATGATAAAATTACATTACTATACCAATATAGAATTGAACTAAATGGTTGGCAGATTATTATCAATACAAAAATAAAATTTCTGTGGAAATACAGTGTTTACTAAGGAAGTAAGGGTTGCAACTATTAAGCTAATATATTCATCATAATATCACCATTAACAACTAATAATTTTTGAAGGGCTTAGCCCCTTCCCAGTAGCGCCTATGTCTCCGTTCGAATTCAATTTACCAATCCCAATTAGATTAATAGGGGATTAAATCTACAGATAAACTAATTGTACAAAAATTATTGGTCGATTAGAATTTTAAGTGGATATTTTTGGAACTAGGAATAGTCGAGGAGGCTAGAATTGAGATTACAGCTAATATTTTTTTAAATATAATTTTTAAACACTTTTATCTCAAAAATTGGTATTTTTGATGATGAGTTTGTATGGGTTTCGGAGTGCGAAGATTGTTTCGAATGGAGTAAACGCTAGATTTGCCAAAGTAACGTACAGTTATGCATTATTGATAGCTTGTGGTGCCAGTTATTATAGAGTAGGTGCGGTGTTAAGTCTTAAGCTACCGTGTAAATGGGGTAGATAAACCAATATTCTTTGCTTCGGGAACATTGTCAAAATAAGAGAAACATTATTCTCACATTGATCGTGAAGCATTAGCAATAATGTTATCCGGACAAAGCTATTTGCATAATGACTGCATCAAGATTTGAATTGGGCCAAATAATGTAACAGACGAAGTTTTAAGTCATATTTTGCAAAGCGTAGCGAATTATATATTAATAATGGCTGTACAACGAAGGGCAGTCAAGTAGTGATTCAAGAATAGTAAGAAGAACAGCAATGGAATTACTATACGCCGAACATGTGGGTATGGTGGATAATGGGCCAATTCGGGGAATTCTAAAAGTTTTACCAAGTAAATGTTTTTAGAGCATTGAAGGTTTCTCCATATCACCCACAATCTAATGGGTTTGCAGAACGACATGTACAAAATGTGATAAATGTGCTTACAAAATACTTAGTAGTATTTTGCGAATGCAGGGTACCGGGTTCAAACCTGGGGAGAGCCAAACTTTCTTATGACCAAGTCTCCGTGCTTCGGAGGGCACGTTAAGCCGGCGGTCCCCCTAAGTTGACGAATTGCTACCGTTAACAAAAAACAGGGCTATAGTCATATCTGAAGGTTAGCCTAGCAAGCTGCTACTGGATGTAAAACAACTATAGTCCAAAAATCGATATGGGGACTACTCACCAACCCGTCTAGCCATGGCAAAAACCTCCATTACTGGAGAGGTCTATGGTCCAGGAGTGGACTAGGATGGGCTGAAGAAGAAGAAGGTAAAAATTAAAGAATCAGTCATGATAGCGACATGTACTATCAAGCGTCACATACATTTCTAGACGTTTTTTCGTATGATTATAGATTATAACAGCTGATTACAACATAAAATCCACAGTTTAGATATTACTAAGAATAATCAAGCTTACCATTCAATAATATTCGTCAATAAATGAAAATTAAACTAACATCCGCCTAGTGCTAAAATCTAATCACAAATAATTGTAGCATTTCAAATGCTATTATTTATATTTTGGCGGAAATCTATGCATCACCCTGTGTGTGTTTCAAACACGCGCAATCGTATTGAATTTCGAAAATTTATCAAAATTTCATTCTTCGCTTATCTTTATGAAAAGTAGAAGTTTCAATTTTCGTTTGTGCAATTTTATGTTTTAAAAGCCACAAATTGTTAGTTTATTGAAGTGATCTTTTATTTTACCTTCTGTGCTACATTTGTGGGTAAGATTGCATTATTTTCTATCATGAGCGGAAGTTTGACTTTGATAAATTTTAGCTTTTTCGTACTACCACGTTAATTTTCTGTGACGTCAATTTTTGGTTTCCAATTTTAATTATGGTTTTCTGAGCGGGTGCACATGGTGATCAGTAGTCCGATTGTCCATCTGGCTGTTTTTATCCACCAACCATATGGTTATTTGTATGGATATGGGCCAGCAGTTTGGTTATCTTGTTTACACCTGTGATAACCTTGATTCCTGTGTCGAACCATCTGTGGCAGCCATTTTTAACGATGTTGGGATTTCGTTTTTGGGTTCACCATTCCCGTATGAGATCAATGGAGAGGGAAGGACTGATCAACATTCGTTTATCCCCAGCTTCACCGCAGTTTTGCGTTTTTGATTAAGGAGTGGTGTGATAAGTTTGTCACTTTGGCCGTCTCATTTGACGATTTATCCGTACCTTTTGGAAAGACGTACGAGCTCCATTCCAACATTGTGGGATTTCTTGTCGCAGCGGTAGCGTGAGCCTATACCACTATTCCATCTGCTCTAGCGGTTAGGACAGCACCAACGGCGTAGGATGGCTGGAAAACCATTAATAAGTTTTTTATGGAAGTGCATTTAGGAGATTAGCTTTTCTTAATTAATTACATCGACATTGAGATGCTATACCGTTCGCAGGTGAATTGATTCTTGTTTAATTGTGCAGTTTTTGTTATTTTTAGCTTTACACCTGAAACCCAGTTTAAACGATGAACCATTAATATTCCAGAGGTTCCAAAAGAATTGAGATGTTGAATCGGACGGATTGAGGTGGAAGGGTAAGTTAGAAAGCAATTGCTGTATTTAATTTTACTTGATGATATCTCTTGCGAATGTGTTATTTGCAGTCAATTTTCCCAACGTTTTTATGTCTGCGTTGGGCAATCTCCTAGATGCGCGGATTATTTTTGTGAGTTGTTTTCAGATGGCAACTCATCTGTATTTTATTTTTGATTTGATTGTCCCAGGGTATCCCTTCAGGTTATCCTGGATTTTACTTGATTTGTTATGTGTTTTGTGTCTCCTATTGGAGTTTTGGAATCAAATATTGTCAACCCCATTTTTATCTATACTTTGTTCTTTAAATAAAATAAACTCTTATTTACTTCCGTATTTTATTTAGAGGACTGGCGCCCGAAAGGTTTTTTTTTCTTAGTTAGTTGCCAATTGATCGCCTGAGCCAACGGAAGAACCTACGAACCGCGTCCGCGCGACCCATGCTCTGGCACTGGACGGGGGTGTAATCCCTTAGCTGGCCTGTCTACCATTCCATTCGTAGATCAGCGGGGCAAGTGGCCCAAATTAGAGCAATTTGCGTTACATAATTTAATTCTCTTGTATAAGATAAAAGTTATCTTACCGATAACTAATTTTCCTTAAATTTAATTATATCATTGAATTAATCATATTGAGTTGTTTTTCTACAAAACAACCTTATCGGTCTTACAACAATGTAATTTTCCTTAAATTTAATTATACATTGAATTAATCATATTGAGTTGTTATTCTACAAAACAACCTTATCGGACTTACAACAATGTGAAAAATAAGCTTTTGATTCAAAAGAATGAATTAATTTTTCTCAGTGAAGGTGGACGCATAATAATATCTTAAATTTAGAAATCAGGGTTCCTACTTATCACTTCCCATTAGAACTTCTTAAAACTTGCATACTCACAAAAGTGCAATATTTATGAAGTAGGTACCTGAATGGTACTCATATTAGCTCATCTCAAATTTTACCAAAAATGAAATCAATGTTTGGGTTCAGGATTGATTATCCTGCAAACCTACATTTGATCTGCTGTAAAACTTACACGTAATTTTGGCTGTCTACCATATAATAAGACGTTTCTTGGTTAACAGATACGAATTAAAACAAAATGTTTGGATCAAACTAAAAAAGAACATTTTTCCCATACAGAAAATGTTTGATTACAAATAAATGTAAAGTATATGCTCGCATATGACTAATGAAACGCAAGGGTACTTTTTACATGTTTATTAAGCTAGATATTAGGACATATTAGGACTAGATATTAGGAGTATCGTACGCTTATAATATTGATATAAAGCAATTATTGTAAAAAAGCAATATTTAATAAAGAGAGTAGTAAATCATAGTGTATGTCCGGCTTTACTTAGTTTGACTTGTTTTTAAATCTTGGCAATATTGTATGTACGGTATTAAACCATTAGGTGTTGCAATTCTAAGATTTTCGGCACAAACTATGGGATTAATATGAGGATTATGAATTTCAGCAATTTGGGTTGATGAAGCTGCTGCAGGATCTCCAGATCCAGAGAGACTACCTACCCAGAATTCATTACCTGGTAAAGCATTCCCATCCCATGCGTAGGACACAACAAGTAGTTTTCCTAAAAAGTAATTTATTCTGTTATATAAAAAATGAAATTAATGATCGCAGCAAACCTTCATCGCTTCCTCGAAGTTTCGAATGTGGTTCTCGTTTTCCAATGAGAATTTTGATACCATTTTTTGGATGACCATCTATAGGTATTGTATCTCCATTATGATAACCACCACTGCTAGCATTTTCATTAAAATATGCAAAAACTATATCTGATATGGCGTGCAGCTTGCTTCCCAAAATTCTGAAAATGTTCTTTAATAAAATGTGATTTTAAAAATGATTTCGAGAATGTGTCAAAGAAATTATGCTCAGCATCAGGCGTTTGGATAAAAAAGTTTTAAATAAAATAATTAAACATCAAAAGCAAAATTAATTATTTCATTGTTGCAAAAGGGAAGGAAAACATAATTTTTTTATAAATGCATAAAAAAGGATAAATTACAAATAAATAACTACCTACTATGTATAAATTAATGTATCATTTAAAAAATTTAATTTAATTATATAAAAGTTTAATAGTTTAACCGATAAATTATAAAGTAATCATGTAGAATAAAAATTGTATAGTATTCTCATAAATTTCACGATGTTCATTGTTACGACACTTATAGAAAGCTGATAGAGTGTTTCTTACTTAAACTAGGTAGTATTCTCATATTATTTCAATGGAAAAAGTTTCCTGGTAAAAAATTTAGCTTTTCTAAAAGCCTATACGAATGATAGATAAATTTTAGTAAAATTCTAATATTATCACTTGAAAGACAAATGGAAGTAATTGCTAAAAATTAATAATGTTCAGTATACTAAAATTACCAATTCGGAAGCTCACGTACAAAATTATTAGGAGACTTCAAACTATTTTAATGGTGCATACAGCTCCACCAAGCTTAGAAAGGACGCGGTAAATATGCCAACTAATTTGATAAAAATTTGAATGAACCAATGAACGTTGAGTTATTTCTCAAGTACATTCTGTTGTAAAAGTTACAAATCATTGCGTGTTTACATTTGTCGTGGTTTTTTGTGTTATTCGGTTTCGTGTTATTTTATAATTTATTCCAAAAGCGCTTTATTTAATATTTGCGGTAACATTTTTTACGTATTTCGTGAATGCACTTTGACAAAATAATTTATGGATTTTAAATATTCGCGCCGAGAAACTTCTTCATTTGAGTGTACATTTTTAATTTTAGCAGCGCCTGACACGCCCCTAAAGTCGGTTCTAACGTTGGTGGAGCTGTACATACTGTCGTATTTTTTTTGAATGAAGAAGCAAAAGTTTAATTGTTGAAACTATTGATTTTTGTATTATGAAAATTTGAATTTTTTAATGTTTCGAGCGGCCACTGGGGGTCTCGGCGAAACCGGCAGGGGGCCGGAAGGAAAATGAGGTTCGCGCACCGACCACCGAGTTGGGTGGTTGCGTTTTGCTTTTTGGCGATTTAGTTATAAAGAGATTGTTTTTTTTTATAAATAAAAGTTGATTAATTTAGTAGTTGGTGTTGATTTCTTTTTAGAAGTGAATGTAAAATATTTTTGGCTGAGCAGCTGGGGGCGAAATTGGTGACCCGGACGAAAGAATAATTTTTGGAGTAATTCCGTTTTGCAGAATTTATCGCTCGGCACAATTTTACGTCAATACATATAAGATTTATTAGTTTATCTTACTCTGAACTACTCCAAGTAAGTCAGTGTAAAACAACCAGTGAAAAATAGTGTAGGTAGTGTAGGTTGGTGTAACAACAACATAATAACAAACGAACGAGTTTTTGACATTTTAGTGTAAAAAATTTGCAATAATAATTTTAAATAATTAATAGTGAATAATTTTAAATTTTATAGGCTTAGAGGACGGTGTAAGTTGGTGTAACTCTGAATAAAAAATTTACACTTGACAATCGAACAAGATCAGTTATCTTACACTGTGACAAACGAAAGCAATTTTCTACATTAACTTACTCGGAGTAGTTCGGAGTAGACAAAAAAAGCAGACCTATAAAGAACAAAAAGGGATTTGCCTTAGCTGTGGAGAGGGTCCAGACAACAGGCTGAGCTTTTGTGTCTATAACACACTTCCTGAGAATGTATGCCCAGATAGTGTAAAATTAAACAACATTGATAAACCGGTGCTAATCTGTTAAATAATAAATTATACTTACTGTATTCTTTTGGCAAACACATCTAAAAACAATGAATTTTGGTGAGGTGATATTTTCCATACTCCAAGACCGAGCCCTACAACATGCACAAAGGCAGTTGTGTTTTTTTTAGTTGCTCGATCATTCGCTTCCAATAATAAGGTATCAATTGACAAAGCAATTCTTTTAGAGTATACCCGATTATCGAAATAGCTATTATCATGCAATTTGTTAAAGCGATTTAATTCAGTATTTTTGATATCCATAACTTGGCTAAAAGTTAAGGGAGCTTCTCCATAAAAACCAGATAATAATGAATGAATTGTTGGGGCAAATTGAGTACCATATCCGTTACTCTCTTGGTTATGCTCTTCAGATACTACTACTTCTTCATACTCCATCACATTCTTCTTTTCAAATCGAGTTCCAATGAGTCCTATAATAATACCTTCAGGCTCAACGTTTGATCTATTTCTAACACCTGAGTTATAACGATTCCCATCGTTTAGAAAATCAGTATATGAAGAAACTGATAAAAATGCTGATAATTTTATTTCATCGTAGCTTAAACATTTCCTTAAATTCAATTTTTCGTTTTCTGACGTAGTCCCAATTTTTTCCCAGTTACCAAATCCTCTTGTACCATCCAGTAATAGATACGAATCATTAGATGTAAACACAAACATAACAGCTCGTTTTACTAGTAACCGTTGGATAAACTCCAACAAAGATAGGTCTTTATACAAATCTCTCTCTATATTAGAACCAAATTTTCTTTTAAACAACAAGAAGCTAGTATACAAGAACAGCACATTTTCGTGAATCACTGGATAAACGGAATTGATGTTTCTTTCTAGAACATCGCTTGATAAATGATTTTGGAGAACTTTGCTTCGAACACTTTCTATGGGAAATGGAGTCGGAAACGCTTCACTACTTTGCAGGATTATATTTAAATCTACTGGTGGTGGTTGTTGTGCATCAGCATCAGCTATTAACAAACCCAAATTATCGTTCGACCATTGAGGTGAACTATCAGGCCAATCTGGTATTATAAACATTTTTCAAGAACTCACTACTTTCAGCTTCCAACACTTACTAAAGAATTACAGCCAATAATGCTTAGTTTATTTTCAATAGAAAAATCTAAAAATAAAATGTTATCGTAAATAAATGTATCAGTAAATTTCAAATTCGACAAATATAATATTTATGTAATAAAAAAGCCAAAAATAGTTGATTACGTTCTAAGCATGGAAAGGGTAATTTTACTAGACGAGGTAGATAGTTTGTAGAATGAGCCGGTGGCGAATTTCATAACGTATCGAGCCTAATTAAATATTCCTTTCTATAAGCTTCTTCCTATAAGCAAATCTAATAGCAAGTACATACTATAATGTACTGAAACTTCAACAAATAAAAATCACCTTGAATGAACAATATAATTATTAGGAAAAGATATGGAAAAAAATAATTAGGAAAAAATATTATAATATGCATTCTCATAATATGTAATGTGACAATTTATACGAAAAACATGTTTATGTAAAAACTAATAAAAAAAAATTGATCCTATGGTGTGATCTATGGGGTGCGATTTAAGCCCTCCAACTCCAAAATTTAAAAGTTAGTTAATTGAAAAAAATTTAATTTGTAATTATAACTACAAATTTTTTACAATTATTAAATTTTATGCTATATTGTGCTTATTACGAAATCTAGTGGCAAACCACACAATCGTAAAATTATAACTTACAGATTTAAAAGATTCCTATAGTATTTAATTCAAATATAATACTTGAATATTATTGTAATCATGAATCATACATAGATAACCTATTATTTTTATTTATTCATTGAATTAGCCAAAATTAATAAATGGTTGACAAATCTGTTTACCCAATTATGCTTAAAATCCATTCAAAATCTAATGTTTACGTTTAATTAAAATTATTACCTATTCAATTTGATTTTAATAATAATCACTTCCACTACACCTAGATGTACATATAATATGCACATAACAACATCAATCTATGAACCAGAGAGACGCACACTCGAGTATTCACTGATAAATAATAATATAAAGATTTGGGTAAAATTCACAGTTTTGGGAATTCCTAAGTGGAGGGAGAGATATTCAAAAGGTTTCTTACGAAGCTTCTTTAAAAAATATGTTAGTTAAAACATAAAACGAGTTTCGATTGTGGAAATTAGGATTTTAAAATTATAATAATTGAATTTATCTTTTAAATAAAAAAATCAATTTATTTTTTGGGAATCTTGTGAGGAAGAAGGGGGTAAAAAGTTCGAGAAACAAAAAAAACCTTTTATTATTCAAGTTTTACATTAAAAAAAAACTATGTACACACAACCGGCATGCAAATTAAGTAAAAAAAGCATGGAATTTACAATAGTTTAATTATTAAAATCAGTTGTATTTGAAACGGAATACCTGAAGGTTAAACATTTCCAATGGGAAATAAAACATAATACTATTTTCCAACATTTTTCCTTTGAATTCTATTACGAACAGCATCACCTACTTTTGGGGCATTATAGTATTGAATTTAATTTTTATCAAAATTAAAAGTTTATTCTACTCCGTGATAAGGTATGGTTTGGGCTTTTTCAATAACTATACTTAAATCATCGATATTAAATTTTATTGTTTAAAATAGAAAATTATATCAAAATGCAGCTAATTATTATTTTTATTCCGTTTTCCTTATTTCAGTTTTCCAAATCTTTCTTGAAATTTTTGAAATGGTATAACACCCAAAGAAGTAGCAACATGTAAATTATTAGCACTGATTTTGGGATTTATAAACCAGTTATGTAATTCTGATATTTGTGTTGATGCTGCTGCTGCAGAATCTCCAGTAGAACCCAATTTTTTCTTCCAAAACTCATTTCCTGGTAAAGAGTTGCCATCGCCAGGATAAGAAACAATTAATAATTTCCCTAAAGTTTAAAGTAAATTAAGTTTTGTTGCTGTAAACTTAGTAACGTCAGTACCTTCGTCAACTTCTTTAAGTTTTTCGTGAGGATTTCTTTTTGAAAAGTAAATTTTTATACCTCCTAAATCATGATTTGGAATTTTCATAAGTTCGTTATTTTTATAACCTCCACAAGTAGAAACTTCAGTAAAATAGGAAAAATTTACATCAGATACTGAATTTAATCGATTGCCCCAAAATCTAAAATAAAATTTTGAAACAATAATTTAATAATAAATAACGTATTAAACGATAAAATATCACTTGCTTTAGTCTTTTGGCAAAAGTATCAACCAAGATACTATTTTGCCCGGCGTGAGCTCTCCATACACCGAGGCCAAATCCAACAACGTGAATGTAAGCAGTTGTACGTTTTTCATTTGCCCTGTGATTAGCTTCCAGTAGCAATGTATCGATAGAAATTGCAATTCTTTTACTAAAACTAATGTTATCAAAATATCTGTCTTGGTCTAGTGCAATAAACCGCTGTGGAAATTCTTTACTCAAATCTCTATAAATAAAACAAGGTTCTTCGTAGAATTTTGCAAAAATAGCAGGTAAACTATTATGTTTATCATCTCCATATCCATTAAGAGAAGTATTTTGATACTTCGTAATTACCGATTCTTGATATTCCATTACACCGGGCTTTACTAGTCGAGCACCGGTAATTCCAATCACAATCCCAGAGCTTTCAATATTAGTACGAAAATCACTAACACTGCCAAAATTTTTACGCTCCCCTTCATTGATAAAATATGAATATGAACTAATCGAGAGAAAAACCGATAGTTTAATTTCATCATAAGTGAGACAATTGTGCAATGCTAATTTTGATTTCGCTTGATCCTTACCGATGAATTCCCATTTTCCGGAACCTTTAGTTTTATCCATAAGAACATACATATCCTGTTTTCCATAAAACACGGCGGCGCGTTTGGTCAGCAATCTGTCTATTAAATTTAAAAGCGACATATCTTTATAAAGATGTTTTTCGCTTGAACTTCCATGTTCTCTTTTATGTAAAATGAAAGCAATATACAAATGAAGAACCTGTTCGTGAATTAATGGATAAGTGGAATTGAAATTATATTCCAAAATATTTGCCGAAACAGAATCTTTTAAATATTTACAACGAACACTTTCAAGGGGAAATTCTATTGGAAAAGAATCACTCTTTTCAATAATTTCATTTAAATTTAAATCTTTCACTTCAACAGGAACTTTTTCCATAATGAAACGAATTTCTTCTTGGGTCCATTGAGACGTTTCGGGTGGCCAATCAGGTAAACCGGACATTTTTTAATAATAATTTGTCAACCAATTATTAAATTTGATTTTTTCCTTTTAAAAAATTCGAATTTTGGACTACCTGTTTTATTTTGAACGACACAGCACTTTATAATTTTATTTAATTTCACAACAATTAATTTATTATTTGCCAAGCACTGGAAAAACTATGTTACCGGTTCTTTTATACGATTGTGTATGATTCACCTTAATCAACATAACTGTACACAGTAGAAAAATGTAAAATTATTGTGCAATAGTGTGGTTTATTAAATAAACTACTAGATTAATTACGAGATGGCGTTCATAGTGAGTAGTCGATGCTATTACATATTTTATTGGAAATTCATTTAAAAATTCTGCAACTTTATGTACGTTAGTACGTTTATTCTAATTAATTAATTGATAAAAAATTCTTTCACATTGTGCATTTCAATTTTTCGTACTCATCATTTTTTTCGCCAAGTTGTCTTTTCAAATTTTCCCTATTTTTCTATTAATGAACTGAGGGTTCATTTCCAGTTTCCACCTTACTTGACGTATGTCAATTTCCCTGTGCTGGAATTCCCCTGGTACCGAACTAGTACATCCTTCCTTCTCACACAAATATTCTTCATCCGAGCTCCTCTTTTCTTAAAACCGGACTTGTTGTTTTTTTAATTCTTTTCATTCATTTTACTAGACCAAGTACCTACAAGTCATTCCTGAACCTAATTCTATTTTCCTCTTTCCATCGCAGATCAAAATTCTCCATTTCCTTTTACCATATCCAATTCCATTTTATCGTTGATTGTTTTCTTTAGAGGAGTCCTTTTAAAGTTTGATACATGTTTAATTGATTTTCTTCTTAATTCGTGATTTCTGTGTAATTGTGGAGCTATTTCATGAATTACGCATTCGATATTGGCTTTGAGTTCTTTGATTATTCTTATAAATCTCATTTTTCAAGTAGACAAGAAATAGTCCAATGGTGTTAAATCGCAAGATCTTGGAGGTCCATTGACATTTTCACCTCTACGAAAAATTAGACGTTCATTAAATTTTGTTCGAAAAAAATCGATTGTTTCTTAAGTGGGACATTGAACCATCATGTTGAAACCAAAAGTCGTTGACATCCATATCATCAAAGAAAAAGGTCAAAAGAAACTTGTGGACAAGTCTAATTGATGAGAATGTGGTGCAATCCGGAACTATTATTGCTACGTTATGTGTTGAATAAGTAGACTCAAAATTTTACCACTAAATTCTCAATTTCAGGCTTTGATGGACGATTATAAGGGCAGAAAACATTCACGATTATTCGAAATATGATTTTCATAATAGATTAGAAATGTAGACCTTTTTATTGCAATGTCAATAAACTGAACGACACATTATAAGCAAATAACCCTCCACTGAAAAAAGAAGTCCACTTTGAAAAACCCTTTTCTACTTTAAAACATTAATCTTGGAGAAAAAGTGTAAAATGATGCAATATTGACAAAACCATGCAAAGTTATCTAATCAGCTCGTTGGAACATTTTGCTATAGGAGTACAATATTAAATTATTATTTTTTTATTGGGTTGAGAAAATAATAAAGCAAATTTGTTAAATAATATTTTATTATTCACTAAAAAGTATAATCATAATAATCAATTATTATAAACTAAATTAAAGTAATTCTATTGGGAATTTACAAATCACCAATCCCCATCATAACCTGTTGTAACAAACAACAATCAATAATATCTTTATCATCTGGCACTATTTTTTTGTTTACATTTTCAATTTTCTTATATACAGCACATTCAACATTTTTGTGCATTTTTCTTTTTTATATAAAACAAAGATATAATTACTAAGTGCCACCGCTCTTCTTCCAAATTATATTTATAATTTGCGATTTTGCGATATTATAATTTTAAATTCCAATGTTTCGAGTATATTCGACTCGATTATAATTATCATATCTTCAAGTTACAATAGATGGTAACTGAATCACTGGTTGAGGAAATTCCTTCAAGGTGCAATCATAAAAGTCTGTAAGAATTTGTTCAGATGGAGAACGAGGTGGATCTTCATCAACACTTAATGGAACTGTAACATCTCGTGCAATAACAACACAGAAGCATTCTTCCGATTTGGTTTTACGTTGGAACGAAATTCCACATATTGATGCTAAAGTTTCAGTACTGTCAACCTGCAAATAAAAAAAAACATTAGTGTTTGATATTTTTCATAATGTGGAAACGAATTAATTTAGAAATTGACGAATTAACTTTGTTTAATTTTCAAACGCATTAATACTTCAAAAAATCTGTCGACAATAAATAAAATAAGATAATTACCTGTATAACAGGAATGTAGTTTTCATAACAGTAAGCTTTTAAAAGAACTGTTTGCATGTGAGAACCAGCTTCTTCGGATCTGGTCAGCAAGCAGAGAAGTGCGTCTTCTGGATTATCATCCAGATAATTTAGGGATGGTAGAAGCCCACAGACGAGACGACGTTCACAACGTGCCTTTGTAACGGCACTTACGACTTCACGTCCAATAGTATTTCTGTTTAGCATTTTGCACTTAGGATGTTCCACTTTTGAAATGCACATTTTACTAACTTCGGAATACAAAACTTTGGGAAACACTGTATTAATTTTCGCTAACAAATTCAAGAATATTTTTCACAATTTTGGTAAATCACAAAACGATCACTTTTCAATAATGTTAAACAATATTGTGTAATAGCACAGTTAAACAATCCTTATGGTTTGATTCAAATAAGCAAGTTTTACGAACTAACTTCGTGATCTGCCGAGCATCGATTATATACTTGGCTGCGACAGTGGGGAGTGGGAGAAAAATTCCCAGAAGAGGTATCTACTCGGGAAATTATCTTTTCGTGTAAACTACATTTGAAAAACCTACGCTTATCCAAATCGTTTATACAGTATTTTTTAAATTATTCAGGGTCAAATAAACGGAAAATATTTTTTGGGAATTGAAAATTCCAAATACTTATTTACAAATAAACTGTTTACAAATAATAATTATTTTAATAGTTCGGATTAGAAATGGACCATTTTTTTTAGAAATGTGACTCTTATCATTTTAAAACTGAATCTATCCTATCACTCATGAACATGCGTGGTCAATATGGGCACACGATAAATTTTAAGATACAATTTTAAAAGCAGATAAAAATTATTATACTTAATTAATTAACACTTTCAATTTCGTTCATTGAATGTAACTTAATTTGGGCCAGTTGTATGGATCCTATAGTACAACTTTCTAAATATATTACTAATTATACCATTATCTTTATTGAATGTCTCTTGACTCTTGATTAAATGATTATTATCCATATCATTTACATGAAATCGATTTTCTTGAAAAACAAATTCATAAAATGTATGAATTTGGAAAGGTACTACATGGTGACAACGGAAGACTTTCAAAAGCTGATAACATAATATGACTATAACAATAACATGTTTTGTTAGTTTAATCATTTTACATAATTAAATTTGTTTTTTAATTGCAATACTAAGTATATTTCCCAAAATTCTTGAAACACCCATGAAGAAGATAAAAGCGTAATGAAACGGGAATTGGTTTATCTGCAATAACCACAGGAATCTTTGGCATGGTAATACAACATGTACTATAATTTTTGATACCAGTTTATTTTTAAATAGTGACAATTCTTACCGAATTAGGTATATTTTTAATAAAACTTAAGTATGTGATTTTTACCATAATTAGTTAATAATAAATAATATCCGTGTTTGTAAAGGGCATTTTAAGATTAAGTTCTGAAAAGTCGAAAAAATTTACGATTCACATTTTCTGTTATGTGAATGATAAATCGTTAACAAATAATTGGTACTTGTTCTAGTTAGATTAGATATGAGTATAAATTAGATAATAGAAGATGATCAAAAGAAAAATATTTTTTTTATAATAATGTAAAATTAAATTTGTTATGCATTTTATTTTAACTACATATAGGTAGTACTAATACTATACTCACTCAAAACGCTCATTTACTAGAACAATGTCATAACTAAAAATTTATCATTTGCTAATTATATTAAATACTAGAAAGGGAACCCACTAGAAAGTATTTAATAAGTTCATTGTATTGTCAAAACAACACAAATGAATTTCCTAAAATCGTCTACACAAAAGCAATTGTGTCAATGTTGTATCAGCATGATTTTATAACGTGGTATTATAACCTTTTAATAATGTCATATCTCAGTTACAGCTTGACAAGCCACAACCGTCCGTGGAGTGAAGTGACCGCTGGTTGAGTTACAGAGCGGAAATTCTGGGGTTAAATCTTCTTAGCTCGACCTTCCAGTGGGAATCCACACGCTATGGTGAAATTGGAGGTAGTACATGGGGCTTGATTATTGGCTCCTTCTTCCACAATTCCATGACAATCTAACATGGAACGAAGTGCAAGAGACCTAGAGTTTCAGTGCAAGTGGGTAACAACTACACCCGTTAAACAATAATGATAATAATTGCTGATGATAAAGCTTATAACGTAAATATACTTTGTTTACAAAAATATCCGTGTATTTACTGTTATTATGTATTTTATATATTTTGCCATATCAAAAGTGTACTATTTCAAATTGTAAAAGAAATTCATCAATCTTGCTTTATGTAGACACCTGTGTGTGTAATAGTCTTGCAATAGTAATGCAATAGCCTTGCAATATAGTATGCAATAGTAATGCAATAATTGCATAATATTATGGAATGCCTAAATTCGAAGTGATTGTAATTTTGCTTTGATGAATTTCTGGTTAGAATTATTTTTAACAATAATGTTATATTACTAAATAACTTTTAACAAAAAGAGAATTTTACATTAAGATTGTCATAAGTCATCAAGGTTGTTTTCAAATGTTCAGAATTATTCATTATTCCGAATGAAGAGTTAAAGATATTCTTAGTCCCCTAGAAGCAATTTTAGTATTTAAAATTGTAAAATAACTAATTTGTGTTCATTCAAAACATTTCCATTCATTTTCTCAAAAATTTCAATTTTTGAGTTATGACGTTGTCCTAGCAAATAAACGATATAATATAGTCCGTGCCAAATATCTGTACCTCTGCGTCATAGTTGAAAATGGAAAATCAAGCTGGAAAACATGAGTCAAACGAGTGCTTTTTAAAATGCATCTTTTCTTTTTAATTTAATGTAACTCTTTCTTTCTTCACCACAACTTGGGGGTGCTTAAAGTTTCTGTAACAACTTAAAGTTTCTGTGACGTAGAGGTACATATATTTGGCACGGACTATACCATTATAATTATGTATGTACCAAGACAGGAATTTAAAATTGTGCACTTGAGACTTTACCTGTTCAAACCAAACACTTTAGCAGTATGAAGGTGCACAAATATTAAATAATTATACTCTGGAAGGTTACAATTTAAAATTTCATTCTGTGTATCATTATTTAAAAAAAATGAGCATAGTGCGTCCCAACGATACAGAGTACCAAGTTCATATTTGAGGGATATAGCCGGGTTTGATACTATACCCCTCATTTAACTAGTTAAAAATATACGAACACAAATCATTTCTTTTTTATCCATTTAGGAACCATTCAAAAATTAATGATTAGGTTAAAAGGGCATGCAGAATTAATGTAATTGATAATTATGTTACTTTAATAAAATAAATTTCGTGATAGGCAGGAGTTGAACCGGAATCATGAAGCTTTATCATTATCAGTAATAATTGCATGCTGCTATTTTGTTTTACTTTCTCAAGTTCAAGTAACGCTTCATAAAAAGTTGTCTACATTAACATGATTTACGTCAGGTTAATTTTATTTAAAAGCATGTAAGTACTCGTGTATAACAATACTAATAATTATTGCTAATTTAAAAAAACCTGCAATTAATAACGTAAAAAATACTGACGACCATACTGGTTTTTACGAAAACAAAGTACTATTTTAAAAAATCAGCCTTGGCACTACATGGTATTCCAATTTTAACACAATTTTGGATGGATTTTGCTTGATTGAATAGCGTGAATGGCTTCTTATTATTTGCGTCGTCAATCAAAATCACTGCTACGGGTTCACATCAACTTATCTGCATTTGTTATTCATATCAAAACAATTTTTATTAATGTTATGCAATAAATTATTCAAATATTTAGATTAAAATTTTTTTTCCAGAAAAAAAAACAAAACTAATGGGCCTCTTAGATAAAAAATATTACAGAGTAGACTCGATAATCCGGACTCGAAAATCCATATAAAACAATAATTGTCAGGATTTTCGAGTCTGAGAACTTACAGGTGTCCATCACAGCAGATTTGGCCCGGTATCAAAATTAATATGTACCTTCTGCTATATAAAACTCAATTAAATAATTTAAAGTTTACTTTAAAATTTGTAATTAATTAGCAATAACTATTTAACATTGTGCAAATATATTTTGTCAATATAAGTAGGTCGTTAACATTGCTAGACATGAATGCCTGACCTGTTCCGACTCGATCTCGTTTCCACAAAATAATTATGTGCGTCATCGAAATTATAATTTCTGTGTTGTTAATCTCTTGGGCTTTCCATAATATTGGTGTGTGCGTAAGTTTATATTATAGGTGAAAGTATTGGCAAGTTGTTATAATATCTAGTATCCGTTTCATTGATTATGTAATGATCTCTGCAGCGATAACTAAAACCATTTGGCAAAATAGTACGTCCCCATGATAGTACGTCCCATGACTATAATAGTGTGATTCAGTACAAGAACACGTAATTTTTTTTTTTTTTTTGATAAGCACGAATTCGACGAACTCTTTTCCTCGTGTTTAATTATCATAAGATAATGTGATGCGTTACAGTAAGCAAATTATTTGTTAAAACAAGTGATAGTTTCACCGAACATGTGCTCAATTTTAAACAAGTAAAAATCAGTTCAAAAGTCATATTGTTATCATTTGCGTTACTTTCAAATAATACTTTAATTAAAAATTCCTAAAGACGTACATAAATTTTAATTTTTTAAATTTTAATAATTGACATTTTATTGTAAGAATAGCTTTGGATTCATTTGTGATGGTTTCTGTATTTAAACAATACATTAAAATTTTTTTCCTAAAAAAAAATCATTGCGGTTTTTTCACCAACCATCTTTTTTTATGTATTACACTATATTGTATTATAGTACAATAATATATTAAGTTTTACTTTTGTTTTGAATGGATTGTAAAATGGGGGAACTTTGCAAGCCTTTTTTTTTTATTCAAAACCAATTTTTTTTCATCAAATTAGTATAAAAATTTCCAGAAAAATATATATTCCAGACGTCAATATCACTTGTGATATCTCCAGTAGAGAATAACATCCATTAATATTTTCATACAAACAAAAGTGAAAATTAAGTGTTCAAAATTACCCCACGAGTAGGGTTAGTTTGAACCAGTTTTATAATTATTATTATCTCGGTTACTTTCAACACCCAATATTAACAATATAATTTTATTGGAAAAAAATTTCACTAAAGACCTATATATTTTAGTGTGGAATTGTTTAGTGTTTTTATTTGGATTCATCCGACCTCTTGCAAAATATTATCACTGTTTAAGGTCGACTCTGAATCACAGAAAGTACAATAACACTTTAATTAGGGATTTACTATAATATAATTTTTTACTGTTTTTAAGATATTAGCGTTGAAAAAGTCGAAACAAATTTTAATCAACCGTTGATCGGCTATTTTATTATATTACATTATAATAATATATTATAATTAATATAATTCTTGTGTTAAACTTATTATAATATGAGATATTTATATTTAATATACATTATAATAATTATTGTATTTGCGTATTTCAGTTTAGTATAATGAATTTTTCAAGTGCCTGGATTTTCCAAAGAAATCTTATAATTATATTTTTTGAACTATTCATTGCTATACCTCACAGAATTTGTTTTCAAAACATGAGGCCATAAAGGTCACTCAATAAAAAATTATGTATTACGTCGAGTACCTACGTATAATTATAATTTTTCGGTAAAATAATAAACTATAGTGAATTTTCATTTAGAACAGCCATGGTATTTGAATTTCTTGAATATTTAATATACAGAATAATTTATTACCCAAATTTACCCCGAATTAACTTAAAGGAATTCAAGTTATATAATGCTTTTCACCTTATAATTTATTATGTATAACAACGGTTCATAGAAAGCACATAGCGATATAATTTAAAGTAGGCCGAATGAAAAATCGAAACTTCTGCTTATTATTGTAAATACATAATGGAATTTTATACCAGGAACAAAGTTTTAGATGACTTTATGAACTTCATTAATTTATAACGTGAAAAAGATTATCAGAAAAACAATTTTTTTTTCAAAACTAGGAAAAAGTTGTTTTGTAACTTACTTTCTTTTTATTGCGAATATTATATTAAACGGAAATTCTTTTATCGGATATTAATAACAAAAACAGTAATTATTGTATGGTTTAGTAAACTATGTACGTTTGTTATTGTACCGAATTAGTTGTAAACATTGACATCATTTAATTAATATCCACAAATGTCGTATTGCTATTAAATTTTTATTGTATGACATAGAAAATATTACTGATGACGTACAAGCATTAAAAATTAGAGAATGGTTTAAACTAATCGATTTATGTGTATAATTTGCTTTCATAAACATACGACACTATTTTACGTCACATTTAAAAAATATGACTTATAAAAATATATAATTATAACTTATTTTAAATAAATTGTAAGTTTAAAGTAATAAATTAATGCTTGATTATTATAAACTACATAATATACAAAAAAAACTTCACAAGTTAAAAACTCAAAATATTTTATAATATTTTATTTCAAGATTAGGGGAGAGTCGGGTATTGGTGCGCACCTAAGCCAAAATTGTAATATTTCTGAAATGACAAAAGATTGGACTTACAGGTTTACTATCAAGATTCTTTAACGATTTGGCTGTAATATTCTGTAGTCACTTTTAAATAAAAATGCACATTGTGACTTTAAAATACTAAATTTGAAAAAATGGCAAAGCGCACAATTACCCGACGTATGCGGCTAATGGTGCGCATAGGTAGGATAATCGTGCGCATTGAAAAGGGACACAAATAACACAATTAATTAAAGCTAAAAATATAGTTATTTATTTAATAAAGCCTATTAACCTATGATTTAATAAAAAACTAAACTATAACGAAATATAAAAAATATTATAAAATTAAAATAATAAAAAAGGTTATTAGGTGTCACAAACACACGGTGCTCATACTGCCCCCATTAACCGAAAGTGACAGATTCACTTTTAAATTGTATAAACCAATAAATAGCGCTTTTTTTGCCTAAACTACATATATCAGTATAAAGGGAACTCATTAAGCAATGTATTTACGCACACGATTATTAAAAAATGTAAAAATGGAAATACTTAAGGCTTATTTTCTTCGAAGCTCCTACTAGAACAAAACATACATAAACAACAAAGCGACCATTATAGGTAAATAAAGTAAAACGATCCACCTGACTCATATGTCATAGTACATAGGTTTGTCAAGAGATAGTGCCTGAATACCGAATTTTGAATTATATCAGCCGGTTATGGACATAAAGGCATGCGCACGATTGGCCGCCGCGCACAATTACCCGACTCTCCCCTAAAGATATTCTTGTGCAAAAATTAAGTACTCGTAGTAAAGACAATTTTCCGTTGAAAAAAAAATATATTTTCTAATTTTTAAATTATATCTACTTGAACATTTACCTGAGCATTCATTTTTGTATTCAAGAGCTTATAATGATCACCAGAGCATCGATCAATCTATATATAACTATATCAAGTGTATTATTTATAATAATATAAGTATACGAATTTTAAAAATATCTATTCGTCAGAAAAACTCCATTAAGGACTTCCTGTTTTTAATAGGTGATCATCATCACGATAGATGAACTATATTTATTTATATCAGGTTAAAGAAATTATTTATTATTACATACAGAATATAGAGGCTACAAAAAGTAAGGTAACAAGATTATATTTTTTTTTTAAATCATGCCTTTTTATGTAATTTCTAAACTCCAAAACAAAAAATAAAACGCAAAAATTGGCTCTTCTAAAAATTGGAATAATTGCAGAAAGTTACCATGAAATTAGGCAAAACTTACAATTTCAATTGAAGAAATATGACCAAAAATTACTCCAGATGAATGTGGAAAGTTTGTCCACGTATCTACATGATTGCCTGATTGCTATTGATGATTATCACCCATTAAAAACAGGAAGTCCTTAATAGAGTTCTCCTGTCCAATAGATATTTTTAAATTTTGTATAGGTACTTATATTATAAATAATAACCACAATACTCACCCTTTCTTAGTGACATAGTAGGCAATCATGTAGAACTTGGACAAACTTTCCATATTCATTTGGAGTAATTTTTGGTCATATTTCTTCAATTGAAATTTTAAGATTGGCCTAATAATTTCATGGTAACATTTCTGCAATTCCCATTTTTAGAAATGCCCATAGTTTTGTATATGTGAATGATCTGGATTCTACGGTGGACACCCCATAACATTAATATTGGTCTTTTTTAAATAGTTTGTGACAATTTTATCCCTATGAATGGGTGCGTTATCCTGCTATAGAAAAAAATCTTTTCCAATTAATCTTTTATCTTCAGGTATAATTACTATTGATAATGAGTACATTATACCCCCAAATCATTATTCCCTTTTCTAGCGCCTCAGTAGGTACATAAGATTTTGTTCCAAAATTCTAAATGTTTAAAAGCGTGATTGGAATAAAACTTTTTTTTTAATATTTGCCTTGATTAAAACCTAAGATTAAAACGATACTTTACGTGCAACTTAGCCATGTTTATTTACCTCGTTAGGGTGACGTCCGTCGTACTGTTTGTATCTATGGTAATTTTCAGTGACGTAGCAACAGGTGGTGCGAGTGGTGCCGGGCACCAGGGCCCGGGCCCCGTGGGGGCCCGGTACACGGCCAAAAAAATTGATTTCTATTATTTACAGACATTTTTGTAAAAATTATCTATGAAAGTTTGCACATTGAACACAGCGAGGGCCCTAGGGCGGTGCGTCTGCACCGGGGCGGGGGGGCGCCCTGAAAGAACGCCAAAATAAAGAAATATTTGAAAAAATTGAATAATGTAATTATTCATTCAGTAAATATTATAGCTATATTTACGAGGCAACGAATGACGCAGTTGCAACATCAAAATTTAATGAAGATTTTCTAGTTAAATAGCAACATTTGGTGAAAAATAGGTAGTATTTTCCAAAAAAAATCGCCTGCGGCGCTAAAAGACGCTGCTTTTTCCCCACCCCCATGTGCCGGTGGTTGAATTATTTAAAGGGGAGCCTCAAAATTGAATTGCGCGAAGCTTCATAAGGGGGGGAATTGAGATCTCGCACCACTTTTTGTCACTTACCTACATGTTTTTTGTGCAATAACATTGTTATTTAAATTTTTTTTTTATAATGAAATAATGAAGGGGGCCCGCTGTGGATCTTGCACCAGGGCCCGGTCTTGACTTGCTACGTCACTGGTAATTTTTGTTATAATTTTCAAGCTGTGCTGAATTATGATGTGATGTAGTATTAGAGCTGAGATTTTAGGTACTAAAAATGTTTAAAAAAGGTAACTAAAAAAGTGCTTAAAATGTTGATTTTAGGTAAGATAAAGTTTATTTAGGCGATTTTAGGTAAAAAAAAGTTTAGCTTTAGGTAAGAAAAACTATAGAGAAAGTTCACTTTCGGTAAGAGCACTTAAGGGGAGAAATTCATTTAGAACAAAAATAATTGATGGTTCTTTAGGAATTTTTTAGAATGAGAAAGAATTATCGCAGGATTTTCAAAATTTATCATGACTTTATTGTAACATTCAAGAATGATAACATAATTTTTTTTCATCTAGAATTTTTAAAATGGCGGAGATATGTAGGCTGGTTGTCGGGCGACTTAGATTCTGGTGTGCAGTCTAGCTGGATGTAGATTTCGAATCTATAACAAAGCAAAGAAGAAATTCAATCAGTACATATGTAGTTATTAATTGAACCTAAAACTAGTGAAAAAAAAAACAAATTAACAAGAACAATAACAGAAAGTCAAAATTTAACAAAAAATGTGTACAAAATTGTACCAAAAAAGGTACTTACCATTGCATTTTTTTTCCAACACTTAGGTTCACTTAGTAGATAATTATACTAGAAATATTTATACAAAATTTGGTAATGATCGGTCCAATAGTTTTTGAGCTACACTGCACACCAACTTTGAAAATGTAGTTTTGCGTAAAATGGGTTTAAAGTTAATCGTACCATTTCAATCAGGTTCACGTCAAATTTATATAAAAATTTCTTACTCTGGTAATCCAGAGCCATAAATAGGTCCTTTTTCTACTTCGAACAAATGTTGTTGCTCAGATTTATCGTTTCTGAGAGCCATTTTAGTCTGTTTTGAAGATTCTGACGCTCTATTCGTGCATCGGTTAATTCAATTCTTGTCACGTGTAACATTGTACGTACACCTTTGATTTCTCATCGATTTTTATTCCTATTGCGGTAATTATTTGCAAACTACAATTACAATTTTGAAAAATCTTAATTTTTAATTTTTTTTTATTTTTAAAGTGTTATTTTTATAAAAGTATTGTAAATTTTGAAAATGTATTATTTTATTATTTATTACAACTTTAGCTTTTTATTGATCATAAATTTGGATAAATATAACAATATTTCGACTGCTTTTATATATTTGGTCATAAATTAGTCACACTGAATTCGAAGCAATTACGATACGCTTGATCATTATACAGCCGGTTTATGTGTTTAAAACTTAACACAATCTTGCAAAGAAATATATTTAAAAGAAATATAGAAATATTTTACTTGCTTTTAATAAAAATTATTTATTAAAAATTATATTTAGTGTAAGAATTAGAAAACAAGGGAAGAAAGGTTAAAACCCGGTTTGCTATACCTAAATACGCTCAGGTAGAATTTATCCTTGCCCGAGTGGCTGGTATACGGTTTCAAGCCTGTAATATTTCGAATTTCGTTTTGAAATTTTGGGAAGATATTCCTCAGATACTGTACTATAAATTTATTATATTAACAAAAAAATTTTATTTTGATCATTCTAAATGGTTTTCTCTCCTTAAACGTTAAGAAAAAAATTTTTTGGTTAGGTAAACAAATTCTATGAAAGCATTATTTTTATTAATCGTAATTCTTTATTAATTAACATGTAAAGTGATATTTTTCCCTAAAAAGATTTTGGATATTGACATTAAAGTTTCATATCCGGGATTTCTGCTTGTAACTTTTTTAAATTTGTCTTTCACTGTCTCCCCCCCCCCCAAAGTTTCCAAATGAATTTTTACTTTATTAAAAATGGACAAAGATTCAGTTAAGGAAAGTCCTATTGTTTCGATCTTTGTATAATGCTTCATGCAAAATATTAAAATTTGTAGCAATATAAACTAATTGAGATTGAACATTTAAACTTCTTATGTGCTCTTTTTTTAGACACAGCTGCATTAGGATCAAATTCCATGACAAAAAGTTTAAAAAGGGAGTTAAAATGTTAAAAAAGGTGCTATAAACAAAAAAATACAAAAAAAGGTAAAAACGAGTTAGGAAATTTTTTGAAACGGATTTTACCTTTAATTGATTTTCATTATCAAAATCCCTTATTAAAAGGTAAAAAAACTAAAATCTCAGCTCTAATTATCATATTCGACATTTATATCGAATATGTTAGGACTTGAAGGAAAGAGACTTTATATTATTATATCCTCGCGTTTTGTGGTAATTCTGGGCAGCCCTTCCCAGGAAAATATTCACATTGGCTCAGCATTGGCAGTTTGATTAGCAGTGCCGGCCAAGCGCACAGTGGGGATTTTTCGTGAAATCGTGGCCATAAATAGGACGATTATTGGAACTTTTCCAAATTTGGTATACTAACGTTTTCGGAGTCACTGATTTCGAATCCAATATTAAAATTTTGAAAAACAAAATGGCGGTTCCAATATGGCTGGTTGAAATAAGAATTTGCCAATAAATTCGTAAAAAATCCACTTTTTCGATGTTTTTGAAGTTGCTGATTACGAATCTAACATTAAAATTTTGAAAAACAAAATGGCGGTTCCAATATGGCTGGTTGAAATAAGAATTTGCCAATAAATTCGTAAAAAATCCACTTTTTCGATGTTTTTGAAGTTGCTGATTACGAATCTAACATTAAAATTTTGAAAAACAAAATGGCGGTTCCAATATGGATGGTTGAAACAAGAATTTGCTAATAAATTCGTAAAAAATCCACTTCTTCGATGTTTTTGAGGTCGTTGATGAAAAAATACAAAAAATATTTTAATCCGAATCCGGATAAAGATTTTTATTTGGCTCCAGAACTCCTATCCAGAACCTACAATGAAAGAATCCACAGTAGTACACTTGCTATATTATACGTAAATATACGTATATTATCCGTACGGTACGCAGTATAAATAGTACAATAGTAGTAGTACGATAGTACAAAAAATGTTCTGAAATGTGCCGCGCACGTTTGCGCACTTTTGTTCATACGCCATTCGAAAGCTGATATTCAAAGCTACATTAGAAAAAAAAACGAACTTGTGGACGCTTGTGGATGAATACTAAAAGTCTATGCAAAGTCAATATTCAATTCCGAAAGAAGGCACTTTTCAGGATTATCGTTAGACTACGTAAACATGAACAATAAATAATATTTTTTAATTGTAAAATAGGTAAAATGTTCTTCATACCTTAAGGAAGAGTATCCATTTTGTTGAAATTGATTAACACTTTCTACAAATTGTATATAAATGGGCAATGTTGCATTACAAAACGCAGAACAATTAACACTCGCGACTGTCCCTAATGAAGGTCAACTTTAAACTGAAATATCTAATTATCTATGAGGAGTGAAAAGTAGGGACAACCGGGACCTTACGCAGAAATTAGTTCTCAACCAATACCCGTGATCGTTATACCTGTATGGAAATATTTTTTATTTTATTTTTGGCTACGATTTCGTGAAAATTCCCCACTGTGAAGCGTCGCGTCGGCCGTATTATATTGTCCCTTCTATTTTTAAATGCATATAATATACACCTTATATCAAACATTTTTATTTATTTAAGGGTGACATTGGACATTGAAATTTATTACAGATTTTTCCATCATAGAAACATTTTTTAATTAAGGATAAGTTTTGGTCCATTTTTTTTCAATAAATTTTTAAAAATTGTTAAATTTTGTATAATAATTATGTAGTCGGTTTTAAAACGTCTTGCGACATTGTCCGATACCTAACTACAAACCCTGCGAAATGGCGTTTGGTTTGTTAGCATTTAGACGAGGAGCAAACCCGACGTAGAATCCCCAAAACCTGAAGGACCAGACAGACGTCCTCTAATAATAAATTTTATAACTTCATAATATAATTTGTCATTTTCATTTGCACTTTACTTCTTATTTATTGTATTTCCTGATGAAGCTTGAAATATATGATCGAAACGTTGAAGATTTACGTAATATAATTATTATTTAATATTTAGTCCACTACTAACTCAAAAAACACATAAAATAAATTATTTGATTAATTTCTTAATAATAATTGACCCATAACTGAATCTAAAACTTACAAGCATCACGAAAAGTAGCAAATGTGAGCACCGTATCCACAACTAATGTTAATTGAAAAATTAGCAATGTAATTATTGTGTACGTACAATTTTATGAATAGCAATACTGCAAACAATTATTATATTGAATAGGTTTCCTTTCCAGCGATAAGAAACGTCTTTACTGTTTTACTACATATTAACGCCTTCATGACAATGACGTGTGTCGATCTAATTTATTTCCATATCAAATTCGAATGTACGTACATATTATGTATATATAGTATACATTGATATAATATTTATTAATTTACTGAATTATTGCAGCAAATACGTAATAAATATCATGACCTCACTCTATTTTAAATCAATACGTTTTATTACAAATACTACGTTTTTACTATACGATATCTTTACATTTAAGCAATTTCACTCAAACATGGTATTCACAAATAAAATCACAGGCGCAATTAATAGATAATTTTGTTTTCGTGCGTTGCTATGCAAGGATTCTTTGTATTTGCAATGTATCTTGTCGATCTAAAAATGAGGTCTAGTTATATTACTAGTATTACTAGATACATATTATTTATAATAAAGTTATAAAATTAAAACCTTTATTTATTGTTTTTTTTTCATGGCACTGGCCTCATCATAATTATTTAGTAAATAAGAATGAAAAATAATAAAAAACCCAGTTTTCTAAAGATGATCCTTGATATAACCCTTTATAGGGCAGAAAGTTTTGCAAGCAATGGTGTAGGTAAATTTTAATTCAAAAGTTTATATTTTTCTTTAGAGCAATAATTATTATTTTCCAAAAATTATTTAAAATTCGAATAAGTTTTCTGGAAGATGGTACCTATATTAATCACTGCCCTTTATACGTGCAATATAAGTAGAGGGTTTTATAGATAATGATGTGATCTTTACGAGAGGTGATTAAAGTAGCGACCAATGTCCTACCAAATTTACACTATTTTTCATTGTGCTAATACATAAAGTTTCTTACAATTTTTACCTTTCTGTAGGATCTTGCAAAAGTACGATTTGGATACCCTTTGCTTAACCCATATGAACCTACCGTCTTTTTAAAAGGTCGGAAGATATACATTATTTTGAAGATGTTTTAATTGTAATGGTATGAATTTGATAACCTAGTGTAGGTACAATTTTAGCAACATGATCAAAAAATATTCGAATTTTAATTTCAACATGAAATAAAATTCCGATTTATAAATTTTATATGATCTCATTAAAACTTTTAATATAAATAACTATTATTTGACGTAATTTCAATTAGCACTACAATATTATACAATTTCAGTTATCAATATGCGAGAAATTTATAGCACTGCAAAATTCTACTAATAAGAATGACATCTAAATGCATACAAACAAGTAAATAAATCCAATTTATAAGTACATACTAGGTACATGCCATTTGTTCTTAATTCAAAGTTGCTTAAATCTATGTACATAGTAGATACATAATATTCATATAAAATATATTGTCACATTAATTTTTGAAATGAGGAAGCTATTGGATTGAGTATTAGAATTTTGCTTAATAAAAAGTTGTAAAAATTTTGTACATTTTGAAATTTGAGCGGCGTCACTGGGGCGGTTAGTTTTTGGAAGGAGAGACTTCCAAGGGAGATCGACGTATTTTTGATTTTGCGAATAAAAGTTTTGAAATAGAATTTTTTTTTATTGAAAAGTTAATTAGTAGTGAGAAATACGTTCGAGTGCTTTTCTCATTTTGGTTTTATTGGAATAGTCGAGGAAATTTGGACATTGATAGTGATGATTTTGGGTAAATTTGCAATACCAATAAGATTTAGTATTCAATGCATTGAAGGTTGTCTGATAAAGTAGCAAGGAGATAAAGAATTTTGGATAGAAAATTAAGTGCGTTTCATTTTATTGTCAAATAAATTGACGGTTTAAGTTTATTTTGGAGAAATTTAAATATTTTAAATATGTTTTATTGGAAAACGCTAGAAGAGCGGTTTATCTGGTTTTGGATTATTATAATTGCACGAAGTATTTTTATAAGATTCGATAGTACGACTGAACTAACCGGGGATTGAATGGATAATTCGGCCAATTGTTTTATAATTAAGCCGCAGCAAGTTTAATTAAGTTAAAGGAGGAAAACATAATGAAAACGCAATTTTTACCATTACTATTTTTGAACTCTAGAAAATTGTCTTTCGGAAAATATTTAAGGGCTGATTTATAGTACATTACAATTTATTCTCGTATTTTTTGGAGTGAAGAAGTAGTCGTTTGGAATTATTGTAAAATTTGTTTTACAATTTTGATATTTGTAAAGTTTGAAATTTTCGCGATAACTCTGTTTTTCAGTGAAACCGATAAAGAGATGAGAAGAGAGAAACTCGCGTGGTTGTGAAATTTTGGGATGCTGTATAAAATTTTTTGGAAAGTGTTAAAATTTTTGAGAAAAATGAATAGAATTAGTAAAAAGTGGGTGCTTTATTTCGTTTAGAGTATTTTTTTGAAGAAAAGAAATTTAAAACGTTATATAAAAGTAATTTGAATTATTGCAAAATAATTATTGGAAGTGTGCAAGGTCGCGCGATAACGGCCATGCGGAGAATAATAATTGATTAGACTGGGCTATCCCGTTGCACATGAAAGTACATAGTCCGACAATTCAATATTTGGAAAACGCAATATTATTGGAAAATTGGATTATTGAAAATTATACGTTCGAATAATTATTATACTTCCATAATATGTATTTCGGATTGCTTTAATACATTGCAAGGTAAGTAAACATATCATAATACATCAAGCTACAGCTAGAAACTGTGTATCCGTGCCCTTTCGCCAAGCATATCTGTTTCCGAGGCTTGGTTATAGTTTAAAGAACTTTTCTTGTCTTCTTTACAGGTGACGAGGAGCTGGCTTATCGCCCCGACCTCCAACCTGGAGCACCAGAGAGATGGCCAGAATAAACTTCTTACTTCACCCGGAGTCGAACCGGGTGTCTAGTCAACTCGCTTGGTCACTACGCTCCGGCCTTCTCACATAATATTCATAATAGTTATTAAAACCATCAACTAATTGCGAAGTGCTGTTTTAGTTTTCAATAAAATACCAGGATGGTATGATTTTAGCGATAGCACGACAAACTTATTCTAATTATCTAATTTAATCAGTTTTCGGCACATTCATCAGTGATTACAAATTAATTTTTAAACGCTTTCTATACATTAGATAGCAACATAAAATAATACAAAGTTCAAACTATGTACAATACTTTATTATTAAAATCAATAATAACAATAATTTTGTTTTGGTTTAGGTAAAATTACATAAATCTTCTAATCGTCAATTTTAAAGTAATAACATAATATTATTATTATTCTTTTACGCATAATTATATTAAAATTTTTATTTTCTTAAAAATACAAAATATAACCTTGTGCAATATTTTGTAAATCAAATATTTGCCAAGATGGAATGTTAGTAAACTATAAAAGTGCAATAGAAATTTTTCCATAAATTAAAATTACCGCTATGGAATACCTACGTTACAGTTTTTGCAATATTTCAATTGATTCTCTTTGGAATTTTTCAAAGTTATTGCTCATTGTCATTATGGGAATGAACTGTGGCGACCTTTGATTAGTCGATATTTTCAACGTCCTTGATACACTACGTAACCGTACAAGTTTTCACGTGTTGTAGCGTGTTGGTCCAGATACTGGAAACTCGTGTTTTCTTATCTCAATTTATTAATAGCAAAAATGAATCTTATCAAACAATCTATGCTATTTTAGAAACCCTTAGAAATCAAATTATTAAGAGAAGTATTGTATAGGCGTAATTGGAAATAACTGCATTATGATGGATACAAAATTGAAACTTTAAAACCCACTGGAAAATTTTTTACCTACACTCTGAAAAAAAATTTGCCGCTGTGACAAAAATTTAACTGTACCAACAAATAATATTAGTCACTATAGCCTCAACTAAAAATTTGCTACTACAACAAAGTGATTTTTGTTGAACATTTGTTTGTTGTCCCAACTAAAACAATTAGTTTTTATAAAAAATAAAACTTTTGTTGTTTCAACTAAGAAATTTTTTATTATAACAAATATGACTTCATTGCCTCAACTAAAAGGTTTGTTGTAATAAGAAATAAAACTTTGTTGTTTCAAGTAAAATATTTGTTATAGTAGCAAGTAAAGCTATGTATCTTCAAATAAAAGATTTGTTATTATAAAAAAATTAAACTTTGTTATTACAAGTAATACAGTACTTGATGCAAACAAACCTCATTTAGTTGTACCGAGTAAAATTCTTGCTGTGCAAACTAATAAATATAATGTTGTATGAAATAATATATTTGTAGTACCAGCCAATTGATTTTAGTGCTTATAGGATAATGAATTTCAAAATAAAAATATTTCATCGTATTTCATAACATTTTATTTCGACGAAATATAACACTAAAATGAAACCTATAAGCTAAAAGTAAGAAAACCTAAAATTACTACAAAATAAATATAAATGTAACAAAGTAAAATTTCTACTACTTATTAAAATAAAATTTTAATAAAAATATTTCATCGTATTTCATAAAATTGAAATATAACACTAAAATAAAACATATCAGGTAAAAGTAAGAAAACCTAAAATTACTACAAAATAAATATAAATGTAACAAACTAAAATTTCTACTACATCTACTACTTATTAAAATAAAATTTTAATAAAAATATTTCATCGTATTTCATAAAATTTTATTTCGACGAAATATAACACTAAAATAAAACATATCAGCTAAAAGTAAGAAAACCTAAAATTACTACAGAATAAATATAAATGTAACAAACTAAAATTTCTACTACATCTACACTCGTGTCTACAGACAGTATTTTTTGTTTTTGATCCTGAATCCCTACGCATGCGCATTTGTTTCTGTTTTGTACTTAAAAATATCAAATGTAATTTTGACAGCTGTCAAATTTCGTCAAAGTACGTTTATTATTTAAATTATTTCCTTCTATAATAATAGACCGCCGTAAACGGTAATACTACTAATTGTTTAGTAGTTTCAGTGTGAAATTTGTGATTACAAATGTGCACATAAAGGGACAATTAAAAAAAATCACTGTAAAACTCATACAGGCGAAAAACCGTTTTTAAGTATATAATTTGTGACAATAAATGTGCACATTAGGGAAGTTTAAAAATTCATACATAATAATTATAACATATTAGGATAAAAAATCTCGGTTTTTGTTATAAATAATTATAACAGTTTTACTTATTTTACTTTGAAGGTATATTAGTTGATTTTTTGAAAAGCCGTCAAAAATAAATAATGAATAAAAACACATTCAATATTAATCGTTATCTTTAATTTAATTTTTAAATTAAAAAAATTAAAAAAGATGCAAGGGTGACGTAACGAGTCAATAAAAACCTAAAACGTGCAGAAGAAGAAGAAATTAAAAAGTAAAAATAATAACACATTCAGTATTAATAATTATCTTTAATTTAATTTTTAAATTAAAAAAATTAAAAAAGATGGACTGATCAAGGGTGACGTAACGTAATGTCAATAAAAGAAGAAATTAAAAAAATAATTATTTAATATAATATAACCTATAAATGAAATTGCTCAATTTTAATTACTAATAAACGATATAAAGTAAAATAAGTAAAACTGTTATGATAATTATTATATATGAATTTTTAAACTTCCCTAATGTGCACATTTATTGTCACAAATTATATACTTAAAAACGGTTTTTCGCCTGTATGAGTTTTACAGTGATTTTTTAATTGTCCTTTTATGTGCACATTTGTAATCACAAATTTCACACTGAAACTACTAAACAATAAATTAGTAGTATTACCGTTTACGGCGGTCTATTATTATAGAAGGAAATAATTTAAATAATAAACGTACTTTGACGAAATTTGACAGCTGTCAAAATTACATTTGATATTTTTAAGTACAAAACAGAAGCAAATGCGCATGCGTAGGGATTCAGGATCAAAAACAAAAAATACTGTCTGTAGACACGAGTCTACATCCTACTACTTATTAAAATAAAATTTTAGTAGTTATGAATAATTTTCCATCGGCCATTCTATGTAAAAATGCTTCGTGATCGGCATATAAAACTTTATAATTAACAAAATTGATACAAGGGTCACTTGTTTGTTCTACTTCATACGCACAAACATGATTATTATAATCATGTACTTTAATTTCTTCATATAGAAACCCAATTTCTTTATTTTTGTTTACGAAAATTAACTTAATTTGACCAAAAATAGGTAAATCATTTTCTTTCGCATCAACAAGTAATACAAATTTACATTTGTATTTTACATTAGAAATGGATATCCAATTTGCAACAAAGCTGTTTAAAAATGTTGGCGGTATATATTTATTGTAGTCAGAAAGAATATCTGTTTTATTACCAACCATTTCTGGTCCGATGACCAGATTATTATTAAAACCAATTTTATTTATTAAACGATGACAAATTTGAAGTTGATGTTTAACGGCCAATGTTTTAACAATATTCACTCGTGAACAGCTTACATCTGCAGCCATTTTTGATTGCCTATGCTTCGCTTCATACCTCATACAAGAAAGATATCTTAGGGGTCCTATATTTGACATAATATGTACATAATGAACCAGATGATGATGTTTTGGTTTTAGTGTGTCTTGAAATAATTTCTGATATAAAAAATTATGCCTTTCTATACAAAACTGTAATTTAGAATGAAACGCATCATCCACATATTCAGTATTAACAAAGTCTAAAAGTTCTCGTAATATTTTATAAAATGACCATACATCATCGTCTTGGGGAATAAGATCCCCTATAATTAAACCAAAATGTCGTACAAAATTAAGCATCTCTGAGGCAGACATCGAAATTTTATTTTTTAAATGAAAATCTTTTGACAATTTCGGAGGTCTATTTAAATATTTCGATGGAAAACTAAATGATTCTATTCTATTATTTAATGTTTCCAATGACAAGTATTCAGTTTTATATAAAATATATTGTATAATGTGTAGCATGTCATAATGGCATACGCCTTCATAGAGATCATGCATAATATCAGCATAATAATTTTGAACAGCGTGAATGGAAGTTAATTTGTTAAAAATACAGGGTTCCTTAATTCCGGTTAAAGATATATCATTTAAAGAAAGATCATATTCATAACTATTAACAGTACGAAGTAAAGCTTTGTTTTCTGTGATTTTAATTCGAGAAGACATTTTATCAATCTTACAAAATCTACAATTAAATTTAGCATTGAAACTTTCAGTAAAACCTAATAATGTATGTAGTCCTAAATTGTCACCTATAATAACTGTTAAAACGAAATGAATTTCTACAAATCCATGTTCCTCTGTAAAACATTTAATTCCTGTGTTTTCTAAGAACATAAACTCGTCCAATAAAATTTTAAAAACTGCTGTATTTCCAAATTGTTTCCTATCGTTACTGTGAAACAATAAAGCTAAAAAAATATTTTCCAATAATGAAGAAAATTTTGGGGGAAATGTAGGTATACTGACATACACTGCTCCTAATTTATGGATTCCAGAATGGGAACCCAAAGAATTGCCACATTCATAGTCATCGAAATACATCAACAGGGGTAGAACCAAATATTTGTTATTAAATTTTTGAATAATTTTTTGAAAATGTGGAGATTGATAAATATTGCTTATTAATTTCTCTTCTTGCAATTGTTGAATATATAACTGAAGGTCATTGTAAACATTGGGAATTTCAAAAATTTTAGTAAATACTTTATGAAGGGGTACAAATTGGCCAGTGACATCAACAAAATTTGTTACAACTTCATCTGAACTACATGATGGTTTTTGACGTTCCCCAATCTTGTATTCAATAGGTTTAATGAAAAATGTACTATTTTCAAATATTTTCATTCTGAGATACTCACTTTTGTAGTCCGAAAAGGGATTAAGTAACATTTGAAACATATTGTCAACATCAATAATAAGCTTATCTTCAGTTACATACATTTTCAATATGCCGATCACGAAATTTTTCAACATAGTAATCAAACCTCCACTTAAAAATTCGGTAACAAAATCAATCATTTCTTGGATATATTTCCTTGGCAACAAGGATGAATTATATAGCTTTGATAAAAATAACATACATTCATCGTTCAGAATTTTTTTGAAATTATCCAATGATAATGAAGACATTGCTGAGGAAGTAGTAGAAGAGCTAGCAGAAGGAATTGAAGATGAAGAGGGAACAGAAGACGAGAGCGTAATAGGAGTAAAAGAAAAAATGTTTTTTTCTGCTGGCTGGACACATTCGGCAATATTTTCATTATCAGGTTTCTCTTTTTTTAAAAAGTGTTTCGTTTTTAAATGATTTCTAAATGATTTCAAGTTTGTAAAATCTCTCATACAATTATTTTCACGACACCTGTACGTATCATTACTTTCTAGCTTATGTACAATTTTAAAGTGGAGAACCAACGAAAATACCGATGAAAAATTATTCATACACACAAAGCAACGTGGCATTATGATTAGAATTATTATGTAAAAAAAAAAACTAAAACTAAACCTTAGATCGATCCTAAAAGTATTTCAACAGCGGTGTACTTTTTGTCTTGCTTTGTTTCATACTCATATACACCTTTTTGTAATAAGTACCACACTTGCTCAGCTTCTTGTGGATAATCCGCATCGAGAGCATGAATGACGCTAAATGTTGCATCTATAGCATTCAAAGGTGTAGGTACTTCATATAGGATGTTATTAATTGATACAAAGCAATTTGTAATATTGTCGAAACTTGGCCCAACAAAAATTGGCGTTGGTTGGAGCGTCAAGCCAAATTCCGCCAATTTATTCCTTTTTCTTTCTAAAGTTGGCTTAACCTCACCAAAAATCTAAAGAAAAGACAAAAAAAATTAGCGAGAACTAAACCAAAAAAGTGAAAACTACCTTAACGTGGATAATAAACCCTTCTCTACTTTCTGTAGTTGATGGTTTCCACACTTTATTGTCCTTTCCTTTCTTTATTACCACTGGTTTTAACAACATAGGCAGGAGAAATAAAACATAACAAGCATATGCATCTAATGATAAATAGAAATTAATTAATTAGTTGTGTCATTTATTGAATAATAACCTATACTACCTTCATTTAATTCTTCTCGAAAAGTTTTCATGTAGTCAACTACAGGTTTGTTTTGCAATTTTCTAGCATATTTTAAAATTCTTTCTGCAAAACCCTTAAAATTCACAAAAAATTGGTTTTTTAATTGGGGTTGCATTCGGTGAAAATCAGTTTGCAACTAAAAATAATATGTATAATGCATTATCTTCGTGACTAGTTTTTAAAAATAATAAAACTTACTAAAACATATCCTAACTTTAATTTCAGAGCAGGAAATGTATCCATATAGTCATTTATTGATCTATTTCTCCACAAATTCCTTTTGTCAAAAGTTACATCCCATTTTTTGATCACTTCTGTCCACGGTTCAATTGAATTTTTTAGCCACTGTACGTCATCATCATCTGTATCTACTGTAGTATTACCTGAATTTGTATCTACTACAGTAGTACTAGCCGTAGGCGATTTTCCAGTTAATAAACCCGAGTGTCGCATCTGGCGTCTAAGATTATAAAATTTCCGGTACAGCTTTCCATATCCTACTTTGTAAAAGCCGCCGCTAATTTTCTTTTTATATCCCACAGAGAAGTAAACTTCCTGTAAATAAAATAAATACTTATAACAAAACATTTAATGATTTAAAAATCATTAAAACTTGCTTTTATTTCTGAAGGAAATAGTCCAACAATTGCATTTGACAATAATATAAACCTCTCAGTCGAAATTCTGAAGAAAAAAAAGAAAAATTACTATACTTATAAGAGAAAATCGGTGTTTCAAATACCTCTGATCAGTGTTTTTATGAAGTTCTTCTTGTAATACTATTTCCACTATTTTGTCTCTCATATGATCAGTCAACGTGTTCGATTTTTTGTACTCGCTTAAAATACTTTTACCAGTGTGGCAATGTAAAAAAAGTGTATGTAACCCCACGTTTCTTTCCGCTTCTTTTTGAATTTTTCTTCTGTGTTTTTGTGCAGGACTATTTTCAATTTCTTCCTCCGTTAAACCAACAATGGCATCGGTCAAAAAGTCTAAATTACATTACATATTTATAATATGGGTAATATAAAAAAAAATTGCTTATATATACCATCTCGCCTACAAGGAGATAATTCGTCTGAAATCTCAATAGAAGATGCTGGAGATGGTACGCTACTATTATCAGTTGTTGTAGTAGAACCACCACTAATACTCCAAGTATTACTACTATCAAAACCTGATTCGGCTAAATATTCCTTATATCGTTTAATGAACAAAACTCTCGGTCCTATTTTGGGAATTATTTCCTTAATGACATCAATAGTGAGACATTGAAAAGCCTCCATATTGATTGCGTTTTCTAAAATTAGATCAAATTTATTGTTCTTGCATACGTTGTTATGACATTAAAAATAAAATTAATTGAAAAATTAGATGAAACAGGATATTTAGAAGCATTTTAATGAATGCAAATTTTTACTCAATTTAAAACTCGATACAAAAATATTTTGAAAAAAACCGCTCAAAAACGTTCCCGTTTTAAATGAGGGGTGTCGAGGACAAGAAAGTGAAGTAAGTCCATTTTTGTTGTTGAGATTTTATGTTCAAAGTGTAAGTGAAGTGTCCGAGTTCTAATAAAGGTTCATTTTATCTCAATACTTTGTTTTTGGACTTACTTCACTTGTCCTCGACACCGCTCAAATATTCAAATCTTCACAAATTCAATTTTATATTCACTGAATGTCTCTAATAATTACTGTATTTGCTACTAAAAGAGTAAAAATAAAATGTTATTTTTTTTAATTTAACAAAATTAATAGGTAGTATAGATAGTAGGTACTACTTGCTGACAAAAATTTCTTTTGCATTAAAATTTATACTTGCATGGGTAATATTTTTTTTTATATATTCAAACCTACACGAACCTATTTTGTAGTATTAAATAATCTTATGACGTATTTTTAAAGCAGTGAGATGATCATACAAAAGAGTCACGAGTTAATACTAAGTAAGTATCGTATGTACATTCCTGCATCAAGGTTACGCCCGTTACGCCGGCGCCGCGCCGGCCTGCCGGCACGGGGTTATCAAATATGCGAAGTAAGCAATATCGGGGAAGCACACATATTACAATTATTCCGTATTAAATATTATACTGCTAATAATTATAAAATAATTTATTTTAGAGACATCAACTTTGAATATTAATGGTTAGTTATGAAATTAAAATGAAATTTTTGTTCCTCCTGACTATGAACCATACGCATCAGTTAAATAAAATCTTTTGTTGTAATCTAATTATTTTACTTACCTTCAAAAACTGCGCAGAGTTCAGGTAACTGCCACTTTTCTAAAATTTCGGCTACACTCATTTTGTATATTATTACTATAATATTAATATTTTCGTTGTTATTACACAGCATACAACTAACTGATGATTAACGAGTAACGACTTTTAATAATGAGAAATGACTATCCACGCATACTCGTTAATGTTCGGTTTAACGAATTTATAACGTAACAAATTTATATTTGTTGAATTGTGATTAACAAATTTAGATTTCGGACAACAAAAATATATCCTAGTAGAACAAAATATTTTATTTCAGATAACAAAATTGTATTATTTACTTCAACATTTTCATTTTCATTACGACAACAAATGCCAAAAAAATATTTGTTGAAACAACTAATTTTATGTTATACCAAATAATATTTAATCAACTAATCTGTATTTGTTAGCTGGGCAAAAACATTTTTCAGAGTGTAGGGAACGATGTTATTAGTATCTACCGACTTTTAACCAGGTTCATAGTTTCAAAAATTAAAAGTAGTAACTTTGAAATTTATAATTAGTCTAAAAGTTTTGCTTTTTATGGGGTTTTCCACAATTAATTCATTGACAATCATTATCGAGTGCATAAGTACTCAAAATGGTATTTTAATAATTTAATATCATTTATCTACATATTAGCATATTATATAATTTATTATTTTGCATAATAATATAATTTATTATATAGGATTATTTTTTATTTTATTTTATATTATATGGACAGAAGCTTCTTCATTATAAATTGTATACCGGGTGACCGGACGCCGATGTGAACATAGGAAATTAACATGGGAAATTGATTTTTCGTTCATTCCTGTATCCCATCATAACGGATAAAAATGAAAAGGGTATCAAATTAAAGAAATTTTTATCCCCCGCTTCTAAAGATACTGAGCACTTGATATTGTTTTCTTTAATTACTGTTAAAAACTAACTAATAAAATGCAAAATAGGGCAATTAAAAAATGTTTAGTTGCCTTGTTTAAATTTTATTGCAATTGTTTTTGTTTGAAAACCTATAATTTCCAACAAGTTGTATAACTTGTGTTTGCCGTCACTGTCAACCAAATTTTTTGTTGAAAGTAATTTGTTGGAAATTATTGGTTTTCAAGCAAAAACAATTGCAATAAAATTCAAAAAAGGAACTAAAATTTTTTTAATTGCGCTATTTTGCATTTTATTAATGAGTTTTTAACAGTAATTAAAGAACAAAATATCAAGTGTTAGGTATCTTTAGAAGATGAATATAAATCTCTTTAAATTGATACCCTTTTCATTCTTATCCGTTATGATGGGAAGCAGGAATTAAAGAAAAATCAATTTCCCATGTTAATTTCCTATGTTTACTTCCCCTATACATTCTACAAAAGCGATATACATAATACATACATTCTATTTAGTAAATAATTTAGTAATCTATTAGAGATAAAAATAACCTAACATTATAGTAGGTACCGTATTGTCGCACAACTATGGACCACAAAATCTTGCCAATTTTTTTTTAGATTTTTTTTTTTTAAATATTTGGTCAAAGTTTGTAAAATCATCTATTACATATTTATGCAATTTTGTCATATATTTTAAAAACTTGATATAAATACATGCATTTACTTAATATTTTGACAATCTCTGTAACTTTCATCTAGAGCAGGGGTGGCGAACCTTTATGTAACAACGTGCCATTTTTTCTAAAGAAATGTTTAATGAGGCCATAGACGTGCCATCAAATAATTAAATGTAATATTTAATAGAGTATTTTTTGATCGGTGGCGTGCCCAAAATATTGTGTCGCGTGCCATCAATGGCACGCGTGCCATAGGTTCGCCATCCCTGATCTAGAGCTTTTGGTTTGTTTACTTTTTTGAAGTGGATTAAACTTCTTTAAACTTAATTATAATGCATAAAGTCAAAATTACATAACAAGTTATAATTTGTAATTACCCTTTCCAAATTTATAAATGTGATATACATACCTACCTAACCAAATAAAGTGTTCTAACAGTATTAAAGATAAAAACAAAGCAAACAATACAAACGAGGTAATCAACAGTCATTACTCATTTATTTTATAATTATTGCTGTTAAAAAAATATTTGCAATATTACGAGAATATTATGCAAACTTAACAAAAGAAAATTAACAAAATTTTTAATTCTTTCCTAATACTTGACCACATAATTTTTCGTCTAGGTTCTAGGTCGTTTGAATGCTGGCGTTTGGACAAAATGTTAAAACAGTGTAGACACAGTAGACAGTACTGTGAATTCCTCAGCAGTCATGATTATAATTTATTTTCCTAAATGTGTTGCATACTATATTTTTTCTGTAAAAAACATGAACTTTTCATGAAATTTCTATGATAGTTATTTATACATAAAGTTTTAAAAAATTACTAACACTAGATTTTCTAAAATTACGTGAAAAGTACAACTTTCTCTAAGAAAATTCCAAAAGGAAATCGTACCTACTACAATTGAGGAGTATTTGTTCACAAGCCGATAAATCCATTTTAAACAGAAAATGATGAGTAATACATCATTTGGTACTAATTCAATAATGCTCCTTGATCGATTTATGAAGTCAGCTAAGAAAAAACAATGATACATATTTACATACTCTATAAAGTCAACGTAAACTCAAGTATTTCGTGCAAAACCCAATAAATACATCTAAAGATCTAAATTCATGGAAAATGTCAACTGAAATTAGTATTTCTTAAATTACGAAATCAATTTTTCTTGCTGACAGCGATTTAAGAAGTTATAACTTATAAAAGTCTATATAATAGACTTAGTTCATAATAGACGTTTTTAACGTACGAAATCTGTTTAGGAAACGACTCTCGAAACGGGGACTTTCCTAAAAGATAAGTACGATAAGAACTATAATTATGAAATGAGTTTTTTATACTATTTCTTCTATTTTTAATTTTTAATAAGTAATAGTCAATTTGAAATTTCGCTTTATATTCGTCTTTGACGTTGGAAACAATAATTATTAAATTTGATAACTTTTAAACTTTGTGTAAAAAATTTTACAGGTTTGGACATTGCACAGAAGTTTAAATAAACGAAATTATACCTGCAGTTAATAATTTTCCTTATTATATACCTCTAATTTATACTCGTAGTTAATTAAAATGTTAAAATTAACACAAAGGAAATTTTTGATTTGATTTAAAATGACATAATTCGTTTTAAATTTTTTAATTTGTGAATCGAAGGTTTTGTTGTCTGATTTATATCTATTTATGGGAATTAAAGATAACTGGTGCCATAGATACAATAGACGAGATAACGTGTAGATAAATAAAAATTAGTTCTATTTACTTGAATTTTGTGTTATCGATACTCAAAATGGTTTTGACAAGTGTGGAACTTTACTTGCCATCAGCTGTTCGTTGTCGCCATTACTGTGCACAAGCAACTTGAACCACACTTTTGCACTGTCTTAAAAAAAACTACAAAACATATTTCTGGAAAGTCTATATACTTTAGAAATATACCTTAATTTCTAATTACTCTAATTACAATTTTATCAAGCTTTCGGGCATGGATATGCCTTTCATCAGAATAATACATAATAGGTGACCGATTATTATACATAAAATTGTTTGGAATATTATATCAATTAATCTAAAATAAGGAATCATCAGGAAATTGAAAAATGTGGAGTAAGTATGTTTTAGGGCCGGTTTTACAATAGAAGCTTAAGCTCAGCTCAACTTTGAACCAGCCATGAGCTTAAAATTTTACAAATTATAGGTTTTACAATGTGCGCTTAGTACTTGAGCCGAGCTCAACTTGAAGCTTTACATAGGGCCGGTTTTACAATAGAAGCTTAAGCTCAGCTCAACTTTGAACCAGCCTTGAGCTTCAAATTTTACAAATTATGGGTTTTACAATGTGCGCTTAGTACTTGAGTCGAGCTCAACTTGAAGCTTTACTGAATTTATGTCATTTGATTTGGTCTGCATAGGTGCGGTTCAGCTGAGCATCGGCTTAGTTGAGCCGATGCTAAACCTCCAATTGTAAAACCGGCCCATAGGAAAGCATAGGTGCGGTTCAGCTGAGTATCGGCTTAGTTGAGCCGATGCTAAACCTCCAATTGTAAAACCGGCCCTTAATGTAGGATATTTTTAAATTTCTCAATTTCATTTTTACGAAACATGGTGTAATTATTAATAATGTATAATTGCAGTGAGAAAATAATTCATAAATGAAATGAAATTAAAAAGGACTCTTTTGGAGAAACTTATGACAGGGAGTTACCAAAGGAAACTCAATGTCAAAAGTACTTTTTTATTACTTTTTTTTGAAGATGGGTTCTGCGACTAGACAATTCGTGTTATGTAATGTAATATAGGTACCTACTCAATCCGTTAATTATTCCTTCACTCTTCTAAAATATTCAAAATAATATTGCACTTTTTTTTATTTGGGTTTTTGTTGGGAGTGATTTTGTGTGTGGGTATTTTGTTTTTCTGCTTTTTATTGCTGGAATTTTTGGAAAGTACCTACTGGCATTTCTTCTTTATTTATTACAACATTATTTGGATCAAGTTTTAACCTATCGAAAATTTACTAAATAGCAAATTTCCATAACCTTTAAGTTTCCACGGTTTTACCATCACTTTGGAATTTTTTGAAATTCTACCATATTAATATGAATGTAATATAGTCAAAAAGCAGCATTACAGATATGTAGTTTGGTTCGTATTAAAAATTTGCATTATTTATGTGATTTTTTTAAGATGGTTTATTACTACTTAATTGACTTCTTTTTATGAATTACTACCTAGACATAATAGGTAGAGGTATGCTACTACTCATATTTTAAATGTCTTTCCATTTCCATTAAGTATATTGAGTATATTAGTAAATATGTAAGTGAAGGTAGGGTTGCCATCTCTAAAATCTGGCAACCAGGACAAGAAGCGTGAAAACCCCGGACTTCGGAGGTTAGAACCCGGACATGCCAACAGAGTTTTTTTTTAAGTTGCTCAGTAAAATAAAAAATAGTTTAAATAAATCAACTTTTTATTTTTTTTTTCATACAATTTTAAACTAAATTAAAAACTTTTAAACCCGGACCACAAATAAAACCCCGCCCGGACGCTCCCCGGACGCCCTCTAAACTAGGACAAATCCGGGGAAACCCGGACGGATGCCAACCCTAAGTGAAGGACATAATAATATATTATTATGTACATTGTTATGTAGTATGTACATATTTGCAAGTATTTATTTGATGTTTTATAGTACTATTCATATTTATGAATGCGATTCTGATTGCGAAATGTTTTTAAGTGTTTTGTTGATTTTGTCTATAAGATTAGGTACCTGGTAATTAAGTTTAAAGTAGGGCATTATTAGAAATTAACTGGAAAAAATTGGTTGCGAGCAGTTCTTAACAAGTAATAAATAAATTAATATTTTTTCAAATCCAATCGAGATGATAGTGGACATATTATCACATTTTTTGTATCATCTTCTATAAGGATTCTACGAATAATATTATAACGCGACTGGCACATTGCCAGTTGCTTGTACTGTTTTCCTTATTTCTTAGAATATTACACAAAATTAAATAAAATAAAAAAGTAGTAATTTATTTCAAAATTCTACAAACTTGTGCGTGTTTCTACTGAATGGATAGGTCAATGTCAAAACATTGGAAATGCGATCAATATACGTTCATTCAATGTGGGAGGTGAAATTTTACGTTAGAATGAGACGGGTGTATTCATTATATAGCAGAGTTAGTAAAAAATTAAAGCTTAAATAATATTATGTAAACTGAAATTATTGAATAAAATAATGAAAAGAGTGCAGATTGCCCCGAAGGGAAATGAAAGATATAGCGAATTACCTTAATTTTAAAGTCGAATTTTTCTTTTATTGTGCCATAGTTTCCTGCTAACATATTATTTCAATTTTTTAATTGATAAATCTGTATAGTATACAAAAATAATTGTCTCCTTACAAATCACCTGTAGGCATTGGTGGATACTGGATATTTCCAGCTTTTTTCAAAAAGCGTCAATAATTGTAATTCAGATTAGCTAAAACTTCCTGCCGAGCTAACTATGGTTAGCTTTTCAAAGCAACTAGATGTTTAGCTTTTGGTCTGCGATGCTGCTCGGTATTCGGCCTCAAAGAGCTAGCCAGCTTATCCATCGTCAAACCGGAAATACTAGCTAATCTGAATAATAAATTGATGGTTTCCGAATGAGCTAGATTCTTTAAGACCTAAAGTTCTTCTTCAACGTAGTTTAAGCCTTAAGGCTTGTTATTACCAACATCTGCGTCGTTTCCTTGGCAGTGTTAGTTCTGTGAGCATATACAAATAACCTGAAGTTGAATAATATATTATATCGACATCCATCTGTTTTTCTGTAGTTTTATTTTGTATACAAATAAACTATTATTGATTTGTAAAACAAGGTAACAGAAGATTAGTGCTACCTTATCTTGTATGGAGCTTATCACCGATTTACACCTTCATTATTATACATCACCTTCGCAAATATAACTTCATCCGGTGAAAATTTACAATTCCCTAATTCAGTCAATTTAGAGAAAATCTATTTTGAAGAAAGAATTAGTATAATAATTACTGTATAATTCCATTTGGATTACGTTATGTTTTCCTATTTAGTTTCTATAATATGAACAAGAGCTGCAAACTCGTAACGCATAAGTACTAACGTGAAAAAGTATTATTCGATATTATGCAATGTAAAATTACCTGCATTTTTATGCTTTAAAATCGATTTTCTACAAATTGGTTGAATTAATGAATTTTAAATTTTCACTGCATGAAGTTTTATTTGTAAAGATTGGTGATAAGCTGATAAGCAATGTCGGCCTTCCCCTTGTTAGTTTCAATTTTGATCCACTGCTGGAGTCGGCAACTGTTAAATAATTTAGAACTGTAGTAAACTGTAATTGTACAGACATACAGTTTTATTTCTAAGTATCTATACAGTAAACTAGAACTATGTGGGTTGATATTTTCAAATCTGCAGCCAACCTGACCTCTAGTTCCTAGTAGATTCGACCATAAATGTAACTGAAATCAATAAGTTTCTTTTCTTGACCTTTACCGACTAACAAACCAATTCGAGTTTTACATTACAGTTGGTGATGGCGCCACCATCACTAACAACTTTACGTCTAGAATGGAGTTTGAAATTATTCCGTGCGGTGGCGTTTTTTTAATGTAAACCGCGAATAAGTAATATACAGAAAATAAATCTTAAAGAGAAATTTCAAGAGTAGGTATGATATTATTAGTAGGTATGTGTTGTAAAATATAAATTTAACAATAATTTAACTAATAAGTGTTAAAATATTAGAATTTTAATTGTAAGTAAAGAACAACATACGAGAAATTTTATTTGAAAACACTTGAAAAACATTTTTTATACCAAGTGACAAAGTAGAATCAGAAAATAGTTTTAAAATATGAAAAAGAATGCAAATATGGGGGGGGGGGCAAAAACATAGAGTTTTTACGAAAAAGTTGAAAAATATAGCAAATTTTAGGTAAAAATTTAGCAAATTTTAGCTAAAAATTAATGTAATAATTACAAATAAATCAATTATTTTCTATTCTGTTATTAGTTATGAAACCTGAGTTTTTTTTATACCAGTGTCTTATCTAGAGAAGTTGCCCCAGACTACATTTTCTTTCAGAATTCGCAACCTAATTGCAATTTGCATTAGTATCGAGAGGTGCCCTACAACTCCGTGGTAACATCAACTGGAAAGCTCTCTCTTCAGATTGTGACTTCATCTGGAAGTTTGTTTTTTTGGGCATCCCTCCCATTAGGGGTTCCGTTTTCAGACGAAAGTTTACATTTGATGATTCACATAAATAATACCATGGTTATATTTTGAAAATAGCTTAGTAAGTTAAATTAAAGCAAAGGAATAAGTCTCCTTAAGGATCAAGTGTCTCACTTTTACCTTACTTAGGGCTAGTTTATCCACCTCTAGTTAGTGTCCCAAGTAAATTTATCTGACAATTAAATCTGAATTTCGGTTGATCAATGTTTAGTTAAAATTTACTTGTCAGATAAATTTACTTAACTGTAAGATATTTACTTGCCGGTCCAAGCAGCTGTTAAATTTACTTGTAGGAATTAAATAAAATCCGACCAATCACAAATAATTATATTTTCAAGATAAAAATAATTTAAGGTGGCCGAGAAATTCACTTGAAAATACTAAATCCGCTAGGTGCCGCGACTGTAGCGAGAATTCCCCATAGCAGCTGAGGGGTTGAAATTACCCATAGCTTGAAACAATCTTTTTCTTTAGGGATTCATTAGGTCATTTTTAAAAAAACTTAAAGAGATGTGTTACTATAATAAGGATTTCAAAAGACATTTTCCATTTTTATTCTGTATTCCATAAAATTTTATTTTGAATTATTTCGCGTTGCGTGGACAACAACTGTTACCATCAGCGTTGAATTCTTTGGCGATAACATCCCATTATTCCTTCTTTTCTTTCCATGTTTTTGCATCTATTTGTTTATTTTCGAAATATCACCGTATTTTAATACTATCTTTGTAAGGAGTTTGTTTTCACTAGGAGAAAAATTAACTCCTCCTTGTTTACTATCAGATTGCACTGTTTAGACTTTATACCACGCTACTATAGACAATTCTATTTATTTTGTATCCAAATTCGATATCTATTTGTATTGTATAGCATTTTATATCTTTTTGGATTATCCGCTAATAATCCCACTTCTGATGTTAATTAACTAAATACACCACAACAATGATACCAATATCTTCTTTTTTTTTAGTTTATACATGGTGTGAACCATAAATAAACATTAAGTGTTAAGTAATCTCTTTGGTAGTTAACCAAAAGTTAAAAATGTTAAAGTTAAAGTAATCAACCCATTTTACTTACCAGAAGGTTTATTCGGCAAGTAACTTTACTTATTGGTTAACTAACGAACACTTTAACTAGAGAATTGATAAACTGGCCCATAATAAATTTGAAAATTATTTAAAGTTATTGAACTTGTGGGGTAGTGGGTTCAAAATTTATCATCAATAAAAGCTTTTAAATTAAATAAACAATGCAAGTGCGTCTGTCTAAAGATAATAACAAAAGCTGAAATAGGTAACTGACCTAGGAACTGACGTTCACGATCAGGTGTAGAATTATGATAATCTGATGCAATATTGTAATTAAATTTACCTATTTAGTACGTGACTTAATCATAATAATTGAAATATTGATAACATCATATAATTTGTTGTTGTTATTATATTGTAGGGTAAGTGCTAATTTCATCATGCGATTCTTTTAATTTTCATCAGCCTTTTTTTTTTCCGCCCACTGCTGGACATAAGCCTCTCCATATTATGGAGGATCTGGCCATAACTCACCACGCTGGCCAGACGGGTTGGTGAGTAGTCCGCAGATCGATTTTTGGACTATAGTTGTTTAACATTCGGTAGCAGCTTGCTAGGCTAGCATTCAGATGTGCCTGTAGCCCTGTTTTTTTGTTAACAGTGGCAATTTGTCAACTCAGGGGGACCGCCGGCTTAACGTGCCCTCCGAAGCACGGAGACTTGGTCATAAGAAAGTTTTACTCTCCCCGGGTTTGAACCCGGTACCCCGCGTTCGCATCCAACTGCGTTAGCTGCAAGGCAATGACCGTCTCCTTTTTTATTCTTTATTAAACTTATCAATGTTTTACTATAGCTAACTTTATATGGTGTATTTTATTATTATTATAAAGCTTTACATTCGTTATGAATCCTATCCCTGTTCCGAGATTTTCAAATCCGTTTAAAGGGGTGGATTAGACTCTATAATTACATACATTGCATTATTTGTTACCTTTTGTTTATTCGATTTCGCCATAGCGTGAAATAAGCACTTTATTTGAAGATTGAGGAGCAGAGCTTGATTCACAGGGGGAACAACCTGCTTCCAATGAATTTTTAGGCGGTTGGATTACTATTAGCAAAATCACACACACAAAATCAAGAATTGAAAATTTTGCAAACAAAAGTTTATTTTTGTATAAAAAGAACAGTGCTGACAGGAATTAAAAAGTTGGCAAATCTGAATAATAAACTAGTCAGTAGGAATTTAATTTACAAAATCTTAATAACCTTCCAATATTTTTCAGACAAAAATGGCGTGAGCATTTATCAGCATTTTGAACAAATTACGCCCAAAATCAAATTTGCCCTTATATTTCATTAATGTTTAATGACCAGCCTTACAAAAAAATTGTTTAGTAAAGAGTATTTTAATACTTTTGTAGCAAATGTTATTTTCTTTATATTTGTTGAGAACGTTGTTTATCAGACTGACCATAAGCATTGACTTAATTACCTTATTCATAATAATCTGTGGAACAGATGCGATCGAAGCTCGTGTATCTCCTTCATCTAAATATTCGACACTTGACAATGGGAAATTGGGATTTCTGACCCTTAGATGGCATTGAGACCGACTGAAGGGGGAGGAGGAAAGGATGTGGGAGCAGGAGGGGGAGAAATATGAAGTACCATAGGTGCTTCGGCTTGACAAAGGGAAACACCTTAGGTGCATTGCTCGGTAGAGCAATAGAACAAAGCACCACAGCACAGGTGCTTGGGCCTGTGAAAATTCTAAAGTCTTCAGAGTGTCGTTTTTGAACAAAAACCAAAAAAATAAATACCCTTATCTTGTGCTTTCGCAGCATCTTAATAAGACGGCCAATCGGGGGTCCAATGTTCCGATTATGCTTCTTGCTTAGGTGGTGCAGTAGTCAAGTAGTAGTGCGTTTGATCCAAGTGAACGATTGCTCGAGAGTTACTCCTAGATATTTGACGGAGTTAGTCCAGGGGATAATCTTTCCGAACATCTTGATTTCTACTAAAGCTGTCTTAATCTAGAAAACATGATCACAGTACTCTTGCCCGAGTTGATGTCAATGTGCCAAGTATGGTATAGAGCTGGAATGGTTTTGGAAAATTTCGAGATGTCATGGATGAAGGTATTGAAGAGGGTTGGAGCGAGTAGGAACCCTTGAGGTACTCCTGTTGTGATGGTCCTATTGGAGGAGCGATCATCTTTGAATTTGACTCTGAGGTTTTGGTCTTTGAGGTAGGACGCTAGAAGATGGACGAGTCAGGGTTTGAGTAAATTGCCTGAAGCAATTTAAAATTAATCCAACATTCCAAATCTTATCAAAAGCTTTCGATACGATACGATACGGGAAATCGGCTCCCGCCCATTGATTTTCACAACAAAACACATTCGTGCAACAATAAGTACATTTTCTAAATTTTTAAATGTAGTACTGGCAGAGATGAAAATCAAATTAAATCGTAGATAGGTACCTGTATGATCACATAAGCTCAGGAATTGTATCGGTATTAATTCTTTTGTTTTTTTAATTTTAATTCCACTGTTGTCAAAATAATAGTGATTTAATTCTGTTAGAACTTGATAATTATTATAAAAAATAAAAATGTCAGACGTATTGGATATTCAAAGTCAATGTTGTTCCGAGTTTGAAGACGAGAGTGATGGTAAATAATAGTTTTGTAACGTATAGGTATATTTCAGCTTTCTAAATTTTATTATTTTTTAGGTTTAACTTTTGCTGTGAAAGGAATGAGTAAAATTCGCAAAGGACGAGGTTTTCATGAACGCAGTGGAGGAGAAGTTGCAAAAATTCAAGATTTTGACAAATTGAATTGTGAAGATAATCAACACGAAGATCACGTTCGTCCTCAAAGTTGTGAGAAATATCTTTATTAAAAATTAAAGGTTTGGAACAACATTATTTTTTATTGTATTTTGTAGCTGTTGAAGGGTGGGTGCTGATATTAACCGGAATTCATGAAGAATCAACGGAAGATGATATCAAAGAATTGTTTGAAGAATTTGGTCTTATTAAAAATTTAATTCTTAATTTAGACAGACGGACTGGATATATAAAAGTAATTTTTTTAAAAGCAATTGAATGCAAAGTAAGAAATATTATTGTAGGGGTATGCATTACTAGAGTACGAAAAATACGAAGAAGCATTTCATGCCAAAGAAGCTTTGAATGGCCATTTGATGCTTGGCCAAACTATAAAAGTGAATTGGAGTTTCACTAAAGGTCCAAATCCGTATGTAACCATATTATTTTAATATTATTCTAAATTTTTGAATAATATTTAGAATATTTTTAATTAATTAATACCTTCAAATTTTTAGGGTTACTCGCAAACGTATGTCAAGCAAACGCTCCACCTATACTAAAAAGTATTAACAATAATTAGCATCAATTTTGTATTAGTTTAATCCGCAAGTTCAGTTATTTAATTTTCAATTTTATTATTTCTGAGTGACTAAAAGCGTATAACATAGGATAAACTGTAAGATTAATATTAATTAATAAATAACTTAATTTTAAATCTGTTGGAAAATTATTGGGTTGAGTCATATACATGGTGAATGAGAGCACCCGTATCAGCAATTTTTTTCAAAACCGGCTAGTCGTAGAGAGTTGGGTTAAAAAAAATTATTATAAAAGCTATAATAAAGAATCGAATGGTGATATTATTATTTCTCGGAAAGGTCGGCGTCCCGAGTAGTTTGCTCCAGAAACTGCAGAACTCCAGAATTTTAAATGGCACCATAGGTCGAAAATGGTATCGTTGAAAAGATCTTGCAAAAATAAGCAAGTTTTGTAGGAAAAATTATTTTATTACTCCATCCCCTTTTCAGTAATATTCGATTGCATATGGGCGAATGAGACAATCCGTATCAGTCTTTTTTTTCAAAAACGGTAGGTCGTAGAGAGTTGGGTGAAAAAAATTTATTATAAAAGCCGTAATAAAGAATCGAATAATGATATTATTATTTCTCGGAAAGGTCGTCATCCCGAGTAGTATTCTCCAGAAACTCCAGAACTCCAGAATTTAAAATTTTATAGGTCGAAAGTGGTATTGTTGAAAATATCTTTAAGAAATAAGCAAGTTTTGTGGGAAAAATTATTTTATTACGCCCACCCATTTTAAGTAATGGTAGTCTCATTCACCCATATGCAATCGAATATTACTGAAAAGGGGAGGGAGTAATAAAATAATTTTTCCTACAAAATTTGCTTATTTTTGCAAGGTCTTTTCAACGATATCATTTTCGACCTATGGTGCCATTTAAAATTCTGGAGTTCTGGAGTTTCTGGAGCAAACTACTCGGGATGACGACCTTTCTGAGAAATAATAATATCACCATTCGATTCCTTATTATGGCTTTTATTATAAATTTTTTTGACCCAACTCTCTACGACTTTCCGTTTTTGAAAAAAAATGACTGATACGGGTGGTCGCATTCACCCATAACATGCAATCGAATATTACTTAAAAAGGGTGGGAGTAATATAATAATTTTTCCTACAAAACTTGCTTATTTTTTAAATATCTTTCAACGATGCCACTTTCAGCATATGGTGCCATTTAAAATTCTGGAGACTTTTTCGGAAATTAATAATATCATAAGAAAAAATTACTGATGCGGGTGGTCTCATTCACCCTGTATATACCCGCTTTTTAGTGTCTAGTGCATTTTATTTCGTGGTATACTTTTTATGTTCTAGTGGCAACACTGCACATTGCTAAGTTGGTAACAAATTATAACCTTCATTTCTCTGACCTTTAATTTCATCGTTGCGTTTCTGCAAATTACTTTAAAGTTTAAAAATTAACCGTAAAGTTTTAAATACATCACTACAAAAGTGGTTGATTCAATAAATTGTGATATAAATTTAACGATAATAAAATTTGAAATTGACATTGATAAGTATTACTATACACCTATAAATAAAATCGTTGTAAGTTAGAATAAAAATCACTTTTATCCGTAAGTATGTAATTTAATTGGTAGTTTTTTTTTGTAGAACCATCAAGATGAGAACTATATCTAAAAAGAAGAAAAGAGAACTACAAAATATTCGTTTTTCTGGAATGCCAAAGAAAGCGAGAAAAAATGAAAAATACAAATCTACGAATAGCAATTTATTTCCAAGTCATCATAAAATTATCGAAACTGTAAATTTGGTGGACGATTCCGATGAAGAAAATGCGGCTGAACATAACGTAACTTCTTTACAAGTGACTTCAGTAAATAGCGATAAACCTGGTGAAAATGTGGAAACGAGACGTCCTAGAAGATCTGCACGACGTTCAATTTTTAATCGCAGAATTTCTTTTAATTTGGATCAATCCTGCATTAATTTAACCAATACAACTTTATGTGAAAATACTTTCAATTGTTCAAATGAACAAGTTAAAGATTATGGCACCAGTGACCCAACTAAAAGTCAACTTGATGAGCCCTCACAATCGATAAGTATCAACGAAGTAGATGAATGTGGCCATTCGGCTAGAATAGCTACAAATAGAGTAAATTGTCCTCGTAATATTGAAGGACAGGATGATGATTGTGCCTGTACTTCGTCATCTTCAACTTCTTCAGAACATGATAGTTGCAAACATGATGATAGCGATATAGTTTTTGTTAGTGAAACTCAAAACCACAAAAACAGTCCTAAAATACCTGTCATAGTTATAGATGACGATGGCGATGGTGTAAAACAACCTACTACAAAAAGAGCAAGAAAGAAATTTAAACGAATGCAGAAACAATTATTATCTAAAACAATAAAAAACTCTAAGCAAAGTCACCAAAAAGTTCAGAAATTTAATACTTGCGATAATACATCTGGAAGTAATGCTTTGAGTCGGGTGGGACTTAGAGAAATTGTTATAGATGGAAGTAATATTGCTTTTAGGTAAGTAGAAGTTTGGATAATTTTATTTATAACTTTGAAGAAATTTAATTTGTAAAGAAGTGAACAATATTAAGATTAGCTTGAAGAATATTAGGATAATTTGAATGGTTCTTGGGGTCTTTTCAGCAGAAATACATTTAATTAACTTAACCTGTCAAACATACCTTTTGGCAAACAAAATTTTAAAAGCATACAAAAAATAACTAATGGCATCCGTATTCTAAGCAGCACAATGCTCTCCACAGATAGGACATTTGCAACCTTTACAATACGTAGTTGTCATCTGCCGTAAGCGATTTGGACAAAATCCACAAATTGGCTTTTTTTTTCTACGGGAGTTGTTCTTGCTTCTGGCATATCTAATTTTAAAATTTCACAGATCTCTTCTCTTATCATAATGAAAAATGTTACACAACTAGTAAACCGTCGTAAGTTTGACGAAGGGAGTCTCAAAAGAGTGGTATAACGGCACTAAATCACAATAATAACTACATAGATAATGGGTTTAAGCCAAATCGCGAAGGTACTTGAAGAGGCGTGAGGGTGACTTTTGCCGAAATAGGCGTACTAGACCAAACGCATTAAGCAAGTCGTCAATTTTACGATGGTTTACCATTCTAGGGTTAAGTGAGTGGTTTAGGTGTCTTTTTTCTAGTTTTTAAAGACCATCAAAATATTATTATCCTGGGGCTAATGTAAAACATGAGAAAGTTACTTTAAATAAACAATAATTATTATAATGCAAAATTGTGACAAAATGTCTTGAGTGTGTTGACACTGCATATCATGGAAAAACCTTTGGTAATTTTTCTGAAAAGCCCTCTTGCCCACCATATTAAATCTTTTGCAAAGATAAATTATTACTTGACTCAAAATACTTTTTTTTTCTAGTCATTCAAATGGAGCATACTTTTCTGTAAGAGGATTATATATAGCAATCCAATACTTTTTAGGAAAGGGTCACAAAGTAACTGCTTTTGTTCCTCAGTTTCGTTTAAAAGTAGGTGAATCATCGTGTCCTGCTTTTTTACAAGAATTGGCTGATAAGCGTTACGTCATTTTTACCCCCTCTAGGGAAGTTTTTGGTAAACGAATTACCCCATATGATGATAGGTATGTATCTTGGTTAATAATAATTTTTAATTTACTACACTTATGAGCTGGATTACAGTGATGAAAATAGAACAACTTTGATAATGCTGGAAAGAGATCAATATAGAGAATTTAAAAAATACTGATTCTGAGATATTTCCACTTTCACATAATTTTTAATAGCATCTTCAGTTTTTACTGCAGAGGTTGAAATTTACAACGTTATTTTGAAAGCTGTTACTTTAGGATATATATGGCCTGTATCTTCTTAGTCGTATTTTTCTTAGTATGACTAAGAAGGCTTCTTGACAGAAGCGTCGCCGTCGTGACCTTTTTGACAAAGGCTTTCATGGCAGATTACATCTCGGTGGTTTGCCATTGCCTTCCGAGGGGAGAGACGGCCACAATAAAGTTCTTACTTTATTCAGATTCGAAGGTATTTAGCGTTCATAGTCAACTCGTGTGACCGCAAAGCTCCGACCGCCTCCTGGCCTGTATAATACACTGTAAAAACTGAAGATGGTATTAAAAATTATGTAAAAATGGAAATATTTCAGAATTGGTATTTTGCAGATTGGACTTTCTTCCTTAGCATAGCAGTATAGCCATAATTGCACATTATTTTATTGCATAGAAGTCTAATATGTAAAATATATGAGGTTCATAATAAACAAGATTGGAACCAGCAGTGTAGTGTCAAGCATAATACTGGCAGGCTAGGAAGCGGAAAACTGTATTTCTATTCCTAGTCGCGCCACATACACTGCTGGGAAATTGGAGGTAGTACAATGGGCCTGATTTAGAGGCCTAAGTATAAGCAAGCTTATCTTGCCCTCCACAATAAAATCCAGAAACAATATTGGAAAAGCATGCAAGATCGTTGCTTTGTTGGCATATTTGGTATATTGTAAAAACAAGATTTCTTCTATATTACATTTTTCAATAATAGTATATTAAAAAAGTCATTTTATCCATATTATTTGCTTTCAGTTTAATGAACTAATGTGTAATTATTGTTGTAGTCACGGTTTAAATTCTGTCTGCATTCAAAGATGCTTTTTTTTTGTCGCTGTCATCCCGCCTTTAAATAATTTTGGTTAGAATTGTACTACAAGTAATCCTGAGTAATTGTGAGGTAGTTAATTATAAATTGTAATGATAGGATTAGTTCTATTGCATGTTTCTTCTGAAGTTTTTATACTTCAAGTGCTTTGTACCTTGTAAATACATTCAGCAGGTGATGTAGGTAGGCTTGATGATAACAGAGGATATGTAGGATTCAAAAAATAATCCTTGAGCATAATTCAGTGCCATATTACTGTATGAAAGCGCTACACAAAGGTAAGTTATGCTGTTCTACCAAAGTCTTGAAGCTCATACAACTGCTTTACTTGCCTTTTATTGTTGCTAAAGTTGACCAATGAATTAAAAAGTATAAGGTAAGTATTTCATATCTCTTTGTGTAAATTAAATGGCAGGTTAGTGAATTGTTGTTTGAATGCAGGTAAGTATTGCTTGGACAACTTCATTTCTTATACCCGATTTCTTCATATTTTGATAAACCTCTGGTTATCCATCTATTAGATAAGTGCATTAACCTAAGAAAACCAAAGTTTGCTTTATCTTGATATCTTGCTTTATTTTTGTACAAGACATCTATGAGTGAAGAAATTGGGCATCAGTCAACATAATTTTAGTACTGTTCACATAGAGATAGTTACTATCATAGAATGTTACTATCCATGTCTGAATCACCTTTGAATTGAACTTTGCTAATCATTTCCTGTTTACTATTATAAGATCGTCCATTGTACATGGTTTTTGTAGGTTTGAATATTTGAAGTTTAACAGACTATTGCACACATGTGTCACATGACTAACATGAACCAATGATATTTAGCGATCCGATCAACTCTAACCAATGGCGTTAGAATTAAGCGATAATTGTTCAAGTTGCTTTGATAATTGCACATATGCAATTTGATAATTTTTGATAATTGTGTACGTTGCTCTTATTTATAACGTAATAACCATGGCAGAATTTTTTAAATATTATTTACTGTTACATTGTGTCTAATTCTAATGTGTGCAATAGTCTTACTGAATTTATTACGTGCATTATTGATTATCATCCAATTTGACTACGTTACTATATTTAAACTTTGTTGTTATTAGTAAATGTCCTCATGCTTCGCATTCGGAAATGCGAAGTCCTCTCTTCGGAGGAGAAGAACTCCTCTGCGAGTCGGGCCGATTGTTGTCGAAAAATATGTAATCGAACAAAATGATCGATAATATTTTATGCACATGGGAAATTATATATGATAATTTACATTTAATTAATTTTGACAAGTGGAGTGTGGTGTGATTCTTTGTGAACCTTCCTGAATATACTAAAATATTTTGTGCAAAATTTTAAAAATTGGTTCTTTTTTCAATTCTGATGTGATTAATATGACTGTTGTTTTCTGCAGAATATTTCTTGAAATTAAATTTTATGTTGTGTTGCATATCTGGGCCGACTGTTAATGAGCTGCTTTTGCCACTTCTTGTGGCAACTGGTGTAACTCTGAGGGGATAGATCTTCTCAACAGGGGTTGATTATATTTCAGAGCTTGTTAGGATATTCTTATTATATAGCTTATTAGGAGCTTCTTTATTGAGAGCTATTTGAATAACGATTTTGAATTGAATGTTGAGGACAAACAAAAGTTGCGTTATGGTAACTCCAAGTTTTATTAGCAGTTTTCTGTTGGAGAGTAGTGTGCCAACACATTATTTGTTGTTCCGTATATGTAATTATTTTCAACCTCCACCACAAGTAGGGCTATTTGTTAGTTCCTTTGCATCTAGGTGTTTATTATTTATGGAGGGTTTCAAAATCCGCCAATATAATATGCAGAGTGGTATTTATAGAAATTTCTGTAACATTTTCAATCTTTCCAGCTCATCTTTGAAAGTTGTATGTACATTGGAAGATACTCATCTAGTAGTACATTACTATAATGCAGTGCAAGTAGTACATAGTTTTATAATGTAAATTTACAAACTTTGGTTTGTTTGGAAAGTAATATAATGAATTTACATGATAAATCTGTCATGTAACATGTATGTATGTAAATTACTAGAAATGAGATTTTTAGGTCGTATAAATTCAAGAAAATTACAGTAAAAAGGTACTATAACTTAGGTTAGTGTTCTGTAATTTTAGGTAATGAAACCCACAAATTAAATCATAAAATTTTGATGGCCTTGTATTTATTATTATTTAAAATATAAGTAACAGCTATTCTAAAAAAGAAGAAAATTATAAAGAAAAATTTTTAAACGTCAAAATTATAAACACGGAAAGGAAAAGTAAAAAGGTAGTTGACGAGGATGACATATTGGAGAAGGAATTGGGATGGAAGATCAGGTAGAAGGAGAAAAAGATGTTGAATTAAAACAGTTATTGATTCAGCTCATGCAACAAAATGAAAATTCGAACAGAAAGATTGATGAAAATATGCGAAAGAATAAAGAAGGATTGAACAAAATTAAGGAACAATTGAATGAAAGTAAGGCATAATGGAGGGAACTAAATGAACAGCTGAAAGAGAAAATGGATAAAATAAACTTGGAACAAAATTAAAAGATGAATGCAGAATTTGACAGAATGGCAGAGAAGATGGAGAAAATTAGAGAAGACAACGATAAATTAAAGGAATAAGTAAGAAGGAAGGTTGAAGAATGTGTAGATATTCAATACTGGTGTGCAAGGTTGAAGACACCAACTCTCGATAATAAAGAAGAAAAATGTGGGAAAATTGATTAATTTCTGATGACTGCAAATCTAATTGAAAACGTATAAGGAAAACTGTAAATTTGATAAAATAAGAAAATGAATCAAGATTGGTATGGTGAAAAAGTATGGAGAAGAAAAGTTTAGAGGTGAATAACAATTGGTAGAATATAGGTTAAAGTTTTATGTATATGACATGAAGTGATGTAATATGAAGAATCAATTAGTAATGAAGAAAATAATATGAGAAGAGAGCAATGTTCATTTAAAGAACATTCGATCATGATCAAGGTTTAGGGATAAGTTAAAAATCTTTACTCCGGAAAAGAAAGATAACAAGAAGATTTATGACAATATAATATAAGGCCATTAAAATTACATTACCTAATTGATGTGTTTCTTTACCTAAAATACAAAACACCAACTTTATAATAACCTTTATCTATATTCTATAAGACCTAAAATTCTCAGCTCTAAATATTACAGAGACTTACCATGTAAATTTACATTAGGGGTCGTCCATAAATTACGTACGCAAAAAGGAGGGTAGAGTTTTGTATGGTTTACTGGAAATCATAAAAATAATCATTCATTAGAGGGGTCCAGGATTTGTGACGAAATGTTAAGTAGGGGTTGAAAGAAATGTGATGCAGCGTGACAAAGCGAGGAGGGGTCAAAAATGCTGGAATTTTGCGTGACGTAATTTATAGTCGACCCCTTATGAAATTCTTTAAACTTGTACTGATTTTTAATAGTGTAGTTTTCAATGCAATACATTTTTTAATTTTGATATAAGCCCTATGCAATATTCTGCTTGACCTTGAAATGTCAATTATAAATTATTTATTTATTCTCTTTTTGTCTATATTCAAATTTTGCATAGGAATATTAGAATTTCGATTTAGGGCCGGTTTTACAATAGAAGCTTAAGCTCAGCTCAACTTTGAACCAGCCTTGAGCTTCAAATTTTACAAATTATGGGTTTTACAATGTGCGCTTAGTACTTGAGCCGAGCTCAACTTGAAGCTTTACATAGGAAAGCATAGGTGCGGTTCAGCTAAGCATCGGCTTAGTTGAGCCGATGCTAAACCTCCAATTGTAAAACCGGCCCTAAAAGGTATAATTTAAATCGTGAACTATTTTTAGAACAATGTCTGGATGTGTGTCATGTGTGCGAACATTTTTTCGGTTACGATTACGAATAAGCGCGCACCAGTTGACTTGAAATTTTGCACACTAGTTTGAACAAACGGTGTAAAGAACTGATTCGATTTTGGTTAAAAGTTCTCCGTTGAAACCTCTTTTATTTGCGTTTTGTTGCTTTTAATGACGCACATGAATGGATTATCCAGATTCTCTTCGTCTCAAAAAAATCTTTTATAAAAATAATGACAGATGATTGTATGGCTCAGGCCTGTAGCCAGGATTTCATTTCGGGGGTACTTGTAAAAAGCTTTTTGTAAAATGTAAAATTTTCGGTGGTTCGCAATTAAATTGAATACATTTTTTTGGGGGGGGGGGAGAAACGTGCCCCCAAGTGCTGAAGATACACATAGTAAATTGCTTTGAATGGGGCTACTTCTTGAGATTTGAATTTACACAGAAATTCTGTGCCTTTTGGTGCCTTTAATCACCATTTTCACTATAATATGTTTACGCATGTTTGAAATTTAGGGTGAGTATGTATAGAAGTTCATAGATGTCTCAGTCCATTTCAGTTGCTTTTGACGGCATTGTGTCTTTACATACAATCGTAGGGTCACTGCTGAGGTGTTTATAATGTTTCAGCTCCGACCTAGATCACTTCTCAAGAAGATATACTGTGTATGTGCTGTGGAAGTATCTGTTCCGCAGCGCAATACTTACTTATCTTCTTGTCGTCGGCGGCTCTTACATTTTTGGTGGAGCACTTTTGAACTGTGTCTGCGACTCTGATTACAGCACTCCACTTTGTAGCGTGCGAAATTTGCTGCTTCAGGTATGGGTTCGAATACATCAAAGTGATCTGATTATTAATTATCAGTAATGTAGTCCTCATTCGACACAGATGTCACTTTTTTACATAGTATTCTGATTGAAAACTGTATTTAAATGTTGTTTTCCTGTTATAAAATCAAAAATTACGAAACAAGTAGACGATCTTGTTTTATAAATTTTTTTAAAGTGGCGGACGTGTGAACCCTTACAGCCTTTGTTCCTAAAACAAAAAAGCTAGCTTCATTTTATTGCCACCTATTTTTTTGACAATCGTCATATTAAAAAAAAGATTATTGTCGGTGTTTTTCAAAATAAAGCTCAATATTCCTTTTGACATTTGAAATATTACATCCCAAGAAATACTAGTGAATGTTGAACTGCTAAATTAATATCAGAAAAAATGCGGACAACGAATTTCTGAAAAACATTTGACATTTATCAAAAATAGCTGAATATAAAATAAAGCTAGATTTTTGCTCTGGGATGAACGGCTTTTAGATTCTGAATTTTGTTGTAAAGGGCAAGATAAACTCGCACGCGCTTAGGGATCTGAATTTGGCCCCCTGACAGTCACACAGTGTGCGGATGCTCACTGAGGGCCGAGCTTCAGGGTACCACAAGCTTTTACAACCGAATCACTTTGGTTAGGTATTCGAACTCTGCCATGGTATATTTTCGAATATAATTATTTTTAGATTATCTATTGCCCAAAGCTACAATGAATCTTCAAGGTTTGTATACTATATTATTCACAATCGTCATTAGTTAGTAATTAAGGTTTATTTATTGAGTAATTGGTAAAATATTTTTATCACAATACAAATTTTTCTGTCAAAAACATTTCTACATCCCGACTACAGTCACGATTGATTTTACTTTTAAACTTTTTAAAAGTTCTTAATCTATCTTATGTTACTAACTGATTATAAATAAAAATCTAATATGTAGTATAATAGACGTATTGATGTAGTATAGACTTTTTGAGACTGCTTTAATTTGTATTTTAGATGAGAAATTTAGATTCTATTTCTTGTGAAAATATTTCTGGCTTTTTTTTGAAAACCTACAACCAACTACGTAATTAAAATATATTTGTAAGATACATTTGGTATAAATGACCAAGAACTGTTAAATTTTAAAAATGTATCGTGATTTGCATCATCATGTACCTGTTTAAAATGTACACCACAAGTTATCATCGATATGAAGAGAATAATCAAATTTAATGGAGCCATTACGAAGAAAAATTTAAGGATTAGTGCAAATCGAAATTATTTAAATTGTAGTTAAAGTTGTTAACCGTGTTGTTTTAAAAATTTTCTTTATTTTACAATGTCGTGTAAGTAATAGAGGTTTAATTTTTAGGTTTATTATACAATATGCTCATTTACAAGAAGCTGTAATTGTATCTAACGATAATTACAAAGATCTATTAGCAGAAAAACCAGAATGGCAAAGTACTATTGAAAAAAGATTATTGATGTATACATGGGTTGATGACTTACTAATTTTTCCTGAAGATCCTTTAGGGCGAAGAGGCCCTCCTTTATCAGATTTCTTAAAATTTCCTTGAATGATTGTGATATATCTTATTCTTACAATTTTATTTGAATTATTTCAAGTGTTTAGTTTTCCTTCTTAAGAACCTCAAAATATATTTGATTTTAATTAAATATTGGAATTTCTTTACATTAAAATGATGTCTCGTCAATTTAAATTATTGTAATGTAGTCCTCATTCGACACAGATGTCACTTTTTTACATAGTATTCTGATTGAAAACTGTATTTAAATTTTGTTTTCCTGTTACCTAACAATTCTGTATACTTATCTTCAACACCTATTGGAATATTAAGTTAAAAAGGCTGTGAAATTTAATATAAAATTTTGTAATTTAATGTTACAAAATAAATACTTTTGCTAAGATACTGTTTATTATAATAAAGTCGTATATTTCTTTTAAAGATTTATGTTGTCGTTTTATATTTTATAAGATTAATGATTATTGTATAATTGAGATAAATTTGATAGTGAAATCAGATGGTTGAATCTCATTCTGGAATTTGTAGGTATAACATGGTTTTTGAATCTTGTTGATTATTATTAGTAAACTTTTCGTTACACTGAAATAAAATATTGTAAAATAAATTCAAATTATTGTAATAAAAGTTACTTTATTATAAAATTTCTTGACTTGGGTGAAAGTAAGAATATCAAAAAAGAATTTTGGAATGAGCAGAGTTAATGTTCATCTGTCAATTTTTTTACATTATCTACAAACACTATGAAACCGTTTGGTGAAGTTGATAGAAGTTTTGAAAAATCAACCCCCTTATCCCACCGAGAAAACCTGTGCCATTTAGGGGGTTATATCTTGAAGCCATAAAATTTTCAGGGTTCCTATACTCTATTCACTCAATAGATGCAGCTAAACCACTCTCCACAAATTTATGCTTTCGCAGAACAATGAGCGTATTGAGCAATGAGCTTGTGTTGGTGTTTAAATCGTATTTTCAAAATTTGAGCAATAGGAAAATTCTATGCCGATTATGGCGCGCCTTTTTTGGGAATGGCTTAGCTACATGTATTGAGTGACCAGAGTATAATATCCAGGAGGCTGCACCTACGGTGTGAGCCATCACACTAACTTCTAAACAACCAGTTATCCCTTAGACTTAGATGAAGGAGATAAGTGGGCTTAGTCCACATCTGCTCCGGAAAGTCAATCATGCTACCGCTACCTATAATATCTGGGATGAAATCCGTCACTAGTTCTTATTAGTCTATATTAAAGATGGAAAAATGTCGCTTAATTGCAGCCTCTTGAAATAGTGTAATAAGTGCGAAAAAGATAGAACTATGAAGGAAAGTGCAAAAGCAAGTATGAAAATGTAGGAAATGTAATTTTTAAAAATACCCTACAGAAACGCTGGTTAACCCTTATGTCAATACCCGGGTACCCTTTCGCATGTTCTTACTTAAATATGCTATTTATTTAAAGAGATATCTTCAAATCCGGTCAGATCCTCGTTATTTGAGTCAATTGACGTCGATTCATATAAGTTTTGATATTTAAATATTCAAGAAAGTAGAAAAAATTAGGCGCTAAAGTAGAATACCCAGTTGATCAATACCCGGGTACCCATATATGTAAAAACTTAATACTTCTACAGATTTTCAAAATAATAAATAATTTAACTAATCTCTAGGGGGTCAGAAATAATATTTTATATACAAATAAACGTAGACATTTAACTTTTAATTATAAATTAATTACATTTAACTATAAATTATATGTAAAATATCCTCATATGAACGACGAATGACGATATGAATGACAACGGAGACTTTACTGTTTCCCTTCCTCCTTGCCCTTTATTATTCCATAAAGTAACAGGTTTTGTGGCAGTAGGTATTCCCACTGTGACTCCCAACAACATAGAATTTGAAAATAAAAATTTCCCAATTCCAATTCCTTTTGTTGACGAAATATAGCATAGGGTACCCCGGGTATTGAACAACGTAATAAAGACTGGGTATTGACATAAGGGTTAAAGGACAGAAAATGATTAAAAGCAGACGAAAATTTAAATGCAACCATAATTTATAGGTACTCAACATCAATTAGAGAGAAAAACTTGAAACGAAAACTATAACCTCTGAGCAGCAACCCCTAATGAGAGGGTTGATCCAAACAGAGACCAGAGTCCGTCGCAATCTGGAGATGACTTCTCCAGTTTGTTTAGCCACGATGTTAATAGGCTAGCTCTCAAATTGTGCGAAGGCTGAACCGTAGGTTCTGAAAAAAATAGTAGCTTGGGGAAACAAAAAAAAAACGCAAATAGTAATAAAGTGCTTTAATTGAAAATAAAAAAGAATCTGAGAGGTGCTATCACAATTGGAGGGTGTTATGCAGAAACGATCCATCTCACAAAAAGTAAAAAATGAGTTAAGCACGCTATTGCATACATCACTTCAAAATGTGTATTATGGTAAAACGATCCTAAGGACTGTGACGTTAGAAAATCGTAATTTTCATGAACGATTTTCACATGCAAAACAAAATTATTTTAAATAAAAAATATAGTTAGTACAAAATAATAGGCTTCTAAAATCATGGACATATGTTATATTTATCAATTTCTCTTAATATTTTACATAATGCAGAGTAAACAAGAAGAAGTGCGTCACAAAATTGTGCAAAAGCGACCTGAAAATCCGACAATTTCTAGTAAAAAGATAGCTATATAGGGAACTTGGAATCACAGTAAATCTAATAAATTCTACATTAAAAAGTTATTATGCCAATCACACTATCCAAAGAAAATGTGAAACTGGAAGAAAAAAAGGTACCATGGATCCAACATTTGATAAAGCGGGTTGGGTACATTTCGCCGAGAACGATTCGCCGATAACACTTCGCCGAGAACGATTCGCCGAGGCACGATTCTCCGTGACACAATTTTTAAAGACAACATCTAAAAGTTCCTAATTAACCAATAGAAAACGTGTGTTAACTCTAACAAGCCAATAGAAATCCACCTTTACTTTTAACGGCTCTTTAAAAGTTTTATGAAATATATCAGGCGGTTGAAAGACTGAATTTTGTGATAAAATTTCAATTTTTAATTGGAGCTAATGCGCAGTAACGAAAACTCGTACATGCGGGTTTATGTTGGTGAGATTGGGTGTCAAGCGTTCTCCCTCCACATGTATCTACGACCTATCTAATCTGAATACACACCATTTCGCCGCAGTCAAAACCTACTACTAACCTAAGCTCGACCTTGGATTTTTAACGGTCCCCTCATTAAAAAGAAATCGATTCCTACCACTAACCTAAGCTCGACCGGTGGAGCTCTCTTTTCACGGTCTCTTCATTAAAAAAAAAATCGTTTCCTAACATTAACCTTCTCTCGACCGGTATATCTCTCTTTTCACGGTTCTCTCATTAAAATAAATCGTTTCTTGCCACTAACCTAAGTTCGACCAGTGGATTTCTCTTTTCACGGTTTCTTCATTAAAAAAAAAATCGTTTCCTAACACTAACCTAAGTTCGGCCGGTGGATATCTCTTTTCACGGTCCCCTCATTAACAAAAAATGAATATTTGGACTTTATGGATATTTGAATTAATAGAGGAAAGTAACCAAATATGGAATACCATTTTGTTTTTGTGGCATAAAAAAAAACTATCTGATTTAAATGCAAATTTAATTATAAACACAGTCGGTTATACATTTTGGCTTATCTTAGTCATAGTCTTGTGTTGTAATATTAATCAACAAATTTTTTTTTATTGAAAAATCAAAGTAACATAATAGTAGCTATTTATGGAATCGGTACCCAAATATGGAATATGGAAATAAGAACCAAGTTTCTTTTACAAAAATTAACAAAAACAATAACGTCTTTTTATAACAGATCTTGAGACTTTTGTCAAAAATAAAAGTAACTTATTCCGTTAAAATTAACTTATTCTACTGCAAAAATCACACACCACACACACTATTGTCACCGACAGGCGCCCATTCCTTACATAAGATTTCCATATAATTTTCCCTATTCCATATTAGGAACTACGCTCACTTAAGAATAATGTTTTTTTATTGAAAGCCAGGTTATATTTTCCTGAAAAGTAACATACGTAATGTTATCAGTCATCCTTCTGCATGCTTATAAATGTAGAGTAATTAACAAATTACTAATATTTACGTTATAGATCAAAATTTTCACCACTAACAATAAAGTTTCGCAAGTGCGTAAAAAAAATAATGTTCCGCCATGTGGATATTAATGGTAATAGAGCGTTGTAAAGTTTGGGGTGGTCAACTACTCTTACTAGGTTGTCATTTATCCTAGTAATGGCTAAATAGAGGCAGTGGTTTCGAAAATTTAATGGTATTCCACATTAGGGATACTATTCCATATTTGGTCACTTTCCTCTAACTGTAACTAAACTGTAAATTTATTTTTATTATTTTAAATAAAATTTTAAATAATCTACATTTAACTAATCTATCTACCTTGAAGTTAATTATAAAACTACTATATTTGATTTTAAAAGAAAAAAAACTTTGAGTTTCCTTTTATTAAATCTTTTTTTTTTTTGCTTCTTAAACCTTATATTTTACCATAATATTAAAAATGTAATATTATATAAAATTACTCTCGGCGAAATGTACCTTTCCCTGATAAAGCTACTGTAAGTTGCTTAAAATTAAAAAGAAGTGCTTCAGTCAGAGATGTTGCTAAAAAAGTTGGAACAAATGAAAGTATGATCCAGCGAACGAAAAAAATAAATAATTTAAAGACCTATAAAAAACAGCTTAAGCATAGTACACGAACTTAAAAACTAATTTTAACAATACAAACTTGGATGGTAAGTTTGTATAAAATTTTGTTAGAAAAAAAATCTTGTATCGTCATGGATGCCGAAACTTATGCAAAAATGGACTTTGCAACACTAGGTGGTCCTCAATATTATACAAAAATACCTGAAGGGAATTTTCTTGATGCCATAACGAAAATTAGTGTTGAAAAATTTGGTCCCAAACTATTAGTTTGGCAGGTTATTTGTCAGTCGGCAGTCAAATCGGCAGGATCGCCGGAAGGTAGATAGATTACAAATAAACCTATCAAGTAAATTTTTTTTATAAAATAAACCTATCAAGTAAACTTATCTACCTTATGTTGATCCTGGGTCAGCTCTTGAACCAGGATCAGCTGATCCCCGAGTTAACCCTCTTTTATACAACTGGCCCTAAAGCACGGGTCACATTAGGCTGGTTGCCAGCGGCTGGTAGTAGCACCAGCAAGCAGCGGCTGGTAGACCTGTCACACTAGGCTGCTACTCGCCAGCTCGCTATTCGCGAACATTTCGTTGTATTTCTCCTAGCAACGTATAGTAAAACTTTATTTGCAAAAATGCAATTTTAACAAATTAGTTTGTTTTTAGGTTATATTTCCATTTCATTAGAGCAGGGTTTCTTAAATTTTTTGATTTCCTAAACCTTTTTTGGTATGAATTTGACCGTGGACCCACTTATTTCATAGAGATTTTAAAAACTCATACATTATAATTTTATAATACTCATATACAACAGTTTTACCATTGCCTCCTATGGTTTTAGGCAATGGTTTTACTTAGAGTGAGTATATAGTTACAACGGACAACGTTGGTCATCTTTTTGATTGGTCGCGTCATGTTTTTCTAATTAAGGGCGCGAATTTTGAAATATTTACGAAAATCGTTAAGATAGGCGTCAAAATGACAATTATTGTACGTTACAAATTACACGTGTAGAATAATTTGTGTGTGTTAAAATGCCTGGTTGTTGCCTTTAACTGTAAAATAAGGACTTTTAATAAACATTATAATGTTCCAAAATCATGCCTTTATGAAATTCTAAAAATTTATTAACTTACTACTGAAAATTTTTAATTCGATGTTCTCAAATTCAATTTTTGTGTGTAATAAAATCAAGTGATTTACGTGTAGCCCACGTATGAGGACGCCAAACATCCAAAACGACCAGATGGACGCTGATATGCTACGCAGGAGCAGCGAAAATTTTATGTATATAAAAACCGTCTTCTGTAGCAACTTGGTTGCTGCAGGAGACAATTTGTTTGTAAATATGTCAAAACAATAATAGAGTCTGTTGAATTGAATTGAATTGAAGTGATTATTATCAATTAGAGATGTGAGTACGTATAGAGATGCACGTACTGTTAACCATAGAAACTGAGAAAAACATGGCGGTGAACTACATGTTGGCCACACTCTAACTATATACTCACTCTAGTTTTACTTATTTTACCTTAAGAGCAATGTCCAGTGCTACCCCCCTATACAGTGTGAATATTTGTGTTTTATGTCATTTATTTCCAGGACGTTACAAAAATTTAAATAATTGCTAGCATTGCAAGATCATTCAACTTTTTTTTATGTAAAAACGCTAAAAGAAATTGATTTACTTATTTGAACATCGCGTAATTCGAAAACTACGGTTGGAAAGGGGGGGGGAGATTCCCATGTTCTAATTTTCGAATAACATGGTTTTCTAATAAATAAATCAACTTCCTTTAGCGTGTTTATATAAAAAAAGTGTTGAAAGATTTTGTAATGCTAGCAATTATTTAAATTTTTGTAACGTCCTGGAAATAAATGACAGGAAACACAAATATTCACACTGTATAGGGGGTGTAGCACTGGACATTGCTCTTAATATTAATAGTAATTAAACATTGAATAATTTCATTTTAAGGATTGAATTTAAGATAATTATTAATATTGAATGTGTTTTTTAACACGTTTTAATTAATGATCATTATTTTTTTAAATAATTTATTCAATATCGTAAATAGTAGTAGAAGTAGAGTAAATAACATACTAGAATATTGTTAACATAAAGTAATGTAATTTCATGTAGTAAGTTCATTACAGAAAATTGACATCTGTCATAATTAAATTTGGTATTCCTATTTCTAACGACGAGAGGCGGTCGGAGCATAGCGTTTACGCGAGTTGACTATGAACGATAATTATCGTAATAATCATCCGGTTCGAATCCGAGTGAAGTAAGAACTTTATTCTGACCGTCTCTCCCTCGGAAGGCAATGGCAAACCACCGGGGTGTAATCTGCCATGAAAGCCTTTAACAAGCATTGTTAAAGGTCACGACGCTTCTGTCAAGAAGCAATACGACGGAGAAGATTTCTAAGTACAAAACAGAAACAAATGCGCATGCTTTCAAATAACATTCCTTTCCACAGGATCATCCCATCCACAGATGGCGTCAAAGTCACAGCCAGGTTATTACTGTCGCGAGACAATCGTGTAATTTACCAACCAAAAACGTCACTACACGAATGAGGTCGGATCTTGTCGTACGACTTGCGCACCAAAACAAAAACTCGTAGTAGTTTGCGCATACAGAGTACTCAATTACTAACATATGTTTACGGTTGCAAACTAAATAATACATTCAGGCCCGGACTGGCTAGGTCGGCGATCGCCGAAGGCCCCCGACCCAAAGGGTCCTCAAAAAAGTGGTTTATATTACTCAAATAAATTCCAAGCGTCAAAATAGCGGAAAATGTGTTTTTAAAAATCTCCCCTCTTGGTAAGGGGCCCTAATCAGTCTCTAGCTGAGGGCCCCCAAAGAAGCCAGTCCGGGTCTGAATACATATGGGAATCAGGGGTGCAGTGGGGCCAGGGCCCTACCCCGGCACATTTTTTAAGGCAGTTCACCGCCCTGGTTAATATAAACATCAGCTCTTAAAAAAATGTCCGCAATTTCAAATATTTCAAATATATTACTCAAATAAATTCCAAGCGTCAAAATAGCGGAAAATGTGATTTTTAAGAAGCTCCCCTCTTGGTAAGGGGCCCTAATCAGTCTCTAGCTGAGGGCCCCCAAAGAAGCCAGTCCGGGTCTGAATACATATGGGAATCAGGGGTGCAGTGGGGCCAGGGCCCTACCCCGGCACATTTTTTAAGGCAGTTCACCGCCCTGGTTAATATAAACATCAGCTCTTAAAAAAATGTCCGCAATTTCAAATGTAAGATGTAACTGTGAATTGTACATTTAATAAACACTTTTTGAAATTAAAATTAATTTTGAAGCAATAATGTGACCATGAATATAAGCGCTGTGATTTATCATACTTGAAGACATTATTGCTCCGAAATTAATTTTAATTTCAAAATTTTAAGCCTGTACCAAAATGATTTTATATTTTACCTAATTAATTTTTTTTAAATCATTTAAAAATATTTGTTAGCAGAACAATCTTGACTTGTATTTTGAGCATTTTAAACCAAGAAAGGCGCTTTAAATAAACGTCGGAGGTGGGTCAAATATTGACGTTTCGGTCGTATAACAAACAAAAATTTCAACAATATTGGTGTGGAAGAATATTGGAGTTCCACTGCTTTTGCTTAATGTTTGATGACGTTTCCTAAGTGCTATTAAGTTTTTGCTATATCGTATGTGTAGTTCTAATACCTCGTAAGCCTCAAAAATGTGAAAATCAGTTTATGAAGTTTTTGTATGCTGTAAGCCACATTACACCATTTCAGCATTACACGTAACCCAAAAAAAATTTAGTTTAAGAATTAAGCATTTTTTTCATTTATCTCAAAACTTGCTTTTTGGGTATACGACGTATTAGAACTACACAGACGATATATTTCCTGTTTCGCATAAGAAGCCGATAAATAGAAAGTGACACTTTCGTTACGACCCTACCTTGAATCTGATAATAACTATTGGCCAAAAGTACCAATTTCTTTAATACCTATAGTAAGTATACCATATAATGTAGTTGAAGGGAAATTAAATAAAAGAGATAACATAGTGCCTAATGGCTGTGTAGATAGAGAAAGAGTGATTTATAAAGTTGACTTGAAAACTTAAATGTGATTTAAATTATTGGTAATCTCGGTGGTATACGTAATTGCTATACCCATTTACTAAAATTCATTTTGAAGTAGATTGCCATTATCATGATTGATCTTGCATTATAAATTTGGTTTAAACTTTTCCAGTATTTTTAAAATCAAGATTATTATTAATGATGCCTACGATGGTAATCATAATTTGAAAACCAACACTAATGTTCCTGATTCACTTGAAAAATTACTTTTTAACTTTATTTGATATCTAAAAGTGGTTGAAGTAGGTCGTGTAAAATGTATTTCATAAACTTGCTAAAATTTCACGAATGCATCAGAAATATTATCGTATTTAATAAAGTGTTTGGTTTTTTGACAAATATTAAAACTTCAGAGCTCAACTCAATTGACATAGAAGTAGAAAACAAATTGGCTTCGTTACATGTTATGTTATATTTTGTGATTTATTTATTCGTATCATCATATAACATTTATTTCACCTACAACACAACTGTGGAGACTAATGTGGCTGTAATTCCGTCTTTGATATTATTTCTTACAATGACAATATCTGTTATTGGTGTCCTAATTACCATGTTTTTAAATCGTAGACAATTTATTATTTTTATAAAAGAAATATCGCAAATTGATAAGCGCTTAGAAGATTTAGACATTGTGATCGATTATAAGAAACTGAAAAAATTGTCAGAACTATCTTTGATATTACTTTTAATACTTAACTTAATTCGACTAATGTTTTATCTGGTAATGTTAAATTTTATGTTCATTCAAAATTTGTTCATTTTTATTTATACAATAATGAAAACAATTATGTTTCATGATTGCACCATACTCTTTTATGTAACTTCAAAACGCTTTCAATTAATTCAGAATGGTTTCCTTTCAATTGAAACGTCAGATGTAAAAATAGTAAAAAATAAAATGTACAAGTTATCTGATTTGCACTTTCAATTATGCAAAAATTCTAATTTACTATTTGAAAATATACAGCTACCTATATTCATTATAATAGCTGCACTCTTTATTCAAACTCTAACTACTTTATATATAGTATACTTTATATCGGTTACTGAAAAAGCAATTATTGTAAAGGTAATCAAAATTATTTCAACAGCTTTAGTAATTGGATATGATGTCATCGAAAGTGGTGCATTTTTAAAAATGGCTTCAGATACTACTTACGAGGTAATTATATTAATTATTGTGATAATATCGTATAACGTATAGGATAATAGGTAACCTTACCTTATCATTTTAGGCAAACAAAACTGGTTCTGCTTTGCATTACGTACATGGGCAATTTAAAAATTCAGAAATAAATAACATAGTAAGTATTATTAATATTTTGTGAGACCGAAACGTTCTCATAATTTCTATTTTGTTGTTGAAATATTGAATTTTTGAATGAATGTGTGAATACATCGAGTGATGGTTTCAGCATGCGACTGCTGTGCTGCTGAGTAAATGCTTTTTGGTGTTGTATTGAGTGGTCACCAATAATAAATGAAATCAATAAGTCTCAAACGGTTTAAGTATTGAATAGCTTTAACCTCATTACATGATCATGCAGTTGTTCTTCAAGTCAAGAATGCTGCCCGAATGCTGCCATTGCTTATCATATCTTTGAATTTATTTGACATTATATTTTGTATTTGTATTCGTGTATTGACATCATAGGCGCAACTAGGGGGGGGCTAAGCTCCCCCTAAATTCAATTTAGCCCCCCCAAAATATCCCAATTTTTCGTTATTTTTACCCCCCTACTTAAAAAAATTGTTCGAAAATATTTATTAAGCCCCCCAAACTTTTGACCCTAGTTGCGCCAATGATTGACATCAAAGTTAAGATTTGGAAATGATGAAGTACTATATAATAAAAGTCCCGCAGTCCTGTAGTCCCATCCCGCACGTGTCGTGGGTTCCGCGGATTTTTCTATGTTTAAAAAATACCACAATCCCATTGGTACTTGCTATCTTCCACCCAACCTTGATGTGAACCCCGCTTAAATATGTACTGTGGAAAATAAATTTATAAACCAAATGCGGGACTGAATTGGCATCTTATCCCGTCCCGCATTCTTCTCTAGTTGACAGCAGGTTTCTATTCAAAGCAGGTCTGATTTTTCAAAAATCGTTTATTTTACTTTTGAATGTTAACAATATTGAAAATATCAACTGTTTAAATTGATACCATTTTCATTCAAACAGGAATTTAAACAAAATCAATTTCCCATGTTATTTCCTATGATAGGGTTCCTGGTCGGTCACTCTGTATATCGAGGACGTACAAAGAAAAGCAACAAAGTACGACAGTACCTAATGGTACCTAATGTCTTTTCAAGAAAAAACTCATTTTAATATTTAAAAGAACGTGTAAAATTAAATAAACAAAAAGTAAAATTGAATAAAATTGGACTTTCATTAGTTGACTTTCTTTGTGTACCATGATAGATTTATACTTATTATAATAGTTAAAAGTTTTATTATTATATTGAGGTAAATGAATTGTTATATTTTAATAATTTTATGAATTAATTAAATTAAATTAATATTATATTTATAAGCTTTCAAGTGCTCTCTAACCCTTCATCAGAATAAAACATAATTGAAAGCTTGTTATAAATATAATATTAATTTAATTCTATTAATTCATAGAATTAGTAAAATATAACAATTATAATGTATTATCACGAATTAACAACTAATCAATTTTATACTGAGATATAATAATTAATTATATTTACTTTTTTTTCAAACTTTTTCCACACTATTTAATAATAATAATATGGTTTATTAAATTAAGTTATACATGCAATACATAATAAAACATAATAAAAAAGGTAAAAAGGTTCAGCAGAGCTGGTTTTCAACAAGTACCCAGGGTATTGGAGCGGAATCATCTGTTCAAAAAACATTCCACTACCTTCGCTTTGAAAGCGGCTTTTGTTTTGCATTTTAAGAACAAGTCCAAATGCTTGTTAAATATGACGTACGCCATGTATTGGAACGAGCCTTCAAATTTAGTTGTTCTGTGGAGTGGCACAGACAAATTCCAGTTATTTCTTAAATCCCGGTTGTGGCAAGCTCCTCTTCAAATTTTGTATTCTTGTATCCGTTGCCACTCATTGAAGTATTGTTTCAGTGCAAGAAACATTCGCTAATTTTATTACGTAATAAATTGGATTTCAGCATAATGGGGTTATTTAAACCGGATTTTTCTCTATTTTTCGGGGTATGTATTTTAGAGCAGGTACTTTTTATTTGAAATAGTTATTATACTTTAACTTAATATTTTTTTATCTAAATTTAACGTGCTTCAAGTACTAGATTATTATCACCTTGTGATGTACATCATTTATTTTTGGTTTTACAGTTTCTTTTTATTGTGTTGGGTTAGATATTTTATTTTTATGGTTCAACAGACGACTGGGAAATTGAAGCACACAACTACTTATTTGTATTCATTTACGTAGTACTTCATGCCACTCTGATGGATTAACTTAATATTTGTTTCTGTTACAATTATAGGGCTTGCGTGAAAAACCACTTTTGGGCACACAAATTTTGTGTGTGACGATTTCATATCTTCAGATAGAGCTCTATCCATTTCTGTAGTTATTTTGACCAAACACAGATTCTATACCTGTGTCAAAATGCGACCAAAAGTTACTATGATTTTCATGTATTTAGTTTGAAATATTTTTTAAATAAACACATTAGAAATAAACAATATTTTTATCACTTTTCTAGCAAAGCCGGCTTTATCCCAGTCATTTTTTTTAAATTTTCGGAAACTTTCAAGATAATTTTTTTAAAGCAGATCAATACATTACAAATTAAACCCGACCTATAACAGATTGAATTTTATTTAATTTGGGGGCCATGGAATGAGAGTTTCTGTTTCCTCCTGAAAAATTATAAAACATGGAGATAACCGGTTTTGCACGCAAGCTCTACAATTATTTTTGTTATTTATTATTGTACAATTTAATTAATTTTTCAATTTAATTTAACCAAAATTTTTCAAACTAATTTAATCAAATAAAATAATAAAAATAACCGCTCGTTCTTAAAAACTGAATATCTATTTCTTGTAGGTTTTTGGATCAGCACTGTCGTTTTTGGTTGTGTTAGTTCAATATGATCAAACTGAAAGACATCGACTTCAAACCCAGAATTTGTAGTATTCCTGATTTTATTTGTTATACTATATGATCAAAAATTGCCTAATTAGTTATTCATTGAAATTGGGAAAAAAATAATTTTTAGTATTACTTCAAAAATTCACCAATAAAAACAAAAAGATCTTTATAAGCAAAGGTCCAAATACTAAATACTTATTTACAAAATTTACAAAATTATCTAACAAGGGGTGAGCCAACACTGGCACTCACCAATTTGGACCATTTTTAATATAACTATTGGTCATAGTTAGTTATATAACAGGAGAAAATTTCAAATTCTAGAACTTAGTCAATTGGGAGAAAATCAATTTTAAAGAACGAAAATTGCAGGTAATTTTAATATGCATACATCTCGCGTAATGTTTTATAACGTAACAAATGCATTGCGATTAGGCAACCCATCATTTTCCCGTAAGAATTACACGTTGATAACCTTGGCATAATGCAAATGCAATATAATATACAGCCCCTGTATACAGTAATCATACTACGTAATATTCATTCTTTAAAATCAATTTTCTCCAAATTGGCTAAATTCTGAAATTTTAAATTTTCACCTGTAGTATAACTAATTATAACCAAAAGGTATAGGCGTGTTAAAAAATGTCAAATTGCGCCGTGTTATTTTTATAGATTTTTCTTCAATTATATCACGATGATTTCATAATCTTCAAAAAAAATGAATTATTTTGTAGTTATCCTAAATGTGTGTGTCGGTTCAATATTTATATTTATTCACAATTAATTAATAAGATGATGATAATTATGCACGTGTGCCTATATAGATCTTATAAATTATTTTATATTGTATTATATAAATTAATCAAAAATAATTATTTTTTTATTTTGTTTCTATTTGCGTCTTTATTCTTGTAAGACATTTATTATACTACGTAATATTATCTGATAATAACTAGCGTAAGTTTAATATTTAATTATGCATTATTTAATGTAACAATTGAATTTAGATTGATTTTTAATGTAATAACAAATCTATATAAAATTGGGAAAATTTCTACACCATTATTTTAATTATTATTAGTTTTTATTGTTAGTTCGATTTTAAACTGGAAGTTCTCATATTTTTTTAATAATAAAATAATTAAAACTGTGTCAAAAGTGTTAAAACAGCCTTTTTGTTGTTAACAATTTTATCTTTTTATTTTTCCAAATTTTTTTATTAAATCCTCAAGGTTCTTTGTTCTATATATTTCAATGTCCTCCTGCTTATAAGAGGAAATTACATACTTACCCAAAACTTCAAACTAATCTTCTTGGTCTTACTTGCTTTACCACCAGCAAAACTTCCACCCTGATGTGGAATTCTGATCCGAGATAAACAAAATTCAAATTTGATAAGTGACGAGGCGATTCAAGTCAATTTAAAAATTTTTAAATAAAACAATTTATTTATTTTTCAAAAATAAAACAAAATGCCCACAGTATCCCAACAATCCCCAATTTAGATGCTAAACACAAATTTAAATAATCAAACTCTAAACAACCTTAGTACCCATAGTATAGGTGCCTTTTGTTCTGTGTTGATCCTTTGTATTTCCTCCTTATCCGCTTGTCCAATTTAGGATGAATCTCGTTCTTGTTTTTTTTTTACCAATTCTGTATAACTAACCGTTCCCGTTGTTTTGAACTCAAACTAATGGCATCACCTCACCTAACTCTTCATCATTCAATTTAATTTTTATTTAATTTGTTTGGTCCGCAATTTGCGACTTCTGGGTTCAACAACCCATGATTGACTAAACTGTTTATTCGATTCCTTTTGCTTTGTTTTTCTTTCCCAAATATAAACATCCCTTCCTCGATTTAGGGCCAGTTCTACAAAGCAAGTATAAATTACGAATAAGCTATACTGAGAATAAGTCACACAGATTTCGTTCTACGCAGGCGTAGAACGCAATTTAGAGAGAGAAAAGAGAGAGAAAAGAGAGACTTATTCTCAGTATAGCTTATTCTTAGTTTATACTTGCTTTGTAGAACTGGCCCTTATTTATCAAAAAGCACCTATATCTTTCAGGTACCTAGATAAATGAACAACTTAAGCTACATAATGAACACAACTCAACAATTAAACATTCAACAAAAACTTAAAATTAGTAGTAACAGATATTTTTTTATAATTTAACAGTTTTATCAAATGTCCTCTTTCTTTCTTGCTTAATAACCGCATGTCAAGATGACAACTCTTTTCAAAGAACCATATTCTCACATAAAGGCTTACTTTTCTAAATTTCCTCAGCTCTGTTAAATGATGTTAATGTTATTAATTTTTATGTGAGTGTGGTCCTTCTCTTCTTCCTGCATAATATGCTTACAAGACGCCGACTTTACTTCTGGTAAGATACCCCTCGTTTGATAAAATATCACCGCAATATGTTTATTTTTGTGACCAGTTTAGTTTATGATCTTCAGATTTCAATATTTCAAAATAATTTCGTTAGAGCTAAACCTCTTTGTTGGTAATTTTTATTTATATGTAGGTACCTAATTTTTTCAATTTTTAAATATTAGGGGAAAAGTCGAAGATTTCTTAGATTTCTAATAACAGATGGAACCCACGTGCATGTCACTGACTCCCTCCAAATCGAATTTTTGAGTTAAATTGGTATCAATCGTTAGATTGATGAAATGCCCGTAACTTTTTAGAAAATGAAATTAGGATGTTGGAAATGGAAGCTCATTTAGGCTCTAACGAAGCTCTAACGTTTCACACCAATTTCATCCAAAAATTCTTAAAAATAACGAAAATAGAAAATCATGTCTGTGCCCCCCCCCCAACTGTTTCGCGAATAACTTCGCGACGGTTGAGGCTCAAACGAAAAAAATGGAAGCTCATTTAGGCTCTAACGAAGCTCTAACGTTTGACACCATTTTCATCCCCAAATTCGACTTGGGGGGGGCCAACGTGTCTGTGGACCCCCCCAACTATTTCGCGAATAACTCCGCGACGGTTGAGGCTCAAACGAAAAAAATGGAAGCTCATTTAGGCTCTAACGAAGCTCTAACGATTGACACCATTTTCACCCCCAAATTCGACTTGGGGGGGGGCCAACGTGTCTACAGCCCCCCCAAACTTTTTCGCAAATATCTTCGCGACGGTTGAGGCTCAAACGAAAAAAATGGAAGCTCATTTAGGCTCTAACGAAGCTCTAACGAATGACACCAAATTCACCCCAAAATTCGATTTGGGGGGGGGGGCAGCGACATGCACCTATTTATACATACAGTATGATGTATTATACGCAATTGGCTATTTATAGACACTTTGCCGAGTTGGACGGGCCTAGGGGATATTTTTAATTAGTACAGCGTTAGTCAAAACGGCTTTAAGCGTCCATAGTGTAGGTGACGGAGCGGAGGGCATGGAAAAAGAATTCTGCTTAGAAAATTCCTAATTTATTGATCTTACCGAACTTTACATTATCGTTACAAACAAGGAAAACATTTATGAATTAAGTGGCAAAGAATTTTCGGGACCAACAAATTTCGGCTGGACTAAATTATTAGCAAACTTTGATGCCGCTACTATTTTTGCAAAATAACCTTGTGATTTTAATGCAATCTCAGATGCATCGGAGGCGGAAGAAATGAAGAGAATTGTAAAAATTTGAACTGTTATATAACTTTGTAGACGGAAAAGTGGAAAGGTTCATTAATTCTGTCGTCATTTAAAACGCCTTCTCGAACTATGGGATGAATTTCAATGACCTATTAATTATGAAAATTATCCCTATTAAAAACGGGGATGAGGACTTTCTGGACGCATGGTAATATTCAGAGTTGCAAGTGCCATACTTGTTAATTGACTTAACCATGTCTATACGGTTGAAGCTCCCACAAAGCAAATGGAAGCTCATTTAGGCTCTAACGATGCTCTAACGTTTGACATAAATTATTGTTCTCAATAATTTGACATTGGGGGTTGAGGATGAAGTAGTGAAAAGAAAGCAACGCATTTAAGGAAACGATTAGAATGCTGATCCTATGTAAAGAGGCTGAAGCCTCCCGCGATGAACTCGTCAACAGAGTCCTAAATATTCTATATTATGTGAATAAAGCTTTTCAAATGAGAGCTATATAATATAGTACAATATTTATTGGTAACATCGTGATAATATGTGGAAAAATTACTAAAGAAGTAACAAAGCAATTGAACGTGTGGGCAACTCCTCCACTCAAAACCATGATAGTCCAGTCAATAGAGACATTCGTTATAGGTGTGACTTTGCAAAAATTCTGCACAGCATTGATATTTTTAGGATCGTTAAGTAGGCTTATAAAAAGCTTAAATTCAAAAATGAGAATTATGAAACATCGAGCGCTAGCCGCCATCTTGGAAAACGCGTTTCGTATCATATCTCGGAAACGGCTTACTTTAGGATGAAAAACATGGAGACCTTTTTTGTAGATAATTGAATTTCCCACATTTTTTGTTCGAAACTTTTTTTGATTCAACTTACCGTTTTTTAAGTACAGCTCGTTCAATGTCGCAAATCTCCTGTTATCCGCTGTTATCCGCTGTAACTCCGTGGAAAGTCGATTTAACGATGAAACTTCCTGTATTTGCGACATTGAATGAGCTGTAATTGAAAAACGGTAAGTTGAATCAAAAAAAGTTTCGAACAAAAAAGGTGGGAAATTCAATTATCTACAAAAAAGGTCTCCATGTTTTTCATCCTAAAGTAAGCCGTTTCCGAGATATGATACGAAACGCGTTTTCCAAGATGGCCGCTAGCGCTCGATGTTTCATAATTCTCATTTTTGAATTTAAGCTTTTTATCAGCCTACTTAACGATCCTAAAAATATCAATGCTGTGCAGAATTTTTGCAAAGTTTATTTCTCTATTGACTGGACTATGATACCAGTACCGTGGTTACTGGTTCCAAATTGAATCTTTAATTTTTCAACTGTTCCTATTCATATACTGACTTGTTTTCCTTTAATTCTTACTAATTGGAAGCTGCCATTAGTCGTATATGACTTTCAGATTTGTGCATTATTCACATTTCCATTTATGATCAGGAAAAGTGTTCTATTTCAACGACCCCATTCACTCCCAATTTATTTTAATTCTGTAGGTTAGGTTAACAGGAAAATTCAAATTTTAAGACAATGACGACTTGAAAAATTCGTGTAATTTCATCAAATAATATAATCAACCTTTAAGCTCTTCAATATCATTGTGCATAATTTTCTGAATAACTTGTAGTGCTTGAGAAACAAGGTAAGTAATTAATTATATATAGCAATTGTACGATAGCCATCATAATTTGATAAGGAATACTAATGTCAGTGATTCATTTCAAAATTACCTTTTAACGTTATTTGATAACAAGACGTGGTTGAAGTAGTGGTGAATTTATTACTTACTAAAATGTATCAAAGACACTTGCTGAAATTTTACGAAGCTATTAGAAATATTATCTTATTGAATAAAGTGTTTGGCCTTTTTACCTATATAAAGACCTCAAAGTTCAACCCGATTGACATGGAAGTGGAAAATAGATTGGCTTTGTTACATGTTATAATATGTTTGGTGGTTTATTTATTCCTTTCAGCATATAACATTTATTCAATCGCTACTTTTTCAACTGCAAATAATTATGTGGCCTTCACCCCGTCTTTGATATTATTTACTTTTATGATGTTATGTATTACTAGTGTAATAATTACTGTGTTTTTAAACCGTGAAACATTTATTATTATTTTAAAACAAATTGCAAACATTGATAAGCGTTTAGAAGATTTAAATGTTATGAACGACTACAAGAGAATGAAAAAATTAGCGGATCTGTCTTTAACAGGACTTTTAATAGTTAGTACATTTCGAACAATTTTTTATGTAATAATATTACATTTTAAGTTTACACAAAATTTGATGATTATGATTTATACAACTATGAAAACAATCATGTTTCATGATTGCACCGTACTCTTTTATGTAACATCCACACGCTTTAAATTAATCCAGGAAGGATTCCTTTCAATTGAAACGTCAGATGTGAAAATAGTAAAAGACCAAATATACAAGTTTTCTGATTTGCACTTTCAGTTATGCAAAACTTCTATGTTATTATTTGAAAATTTACAACTACCGGTATTCATTATGTTGATGGCACTTTTTATTCAAACTCTACTTAATTTATACTTAGCATACTTTATGGCTACTGCCGAAGAATCAATTATTTTAATGGCAATCGAATTTATTGGACTGATTTTTGTAATTATATACGACATGATCGAATGTGGTGCATTTTTGAAAATGGCCTCAGATACTTCTTACGAGGTACTATAAATTTGTTAAATCATTTATTTTTATTATAATAGTAATAATCTAGATCAATATAATTTTAGGCTAATAAAACTGGTACAGCTTTGCATTACGTACATGGGCAATTTGAAAATTCCGAAATAAACAATATTGTAAGTAATATTTTAGATAATAATTTTTTATTTTATTTTATTTTATAAGTATATGTAAGTAAAAAAAAAGATATAGTAAGGGTAATTTCGATCACACCGACAATTTTATATTAATTAATTATTACGAGTAAAAATTTTACAATCCATAAACATGATTGATAATGTTTTTTTCGTATTACAAAAGAGCTGAATTTTTGTTTTTTCTCGTCAATTTGACGACTTGAAATTGAAGGATTTGCAAAGTTTAATTTGGCCGCCCTTGTAGCCGATTTTTTTCCGTTTTTTAATGCAATTTCCTAAATTTCTACTATTTATTCCCTGCCGTAAAGTAAATGATCCTTTCTTAACCCCTATATTTTTAGGATTTTGGCCACCCGTGTGTTTGCACACTGTGAACAATAGGTGAACAAAACGCTGGTTTCCGAAACCGGCTTACCTTATTGGATATTTGCATTGAAATCTATTCTTTTACCAGCTTCGTTTGTCTATAGTTTGCATTAAGGGGTTAGGCTACAGTAGAAGCAAGAAAAATACCTGATTTTGGAGAATTTTTTTTGTAAGGACTACAAAACCTTTTTAAAAATCTATTGATATACATCAAAAGGAGTAAGATTTGACTCACACAACATAATTTTTATAATAAAAAATTTTGAGTAACAAGATAGATATGGCCATTCTCCCGAAGGTTGTTTTAAAAAAGGTGTTTTGCGGTGACCACGATATATCGAAAACTACTGCATCGAATTGTTTCAAATTTTGTAGACTTATTTTAGATACAATAAACTAGTACTTAACCGAGGGGATTTTTAAAATATCAATTTTGGACAAAATGGCATTCGTTCAAAGTAGAAAGTTGGATTTTTGATGAATATTTGGTTCCTTTTTCGTTAATAAAACTAAAAGTAAAAGTGTAAACTAAAATTCCCCCGGTTAAGTAATAAATTATTGTATTTAAAATAAGTTTCCAAAATTTGAAACAATTCGATGCAGTAGTTTTCGATATATTATAGTGGTCACCGATTTGAAAATGTCAATTCGAGATAAACGACTTCAAAGTTTCTAGATACTGTACTCTTAAATGTACGGTGCTCACTTTAAACAGCGATAATATCGAGAATTTAATTACTATGTTTTTAAAACTTTTTGGGAATATTCTCGAAATGTTGTACTTACGGAAAATGTGATTAACAGAAAATCGATTTTTTGAAATGTCTACTGTAGCCTAACTCCTTAATGAACATTGGAGGGAGGCAATCACCTGCTTATTGTCTCCCTCCAATATTAATTAATGTAACCGAGGACAAACGAAGCTAATACCAGAATAGATATTTCAATGCAAATATCTAAGCTGGTTTCGGAAACCAGCATTTATTATGTTCATAGCCTATCAACAGATAGTTATAATCTTATAATAAATAACTTTTTAAGTAGAAACCATAGTTGAATATGACATTTGTTGTAACTCTAGGTAATTGCTCTAATTTAGGCCACTGGGTAACCAAATTGCATGAGATAGATTTACTCAAGACGGCGTAACTCTTACAATTATTGTCAAGCTATGACGCTGAATTTGGTGGAAATGAATTTTAAATTGTGGCGCGCAATTATATGACCAAAGCTACCGCAAAGGTGACTACTGATTATGAGCGGTCGTCTTTGATTATCTTTGGTTGGGTAACATTTTAACCAAAAATTACTTCCCCTCTAACCGTTCGTCTCGAAATTGATATAAAAGTTAACAGGTTACTTTTGGTTAACTTTTATGCCTCGAGAAAATACGCCTAGATGTAAATGTCAAGGTTTTTTTTTAGGAGACTTTTCCCTCTTACTTTTTGGGAATTTTTCGTAAAGAAGTTTCGATAATTTTAATCTTTACTGTAAAATCAAAACTAGTCGTATATTTGATCGAAATTACCCCGGACGACATATTTAATAATTTGATGTCTCTTTCTAGATCTATTTCAATTTTGTTTTCATTCGCAGATTTTCTTCTAGATAGTTTTGGGACTGATTTCTTATTATTTATAACTTTTTACTTGATTATGATAAAATTACATTGTTTTTGTTATCCCCACTTTTTTGTAACAATTTGCCCCGAACGAACATTTCAAATAAATCACGATTTGGTGGAAACATCATAGAACCTTGCCTCGAATCTTACACAGTAAAAAAAGCCAATAAATAAACTTTCATTATTTCATTGGTATTTTTATTATGGTAAAATTGACTAAATATTTTAGTCAATTTCACTTAATTTATAAATTTTACCTACTGGTAAAATATTAGTTGATAAATTTCTCAACCTTGATAAACAAAATTTCTTTCATTGCCATCCATTGTTAATTTCACTTATTTTTTAGCTGGTTTATCAATGTTCTATTTATTACATTATGATGAGTATTGAAAAACATAAAGTGCTATTCAATTACCAATTTAAATATGTAAATTCTCTTTATATTATAATATGAATGTTTTAGATCCGTTGGCGTTGGGTAAATAATCTCATTTATAATAATATTTATCAAACTTTAATGGTAAATTTATTACAAATTTAACTGATATAACAAGAGATTTAAAGTATTTTTGCTTACTTCAGTTGGTGAAATTAACAAACCGCATGTTAAATCAACAATGGCTACTTAGGATATTATTTATCTTAATTTAAAGGTACGCGTTGCCAACTCAGGTCGTTGTCGATTTACCATTATTATGAAGTGGACCCTATTTGCCATGCGATTTGTGGCAAATTAACATTATTTTAAGTTAAATTACCAAATTTTTTTTTACTGTGTAATAAATAGATAAAATTCAGAGAATTGTCGCAAGGCGCTTGAAATTACATAATATAGGTAGGTACATATTTGAAAATAAAAGCCGCCCAGTGAACTGAAACTTGTGACACCTAAGGCTAAGGCTATGCTTCCAGAATCTACTCTGGAAGCAGGTTTACCGGCGTAGGCTGATCTGCTCATTTCCATCCAAGGTTATAAATCAATCCAAGGATCGAAGCGGGTAAACCGGATCGGAAAGCAGCTTTCACTGTATACGCAGGCTAACCCTTGTGACAACCTGCCCCGGTATCCTTACTTTAAAATAGTGGTGTTATCAAATAATAAAAATATACCACAGAAATGTATACTTTTTTACCACTTATAGAATTATTGTTTCAGTGCAAGAAACATTCATTAATTTTATTACGCAATAAATTGGATTTCAGCATAATGGGACTATTTAAACCAGATTTTTCTTTGTTTTTCGGAGTAAGTATTTTAGAAGGCGACGGACGCGACGTTAGGAATTAGAAGAAAATTATGAAAATTTATTTATTATGAAATAAAAATGAAAATTTTATACGATAGTTAAATTATTTCGTATATTATTATTTATTTATAGCTTCTTTCCATCAAATTAATATATTGTTTATTACTCTCTATAATTATTTAATGTTATTATAATTTAATGATTGATTGAAAAGCACTACATTTTGAACAGAAAAAATTACTATTTTGAATAGTCCATTTTTTGGTTACGAATTTTTTTGGAAGTTGAGCTTCTTAAATTAACATAAGTTTAATTAAGTTCTCTGATTGAACAATTTGCAGCTAACGGTAACGGAATCAACGATTTTTATTTTTTGGTTTTGATAATTGAATTATCCAATTTTAATTTTGTTTCAAATCGGTGTAACTTAACTCTTATCATATCATTGTATTGAATAAAATTTGAGTTATACGAAATTTCTCATAAACTGAATATCTATCTATTTTTAGATTTTTGGATCATCACTGTCATTTTTGGCTGTAGTTGTTCAATATGATCTAACAGAAAAAAATCGACTGAAAACAGAGAATTTGTAGTATTTATGTGCTACATACGTTAATATGTAAAAATTAAAATTATAATTCCTGCTTATACTAGTATTTTCACTAGTGGAATATATTTATTAAATGAAACCGTCAAATAACGAAAGCAAACACAAAAAAGACTAAATTTTAAAAATCGTCAAAATATTGAATTCTTAAAACTCGAAATGTTTGGAATTTGAAAGCCAAGCAAAGCAAAAAAAAAAAGAAAAAAAATTTTCTGTTTGTTTTTTCTAATTTCTAAGTACGCTTTCAAATAATGTCAAACCTTACGTTCTTCAAGTATAATTTTAAGAAATGTCAACATTTAATAAAATTAATTGGTAACTTTATTATAATCGACTATTTGTGAGATTCTGTGAAATGGATAACATGTAGGGGAGAGGGCGGAGAGTTGATCCCTAGGGAGGCTTGATCCCTAATCAAATTTGGCATTTTTTTTTTGAGTTTTTAGTTGCTATGTTGACGTCACTGTAAAGTACGATGCTACGACTAGCAACCATAGTGATATCTGTCGCCTAAACGCATGGGCGTCACAGCTAGAAAGTAAATGTCTTTAATAATTCGGTTAATTTCTGCATTGCATACAATGTTGATATTCTAGAATCTAGATTCTTCTATTATTAATAGTTAAAACGTAAAAAGTGAAACGATTGTCTGTACCCAAACAATGTAGGTACTTATTTTGCTCAGCATGTCGTAAAAAGAGATTTGATGCCTAGAAGCGTAATGAGACTTGAACCCGGGATCACCGTGGTTTTGTGATCCCTGACATCAGCAAAGTTGACCAGTGAGATGCAAAAAGGCTACCGAAGCCTACAACCAAAGGAACAGCTCGAACAGCAGGGATTTTTACATTTAAATATAAATTTGATAGCTCTGTCTTCTCAATAAAATCAGTACCTTTATTCACTTAATTTCTTATTTCATGTGATTTCATGTGATTCCATGTGAATGAAATAAGAAACTAATATGGACAGGCTGTAATTTTACAAGAATCTTAAGTTAGGTTAGTGGTCTTCTAGGGAAACTCAAGTCTCCTACGCTCAGGGATCAAGTCTCCTACCAAGTGAAGGGAGACTTGATCCTTGTAAGGTCTTATAAGAATCATTCTGCTGAAATGTTCTATAGCAATGGGAGGAAGTAGAATGTGCTAAGAGGTAAATAAAGGCTCACACTATAGTACATTCCATGTTTGAGATCTTTAAATTTAAGCGGGTAATCTTGGAGCTAAGGGAGGAAAACTAAAAGTGGGTTCAACTCTCCGCCCTCTTCCCTACATACCATGTTTATTGTTATGCACTTACTGTATAATGTTAATAATTTTAATTTTCTCATTGGGTTTCCAAGATGGTAAAGCCATCCCGTTGGTCATGTCATTGTGAGGATAATATGCAACGAGGATGGTATATACCTTCAGCTAAAGTCTTGGAGACCTAAGAACGCACTCTCTAGTACGTAAATGTTAGTTAAAGGACTGCACTTGACCTGTTCCTAAATACCAAAAATAGTCCACATTTGTATAATGTTTAACTGTGTGGAAATAAATTATATTTATAAAGCATTACTTCTTTTATTGCTCATCATTTCTGGTCGTTCGAAGCTTTCTCAATCCACCTACCAATTAGTTTAATATAATATGTTTTTCCAGTTCGCCTCTACCCGGATTTTTAAATTTTTGTCTCAAAAATTTTTTATTGCCATTTATGTGACGATGTTTTGATCGAAAAAGTTTTTTTCAACTTTGAACCCATAATTAAAAAAAAAATTAAAATATAAAAAATCTGGGTCGTGCCGGACTGGAAAAACATATATTAACCAAAATTTTTTAATTTCTTATGATTTAGGTCTAATGACAGCATTGGGAGATTTTCCACCGCATTTAAAAAGGTGTTTATGGAGTTCAGCTGCCACGCCGTCATTTTGTAATATTTTGATTTGAAAAAATTTTTAAATACATTTCAAGACTTGTATAATAATGTGTCAAAACCCAAATTGATCTAAATAATTTCATTTTCTCAGAAAAAATTCACAAAGTTGGACCTTTTATCTTTGCCGGCAAGGTGTACCCCCCTTCCTATAAGGCACCAAATTATTTGGCAAGACTCATTTCCGTAAAACTAACATATATTTTTTATAAAATATTGTAAATTTCATTTTTTACAAACAATTTTTGCGGTATTTCACTTACTTATAATAAAAAGTCTATCGTTCTTACTAGGGATTCATCAAGTCAAGTAACTTGATGATTTTACACATTGCTTGACTTGACTTGAAAATCAAGTTTTCCAAAAATTCACTACTTGACTTGCCTTGATTTACTGTTGTTATTGCTTGACTTGATATCAAGCAATCAAGTTACTTGATATCAAGCTACTTGATATTAGATATTGCCGGTACAGCATAATTATTATCATTATGTTACCATAATAAGCAGCAGCGTATGACCAACACCTATTATTTAATTGAAGATTTGTCAAATTTAAAAAAAAAACACTTATGTTTTAATTAAAATTTTGTTATTTTAGTTATGCACTTGATTGTTATTCGAATTATTTAATTGTAAAAATGTCTATTTAAAATTTGCTTTATTTTTTATTAAACTCACAAACAAAATTGTTTAAATTTTGCAAATATTCAACATAATAAATGTTTATATTTATTACCTTTATAAACCTTATGGCTTACCCAAAAATATTTACTACTATATAGAGGAGTCCGAAATTTGTCTTTTTACAAGTATTTTAAACTTGTAAAAGCCACATTTTTAATATTTTGTCTGTCTGAACACTGTTCCGTTTATTACTTTATTATATATATTATATATTTGCATTTTAAAAAAAATATGATTACCTACCTAATATTTTTAAACCTTCGTATAAGTATAAACTACGATACGGTACTTACTGGTTATATAACACATATTTACAAAAGGGACATTCTTAGAGCTACTTAAAGTTTGAAAATCTGGGATTTCCCAATTACCCGATTATCAAAGAAATGAACAATTTACTACAACTTACTGGTTATATAACACATATTTACAAAAGGGACATTCTTAGAACTACTTAAATGTTTAGCAATGGGATTGTTAAAGCCCTTTTCGGCAAAATAATTCATTTAATATTTTTCAACCAGATTTGTCTGAATACCGTTCCCTTTATGACTTCATCGATAAACTTTTATGATTTAATTATGGGTAAACTAATAAAAAATTATTGTACCTACCTAAAACTCTTCATTTTTTAAATAAAAAAAATCAAATAATTTTCAAGCTTTCAAGCTAATTGATACTTGACGCATGAATTACTTGACTTGACTTGATATTCGAATTTTAAAACTTGACCTGAGATTGACTTGATTTCAAGTCAAATCAAGTCAAATAGCTTGAAAATCAAGTCAAGCCGTGAATCCCTAGTTCTTACAAAACCATCTTGTACTTAAAAATTATTTTAACTATGAAGCCATTACCGTCCCACTTTTAAATTTTGGCAGTCACTTACCATAAGTACAGACTACTCTCAGGAATTTTTTGAAAAATTTTGAAGATGCACTTTTTGAGAAAACCAAATTCAAAATTTTGATTTTGAGTTTTGAAAAGTATGTTTATAAGAAAGCATCTTCTCCTGTATATCATCGGAAAGGGCATTAAAAACTGAGTAAAATGACACCACGCCCACCTCTGTAGCTTAATTAGGAGAGTTGCTGTAATGATTTGAAAATATTCCGGCAGCCAATTTTTGAAAATTTTACATAGCGATATTTTGGAAACCGTTTGAGATATTCAAATAAAAATTTGTATTTTTGTTAGTCTCCATACACTCTACCGATATACCAAATTTTATCAAAATCTGAGATGGTCACCCTAAAAAGTGTGTTGATTTCACATGGAATGACCCTAACGCCAAATATGTCCCCCGTTTTCCCAACACTTAAAATTACCCACAAGATTTAATACACCTATGGTGTCCTTTATCAACGGTAGTCTTCCCCACATACGCAATTCCAATCAGGAACAGATATTCACTACGTCCAACAACTCCAATGATTCTTCCCCTGCTTCAGCTACGGTCCCACAATCGTTTAAAATCGGAATCCAAGAATTTATCTTCAATTAGGAATCCATTTATTTATCTTCAATTAAGCATCCAACATTTTATGTCCAATGTGGGATCCAATCATTTATCCTCAATTAATAATCCAACAATTTATGTCCAATTAGGGGTCCAATCATCTATCTTCAATTACGAATCCAATTAATTTATATCCAATTATGGATCCAATCATTTATCTTCAATTACTAATCCAATTAATTTATATTCTATTATGGATCCAATCATTTATCTTCAATTACTAATCCAATTAATTTATATCCAATTATGAATCTTTGTCCCCTATCGTGGAGCATGTATCTAATCACAAGTTCAATAATTTTCTTCTAAATTTTCTTGATATAAACTTAATAACTTATTTTCCCAAAAATGCGACTTCTCGCCTTGGGTCGTTTTGCTTAACTAATTCCGTTTTATAAATGAATAATTTGTTTACCCCCAAATTGCGACTTCTAATCTTTGTCCCCTATCGTGGAGCATGTATCTAATCACAAGTTCAATAATTTTCTTCTAAATTTTCTTTATATTAAATTAATAACTTATTTTCCCAAAAATGCGACTTCTCGCCTTGAGTCGTATTTTTGAATTCCTTTTGTTTATATCCCCCCGTTACCATATCAAACTATGTTCTATTTTGTTTTTCTATTTTAATTTTCGTTATCATTTAAGCTTAGGCTTGTTTTGTGTGGACTGCCGTCAATAAAGAACAACTTTCCTCCATATCATGACAACAAATTACATTTAAAATATTCAAACACCTAACAATAATAATTTACATGACAATTTATTTTATTCATAACACAGTGCACCCGATCCGTTTTATTATCTTTAAGTTTATGGAAACATACAATCTTTTAAATAATTGTATGTCCAATTACCACTCTTCTCAAAGTTACTGTTCCTTAGCCCAGGTCAACTTAACTCCGTCATATTATGAATTTTATTCAAAGTTGTCCTGAACTGAGAGCAATCTTCTCTTCGTCGCGCACAGCCTGCAAGACCATGACTGTAATCTCATTCGTAGGATATCACTGCAATATATTGAAATCTGACAAATTGACTATTCAATTTTAAATTAAGTAAACTAAAATTTTTCCATAGAATTTTCCAAAATATTTAAGAGTTGTCGGATTTATCTATTCCTTTATGCATCAAGCTAGTCCAGTTTATCTCCAACAGCTCGGTTATCACTTGACCTTCTAAATTTTCGTTTAACTTCTTTCAAAATAATTCAATAACTCTTCGCAAAATTTTCAAGTAATTCCTATTACAAAAAAAATTAGTAAATCCAATTTTATAAAAAAACTCTCTTTATACAATCCAATTTTATTTTAACTTTTTACAATTTTCAGCAATTCTCTCGATACCAAAAAATTGCGACCTCGCCACTCTACTGGCCGTTCGCGAGAATCCTCTCTCTCCTTCCCGCGCCCCTTTTCGATTTCTCAGAAATCCAGAGACGCCGAGCGAAATATTCAAATTTTCAAATATAGAAATTTAAATCTTTACAATAATCACAAACGACTACTTCTTCACTCCAAAAGAATACGACAATGTATTAACCCAATATAATTATACCGCACAATGCTTTTCCATACGATTAAATAAATTATTTTTATTACCCAAAATATAATTAAACTTAATACGAATTCACTAACCCAAAAATAACATAAAATAAATTATTATAAATTGGAACGAAAACTTTTTTAGATGACATTGTAAATTAAATTTCATTTAGAATATCCAGCAATCGATGCGGAAAGCTGATAACAATATTCTATCGCATGGAATTATATTGGGTTGATTTGATAAGTTGTTCAATACATTTTTTTATTATTATTATAATAATATTAATTTTTAATGTTAGCTTCAAACTACTAATACTTCACATAGATTAATTTTATAGTGGATGAGCTTAATATTTATTCACAATAAATAATCATTATTAACTTTTTTCACGTGCACCTAAATACAATTTTGTTTGGAATTCCGAATCAATACAACAAATTATTATTATGTTCTGATTTTTCTTACTTCTTCTATTATTTATTACACAATATTGTAATCTAGGGTTAATTTAATATTTAATAATATTATTATTATATTCATGTAATTGCATTTTGATTAATTTTTAATGGAACAGCAATTCCGAATAAAATAGAAACATCTACAATTATATAGTAGATCTATTACCTTTTTGTTTGAATACCAATAAGATAGTTATATTGTTAAAATGGTGAATATTTATAATAATAATAATTCTGATGTGTTTTTAACGAAGTTGTTTAAATGTGTCAAACTTGTACACATCATATGCAAAATGGGAGGAGTTCAACCAATTCAACGAGTACAAAAAGACCATCAAATCGTCTTGAAAACTGGCACTCGAGATTTGATTTACACTATATTTTTCGTCATTATGTATTCAATAATATTTGTAAGCCATGGATTTTTACTTTTTCACGATGAAAAACTACCAATTCCACAACCTGCTTTGCAAATGCTGAATGGAATATTTGGTGCCTGTACAATTTATTTATTATTATCTTCCTACAGACTTCGACTGAAAGTGAATGAAATTTACGTTAAAATTGCCCAACAAGATTATTTTTTGTCAACTATTAACGTGCATGTTAATTACGATGCACTCCAAAATAAATTTAAAAAATTTGGTTATGTAATGTTTAGTTTGTATATGGCCAAAAATTTAGTTTTGCTAATTTTAACTGAAATGCCTTTATATACAAAACCCGTTTACATAGCAGTAAGTTTTTTAAAATTAACAAAACATATAGAATATATTTGTATGATTAAATTATTATCACAACGATTTCTTTTAATTAATGACACTTTGGTCTCCTATAAATTGAAGGCAAAAGACATAAGTACGGAGAAAATGAAGAAAAACTTATTTATATTATGCCGTACTCATTATCAACTGATCGAGATTGCTCAATTTTTAAATGCTCAGTATGGAGGACAGATTTTAGTTTGTATTACGATGAATATAATTAATTACATGCAACAAATAATCATTATGTACGTCACTTTATTTAAAGGTATTTTAAAGAAATTATGGATTAAAATGGTATTTTGTACATTTTGGGATCTAGAAGACGTATTTCCGGAAACTTATATTTTGAAGGTTACAGAAGATATTAATACACACGTAAATCTTTTTTTTTACACTTGTACAACAATTTTCAATAATTTTAAACCTTTAGGGAAATTATATTGGAGCTTATATTCATGAGGTCGGACGGATGCTTGACAATACGGAAATTAACAAAATGGTATTGCGGATTATTTATAAAATAAATAAATAAATATGTTATTTTACAGATTCACAATTGTTCAATGCAAATGATGCACCAAAAGGTTTATTTTTCTGCTTTTGGGATATTTGAAATAAACTTTAGTTTATTTTACACTGTATGTAAACTATTGAGGTTGATTTAAATGGATTAATACTAATAACTCAATATTTTAGATATTTGGGACATGTGTAACATTTATGATAATTGTGGTGCAATTTGATCTTGGCTAAATGAAGCTCGTTGTGCTATATGTCACTTTTCTTTCAATATTTATTACAAATTATAGCTGTAAAACACATAAAATATTAGTAAATAAGTATATCACATTGTAATAAAAGTAATAAATTGTTGGTGCACACTACTGATTTTTATTTACCCTAATACCTAGTCGTTTAGTATCTGAAAATCAAAGTCTAAGGTTTCGTTGTTATTTTTGAAAAATAGTAACTTAAACTTGTATTTTTATTCAGGAAGTACGGATCTGACGAGAAAAATGTTACAGATATAATCGTGAATAAGATCGAAACATGTAATTAGTTAAGGTGGCTTTCAATTTTTTCATTTTTATTGCTAATTCTTTATTGGGAGCTGATCTTGAGGATGGTCCTAATTGTTCATGTTTTTGGACAGCTTACTATTATGTAAAAGCATATTTATTCTGTGAAATATTAACGACCTCTTCATCAACCTTAATCCATAAAATTGATCCTTAAATAATGTCAAAAAAAAATTTCCAGAAGCTAATTTTGATTGAAAATTTACAAAAACGATTTTGTCAAATATCTATTGAATTAAATTTAATTATTTATTTCAATATCTAATATTATATCTTCATTATCTATCCAAAATAGTTATGTACATTATAGTATTAAAATTGCGTATAAATAATTAACTTATTTTGTAATTTATATAATATTATTATCTATCCAATTGCATTAGCTTAATGCACGGTGATTACCTAATCAATTTTTATGGAAAAATGATCATCGACTTAACAGTTTGAGTGTGTACATTTTCAGTTTCTGGCATAAAAATGCTTTTCCATGATAAAAACAGTTTTAACGCAAATAGCAACAGCATTCAAGAATTTGTGTTTACACAGCTGTACTATTCGGTAGAACCAGTGATAGTTTTATGCAAAATATTTGGTCTTTTTCCATTCCTACAAAATAAACCAAAAACGGAAATCAAATTGTCAGAAAATGATTGGTCATATTTTATGATTTACTATATGATGTACCTGTTACTATTTATGTACAACTTCAAAATAGTCTCCAAAGAAGAAATACCACTCTACATCCACAAGATGTTTGAAATATGTTATATTGCTATAGCTGCAATAAATACACTTACGATAATCATTTTTAATTACTTAAATAGAAGTGAAATTCGAAATTATTTTAAAGTTCTTACAGAAGTAGATTGTTTTCTGGGGACAACAAACTTACTTATGAATTACTCAGAAATGCGCAAGAAAACGTTGAAAATTTGTATTTTTATGCTTACATTATTTACCATGCGAGAAGTAACATTTTTCTTCGTCGAAGAAATATTATTTACACAGCACTTTTTAATAATTTTCAGTTTCTTAATCAAATTATTTTTTGTGTTGGAGTTTTCTGTATTGATTTCATTACTCTCACATAGATTCAACGAGATTAATGATTCAGTTAGAAGTAATAAGGATGGTAAATATTCGGGAAGCAACGTAAAACATGGAATAAAAAAATTGTATTTCTTATGTCGCTCACATTTTAAAATGTGTGATCTCGTTCACGTTATTAACTCGGCCTTTGGTTTTCAACTATTATCTATGACAATAATGGCTATATTCCACTTTTTGGCTCAATTCTACTTTCTTTACATTTTGTGTTCAAAAAGTGTAGATAACAGCAACCTAAAATTGGCAGCGCTTATAATTTGGTTTCTTGCAGATATAACAGAATTTGTAGGGTTAATAAAAACTTGCACCGATGCTGCTGATACTGTACGTTTAAATTTGAAGTAAGTATTTAGTACAAAAATTCTAATTTTTAATAATTTCAGGCCGACGATTTTGCTATATCTCTCCACGAATTGCAAAATAAAGTTGAAAATGTTGAACTGGAAACACATGTAATGCAAAAGAAATAAAAATACTCTAACTTAATATTATTATAATAATTTCTAGATTCAAATTTATTCGCTGCAGGTTTTGCATCAAAAAATTAACTTTTCTGCTCTTGGATTTTTTGATATAGACTTCTCTCTCATTTATGCGGTAATAAGTTAAAATAGGTTACTGAAATTATATTTCCATTTTTCTTTTTCAGATGGTGGGAACAGTTTTAACGTTCTTAGTTATTGTTGTACAGCAAGATCAATCACTAGCTGCGGCCGAAAATGCCGGAATTGCAGTAACTGATAACTCATCTTTGACTACTACAGATGATTATTATGACGATTAGATGATTATTTAAAAAAGTAAAACTACTTTTAATACTTCGCTTCATTTAGAGTAGGCTTTTCAAAATTTAAACATACTTAGGTACAGAAAACCAACCAGGATTTCTTTAAAAGGGACTAAATGCTAAAGACTAGAATAATAACCCGGACAAGTAATAAAATTGCATTAATTTGCTTGTAATTCGATTATTTAAAAAGAAAACGGGTGTGCTTGATAGTCATTTAATAGGGTATTCCTTAAGGTCACCGAAAACACACAAAAATTAACAACAACTTGGCTAAGACACACGAAGTCTATAAGAAAAACTGTGCGAGAAGTTGTTAAATTACTAAACCTTGGAAAAGTACAGTGGGCTATATCATCAAACACGTCAAAAAGGAAGATCGCATTGATTACAAACCAAAAACCAAGACGAGAATTATATTATTCAAAAAGTTTTTAAAAAACTTCGAATTAGTACCCCCAAGTTGAAAACTGAATACGGGGGGATAGCTTTTATAAAAACCTTTTATTAATGAAGTAAATCACAAGAAACGCATTCGTTACGCTGGAGAGCTATTATTATGCAAAGATATATCGTGGTCGGAAAATGTTGTATTTGCTGACAAAAAGCAAATACAAAATTTTTGAGTCTTATGATGGAACTATGGTCTGGTGTGGACTTGATACGGAGCTCTATTCGCAAAATTTGCATGAAACTGTGAAGGCAGGGGATGTGCTTGTTAGGCTTGTTTGTATTTCCACTGAGAGAGTGGATAATTTGGTCGTAATTGAGTGTATTATGGATAAGTTTAAGTATTATGCAACTTTTGCAAATCAATTTAGCAGCAACTGCTTTGAAAATGGGCTTAAAAAGACCTTTCAATATTATAAGGGCAACGATCACCAAAATATCGAGTTTTGGCTCAGGAGTTATTATTATATAAATGTCTTAAAGTACTACATCCGCCTCCTACAGTTATCTGATCTTAATCTCTTAGAAAATCTATGGACGAATTGAACAGAAGGATAAGAGAAACCCCCATAAGCAGTAAACAAGAGTTAATTTGTCGCTTGCAATAAGGATGGACAGGAATAGACAAAGAATATTTACAAAAATTTATTAGTAATATGCCCAAACATTTTTGACTGAGGTTGTCAGAAGTAAAGAATACTCCACGACTATAAAAAAAAGAAACAAATAGTATTTGTAATTATTGAAAAAGCTAAAGTTGTTATCTTTATATGACCTGTGTAAATTGCTTTGATGTAATTTACACACCAAATTACAAATACAATTTTTCAAAAATGGTTATGGGGAAGGATCCTCAAGTTCCAAAGTCCATTAACCACTCCTTTCGTTTTAAAGTAGCATAATATAACATTGTTGTAACCAGATCTACCATGGCAAAAATAATCCTGTAGTATAATTAACTAATCTTGATAATGTGTAACCAATGCTGTAAATAATATTGCAAATAAAATATTTGAAAAGGTATTTGATTTGTTTAAAAAAAATACACCAAACTGGGTCCTTCGAAACATCAGGGAAAACACAAGATGGACGTCCGCCTACCTCGACATCACATACCACAATAATCTTCTGTCCGCTTTTCTTACCAAATTTTGAAAATAAAGATTTCCAAACTTTGTTGTTGGCTCTGTTGGTTGCCCAAATATTTTTTAATGGCACAATAGCACCCTGTTATAAATGATCGTGTTTAAATAGGTTTCCCCAACAACAGAAACCAAATGTTGAAATCAAAACTATATATTATAAAATTTTTCCTTTTCCAAAAACATGTAAATCATAAAATTTCAAATTTTAATATTACGAGTATTAAAAAAAATCACCCATAGTGCTTTTCTTTAGTAATTTCGCAAACACGACAATATTGAAGAAAATTTATCAGTTTTTGGTGAATTTTGTATATTATTTTCAAAATATCAATTACATACGAATGCGAAACATAATCAAAAGCCTTTTTGTAGCCTAAATAAGCCATAGTTAAATATTTGTGCCTGTTAATTGCTTGTTTGTTAATTATCTAGTCAATAATGATTTATGATCTTTACAACCTCTCGAATTTTTATAGTTGTTTTATGATTATTGTTAGGTATTATTGGATTTTCAAATGTTAATGATAATCAAGAGTTGATTACGGTATCTGTGAAAATCCATACTTCTCATTGTAAACGATGACAACCATCAGGTAGGAATTTCGAAACGGGAACGTCAATTACACACCTGTCCATGTGTATGCCAGGTATAAGATTTGTTCATAAATTTAATTCTTACACGAATTTTAAGTAAACAGAGACCTCCATTGATTGATTTGAAGAATTACTGCAACGAAAGATTGTTACCCTTCCATTATATGAAAACCATGAGCCGCTACTGTATTCTTGTATTGATTTTATAAGAATCAAAACGGTTTACTACATGGAAACAATTTAGTTTGAATACCGCAATATTGCAGCAAATATTTACTATAGTAACACGATCAATTATTATTAGCACCTAGTATACCATGTATAAGTACACTTAAATCAGAATTGTGGTTATGCCTTTATTACAGATACAACCGAGTTAAATTTTAGCTAAAATTTGAGGACTGATTTTTTTTTAATTTCCATCGCGCTATCTTGGTTGTAGAACCCAAACATTCATTTGTTGCGGGACAAAGGAAATTGTGTAACATCGAGCGTACAGCGTAGCGTAGAGTCGATGTCGGTCAGCTGTGTTTTAGTGTTTCGGTGAAATAGAACTCCCTGTTTTGTTGATATACAATATTATGATAATATGATAATGTAAATAAACAAGACAGTAATAAAATATTACATTTTACATTATCATATAGAAAACATTTAAAGTGAAAATTAAAAAACGGACTGATAGTAAAGCAACATAATATTCGTAAATAATTTTGACCTCGCAAAATGTTAGTTATTATTGGATTTGAAAGTTGTAATGAGTGTAGTCTATGTTCTTCTTATATGGCCGAAAATTAATCGTCATTATTTTTGTTTCCCGAAACTAATGAGGTATGAAATTTAAATTTAGATAATATAATGTTTGTAACCTTTGTGCACAAATACGTATTTCATTTTTTGAAATAAACGCGGTTACTTTGCACATAATTCTTGCAGTAGGTTTTTATGTACGACTTGTATCGAATTATTTAAAAGGATCGATACTAAATAATTTATTTATTTTAGATGCAGAAGATTTAATTTTGCATATTAAATATTTGCAATATCTGCATTCCACTAAAAATAAATGCAACAAAGTTATAAAAATTATATATTTTTTTTGTAATTTTCTGTATTATCAAACTTACTACTTCAATTTGGGCAATTAAAGTTTATTAAAATGGCACTTAATTTAAAATTACCTGTCGAGGTGCCTTTAATATTGATTGCGTTTGCTTTTGCTTTTTCTGGTGAGTATTTTGTTTTATATTAATTTCTACATACGGTTTATATAACAAATATTTCTTTATCAAAAAAATATTAACAAATTCAATAACTAATAATAATTGTGTTAATCGTCATTCAAATCTAATAAGTCAAATATCCGATACAAAGGAAAATCGTAAGGAACTATACGTATTTTATTTACGTATTTGTCCTTCAACTGGACCTTCTAACAATAATTAATAGCAATAAATGGTACTATAAAATAAAATGGACATACCTACAAAATTTCTAATCATTTTATTAAAATAACGCATCCAAAAACTTTATTTTTCAATTTATTTCAATTTCTTTAACTCGTCATAAATGTCTACTTATAGTATTATTAGTTTTAATAAAAGACAAAGAGAATGCTAAATTTGTATTAATTTTAAACCAGAGTCAGTGTCATTTAAGTTTTGATAAGAAGTCTTTTTTTTTCAGTCGATAATTTATTTGATAACTAAATATTTATTGTATTTTGTCCTTTATATTTGATTTTTGAATATTTTAATAATAATTAATAATAAAATAATAATAAAGTAGTTGTAGGTATACCTAGTATTAGGTATCTACTATGTACAAATGTTTCAAGTCATGCAACTATCATTTTTGAATTTTTACGAATTATTGTAAAAAAGTTGTAAAGCAAAAAAATCTTAAATGATAATAATAAACATAATACATAGTTCTAATCATAACCTGACGTTCTAATTCAAGGACACCATTGCAAACAAAAGAACAACTAATTAAAACTTAGTTTCTTTTTTAATTGTAACAATAATTATTATTATTGTTACCTGATGTGCAATATAGAGAAAAGATATTAAAGTAATAATAATTAAATTTACATTGACAATAATAAATTTGGTACTGCAAATAGCAAGAGAAGGGTCAAACATTTGAATCACCAATTTATAGATAATTGTCATAACGTGCATGAATGGATTACTGAGATTCTACTTGTTTACTCAAATAGATCGAGTAGACTCATTAACCGAAACTTGTAGGAAATAATATGCTGCTACTTTGATTTATTTTCATCTATTACATAATTTCAAATATGTTCATATTATATGCACCTAATTCGTGAAATTTTGTCTGAAGGAATCCTTAATAATAATTAATCCACTGGGAATCTCAGTAATCTATTCATGTGCATCATTTCTATTATACCTACAAAAAATTAACGTTAAATAAAATTATTCAAAAACGGTTTTTTCGAAGTTAGCGGAAGAGTGATTTTCAAAATTTAAACTTAATGAAATGCACTAATAATTATATTATTTTATACACTCCTACACGTATTATAATAATTAATAATAATAGATCAAATCTGTGATTACACCATGGAACCCTCCCCTTACAAGTGTAGGTAGAAATTAATTTTTGTGATTCGGTATGTCGTTTATGTCATTTAATCAATCGATACAATTTATTTCATAGTTAACATACAAATAACATTAAAATGAATGGATTCAAAAAACATTGCATTAAAATTTAACAACAAAGATTATTGTACCCCAGCTAACCATCCAATTTTTCGTAAACATTTAGATGGACATCCATCCAAAAGTTTGACTAAATTATTTTATTTTCGTTTCACTAACCGAAACTTGTAGGAAATAATATGCTTCCACTTTGATTTCCTTTCTTCTATTACATAATTTCAAAACTTTTTATATGTGCATCCAATTCGTGAAATTTTGTCTCAATTGTCTTAATAATCATTAACTTCGCAGTGTGTCGAAGGTATAAGATCCCGAATAAATTAATTAGTTTTTTATATGGAGACGTTATTTTCCTTGTGATTAGCACCATCAACTACTGCTAATGCAGGGTACCGGATTCAAATCCGTGGATTTGAACGTTAAGCCGTCGCGTCGGTCCTTTTGAGTTGATGAATTGCCACTATTAACAAAAAAAAAAGCCAGGGTTACAGGCACATCTGAAGGCCAGCCTAGCAAACTACTTATCGGTCGTTAATCAATTATATGCTTAAAGAAGCTGTTATCAAGTACATTTGTTCTTGATATAGCTGGTAGAACAGAACATATGGTCCTAATTAGAAGTTAGAAGAAGATATTCCTTTCGTTATAAATAAGTTTTAAAATAAATATATTATGTATCTACTTATAAATAACATAGTATTTTTTAGCTTATATTTTCACAACCTTGTTAATTCTTATTACTTTTAGTTATTTAATTTGTGTGCTACATAATTTGTATAAATTTGCATAATTTGAAATTATGCACCCCATGTCATTAAAAGAAAATGACAGCGGCTAACTCTTATGAAGCTAACAATATATAAATACTTGCAACACGAAAAATAATTTTGTATTTCTTTTATTTTCACTTGTAACCATTTTGTTTTGGAGATATTCAGGAAAACACAAAAATACTTATTTATCTTACAAAAACTTTATGATGTAATTTCTAATAGGGATAAGACAAAATCTAAATATACATGCAATAATAAAATAATAATTTATCTAATGACTTTTTCAATTATTATGTTATACCATTGAATAGTGTGGAAAAAATTATAAGATTCATCTAAACTGTGATTTTTGCAAAATATGGAGTTAATACAGTTTGGTTCTAAGGTGCAGATAATATGTATTTGCAATTCTATATTACAAAATTTCAAAATCCATTTATTTGTTTCCAATGAAGAATCTCGTTAATCCATCTTGCGCATCAGTTCAATTAATTTTCGTCACGATTTTCTCTTAAATTTAGTACGTTTATGTATATCTAGTAATTTAAATAGCAACACCACATCTGCTACGAATAATAATATTTTCAATTTTCAGATTCTATTACTGTAAACTGGTTAATGTACCGAACATGTGACGTATCTTTGCATGTTAACGAATCTGATTGCTTGAAACTGCTAAATAAGCACACAGATAATTTTACCGATGATTTAGAAAAAAAGGTGCAACCTTATGTTACCACAATCACAATGACTAAAAATTTATTATCGGCAATATTTTCTATAATACTGTGTTTCTTTTTGGGGTCTTGGTCGGACATTTATGGAAGAAAACCAGTACTTTTATTGGGCTCAGGAGGTAGCAAACATTTTTTTAATTTAACATAGTGTATAATATAATTGGTTGATGATAGTGGTAAAAAAGTAACTTGTTTCACGTTTCGGATATTAATTTATGCACCCATTATCAAGAATGGTGCTGGCTATTGTGTATTACCAAAACAGCAGTTTTTGTATTAGTTGATCTTAGATTGTTTATAAGGTAAAGAATGTTTTATTTACACTGATGCAAGTAAATTTTTTTGGATAGTTCACAAACTAATTAAAATTTTTAAACTAATTAGGTAAATAAATTATTGAAATACGCAGAAGTTTGCATTTCAAAGTAAAACTAAAAACTGATTAAAATTGTTTAAATTATAATAGTTGACCTTATACTGATAATAGCAACGATTTATAGTCGACGTAGACGTCGTTAATAATCTACATGTAGATTTATATTTCTACAAATCAATATGACAAAAAACAACAATCAGGACCGTCCTCAGGACGTCTAACTAAAATCAAAGAAGAAAAATTATAAAATTCAGAGGCACCTTCATTAACCCTTTGCACGTCTTAATTTTTTTTACCTACCACCAACTTAATTAAATTAATTAATTATCAATTGCTTTATATAATCCCGAGTCTAGAGTCTCTAGAACAGTGATTCTCAACCTTTTTTTTGTTGCGGCACACTTTTAACAATTTCAAAATTTGGCGGCACACAAAGAAAAAGAAAAGTTTAAAAATTATTTACTTACCTATAACACACTGCGTAAAATTGTTTATGATAATAATTTTAAATGTGCGAAATAAAATAATTTTAAATCATATTATTTAATAATATTAACATAATTATAATATCTAAAATTTCGCGGCACACTTTTTAGAATTTCGCGCACACAAAAGTGCCGCGGCACAGTGGTTGAGAATCACTGCTCTAGAATCTTGAGTCGGCATTGGATTAGTGCTAGTGTAAGAAATGTGATTTCAAGCCACACTCGAAATTTGAATGGTAAGGGTTAACTTCATTAGCAAGCAAGCTGAACGATAGAACCATCTGATAAGTAGTGTAAAGATCTTTTTATGAAGTAAATTCCTTTTTTTCATTTGAATTTGAATACTAACTTGTGAAAATGACAGCAGATTATAAAATCATCAGACATATAGAACTAATAGTTGTCTTTATATTAATTTATCTATATTAATTTTGATTGATATTTGATTTGTTACAAAAATTATTCTAGCCTTTTCATTGGGTGTTATTATATTAACAATCATAAGCTCCATTCCCAATATATCTCCATGGTTTATTCTGTTATGCAGTATTCCTACTTGCTTTTCTGGCGGTTTCACAGTTTTCTTAGCAGCGAATGTGTGCTACATTACCGACAAAACTACATCAGAAAATAGGGGGTTTAGGTAATATAAAAGGTAGCAACTTTTTTTTGAATGATTTAAATTTTTGCTTTTAGAATAGCGATGTTTTATTTATATTTAGCGGGAGCATCCATAATAGGATTAATGTCAAGTTCTTTTGCACTAGAAAAAATGGGTTTCTTGTTAATGTTTCTAATTTCTTCTGTTTTCATGTCATTATCGTTTTTATTGACCTTCTTATTTGTAGATGAGTCGCTTTTAAACTGCGAGAGAAACGTAAGTACGCATTTCATTTAAATCATTGCATTGCTTTGAAAATTATTTTATTGCAGGGAAAATTTTCAAATTTATTTAAATTTTCTTATGTAAAAGATACCGTAAAAGTTACATTTAAAAAAAGGGAAAACATGGACAGAACTTTAATATTACTTATCGTTGCAATTCTAACATTATGTTTCCTGGTTTTTAACGTAGACGATTTAACATACTTATTTCTGAGAGCAAAATTTTCTTGGACTTTGGAACAATACACTATGTACATTTCTATAAAAATGGTATTAGCGATACTTGCAAGTGGAGTGCTAATATATATTTTAAATAAATTATTAAAAATTAATGAATCTATAATTATTACGATCGGTATAATTTCGACAACAATAGGTTCAATATTATTTGGTCTGAGTTCATCAAATTGGCAAATTTATACAGGTACATAAGATATTTACAATATAATAGGAAATGCAGTAATTAAAAAACAATAATTTTAAGCTGGAACTATAAACTGCTTTGGTGCAGCAACAGCACCAATGTTAAGGAGTTTAGCGTCCAAATTGGTGACTTCCGATGATTATGGAAAAATATTTTCTTTTATAGCAATAAGTGAATCTCTTATAGGACCATTTGGGTCGCCCTTATTTACATATGTTTATAATAAAACACTGAATATTTTCCCCGGAACTTATTATCTTGTCGCAGGAGGTATTAATTTACTGATGACTGTTTTGAGCGTGTAAGTTTTTGTAAATATAATATTTTTACTTTTTCTTATAAATGTTATTATTTTAGGACAATAGTTGTAATACAATTAAGCTACAATCATATGGCTTATAACAGTTTATCCTCATCACAAGTACCTGCTTAAGAATTTTTAAACTTTTAAAAATTATCGTCTATCTGCTGCTTTTTCCTATCTCTTTTTGCCCATCTAATTTTAAGCAACTCACATCCAGTTCAGTCTCGTAGTCCTCTTCACATGCCTACTTTTCCGCTCCAATCTTGAAGTGGTCTACGAAGCTTCACTATAGTGAAGAAACTCTTCAAACTACATATCCCTTCCAGTTTCCCTTATTTAGATGTTTGCCTTTTTTCTATGCCCTTTTCCTTTCAAATAAGAGTAAGTGGAGTTTGGTTTTTCCTTAGCGACTATAGGTGGACTTAATGTGCAGAAACGAATATTCGTCATTTCGGGTCTATGTTGGTGTCAATTGGTGAAATTTGGTGTAACGCGTTCTACCTCCACATCTACTGCGCAACATTTTGGCTCCTCCTATAGTCACTAAGAAAAAATCAAGGTCCTACATATTATATAATATTCCTAATTCTAAATCATACTTAAATTTCTAAGTAGGTATTTATTACTGTAAGCCATTTGTGATTTATTTTATTAACTTAAATACTTTACTATATCTACTGCTGTAACATAGTACAACTGCTGCGATACCTTCATTATTAGGAGTTTATTTATTTAAAAAAAAATTTATTCTAAAATTTTCAAACTTCTAATTTTAACTTTAAAATTTAATTACTATTTCTAACGTACGTAATCGGTTAAAAAATGTTTTATGCTGCTGAACTTTTCGTTATAATTTCACAAAAATTATTTATAATTAATAATAAAGAAATTTACATAATTAAAACTTTACTAAAGTTTTTCCCACCTAGGGGCGCTAAAATATCACGACAATATATCATATTACACGAAGCTCTATTATAATATAAGGTATACAATATGCTATAGTTAAAGTCAATATTATCAAGATAAATCTATTAAAAGATTGAAAATCAAAATAAATAATTAACTAAATAACTGGTTTGGTGGTACTAAAATATTATTTAAATAACTTACTTTTGGGAGCGATTGTACATAAACTTGTAAAAATTATTAGGCAAAAGGGTTGTGTGTAAATATTTTAATTAGCTCTTATGAACGAAATTGTACATTAATCGTTGATTAATTCTATAATATTATGTAACATTTTGTACATAAATTTGATTTATTATTTTGTAATTGAAAATAATTAACACGTTAACCGCCATGGCACGGCGCCGGCGCTGCGGTCCTTACAGGGACCATTCAGTAATGTTTTTTCCGTATATTAATTTTTAGTTGCGATTAACGTGTTAATTATTATCTTACATAATATTTGAAATTATTTATTTGTAATTATTTATACCAATTGAAATAAAATTTGAATTTATTTTATTGTTTTAATATGAGGGTCATTTTGAAAGTTTTTTTCGTGAGATGAGTAGAAATTCAATTTGATCTGACAAATACTTTGTTTTATTTAGAATTGTATATAAAATTGATATTGGATCCAACAACAACTGAAATTCGACAAGTGCCAGCGTTCAAATTCACTATTTTCCCTTTCTAAACTTGAAAATACATTTTTCTAAAATTCGAATTAAATTATGTTCTTAAAGCCTCATTATCTTTAGTTCCATCGGCGAGTTTTTGGATTTATAGTTTAAACCTAACTGTACCTACAAGCAGGAACGACAAACCACGTTCTAGAAGACAAAAAACCGCAGTAACCGAAGATATGCTCAAAAAAGTTTATGAAAGGATTTTGGGTAACCATGGACTAAATGTGTAGAAGAAAGCTGAAACCGTAGATATATCAAATGACGCAATACCTACTATTTTAGGTAAAAACTTGGATATTGTCAAGCTATCCGTAAGTTGTGTGGCAAAGTTCCTCACCCCAGAGCTAAAACACAATCGAAAGACGGTTTTAAAGAAGTATTTTAAGAGTTTCAAGCTCAATCCAAAGAAATTTTGCATTGATTTACAATAGATGCTGAAACTTGAATCCGCCGTTATTCATTTGAGACGAAGATTCTGTAAGTACGTCAGCACCAAAGCAGGTAAGATTCAATCTTCAAACGTTTCTGTGTATCTTTTCGGGATAAACATGACATAATTTTCATCAATGATATTTAACAAGGAACAAAGATCAACGCGGTATGTATTCTATGAATTTCTCGGATAATTTAAACGAAGAAATCAAAATAAAACGACCGGATTTGGCGAAGAAAGAAAAAAAGACAGTGAATTACTAGTATTATTCGAATTATTGCAACATTTGCCTTATCCACTTGATTTGACCATAGTAAAATAAAATATACAGTAAAGTTACTCGAGCATTTTTTCTGTTCCAAATTTGTATACGCATGTCTAAAAATAGTTTAAGTAATAAGAAGAGAAAATAATCCATTTCAATTATTGTATTTTACTAGACGTTGCTAGGAGAAATACAACGAAATGTTCGCGAATAGCGAGCTGGCGAGTAGCAGCCTAGTGTGACAGGTTTACCAGCCGCTGCTTGCTGGTGCTACTACCAGCCGCTGTAATGTGACCCGTGCTTTATGTTTGTAGGTAGTGATGGGCATAACCGGATTATTTCAATAATCGGATTCTGCCGATTAGGTTATTCTAATAACCGGATGATTTTATAATTCAAATTATTTTTAACTCATTTCTTTCTGAACAGGTAATGACGTAATTAGTGAAACAAAACCTCTTCTCCATTCGATTATGAAACGCGCGTTATCAAATTTCAAAACATTTATGCTTACTTGACGAATTCCAAACTGACTTGGATGTAAATAATATTAGTTAATGTTAGCTTTCCGGTGAAGCAGAGAATTGACTGGCGCATTAGGTTATAATATACGGTTATTTATTACGATTTTTCACTCGGTTCGGCCAGAAGGTTCTTAAATACCGGTATTTCGCGATTTATTATAAGGTTATTTTTAATTTGAATTATCCCATCACTATTTGTAGGTAGAGTAAAATTTTTCGTTAGTAGTTGGGAGTGGCTAATGCGCAGAAACGTATATTCGTTATTTCGGTTCTATGTTTGTGTCAATTGGTGGAATTAGGTGTCACGGGTGTCTCTCTCCACATTTGCCGCGCAAGCCCAAGTCACATGCCAACCACTAAAGAAAAATTTACCTCTACTCTGATTTGATTATGTACGACTTTGTACGATCTATTTTCAAACATAAAAAAATGACATGGTAATAATCTAATAATAGTTTTGCATTAAATGAATAGTTTATTCATTAGACACCATTTATCTATTTCGAGGAATTGAACAAATCAGAATGTAATCTTGGCAAAACTGCATTAGGAAAACATTTAATGAAGTGGATTATGTTTAAAGAAGATGATAATTGAAAATAAGTGCATTTTAAACATGCAAATATTGTCATGATGAGTTAAGAAACTTTTTGAATATCCTTCTTACAACCAAATAAAAGATTTACAACACAAAAATTACTATAACTGCTATTAGATAATTATTATCACTGATAATAGTGACCAGCAGTCTGGCGTAAATCAAACACAGATAGACTACAGAGCGGGAAACCGCGGTTCTAATCCTGATTGCGTCGGATTTGTGCTGTGATCTAAAAAGTCCGAAATCGATCTGTAGACTATGGGGAAGGCAACGGGAAACCACCCCATTAACATTTCCCTAGTAAAGTCTTCCTGGCTTAGCCAGGAAGATCGCCTACGTCTAAAGATAGATATGGCACACTAAGAAGAAGAATTATCACTGATGGTAAGATGATGATGATAAGATGGTCTAAAGGTACTCACTCATACAAAGGACACTGGTTGCAGATTACAGATTATAAGCATGATATATCGAACACAAACTAAGCAGGCAACCGGATAGATATTTCAATGCAAAGATCGAAACTGGTAAACCAGACCATAAAACCTGTAAAACATGCTTACTACTATGGTAAATGGTACTTTGGGGCTAACTCTCAATAATTGAGTATAGCAATTATTATTGCTATAGACGTTTCAATTTAAGATTGTAGCAACTCTAGCGGTCTTGTCTTGTTGGTACTATGCGAGAAATGACAACTACTATACATTATAAATGAATGACATCACCATGATATTACAACAGTATATAATAATTAATAATATTACAATAGTATAAAGAAGACCAGCAGTCTAGCGTAAATCAAACACGGATAAACTAAAGAGCGGGAAACCGAGGTTCTAATCCTGATTGCGTCGGATATGTGCTGTGATCTAAAAAGTCCAAAATCGATCTGTGGACTATGGGGAAGGCAACGGGAAACCACCCCATTAACATTTCCCTAGTAAAGTCTTCTTGGCTTAGCCAGGAGGATCGCTAACATCCGAAATCGGATAGGCACCTAAAAAAGAAAAAAAGATAAAGAAGAAGAAAATATTATTTCCTTGAACTTAAATTTTTTGTTGTGTTTAAATAGTGAACATAATCAGGTCACTCAAATCTTGTACCAAAAAGTACTTGAGGTTATACGTAAACTATAATTTTGCCATTGTGTAGTCTGTAGTCAATGAAACCATGAAGTAAGTAGGATGATTTCCCAAATTGTTCAAAAATTTGAATTTATCAGTTAATTTTGAAGCTATGGCGGAATTATCGTCTTAGCCAGTTTTTAAGAAGTTAACAGCCATTTCTGATTGGTTAATTAGAGACGGTCGGAGCATAGTGGTCACGCGAGTTGACTATGAACGCTAAATGCCCGGTTCGAATCCGGGTGAAGTAAGAACTTTATTCTGGCCGTCTCTCTGGTCCTCCAGGTTGGGGGTCGGGGCGATGGGCTAGCTCCTCATCACCTGTAAAGAAAACTAAAAATCTTTAAACCATGACCAAGCCTCGCAAGAGACTTGGGAAATGGGAACGGATAAACAATTACTAATTGTTAGGCTTGATGTGTTGTGAGGTGTTTATTTACCTTGCAATGCAAACAGCAGTCCGAAATATATATATATAATTTTTTTATATACCTTATTAATTTATAATTTTATATCGGAAATATTTCAATTTACTTTTTAAAAATTAGTCTGTTATCTATAACGTGCGATTCATGCATAATATTGACTTTTTTTATTACACTTTAATATTTAATATTCAGATAATGGATAAGATAAAAAGTACTTAAAAAATTAAGGTTGTCAATGAAATCGCCCAATGAATAACGACGATATCAAGCAGTTGAGTTGTTTAGTTTCCGAGTATTGTTTATACATGTGAGGTTCATTTCACGAATTCGATAGTCATGATGGATCTTGCACGAAATTCATTTGAGTGGTAACGTTAATTTTTTAAAAGTTTAATTTTTATTTCCAATTAGGATGTAAACCTTCACCCTACAGACTGATTATTTTTTAATAGTGGTCGTCTAACAACTCTAAGCTTAAAAGCACTAAGCAATGCAATTCTATGCATGCACAAGACAACTTTTAATATTTTTTGTTTAATCTGTAAATATATGAGCCGAAGTACATTTGCTACTATGTTCAACCGTGTCAATTCTCGACTGCGCGGCCAAAGTGGTATAAGTCTGAAATGAACATTTTGAGAAAAACGAATTTTAAAGTTTAGTCACATGCTATAAATCCGGTAGACAATAATATGAAAATATTTTGGTGCATTAATTTAGATAATTTTATGAAGAATTGATTACAATGATATTTAATTTAATTTATAATTTAGATATTGACAAAAAAGTCATATTTAGAGAAAAAGTTGAAAATATCCTAAAAATATCCCAATTATTATACGTCTAATATACGAAGGTGTGTTACTTGGGATACTTACCGGTAAACAAAATTTGTTTTATGTAATAATACAGGGTGGCCCTTTGAAAACGAAACAGACGGGATTGTGGCCAGCAGAATTTTTTTTTTTAAGAAATGCAAAAACACGTCAATTTTATCATCGAGGGGGACTACTTTTGCGACCAATGTCACTCCCGTATTGTTTCATCCCTTCGCGCTGTGATGACAACCCCTGAAATGTTAATAGGGATGATATGTCAAGTGACACCTCATTTGAAAGGTCTTGCTTCCCTGAATTCAGCGCTATAAGTTTTTTGAAGTTTAATCAATTATTCAACAACAAAATTGAAGCTGCAAAAATGCGAAATAAATCCGATATTTCAAGAAATTTAACCTTCGCATGGCATACTTATATTTTAGTTACTTAGATGGCATACTGGGGTCCTGTGGACCCCAACGGTAAAAGGGATTAAATCAATAGAGAAAATAAAATTTTAAGACTAATTTTTGTAAGGAACACTAAACTAGTGTATTTGTCACTGAAAAGTATAAATAATCCACCTAAAGAAGAAAAACTTTTAATTATATTGGACATTTAGTAAAATATGGCAAATTTCATCAATCAAAAGCAACCTTTTAGTATATAATTCGTTTACACAAAAATGAAAAAGAATTTAACCGAAAATTATTCTAAACTATAAACTAGACATATGGTTCTATAAAATAAAAAAAAAAATCATCATTTGTTATCACAAAAGTCTTATATGACGTTTTTAAAATTGCGATTTATTCAATGTAATCATCGCACTCCGCACCTATGTAAATGAAATATAAACTCTTATATTTTGAAATATCTTATTCATTAATTATCTGAAGTTAAAAACTTAACAATTTAGGTAATATTAATTCACTAAATTATGGTTATCAAAGGCCAAAATGACTAAAAAAAATATTTCCACTTTAACAAAATAGTTACGTAAATGTAAACTTGAAGGGAATACCACAACTAACAGTAGCATAGTGTGTAAAATGTCGAAAGGGTTATGATGCTAAATTACAAAGGTGTCGATTTGCCAAAAAAAAATATTAGAACATTCTACAGGCTTTTTAAGATGTCGTGGGGTCCCAGGGACCCCAGTATGCCATGCGAAGGTTAAGAATAAAAAAGTGAAAAACGTTTGGTCAGGTTGATTTTAATTTCAAAGGGGCTACTTTTACTGCTATTCATAAACATTGATAGTTCAACCCTTAAGGTAAAGGGCAAACCACCCTTAGAATTTTGAATGAAAATATGGGTCTGATAAAAAGATCAGTTTAATCAAATTATATGTTCAAATTGTTCACCACCAGCTTCTTTAATGGAAGAATTGTTTCAATTCCTCATTGCATTCAAGACTGTAAGGGTGGTTTGCCCTTTACCTTAAGGGTTGAACTGTCAATGTTTATGAATAGCAGTAAAAGTGTAGCCCCCTTGAAATTAAAATCAACCTGTCCAAGCGTTTTTCACTTTTTTATTCTTAAATGTCTTGGAATATCGGATTTATTTCGCATTTTTGCAGCTTCAATTTTTTTGTTGAATAATTGATAAAACTTCAAAAAAATTATAGCGCTGAATTCAGGGAAGCAAGACCTTTCAAATGAGGTGTCACTTGACATATCATCCCTATTAACATTTCAGGGGTTGTCATCACAGCGCGAAGGGATGAAACAATACGGGAGTGACATTGGTCGCAAAAGTTATCCCCCTCGATGATAAAATTGACGTGTTTTTGCATATCTTGAAAACAAAATTCTGCTGGCCACAATCCCGTCTGTTTCGTTTTCAAAGGGCCACCCTGTATATCGATCTGATAGTACCCGCACTTAATTCACATATAATTTAAAGACAGAATGTACAGCGACGATTTATTGAAAACTTGGATTTTTTGTGTGAAATTGATGAAGTACGAACTCCACATTTATAATATGGGCCTAACTCACTATAAGATAAAATGTCAGTTGGTGCCTTATTGCAAAAGGGGGTCCAATTAATGTTTATTTATAGTAAATTTTTTTAATTGGTAATATTAAAAATATCGCATATTACATTAGCAGAATTTGTTATGTTCTGGTGAATTGTTTTTGCGTTTAAACGCTTATATACATAAATGTATATTAAATATGATTATATTAAACAGATGACACTCATAATAGCAATGCGTTTATTATAAAATTTATAGCTAAAATAACGATTTTATGGTTTATCGTAACTTGAACTTTTCGAGCGTTCTATAAAATTGACACCTGTGAAATTCGGACATTTCGTACTTTTACCTAAACATCTATGTTGTGTATCAATTTCTCGCAGAAATGTTTTATGTGCCAAATCCGCTAATTTTGATCATAGAACTTCAACATCAAATCAAATTTTTCTCGTTTTCTGCTCTCCCAAATATTTTATACAAAAAATTATCAAATAAAAGTTGTTAGATCATAAAATTATGCTTATATGTATGTTTTATTTTTAATAAATAGCTAATTAAGGAATAATATTAAAAGTTTTATTTTGTGCTTTTGATCTTGCTTTAAGACCTTCGTCTTAAAATTAAAATTATGAATATAAATCAGTAATAAACAATATTCATTTTTCATGCTAATTTGTTTTCTATAGTTACCTACTACATACAGAGGGGTGGAAAAAATACATTTGTATTTTGGAATAAAACTAGAAGAAAAACATACGATAACTTTTAATGTATTACTATAATTATTATGAGCAAATACAAAGATATATAAAATTAACACAGAACAATAAATTAAAACTACAAATAAAAAATTTCATCGAACCCGGCCGGATTTCCGAAAGTTCCTATAATGCTGGCCGCATTACCCCTTTGAATTTCTAGGCTAATACGTTGAATGACAAAAAGACTTGGAACGACGATCACCGGATTTTTCAATTAAAATTTTGTCTTACTTGAAATTCAAAAAATTCAAATTCAAACTTATACCAAATTTCACAAGTGGATTATGGCCGTTCTGAAGCAACTAGACACATATCCTTTTTATCACATGTACGTACTATGAGTTATAAGCAACATTGTTATGCACTTTTCTCAATTTGTCAAAAAATCGACTTATACCACTTTGGCCGCGCAGTCGAGAATTATAGGCGTACCTCTGATTTGTTCGTTCATTTATGACTAACTCAAAAAGTTTACCAACTTAAAGAAAGTTTATAACCTATTAAATAGACGCACATATCTTATTTTTCGGAATCCCCATGAGTGAAGGCAAAGGTCGAACAATCACATCAATCAGGCACTAGATGGCTACTAAAGTCGGCCTGATTCCGTCTTTGTCAGCTAGTATGGTTATAAATTAAAAAGCTTTATCTTTAAATTATTTTTTTGCTAAAAAAATAACTTTATAACTTCTTCTTCTTCCACTTTCTAGAATCAATTCTAAGAGAATTCCATTCTAGTAGGCTAAAGCCCTGTTATTTTCCCAAGAACTGCCTCGTTTCATCGGCAGTGTTAGAAACTTTGAGCATATAAATATTTTTACATCATCAGGTAGCTTGCTAGACTTGCTTTCAGATGTGCCTTAGTATCCTGGTTTTTATGTTAATGGTGGCAATTCACTAACCCATGGGACCACCGGCTTAACGTGCCTTCCGAAGCACGGGTGCATTCTCAGTTGATCGCGTTACCTGTAAGACAATGACCGTCTCACTTTATAACTTATTAGCTCGAATTTAAATTAGCAACTAATTAAAATAGGTTGATCCAGTAGAGGTTACGTCTGCATATGAGGATTATATTGTTATGATCTTATTAGTTTTTTCGTTTGACTCGCAATCAAGTACAAATGAATAGCAAATAGCAAAGATATTTGAACTACCTAACCAATACTTATAATATAATTAAACGATTATAGATTTATTGCCAGGTGTAACTACCTATATGCTTTTTAACCTTTGTACATAAAATATTGATTTCCTCTTTTAAAATAAATTAGCGATTTTTATCGTTCTCGTCAATTTTTGTAGTATGCAGTAGGTTTCTATGTAGTACGTGCCGCATATCTAGTAAAATACTGTCGTAAGTCTAAAATAGTTACTTTTGAGTTATATAATATTCATATGCACACCAAACGTCTTATAAAACTATGCGACATCTAATAAAATATTGTCTTAGGTCAATTTGAAATATTTGATGATTAAAAACCACAGAATTTACTATTTTCTTATAGCATTTTAAATGTATTTGCTAGTAATGCATTTCCTGAGAAATAGTGATTATTGACTTACTACAGTAGTTTTTATACTGGGTGTGCGATGTATCGAATTTTTAAAATAATCAATACTAATTTATTTGTTTATTTTAGATAATAGAAGATTTCTTGTTATTTAAGTTATTAAGTTACAGAATATATTATTTTGTAATATTTTACAATATCAAACTTACAACTTCAATTTTGGGGATTTAAAGATTAATTAAAATGACACTTAACTTAAAATTACCTATCCAGGTGCCTTTTATGTTAATTGCTTTTGCTATGATTTTTTCTGGTGAGTATTTTGCTTTATACAGCTGTAAGATCAAAATAAAATTTTGTATCATCGCATTTGAGGGACTAGTGCAGTTTGACGCCGTCGTTTTGACGCGAGCACGTTTCGACGCCGGCACGTTTTGACGCCGCACGTTTTGACGCGAGCACGTTTTGACGCCGCACGTTTCGACGCGAGCACGTTTCGACGCCGCACGTTTTGACGCCGAGCGTTTCGACGCGGGATCAGTTTGACGCAGGCACGTTTCGTCGCCACACGTTTCGACGCCAGAACGTTTCGACGCCGCACGTTTCGACGCGAGAATTCAAATTATTATTTATAATTGAATTGAAATTAAAAATTAAGCTCTACCGGTGTATCTACCTTTTAACGATGTTCTCTTTAAAAAAAAGTATAACACTAACCTAGCCTCAACCGGGATCTACCTTTTAATCGGGAATCTCTTCTTAAATACAAGTGGATTCCCAACACCAATCTAGGCTCTACCGGTGTATCTACCTTTTAATGACGTTCTCTTTAAAAAAAAGTCGAAAACTAACACTAACCTAGCCTCAACCGGGATCCACCTTTTAATCGGGAATCTCTTCTTAAATACAAGTGGATTCCCAACACCAATCTAGGCTCTACCGGTGTATCTACATTTTAATCACGTTCTCTTTAAAAAATGTCGAAAACTAACACTAACCTAGCCTCAACCGGGATCCACCTTTTAATCGGGAATCCCTTCTTAAATACAAGTCCATTCCCAACACCAATCTAGGCTCTACCGGTGTATCTACCTTTTAATGACGTTCTCTTTAAAAAAAAGTCGAAAACTAACACTAACCTAGCCGCAACCGGGATCAACCTTTTAATCGGGAATCTCTTCTTAAATACAAGTGGATTCCCAACACCAATCTAGGCTCTACCGGTGTATCTACCTTTTAATGACGTTCTCTTTAAAAAAAAGTCGAAAACTAACACTAACCTAGCCTCAACCGGGATCCACCTTTTAATCGAGAATCTCTTCTTAAATACAAGTGGATTCCCAACACCTATCTAGGCTCTACCGGTGTATCAACATTTTAATGACGTTCTCTTTAAAAAATTTCGAAAACTAACACTAACCTAGCCTCAACCGGGATCCACCTTTTAATCGGGAATCTCTTCTTAAATACAAGTGGATTCCCAACACCAATCTAGGCTCTACCGGTGTATCTACCTTTTAATGACGTTCTCTTTAAAAAAAAGTCGAAAACTAACACTAACCTAGCCTCAACCACGATCCACCTTTTAATCGTGAATATCACCTTAAATACAAGTTGATTCCTAACACCAATCTTAAAGTGGTTGGTTTTCTTTTTTTCTGCAAATGTAAGCTAAAGATACCCGTAAGCAGTGAAATTTGTTCGACGTTAATTTTACGTATTTTTTGTCCATGTGGCGTCGAAACTTGCGGCGTCCAAACGTGCCGGCGTCGAAACGTGCTCGCGTCGAAACGTGCGACGTCGAAACGTGTAGCGTCGAAACGTGCGGCGTCAAAACGTGCCGGCGTCAAAACGTGCGGCGTCAAAACGATGGCGTCAAAACGACGGCGTCAAAATGCACGGCTCCGCGCATTTGAATAACCTATACAGGGTGTCCCCACACTCACTTTACATAACTTAGGTGGTGATAGAGGACACTTTTCTAAGAACAATATTTAACAAAAATTTTTTTCTAAATTCAAACTCTCGAGAGTTAGGCCTCTTTGAAGCATTTTTTTTAATTTCCACCTTAACGTGGCCATAGCTCCGAAAATAATGATTTTTCAGTAAAAATGGTTTAGTGCTTTTTAAAAGAGCGAGAAATAATCTACAAACTAGGTTTACACCTTTTATTGTCTAAAATCAACGGCTTTCGAGTTATGAATTAAAGTAAGCAAAAAAATGTCGAAAAATTTGAGCTTTTCTATTTTTTGGTTTTTTTCAAAACCCTGTATCTTTTAAACGAAACATTTTACAAAAAATCTGACGCCCCATTCCGGATAGGAAATTTAACGGACTACAACTTTTGTCTAGTAAAAATTTTTGAGAAACCAATCCATTTCACAGAAAATCAGAAAATAATAAACAAGGCAGCCACAAAACAAAAAATTAAATTCACAAAATTTTTATTTTTTTTGAAAAATTATTTTATTAATTGATTTTAAACTATTAGATTATTTAAGTAAATGTTGAAAATGACCACCCTCATTTTCAATACACAGTCGTGCTCGTTTTAAAATATGCTTTATAGTATTATTTATAAAATTTCCTGTTTTGTTAAGAGCCATTATAGCAGGGATGGTCAACAAGGTCGAGGGATTGACCGGTCAATCACGAAGCCAATTTTGGTCAATCCGTGAATGTGAAAAGTGTCAAAAATTCGAATTTTTGCGATTAAAAGTGTCGAAAAATCGCCTTTTTTGATTTGTTTCGACAAACATCTTTTAAAACAATCACAACTGTGTATTGAAAATGAGGATGGTCATTTTCAACAATTACTTTATTAATGTAATAATTTAAAATTAATTAATAAAATAATTTTTCAAAAAAAATAAAAATTTTGTGAATTAAATTTTATGTTTTGTAGCTGCCTTGTTTGTTATTTTCTGATTTTCTGTGAAATGGATTGGTTTTTCAAAAATGTTTACTAGACGAAAGTTGTAGTCCGTTAAATTTCCTATCCGGAATGGGGCGTCAGATTTTTTGTAAAATCTTTCGTTTAAAAGATACAGGGTTTTGAAAAAAACCAAAAAAAAAGAAAGCTCAAATTTTTCGACATTTTTTAACTTATTTTAATTCATAACTCGAAAGCCGTTGATTTTAGACAATAAAAGGTTTAAATCTAGTTTGTAGATTATTTCACGCTCTTTAAAAAAGCAGTAAACCATTTTTACTGAAAAATCAATATTTTCGGGGCTATGGCCACGTGAAGGTGGAAATTAAAAAAAATGCTTTAAAGAGGCCTAACTCTCGAGGGTTTGAATTTAGAAAAAAATTTTTGTTGAATATTGTTCTTAGAAAAGTGTCCTCTATCACCACCTAAGTTATGTAAAGTGAGTGCGGGGACACCCTGTATTTACAAATGTTTTCGGCTTATGAGATCTCAAGTCAACTAAAAAAAAAACCATAAGTTTTTTGTTTATGTTTGGTTGTTCTAAAATATGCTTAAAGGTTGTTATTTTCTATTCCAACTTTTTTCACAACATTGAGTGAGAACCAACACCAACTTTCCAAATACATTCTAAAACATAATCAATTATACAGAAAATCATATATTTTTAATGAAGAATCTCGTTAATCTATTCCAATTTTTAAAAATATATTTTTAAAAATGAACATTTAATTATTATTATCTGCTGCTTTCTTTTGGTAATACTACATAATTAGTTTCATGATAAGTTAGCAGGGCCAGAATTTTCTTTTGAATTACACGGGATACAAATTTTAGTAGAAAAAAGTGTAAAATAAATAGATATTAAGAAAATAATCACTTATTGCATATGATTTTGCTGATCTGATCTCATTAGCTTGAAAAACTGAAGAGTCAATTATTTAATTTTATGCACATCTAGAAATCTAAGTCCAAAACTGTTAGGAATAATTTTATTTTTAATTTTCAGAATCAATTACTTTAAATTGGCTGATGTACCGAGCATGTGACTTATATTTGCATGTTAACAAGTCTGATTGCTTGAAACTGCTATATAAGCACTCAGATAATTTTACCGATGATATAGAAACAAAGGTGCAACCTTATGTTACCACTATCACAATGACAAAAAATGTATTAACGGCAATATTTTCCACAATAATGTGTTTATTTTTGGGGTCTTGGTCGGACATTTATGGAAGAAAACCGGTACTTTTATTGGGCTCAGGAGGTAGCAAACACTTTTTAAATTTAAAAAAAAAATGGTTTAGTACTATAATAGTCAAAGAAGTACGATAAGTACATAATAATATAGTAGTAATGTGACATCTTGATGAATCACCGATTTTCTTCCAATTTGACATACTACAAATAAGGAACCAAAATATTTTCCATGTTTACAAATCCCACAATTCAAATGGGATTGTCGAATTTAATGATATTCGCCTTCTATCGAGATTTTAAAGATAATCTTTCCACAACCATAATTGGACCCCCTCTTGCAATAAGGAACCAATCAACATAGATCAAGTTGCGAGTAACTCGAGGAAAACAGTTTTTACATGCCCTTTGGATCAGCAGCTTCCGCATCTCATAAACTTTAAAAGCAATTCTTTTGCAAATATACTAGAGTTGTGCACTTTATTACTTTAGGTCGATTTTTGGGTTTAGTTATTCCCACGGATGTATAATAGATTAGGTGAAGTGATGGGCTATGATTTGATCGAAAAATATTGGCACGATTTTGTAGTCAGTGTGCGAGAGAAATCACCCATAAAGAATAGACGAGGCGCGTCACGGGTAGCGTGATAAAACACATAATGCATATGCATAACTGCATTTTATTGCAGATTTAAGTCGAATACAAATTGGTTCTGTGTTAATTTTTTATATCATAGACAAGAACAAGAGAAATTAACAAAACAGTCAACTGTCGATAAGAAAAAATCAAAATTAGATCGTTCATAATTAATTAAATTTTCTCTTGTACGAAATTTGCATACGTTTTAGTGAATTTTTTCACTATTGATTCGTTTTACTCGTCTTTAAATAGACAAAATTAAATTATATCATTAAATTAATAATTATTATAAATTCCCATACATATAAAATAATTATTAATTTAATGATATAATTTAATCTTGTCTATTAAAGGACCAGTAAAACGACTAAATTGGGAAATAATTCATTAAAAAGTATATAGTTATACAGGGTGTCCCCGCACTCACTTTACATAACTTAGGTGGTGATAGAGGACAATTTTCTAAGAACAATTTTTAACAAAATTTTTTTTCTAAATTCAAACCCTCGAAAGTTAGGCCTCTTTAAAGCATTTTTTTTAATTTCCACCTTCACGTGGCCATAGCCCCGAAAGTATTGTTTTTTAAGTAAAAATAGTTTAGTGCATTTTTAAAGAGCGTGAAATAATCTACAAACTAGATTTAAACATTTTCTTGTCTAAAATCAACGGATTTTGAGTTATGAATTAAAGTAAGTTAAAAAATGTCGAAAAATTTGAGCTTTCTTTTTTTCTGGTTTCTTCAAGACCCTGTATCTTTTAAACGAAACATTTTACAAAAAATCTGACGCCCCATTCCGGATAGGAAACTTAACGGACTACAACTTTTGTCTAGTAAAAATTTTTGAGAAACCAATCCATTTCACAGAAAATCAGAAAATAACAAACGAGGGTGCTACAAAACATAAAATTTAATTCACAAAATTTTTATTTTTTTTGAAAAATTATTTTATTAATTAATTTTAAACTATTAGATTATTTAAGAAAATGTTGAAAATGACCACCCTCATTTTAAATACACAGTCGTGCTCGTTTTAAAATATGCTTTATAGTATTATTTATAAAATTTCCTTTTTTTAAAAAGCCATTATAGCAGGGGTGGTCAACAAGGTCGAGGGATTGACCGGTCGATCACGAGGCCAATTTTGGTCAATCGATGAGTGTGAAAAGTGTCGAAAATTCGAATTTCTGTGATTAAAAGTGTCGAAAAATCGCCTTTTTTCGATTTGTTTCGACAAACATATTTTAAAACTATCACAACTGTGTATTGAAAATGAGGGTGGTCATTTTCAACATTTACTTTATTAATGTAATAATTTAAAATTAATTAATAAAATAATTTTTCAAAAAAAATAAAAATTTTGTGAATTAAATTTTATGTTTTATAGCTGCCTTGTTTGTTATTTTCTGATTTTCTGTGAAATGGATTGGTTTTTAAAAAATTTTTACTAGACAAAAGTTGTAGTCCGTTAAATTTCCTATCCGAAATGGGGCGTCAGATTTTTTGTAAAATGTTTCGTTTAAAAGATACAGTGTTTTGAATAAAACCAAAAAAAAAGAAAGCTCAAATTTTTCGACATTTTTTAACTTACTTTAATCCATAACTCGAAAGCCGTTGATTTTAGATAATAAAAGGTTTAAATCTAGTTTGTAGATTATTTCACGCTCTTTAAAAAAGCACTAAACCATTTTTACCGCAAAATCAATACTTTCGGCGCTATGGCCACGTGAAGGTGGAAATTAAAAAAAAAGCTTGAAATAGGCCTAACTCTCCAGGGTTTGAATTTAGAAAAAAATTTTTGTTAAATATTGTTCTTAGAAAAGTAAGTAGAGGACACTTTTCTAAGAACAATATTTAATAAAAATTTTTTTCTAAATTCAAACCCTCGAGAGTTAGGCCTCTTTAAAGCATTTTTTTTAATTCCCACTTTCACGTGGCCATAGCACCGAAAATATTGATTTTTCAGTAAAAATGGCCTAGTGCTTTTTTAAAGAGCGTGAAATAATCTACAAACTAGATTCAAACCTTTTATTGTCGAAAATCAACGGCTTTCGAGTTATGAATTAAAGTAAGTTAAAAAATGTCGAAAAATTTGAGCTTTCTTTTTTTTGGTTTTTTTCAAAACCCTGAATCTTTTAAACGAAACATTTTACAAAAATTCTGACGCCCCATTCCGAATAGGAAATTTAACGGACTACAACTTTTATCTAGTAAAAATTTTTGAAAAACCAATCCATTTCACAGAAAATCAGAAAGTAACAAACAAGGCAGCTACAAAACATAAAATTAAATTCACAAAATTTTTACTTTTTTTGAAAAATTATTTTATTATTTAATTTTAAATTATTACATTAATAAAATAATTGTTGAAAATGACCACCCTCAATATCAATACACAATCGTGATTGTTTTAAAAGATGTTTGTCGAAGAAAATCGATTTTTCGACTTTTAATCGCAGAAATTCGAATTTTTGACACTTTTCACACTCACCGATTGACCAAAATTGGCCTGGTGATTGACCGGTCAATCCCTCGACCTTGTTGACCACCCCTCCTATAATGACTCTTAACAAAAAAGTAAATTTTATAAATAATACTGTAAAGCATATTTTAAAACGAGCACGACTGTATATTGAAAATGAGGGTGGTCATTTTCAACATTTACTTAAATAATCTAATAGTTTAAAATCAATTAATAAAATAATTTTTCAAAAAAATAAAAAATATAGTGAATTTAATTTTTATTTTGTAGCTGTCTTGTATATTATTTTCTGATTTTCTGTGAAATGGATTGGTTTCTCAAAAATTTTTACTAGACAAAAGTTGTAGTCCGTTAAATTTCCTATCCGGAATGGGGCGTCAGATTTTTTTTAAAATGTTTCGTTTAAAAGATACAGGGTTTTGAAAAAAAACAAAAAAAAGAAAAGCTCAAATTTTTCGACATTTTTTAGCTTACTTTAATTCATAACTCGCAAGCCGTTGATTTTAGACAATAAAAGGTATAAACCTAGTTTGTAGATTATTTCACGCTCTTTAAAAAAGCACTAGGCCATTTTTACTGAAAAATCAAAATTTTCGGGGCTATGGCCACGTGAAAGTGGGAATTTAAAAAAATGCTTTAAAGAGGCCTAACTCTCGAGGGTTTGAATTTAGAAAAAAAATTTTGTTAAATATTGTTCTTAGAAAAGTGTCCTCTATCACCTCCTAAGTTATGTAAAGTGAGTGCGGGGACACCCTGTATATTGCAATATCAGAGAAGGGTATTTCAAAGCCTTGGTTCAAGCCAAGTGGGATTGCAATCAATCAAGCAGTGTATCAAAACGAGTGCTTGAAGAAAAATTTCCATTTGACCAAGTACATTAATATTTTCTAAAAAAGGATATTAGGTGGAATAATTTGAGCCATGATTGAATTGTTTTGAATAAAAACTAAATATTTTGTTAACCATCAAAGTTTGCGCAATTTTCTAGTTGTCACCCGTTTTAATAAATTATTCAATGTTCTGTTGATAAAATTCCAATTTCTGAAATATAAGTAGTTATAATGTATTGATAGCGATTTTAATTACTAGTTTATATGGATTTGATCGTGGCCAATAACTATAAAATTAATGGCTAATTACTATAAAAAGTGGCTAATAACTATACATTTTTGATGTCTTGCAAAGAAGAGCAATTATAATTTTTATTTGTAAAGTAAAAGCGCTTTTTAATTTTTTTTCTTAAAGTACATAAAATGACCTTTCCAGCGATGTATATAATATAGTAATTGTGTAATATAATACCCATGTTTTAGATTTTTAAACAAAATATTTTCTTAAGTGGCCAATAGCTGTATCGTTTACCCTACCATCAGTAAAAAACGGACCAATGATGCGGTGTCTTAGACTTACAAGGGGAAGGCGAGACATTCGGGAAACAGATTTTGTTTATATTAATCATACTTAAACATCAGTACCCCGACTTTATTTTGTGAAAGTAGTAAATCGTAACATTCAGCCGTTTTCGAGAAAAAAGCGTTTCAAATAAAAGGTCGATCGAATCCCGATAGAAACAACTTTTTTTTCTTTTGTTTTTAATTTTTTTTTCTTTGTTTTGATACATACTACACTACATACAAAGATAAAATACACATAATTAATTTTATACAGGGTGTCTCCGCACTCACTTTACATAACTTAGGTGGTGATAGAGGACACTTTTCCAAGAACAATATTTAACAAAAATTTTTTTCTAAATTCAAACCCTCGAGAGTTAGGCCTCTTTAAAGAATTTTTTTTAATTTCCACCTTCACGTGGCCATAGCCCCGAAAATATTGATTTTTCAGTAAAAATGGTTTAGTGATTTTTTAAAGAGCGTGAAATAATCTACAAACTACAAACCCTGTAACTTTTAAACGAAAGTTTTTACAAAAAATCTGACGCCCCATTCCGGATAGGAAATTTAACGGACTACAACTTTTGTCTAGTAAAAATTTTTGAGAAACCAATCCATTTCACAGAAAATCAGAAAATAATATACAAGACAGCTACAAAATAAAAATTAAATTCACTATATTTTTTATTTTTTTGAAAAATTATTTTATTAATTAATTATAAACTATTAGATTATTTAAGTAAATGTTGAAAATGACCACCCTCATTTTTAATACAGTCGTGATCGTTCTAAAAGATGTTTGTCGAAAAAAATCGAAAAAAGTCGATTTTTCGACACTTTTAATCGCAGAAATTCAATTTTTTGACATTTTTTCACACTCAGCGATCGACCAAAATTGGCCTCGTAATCGACCGGTCGACCATTCGACCTTGTTGACCACCCCTGGTATAGTGGCTCTTAAAAAAAAGGAAGTGTTATAAATAATTCTATAAAACAGGGGTGGCCAAACTTTTGACCAGTGAGGTCTACTTGTGTTCGAAAATATTTCTTGCGGTCGACTGCAAGGTAGAGTTTTGAGAAATAAAACATTTTTTTTTTTAAGTTTTTATTTTTTTTATTTTTTTTATGTATTTATTAATTAAATATTACATACAAAATTCGCATCTTTCATTGCGTTTTACGCTTTTGGGTGGATGTATTACTTAGTAAGCTCTTCTCTTGAATAATATTCAGTATTAATCTGTATTTTTAATATTTTTCTGTTCAGTTTATTTTTACTCTCGCGGGCTACCTAAATCGCCTTCGCGGTCGACCGGTCGACCTCTTGGCCACCCCTGCTATAAAACATCTTTTAAAACGATCACGATTGTGTATTGAAAATGAGGGTGGTCATTTTCAACATTTACACTTAAATAATTTAATAGTTTAAAATTAATGAATAAAATAATTTTTAAAAAAAAATAAAAATTTTGGGAATTTAATTTTTTGTTTTGTAGCTACCTTGTTTATTATTTTCTTATTTTCTATAAAATGGGTTGGTTTCTCAAAAATTTTTACTAAACAAAAGTTGTAGTCCGTTAAATTTCTAACAAAAATTTTTTTCTAAATTCAAACCCTCGAGAGTTAGGCCTCTTTAAAGCATTTTTTTTAATTTCCACCTTCACGTGGCCATAGCCCCGAAAATATTGATTTTTCTGTAAAAATGGTTTAGTACTCTTTTAAAGAGCGTGAAATAATCTACAAACTAGATTTAAACCTTTTATTGTCTAAAATCAGCGGCTTTCGAGTTATGAATTAAAGTAAGTTAAAAAATGTCGAAAAATTTGAGATTTTTTTATTTTTGTTTTTTTTCAAAACCCTGTATCTTTTAAACGAAACATTTTACAAAAAATCTGACGCCCCATTCCGGATAGGAAATTTAACGGACTACAACTTTTGTCTAGTAAATATTTTTGAGAAACCAATCCATTTCACAGAAAATCAGGAAATAATAAACAAGACAGCTACAAAAATTAAATTCAATAAATTTTTAATTTTTTCTGAAAAATAATTTTATTAATTAATATTAAACTATTACATTATATAAATAAATGTTGAAAATGACCAACCTCATTTCAATACACAGTCGTGATTGTTTTAAAAGATGTTTGTCAAGAAAAAATCGAAAAAAGTTGATTTTTCGACAATCTTAATCGCAGAAATTTGATTTTTTGACACTTTTTCACACTCACCGATAGAGCAAAATTGGCCTCGTGATCGACCAGTCAATCCCTCGACCTTGTTGACCACCCCTGCTATAGTGGCTCTTAACAAAAGAGGAAATTTTATAAATAATACTCGATAATACTATAAAACACTCGTGTCTAGAGACAGTATATTTTGTTTTTGATCCTGAATCCTTACGCATGCGCATTTGTTTCTCTTTTGTACTTAAGAAAATCCTTAGATCATATATATGATGATCTAAGAGAAAATCAAATGTAATTTTGACAGCTGTCAAATTTCGTCAAAGTAGTACATTTATTATTTAAATTATTTCCTTCTATAATAATAGACCGTAAACGGTAATACTACTAATTGTTTAGTATTTTCAGTGTGAAATTTGTGATTACACATGTAAATAAAAGGACAATTATTAAAAAAATCACTTTAAAACTCTTACAGGCGAAAACCCGTCTTTAAAGTTAACAAATTAATTATTTAATATAATATATTAAATATATTATAATAATTATTATGAACGCCAGTTTATTGTAGAAGGAAATAATTTAAATGTGGTAATTTAAAGACGGCTTTTCGCCTATATGAGCTTTAAAGTGATTTTTTTCATAATTGTCCTTTTATTTACATTTGTAATCACAAATTTTACACTTAAACTACTAAACAATTAGTAGTATTACCGTTTACGGTCTATTATTATAGAAGGAAATAATTTAAATAATAAACGTACTTTGACGAAATTTGACAGCTGTCAAAATTACATTTGATTTTCTTAAGTACAAAAAAGAAACAAATGCGCATGCGTAAGGATTCAGGATCAAAAACAAAATATAACTGTCTCTAGACACGAGTCTATAAAACATCTTTTAAAACGATCACGACTATGTATTGAAAATGAGGGTGGTCATTTTCAACATTTACTTAAATAATGTAATAGTTTAAAATTAATTAATAAAATTATTTAAAAAAAAAAAATAAAAAATATAGTGAATTTAATTTTTATTTTGTAGCTGTCTTGTATATTATTTTCTGATTTTCTGTGAAATGGATTGGTTTCTCAAAAATTTTTACTAGACAAAAGTTGTAGTCCGTTAAATTTCCTATCCGGAATGGGGCGTCAGATTTTTTGTAAAATGTTTCGTTTAAAAGATACAGGGTTTTGAAAAAAACCCAAAAAAAAGAAAGCTCAAATTTTTCAACATTTTTTAACTTACTTTAATTCATAACTCGAAAGCTGTTGATTTTAGACGATAAAAGGTTTGAATCTATTTTGTAGATTATTTCACGCTCTTTAAAAAAGCGCTAAACCATTTTTACTGAAAAATCAATATTTTCGGGGCTATGGCCACGTGAAGGTGGAAATTAAAAAAAATGCTTTAAAGAGGCCTAACTCACGAGGGTTTGAGTTTAGAAAAACAATTTTGTTAAATATTGTTCTTAGAAAAGTGTCCTCTATCACCACCTAAGTTATGTAAAGTGAGTGCGGGGACACCCTGTATAGGTAACAAATAAAATAATGTAATAAGAGTTCAAATAGTCTTAATTTCATGAAAGTATGTAAATTTCTTAACTTTTTAATATTTGTAATTAAATTGTTCTTACTACCACAATGCTTCAAACACGTTCAAACATATAGCGCCTCGGATATCCTTGTCTAACACAGCCGGCGACGTTCAAGGGCCATGCCGTAGGTAGCCGTCACCTCACCTAACCTATTATACATCCGTGGTTATTCCTAATATATTTTCCTATTAGTAATGTGGTAAATTGGAAAAAAATTGGTGATCAAATGATGTTCCCTTATTGTCAGATAAAAAAATTATTATCACTGCGATATATATAAACGTATAAAGCTACCTCTTAATATTGGTAATATTGATAAAGCTAATTTTTATTTTAGCTTATATATTAGGAACTATAATATTAACAATAATAAGCGCTATTCCTAATATTTCGCCATGGTTTATTTTATTATGCAGTATTCCTACCTTATTTTCGGGTGGTTTAGTAGTTTTATTATCAGTTAATGTATGCTACATTATAGACAAAAGTACACCAGAAAATAGGGGGATTAGGTAATAAAAATGGAAGCAAATTGTTCATTTTGAATGACTGAAATGTTTGTTTTTAGAATAGCGATGTTTTATTTATCTTATGGGGGGGCAGCCGTAATAGCACTAACCTCAAGTTCTTTTGCATTAGAAAAAATGGGTTTCTTGTTAATTTATATTATTTCTTCTATTTGCATGTCGTTATCGTTTTTATTGACCTTCTTCTTTGTAGAGGAGTCGGTTTTAAATTGCGAGAGAGAAGTAAGTATTTATTAGGTATAAATAATTATCTTACCTTGAAAATCTTTTACTTACAGGGAAGATTTTCAAACTTGTTTAAAATTTCTTATGCAACAGATACAGTAAAGGTTACCTTCAAACAAAGGGAAAATATGGACAGAACTCTGATATTGTTAATTGTTGCAATTCTTACCTTATATTTTCTGGCTTTTAACGTCGACAGTTTAACATATTTATTTCTCAGAGCAAAATTTTCTTGGACTTTACAACAATACACTTTATACAGTTCTATGAAAATAATTGTAGCGATATTTGCAAGTGGAGTGGTAATATATATTTTAAACAAAATATTAAAAATTAACGAATCTGTAATTGTTACGATTGGTACAGTTTCGATAACAATAAGTTCAATATTGTTCGGTCTGAGTTCATCAAATTGGCAAATTTATACAGGTACATAATATAATATTATTTTAATTATAAAGGAAAATCTGTAACTGAAAAACAATTTTAAGCTGGAGTAATAAGCTGTTTTGGTACAACAACACCACTAATGTTAAAAACCTTAGTGTCAAAAATAGTGGCTTCTGATGACTATGGAAAACTATTTTCTTTCATAGCGATAAGTGAATCTCTTTTAGGACCATGTGGGTTGCCCTTATTTACATTTATCTATAACAAAACTCTGGATGTTTTCCCAGGAACTTTTTTTCTTGTCGCAGGAGGTATTAATTTACTGATGACTTTTCTGAGCATGTAAGTTCTTGTTAATTTTATATTTTTCTTTTTCTTACAAATAATATTATTTTAGAACCATTGTTGTAATACAATTAAGATACAATCAGTTGGCTTATTCTACTTTATCCTCGTCACAAATATCTGCTTAAGAATCTTTTAATTTCTGAAAACTATCTTGGAATTAAAATTAGAGTTGTTTGTTGTTTCCTTCTATCAGCTGTTTTTCATCTTTTTTAATGTTCGGCGTCTCTAGTACATAGCCATTTGTTCCTAGCTTGAGCAACTTTCATCCAGTTCAGTCCTTTATCCTGATCCTTTACGACATGGTCTTTCCAACTCCCTGTATAAGAAATACTTCTTGTACATTTGTCTTTTTCCTTATTCAGGTGTTCGTCTTCTGATCCTTCAGTGTTATACCCTACATCCATTTTCCTATTGCTTCTTTTTTTTATAATATTCCTAATTGTAAATTTATTATACTTGAATTTTCAGTATTATCTGTTATTATTGTAGGCAATTTGCGATTTACTTTATTATTTGATATACTACATATTTTATATAGGGTGTCCCCGCACTCACTTTACATAATTTAGGTGGTAATAGAGGACACTTTTCTAAGAACAATTTTTAACAAAAATTTTTTTCTAAATTCAAACCCTCGAGAGTTAGGCCTCTTTAAAGCATTTTTTTTAATTTCCACCTTCACGTGGCCATAGTCCTGAAAATATTGATTTTTCAGTAAAAATGGTTTAGTGCTTTATTAAAGAGCGTGAAATAATCTACGAACTAGATTCAAACCTTTTATTGTCTAAAATCAACGGCTTTCGAGTTATGAATTAAAGTAAGTTAAAAAATGTCGAAAAATTTGAGCTTTCTTTTTTTTTGTTTTTTTTTCAAAACCCTGTATCTTTTAAACGAAACATTTTACAAAAAATCTGACGCCCCATTCCGGATAGGAAATTTAACGGACTACAACTTTTGTCTAGTAAAAATTTTTGAGAAACCAATCCATTTCACAGAAAATCAGAAAATAACAAACAAGGCAGCTACAAAACATAAAATTAAATTCACAAATTATTTATTTTTTTGAAAAATTATTTTATTAATTAATTTTAAATTATTACATTAATAAAGTAATTGTTGAAAATGACCACCCTTATTTTCGATACACAGTCGTGATTGTTTTAAAAGATGTTTGTCGAAAAAAGTCGATTTTTCGACACTTTTAATCGCAGAAATTGGAATTTTTTACACTTTTCACACTCACCTATTGACCAAAATTGGCCTCGTGATCGACCGGTCAATCCCTCGACCATTGTTGACCACCCCTGCTATAATGGCTTTTTAAAAAAAAGGAAATTTTATAAATAATACTATAAAGCATATTTTAAAACGAGCACGACTCTGTATTAAAAATGAGGGTGGTCATTTTCAACATTTACTTAAATAATCTAATAGTTTAAAATTAATTAATAAAATAATTTTTCAAAAAAAATAAAAATTTTGTGAATATAATTTTTTGTTTTGTGGCTGCCTTGTTTATTATTTTCTGATTTTCTGTGAAATGGATTGGTTTCTCAAAAATTTTTACTAGACAAAAGTTGTAGTCCGTTAAATTTCCTATCCGGAATGGGGCGTCAGATTTTTTGTAAAATGTTTCGTTTAAAAGATACAGGGTTTTGAAAAAAACCAAAAAAAAGAAAGCTGAAATTTTTCGACATTTTTTAGCTTACTTTAATTCATAACTCGAAAGCCGTTGATTTTAGACAATAAAAGGTGTAAATCTAGTTTGTAGATTATTTCACGCTATTTAATAAAGCACTAAACCATTTTTACTGAAAAATCAATATTTTCGGGGCTATGGCCACGTGAAGGTGGAAATTAAAATAAATGCTTTAAAGAGGCCTAACTCTCGAGGGTTTGAATTTAGAAAAAAAATTTTGTTAAATATTGTTCTTAGAAAAGTGCCCTCTATCACCACCTAAGTTATGTAAAGTGAGTGCGGGGACACCCTGTATATTAGTTAAAAATACGTTTATCATTGTGATATCTTCCTAATTTTAGGAGTTGATTTAATTTCATAAAGAGATATTTTAATATTTTGAAAGTTAAACATTATAGGTAATAATTAATTCTATTGCTATGACTAAAATAAACTAAATTATTATAGTATATTAGAATATGTACATAATTTATAGATTTTATAACAATAAAATTTTATAATATTTCTTCTTCTTATTATTGTTCTCTTTCTAGAAGAGATTCTCATAGATAATAATTATCTTTTAGTTTAGGCCTTAAGAGTTTAAAAGCCTGTTTACATCATAAAATTTCGCTTAAAATTTCGCTTAAAATTTTTATAAATTTATGTTTTAAAGTGTAAAAAATATTTCCGTAAAATGATTTTAAGGTTAATTTTAAGGTGTAAACACAAATCTGCAAATCTACAAATTTTAAGGAATTTTAAAGAAATATTAACGAAAATTTTAAGCAAAATTTTAAGCGAAATTTTATAATGTAAACAGGCTTTAAGTCCTGTTATTTCCAACATCTGCGTCGTTTCCTTGGCAGTGTTAGTTCTATGAGCATATAAATATTTTAAATCCATTAAGTAGCTTGCCGGGCTGACCTTCAGATGTGCCTGTACACTGTGTTTTTATGTTAATGATGGCAATTCGTTAACCCAGGAGGGCCACCGGCTTAATAATAACAAATTATTATTTGGCTTAATACAGCCAAATAACCAAATACAAGTTTAATGTTTAATTGTTCTATTATAACTAAAGAGTCGTTGGTTCTACTAACAAGACCTAGTAGAAATCTACCATACCAGATAACTACAACTATCATAGTTAAGGGGGAATGTCACTGTAGAATCCTGAAAATGAACTAAAGTTTGGATAATTTTTTTTGAATTGGAAAAAAACTTTTATCTACTTTTCTTTAAAACCTAGAAATCATTAGTAACTTTAAACTCGTTTTTCTCAAAACTATGTTTTCAAATTGGCTTGCAGCATAACTCAAACAATTTTCATCTGATTTTTTTTCTATCCATTTGTGATTATAACATTTTTTAAATCGAACATTTATGGATAATTTAATTTATTAAAAAGCCTAATAATGTTTCAGTAATAACAGAATAAATGGTAGTGCAAGTATTTTTTGAACAGCCAATTATTGAAATTCTGTCTGAAAGGATCCTTAACCTTCGGGTTGACACCTGGGGTTTCTTGGGATCCCTGAGTGTTATTTATAACATTTAAAGATTTTTTTTGTTAAAATTTTAGGACATCTCTTTTGAATGTTTATCTAATATAAATAATCTGATAACGTTGAGCTAAGATCATTATGGACGCGGAAAAAAATTTCCGAAGGGTTAAAATAGCTTTGGATTGGTACTTGGGTTTTTTTAAGACCCCAGGAATAATTTGTTCTTAGCGGTCTGCAAAATAACTTATTTGTGGCCTAATTAATTAATTTTGTTTTAAAACGGATTTTTAAAAAATTAAAAACGACATATTTGTTTACAGTGATCACAGATAGCATTAATTGGCTAGAACTTGCTCCATTTGCAAAGAGAATTTTTATTTTAAAAATTTGTAAAAATTTGATTTTGCCAAAAAAATTGTTTATACCGGGTGACCGGCTGCCGCACCGATGTGAACATAGGAAATTAACATGGGATATTGATTTTTCTGTAATTCCTGCTTCATAACCAATAAGAATGAAAAGGGGTATCAATTTAAAGAGATTTTTATTCCGCTTCTAAAGACACCGAACACTTGATATTTTGTTCTTTAATTACTGTGAAAAGCTCACTAATAAAATGCAAACTGACGCATTTAAAAAAATTTTAGTTGCCTTGGTTGAATTTTAAAGAATAACTTGTGTTTGCGTTAATTGTTAATCAAATTTATTGTAATATGTCAAAGTAACTTGTTGGAAATTATTGGTTTTGAAGTAAAAACAATTGCAATAAAATTCAAACAAAGCAACTAAAAAAATTATGCGCTATTTTGCATTTTATTAGTGAGTTTTTAACAGAAATTAAAGAACGAAATATCAAGTGTTCTGTATCTTTAGAAGCGGATTAAAAATCTCTTCAAATTGATGCCATTTTTATTCTTATCCGTTATAATGGGAAGCAGGAATTAAAGAAAAATTGATTACATACATTTAATTAATAAATTAAATTTAATGTTTATAATATATCGTAGAATTTCTGGGGCCTTATTATTCTTATTATTCTTATTGCGTCAACGGGTGTAGCTCATTTAATCCACCTGTACTGAAGCAAACTAGCTTATTGTACCCCGTTCCATGCTGAGATCTTAGATGGATTGTGAGGTAGAGACCTATCAGATAGATCTCGATGACTACCTCGGTCACAAACAGTGTGGATGTCCTCTGGAAGGCCGAGCTTTAAGAAATTCTGTTCTGTTCGGTTCGCGTTGCCTCCCGTTCGATGTTGCCCACCCCTCGGTTCGGACACGAGCCTGAAGGTGTAGGTCTGCCTACGTTCCCCGCCACCTGATGGTGTAGGTCTACCCAGGCCCCCCGCCACCCCGGTCGCATCGACCCTGCAAGGTGGTACGACATGGTGACCGGGACCGCCTGTCCGCGATTCGAACCCAGAATTTCCGCTCTGAACTCAACCAGCGATCACATCAAGCCACCACTGCGGCTTTTCTGGGGCCTTAAAGGACCCCAAGTTCCATTTCGTTTAACCTTTTTAACATTTAATGATGAAAGTTAATGATCATTAACTTGGTAGCTTGTCAAAAGTATTACAAAAACAATAAAAAAATGAAATATGGTATTATATTTCCCCGATTGCTGGAAAAAATTGTATTTACTATCTCTTAATTTTGAAATTGCAATAGTTTTAATTGAAATGACATTGAAGAATGATATTTATGGCAAGTATATCTTCTGTTATCTAAATTTATTTGACTTCCTTTTCAATAAATACAGCCTTGAATCTGATCTAAATAATAATGTAATTATTTCTTTTCAAAAATATTTCCTGATGCGTCATTGACATTATATGTAAAAATCAGACACCAACATGCGAGTGTCTTCAATCAATGTAGATTCTTCTCCTTCTTCAGAAAATTAATATATTATTAAATACATTTGATTTTTAATAAATAATATTCATACAATGTGATGAATGTTTTTGAGCTTTTAAAATTTACAAAATATTAAAAATCAAAACCTTTCCAACTTGTTCCTTATGGAAAATGCTTAGATAAAATGTAACGTGGACGAATTTGGCTCTTTTGATGTGCATATTATTTTTATTAATTTATGCCCTCCCATTGAAGAAAGTTACCAGCCGCCATTACTATCAAGCAAAATCTTTAAAATAATATGTCAATTATTATTAACTCCTGGTATTAAAAACAATTAAAAAAAGTTTGGCGTTCTTAGTGTAGAAGATATTAACACCACTATCAAACCAGGGTTTTGGCCAAATCCTATCGGCTAATTGCTTTGTGCAGCCCCACCAACATTTATTTACATTTACCGGGGTAAAACCAGAGATGAGCTCACATCCTCAAGTAATCTTCGTAGTAGAAAGTTTTGCAATTTTATGATAAAAGAAATTATTTCATTGTGAAGCATACCATGTAGTTGGTACTATACATAATATTATTATATGCACCTTCGTGAGTGTACAAGGCTGAAAAGGTGGCAGTGGGAAACGAAGACCCTGTGTACTAAATTTAGGATGTGATTAAACTATTATCTTCGCTGATGTAAATAAATTCATCGTTTTGAATTAAGTTTATTTTCCTCGGTTTTAAGGCCGTGTGACACTTGTACTAATTTGTTAACAAATTTGTTAGCAAATTTGGTAACAACCCATTGATTGGTTAAACAAAAATAAACAATGAATGGGATTTTTAATTTAACCAATCAATGGGTTGTTACCAAATTTGCTAACAAATTTGTTAACAAATTAGTACAAGTGTCACACGGCCTTTATACAGAAAAAAGGGCGCAAAATGATTAATTCGGTGATATACTAAGGAAGTTAGGTAAATTACTTATCGGTAAGATAATTTTTTATCTGATACAGAGTATACAAGACATACTTTATTTGTTCTTACATTTTGGCACTAGACAGATAGGAGTTCATGGTTAATTTATTATTGATGAACTTAACTGAAAGGTAAGTTTATTGATCCAACTAAAATATTTTTTTTTAAATAATATTATATTGTAATTAGCTGTTATAAAAATATTAATAATAACTTTTTCTGGAAACTAAATACTTAGGTGTCTTATCTTATCGCATACGTTATGACTCCCAATTGTCTGCTTTTTATTAACTTTTTGAGCTATGTAACTTTAAAAAAGACACGCCTGATGAATAATTTGAATCTGCAAACTTTCGAGTCAAACCAAATAATATTTTCAATTTTTTTTTGTTTTAGTAAAATTTTGTCAATTTAAAGCTCAAATATTACAAGAATGCATCAGATACCAATACATCTTTCAGTATTTATCGTACTGTTTGCTATCACTCTTTCCGGTAAACTATTATTCATCTAATGTTTTTAAATAATGATGTAATTTTTGTATTAGATAAAGTTATTACAAATTTATTAATATACAAAAGTTGCTATATTACCTTAAAAAATAATGAGTCTACTTGTGCGTTACTGGGATTCAAATTTGATAATGAGACTATCGCGTTAGAAAAGATAGTTCAACCGCATGCTGCTATCATAGGAACTACCAAGTTAATGTTAGAAACTATAGTACCGGCTTGTTTATGTTTTTTTATCGGTTCGTGGTCTGATAAATATGGAAGACGTCCAGTGATGTTGACCTCGTTAGGAGGTATGTATATAATCGGACGTATGTGGACTGCACCGATGGAAAGAAATTAATCCTTTTTTTGGGGGTTTTGACCGAGGGTCATATGTAGATTGCACCGATGGTCAGATGTGGATTGCACCGATCCCCACATGTGGATTGCACCGATATAAATACTTAATCCCTGTAAGTCAAAGACTTACCAGTAATCTTGTAAGGCTTACCCGTAATGTTTTTTACTGAAAATGAAACAAGGACGTATACAAGGAGTCGTCCCAAACACTATTGAAAAACTTAAAATAACACACAATAACATAACAGATGCCCAAAATATTTAATTTTATTTTAATTTATTATTTATTGAAAAAAATTCGAATTTTTATAAATTGGATCCTGGTAATTGTTTTGTCAGAATACAAGTCGTCGATCAAATGTTGTAATTTGGCTTCCCAAAAGGGCCCCCCCCTTCCAACCGTAGTTTTCGAATTACGAGATGTTCAAATAAGTAAATCAATTTCTTTTAGCGTTTTTACATAAAAAAAAGTTGAAAGATCTTGCAATGCTAGCAATTATTTAAATTTTTGTAACGTCCTGGAAATAAATGACATAAAACACAAATATTCACACTGTATAGGGGGGTAGCACTGGACATTGATCTTAATGCTTACATGAATAGCAAGTTCAAAATCAACGGTTGCTGTTATTGGTTTAAAAAGTAAATCATTTTGAGAACATAACTAACGATTAACAGAACTAACTAACGATGTTTGTTTTGCCTAATAAAAAATAGGTACGGTTCTTTGGGTTTTGCTTAATAAAAAAAAATATTGAAAGGGGGGGTGAAGGGTGCATGTCGTAATATTTGGAGATATGTCTAGGATTTTGTGCAGTTGGGGAGGGTTGAATAATGCTTAAAATTGCTTGACGTAATTTATGAACGACCCCTAATCCAAAGGCGCAGTCTTCTAAAAAAATTTTCGCAAATGTGTAATTCAAGCCAATCAAAATTTATTTAAAAAATTATGGACCATTAGAATGGTAGTAAATCGTAAAATTTTAACTAACTAACCTAAGCTCTACAGGTGAATCTCTCTTTCAACGGTCTCCTCATTAAAAAAATGATCGTTTCCTAACAATAACCTAAGCTCGACCAGTGGATCTCTCTTTTAGCGGTCCCCTAAACCTACATGAAGGATGAAATGAGGGTTTCCCATAAATTAGTGCTATAATTTTTACATTATCTAGCAATGAAAACCAGAAAATGTAAATACAATCTGTATTATTTACATACCTCTGTAATAAATTAAATACCTCAATCCTTTAATGGTATTAAAAAAGATTACTTACTCACCATCGGTGCAGTCCACATACTTAACTTAAGGCGAGATTTTAGTCGACCACGTTTTAAAATTGAAAGGATGTTAGGGGAAGTGCACTATTCTCATTCCACTGTAGGCTGTGTGGGCGAGTTTTATACTATTTATCTAGAAAGGTAATGAGATATCTAAACATATGATATAGCTTATATTATTTCTTATCAGTTATCACTATAAAAACGTATAAGTTGAATAACGTGATTATTATTCAATATTATTACAATAATAATGTGTACACTAAAACTTGTTTGATCACAAAATTATTATAATATGAAAAACGTTAAAAAAAAATTATTCCGTAATTATTTTCTCTAATAAATTATAAAAAATATTGTTCACATTTAAAATTTTGATTTACTTTTTATACCTTATATTATTAGATATGCCATATAAAAATAATCACATAGAAAAATCGTTCGTCTGTTTTTTTTAAGAAACGAGTAAAAAATTTCTATTCCACGTGGATAACTTGAATATTAACCAATGAAATTGCTTGAAATTTAATTTTAACCTTGAATAGGGTTCAACCTTGCTTGAAATTTCATTTCAACCAATTTCATTGGTTAACATTCACGTTATCCACGTGGAATAGAAATTTTTTACTCGTTTCTTAAAAAACAGACTATAGTGTAAAGTTACGTTACAGAAATAAAAAAAGGCGGAGTTAATGTGCAATAAGAGGCGGTCGGAGCATAGCGTTCACGCGAGTTGACTATGAACGCTAATCACCCGGTTCGAATCCGAGTGAAGTAAGAACTTTATTCTGACCGTCTCTCCCCTCGGAAGGCAATGGCAAACCACCGGGGTATAATATGCCATGAAAGCCTTTAACAAGCATTGTTAAAGGTTATGACGCTTCTGTCAAGAAGCAATACGACGGAGAAGAATGTGCATCAGTAACGAGAACTCGTACAGCGTGTTTATCAGGCCTGGTGTTTATGTTAGTATCAGTTGGTGATACTAACATAACGTAACAGTGTCACGCCGTCTCTACTGCGCCGGATTTCGGCTACGCCTTTTTTTCTTTCCTTAATTTTACAGGCAGTCATCGTAATTCTTTATTTCTACATGCCCACTATCAATAATTACTGGAAGCAAATAATCAAAATAGGATTTTTTAAATTTTGGTTTCATATTATTAGAGCACAGATTCTAGGCAATTTGCCCTTTTGTCCTTTATTTAGGCAATTCAAAATTTTAAATACAGAAATTCTTTTCGAACGATTTTGGAAATTATGAACCCTACTTTACTTTGCCTAAATGCCTATTTTCGATATTACTGACCTAAAATAGAGTTTTAATGCCTAAAAAGCCTAAACGACTAATAAATTTATCCTGTATAATATGTTACTAAAAGTAAAAAAAATTACATTTTAAGTTTTTAAATTTTGTATCTCACGATCAGTGGCAGATTTAGTACTTGAGAAGCCCCAAGCACAATTCAATTTTGAGGCTCCCCTATAAATATTTTCACTGTCCCTACACCCTACAGTGTGCATTCTATGCGCACGTTTTTTACTATAATAATTTATGTACTATATTGGTATAGTCCAAAAAAGCTAAATTTTGAGGCCCTCTTGATTTATGAGGCCCCAGGCAGGCGCCTGTTCGGAAATCCGCCACTACTCACGGTAAACTGAGTTGTTATGACTTATGAGTTCTTGTATTTATTTTGGCGAAGTCAGCACAGACTGAACTGACTGCGACCACTTCGGCTCTTCGTACCCACGCGTATTAATAAAACTGTGGAAGTCATTGTAGCCTAAGAGTAGGCGACGGATTTCAGGGGTCTTAAAAATGTTATGGCTTAAAGTTAGATAGGTACCCTCAAATACAAAACTGTAAATGGCAGAGGTTTTCCCGGTCGGATAACGGGGGGGAGGTGAATTTCCCAAAAATTCAGAATTTCTGCAGATTTCCCCAAACGGTTACATAGTGTTTGTAGATATATGAAAAAATTGGCAAATCAAAATTCTTTCGGGAACATGGTTAAATAAATTTTTTTATATCGTAAAACCGAAAAACATATACTTACAAGCAAAGATATAATATGAGATCTAACGATAGAAAATACAGTCAAAACTCTCTAAATCAAATTCTCATAATGTATTAAAATTTGTTCGAATTAGGGGGAGTTCGAATTAGAGAGTAAGAATTGGATTGTAAGTTAGTTGGACGTGCCAAATAAATAATTCGATTTAGAGAATATTTTGAATTAAAGAGAGGTCGATTTAGAGAGTTTTGACCGTACTATCCAAACTATATAATTAATTATGCTTTTTTCTCCAGTAAATAGATGGCATTACTACTTTTCTCCTCCATTTACAGATGGCGTTACCGATTTGGGGGTTACTATTTTTAAATATCGTGAATTTAGTTAAACATAATATCATAATTTTTTAGAAATACTGAAATTGTATTAAACACTTTTAGATTTAAAAAAATAACTATTAGCAATTCAATCCTCAAACTTCAAATTTGAAATTGGAGTAGTAAACTAAATATTTTTCCAAGTTTAAAATAAAGTAGGTTCGTTTTTCCGCTATCAGTGCAATAACTAGGGTAAAAAGAGCCTGTGGTGAACGGTTTAATTTGCCCCCCCCCACTCTTCGAACCAAAGACTTTCTTAAATGTTAAATATTTATTTACACAATTAAAAACATTGTTGAACCAAAATAAATTTCTTATATTTTATTCAGCAACAGACAAAAATAATAAAGCAGAAATATTCTAATGTAGTAAAAAATACCTTTTTAACCCCTCTCGACGTGGGGATACTGAAAATTAAATAATAGTTTTTGTTACATGAAACTAAATAATGGTGAACTTATAACCTTTTTGTCTACTCTGCGAAAAATCAAGTTTTCTCCTTGCTTAACAAAAAATTACTCTTTTGTAACCCCCTGACCAAGATTTAATTACATTTTCTTCTTTGAGAATCACTGGCTTACCTGCTTTTATTTTAATTCCGCAATATTAATTTATTACCTACATTTTTTAACTTCTAGTTTTTTTACATAATATTTAGCTTGACAGTAATTCTATTGTTTTTAAAAAAGTTTTTGAAAGAAAAAATAGTTTAGGAAAATATAATTTATTTTGCGCTTCAATCTATGCGCCCATGGCGTACCTCCTTTCCACGCTCCTGATTACGGCACTGTTAGTACTGATTCATAAGCCGAAAAACATCATTGTACATCACAAGAAGTTATGAGACAAAATTTAAAAGAGTTAATAAAAATACAAGAACTCGTAATGTTATAACATCTCCATTTTTTCTAATTTTAGTAATATTTAGAGTGTAAATTATTCGTTTAGGCTTTTTAGGCATCGAAAATAGGCATTTAGGCAAATTAAACTAGGTTTCAAAATTTTAGAATGCGTACTCTAGTAATGAGAGAGCCGCGTATTACCCATTTTTCCGCTAATAATAATATTACAATCACAGCAACAAAGATTATAAGCAGTATGTAATAAATAAGTTAAAATTGTGAAACTACCGCGACTATAATGTACCCCTTCCACAACTCGACCGTCTGAAGCTATAAGAAAGAGGTGGTGTATTCCCCTCATTTGTCTAAGTTTATAATGCAAATAATTTTCAAAACAACACATTTTGAAACTTAAATTACTCAATTATTAAGTTATCAATAACAATGAAATTTTTTTCTCGGGCAGTTAAAGGTTGTCTTTGGGTATAAACAGAAAAAAATTATTCGATTTATTATTTATGCTGGTGCAATAACATATTAAAAATGTCTTATATTAACGAACTTTGTGAATTTTTTAAACTCCTTTCTAAACAAAAAAATACCAAAATTTTGCTGCTAAGTCCTGCAATAACATCTTTTTAATGCCTGGTAAAAAAAATAGATCGATTAGTTAACAAATAACTCTACAATTTAATATACCAATTGCATCGATTTCAAAGCATTTTCAACTGCTAAAATCCCACCTTAACTGAACCCGGTGCAATCCACATGTCAGATTATGTGACCCTTTGACCATCGGTGCAGTCCGCAATTGCCCATATAATCTACTTTATTGTAAAAATATTCTAGATTATACATTTTTGTTCTAAATATTTTTCAGGATATAGCATTGGATTTTTAATAATCACAATAGTGAGCTATATAAAAAGTGCTTCTCCATGGTTTATTTTAATATCAAGTATTCCGGTATGTTTAACTGGAGGTTTTCCAGCATTTTACACTGCCGTGATTTGCAATATTACTGATTTAAATGTGGAAAATAGAGGATTTAGGTAAATTATTTTGACATGTGCTCAGTTGAGAGTGAAGCAGCCAGAGCCAACCGACTAGTCTCACTCAAACGGAATGCTAAGCTGAGTATCCCAAATTCAATAATATTGTTGATTTTATTCTAGATTAGGAATATTGGAAACTGTAGTTTCAGTGTCGTTTCTTCTAGGAGATTTAGCATGTCCGTTCCTATTTCAAGCTTGTGGTTATTTTCTCACATTTGCAATTATGACTGCTTCAATTTTTTTTTCATTTTCTATCGTATTGCTACTTGTTCCAGAAACAGTTCAAAATCCCCCATCGGAGGTATTACATTTTGAATTAATCCTAATAAAGCCATGTGATAAATGCTATTCTTTCAGATTAATTACTATAGTTTGATAAAATTTTCTCGAGTACGAGAAACCATTCAAACTACATTCAAACGAAGAGCGGGACAAGATAGAACTTTACTGTTTTTGGTCATAGCTGTAATGGTTATATTTTTATTAGCTACCACTGCAGATGGTGGTATTTTTTACTTGTACACACGTAATAAACTCGAATGGTCGTTAGCAACCTACACATTTTATGCTGTTCTTCGCAATATAGCCAGAATTATTGGTACAATTATTGGTTGTTATTTACTTCATAAATTATGCAATATTTCAGAAGTCTATTTAATTATATTGGGTTTTATATCTACCACTTCCAGTTCTGTATTACAAGGATTAGCCACTCAAACCTGGCATATGTACACAGGTGAAAAATGATAGGTAGAGAAAAATATTTATTTGAAAAAAAAGTTTATTTTAGCTGGTGGATTAAAATCTTTTAGTGGTAATATTTTGCCCATGGCGAGATCTTTAGTTTCCAAAATCGTAGCAGCAGAAGAAACCAGTAAAGTATTTTCGTTTATTATTATAACTCAAACATTTGTCGACTTTATTGGACCTCCAATATATTTATACATTTATGATAAAACTTTGTCCAGCTATTACTATTCAGGAGTATTTAACTTTCTTACTGCTGCAATTTTTGCTTTTGGTATAATTTTTCTTTTGTAAGTATGCTTAAAATATTGGAGAAATTAATAAATATTACTAATATTATATTCTATTTTGTTATAGACCTGTAATTAGAATACTAAAACGAAGAAGTAACGATTCATATGAAAGAATTGTAAATGATGATGGATCAGCTAATGAAAATTGAGATGATTATGGTTATCAAAATCCCTGGAACGATAAAAGGTTCCCCTCACAAAGTGATTCAAGGTTAAATTATACTCGTATATCCTATGTTTTTCTTAATTATTTATTGTCATGAATTATTGTATGTAAATGTGCGCAATTACATTTTTGATATCTTTTAAAATGAATACTAAGCTAAATTAAGTTTTCTTTATTTAATAAACATTTAACATTTCTAAATTAGTTTAATAATTAATAATATATCTGGGAAAATTTTATGGACCATAAAGAAATAAAAACCATTCACGAACAAGAAGCATTATAAATTTCCTTCCCATGCTTTTTGATTTTAAAGAGAGTAGGAACCTCAAAAACATCGGTTGCTCAGGGCCTCATATTTTCTCTGAAAGGTTTTGACAAAAGGTCTGTTTATGTTACTCCGAACTACTCCGAGTAAGTTAGTATAAAAAATTGCTAAAATTGATTGGTGAAAAGTGAGTTAGTGATTTTACACCAATAACTTTTTGATTACTAGAGGAAAGTGTAGTTTCGGTTGCATCAAACAAAGCTAATAAGCACCTAGTAATACTAATGTTTTATTTTTATTAAATTTAGGTGTTGGTAATTCAATTTTTTAGTGCTGTAGTTTACTACAGATAGTCAACCCAAATATTGATTTCATTTTTTGGTAAAACCTGAGATGAGCTAACATGAGTACCATTCAGGTATCTACTTATAAATATTGCACTTTTGTGAGTATGCAAGTTTTAAGAAGTTATAATGGGTAGTGGGTAAGTAGGAACCCTAATTTCTAAATCTAAGATATTATTATGCGTCCATCTTCACTGAGAAAAATTCATTCATTCTTTTGAATAAAAAGCTTATTTTTCACATTGTTGTAAGTCGACCGATAAGGTTGTTTTGTAGAAAAACAACTCAATATGATTAATTCAATGATATAATTAAATTTAAGGTAAATTAGTTATCGGTAAGATAATTTTTATCTTATACAAGAGAATTAAATTATTTATGATTACAGTTTAGCACTAGGCGGCTGTTAGTTTAATATTCATTTATTGAGGAATATTATTGAATGGTAAGCTTGATTATTCTTAGTAATATCTAAACTGTTGATTTTATGTTGTAATCAGCTGTTATAATCTATAATTATAAGAAAAAACGTCTAGAAATGTCTATGACGCTTGGATACTCATGTCGCTATCATGACTGATTCTTTAATTTTTACCTCTCCAAGAATATTTCCAGTGCGGCCCTCAGGTCATACAGCCTGGGCAATCTAGTATTGATAATATATTTTTATGAAAATTAAATAGTTAATTGTCTTAACCATAGAAGATAATATCTTAACTTATCGTACTTTATATCTCCCAATTGTCTGCTTCTTGTTAACTTTTCGGATATGCAATTCCCAATTAGTATATGAAGGTAGTAAATTATCTTCAGTGTAATCAATGTTATGAGCGTATGTGAGACGTATACATTGGTTCTTCTTTAGGTGCCTATCCGATTTCGGATGTACGGCGATCCCCCCGACTTAGCCAAGCAGGCTGTACCAGGGAAATGTTAATGTTAATGATCATTAACATTTTAAGGATTCTTCTTGGCATATTACTCTCGGTGGTTTGCCATTGCTTTCCGAGGGGAGACGGTCAGAATAAAGTTCTTACTTCACTCGGATACATTGTTTAATGTCATAAAATAAAAAAAATGTTGAATGCCATTTTAGCGGAATTATAGACAAGTTTCGGCTATTTCTATGGGTTTCGGCATCATGCAGACATCGGTACTTGGTGTCAGCAGGTTGAAAAAAGGTTTAGAAACTGAACCTCTTGTTGAAAAAGGACTCCCATACAGAGTTTTTGAAAAGTACCCACTTATATTTTGGAATATGTATTAAAAATTGATTTGTGCTAATTTTAATTCAAAGTTAATCGAGTAATTTCAAATCCAAATTATTTTTAAAGCAAAATTGCTCGGTATTTTTAAATAAAAACAGCAAGTATTTTATTATTATAAAGCAATTACTCTTAATTTTATAAATAATAATTCCAAATGCACTTTAAGCTCTAAGATTATTGGCAAGTCTTGCTGTAACGATTAATTTAATTTTAAATTAAAATATCTCAAATTATTATGTATTATTTTTTAGTTTGTTCAAAAAATTATTTGAAATTTGTAGGTAGGTATAAAGGAATTTTTTTAATAGATCTTTTTCAATTTTAATGCAAACATTTCTGTATGTGTATCCATAATACGGAACGCATTAAAATATTTAAGGAAGTATTTATATCCACAATGATAACCTCTTTTCAGAAGTATATAGTTTATTTACTATTGGTTATCAAAGCAACCGAAATGAAAACTCTAATTTACCGATAATCTTCAGTAAATTTAAATTAACATTTCTCATTGATTACAAAAATTAATATTTTTATCATGTAAGTAAGCATCAGTGTCTTAATAGCCGCCAAATATGTTTTACCAACAAAATGAGCAAATACCTAATGAATCACGATTACTTTCTTGTTATTTATGAAAAAAGATTTACAATTTATTGGTAATTCGGGATTATGCACGAACTGTGTATATGTAGCATTACCTTTTTTGGAGAGGCATTCTTGTAAGATACCATAAAGTCTAATCATTATTATTTCTCAATTGAAAGTGAAAAGTAAGTTTGTAAATAATTGGCTTTTGGCTGTAAGTAAGACGGGAGAGGGTACTTCGGACTCAAAATTAGCATCCCCACTCTCGCGATGTTAGAAATCTATGTTATTGTTACTGATTTGCTAGAATAGCACCCCCAAATTTGAGAGTTTAACTCCGCCTATGTTTTCTTGCACTTAAAGTATAGACATAATAAATTCTTAAATAGAAAATTTGGATATTTGTATATTTATGTTAGGTAATTTATAAAATAAATCATTAGCTTTCAAAGGTCGAAAATACGAATAGTTCCGTAGGTATTCGTAAGAATTCCTATATCTCAAAATAAATAAAATATATTAGGTTGTATTGAGCTATCTTGCGGTAAATTCTAATTAGTGTATTACTGATAACAGAGCAAGTTATTCTGTCATGTACTTTTACCATCATAATAGGTACTAATCTATACTCTAGAACGACGGTGTATTATATTATTTGACTTATTTATGTTTTGTAATTATAATTACCTAAACAGTTATTCAAAATGTCCATTGCTAGTTTAACCAATATGTTATTGTTGTAGATAACGTTCAGCATCGATGTGATTTGGATTACGATCAAATTAATCTTCGAATAAAATTTGGGTAAGTTTGCAAATTACATTTATTACTAGGTTTTTACATAAATTTTAAATATTAAATTATTATTTTTTTTGAAAATTTTTTTTTGACTTAAGAAAACTTTTCTGACTTTATCGGTGGTCTATATTTTATGTTTATGGGTTTAATTTTGAAAATCAGATATACTTATTGTTGAAAATATTAAAATATTGTTTCTTCGCAAGTTATGGAATTATTTATCGTCTGCTAAATTTTAAAACCTCTTAAGTCATTTTTCTTTATTTTACAGGGGAGGATAGTTTTATATTATTTTATTCATATAAATCAATTGCCAACTCTTTCCTTGTATTTTGTTTTTACAGATTTCAGGCTCGTAGCCAGGGGGTTGGGGGCACGTGCCCCCCTCCGAAATGTATGAAATGTATTCAATTTAATTGCGAACCACCGAAAATTTTACATTTTACAAAAGGCTTTTTACAAGCCCCCCCCCCCCCAAATGAAATCCTGGCTACGGGCCTAACAGATTTTGATTTTACCATGATCAAACATACTAAAAAGATTTTGAAATATTGTAGAAATATTGTGACTCTAGCTAATAAAATGTACACATGATTAAATTTGAAATCATTTTTGACTTACGAGGTTTTAAAATTAGGGCGACGGACGTTATGTATAACAAACTTCAACTTGGCGTTCCATTTGAAAATAGATAACAAATAATAGTAAACTTCATAACGAACCTCGACGTAACATTCGTCATAGCTTTTGTTTTGTTATATTTATTGTTAGAAAAAATGATAAACACAAAACATTTTTTTTTTTGTAAAAATAAATTATCGTTTTATCTATTCATAAATAAAAAAATTATTTATTAAATGTGACTCACTGATAATTTAGTAGATAATATTAAAATTTTATTTTAAGTAGCTAATATTTTTAATACAGTCTTTATAGATAAGACTAAACTTAATGATTTTGTTTAATCCTGCTATTTAAACATGTCTTTTCTTACTTGGTAACTACTAAAACCTTTTGTTTCACTCACTGAAATTATTTATATGACAACGAGTGAGCGAAAATTATTTTCGCCCAAGTGTGGGTGAAAAATGCTGTCATCCATTCTAAAGCGTAGTATAACGCAACCTGCCGTCTATGTTGAAGTACATTGTTCTTCTTATCAGCCTTTTTCCGCCCACTGCTGGATATAATAAGTCTCTCCCATATTATGGAGATTTTTGGCTCACCACGCTGGCAGACGGGTTGGTGAGTAGTCCGCAGATCGATTTTAAACCATAGTTGTTTTACATTCGTATCAGCTTGCTAGGCGCTTAACGTGGCCTCCAAAGCACGCAGACTTGGTCATAAGAAAGTTTGACGCTCCCCAGGTTTGAACTCGGTACCCTGCATTCGCATAGAACTGCGTTGTCTGCAAGTCAATGACCGTCTCATATACATTAATAACCGGTACCACCAAATTTTTGTAAATTTATCTCTAGTTTAACAGCCGTATTCATAAAAAACTTAAAACAGTGTTTCAGTTAAAGTACTCTTTAAACCATAACCTAACTTTTTTTGCTTGCATTTCGAATTTTTTTTAGGTTAAAATAGCAACTTATTACAGTAAACGCGCTAAACTCCCTATAAAATAGTTGGTGTGAACCGCTTACACTAAAAATCTTTTAAAAGTCAATCGAAGGGATAGTTTTATGCAGTAATAAATGAAAAAAAAACATCAACACTTTAGTCATGGGTTTTGAACTCATGAAATGTAATTCAAAATTGACACTCATATGAATTCGTCTTTAAACGGAAAAATATTCTTGATTCAAATTATTAATGCGCATATCCGGCCCAAAAATTAACTTTATCCAATGTAATCTTTTAGTCACGTGAATCCAAATTATTTCGCAACCATAAAAAAACATTGTGGTCAACGCATTTACACACCAAATTTCGGTAGATATTCCAAATGTACACCTGTTCTAGTATTCATTACATTTATTTAAATTGGTTAGTTGTTAACTCGTGATAATAAATTAAATGGTATCTTTAAATAAAAAATAGGTCTTCTTCTTTAGGTGCCTATCCGATTTCGGATGTACGGTGATCCCCCCGACTTAGCCACTAAGGATGTACCAGGGAAATGTTAATGTTGATGGGGTGGTGGTTTGCCTTCCCCTTAGTCCACAGATCAATTTTGGACTTATTTAGATCATTAACATTTTAAGGATTCTTCTTGGCATTTTACTCTCGGTGGTTTGCCATTGTCTTCCGAGGGGAGACGGTCAGAATAAATTTCTTACTTCACTCGGATTCGAACCGGGTATTTAGCGTTAGTCAACTCGCGTTAGCACTATGCTGCGACTGCCTCCTTTAAAAAATAGGTACAATTATGTATTTCTGACGAAGAGTACGCAAGTATTGGAAAGCTTAAAAATATATTATAATTTATTTTAATTATAACTCGTCAAATTATTTAAAAATACCATTTAATTTATTCTACATTTACCATATTTCAATGAAACGCCAAATCCAATGTTCCAGTTTTCCAAAAAATTTTTAAAAATCTCAATTCAAAAAAACGCAAAAATTGGTCCAAATCTGGATATTTAGGAAATAACACAGGAGTAACGCAAGATGGACGTCTATCCGCTCAGTAATTCGACAATGGAGTCCTTTATCTCTCCCGGAAGTTGCTAGTCTATTCTAAAACACCAAAAATTTCCAAATTCTTAACTTAAAACTTTTTTTTACTTAAAACTTAACATTTTAATTTACACTGGGCAACTTGTCGATATTGAAAATTTTCCTTTTATTAGAGTTTGTTAGTTGTTCAAATCTATTGAAAAGCACAAGCGCTTTGTTTAAACAACGGAAGTGTTGATTGGGTTCTTTTACTTATTAGAAACAAACTAAAAAAAAAAAAGAATTGCACAATTTTTTAAAAATTGATCCTTTTTTTTCAAAACAACAACAAAAAATTAAATTTTAAATTAAAAATCACCCATGGTGCTTATTTGGTTAGATAATTTTGCAATATGATATTATACATTTATGCAACAAGTGCGAAAAACTCAATATTATCCCACAAGTGTTCGATATTTATACAGCTAGGCAATAGCAGAGGAGTCAATCCAGTACGACAGTACATTTCCACGTGCTTTACATAAAAATTTTGTCTGAATCCATTCCATCCTCTTCTAAATATGATTAATTTAATTTATTGTTATGAACTACGTTTAGCAAAAAGCAAATGTTGTAAACCCAGCCCCTAACCTGCATTCAATTGCAAGCCAAATGTTTGCAATATAAATTTGCATTTAAATAAAAAATAAAATGAAGTACAAAAATTAATAATAAAGTTAATAATTTTATTTATTAATATATAGGTGTAATAAACCTACTATTCAAATAATTTTTGTAATAATAATATAAATAATAATTCAAGAAAGAGTCGACCTATTTTAATTTTATTTGAGTCAATGACAGAATTATAACTCGAAAGCGAATCGGACTATTTAAATTTTTTCGGTAGAAAAATAGTAATGTTAGGATTTTTATTTGACATATTGAAAAATGTAGGGACCCATTTAAGATTAAGTTAAGATGGCTGAGAAAGAGGGGATAAGATTCATTGGCTCTACGGAGTATGTTGGGAGCGAAGCTCTCCTGACTTCCTTCATCTCATAAAATGACGCCACGAGGAGAATAAAGAGTATAAATTAACCCAAACTAAATTATTTGCAGTTCAGCTTTCACTAGCATTTTGAAGAAGCTGATCTTACGGGCTTACGGCCAATCTGTTACCTGCATGCTCCAATATTTTGGTTTATTTTCATTCATAACTTGTTTTACGTTTTTGTATTTTTGCGCTACTCTTGATAGCGTAGGAAATAGATACCCGTAGATGTATCGTTTATTGTGTATTTGAACTCATAACTCATTATTAATTACCCTCCCAAACATAAAATTTATTTGTGATAATACATTATAGGACACTGAACTAAAATTTCTGCAGAAGAAATTTCAAATTTTGGCGGTGCTTTGATAGTTGCGGCTTTGTTCTTGTAAGTTTATTTTTCTCCTATTCAACAAAGGCTTGATTTCGAGATAGATTAACTACCAAATAATAAAATATTTTTGTTCTAACAAACAAGTGATTTTTTGACTCGTAGTAAGACTAATCTTATCGACATTATTATTAATCACTTCGTTAAACCCAATTTATATTTGATATTTTCGTCAGTAAATACAATGAAATTCTACTTTAATATCAAGGAAATTTAAATCTAGAGTATCTTTGCCATTATTTTGTTATGGTGATATTTTTTAGGTGCAAATTTTTACAGAACAGAACAGAACTCAATAATCCGAACTCAAAAATTCATATACTAATATAAAATGCATTACTACTCCTACATTTTTATTTTCTTTATATAGGTAGAATCAAACTTATTCCACATAAAAGTTCAGTGGTTCTTTGGGACGAGGTGTCCTAAAATTCATCAATTAATCAAAAATGATTAATATGTGTTAAACTATTTATTGTCTTAATAAAATGGGAGGAGGAATATAGTAGTTATAATATATTTTCTTTTATAGGGTTAAAGTCATAAAGATACGAAATTGGTTATCCAACAAAAGCAGTCTCCGTAATTTGTTAGGTTAGGATGAATTGGAGCAATTAATTGGAACTAGATTGATATGTGCTACCAGAGCCTGCAAACTTTTTTTGGATTGGTAATAAACGAACAACCAATAAACAGTTCTAAATAGCGATACTGACAGAGAGACAAATAGATTTTTCTACGGAATTTTTATGTTCCTGATATAAAATCCAATCTGACGTCAGATTATCGCCAAACATATTTCAAGTCACATACCCAAAAGTCAAAAATGCGTTACAGTAGTTATGAAAAAATATCTTCAATAAAGAATGAAAGAATTATAATGGCTCACAAAGTTCAAATAAAATTTTATATTCGATTACTGAAAATTAGGTGTTCTTTCATTATGTAATCACACGCGTATCTCATAAAATGACCCTATAACCTTTAACAACCACGCGTTCAAATACACATTACAATTTGCTTTCACAATTTAGTGTACCAAAATACACAGATAGCAAGCTAAAGCTACATAATTATGTTTTAATTTAAATTGCAACAAGTGAAACTTGGGAGAAATTGGCAGTACCTACGAACATATTAAAGGAAATTTAAAGATATGCTACACTGCACTTCTTAAGTTTTTCATACTAATTTCAGAAAGGACCAAAGGGATTGATTTAAAATTTTTAAATTATGCTTATAATGTAATAGGTAAGAGCATCTCACATTTTTTAGAATTAAACTAACCGAGTTACGTAATTATCAATTAAGTTTACTATAGCATCTCATTAAACGTGTCACAATTAATTTTTTTATTTTTTCCTTCGAGGTACATAATTAATAATTTAATAAAAAGTAATAAGGTTTATATTTATGGAAAGCTGATAAAAACTAATCAGATTTGAAGAACTGCAAAGAAGAGTGTTTTAAATTTTTCATATTATTATTTATTTCATATCAGCTAAGTATTTATAATTTTAATTATTGATTGAATAAATCATTAATTTATTTTAAATGCTTGTTCTTGTTTCATTATCTCGTAAAAGTTTAGTTAACTAAATCATAGACGGTACAATAGCTTTTAAATTGCAAAATGAGAATATAGGAACACGAAAGTCGGACAAAGATAAACGCTTTAGTTCTTAATAGGCATTATTCATATTAAGTACTACGTTAAATATTAATAGATCATAATTGCGCAATTTTGAAAGTAACCAAGTACCTACAAGATATGTAAGGTACTTAAGAAGTATAATTTTAAATTTCCAAATTTGAATGCGTACGCCTATAATTAATTTCAAATAAACAAACTTTATTATTATTTTTTTTACATTGGAGAAGATAAAATAGTAGTATGTATTAACACTGTCTTCTTTTTAGCTAACACTGTGATAACACCATCCAAAATGATAAGATGCGGACCAGTCAAGATACATATGGAGATACCTACTCTTCTATTGTTTTTTGCCTATACATTTGCTGGTATGTTAATTTAATATTATGAAATAAAACTGAGATTTATAATTTGCAGCTTCGGTCACACAAAACTTAATAATTTATCGAACATGTTACGTCACGATGGGCTTTAATAAATCCGACTGTGAACTCTTAGGATCCAATTATAGCAATGACACGACTTCGGATTTAGAAAAGAAGGTTCAACCAAAAGCTACATTAATTTTAATAAGTCTGGCTATTGTGGAAGCTATTTTTCCACCGATTCTTTGTTTATTTCTTGGACCCTGGACCGATTTGTATGGAAGAAAATCTGTCTTGTTATCTAGTTTAGGAGGTTAATAACATTCTGCAATTAATTGTCGCTATTGATTTAACATTTATTTTTTTAGGTTGTGTATTATCATTTGTAGTACTGGTAGTTGTTAGCGCTATACCATACGCATCTCCATGGTATCTTTTGCTATTTTTGGTGCCGATGTGTTTATCGGGAGGTGTACCAGCTCTTTTAACTGCCATTTTATGTTATATTACGGATGTAACGTCACTTGAATATAGAGGAATAAGGTAAAGACACCTACTCAATTCTTTAATTCGTAAAAATAAGTGTACAAAATCAGTATTAAGATAACAAATATTAATTTTTTTCAGAATGGGAGTTATTGACGCGGTTGTCACTACGGGAACGATAATTGGAACTTTATCCAGTTCATTTGTATTAAATTCGTGTGGATACGTAACAATATATTCAATTTGTGCAGGCTGTGTGTTACTGGCTTGGCTCTACATTTTGTTTTGCATTCCAGAATCGGTGGAAAACGTAGAAACAGAAGTAAGTAAACTCCTCTATTATGGTTAAGAGCTAATTGTAAAGTATAAATCTTCTGCTTTTAGAATAAGTTAAAAAATTTATTCAGTTTATCCAGAGTTAAGGAAAGTTTGAAAAGTGCATTTAGAAGTAAAGAAAATTACGACCGTGGTTTACTACTTGTGATTATATTTCTTGTTGCAATATTTGTATTTTCAAGTTACGGAGATTCGGCAGCTACATTTTTATATTTACGAGAAAGGTTCCATTGGACATTAGAAAAATATACTCTGTTTTCAAGCATCACAAATATTCTTTTTATCCTGGGAGCTGTCTTTGGCGTTATTCTATTAAATAAAATTTTACATGTTGGAGAACCTATCGTTATATTGATTGGGTGTTTATCGATTGTTGTTGGTTCACTATTGCAAGGCTTAGCTGTCAATAATTTATTAGTTTACATGGGTAAGTATCATATTAAAGTAAGTTTTAAATTTTTAGTAATTTTTTTTCTGTTTCAGCTGCATTGAGCAAGGCATTCAGTGGCGCTGTAAAACCTTTGGCCCTTGCACTGTTATCAAAATTAATAGCAGTTGAAGATTCCGGAAAGGTATTTTCGGTTTCAACATCTCTTCAAGCTATTGGTGCTTTACTTGGTACAACAGTTTACACTTACGTTTATAACCTCACTTTACCAACATTTTCGGCAGCATTTAATTTTATTACTTGTGGAATACACGTACTAGAAGTAATTTTAGTGATGTAAGTTACTTGGTCAAATATTATTTTTACCTTATACTAATAGTCTTACATTATTTCAGCTTAATTCTATTTATGCAAAGACAGAGAAGTCAAATACCATACAACGCTATTGACACCTAAATGACAAATTTACTTGCAATGAATTAAATTTTATATAATATGTACAATGTACATAGCTGTTTTAGATAAGTACTTAGACATATTTTTAGCACAAATTATATTTATTATATTGACCAACGACATTTTTTATAATTAAATTTTTTTTTACAAAATCGCCTGATTTCTTTTCAAGTACTAATTATTTAGTTTTTAGTACATTTATCAGAGAAACAAAGCAATAGTTATCGTCAAGTTAAAATAAATGTATAGGAATTGCAATTCAACTAACCCTTACTTCACGATTTGAATCATTATTTCAATTCTTCAATCCACTTGCGAGTAGTAGCATTTCAGTATAACCTCAAGTGGTAGGTAATTGAAGTAAATAGATTACCAAAATGCACAATTTCAAATTAATCAACTCGGCTGATGTAGAACTATTCCGTGATGCTGAAAATCGAACAGAGTAGAACTTCCAAAATGGCATTGGTGTGTCTTTGTTGTTAAAAGCAAATTAATCTTTGAGGTGGGTAACAAATAAGAGGTCAAACCGTCTGGTCGTTTCCGTAAACCCATAAAGAAGCAGTAGCATCTAAATCAAATTTTCCAAAAATCGAATAAAATACATACTACATCGCAGGTGTTGATAAAATGAGGGACGTCAAAATGTGCGAAATAGATCTAACAGTTAGGACACATCCGCATCTACCAAAATCGAACTTCCCTCTTAAACCTCTTAAACTGTCGTTTAAAACTTCGTTTTAAAACGTGATGACTCTCTTTGTTGACGACACCAACCATGGTCTAAAATTTTGTACAACATAATATTCTTCCTCCGATTTTGCTTTAATTCTGCCCTGGTGTCACTCTAATGCTTTACTCTAACTCAGATTACTTTACTCTAACTCAGATATAGGGGTAATCTCCAACCTATTACCCTGGAAGTTGGCACCATTCAATTTGTTGAATCTATCGAGTTTCCTAACCAATTCATATATAATTCGCTTAAATAGTCTCATCATATCGATGTACTATATACTTGCTAAGCAACTATCGTCAGCATCCTTTGTTTTAATATTTGTGGCTGTGGTAATCTTGATGTTTACACCACCAGATCAATGTACTTTGTTCTCTTTGCGTCAGATTTGAGATACGCTTTAACGTTTTGAGGTTTCTGTACGCCAGAGAAATTTGAAATAGTTTTCAGGTTACAGAAAAGAGAAGTGAGATAGAATGTATGCTTGAGCCCTATTTGGGCTATTTGAGGAGATTGGAAATTCTCGTAAATATATTTCAGAAATCGTAGAGAATCCGCTACATACTCAACGTCCGCCGTCTCGTGTAACCTCTTAGAATAACCTAAACTACCAAATATGTTGTCAATAATAAGAATTATCAAACCACTGACGCATGACGTTGCGAACCCAACATTTGTTACGTTATTATAAATATTGTCGTGATGCACAGCTCAATCAAACCCTCCAGTAAAATAACAGAGAATAAAATCTTGCTTAATGTGTACACTCGAACAATAGAGCCCCGGCTAGTCTTACGTTGGTTCACAAATCTGAGGCCACAATATCTGCAGGTTGCGGAATTCAGCAATAGTAAGTCAATCAAAGAGTGTAAAGAGTCAAAAGGTAATTTATTTGAATTATTGAGATATAACGCTGGAGCAATTTTAGACGGTATTGACACAAATGTCAAAAAAGATGTAAAATTATGTAGTTGTGTACGCAGTATGAAATGGATGGTATTATTTAAGTTCAAATAATATGCTATACCTCCATTTAACACTGTGAAAATGTTTAAAGTGTAATAAATCGACAAATTATCATAAATGTTTACAAATATAAAGTTCTGTATCTTACTCATTAAGTTTTTGATTTGCACGAGTTTTGAAGCACCCTGTACCTCGTAGGAATTATGATGATGGAACGATAGGCAACAGCGCTGCAATATGACTTCCAGTTTGGTTGTTGCGGTGGCAGTTGGCTCCCGTATTCTCCAAATCTTCTTTTCTTTACAAGAAACCAGTGAAATCAATACGTGAATTCTTCTCGTGTGATATTTAAATCTCGAATCTCGATTTAAAACAAAGTTGTTCGGTTTTTGTGTCGAACAGAAAAACGTGGACATGTGATGAGTAAATTTAACCTCCAAATTTTAATTATGGTAAAAATCATCTAACTTTTCAATCATCAAAGTCGGTATGTAAAATAAACCTTCATTTATACAACGTAGAAATCATGAAATAATTATACTTCAGGATATTTTAGACGCGATAGCATCCAAAACGCAAATTTTAATAATGGAATCGAAAAAAATGCTCGATTCACAAAAATGTGTAAAAACGTCGTTTTTACAGAGTAAAATATTCAACAAACTCACGTTTACTATTTATCGGCGATATATTAGCTTTTGTGGCTACAAAAGCTTGCAGAAAGGTCTTCTTTTGGAAAATCGCGAAAATGTCCGCAACTTACAAACGTCTCTCTGGACAATCGGCACAAGACAAGCCTCGCCGTCAAATTGGCTTCAAAGTTCAAAATACCACAATAATAAAATAAAAATTAGCAACAATATCGTAAGTATGCGCCACATTTTTTACCGCCACAGATTTAAATATCACTTTTCACTTTCAGAATAAAACATAAACTCTCATCAAGTTACAAATGGAAAAATCAAAATTGTATGTTTCATGTGTCATATAGGTTACAAAATATCTCTTTCGTCTCATAAAATTGCATCCAGCTCAAATGTCTTTAAAATCGACACAACTAATTTTAGGCAAATTCTAACTGGCTAAATTGACTGACTTTTTGCACACTTCAATATAGTGTAAGCATAATGGTCCATACCTACTACCAACATTGTTCCAGACTGTTTCCATCGGACCATAATAGGTCTAATGGATTAATCTAAAAATCTATTAGATTATGTGATAATAATGATAACAAATGATAGAATTTATTTTGTAAAGAATTTTATCTTCTTCAATTTTGTGGTTGAATGATAATAATTTACACTAAAATTGAAATTATGCGAGTTGAATTATTGAGAAAATAACACGGTACGAAATTCGCGACTGGATGCTACAATACAACGTAGACCAATAATTATTGAATAATTTTGTGCTTTTCAATTTTAGTCTGATGATATTTTTTTGTAAAACTGAAATTAAGCGAGTTATATGCGAAAGCCCCCCTCTGGTTTTTTGGAATTTTAGGTGTTTTATTCCGATGATCAAATACACATACGAGAAGATATTGATATATTCTTAGTTTACTACAGAAGCCAGGCCGGACTGGCTAGTTCGGCGATTGCCGAGGGCCCTGGACCCAAGGGGTTAAAGTGGTTTGTATTTATTATTATTCATGTACTTTTTTAACTACACAAATTTATGGATAATTTGGTGGTAAGTACGTAACTCTGACTGGGGAATTAAAATTTTCTACTTTATGGAATGATAGAAAACGGTCCAGAAAGCAATTAGACAACACAAATTTTGCGAACCATTGCAAATAGGTCTTATATTTTATCAAAAATCAAAATATTATATGATGTGGCAATGTACAACATTTCATTGTCTCCCGCTATACGATATACCCCGCCCACCTCGACTTAGAAGGAAGCCAAACTGTTCCACGTAAGAGGCATGCATGAACGCGAGAAAAGGACCCTACACCGGTTCTACTCGGCAAAGTATCTACCTAAAGTATCCTGCATTTACTCAAATACCTTCCAAGTGTCAAAATAGAGGAAAATGTGATTTTCATAAATCTTCCCTCTTGGTAAGGGGCCCCTTCGCAGTCTCTAGCCGAGGTCCCCCAAAGGAGCCAGTCCGGGCCTGACAGAAGCAATGATAATTCTACCCTACACACAATAAACTTCTGAAATGAATGAGTTTAAGTTTTGGTTGATTAATAAAAAAATTAATTTAAATTTAATACTACATAATAAACGAATCCAGTTTACAAAAATAACAATATTCATAGAAAATGTTGGTATCAAAATTATTATCAAAACACATATGGATTAATTTAATTGACTCGTATGAAATCAAAAATACAATTAATTTTGATTTTATATTAATCAAATTTAATAGAAATGTTTAATGTTTTGCACATTTTCACAAGAAAGAAAAAAATCAAAGATCAAGCTAACGTGACTAATTTAGCTTTCAAATCACAACTGGGAGATGAAATCTTACTGTATGCCTATTTATTCATTTTGAAATCAACAAATTTTGATAGAGTGAATTCCAGTGATTCTAAAAATCTATTATGAATATAAGTAATTTTAAACATTTTGAAGAATTTTCCTGGAATTTGTGTGAAGAAGAGGGGCCTTTAAATTGTGAAGCAAAAACATGTACCAACAGGTGGCGCGCCCTAAAATATTAATCTTTTCTACGTATCTGTTCACCAGTACAGAATTTTAATAATTTATAAAAGTCATATGAATAAACGATAATTAATTTAGGTAATGAGAAAGTTTGAACTTTCAAAGTTAAATATTATTAAAAATATTCAATATTTTCAAATATGAATATCTTCTTGGAATATACTTGAAAATATTCAACATTGGCAGCTCAAACTTCCTCATTACCTAAATTAGTTATAGTTTATTCATATAACTTATTATAAATTTTTAGAATTCTGTATTGGTGAAAAGATAAGTAGAAAAGATTAATATTTTAGGGCGGGCCATCTGTTGAAACATGTTTTTGCATTAAAGGTTAAAATTATTTTCATGTTTAATTTTTCTTTGATACGTCTATTATGGAAAACTTGAGCATTTCTGAGTTCTTTCGATATATTTTGTTTATTTTCAAGCAAATTATTTTGAAATTTTATGTTTTTTGAGATATTTTCCATGTGAACTAACTTTGGTAATGGTGAGAATATTATCTTGACAAAAATATTTTAATTTAAATTAACAGCTTTAAGATGGTTTCACTTTACTTTCAATTGGTTTATTTTCTTTACGTTTAAAATATTTTTGCTTTAAAATTTTGAATTTAAAAAGATTAGGTCCGGACTTTCGAAATATAATTTTTGATTAAAAGTTATCAAATTGTTATAAATTATTTTTAAAATGTTTTAGAATGTAATTAAAAGTATGAAAATTTACATTTCAAATCAAAATATAGGGGCAGATTGCTACATAATCATGGGAAGCAAAGTCAGGTAAAAAAAACATAACCCTCTTTTTTTTGGCAGTCGGGTAATAAGGGAGTTGTTCCACCAATTCAAACCCCAAATCACCAAGGGTTGTTCAGGGCACTGTGCGATTTGTGTGCTGGGTCTTAACGTGCAAAACCAAAACTCCTTTCAAGATGATTCCGTGTCTTTCTTCCACTATTTTTTCATGCACTTTTCCTAATGATGCTAAATATTTAATACTCTCCAATGATGGTTTTCCCCTTTTCCAGGGAACCAATGAGTATGATAACACGACTATCTCAAAACACTGAAGCAAAAACTTTTGATTAACAGTAAAAGTAAAAAAAAAAATTTTTAACCCAAAATTTCTTTGGGTTTGGAGACCCAGAATGGTTCCATTCCATTTATTGATGCTTTGTCTCTGGATCGTATAAATTCACCCAAGTTTTATCCATAATCTAAATCCATAATGACAAATCGGTTTGGGTCGTTCATGGGCTGTATCGATATTTTCTGGAGTTGACATTGCAATAGGTTTTCCAAGTCTCTCGTCACTTTGAATGGAAAATTTTCCTCGTCTGCAGCAAGCAATCCAATTTTTGACGATGGCATATGAAGGATCAATATTCCATTTGATTGATTTTCTCACTTGAGACTGAATCCTTTTTTTGAAAGTTGCTTGCTTGTATAATGGTTAAACTTTAAAAAGACTTTCTAATAAGTAATAATTTCTTGCTATGAAAATGCGATTTTGTTGATGTACTTCAAATGGTCAAAAGCAACTTTTCGTTTATAAATATTATTTATTTAGTATAAATGTATAAAAAAAGCATATTACTGTTTAAATATTCAATATAACAATCGAAGATAGCAGTTTAAATTTATTCATATAAAATATTCGACTTCTGCAGGCGGTATATTATCCTAAAATAAAGTTAATAAATGAAATAATTTAAATAACAAATAATCCATAAAACATACCCAATAGCTATTAATTCAAAACAGTACATGATGATTGTAACAAAAATAAACGCAGAAGGGAAAGTTGTAAGTGTATTGTTATAAATAAATGTATAAAGTGGAGCTCCAATCACAAAGGTCGTAATTGTTTGTAAAGCCGTAATTAATGAAAATATTTTGCCAGTATCCTCAGAAGGAACCAATTTAGATAATAGACAATGTATCATAGGATTTACTGCACCGCCCAAACACTTCATTCCAGTTGCTAAAAATTTTGAATTCGTTATCGAGAGAGTACATACGAACTTCTTAAGCTTACCAACATAAATTTGCCAACTTTCGTTCGCCACTGAAAGAAAAATTGCGCTCGACATAGCAGATAACTCACCAAAAAATATTACGATAATTTCACGAACGTGTAATACTTTGTGAAGGATGTAAGGTCCACATATACTTCCAATTAAAACAACTAAAAAATTAAAGCTGTTATATAGGGTAAATTGTTTTAATGACCATTGGAATCTTTCTTAATAGTCCAGTCATTTGGTAGTTTTACCTGGAAAGTTTTCCGGGAGTGTTAAAAATTGGCATTTTGATAGATTTTGACCTGTTCTTTTCGAATTTTCATTTTGCCACCTCGTATCTTTGCCGCTCGCGCCGCCATCTTGGAAAAATGGCGCCCAAAATCAGTTTTTTGACTGAAGAGAATGGAATGATCATGTTAGCAGAATGGGCGAAGAAAAAATAACACGGGCGTCCAGAGATGGACGACCTCCAGGCAAAAGACTTCCGGGTCGACCACCCAAACGATGGGCCCAAAGCTGGTTTTTCTCTTCGACAGAAGACAGTCCGAGGTCAAGGCAAACAGGAGATATCCTAGCATAAAAGAAGAAGAAGAAGAAGCTTCGACATCCTTGATGGACCAGGTTTTGCAAGTTTATTGTCTTCAGTGGCGAGAGAAACGTCACAGATAGAAATTTCTTCTACGTTATCCTCGATAGGATCATCAGCTTCGTTGCAATCCTCTTGTTCCTCGATTTCGTCATACGTTTGCTCGAGAATAGTCTCCGTTTCTTCCTCTTCATCGCTATCTTGTAATGGAATTTGCGAATTATCACAGGTGCCATTGCAATTCGTGCAAATAACGGAGCACTTTAATCCAGGCATCCACAAGTTCCCCGACATCCCTTCTTGCATTTTCAAGAAATAAGTTTTAACGGAGTTTCCGGAGCTGGAGGCTCGAGTATGGTCACAGGAATCAGACCATTCTTGCTATTTTCCATCCCCATCACTATGCATTTTGTTGAACCCCATACCACTGCTGAACCTGGTAATAGGTTCGGAACGAATGTTGTCTTGCTGCTGCTTCTGTCGGTGGCAGCAATGAAATATTAAATTAATTCTTATAATGCTGATCTTGTGAAGCATGTATATCTGTAGTTGTTTAACGACATACTTTTCACGCCACTGCAACCGTAAAATGCAAGGAGGAAGTGTTCTCCAGCTTCAGCAATGATGTCTGGGCCAGCATTTTGGTTCTTGAATACCTGTCTGTCGTAGTACATTAGCACATCTTATTTTCTTCTTCTTCTGCACTTTCCGTATTAGGCATTTAAATTCCTGTTACGGTTCCCATCTCTTCCTCAGTCTACCTAGGCTTCTCTTTCCTCCTGGTTTATACTTGTAAATCTTTGAAGGAAGCCTATCTTCAGTCATTCGTTCCAAATGTTCTTTCCATCTTGTTTTGTTTTCTTTTAGTTTGTCGTTTATGCTGAAGATGTTTAGTTCGTTTCTAATGTCGGTATTTCTAATTTCTTATTTTACCTTGATTAAAGAGTGCTGATATTGTATCACAGATAAAGTAGATATAAAGCCGTCAAAAGAATAAGAAGGTCTACATCTTCCCCGACAACTATTACGGAATTTAATGTAGATGCAACGTGGATGCAACGCTGATTGCCAATTGATTATTAGTGTATCCGCATCTTCTGTAGCTTGCTTGACCATGAAGTTCGCAGCTTCAAATTGTGTCTTCAACAGTTCAATGAGGCGGTTCTTGTTTGCATCGTTGCCCAGGAATTTATCTTGTGACTCAGTTGGGATCATTGTCTCGTCAAAAAGTATGTCTACTGAAGCATGTTTCCGTGCTCGTCGAGATCGCTCTCCATATTTGGTGCTACGGTCTGCTACATCTTCCGGATATCCATTAAATACGATGATAGCATTGGATTTACATATAAAATATATCGATCAAAGAAATGTGACGTAGTTATTGCAAATGGATGAAAACGATTCACCACGATACCAAACAACTCGATGCAATAAGTATCCTCCATCGATGACATACATAGCGTCTCCAAAATTTATATCTCCAGAATATTGCTCAAATGTCTTATACAAAGAAGATATATTACTGTTTTCATCGTAAAATGAGTCGTAAAGGAGATATTCTCAAAATCTGTTTTTAGGTGCCATTTTTCAAGATGGCGGAGTGAGCGGCAAAGATACGAGGTGGAGAAGTGAAAATTCGAAAAGACCACGTCGAAATCTATAAAAAAAACCCAATTTTCGAAACTCGTACGCGTATTGATGCAGATGTGTGTGGGTTTGAGGCACTTGGGCGCTGAAACTATTCATTTTACAAAAAAAAGGTTTAGACATAAATTATAGGAAATTTTCTCTAGTTTAATTTGCTACATATGTATTTTTATCGTAAAATGAGTCGGAAAGGAGATATTGTCAAAAAACTGATTTTGGGCGCCATTTTTTCAAGATGGCGGCGCGAGCGGCAAAGATACGAGGTGGCAAAATGAAAATTCGAAAAAAGCAGGTCAAAATCTATAAAAATGCCAATTTTTAACACTCCCGGAAAACTTTCCAGGTAACCCCCTTTTTAAGCCCCAAATGACTGGACTATAAGGCTAATAAATAATATTTTGTACAAAATTTAATACTAAATGAGAGAGAAAGAGAACAAAACTGTACAATTTATTCTCTCTCTCTCTCTCTATCATTTAGTATTAAATTTTGTACAAAATTTACACAAATGTCACACGGCCTTTAAATAAAGAAACATTAAGCTTGCAGTACCAAAAGTTGCCAACATAAATACGATAACGACAAAAATTGTCAAAAGGAGAATAGCTCGAAGATTATTTTGTCTTTTTCTGAACGTCATTTTTACCGTCTCAACCACTAAGAAACACTTAAATAAATTTTTAAACATTCCCTAAAAAAATTATATCTTTGAAATTAGTTTGAAAATGCTAATTAAACCTGATGCACCTTCTTTTTAACATTGCGTACCGATTCTGGAACCAAATAGAATGTAAATATCCATGCCAAGATAGTACAGGCTGCGCTAATGGTATATACTAGTGATGTGACGAGTCGAATACTTTTTAAACTCGAATAACTCGAATTCAAAAAATTTTCAACTCGAGTTAATACTCGAGTAATTTTACTCGCCTGCGCGCGCACCTTGTATCATTAATAATATTAAAATACCATTAAAAATTATTAAATTTTAATCATTTAATCTTTTTTATGAGTTGCGACTTGTGAGTATTTGAAAAGGCAAATCAGTTAGTAAAAAACTAATAATAATTTTGCTTTGCTTTGCATTCGTCTATTTTATAAAATTATTTGTGCTTGTGCAGTTTGCGTGCGCATTTAAAACTCGCCAACTCGAGTTGCACAAAAATATGACTCGAGTTAATCGAGTACAGACCTTACTCGAGTTTTAACACGAGTACTACTCGAGTCGTCACATCACTAGTATATACGATTGGATATCCATATGAGTTAAATATATACGCACTTACCGATGAGCCAATTATTATCATGCTTAAACCCAGCAATGCTTCATATATTCCCATTCTGAAAAATTAAAATGTGTGTTATAACGTCGCGGAAGCGATTGCATTATTTGCAACCCACCTAGTTCCTCTAATATCTTCTGATGTTACATCACTGATGTAACTTAACAATGAAGCAAATAAAATAGGATTCCGCCCGATAAAACATAAGGAATTACTCGTAACAAGACAAACCATGGAGATAAACTTGGGATGGAACTAACAAATATCATTGTAATATATTATGACAAAGTGTATCCTAAAATTTGAAATTTTGAAAAATATTTTTATTAGTTTTATTTCACATTACTGATAAAAGTTTTAAACGCAACTGAAAGCTTGAATAATATTTCAGTAATATTTTTCTTTAATTCCTGGTTCCCATCATAATGGATAAGAATGAAAATATTACCAATTGAAGATATTTCTATTCCGCTTCTAAAAATACCTAACACTTGATATTTTGTTCTTTAATTTCTGTTAAAAACTCACTAATAAAATGCAAAATTGAATATTTAAAAAAAATGTAGTTGCTTTGCTTGAATTTTATTGCAATTGTTTTTGCTTGAAAACCAATAATTTCCAACAAGTTACGAATTATTTGTGTTTGTTGTAATACTATGTCAAAGTAACTTGTTGGAAATTATTGGTTTTCAAGCAAAAACAATTGCAATAGAATTCAAACAAGACAACTAAAATACTTTTAATTGCGCTATTTTGCATTTCATTACTATCGGAGTAAAAAGTTCTGACCCCTGAGTTTGAAGTCAAATAAAATCAAAAGTTAGAAGCAAAAATATTTGAAAAAAATATATGATATCAATTGATTAGTGCTAAATGTCATATTAAAATTTTATACTTCTAACTGACGCCCTTTTAAAATTATTTAAAAAAATGTTAAAAAAAATGTAGTTTTTAGCACTCATTACGAAAAGTTGCAACTTCAAATACCTATAACTATCGTAGTTTCTTTTCAAATTACATAAAATTTATGTAGTACATAGATAAAAGAATACTCTCTTTAACAATATAAAAAAATTTATTGGAATTTTGTCAAATTGCTGTTAAAAGTCGATTTCTATAAGTCGATATTTTCTTTGTACATAATTGTTCAATTTAAACGAATTTTTGTTAATAGATTTAATACATTTATTAAAAGACATTCCATACAAAAATATTTAAACAATTCATTTTTAAACAATAAAATAATGGATTTTAAATAATTTCCTTATTAGACAGAGAAGCATAGAATCAGATGAGATGCACGTTTTGCGACCGTGTGAAATCGTAAAATGAGTTTTTGTATATAGGCGGCACATGTCACGTCATTATCAATAATATAATTTTTAATATTATGGATCAGCAGTTGCCGCATTTCAACAATAAGGGCATGAACATTATACGTTCCCTTCCGTCCCTACACCCCGTAAACTATTAATTCTATCGCATTTTAATATTTTGAAACTGCCATAGTTTGGAACATAATTAAAAATTTTGTTCATTTAATTGAAAAATAATAATCTACCATAGTTTTCGATTGATATGTTCAATTACTTTAAAAAATTTCGTTATAATAACGAAGTTATTTTACTTTACTGTTATACTTAATAATTCAAAAAATATTTAAAATATATCATTACAAAAATTTGGGAATAGAGATAAAAGATGTAGGTATCTACAGTCCAAATTTCATTAAATTTGAGAAAGCACTTTACGAGATCTCCTGTTATCCGCTAACAACTGTTATCTGTAACTCCCTGGAAAGTCGATTTAACGATGAAACGTCCTGTATTTGCGACATTGAACGAGCTGTAATTGAAAAACGGTAAGTTGAATCAAAAAAAGTTTCGAACAAAAAAGGTGGGAAATTCAATTATCTACAAAAAAGGTCTCCATGTTTTTCATCCTCAAGTAAGCCGTTTCCGAGATATGCTACGAAACGCGTTTTCCAAGATGGCGGCTAGCGCTCGATGTTTCATAATTCTCATTTTTGAATTTAAGCTTTTCATAAGCCTACTTAACGATCCTAAAAATATCAATGCTGTGCAGAATTTTTGCAAAGTTCATTTCTCTATTGACTGGACTAATGGGGTGGTTTCCCGTTGCCTTCCCCATAGTCCACAGATCGATTTTAGACTTTTTAGATCACAGCACATATCCGACGCAATAATGATAGAGCCGCGGTTTCCCGTTCTGTAGTCTATTCGTGTTTGATTTACGACAGACTGCTGGTCATCATTGTAAGCATTATTTATTTATGTATTTATGAATTATTACCTTATAATTTAACCCAAAATCCTCAGAATAACATGAAACTCAGTAAAAAAATTCACATTTTTTTGTAATTTTTATTTATTGCAGTAAAAAAAGTCAAAGGAACTTATTAAAATAAAAAAAAATTAAACCAGAAGGTTCAGAAGGAATTCGTAATGAACTATTACTCAAAAAACACTAAAAAATACGACTTGTCAACTTTGACTGTTCGTTCCCGTCTAACAAAAAGACCTAGTTCATACTACTACCTTGCTTCTCAGAGGTCATAGTTCAGAATGATGATACCTGAAGCGTTACTTGTCATTGGTGACAGGTTGGCGAGACATTTCATTGTTTATACAAAATGCAGCTAAATTGCCGCTTAGTGTACACTTAAGGGTTAATAAAAAATGTAATTTTTTTTAATTTTGTACCTACTTTCAATAAAAATTAATAAAAAAAATGTTTTTAAATAAAATAAAATTTCACAAAATATAATATTATTATGATAAACTACTTACTTACAATTAAAATTAAAATCGCACTCTAGATACCTACTACTTCACTCGACAACAAAGTAAGAACTGGTAGGAACTACTACGTTTATGATCATACGAAAGGTATTCAGAAACCTACAGTGGCCATGATGACGAAAACATTCACTTTAGGGGTTTCCCCTTACAATTTGTAATTTGCGACAGGTTTACCAGTTATTCCGTGATTGTGTTTATCAAGTTATAATTAAAATTATTTATTCATATTATATAAGCACCTACTTTATCTACTATATCATAATGTAATGTATGTAGGTGCATACAATGATTCACGATCGGTATTATTGGGATAATATAAATTTACGATAAGACGATTCTTTTACACATAGTGAGTAACAGAATGATTCTCATCCAACATAAAATCCCTATATTATATTTATTTATTAACCATTCATTTGAATGGTTTTGAAAAAGAATAACTTTTTTATTATATTAAGTACCGTAAACCGTGGCTACTTTGAACGCTGTGGCTACTTTGAACAAAATTTCAACCTTTCATTAATCTTGAATATTATTTCGATAAATGATAATTTTGCCGGTGTCGCCATTTAGTTTTTAACGGAATAAGTACCTGGAACGTTTTAACTACATAAACCAGTTTAAAATTGTCAAAGCTGCATTCCGTACCAACGTTAACAGCAACATGTAAATCCCGCTTTTTTAAAGGGTGTGCAACTTTAATCTCAAAAAGGTAGATATTCTGCATTGTTTTTATTTATGGTGTGCTAAGTGTTAGAATGATTCTTTATAAACATTTTGGTAAAAAGAAAGTTAATCCAAGTTTATAATTTAAAAAGTTATGAATATTTGTAACATAACATTCAAATTTATTTGAAAATCGGGGTTACATTGAACGCTTAAAGTTGCCCCAAAATCTGATTAGTATTTACAAAAACATAGGTATCTAGGTATAAGAATTAGTTGTGTGTTCCAGAATATGGTATAAACGTACACAAAACGGCTAAAAGTCGAAAATATGTTTTGTATTGTTGTTACACATAAGAAAAATAAAAATATTTTTTGAATATTGAAAAGCTTTTTTCGATGCCTTTTTCCCCTTACACCTGTTGCACTATTTTTTAAACAACTTGTAAATGTTCCAAGAATCCCTTATATAGGCTTAACTTTGCAACAGACGAAGAATAATAGCATATTCAAAGTAGCCCCGCACAAGGGGCTACTTTGAAAAGGCACAAAAACAATATAAAAATATATACGGGAAGTATATCGCACCGCCAGTTCAATAGGGTTGCAAGTGCAAAAGGAGTAATTGTTGAGAAATTAAGAAAACAGTTTTATAGTTACTTAACACTTAATGAGTTCATAGGAACTTATCTTTTACCTCAGTTCGTTTCTAAACAAAATTTTGCTGATATGGCAGTATTCTACAATAGCTATGATTGCAAAGAACTGCAATACAGCAATAACTAAAAACAGACCAATTTTGCACTTGCAACCCTATTGAACTGGCGGTGCGATATGTTCAATTTCTGAATACGTCATTCTGGAGATAAGCCAATGACCCAACTTTTTGAAAAAATAATCAGTATTTTTAAAGAACTATTTGCAACGTACACACAAAAGAACGTGAAAACTGTTCAAAGTAGCCACGGTTTACGGTACCTACTATTAATAAAGCAAGCATTTTAACTTACATCAAGATTAAAAATTTGAAAAAATATCACTTATTTATTTTAGGTACACACAAATTAACAATATATTGTCATATACCGGAAGCCTTATTAAAACTATAAAAAAAATTAAAGAAGCTCCTCCGATAAATACATCCCTGTGCTCCAGCTAGCTCAAATATTCCTATCCCTATAAAAAAAATCGTAGCAAAACTGTGGAAAAACGCCTTCTAACTTTTAATCAAATTCAATGTTACAAAATTTAGAAAAAAAGCATTAGAAAACTCAAAAAAATTTAACCAACATTGAAACCTATTTAATTAAAATCATCTCTTCCAAATTATTTACATCCAATTAATTTTATATTTTCTCCGGGCATCTTTCATCAATTTGCCACCGTTTCTTTTTTCATCAAAATTAATATGACAATATAAACAATCAGTAAAAATTATACAGTAGACCCCCTGTTAACCGACGCTTTCTCATCCGACACTTCTCAGAAATTCATTCTGGTATCCGTAACAGAAATGGGCGCTTACATCATCTTATGAGCAAGTGCATCTACTGTTTTGTTGATATAATTTCTTATCGACACGGTCATTGCCATGCAGCTAACGCGATCAACTGCGAATGCGGGTACCGGGTATTTTTTCTTCTTGAAGTCTTTACTTTAATTTATTGTTCTTTAGAATGTATGGGGATTTGTCAGTAAAATACTACCTTTTTATTTATTCCACAATAACGCATCGCTATCGTTGTTGTTTGGTTATGTTTCCTATCAAATAGTATAATTTTATAAATAACTGTTCTTTTTAAATACTTTTAAATTTATTTAAAACTAAATAATAAATAAATAAAATACATACATGTTTTATAAATAGTATATTGTTTAGCAAGGGATGAAACTAGATGATTTCAGACGAGGGTGGATTGCTTTCCCGAGCGAAAGCGAGGGCTGGCATCACCCCGAGTCTGAAATCGTGTTTCATCCCGTGCCCAAACATACTATTTTTCATATTACCTGTAATGAATCTGAGAGTTTTCATAAAATATAAGAATTGTCAGCTGTCACATTAATTGTTTACAATTAATAAATTCAATTCTGACAGGTTTAAAATGAAATCAAAAACTGAGTAAGCGGGCAGAAACTTGACGCTTTCTTTCCTAGGGCAGAAACCAATTTAGTTTCTGACCAACAGTCGCGTTGATCTGCAATTGTCGTGTTTCGACTGTCTCAACATGCAATGAAACTCGCAGTTTCATGACAGGTAATATGAAAAAATATATAATATTCACGATATACGAAAGTTTTAGTATCATGGGTTATATTTGCATGAATTTTGCAATGCATTATTCATCTTTGTCGTTTGACTCCTCGATAATACTTTGTACATCTTCTGATTGTATATTATGTAGCTTTTGTAAATGATATATGATACTAAAAATATTAATACAATTAATGCTTCTGTAATTACTTTTTAATATTAATACATACCCAATTACTATTAACTCAAAAATATATAAAGCCACAGTGACAAAAATAAAGGCAGATGGAAATGTTGTTAAAGTGTTATTATAAATAAATGTGTAAAGAGGAGAACCAATTACAAACGTCGTCAGAGTTTGCATAGCCGTAATTAACGAAAAAATTTTGCAGGTATCTTCAGGAGGAACTAATTTTGATAAAAGACAATGCGTCATGGGATTTACAGCACCACCCAATACTTTCAAGCTAGTTGCTGAAAATTACTTACACATTATTTTCTATTCAAATAATTGTGATGTTCAGTGACTCACCAACATAAATTTGCCAACTTTCTTTAGCTAATGCAACAAAAATTGCACTTGACATAGCAGATAATTCACCAAAAAATATTACAATAATTTCCCTAACATGGAATAATTTATGTAATATTAAAGGTCCACATATGCTTCCTATTAATATAACAACGTAATTAAAACTATTGTATAATGTATATTGTTGTAACGACCATTTGAATTTTTCTCTTAAAAATTGAAACATCAGAGCGGAGGTACCAAACGTTGCCAACATGAAAACCATTACAATAAATACTGTCAATAAAAGAATTGCCCTTTTATAATTCTCCCTTTTCTTGAATGTTAATTTTATTGTTTCAACAGCCAAAGAAATGCGGAATAAATTTCTAAACACTCCCTAAAAAATATATACATTATATCTCATTAATAATGATCCACTTATCTCGAGAACCGTTGGGAATTTGGTATTTCCCAAAAATTAATTTTATTTCAATGAGGATTGCCAAAAGCAAGTTTTGTTTATTAAAAACTCTAGAGATAATTCAAAGTTTCAAAGTGACAAGTTGAGACTGGGCGGGATTGTAGGAGGCGATTGCTCCTGGTTCACTATTATTTGTCCGCCTTGCAGTTTGCTCAATGCTCATATCCTATATATATATACATACATACATATATATATAATTTTCCAAATTGTTGTTGAGATACTTAAGGCAGAAATATGTTAAATTGTATTGAAGTCTTTCAAATTTCCCAAGCAAATTTTTATAAACTTGTATCTAAATTTAAACATGTATTTACAACAAATAAAAAGTTGACTTTACCTCTCTATTAATATTGGTGACCGATTCTGGCACGAAGAAAAAAGTAAATAGCCACGCTAATATAGTACATGTGGCACTAAGTGAATATATTGCTTGATATCCTAATGCATTAAAAATATAGGAACTTGATGTAGATCCAATAATCATACTTAAACCTAATAAGCCTTCGTATACTCCCATTCTAAAAAAGTGAAAAATTATAACAATCTAAATTGTTTTGTTGAAAAAATTGAGAATTATGAGAAAACACAAATGTACGTAATGTTAATAAAGAAAATGCATATGAAAATAAAAATAAAAACATTAAGATAGCTACGATTAGAGCTACGACGTATGAGTAGCTTACGCCTAAACTCAAATTCAGACTACACTAATACTTATCCGTAGCGGTTACTATTGCGCATGTCTAAACTGTTTAACTTTTATTCTAATAAACTTTGTTTACGTTTCTTAGAGCGGTCCCTAAAGCGCAAGCCTGCCAGTCATAATCAAACTTGCTTATTATATTTATTTAGCAATAAATATTGCTATTTATTTTTATTTCAATAAATTATTTATTTAAAATAATCTGTTTGAGACGTAAATGCAAGCCAAAAGAAACGTAAGAACGGTAAAAAGGAATCAACGATGCAGTTTGACAGTAAAAACGCGGGATATTAAAATGACTGGCAGGCTTGCGCTTTAGGGACCGCTTTAAGGAACGTCAACAAAGTTTATTAGAATAAAAGTTAAACAGTTTAAACATGCGCAATAGTAACCGCTACGGATAAGTATTAATGTAGTCTCTCAAATTCAGCTAATTGTGTACTTCTACAATATAATCCGCTTATAATGGACTTCTAAAGATTAAAAAAGTGGTCCATAATAAGTGGGATTTTAATCAACCTGATTCTGATACATTTCTAACACAGGAGTTTAGCCCAATTTTGTCTAGGAATGTATCCATTATAATATTGGATACATGCTAACTGACAAAAACATAGTTTTGAGATATAGTGATTTGAAAGTTTGACGTTTAATAACTGAGTAATTATGATATGTATTCTGTTGTAATTAATTTCTAAGAAGGATTATAGTGTTAGCAATGTAATAATACTTTAAATTAAGGTGTAACATAATAAATAAATAGTGAAAATCTAGATAATTCAAGAAAAAGGAGGTAGTTAGCATATTCTGCCTGTAAAAATTACAAGGTCTATTTCAAGGTATCTAAAAAACACGATTTTTTATTAACGTATTCGCCAAATCTTTCAAATCATAGAACTCATTGTATTTGAATTCTTTCGTGTTGTACTCCTCCTTTAGTACTTTCTTTCCATCTACTGTATCGTGCATCTACTACAACCTTTCTCGGAGCCTTGGCGCATTTATGCATTTAGCACTTTTTCCTGGTATACATTTTTGACCAATACTGAATAAAGGACATTAGTGTATTTTACCTGATCTGAAATTTGTAAAAACATGCATTTATTACTTTTTTACACTGCATATCTTTTTAACGCAGGCGCGAATCAATTAACTGTTTGCACCAATAGAAAGAGCGCAAAAAACTAAGCACGGTGGTATATTTAACTCATTTTTGATAATTTTGCAATTAGCATGTTTTCGCAGTAAGCAGACGATAATATGTAGGTGAATTAGCGAATTCATTATAATGTGGATTATACTGTATCGTTAGGTAGGCGTTGTGTAGGTATGCAATGGATGTTTATATGCGACCAGGTAAACTCCTAAATACAGAAGTATCTCTACAACTTACCTAACTCCTCTGACTTCTTCGGAAGTTACGTCTGTGATATAACTTAATAATGTAGCAAACATAATAGGATAACCTCCAGATAAAACATATGGAATTACACGTAATAAATAAAACCAAGGCGAAAGATTTTTTAGAGAACTAATAATTATCATGGTGATATAAGACACCGTATAACCTGAAAATAAACTGTTAGACACCCAATAGATGAATAAATTATTGGGATTTCAATTATAATATTATAGTACCTCCAAAAACACTGAGAAAAATTGGCTTCCTTCCATATTTATCACTCCAAGTTCCAATAAAAAAACATATAAGAACGGTAACAAGGGATTCAAAAATTGATCTGGTCATCAATATAATATTTGCATGCGGTTGTACTTTTTGTTCTAATAGTGCAGAATCGTTAGTTGCTAATGTTGTACCTAATAATGCACACTCCGATTCATTATAATTCAATATAACATAACAAGTTCTATATAAAACGAAATTAGTTGTTACAGATTCTAAAAATTAAAAAAAAAACAACATAATAATCTTCCAGTAATATACCATTATGAGTATTTTACCTTCAAGAGATGTGGCCAAAAATAGTAGTAAACCTAGTACTTCTACGTGAATTGCAATATTACCAATTTTAAACTGAGCCATTTCAAAAATAGAAATTTGTTACAATCTGTAAAGTAAAAAAATATTAATACGTTTATCAATATTATTTAGAAATACGCATATTATACGCAGGGGTGGGCAAAATACATGAAAATATGTATTTGAAATACAAATTACAAAATACATTCGTTTTGGGTATTTGAAATTCAAAATACAAAATACATTTGTTTCGAGTATTTGAAATACAAAATACAAGATACTGTATTTCAAATACAAGATACAGTATTTCAAATACAAAATACATTACATTTTCAGATTTTCATGTTTTCGAGGCATTTACAAACAAAATCCATTCTTTATTAATTATGTATGTTGGTAAATCGATTTATATTCAGAATTTAATTAATAATGATGTCTTTCATTGGTTGGAAAGAATGAAAGAAAAATTTCATTGGTTTCATAACGCGCATCTTTTGAAATCATTCAAATTATGGTCGAAGAGAGATTTCATTTATTTTAAAGAATTTTAATTAATTGTGCGTTTTTGATATAAAATCGCTAATTAACATAATCGAAGTGTTAACCCGTTATCAAAACAAAATTAAATTAATTATCGATTTTAAAGTATTTTGTACAGTATTTTTTTAAATTGTATTTGAAATCAAAAATACAAAATACATTTGTTTTGGGTATTTGAAATACAAAATACAAATACATTGAAAATATGTATTTGAAATACAAATTACAAAATACAAAATGTATTTCAAATACATGTATTTAAGATACTGCCCAGCCCTGATTATACGAGGGTGGATCAATAAGTACCCGTGTTTGAAGACAGGTGGCGTTGCTGAGGGAAGTTGACATTAGCGTTGTGTACTGCCATCTGTTAAACGACACCGTACTAAATTTCAGACTGATTCATTGGTTAGTTTTTATTTGGCCGCCCGCCAGTTTGATGAAACTCTTCAAAATGCGCTTCTGCCTCAGCAATTGTCCGGGACAATTCTTGATGAATGTGCTGGTGCATTATCGTTATAAAGCAGCACTTTTTGTTCAGCCAAATTAGGCCGTGATTTCTTCCATTTCTTATCGAATCGGTCCAATAATTCACTGTAGTACTGCCCAATTATCGTTCTTCCATTCTACAAAAAGTCCATGAGTATTATTCTCTTCGAATCCCAAAAAATCGTGGTGTTAACCTTTCCGGTCTATAGACCGTCTTTGCCTTCTTCTGAGCAGAATCACCCAGAAGAATCCATTGTTTTGACTGTCGCTTGATTTCTGGCGTATAATAATGTATCCAGGTTTCTCCTCTTTCCAAAAACTCCTGCGAATTTCGCTTAAAGAGGTTCAAAAACTGCTTTGACATTGACACTCGTATCCGTTTATGGTCGGCCGCGATCAATTGCGGCACCCATCGGGCCGACAGTTTTCTCACACTAAACTGATCATGTAAAATATTAATTGTCGTTCCGTGCGACAAGCCTATGGCCTCTGCTACTTCGCGCACTTTAGTTCGGCGATCTGCGAAATTCATGTCATGGACCTTTTCAACGATTTCCTCGGTAACCACGTCTGTCAGGCCGCCTGGCCGCTCCTCATTAGAGACAGATGTACGACCACGTTTAAAATCGTTGAACCAATATCTAACAGTTGTCATAGATGGTGAAGGGTCCCCAAAGAAAGCATCAAACTTCGCATTTATTGCTTCGCATGATTTCCATTCAAAAATTAAAAGCGAATTACGGATCGAAAATGGTCTTTTTCCATTTTATCAAGAAACACGAAACATGTGTGATACAACTGGCTATCAAATAAAAACTAACCCATGAATCAGTCTGAAATTTAGTATGGTGTCGTTTGACAGATGGCAGTACACGACGGTAATGTCAACTTCCATCAGCAACGCCACCTGTCTTCAAACACGGGTACTTATTGATCCAACCTCGTATTTATGTATTGGAACATTGCCTCCTATACTTACAAGCCGTGAAGTGGCAAATTTGGCAACGTCGCCGGTGGTCCTAATTTTCAAATTCTTGTATTGATGTTTATGTGATTTATGCATATTAAATTTGTGTAAGAACACTTTGTTAGTAATAATTAACAACTAAAACTAACTACAATCATAGGTAAGTGTACAAGAACTGTATTAAATAAGTCTGTAGCCTAAAAATCGATTCAATTCCTTATTAAATAGTTGAAAGGTAATACTTTACTTTCTGTAATTCGTTGCATATTGAATAATTATTTATTAGTACACTTTATTAATGACATTGTTAATAGATCCTAGATGCTGTGTGCCAGATTGCACATCAAAAAATTACCTAGAAAGGATCCGGAACAAGGAAGAAATGGAGAGTTAAAAAGAACTACAAAAATTTAAGAATTTTTAAAAACGACAAAATAGAAAATTATAATTCGTTGCAAGTTTTACAAACAAGCTAAAGTTTGAAAACTGGAATTATAAAATTTATGAAGAAAAGTTCACGTTATTTTATAGAATAAATATCGATTTTGAAATTTCCAACACTTCTTGTGATGTCGAAGATGAGACAATATAGTGATAAGTGTTTCAGTTTCTTAAAATATGACTGTTAAAATTCTGCAATTTTCAAATTTCGCAAAAATGCGAAAGGTACATGATAATATCTATGATAATTATTATCAACTTCGATTTATTTGCAGAGGGGTAGGGGTGCAATTACTTTACTATGCTATTCATGTGGAAATTGACTTAAAAATTTAATTATTCAAATGTACAAATCGTTTTGTTATATTCTCTTAAATAATAACAGAAAACTTACAAATGATCAATTTCAAACTGTTGAAAATTTAACAAAATAGAGAAAATTACATACACTTTTACAAACCTAGAAATTGCTTTTATTAGTTATATTTGTGTTTATATTGTAAAGTAAGTACTTTTTTATAATAATTAGTTTAACTTTTTGATAATAAAATTGTATAATTTATTAAATCTATTTATTAACATAAAATAACAAATAATTTTTAAATGAGACACTTTGCAAGTAGGACCACCAAGTACTGCAAATGCGACGTTGCCAAATGTAACTTCACGGCTTGTAAGTATAGGAGGCAATGATTGGAATAATGAAAAAACAAAGCATTTATTTCACGAAAGACGAAACCATCAGTATGTTGCAATAAACATGTGCAACATGTACCTACACACACAAAAATATTGCAGTAAAAATGAAAGCATTGCACTAAAATCAACATTATTTGCTTTTAAAAAGGGCGTAGACATCGAAACTTTTAATTTAAAAGTAGAGCTACTTTCATTTTGAATTCATACTACTGTCAATTCGAGAGTAACTACTTTTGTAAATAATATCAAGTTTCAAAAGCAGTTGCTCTCAAATCAAATATTATAGGTATTTAAATTGAGAGTGGATTTATTTGTTTTTTTAATTGATGCTACTGTTAATTCAAAAGTAGTTACTGTCAAATTAATATTAGTTTATATTCGTTTTAACAATAATCCGACATCAAATTAACAAATAAAACTATTATTTCTTTTTTTAATTATTATATTTTTAAGAAACTAAAACTAAACAAACCAAAACTAAAACTGTTTTTTTAATTTTGCGACAGTTTAATAATTAAAATCACTAACACTTTTTACTATTACAGCACGAAGTTTGAGGAGCTCCTTTCAAAATTGTAAATTTTTGTTACTTCCTTTTATTTGCACTTTGTCGTTTGATTTTGAGCTTCAATTATAGTAATATTCCTGCAAAACATAATATAACATCAGACAATTATTTTTATATAAGTTAAAATATGAAGTAAACTTACCGTATGTTCTTTTGGGAAAAGATTTAACGATTTGCTGGGTTAATAAGTCAAATTCCGTCTTTGTTAAATTTATATTATTCAATCTCATGTATTCAATAATGATCCAGTCTTCGCTGCGGCAAAGGTTTTCTCAATAAGGTTGCCATTGCGGTCCCGTTGTAAAATGTTTTCTATATTCTATAAACAACTTTATTATAAACAAAAAAATAGTTAAATGTTAAAAATATAAATTTTAAGAAAATACATTCAAAAAACTACTTACTTCAGTGGCTTTCCAATGTTTAAGTTGCCTTTGATTGTGTAATATGAAATATTTTCACTTACAAATGGAATGACATCAACAAGCACAGATAAATAGTAGTGCGCATGTTATAAGGTCTGTTATATAAATACAAATTGCGATTTTGCACATTCCATTATAAAATAGTACCTCAAAATGAATATTTATACTTTCAAAACAACATTATAAGTTTTCATTTTCACTTCAAGCCTTTATCAAAAGTATATACTTTTGAAATGATGTTACCCAACTCATTTTAAAAGTATTCAATTTCAAATAGAAAAATTTACTTTTAATTTAATAATATTTAAATTGAAAGCAGATTTTGAAAGTAGAGTTTCTCACGATTCTTTCAAATTAAATGCAATGCTTTTATTATAACAGCAAAACTTTTATTTTCACGTTGAAAGCATAATTATTCATTCTGAAAGTAGATTTTTTTTCTGTGTATACAGATCGCATTCAATAATTATTATAATTATTTAATAAATGAATTTGCTGTCAAAAAGTCAAAAAAGCGCAATTAAAATAATAAATTAATATTTTCATTTCTAAAATAATGTGAAATAGTTTAATATATTATTTCTTAACAATTATTGTTATCGTCATATCATCATACTGGTTTTATTATTAAAAAAAAAATGAGTTCCCCAAAAAGCCATACCCGCCGAGGTACATTAAAAAAACAATGGTTACGGTACTGCAATTAACGGGGTAATCCCCACTTTATAAATCATATTTATTATTTTTACAATATACTCGTATATTAGAAATAAGAAGATCATTACGTACAATAATTTTGTAGAATTTTTTAACAAGTTTATTGTCAACTTATTAACCATACACTCCACTAGACTGCCATAAACAATATTATAACTACTGCAAAATGTCATTCATTACTAATCTTGATAATATTAAAACTATTGTGTTTATGTTATAATTTTTTGTTATCTATAAATACATTGTTTTAATAATTATCCTTCAAATATGATATTTACGTCATAAACATCTTAATTTAGTAAACAATACTGATTATTTATATCTATTAGCTAGTAGAAACAGCCTCCGGTAACTCATCTCCCTCCAATGTTAATTAATGCAAACGAACATATTTAATCGAAGGTGACAACCAGACAAATATTTCAATGCAAAGATCCAAGCGGGTAAACTGGATCAGAAACCAGCGTTCACTCTGTACATAGGCTTAGTGTGAGTACAGTAAAAGCAAGCTTAAGATTTCAAGATCCTTCGACAGGGAAGGTTGTTAGTTGATCTTGAGCTCTAAAATGGGGAAGTTTGTGATAAACAAGTCTTGATCATCCTTCGATAAAGAAAGTACTGAGAAGTCGAGTGAAGTTAATCCAGACAAGTGGAAAGTGAAGAAAAAAAATATTCCGTTCACACAAAAGGCGAAAGTGGAAGGGCGAATCATAGTTAAATTTTGGAAAATGGTGATATGGAATAAACCGAAGGAGGTCTAGTGAAATCTTGTGCGAAATAATTTTGGAAGACCAAATCGATCTTTGGATACCAAGATATATTATTTATTATTTTATTCATGTGTTGTTTGAAATTTTTTTTTATATTGAATTATAAATTTTGGGGTGTTATTCAATCAAGTATTGTTATTCACAAGATTGAAATTATTTTTACACTGGATCAGGAGGATAATGATGTTGGTCGTTTCTCTTGAGGTTTCTGCAAATTTGAGAAGCCGATTGATTTGATTGTGGTTTGAGATAAAAAAATAAAAGAATTAAATAAAAGTTGTCTTATAAGTCTCAATATAACAAAACTAAATATAAAATTTGGTTGTGAAACCAAATTATTGTTATTAGTTTGGAAGCTACACATTTCTTGACGTTTGGTATCTTTTTCAACTCGTTGGACCTCAATCCAACGATATAAATCCGTAAAGGATTTCTATAGTTACGAATAATAAAATAAATAAATAAAAACATTTCAAGCGATGACGTAAGGCCGAAGTTTAAAGATTGCAACTATATCAATGACCTTGTACGGAAATTGCAATATTAAGTTATGGTAATTACTTAACCTGACCTAACATATTTACGGGTTTATGATAAGAGCACTGATCATATTGTACAAATTGTTTTTAAACTTTCTTAACAAATTGTTTCAGTAGATACACTCAAAAATAATTTCTAGTATTATCTCATAAGTGATACCATAACTTATCAATTTATTGAAGAGGCGTATTATGTTGTATGAAATTCTGATTTCCTATATAGTACATAAAAATTGATATAAGTTTATTTAAAATTAAATGTTTCAACATTAGCCGTAAATAAGTAGTAAAGCAATAGATTTTATTTTAAGTTATTTGTTGTTAGTAAATGAATATTGGTTTTCTTACCTCTGTAGTAGGTACATGGTAAATAGTTCTGTGTTATTTTTACGTGGGTTTACAAGTATTTTTCAAGATAATAAATGAGGGGTATAAGGTAAAACACCGGATAAATAATTTTTATAATTAAAGTAAATTTATAAATTATAATATGCTGAAATTGTAACTACTAATATACATCAAATAGGTAAAGTAAAAATCGTACCCTCCAATTAATAAAATACCTGTACATATTGGACAATGAAATTATAGTAACAAAATTGTAATGTTTTTACAGCACCGAAACGATACCATATAATCTAATATTATTTAGTTAATAAAATTTCAATGCTGATTCGATACAGTAATTTGCTTCAAAAAAACGGTATGAAAATATATGCATTAAAACTGTACATAAATAGTACGGTGCAAATATGAACTAAAAATTATGTGCCACTAAGGTACCATTTTGGTACATATTTTTAATACTAAACTGGCACAAAACTGACATTGGTGTTACTTGGGCCCACTAGTTGAACAGTTTTGAAAGTAAAACCTATTTCACTCAAATTTAAGCAAATAAAATTCGATTAATTTGATTAAAATATGTTATTTATAAAAATATAGATAGTTTTGCATATAATAGCAAAGAAAAAAGGAATAATTAATAAAATTATCATATTTTTACAAGGATTTTAAAATATACTTCAAATGCAGCTGTAATTGAACAATCTATTTTGAATCGCAGCCGTAATTGAACACTCCGGTGGTGATTGTACTTGAACACGTGTGAAAATAGTAAAAATCAGTCAAAATCAAACAAAAATCCAATCGATATTCAAAAGATACATTTGGCAACATTGATTTATTTATGTATGACAAACGTAATGGACAAACGTGATCATTTTATGTTAGTTTTTTCGAGTTCAAGTTCATAACCTAAAAACTGTGATCGCGCGGTTTACGGTTAGTAACTTTCCATGGCAAAAGTAGCATGCTTATCGGCTATTCCACATGCCAACTTTCAAGTTAACAAAAATATAATTATTTCGATTTATAATTTAAAAAAACTTATAGAAATCAATTGCTAAATCATCAAGTAATTATAAAATACGGATATTACTTATTATGAATATTCCGTTTTTGCATTAATACAATTTCAAAAATCTGTTCAAGTACTAGTTCCATTTCTTGCGGTGTTCAAGTGCTGGGTGTTTTACCTTAGTATCAAACCCGGCTATATCCATTTTTACGATTTTTCAGTATAGACGAAAAACTGTTTTAAGCTAATTATTGTAAGGTTACTAGTGGCCCATATATAAATTTTGTGTTGTATAATAACTAACAAAATAAGATTCCATAAAAATTTTAAAACAAAATACTACTGTTTCCGAAATATTTAATATTAAATATTGGATATTGCCGTGTTTGAAAATGAAAAGTGGATAGTGCCGTGTTTAATTATCAAAATTAATCAAATTGAGCAATAAAAATCTTTATTTTGAATGAATGCATAGATAGGTATAATTTGAATATAAATTTGACTTCAGAAATAAAAAAAAAAATTTTTTTTTCAAAAATAAATTTTTTTATTTTTTTTATTTAAAGTGACTAAAATGACAGATCAACTAATGTCACATACCATTATGACATTTTAATGTTACCTGATTGGCTCTAATCGATATTGTCGTCTTTGATTCATTCCTGTCGATGGATATTTCAGAATTTGAAACTTTAAATATAAAATTTGACTGTATGTAGCCCGTTTTCTTAGGGATAGATTATTGAGTCTCATAGAGAACCAAATTCTTGACAAAATGGCATATCTAACTCAATTTTGACAAAAATGGATATAGCCGGGTTTGATACTATACCCCTCAAATAATACAAAAGGTAAATTCAATCATTGTATGCATTTCAATAATTGCAAATGTAGCAATGAATTGCCAAATCAAGGTTACAACTTTAACTAAATAGCAAAGTTGCCATATTTATATTATTGTTAATTAAAAATATCTAGAACATTGATAATAAACTAAATAGGGCTTTGTGTGTAAAAATTCTAATTCGAACTCTCTTTAAATCAAAGCCAATGTTAGGCATTTGATCTCAATTTACATGTATTCGCCACTATATAAACAGAATTTCATTTTAATGAATGTGACTTCATAAATAAATTCAAGAAGTCTTTATAAATTTCCAAAAAATAGAAACATATTTTGAGAAACAAATATACTTCAAAATATTAAAAAAAGCAAAATTACCAATTATTTTAAGAGTTTAATTCTGTATTTTTATTTACATTGTCTAACTACAAAAATTTATTTTAAGCAGGTAGTAAGGTATGTATTATATTTCCGTTATGTAAGAAAATTAACTTTTTTTTCATATTATAGTACTACGTGTTTTTTTATAGTTTATAAATATTTTTTCCTATTTTGATTCTTACTCTCAAACTCGAACTCCCCCTAATTCGAACAAATTTTAATATATTATGAGAATTTGAATTAGAGAGTTTTGACTGTATAAAACAAAATTTATTTTAAAATTTTAATACATAATAATAATTGAATTGATAATATAATCTGAATATTAGCACTTATTAGTGAAAATATATAGAGGGATGGGGTTCTCAAGTGTTAAATTCGCCACTGCTAGGATGTCTAAAAAAAAACAATTGCATGTTCATAAATAAGGTTTATCAGTTGTATTTTTCTGCTACATATATTCAGATGTCTAGTACAAATTAATTCATTTGCAAAAACTTGTTATATTTAATTTTCTTTGAAAGGAACATCTGGAAAGGATGGGTATGGAACGCATTCCAAAGAAAATATACAAGTACAGACCCAGAGGTAAAAGAAATGTGGGACGACCCAGAAAGAGATGGGGAGACCAGGAGTGACTCAACGGACAATGTCTAAAGCATGAAGATGATGGGGTTGTTTTAGTGTATTCTGAGCAAAGATAATAATGTATTTTATTATTATATGATATGAATTGGTGAAGGAGGTAAATAAAATAAGAAAAGCATATTATATAATTTTATTATATGCCATTTATACACCATCGAGAAGCAACCTGTCTAAACTAAAAAATACAGTTCGTAAACATACATTCGCAACGTGCACTCCATCAAATACCATGCATTATTAATATACATTATACCAATTATATACAACGGCATTAAATACTGAAAATGAAATATATAACTAAGATGTATAAAATTCACAAATTACGTTTAACACAGCTCAATATAAAACTATTTAAGACATTTTCACCAATATATTATTTGCATTCTTTGATCATATTGTTGTAACTATTACAAAACATTATTGTAGCAATATTGTAAGCTATGTACAGTAAATTATTTTGTAGGTATGTTGAGATAATATACTATTTTAAATAAATAATAACAAAATTGTGAACATTGTGTTAACATATCCTTTAAAAGTATTATGTGTGTTAATCATATTGTCATTAATCATATTAATTTATTTACAAGCGAATATATATTTTGATAAAATAAATACTCCACTTATATACTTAAGAAAACAACAAATAATTTGCAACAAAAAGGAACATACGTTAAATCTATTTTATTCAAATTATACCATCAAGTTTAAATATAATAATAATCAGGGCTCGGAAGTTCTAGCAAATGCATATTTTTTCTGGAGAGTCCTAGAATATTCGAAGTAAGACACAAATTTGTTTCACACTTCCCTGATGCCGTATACGAAATTTTATAATGCTAATTTTTGCATATTTAAGGTTTTTAATGCTATTTTGCTATTTTTGCGTTTTACATGCTATTTACAGGCATATTTTTACATATTAATTGAAAAAATAAGCAGAATGTCAATGAAAAAAATTTTTTTGACCGCATACGAATAGGCCAACGAAAACAAACATGTAATACTATTTTAACACGTATTATGATTTTCAAATAATAGGTGTGTTCATATTCCAAGAATTTGCTTATTTTTAAAATTATATCAGACGTATCGTATAATCGGATTCGAATCGGTAGAATCGGAAATGTTCCAAAGCCGGACCTAGTACCTACGTGTAGTAGTTCATAAAATCCTTACCATCATTATTATTTTATAATAATACAATGTATTCTATAAAATTTATTAAATTGAGAAAAATCTAAAATTTATTTAACCCTACAGAACATACGTGAGGCTTGCCAGGCATACGCTGTTTCATTTTTGTGCACTTACATGCGCATGTTACGTAATAATGCCATTTGTATTAATTTGTAGTTACTTTATCACAAATATTAATAAATATTTTATGTTTATAAATGTCAATTATCGATTTCTATATAAAAAATTTTTGAAAAATTCTCAAACTATGAAAAGAAGGCCTGTTAAAGTATGGGCCTGACAAGCCTCACGTATTCACTGGTGGGATTTTTTCACGTGTGCTCTGTAGGGTTAAAAATAAACAAAATTTTTATTAATTTTTATTAAAATTTTTTGAAATTTTGTTGGTTGACAATTTTATTTTGCATATTTTTTATTTTTTTAGTGCTATTTATAGCGCTAATTTTGGTGTTTTTAAGTGCATATTAAAGCGCTAAAAGTACACTTTTTTAGTGCTATAACTTCCGAGCCCTGATAATAATATAAAACACAAACAAGAATTTCTTTGTATTTCATCAAACAACTAAAAATAATAAACATAATCACGAACTCTATAACAAATAAAACATTCATGAATTTTAATTTGGTAAATTTCTTCTTATTCCTAAAGCTACGATATAATTCTAGTTAATTGAATTAACACAATCAGTCATATATATGTACTTAGTAAGTTATGCAAAAATAATAATCCAATTCCTAATTTACTTATTATGCATGGACGTGTAAATTTCGATATTTTATTCTTTATAACATTGGAAATAAAAAGACGGCAATTTACACAAATTATATTATTATTGCGTTATTAATAAATCCCAAAAAAATTAAAACTACATCGAAAAATAATACAAAATTAACGTTGTTAATCGATCAAAACAAAATCTAAGATAACACAAACAAATATTTAATCATCGATAATAGGTGCCGATCTATCGTTTGTCACTTTTGCTTTCTTTAAAGTTGTACCTCTCTTTATCTGATCCATAAGCGACTCGTGACATATTTTAGGATCAGCTTGCACAATGTTATTGATAAAATGCCTTATCTTTGAAGCTTTTACGTAGGTCTGCTGTGCATTATTGCTGTTATTTTGTTGAGCTATTTTGGCATTAAGAGAATCGAGAAAGTTTTGCCCCGGACCTCTACTTGTTCGATTTTGCGAAACCACACCACCCAAAGTGTCTTCCGAATTGCGACGTGAACTTCGTGGGCTTGGAGTTAGTTTTGCACTTAGAGCGGCTATAAAATTAGATCCCACTCCACCAGGACCTACAAAATACAACAAGATACAAAATATGGTATAAAAATTCACAATAAATAATATCTTACCTTCACTAGATTTACGATCGGAACTTAGAGACCGAATAGAATTGACTCTTCTTATTTCGCTAGGACTCCCCGATACAATTTGTGAAGGATAAGCGTAAATCACAGTAGACGAAGGCTTTGGATGGACTGGAGCTTGTTGGAAGGTACTTAATACTGGTGACGGAGATGGTAAATTAACGTTTTGTGGAGCATTGACAATTGTGGCAGAAGTATGTAGCATAGTTTGTGGCATGTGAGGTGATGGAGGATTTGTAGACATGCGACGAATTGATCCGGGGCTTGCTGGAGTGTGTTTAAGTTCCGTTAGAGCTTTTACAGTTTCGGCCACATTCACTAAAATTACACAATTTCAAAATTTAATTAAAAAACTTAGCTTGTACGCACCTGTGACACGATTTTTGGAATGTGGTGTTGCATCCAACAGAAATGCTGGTGGCGGTGGCAAATTATCTTCAAATTGAATAGGTGTAATAGCTCGATTGGTGTTTGTGATTGACGAAGTTCGACGAATTGGAGGTGGAGGTTTATTAATTGTACCTGATCCACGACGTAACAATGTATTTCGTATTGAATTGCTTGAATACATTGCTAAAAATATTGCATATACATTTAGTTTCTTGGAAATATTTTTGTTTTAGGAGACTATAAAACTAATGACACACAAATAAAATTGAAAACTATCTACTAAACTCAAAAAACAAGCAACAAAGGTTGAATGGTTGTTAGTACAAAATCTGGCAGTAGTAAATTAAGCTTTTATGGAAGAAATTAAACATTTTGGTTTATAATATTTTTTGTATTATGACTGATTACCCTGCCAAATAATGTACCTATATAAGAAGCAGGGAAGCAATGAATAAATTACCTGTCATGGATAGTGGACGACGCCTGATCGCGTTTAATTGATCGTTGTTACGTGGAAGAGTGCAGTATTTGCCAGCAGTTTCTAAGTTAGACACCGACATATCTAACAACACACACTAATGAGCACTCACATGCTAATTACAAGTTCTAATATACTAACAAATAAAAATTATACAATGCTTCACAAAAATTGCCCCACTTTATAGCGCCGTTATTTTTCTATACACTCTTGAACGATTTTCAAAATTACGTTCCTACTATTTTTGTTCTTAGTTGTTAGTAATTACTTTTCAGCAATACAAAATATTGTATGGAATTTAATAAGACTATTCAAAGAAATAAGAGAGAAATGTAAGTAAAACATTTTTGTAGTCCCTAATTTAATTAATTTAAGAGCTGTTGCAATAATTGTAACATTGTTTTGAATTTCTGTAGAAAAGTTAAGATGGCGATTCAACCTATGTTAATACAATGTTAATCGTGGTGCTTTTAGTGCCAAACGGCAGCGTTTGAGCAGTAAAAGCTATTGCACTTACAAGAAAATGATATATAACATGAAACTGAAAGCAAAATACTGGTTTGCAGCGCACGGGAGCAGTTGAGCAGACGTTAATATGTAATTAAATTTTAAAATTAAAGTTTTAAAATAAAGTTAAATGTACGTTCTAGTACTTACTACATTTTGTATATCTCAGAATTTAGATTTTTTTTCGAAACATGTAGAAAAACGTATGTGTAAAGTGAATTCTGAATTGTGATTTTCAACATACCATATAGATCAATCTTTATACTTTGTTTTATATAATATGTTACAGTTAAACCCGATCTAACTAATAAATTCTAGTTTTAACTGATATACATAGGTTTAGTTAAAACTAGACTAATTAACTGTTTGCTGTTAGCAGTGGCGGATTTCCGAACAAGCCTGTGGCCTCATAAATCAAGGGAGCCTATAAATCCAGCTTTTTTGGACCACCGCTATAGTGCACGCTAGAGTAAAAAAACGTTCGTAAAATGCGAGTATAGGGGTAGTGAAAATATTTAGAGGTGTACCTCAAAATTGAATTGCGCTTGGGACCTCTCAAGTGCTAAATCCGCCACTGGTACTGGTAGTAAAATCTATCACTGTTAAAACTAGATTCAAAGTAAAAGTAGACGTAATTAGATTAAAAAAAAAAAATTTCACACAGCAAACTATGGGATGCAGTCGTATGTTACAAGGCTTCAGAATCTTGCCAACAAGGTTGAAGTTGATTTTTTTGCAAGCAAAAAGTGGTTCGGCTCTTGCATATGGATTTGATTTGCTTCTGTAAGCATCTGGCTAGTAGAGATAGGGTACTCTTTATGCGCAAACCACTACAAGTTTTTGTTTTTGGTGTGCAAGCTGTACGAGAATATTCGACTTCACTCGTTTAGCAATATGCCTGGGTGTTGTATATTTCAACAATATAACCACAAACTTCCTTTCTTTCTTGGTTATGCCAAGTTCGCTATTTTGGAGTTTTCTAACATAAGGATTGGTATTACTTCGTACACCATCATTGTCTTTATCATGGTCTAGTGTTCTACATCTTCTGTGTTCTGTGTGTGAAGCGAGAGTCGATCAAGTGTCTCCTGTAGATTACTGACAAGTGTAGTTTTTCACCAACAAAGTCACACATCCTCTCAATTCTCGATTGGAAGAGAGTACCTGTCACCATATAAGTTGTAAGCTTATACGAGCTCGAGTACGTAAATTTTTTCCTTTCCAATTCGTATTGACCGATATGTCATTGTTGCCTTTTGTATTTCATTTTTGGGTAATCTGTTTGTGGCAATTTGTTAATTTCAGGTGGGTGCACTTTTTGATTGTGATACCGTATTTTTCATTTGCTAACAACTGTGCATTGTTTAGCACAATCATTTTACATTGCAATTGCTGGAACTCTGATAACATCTCTCAATTATGTATGTCAATTAAAGCAATTTACCATTACCTGCGATTCATTGGAGTTTTCCCAAACTACTTTTTTATTTCAGAATTCACTGCCGCTTCCGCAAAGAATCGCGGGCTAGTCTATTAACATCGTGGCTACACAAATTGGAGAAGTTCTCTCCAGATTGAAACAGACTCTGGTCTCTTTTATGGTCAACCCTCTCATTAGGAGTGGTGCTTCAGGGGATTGTTTATGTTAGAGTGAATTTTGTCCTTAGTGATTGGCACGTGATTATGACTTGCGCGGAAAATGTGGAGGGAGAATTCATGACACTCAATTCCACCAATTGACACAAACATAGAAACGAAATGACGAATATTCGTTTTTTGCACATTAGCCAATCCCAAAAATATATTAATAATTTAATTAATTTAACGCGTAAAATTGTTGAAAATATACTACCAATTAATTTATTATCACGAGTTAACCAAACAATTTAGATAATCAAATTATGTATATTCTAAAATAACAGAGCTATAAGTTGTAAAGCTTTTCTGGAAGCATTATGAGAACCCATACAAAAGGGATAGGTACACAAAACAAACTTTATGTGAAAACAATTTTTCAATAGTGTAAACATAAAACATAAAGTTGGAAAAATTCAAATCACAAAATAAGTTTATATTCGTAGATTACATTTAAAAGTTTAATCACAAACATTTTGAAATCCATCTACGAATACAAATCGAAAGTGAAATCCTAATGCCTCTTAAGCAACAAAAGCAAAATTTTACATTGGATGAATAAAACATCTCATTTGTTACACGAGGTATTCGAAAATAGTTTTTATTATAAATAAATTTATAAATTTTTTCTGGTTACAATAGGTTTCCAGATTGACGCGGAGTGGGTTATGAGGTGTTAGGACTTCACCGTCGAAACATAGGCTTGCTTTGGTGTAAAGTGCAACCCAATACACTAATTAGAAAAAACCATGCATGAACTCCTCAGAAGTGATAAGATTTTTTCAAATAAATTTTCTTACCTTCGGAATGAACTGTTTCTTCAACTGGAAATGTAGTTTGGCTTCCATATCCGCTAGAAGACTCCAAAGAACTTTCGCTTGTACTACCATCCTTCTCAACTTCGTTAGGACCCTAAAGCATAAATCATATAAACGTTATGGAAACATTTTAATTGTTATTAAAATCACCTTCTCTGTTGTAGTAGGTGGAGGTACAACAAAGTCAACAGGAGGTGGTGGGAAATTAAGTTCTTGAGCTTTACTAGCTGCCATATTTGCCAATTCATGCATATTAACGTACGTTGGTTGCGGAATATCTGCTAAAATCAGATGTTAAAAAACAAGTAGAACAAAAATTTCTTCTGCTAACCCTTCGATATGTGTGCTGGCAAAGGTGTTGGTTTAATCAACTTATGATCTAAACTGCCTGGAGGGAGAACTCGAACTCCAGAGACTAAAGTTTTGGCAGGAACATTAGGTCCGCTTGGCCTTTCCAAAGAAGAACAACGCTGTGGGAATGTTACGTTATTAATACTAAATAAAAATAAACATGAAATACATACTGTAGGCAGAGGTGGTTTATTTTGCATTGACTTGATCGAAACAGCAGGACTGTTTGGAGTTATCGTTGAAGTACTTTCTGAAGGAGTTGTAGCCGTAACGGGACTGGTAGGTTGTGATAAACTTTGATCTGGTGCTTGGAATGTATAAACTGTAAGAGGAGATCTTTGGTGTCCCTTCTCATATGCTATAAAAACATTTACTTGAATACATCGTTGCTTTTCTAATAGTTTCCACTAACCTGATGATATGGTATGAGGGCGTTCGTTCATTATAGCATTTGCAGCCCTTTCGAATTGAGCAGTTTCTTGTAAATTGGGCCATGTGGATGTCGTTGTGGGTATGGAAGCTGCAGAAAATGGTGTGCATGGTGTACTAGAACTGCTACTATTGCTGCTGTGTTCCGACATATTTGAAATCTAAAAATTAATAGTGGGAATTTGAAAACATCTAGAACACATTTCTTGCAAGAAATCTACAATAATTTAATTTATTTACCTGTGCTACACTTAAAGAAGAAGGAGGCCTAGGATACAGAGTATCTTGTGAGGTAAAGCCAGAATCTTGACTTGAAACCGATGTCAATCGCAGGTTTTGATTTACAGACTGTATACAAGACAACATCAAAACTAACAGGCAAAATTATAAATAAAACTTAAAATAAACAAAAATTTTTTCTACCTAATAGAGAAGTTATAAAAAATTCGAAATTGTGCTATTGCATTGATAAAAACTTAAAACATGCTAGGAGTGTTAGAGGTGGATGATTTTTCATCTTACAAGCAAGATTTTACAAATATTGAACTTACTTGTGATAACGATCGTTTCCAATGCGGATGACTAGGTGAATAATGACTTTTGGAACTACCCGAAGACGAACTGTTTAAGGAACTAATGGAACACATGGAAGATTTTCTAGAACCTAAACTAGACGGAGACGATGGTGGAGTTTGAAAAGACCATCCACTGTCTGAACTTTTCAAATCTGCAATAACTTGTTCAGAAGCTGGAGGAAGAGTTTGTGGGTCAGTTGTATTTTTCTCTAATTGAGCAACAACTTCTTGAAGGTGAGACAATTCTGTTAGCATTTGAAGTTCTTCATCCTAATTGTTAAAATAGTTAGTTATTAGAATTTAATCTTATGTCTCGAAAAGGTATACTCACCACCACAGGCTTAAGAAATCCAACAAATGTACAGAATCGACTACGCTCTTCCACTAACGCTGCTCTTACAGCTTGCTTTTCGGTTTCTTCTATTACATATTTACGTTGTGTTACATCTTGTAAACCAAATTCTAATCTCTTTTGTAATTCACTAGTAGAACATTTTTTAACTTTTTTCTGTAATCTCAAAGTGTCCGAGTGTCGCTTTTTCAATTCCGAACAAGCTCTTTTATAATCTAACAAAATCAACACAGTTTATTGATATTTTTTATAACAAAGGTGAATACTGACCTTTGGCATGTTCTTTATCTAAATTAAGTACAGTTTTCTTCCAATCTTCTAACTTCTCTTGTAAAGGTACTATTAAACATTCCATGATGGTGCTAAAAATTGTACAATAATAAAAATAGAGGAAAAATATAAATGAAATGTTAAAACTATTTTAAATTGAAAAAGGAAGAAACAAAAATGCATTAAAATAAAAAATTAATTTTTTTATTCCTAAATTAATTATTGGAACTTCAACCCCTTTTTTATTTTGCCGAATTTTAATTTAATTAATTTTCACTTCCATCTCGGCTTTGCTTAACTTTAGTGAAAATTACCCATTTATTATTGGTTTTGCATTACAAGTCACATTATACCGGGTGGCCCAACTCAGAAATGTACATAGGAGATTAACATGGTATAGATCGAAAGAGAATTTTTTTCCGCGTCTGTAGATACCCGACACTACTTGATATATACCTACTCCTAAATTATATTGTTAAAAATTCTTAAGCGATTTCAAAATATTAGAACTGATTTGAAAATAAAATAAACACTTTTTAAAAAATGAAATTGATTTTGAAAATCGCTTATTTTAGTGCTACGTTTAATAATAAAATTAATTAAGAGCAAATGTGTCAAGTGTTTGGTGTCTTCAGACGCGGAAAAAAATCTCTTTAGATTGATAACTTTTAAATTGTTATCCGTCATAATGTGTAACGGCATATCGTCGGTGACAAAACAACATTGAATCTCGATTAACTCAAAATAACACGATAAAAATAAAATATAACAAAATAGTAAAAGGTTATTATAATAAAAAGAATACTTTTATTAGTTAAATTAATATTTTGATAACGCAAAAGTTATAATGAAACCACTTATAAACACTTATCTATGACCTAGTTTACAAGACAGTTAAAATTAAAACTTGCAAATATACTAACTAATTTTATTATTAAATCAATAAAATTCCATAAATCTGCCACGTTAGAAATCTGTGGCTAAAGTTCAATAAAGGAATATCTAACACAATATTGCAATAGAAGCAGGAAAATTAACTGACTACTTGATAGGTATCAAGTCCGTTTAATACAGGGTGTTTCAAAAAGGAATGCTTTTTTGATTAATAAATAATGCGCGAAACGTTTAACAGAGGGAAGTGGGCACCACTTGGGGTGGGTACTCAAAGGTTAGGATATTGCGGTATCCGATACATTTCTTTCAAAAATTGTATTTCGTTGATATGCTTGCTATTAAACTATAGCCTGTTTATGTTTCAGAAACTGGGACATGGGCCAATTAAAAATATACTCGTAGATTAAAGGGATGATGCTGTGTAGCAATTGCCAACATTAACATAAAAATCCAGGATACAGGCACATCTGAAGGCCAGCCCAGCAAGCTACCTACCAGATTTAAAGCAATTATATGCTCACAGTGGTAATTGTGTCGAGGAAACTTGATACAGTTGTTTATAGAACAGATTATTGATCAAGTTAAAGAAGAAGAAGAAGATATATTTTCCTTATACATTTTAGAATTTTTATTTTGGTGAAATAAGTAAAGACCGTCCCAAGAGCCGCTCCAATGCGGAACATCAGGGTTCCGTAGAACGGCTGAGCATTACAGCTCTAGAAAGATGTCAGTAAAATTTTATTAAATTGAACCAAAATGATGCTATTAATTTATTTTTATTTCAAAAAGCGAAATACATTTTCCACGCCTCTAATAAAATCTGACATTTTACTAATAACGCACCTTTTGTACAATATTAGGATAATAATTTCTTACCTCGTAAAAGTCTTTAGGCGACCTTCAACGGCTTTGTGTCTTAAACATATTCTTGTTAATGCAGATCCAATTTCTTTTGTAGCTCCTGAAATAAAGAAAACTTGTGAAAATTTTTTGATTTCAAATATGTATTTGTTATTTCAAAATCTAATAATTATAATCCAACAGTGGTGGTCAAGAACTAATCATCATCAAATAAATTTTTTTAAATTATTACGTTGCTGTATTATTTGATTTTCGTGAATTCAGAAATCTGCATTGAAATCGAAAGTTAATCGAACTGTAGAATTGTGTGGCTGCATGTTACGAGCCCCTCTATCAACAAATTAACGTAAACAGAATTCCACTAGGTATAAAGTACATGATGAACGTATCATGCACGCTTCAGAAGTAATTGGGGCATGAGTGTGACTGCATGACCTGGGGAGCTACGACGCCAAAGTACGAGGATCAATAGCAACCCTAAAACGTAAACGCGGGTCACTAAACTCTATGTAGGATCTTCAGGATCAACAAGGATTAGTATCGTATCTTAGAAGGTTTTAGTGTATTTGTTCATAAAAAGAAATACCCAATATTAAAAAAGAACACACACACGTATCGAATCTATATTGGATACAGTCAAGTATTATAAAGAAGTTCTTTCTATTCCTTATGGTAAAAAATGGAAGCCACGATTATACAAATCTAGTTTTTCTACTGAAGTTTACGAACAAAGGTTTTATGTTATGCACGAGCATTTCAGCTTGAGAGCACAACACTTGGGTCAACAATTTTCTTTGAATACTTTATCTTGACGAATGAATGTTCTGCAGCACTTGGAAAAGAACTACAGTGTTTCAAATCGCTCGATTTCTTTAGTTTGAAAGTCTTTCGCTATAGGCCTAGAAGTAAATAAAACTATAGGTACTACTTGAGAACACTTCTCTATATAAATAGAAATGTTAATTGAATCCATAATTTTATGTGACATTTAAATATTAATAGACCTTTTATCTTTTCCCAAAATAAACTGATGGAGAAAATTTTTGTTAACAAATTCAAATTTAATTCAAGATGTAAGGATAAGTCCTTTTATTAAACTATCGAATATTATTAGCATAAACACTTTCGTTTTAATCAAATTATTATAGTGTCAAAGCTTTTAGATTATCAGTTAAATGAGTTTTACTGATACAATGCAAATAAGCTAGCAGATTTTAAGATTTTTAATTAGAATTTGTTACATGCAAGAAGGAAAGGAGTTATTGTCTATTATCATATTAAGTATTGGAGTATTGAACTGTAAAGTACTGATGCAACGCATGGGAATACCTTGCCCATCAATGAAGAGATGGTGCTGAGCGCTCGAGAAGTACCATTTGAAGAGTGAAACATTTAACTAAAATTATTAAATAAGGAACAACTACTTCAATGTACAAGTAGAGATTGTTAAAAAAACGGTACATCTAAACAACTGCAAAATCTACACGGCACGCAGCTTTTCCAGTAACTTTGATTTTCCCGAAGAAAATAACTGCAGACACAGAGCACGTACTTGTTTAGAAAGATCAGATGGTACTTACTATAAAACACGAAAAAAAGTGGTTTGTGCAAGAACTTCCCGAGATATACCTAATCCATAATACATAGTTTTTATCTTCCCTCAACAGTAAGAACAAAGTTGCAAGACGCTAACTAGCATGATTCCGTCAGCATGCACTAGGAGGAAATAAAATAACAGTTGTTGCTATAACTTCTTACCTATCTTTAATTGGTTTTTCGTTTTCTTATAAGTTAAATAATAACAGAAATCTAAGAATGTATCATTATAGCTTAGAGTAATAAGGTAAAAAAATATTATCCTCGCAGTAGCATTAATTAAAATTTTGAGTTGCAATTAAATATTTGCTAAAACTAAAATGTTTACACATTTATCCGACTGTAATAATGAATTCTATATAAATTTACCAAAACTTAAAAAAATAATTTCGTACGCAAGGGACCAATTCATTATTTTATAATTCCAAGTTTTAGGCTAATTTTAAATGAAAATCGTGTCCTGTAAACAAAGGCATACATTTCAGTTACCATTAGAAAAATAATAATTTATTCTTTTATTAACTTTCATTATATCTTTCGAAATTTGAAAACTCATAATCATAATATTCTACAATGTTTTCTAACTACGCATTATTTGGTCCTAAAATTTAATACTTGAAGTCATCATTTGCTGACAATAATAATGACATAATAAACAAAAAAATTAAGAATTCTATTTTAATACATTATATAGGAATACCTATAATAATGTACATCATTCCTTGCATAATAGTTATTTAAATCTTAAGTAAAATAACGTTATCCTTGACTTTAAAGCCCCAATTAATTGAACTACCAAATATTTTTTTAGTACCTAATGTAATTCAGAAAAACAAAAATTAACTTATATTGGTTATAATTAGTTTAAATTAATCATGAAATATGTAATTTAGCAAAACATATTATTTGTTTAAATTTCGGTTAACAAGTTATCCTTAACATTTAATTGACTTTTGGTTTCCATACCAGTAATTTATTATTATTTTATTAGGCAGTAAACAACAAAATTATCAATGAGTACCTCCCGTAATCTCCAATTTCAGTTGGTCATTAAAATCAACTTTGATAATTTTTGTATTGCAATAATAGTATATCTACTATTTAATTATATAAATTATAATAATATGTATCTACATAATATAAATATAAATAATTACCTACTTGATAAATCTTAAATTTTAATAATCTTACCCCATTTGCGTGGGTCGCAAAATATTGCAATTTAGGTACGAAGTTCAAATATAAGTTCAAATACATATTAAAAAATTGGAAGAGACAATTTTATTTGCTGATGCAGGATATAATATAAAAACAAGATTAACCATAGAAAGAAAATGTCATATTTTATAATTTGCATTTTAGAGGGATATCGTCATGTACTATATACCCTTCAATCGAGTTCCAATTAGTCAACTACTGACGTAGATAAAATTGCTACATAATTGTCCAACAAGGGCGTCGATAAATGACATTTAAAACTAAAGAGCCCTTATTCTGGTATATTACATAATAACAAGTTAATGGAAAATTTAAAACTTGTTAATTATTTAAAAATGCTTTCAGGAGCATCCCTTTTTTCCAAATTAGTTGAATTTCACAATAATTAGAGAATAACTTATAACAGCGGAATTGGGAAAGAAATTTAAATTCAGGAAGATTTAATAAAAAGTTGAACTTTTCATAAAAAATAAGTAGGTAAGTCTCGTAAAAAAGTAATAAAAAGTTATTGCAAAATTGGAAGTTTTCTAGTAGAAGTAAAGTTCTTAAGAAATTTCCATAAGAATTGTTTAAACTATTTCGATAGTAACGCAACCAATGCATTGGATAACCTTATGAATGACTGTTAACGAAAAAAAAGTATCGATTAGCATAATGCAAATTTGATATACGTAGTACATAAGGTATCTACTATAAATATTTATTTGCAATATCTCTTCCTTCAATTTTTAATAAACGATAAACAGAAATTATTTTTAATATGATGTTTTTTTTATCTTTATGTTAATACGCATTAAGCTAGTCCCACTAATTTTGAAAAAAAACTGCTGTGCTGATTTGTGGCTGTGCTAGTGTTCCGAAAAAATGAAAATTTTTTTATTTTAGATTTTATGGAGAAGACTATGTTTGCGGTGAAAGTAAGTCTGATCGAGTCTGATCTATGTAAAAAATTACATTTGATACAAATATTTATATGTGTCCAAGAATTCTTTCCAAAGAATTTGTTTTAATTTTATGAATTTCTTCAAAACTTTACAAGCTCAATGTATAACCAAATTTATGTCAATTCTTTTTGGGCTCCTACATAGTTTACATCCGACAGTTTTTGATACTGTCAATTCCAGATTCTCCTGGGCCCAAAAAGAAGATATTTGGTGATTTAGTATAATTCAACTCAAATATAAAACTTCAATCTTGATGATAAAATTATATAGAAAGATTATTTATTGTAATACTTTCCTATAACGTTACAAAAACATAATAAAATAAAATGGCGTTAAAAACGGGATGTTAAGGTTTTTTAAATTAAAGCGACCTAATTCTAGTAAATAAAGTATCATCGATCGATTGCAATTAATTAACCTTTCTCAATGTATGAGTATTAAATTAATAAATTTATAGGCAGAAAATTGCTATTACCAAAAAAAATGTATATAGGAAATTATAGATAACAAAGTTTTTCCTTTAAAAATTAATTTATTTTTTAACTTGTTAATTTTTAAATTTAAATTAATACTTACTAGTAATTTTACAGGTTACAAACTTACATATTTTTATATCAAATCTACAAATGAAATATCATTGCGATAAGTTGAGAAATTTCCAATTATTATTATTAATATTTTGTACAAATGAATTAAAAGTATGTAACTTCTGATATCTCAACCACACTATCTTTATTATAATTTATTAAAAATCTTTTTGTAAAAAGGTACTTCCTGGCCAAGTCCAGTATAAATAAAAATTTGTATTTTAACGTATTTTGCAGTTTTTATAAATAAAATAATTTATTTTATTATTAGGTACATGTTTCATATTATTAATTGCACATAATCTACGTATATGTGTGTACATAGTAAATTTTTTAATAAATTAATAAAGCATTATTAAAAGTTATTTGCAACTAAGAACTGCAACTTTTAGGTAATAAAATAAATTTTTATTTTAAAAATTTTTCGATAACATAGTTGTTTTTATAATGCTTTCAAATCAATCGTATAGATAAGTTTAAATTTTTGTTTATAGTCCCGGAAAACTACCAGAAATGACGCAGAGCTAATTTATAAAATTTAATTTTATTTATTATTGTTTCGCAGTATTGATTTCTCTCAAATTTCAATCTATCCATAGGTATGCGCATATTATAACGAATTCGTTTAGATTCGGATATAAAAGATAATACAATTTCATTCTAAATGAAATTTCTTTGAAATATAATCATAATATTATATTACTTCTAATAAAAGGCAAGAAAATTGCTTGTTTCTATACTATTTCAATCGATTGAAATTGTAAGCACGTATAAGATATTATCCAAAATTGTATTAAAAAAAAAAAACGAATCTAAACAGTCCCATCGCAGAGGCAGAAGTAAGTTCCAACCACATCCAGAAGTCAGCCACCTAGCTATTAAATTCTATTCATTATATTATAACAATAGCTCTATTCGCGGTAACACTTCTGGATACGTTTTATCCTACTGCGTCTGCGGATTTATACTTTTTATCATCTAATTTGAGCTTTAATGACAATTTTATTATAAATCCGCAGACGCAGTAGGATAAAACGTATCCAGGATTGTTACCGCGAATAGAGCTAATATTTCCGGTTAAATTTACCTTATGTATTTGTATGTAGGTATATGTATATAGGGTTATTCAGTAAGGACATAACAATTTTGTATTTGAATAAAACACATAATAATTTAGATATAGGGCTGAAATTTGTTCCAGGTGTAGTACACATGTTACATTTTATATATGGAATTCGATCTCGTTCATATGACCACCACGAGTACGTTTGCAGCGATCGATTCTTTGAAGCCAATTTTCCACCACCCTTTCACATATATCGGCCGGAATGTCGTCAATTTCACGTTTGATATTGTTCCTAAGCTCCTCTAATGTTGTTGGCTTGTTGGCATAAACTAACGACTTCACGTGACCCCATAAAAAAAAATCCAACGGCGTTAAATCGCAAGAGCGAGGTGGCCAATTGACCGGACCATTTTTCGAGATTACACTATTACCAAATTTTTCTTTCAACAGATCCATTGTTAGACCAGCTGTGTGGCATGTCGCACCATCTTGTTGGAACCACATATCACTGATGTCAAGTCCATCCAATTCTGGCCAAAAATAGTTTTCCAACATGGCACGATAGCGAACTCCATTAACCGTAACATGGTGATCATTTTCATCAACGAAAAAATACGGTCCAATCACACCTCCGGCATGAAATCCACACCACACGGTCACTTTCTGTGGATGCAGTGGAGTCTCTTAAAGCACGAGTGGATTTGTTGCTGTCCAATAACGCATATTTTGCTTATTGACAAAGCCATTAAGCCAAAAATGAGCTTCATCGCTAAAGATAATTTTTCGATGAAATTCCGGATTTTCTTGAAACTTTTGCAAAGCCCAATCGCAGAAGTTTTGGCGCTTCAAATGATCAGAAGGCTTCAGTTCTTGGCTTAATTTGATCTTTATGCAACATTCGCCACAATGTAGACTGAGACATTCCCAATTCCTGTGAACGGCGTGGAATCGACTGATTTGGCTCATTTTGAACTGAAGACCTTACGGCTGTGATATTTTCGATACTTCGACATGGACGTGGTCTCAATGGCACCGGAATATTAGATAGTGAATATGTTGACTCGAATTTGTTCACTATAGCACGCACAGCTTGTCTGGTTGGACGGTTATAACGACCGAAAATTGGAGTAAGCGCTCTTAAAGTTGCAACTATAGACTTAGAATTTCGGTAGTAATTTTTAATAACTTCCAAACGTTGCTCGTTTGTGAACCTCGCCATAATAAAATGGTAAACCTTGACTGACGTTTTGACGCTGACAGATCATAAAAAAAGTTTAAGAGCTCGTTGATATTAAAATGCAAAATTGTTATGTTCTAAGTGAATAACCCTATATTATAATTATTATAAAGGTTTAAAATAATTTTACTTTACCATATTTACGTTATAGAGTAGCAATTTATGGGCGGCTGACTACTGAACGTATTTTCCTTTGAAAAGACTGAGCACATATCATTATTATATATTTTTTATCAATATACATTTTTGGAGTGAAATGAGATATTCTAATGTAGATGATACACCACGGAAGTTGAAACCATGAATCTTGGCACGAGAAGCTACAACGCTAAAAAAGGTCCTAAATTTGTTATGTAAAATGTTCCAGAAAAGTTTCGCCTACATGATTTGCGACTTTTTTTATGGTGTTTCTCAAAAGTAAAGTTTTTATAACTTAAAAGTATTCATCAATTAAATCATCGAATTTGAGAAGGGGGATGAGGATGAAGCCGTTCCAATCGATATGATGCAGCGCTGTATGCTAAATTATTGTTGGCAATTAAATAAATACCTTATTTACAATAAATAGTACTATATTTATAATATACGTAGTATATTTATATTTATAATATAGTATAGTTACTATAGAATACAGCAGTATAGTTACTAGAGAATAATACGCACAAATTTTAAAATATACTATATAATTTTTTTTGGATTACCTAATGAAATCTCAGAATCGTTCGAGTGCACTCTAATTTTAATTACTTATCTTTTTGAATGTCAATGATTTTAATTTCGAATATGTCACTCGAATTGTGTGGCTGTCAATATTATAAACTAATTTAGATAGGGTGTGAACGTGAAAATATATTATCCAACCTTTCAATAATACCTACCTACATTGCTTTTAAAACTGAGTTTTATTCTTTTTATTTATGAAATAATTTCATGCTTAAATAATGTATATTTACAAAAGGATAACATTTTAATAGAATTTTATAAAAAATATTCTAATTTAAATCTTGCTTCGGTAAATGTTCTAGCTGGGGATAACATAATAATATAATACGATAGTTACAGACAGATATCAAGAGCCTGAAAATGTTATGGCTTATAAATAGACACCCCTTAAATTCAAAACCGTAAATGGCAGAGGTTTTCCTGGTCGGGTAAGGGGTTAATTTTTACAAAAATATTAGATTTCCACTGACTTCACCAAACGGTTAGTAGATAATGTAAACACAATTTCAGATAAAAATTCGGTCAAGAACATAGTTAAATAAATGTTTTAAAATCGTAACAATTTCTATTCCACCTGTCGAGTTGCCTGGATGCTAAAAGAAGTATTGTTAGGGCATACTTCGATTTTAAATTTTTATTAATAATTATAGTAAAATTAATGAGAGAAAAATAGGCGTAACCAAAATATTGGGCAGTGATACCAAATTCCACCAATAGATATTTCTACCGAAGCAAGGCAAGACCCCACTCATTAATATTAACATTGTTTTTGACTTATACATTGGTGTGAAATTAAATAATTAATAATAAGAGCAATTTCAATAACAAATAATAAATTACAATCGGAAATCTGTGAATTAGTGGCTATTGAGCCTGAATGTGTTGTTATAGTATAATATAAATGTGTATCTATAATAAAAATCAGTTTGTTAATCGAAAGTAATCAATGATACGCAACATTCATCTTGCAATATTTGAATTAAACAATATTTTAAGTTTGATAAGCATCATGAAATTGCACAAACGAAAAAGAAAAAAAAGAAGGGAAAAAGTGAAACAGGCATGTAATTAATAAACAATATGACTTAAAAGAGGCGGTCGGAGCTTAGCGGTCACGCGAGTTGACTATGAACGCTAAATACCCGGTTCGAATCCGAGTAAAGTAAGAACTTTATTCTGACCGTCTCCCATCGGAAGGCAATGGCAAACCACCCAGAGTAATATGCCAAGAAAAATCCTTAAAATGTAAATGATCTAAATAAGTCCAAAGTTGATCTGTGGACTAAGGGGAAGGTAAACCACCAACCATGTTAACATTAACATTTACCTGGTGCAGCCTTCTTGGCTAAGTCGGGGGGATCGCCGTACATCCGAAATCGGATAGGCACCTGAAGAAGAAGAAGATGACTTAATTACAAAATCGAAAGCGCTATCATATTCTGTACAGTTAATTTTGAATTATATAAAAATTTGAAATATTATATCTTCCTAGGAGTACTGTAGATAACGCCTTTTCGTAAACGATCTAAAAATATGTAAAATTAATTTCATTTCTTGTTGTATAACTTTCTCTATTACTACAATATAAATTGAAATTTTGGATTTATATTAATTTTGCACACAGAAAATAGATGAAAGATGAGAATGCCTTACTTGTTTTATTTTTTTAATAAAGTGCTTTTTTATAATATTAAATTAAACTTTTGGGAAAATATGAAACAGCAATCAGGGAAAATATGAAACAGCTGCAGGGAAAATATAAACCACTTTTTGTACTTCAATGTAAAATTTGGTAGCATGGTAATCCTTAACTTGCATGTTTTTATTCAAATCGTGATATATTCTACGCCTAGTTTTCTTAGAAATTGCTTAGAAATTCAATAAATACTAGAATACTACTAGGTAGGTAAGTACATTATCTTGCTTGCAATAGCACATTCCAATTAGTTTGACTTGTATTTTATACATTGAATAGTCTTAAGTTTATAGGCCAGCCATTGTAGCAAAATGGGTATGAAAAAATTTCGAAAGTTTTCCAATTTTGAGGCAACATTGGAGGAGGTAAAAAAATAATAAATCCGATTTTGCACCCTTTTCCGCCCCCGGGAACATTGTTAAATTAACAAAAAGCGTGAATTTGCAATAACTTTTTGAAAAAAATTCAGATATTATGCAAACCTTTGAGAACATTTTAATAATTTATTGTTACACATCTTCAATAAAGTTTTGCACCCCGCTACAATGACCGGAACATAACAAATGATAGCTTATCATTTTCATTTTGGTATAGTTTATAGTATATCCTGTCGGAAAAAATTGTAAAAGTATGTAAATAATTACTTGTGCAGTCATATAGGCCAATTAATTATCCTAATTATTTGCAGTGTTCCGGTCATCGTAGTAGGGTGGAAACTTTATAGAAGATGTGTAATAATTATTAAAATGTTCTCCAAGAATTGCATAAATTTCGGAATTTCTTTCATAATTATTACAAATTTACGTTCTTTTTGTAATAATTTAACAATATTCCGGGGGGCGGAAAAGGGTGTAAGAATCGGATTCATAATTTTTTGACCTTCTACAATGTTGTCCCAAAATATAAATACTTTCGGAATTTTTGTTTAACTTGTCACTTTTTAAGAGTGTACAATAATAAATTAGTGTTAAGGTAAAACACCCAGCACTTGAACACCGCAAGAAATGGAACTAGTACATGAACAGATTTTTGAAATTGTATTAATGCAAAAACGGAATATTCATAATAAGTAATATCCGTATTTTATAATTACTTGATGATTTAGCAATTGATTTCTATAAGTTTTTTTAAATTATAAATCGAAATAATTATATTTTTGTTAACTTGAAAGTTGGCATGTGGAATAGCCGATAAGCATGCTACTTTTGCCATGGAAAGTTACTAACCGTAAACCGCGCGATCACAGTTTTTAGGTTATGAACTTGAACTCGAAAAAACGAACATAAAATGATCACGTTTGTCCATTACGTTTGTCATACATAAATAAATCAATGTTGCCAAATGTATCTTTAGAATATCGATTGGATTTTTGTTTGATTTTGACTGATTTTTACTATTTTCACACGTGTTCAAGTACAACCACCACCGGAGTGTTCAATTACGGCTGCGATTCAAAATAGATTGTTCAATTACAGCTGCATTTGAAGTATATTTTAAAATCCTTGTAAAAATATGATAATTTTATTAATTATTCCTTTTTTCTTTGCTATTATATGCAAAACTATCTATATTTTTATAAATAACATATTTTAATCAAATTAATCGAATTTTATTTGCTTAAATTTGAGTGAAATAGGTTTTACTTTCAAAACTGTTCAACTAGTGGGTGTTTTACCTTATATCATTAAAAGTAATTTTAGTTCATATTTAAAAATGATACGAAATTATAAAAAAGTGAAAAATAAGGCAAAATAAGTTAATATAAAAAGTTTATTTTCAAAGTTAGTGCCGGTGATTGATATGTAACTAACCATTAAATTGTTTCATTTTTTCCCGTTGTTTGTCATATTTCAAATTTTTATTTAAATAATACGTATCTATTTGTTTTTTTTTTGGTTCTTTTTTGTAAATAATAATCTTATGTTGATTGGCTTTACATTTTTTTCATAGTTTTTGAATGGTTGATTATTTTGGCAAATGTAGAGTAAAGTATTTTTTACCTAATTTCAGCTTTGATTTAATTTTCATTACCTTGTTTTGTGTTTTATATTATTTTGTGCGGAAATATAATAAATGAGGGCTTGCAGCGTATATTTTCTATGCAGTTTTTTCCGCTTTTTTCATTTTTGTCACAAAAATTTCAATATTACTTATAGCGTGGGAGTTACAGACCTGTTTCACATTTTCCCGTAACTGTTTCATTTTTTCCCATAATGGAGGTTAAAAGTGAAACACTGTTTTTTTATTTTTTTAATACTTACTCAGCATTTAATTTTAAAAAATCATACATAATTAACAAACTGGCGTAAAACTACATCACATAGCAATGCTAAAAATTTTAATTTATCCATTTTAATGCCTTAAAAATAGAAAGTTTTACATTTTGTTTCATATTTACCCCACTTGACCCTACTTAATATTTTCGAGTCTTTCTATGTTTAAAAATTGAATTTATAGTATAAATAGAATAACAGAATATTTCGTGATAGGTTAGTCAAGTACTTATAGTCTTAATCGATGAAGCAATCTAATTTTACACAACTTGAAGAAACCAGAAAAATCAATCCCATCTGTGAATGGAGAAATCTTTTAAGAAATTCGATGCATTTTGACCAAAATATTCCACTATTATTAATGCTATCATTGATAGAATTGAAAATTTATATATAAATTTGTATGAAAATTAATTAAAAAAATAAATTAAAACCATAAGTAACATTTTCATGTAATTTAAATACTATATTACTTTAGGTATAAGGTAATCGTAAATCTTTATAAAATACAAGTTATTACAAAAAGTTTTGATTGTTTTTTAACATTGAGAACATCTGAAGCAATAATCATTGATATAAAAATAATTTTAAAAAGTAAGTTTTTCAGCAAAATTATCTTTTTTATATTACTGTTCTAGAAAGGTCCCGTGGGAAGACGGTTTCCCACCTCTGTATTTACAGCTTGGGGTACAAAAAATCATTATATAATCCCTTAATAACTATTCTGGGGTTCCAACATGTTCTATATTCAATGAAAATCTTTTAAAAAAGTAGCTAGAATAATTCGCCCACGAAAGGGTTAAATTAACTGGACGTAACAAACAGTTCGAACCCATTCAACTTATTTTCTCAAATTCCAGAAGAATACTGTAACGAAAGTTGATCCTTTTTTTGTGGTTTTAATTTAATCTGTAAGTTTTATTCAATCGCCACCGATTAAAATATTAATTTTTACAATTTTCCGTTTTAGGTAATAGCGATATAACAATCAGTGGTGTATCTAGCTCCTTTGGGACTTGTAGTTAGGGGGCCCCTTCTGTAATTATATTTTTTAACGATACGGTACAAAATGAACCACATTGATATAAAAAAAAGTCACTGACAAATATCTTATCTGTCATGAAATGCGCATTAAACTAAATGCTAAAATTAAAATAATGTGGGAGCCCCTAATGTTAGGCTATTTGGATCGAGCATCTATTTTGTCAGAGGCCTGCAGAGTTTAAGCTTCATTAGCTTTTAATTAGATCCTCCCCTGGTAACAATAAAATATGACTTGATTAATTTACCTACATGGCTTTAACAATTAGGGTCATTACGCTCACCCGACAGGTGAATGTGAGAGTATATAATTATTATAATGTTCAGTGACATTTTCTGTAAAATTAAAACAATAATGCGAATATGGAAAGTTGAAATAATTCTTCTATGATATATGTAACTCACGCTAGCAATTATTATTCTAGTGGGAATGACTATAAAAATAGTAATATCAAATTTATTTAATATTTAGTTAGTGATGATACTAATAATTTCGTAATTTTAAAACATTAAACGTTTTTAAAATTTCGTTCTTACTTGTATAGTCATACTATACTGGGTGATATAACGTGATCCATTAATTTTTAGACATCAAATTAGTATCGATAAAGGAACATTTGGGGATTGACATTTTGAATTTTCTCAAAAATGTTCTCTACTACCAGTTTATTAAAATAGTACTAGAATACTACCAAATTGAACATGAAAATAATAATACTAGCAGTTAGACCAGGGATGAGCAACCCGCGGCCCACCACAAATATTTTACATTTTAACTTTTCAGGTAAGCCATTGTGCCATTTGTTAAAATCCTGCGCCAAAGATGTAAACTAATCTAAAAGACTAAAGCGGCATTCACAATGAAGTTGGGTCTTGCCTTGCTTCGGTAGAAAGGTAGCAAGAGCCAATCAAAATGAACAATTTTTTAATTATAGAAAATGATAGAAGAAAATACTTTAATCTAATTGGCGCTTGCCAGCTTTCTACCGAAGCAAGACAAGACCCCACTTCATTGTGAACGCCACTTAATTCATAAAGTGCTATTGGACAACAATATAAATACAATGCTATGCGCATAACACTGCGCATGTTATGGTACGATGTTTACATCAACATTTTAATACTTTTTCTTCGAGATGAAAACGTACTATAAGTAGTACTGTAAATCAAAAATATACTCTTATGTCATTTCTATAAATAAAAAAGTTATGATACAAAATTAATATTGTAAAAAAATAAATATTTTCATCTGTATACCAATAAATAATATATTACTCATTATATAGTTATGGTTTATTTGTGATATTGATGTAATATTTCAATATGATTATTCTCGCATGGCAACTGTGAGGAATAATAGATACAAATCAATATTTATATTGTCAATTATTAGCATGTTTAATTGTTCAATTTGTCAATTACAATAATTATACATAATACGAAGTAAACAAGCAAGAATTTTCATTAATTAAAGCTGTGTTCAATCTTGTATTAGTAATTATTAATCAAGCACTATTATTAATCAATATAAGAGTATTTATAATACCTTCATTTTCTATTATGTAAAACATCATGAAAAAAAGAAAATCAGAATTATTATTTACGATTATCTGATAATAATTTGCATAAATTATTTTTAAATAAAAATTTTTTAATTTGAAAGTAGAAAGTAAAGGCCCGTTCGATAAGATTATTTTTCACACGATTTTTTTGCGTATTCCAAGCTTAATGGTGAAAATTATTAGGAGAAATAGAGCGCAAAAGAAACGTTTTAGAAAATTTAATTTTTTTTTAAATATTGATACTTATCATTTAAACGACGTTTTAAGACGGTTTGCTATCTTGCTGCTTTAATAAAAAAAATAATTGTTATTCTTTCTTTCAAAAGTTTACACATGGTAAACATCAGAGAAAAGATAAAAAGGTGTTTATTTTCAAATCTTTTAGAACAGTAAAATAAATTTACGAAGACCTGCATTGATGTGCAAGTTAAATACTCGAGACCGAAAATAAATTAAGTTTACAATTTTAGGCTTTTTCAGTAAAAAAGATCAAAAGCATTTGATTATCTAGGGACGAGAAAATTTTATAACCGTCAGAAATTATATTTACAATGTTGCTTTAGCTCTCGTATTTCTACGCGAGTTTTGAGATTTGCGAAAAAGTAAAAAGTAGATTCCCATATGGATCCAAAAATATTATTTTCAAGTTCTAAATGATATTGGAAAGAGAAGTTAAACCAACGAATATGACCTCAGAAAAGTTAATTTCATTTCATTCACGTTCTTTGACTTGAAACGCACTAAATGAATGAAAATAAACAAAAATAAGAATAGCCATGCACTTACCCCTGGCATTAGTAGCAGAGTCTGCAATTTTTTGGAAGGCGTCCAAGTAAGATCCAATGGCTTGAATCGCCGCCCTAGAAACACAGTGTTCATGAATTTCAAGTTATAAAATTGTCGAATTGTGCCAAAAATTACATCACGTATATTATATTGTGTCAAAATAAATGTTCGTCCCTAACGGATAGTATTGATATCACGTACAATATCCAATCGGAAGTGTAATATTATATTACGAGAATATAGAAAACTATTTCGATATCTAATATAATATTTCAAAATAAGTTACCAAAATAATTTAAGTTTACTCAAATTAAATTTGAACAGGGGTCGATTTAAGCACATAATGTTAGATGTGTTTACAATTATTAATTTATATACATTCATCTCAACTTTAATAATAATTATTGTTGCAAAACAATATAGGCTTATTGAAAATGTAAACAATATCGTCAAGAGAATGTTTGCGAAAATAATTCATTATCAAGTTGAATGGACAAAATAAATAATAGATTAATTCAACAAACAGTTCAGTGAAGCACTCTAACTAAAATGAATATAAATCTTAAAAGTCGCAGTCGGATTAATTCTCAATAGTGCATTAATAATACCGACATAGTCGTTAGTTCAGAAGTAGTACATTATAAAACTTTACAAATAAATTATTAACATTTTGCAATAAAAATTTAAAGATTATAGTCTTTACAATAAGCCCTGTAATAATTCAATTAATTATTATTTACTCGCCTATAAATACATCAGCTGTTTAATAAATTGTTCAATTATTATTAACGACAAGTAAAATGTTAGGTGTCGTTAATGCATTTCATTGCAATCAGAAAAATACTTTTTCGAATTCCCAATTAAAAGTACATTAACCGATAACCCGCTTTCATGGCACTCATATGTACATGGGTAAATATTGAAGAAAGAAGGAACGGTATCAAGGTTCTGTTTATTGCACAAACACAATTATTGTAATTAAATGTATGTTACAGTACATTGCCAAGCCAATAGGCTGGAATATGAATGTCAAAAAGACTTACCTCAATGTTGAGTGTAATTTTGTAGCTTTGGTAATTAAATCTTCCCAGAGGGGCATTCCATTCTGTAAAAAAATATGTAGTTTAATAATTAGCATAAACAAATAAAAAATATTGGCTACGTATTATGTAAACAGCTAAATTTACTTATTATTGAGACACAAAATGTCAAACCTATTTAAATAGAATTGATTTGGAGAAACGAGCATGGCATACATATAAATTCATAAGCTAAATTTAAAACTATTTACTGATGTACGAAATTCGAATTTTTTATAAATAAAAATTGTGTGGTTACAATTATTAGATCTATACATTACATGAAAAGTTTAAATAATAAACCGCATTTAGCAACGAGGACGAAATAATAATAAACATAATTATACCCATTATAAATTTAATAGTTGCATATAAAATTCGTATTATATCCTAATATATAATATACATTTTTTGGCGAGAATAATAAATGCGTGTACGTTTATATTGTGTATTATTACAATCTATTTCGGTAACCCTATTAACAATAATTAATTATGACATAGTGCATAATAGGCACAACATTATCATATCGTATCACCAATGCAATAATAACACAACTCAAAAAGTCTTGTTTTGAGAACACGTTTAAAGTTTTATTTTTTTGGAGACGGTCATTGCCTTGCAGCTAACTCGATCGGTTGTGAATGCGAGATACCGGGTTCAAATTCGGGGAAGGGTCAAACGTTCACATGAGTCATGACTAGTCTCCGTGCTTCGGAAAGCACGTTAAGTAGGTGGTCCTCCTGGGTTAGTGAATTACCAATATTAACATAAAAAACAGAATATAGGGACATCTGCAGGTCAGTCAAGTAATCTACCTGCCATCAGATGTAAAGCAATTATATGCTCACAGTGGTAATTGTGCCAAGGAAACTTGACACAGTTAAAAGAAGTTAAAGAAGCAGTTTAAAGGTTTGGGTGTCTTGGCTTGATATTGCTTATTCTGTTGTAATAAAGAAACATAATAACTAGTCCCGTTCCTGCGAAAAGTTACTAACTGTACTTTTAGTTAATTTTATTTAACTGCCCCAGAGCACCATAGAAAGCATACTTTATGCATGCGAAATAACTAATTGAAACAGGTCAAACCTTGAATTAAAAATTTATATAACAAGATATCGAACGTTTAAGTCGGCTTAATGCCATACATTTATTTGTTAGTTAGTGACTTTTCGCAGGAAGGGGAAGTAATATAACATAGTATACGCTCTCTGCTCTATTTTGAATTGTCCATAAATTGTGAATAAAACTATGCTAGAAAAACGACGTGACTGTAAGGCTGGAAGTAGTACTGGTTAATCTTATTTACAATTGATGCTTTCTGAATTAAAACCAGAAGTGGTGTAGTCCCATGCATGTCAAACTCAATTAGTTTTAAAACGAAAGTCCTTTTTTTTGTTTGGACGATTCATGCGGCGAACGTTTAATATTCAGCTCGTACAAAATGCCGCCTCCGCATATCACCGATCGGGGGTCCCCACGCGAATATTTGGCAATGTGTGAATGCAACATGAATGCGTATATTATAGCGGAACCAATCCATTGTGTAAAAAGATAATTGAATATATAGTACTACGTATAGTACATAAATATAATTACCAATTAGTAATCTGTAAAAATTGTACTATTTATAAAAATCATGTTTCTCATTATCCTCGAAACCTTTCAGTACATTATGTATGTTATTGGTATTGATTTCAACATATTTTATTTCTCAAAAGAACAGATAGCGCTTTTTATCAATTTATCAAATAAACAGCGACAGTCTACTTTAAAATCTTACATATCTGTAGATAAAGATAAAGTACCAGTTCTGGTGAAAATATTAAAATTTGAGAGCATTATCAAAATTGCAATGCTCAAATCAATATTAATTCAATTCTGTTTAAAATTTGTATGAAAATTAGCAATTTGAATTTGCATTAATGTTATATTTTTATTTGTCAGTGAGGGCGTTTTATAACAGTATTTTGTCAATTTTTATTTTGTCCTAGTAACTGAAAAGAACGCAATTCACAAATAATAAATCAATTCATTATCATCAGCGTCTTTATAATTTCGTAACAGATGTTAAACTTATTAAAGAAAAAAGTTATGCAACATCATTTATGTAATTCAGAATGTGAACTTAAAAAACTTTCATCGATGGAAAATCATTAACTACTTTTTTAATCGCCTAGGTCAAGATACCGCTACAATCAGTGGTTTTATTGACGTCAAAACGGTAATTATTTCTTCTGCTTACTTATGTGCATCTATCATTTCAACGCTTAAATCGCTATTTATGTGATTATTAAAACACGGGTAACTAATTTATAATAACATTATGACATAGAAAATACAAAAGCATGTACAGTTAAAAATTTGCAGTTAAATTTGATTTGTGCATGCCTAACGTATTCATTATTTCAAAAAGGAAATTGTTTTACTACTTACTATTACAATTGATCTAATCGCAATTAATTAGAAAAGATTGCTCTATTAAATAGGTTCAATTGTTAAAATGGCATTCTCTCTATTTAAGGTCATTCACAGGGATGTATGAAAACCTACACGGTAGTTAGATAAAAATATACATCTACTATGTACGAGTAGGCATATCTAGTTCTTGATTTACCCAATAAATAGAACACCAACATCAACCTATCGATATTACGGTTACAGTTTTCAAAAATCCAGTTTTATGGTTATTATAGTAAGATTCTATTTTAAACAGTTTTCTATTTGAACACAACTAATTTGTTATTTCATGACATCGTCAGACTAATAATACAGTTTAATTTTAACAAGGTGCCCTAATGACCACTAAGAAGTTCTTAGATAATACATAGAGGAAGAACATCTTTCAAATGCAAGTTCTAAATCCAAACCCTCACGAGATATACTTACACACACAAAAATATTGCAGTAAAAATGAAAGCATTGCACTAAAATCAACATTATTTGCTTTTAAAAAGGGCGTAGACATCGAAACTTTTAATTTGAAAGTAGAGCTACTTTCATTTTGAATTCATACTATACTGTCAATTCGAGAGTAATTACTTTTGTAAATAATATCAAGTTTCAAAAGCAGTTGCTCTCAAATCAAATATTAGGTATTTAAATTGAGAGTGGATTTATTTGTTTTTTTAATTGATGCTACTGTTAATTCAAAAGTAGTTACTGTCAAATTAATATTAGTTTATATTCGTTTTAACAATAATCCGACATCAAATTAACAAATAAAACTATTATTTCTTTTTTTAATTATTATATTTTTAAGAAACTAAAACTAAACAAACCAAAACTAAAACTGTTTTTTAATTTTGCGACAGTTTAATAATTAAAATCACTAACACTTTTTACTATTACAGCACGAACTTTGAGGAGCTTCTTCCAAAATTGTAAATTTTTGTTACTTCCTTTTATTTGCACTTTGTCGTTTTGATTTTGAGCTTCAATTATAGTAATATTCCTGCAAAACATAATACAACATCAGACAATTATTTTTATATAAGTTAAAATATGAAGTAAACTTACCGTATGTTCTTTTGGGAAAAGATTTAACGATTTGCTGGGTTAATAAGTAAAATTCCATCTTTGTTAAATTTATATTATTCAATCTCATGCATTCAATAATGATCCAGTCTTCTCTGCAGCAAAGGTTTTCTCAATAAGGTTGCCATTGCGGTCCCGTTGTAAAATGTTTACTATATTCTATAAACAACTTTATTATAAACAAAAAAATAGTTAAATGTTAAAAATATAAATTTTAAGAAAATACATTCAAAAAATTACTTACTTCAGTGGCTTTCCAATGTTTAAGTTGCCTTTGATTGTATAATATGAATTATGAAATATTTTCACTTACAAATGGAATGACATCAACAAGCACAGATAAATAGTAGTGCGCATGTTATAAGGTCTGTTATATAAATACAAATTGCAATTTTGCACATTCCATTATAAAATAGTACCTACCTCAAAATGAAATTATACTAAGGTAAAACACCCACTAGTTGAACAGTTTTGAAAGTAAAACCTATTTCACTCTAATTTAAGCAAATAAAATTCGATTAATTTGATTAAAATATGTTATTTATGAAAATATAGATAGTTTTGCATATAATAGCAAAGAAAAAAGGAATAATTAATAAAATTATCATATTTTTACAAGGTTTTTAAAATATACTTCAAATGCATCAGTAATTGAACAATCTCTTTGAATCGCAGTCGTAATTGAACACTCCGGTGGTGGTTGTACTTGAACACGTGTGAAAATAGTAAAAATCAGTCGAAATCAAACAAAAATCAAATCGATATTCTAAAGATACATTTGGCAACATTGATTTATTTATGTATGACAAACGTAATGGACAAACGTGATCATTTTATGTTAGTTTTTTCGAGTTCAAGTTCATAACCTAAAAACTGTGTTTGCGCGGTTTACGGTGTAGTAACTTTCGATGGCAAAAGTAGCATGCTTATCGGCTATTCCACATTGCAACTTTCAAGTTAACAAAAATATAATTATTTCGATTTATAATTTAAAAAAACTTATAGAAATCAATTGCTAAATCATCTAGTAATTATAAAATACGGATATTACTTATTATGAATATTCCGTTTTTGCATTAATACAATTTCAAAAATCTGTTCAAGTGCTAGTTCCATTTCTTGCGGTGTTCAAGTGCTGGGTGTTTTACCTTAGCAACTTCGAATTAGTTGTTAAAAAATGAAAACAGAAAAAGACAATCGAAGTACTTTTAGCTGTACTATAAATTATATTGAATTTATAATAGTAGATATAATATATCTATAATAATTAATTATTTTATGATTATTTATTTATTATAAAGAGGTAGAGTAATAACAACGTACAGAAATATAATTGAGATTGGTAACTAAAACATATTTTCATATATATGAAATATGATTAAGAAAGCCTAAATCTTACTATACCTACGTAACAGCCTACACCTCTTCAATAATTGTGGTTCATCGTATCACTAATATTAACGATTGAACCACCCACAACTTGCAAATTAGTTAGGCAATATGAAAACACTTGAAGAATTAAATTATACAGGGTATTGAAAAAGAGTGGTCCAAATTATAGTAGCGGAGTTAGCGTCAAAATTAAAGATTGTAGTAGTTTCATGCGTATAACCATCATATTTCTATTATTGGTCGTTCAATAACCACTTAGACCAGTTTACGTCTCTCGCGCAGGATCTCATTAGTTTTGGTATGATATCTATATAGAATTCATAAAAACAAAAAATCGTCCAAAAACCACATTTTTAATTAAAGTATTGGTAGTGTTTTAAGTATTTTCAGTTAATTTTATATTTTCTGAGAAACTGCAAATTTTTGCAAACATTCTGTAATGATAGACCGTTGAACCTGTTTATAAAGGCTTCTTGTTTTGCTTTACTGGGTTTTATAAGCATAAAAGGTATGATCTCTTTTCAACACTCGGTATAAAACATTAAAAAAAATAATAAATCTTAATTGAAAACCTAAATTATTTCTATAGCACCATAAAATTTAAATCAGTAACCCACAGTTAATGTTCGATTCAATGAACAAACTAGCCGAAACAGTGTCTTGATACTTATAAATTATAATATAATGATGTATTGGAATTTGATGTGAATTTTATTACCTATTGAGAACTAATGAACTTAAAACAATAGTATGATGTAGTTAATAATAATTAAAAACCAGCCTGAAAGAGTAGTGCAATTCATTTATATTTTATTTACTAATAGGTATACTATATCAAGTTAAACACAGCTGCCGTCAAATTAAAACAAAGATGGTATTAAGTATCATAAATTATAATATCAATATGATATTGAAATTTTAAAAATTACCCTTCCGGCAAATATATTTGAAAAATTTATTTACTATGTATATTATTTATAGTATTAGCCACTGAAAATGTCATGCAAGTGATGCATTTGCATTATCGATAGACTTGTTGACTGACTTACTACCGGATATGTTAATGAAGTAAACCTGATTACAACAACCGGCAATACATTTACAAATATTACTGCTAGAATACTTTCAGTTGATTTTTTTCCATTTTGTATTGATAATAATGAATAAAGCAATATTTTGATGAAATTCTAAGTTCAAAGAAAGACATAATAATTACAAGTTGTGTTCTGCTTTTACAGTCAGGATATTATGATGAAATTGATTATAATATACTCCATTATAATTGCAATTTTATTAAAACAAAAAGAAGAGATTAATGAAGCAAAGTGAGTGTTCTTTCTTTTTTCCATAAAATTGTGTAATTATTCATAACATTATTAGTACCCAAAAATGTGCGAATAAATAAATTGGTAATGCTCTAGTTTGGCATGTAAGTACTAACATTAACCATATAAGGTAAATAACCATGTATTTGAATGTTCATAGATATAGTGAATAATAGGCGAGGCCTAAATTATTATTGTTACAATATAAGTATTAAAAATCAATGTAAAAAAACAGTGTTTACAAGATAAATGTACATAGTACCTACTTAGTAAATCTATGTAAAGTTATAATATTATATAAGTTATAAACATTATATTATAACAACATTAAACGTGTCAGGTAAAACCTTCATTGTCGTGAAATAACATAGGTAGAAATAGTGAGAAATGTCACGCAAAACTTGTCGAAAAATCATCACAAAACGTACAAAATTTTGTATTAAGTTTAAGATAATGAATGCTTAGCCGGTGCTTAAGTGTCAACAGAGGAAGAATGGCCTTTACCATTGTTTTTTGAATAATATTACAAAAGCTTATCGCAAACTTAAAAAAAATAGCAGAAAGTCATGATAACTTGAACTAATTAAGGATGGGAGTGTTCACGTTTTCGAAAAGTTCACCATAACTGAATACAGGATAATAACAATTCATAGATTCAAGCACATACTATGCACCTTTGTTTTATAAAACAAGAAAATAAAGGTACATTAACATTAACATGCACATAATATTATACGTATTATAAAAAAAATCCAATAATTTTGATTATTAAACAGCTTTTGTAATTTGTATTTAAAATTATGGAAAACTATTTACTTAAACATCATCATTCATCAATCACTACATTATTTAACGTATTTCAGTAACTTATCAATTCCTGTCCTCCTTAATAATTATAATATAATATTGCATTTCTTGTTCGCGTTTTGAAATATACCTAGGATATTAAACCAAGTGTTCCACGTTTTTAGATGTTCACATTACCGCGACTCTACAGTATACATAATATGTAGGAAATTAAAAAAATTTTAAGCAATAATTTTCATATAGTACTTATTTCATATATTTTCTAGACTTTACGATACGTATAATCGATAAGTATCAACGTATCTCTCGCAGGAAATAGTAATTTTAAGCAAACAGTTTTTATTTTAGATAAATAGTAAGTATCTACTTGGACAAGCTTTACATAATATAAGATTTATTCCTATCTAACCCTTAGTAAGTTCAAATAATTGAGAGGCCGTGGGGTACTAAAATGAGCCATTTCGAGGCTCGCCCGAAAATTTTATTGTTTTTTTTTATAGACATTCGTTAACAAAAATAGCATAGGAATAGCATATCTAGAATCACAAAGAAGTAACAAAATCGGATCAGAAAAAAAATACATCAAAACCCGGGTAAATTTTGACCCAGTTTTGGAGTTACGAGGGTTATATTTTCCCAGGCAAATACTATGCGACCGAACCATAATTTAGTGGCGTTCTCATATACTTTTATTAGCTATGTAATTCCTATATTAAAGTTTAGATTGTAACTTTGTATTTCGGATTGCAAACAGAATAATTTATAATTCATCGTGCTGGCATCGGTTGATTGCCTTTCTGATCGTTCAAAGTAACTTCTGTGTCTGTGTACATATTATAATAAAAAAAAGTCTCAAAGGATTTTGTTCATATCAGTATTAAATTAAAATGAATCAGATTTGTTAGTAGTTTTAATTTAAAAACAAACACAATTTGTAGATTCAAGAAAGTATTAATAGTTTTCATCTAAAAATACTACAAAATTGTAAATGTAATCTCAATTATTAAAAAATGTAATTTGATTTTAAATAACATATTTTAAACGATTGAGTATTATTTTCTGAAAACATTTTCCGGTTGTAAACTCTTAAAATAGTTTCTAGTGCCGAATCTTTGGGATTACTATTATAGTTCTTCAACTTGGCCTAGAAATGTAATAATAATACAAATGTATATACGAGGGAGTATCAAAAAGAAAAACAAACTAAAAAATTAAAAACTTCTCTCGGTTATCCAAGTACGAAAAAACATAATACAGGGTGCGGCAGGGGAACTTACTTATTTGAAACGCGCACCCTGAAGCGACAATTAATCCGAGAAGGCTGGGGTGGCGTTCATTCGAAAGATCGGATCTTAAAGTTTTCTGTCATGTAGGTTTTGTAACGATCATGCAGTGGACAAGGGAGGAGTGCACGTTTGCCTTAGAAGCCTACTTTTCAAACTGCTGTTCAATCATCACTACGCAACGTGCATTCCGAAATCATTTCAATATCGCGCCCGCGGGACGTGTTTCTGATCGGAAATCAATTCTTTTGTGGGTGAACAGCTTTAGGAAAACTGGCGCTGTGCAGAAAAAGATTCTGGAGGTTCAAGGACGATCAGGATACCCGAAAACATTGAGCAGGTTAGGCAGTCAATTTTGCGATCTCCTAGGCGATCTGGACGCAAACATGGAACTGCTGTTGATGTCTGATCGTTCTGTCATAGGAATTCTTCATAAATAACTGCAATTTCATCCATATAACTTGGTATTGGTAGTAAAACGTAATCCAAGCGATTTTCTTTTACGAAAAAAATGTATACGAAGCCGTTCTTAACAATATGCCTCATGATGCCCTTGTGTTCTTCAGCGATGAGTTTTATTTTCATCTTTCTCAACTCTCAACTCAACTGAAGAAAAATATTCAAGCTGTTGAATCGATAACATACTCGTCAATATAATGGAACGAGTGGAGAGAAGCGTCAAAACTCGACTATCTCAATGCATTGACCAGAACGGAGGCCACCTTAATGATATAATTTTTAAAACATAGTAAATAAAAACTTTAAAGGTGTCTCTGTGATATGAAAAAATAATTAAACTCTTATCTCCTATACTGTTTGTGTTATTCAGTTTTAAAATAAGACAGTTCCCCTGCCGCACCCTGTATAAAATGTTTTAATTAAAAAGCAATACACCTATGCGATAATACGAGTTAAAAAGGTTCGTTCTTGTTAATGTAAATTTTTACTAAAACATCAGAACAAACATATGAAATGAGATTTCTGCTTTGTATTTGTATGACCAGCATGCATACAAAATGTTACACAATATTAATAGTAACAAATGATATTTTTGACTAGGGCTGGGCGATTGTTAAATTTAACAATCGAAAATCGATTGTGTAAAAACAATCGATTATATCGATCAATCGATTAATCGGAAAATCGATTAATCAAACAATCGATTCATCGAAAACAATCGAACAATCGATTAATCGAAAACAATCGAATAATCGAACAATCGATTAATCGATTAATCGAAAACAATCGAATAATCGATTAATCAATTAATCGAAAACAATCGAATAATCGAACAATCGATTAATCGAAAACAATCGAATAATCGAACAATCGATTAATCGAAAACAATCGATTAATCGAACAATCTAACAATCGATTAATCGATTAATCGATCATCGATTAATCGATTAAATAATCGATTAATCGAAATAAATTCCTAGCCCTATTTTTGACGCTAGGTATCTACATATTAATATGTACGTACAAATGCTAATTAATTCAAAATAGTACTTGTATTATATTATTTTAATAAGAATAACTATGTTTACATGCACTAATAAGTTGAATTACGCACGTGCCTAAAATTCTAACTATCAATCACAATCAATGAGTTTAAACCTCCTGCAAAATAAAATTTATAAAATGTTTAGTGGATGACTTACCAACCCTACTTTTACCAGTCTGTTAGTAGCAACATTTACTTAACTTTAAGATTTATTTATATACAACGTAGTAGGTACGAAATATTACGTGTTCATTGACCTTTTAAATATGCAAAAATGAATTATTTGTAGGTTCAAAAATATGATAGTTCACAAATAAACTATTTGGTTTATTCGGTAATGCAGTAACCTAACCTATAGTATAGAATAATTTTATTGAACGAAATATAAAAAAATGATGAAAACAAAACATTTCAAGAAGTTGTCAACACTGCCCGAGGCTGATGTAAAAACTAGAAATAGTGTGGAACATAGTAGTAAAATAAAGGAGATACTACCACTATATAAATTACAAATTTAAAATGTAACACCAGTAGCCACCACCACCAGTAACACCAGTTTGTTGAAAAAATAAATTACACACAATAAATAAAAATAGACATTTTAGTATTATGTAATTAAATAAATTAAAATTAGTATAAATCATTGGGTGCATAAAGAAAACGTTCATTTGAGATGAGTAGACGGCTCTTGTAATTAAGTGCTTACTGTATTATAAATTGATGTAGATACTTGATAGTAATCTATTAAAATAATGGTACGTACATATTATTAATGTAAGATAGGATAATTAACAGTCTTCTTTCAAAGCAGTGACCTGAAATTTGATCAATCATGGAGAAGGAACGAATTAACTTTTTGCCAATTCTCACAAGAAAATTGAATAATCGTCAAAACTAGCAGGCGCAAAATATAATATTTAATCATAAAAAAGTCATTTCAATTAAGTTCTATCTTCAAGTGTTTGTTTGTTTGCTGTATTAAAACTAAGTTGAAACAAAAATAAAAGAAACTTTTTTTAAATAAGTACAAAAAACAGTCTAATTAAGAACGTTTAGCCTTAATTAGAGCAATCTACAATAGCAATTAGCTATTATAATAGATTCGAGAAAATGCAAAATTTAAGGTTGAAGGCATAAGGGCTAATTATCGTAAATTACATTTATTCGAAACATGTACAGTGGCACTTTGATAACTCGAAATGCAATGTACTACTAAGAAAAAAGTTCGACTTATGAAAACTTCGAATTATAGAATTATAACTAAAAAAAATAAGGATATGTTTTCGTCCATTCTTTATTAATTTATTTTCCGGGTAGTGGAGATCATTCGAAAAAATTTTAAAAAATGCATTTCTATTTTACTGTTAACCATTGTATTCCTAACTAAGCTTCAAATAAATAGCGAAACGTTAGGTATTTACATAATCTAATTATTAATTAATAGTTCACTACCCCGAAATTAAAAAAATAAACTAAAAAATAAGCTATTAGATACTACCAAGCTTCGCTACTTATTTTGACTTCGAGTTATTCAAGTTTGACTGTATTTCATACATAAAATCAGTTAATAAATCCATTATATAAAAGAAAATTATAATAAGTTGTTTTCAACAAAAACGGAAGTCGAAATTATCAACTTGAAGGAACCGCTCCACTATTATTTATTGAAATTATCTTTGAATTATCATAATCGATTGTTTTATAAAACCATAGTAACCGCTAGTAGATTACAATATAATATATTTTTTATTTTTGTGTATTATTAACTCGTAAGAATATTTGTGTAACTATAATTAAATATAATATATTTGTGGTATAATTATCTTCTCATCACAACTGGAAGTAAGTTTTTCTTTAGCTTAATTTTTTTTGAGAACGACTAAGTTCATTCGATTCAACTCAAATTTTGGAACATTCATGTCGCAACATTATGTTGTGCCTTGAGTTATGAGCTAGGTAGGTCGTAAGTCCACCACTATCATGACGTCAAATATATCTATCAAACTCGATAGATATACCGTAAGAAAATCAAAAATGAAATACAGTAGAAGCTCGATTCTGTGAACACAAAAATCCAAAGGCATGTTCAAACTAACGCAGGTGTTCACACTAACGGGGTGTAGAAAAATTAGTGTTATACATATTATATTTAAGACATAATGTCTATATCATGAAATAAAAATATTACAATGCCATCACCACCTTGTATTTTGTCGACAATTAGGCGACTTTCTGATTATTATGCAGATATACATTTCTTTCATTTAAACACGGGTACCTTTATTTTAAATTTAATCACGTACAAGTGATAAGAAGTGACTGGTAGACATCAAGATATTTAATACACAACATTAACAACTATTAACTTTCGCTGTTCACGTTATCGAGTGTAATAATGTTCACGTTACCGAGTAGCTATAGAAAAAATTGGGCGTTCACAGGACCGAGATGTTCATAAATTCGAATGTTCACGTTATCGACCTTCTACTGTAAATATAAATAAAGTACTAACCGCCGTATTCATAAAAATAAAGCAATATTTAAGAGAGGTTTACAAACCCTTCTTAACCATAACCTAGCTTTTTTGATATAAAAAGCAAGCAACCGCCGTATTCATAAAAATAAAGCAATATTTAAGAGAGGCATGCAAACCCTTCTTAACCATAACCTAGCTTTTTTTGCTTGCTTTTCATAGCAAAAAAGAAAACAACAAAACTATTTTTTCTATAATTTAATTTAATTGTAATTCGAGCAGGTTTATTCGTGGTTTTTCGATTCTAAAAATTAAATTGGACAAAAACTGGATTAAGATATGGGAGAGGCGACTAAAACATGGTGAAAATACAGACCGTATGGCAACCCTGGATGTATTACCAAGTACAACATACATAATTATGGGAGAAAAATGTGAGAATTTTTGGCTAAAACTTTGAAGAGCTCTGTAGACACTAGGTAGACACAACTAAATCGAATTTAGGGATAAAATTGGTGTTATACATTTGAGCCTCAATGAACTTCCATATTTTTCGTTGAGCCTCAACGGTCACGGAGTTATTCGCAAATTTTTGTGTGAAACTGATGTTAACCGATGTAGATTCGTTTGACATCTAATGAGATTCATTCTCATCATTTTAATTTCATATTCAAAAAAGATGTAGGCATTTTAAATTTTCGGTAACTCCGAGCAAGTTGCACTAGGTAACATTCAACTTTCATTCCTTTTTGTCACATTAAAATTCAGATCACAATTATTTTGATAAAATAAATTGAAAAAAATTATTTTTATTAGGGTATGAAATTGTGATTTAAGTGGTCTTAAAATATTAATCTTTTAACTCGTAGTTTTTGTAATCTTACTTTGCCTATACTACTTCCTTCCTATTTAGATGTAGTAGAGAGAATATAGAAAATAAAATCACTGCCAACAAGTCAACGACCTCAAATGCATCTAGTATTGGCAGAAAATAGTGAGATAATAATTATTATTATTCTTAAAAAATGTTAACTATTTTATTTGATTGTAATAAATTCATATAAAAATCTTGATATTAAATTATGCTAAATAGAACCGAATAACACATTATTTTCATTAAACTTTAAATATTTGAAAAATGTAATATTACTACTATACTATTGTTTCTTATAAGCGACCAAAAACAAACCGCAGTCTTAAATAAATGTGTAGGTAAGTAATGATGGCTCGAAATCTATTCATAGCAATTTCGTAATTAAATTATAGACTAGGAAGTAAATTTTAAATGCATAGTTCCGTACAAACATTTATCTCTTGTATCTCCCACACAAAAGCTGTTGATACAAAATTGTATAATACTTTTATTACAAATTAATGTAGAATTGTATCAGTTAAATAATAGATTCACAGGAAAATGAAAATTGCGATTTGTATAATATTAAATGGTAAATTACATTGAGAAATACTGCAGAAGTTTGTATAATCGAAGGTTATCGACCGTTACTATATACTTGAATGTGTAGGTAAAATTTTGAATGTAGCACTACAAACAAGCGTCAAATGTATGTCGAATGTGCCCTCGTATATAATTGACTTACATTCTATTAGATATATGCCCATATCAACGAGGACAGATAGCACGAGATGAATATTACATGAGTTTATTATTAATAGGCACCTTTAAGTATTTTTTTTGGCTTGTTAATTTAATAGAACTTGATAACAAGATTACATTGAATTAACATAAAAAGATCGTATGTTAACTTTACAACTAAATTACTACAGATTTTATTAATTTTTAGAGAATTTTATTTAATAAGAAACAAAAATGTTCTAAAATTGTATTACATAATTTATTTATGCAACAAGTGTGAAAAAGACGACTTTATCGCACGAGTGTGTGTGTTTGAAGTTGTGCAATTACAGGAGGTAATAATATTGATTCTTTACCAAACGCAAATGAGTGGTAAAGACTTTGTCACACGGAATCGGATAAACTAATAGGTATATATTTTTACAAAATTTTCACTGCACACATAAATTAAAGTTCCAACTGACAAAAATAGAACGATATAAATAAATGAATCAATTAACAAAATTACAAAAACAAAGTTAACCTTAGACTAATTTCTTTTGATAGTAGGTAAAGTTAAACAAAATGAACTTGAAATTCATCGTATAGACACGCAATTAAATATTATTTAAATAATACTTTTGCTTTCTTAAATTAGAAATTTAGTAAAATAATAATTCGGTATGGTCTAAATATTATTAACCATTAAAAACACATTAAGAATGGAAATATATTATTTTAACACTATTCCTGAAAGTAAAATCATACCATTAGGCACCAAAACCATAATTTCCATAAATAATAAATAAATTAATGAGCGGGATTTTGTGAAAATAAAACCAGTACTTATTATTACAATATTTTGATAGTAATCTTATTATTTGAACTCTCTGCATATAGGTAAAATTTCGTGATCGATTATGATGATCAAACTTCTGAAATTATTTATGCTTATGAATTGATATAGCTTTATAAAATGATATAAATGTAAAGAAAAAAATTGCACTTTGTCGTTAGAGTGTGAGAAAAATAGCGAAAAAGAGCGAAAGAATTAAATCGCCAGCTCAAAAATGTGTATTTCGACTTTTTTAACACTTTTCAAGTTTACGCTAAGCTAAATAAAAACTTGCAAAAAGAGTAATACATGAATATTTTAAATTCATTACTTTGATAACCTATTTACATATACGAAAAATTAATTATTGTGTAGCTGATTTAATAATAAATTATAGTCAAAAATGTAATTAATTTTTTTTGCCTAAGAAATTGTTTAAATTAGAGCAATTATTTAATGCATAAAAACAAACCGATTCGTCATGATTGTTGAATACTCGACCTTGAAGTCGATCGTAGTAATTTGCAGGTAATACTTTTTCTCGCGGAGTCTCGACTACAGCCAAGAAGCTACGGTAAGCTTTAAAAATCTATATCGCCAAAAGCTTTCAACTGATTTTAATTATTTAACAAAGTGAAATTGATTTACTACCCGCGATTTTACCATTTACGTAAAAACACTTTTTAAAGTGTATAAATCAAACTTCTTAATTTTCTTTGGTCATTTTCAAGGTATGGCAAACACCGTCATGAAAGATGGAATACATAGATTAACATAATGCTGTTTTAATGTAATCCATGATTCCAATTATTTAAAATCGTATAGTAGTTTATTGTTTAGAACTGTATAAATCCGAATCAATTTTCAAAAACCTTGGATGTGGTTTTTATTATCATACAAAGAAGATACCGAGATTTAGGATTGGAACCAAAAATACCTAAACAATGGATTTTTCGTAAATATATAAATTATAGCTGACAGAGCTTCTATAAATCCGCTTAGAGTCGATGTGTCAATTTGATAGAAATAAGAAGAAAAGTTCCCATTGTTCAGAAGTTTTATCAAGTTAAAACGAATTGTTCTATATCTATACGGACAGAAACTTGATTACATTAAATTGCTTGAAATGCAATAAACAATAAATAGATAAGTCACTGGAATTTCAAGAAAGATTTTAACAATTTATTTGAAGGAATTAGCATTGGCAAATTTATACCTCTTTTAGAAATAAAGAGTATGAATATCTACATAAAATAATTTCTCCAAGTACTTTTAATTACCTCCACTTATCGATATATTAAACTACAAAAGTATTATATTATAAATGTTTACATATGTATTTTCAGGCATACCTATTGAGAAATAACTGGTTGATTTTTATAATCTACTTATTTATGAGGAATATAATTATTGCAATAATTGCAATTATTATTATAAATGAATATTATGTAGGTATTTGGTTATTTTGTTTATATTACTCGTTTATATCAGGGGTTACCAAATTACGAATATTAGTTTCTGCACATTAGCCACTCCCAACCACTATGAATAAAATTACCTCTACCTATATAATGTACATAATGAAATTCTTTTCATTTAAACACAGGTATTGTTATTCTATATTTAATCACCTACAAGTGATAAGAGCTAGGCGGTGGACATCAAGATTATCAAATACACAACAAAAACATATCTCGGCTTATTCAGTTCACCTTTTCGAGTATACTAATGTTCACGTTACCGAGTAGTCATTGAAAAAATTGGGTGTTCACAGGACCGAGATGTTTATAAATTCGAATGATTACGCTATCGAGTTTCTATTAGGTCAGTTCCAACAACGATTATTTCCAGTAATATTACTACAACGCAAGCGCAATAGATAAAAAATCATGCGCAGAAGACAAAAAGTGTTGCTTTTTATCTATTGCGCTTGCTTTGTAGTAATATTACTGGAAATTCCTCGTTGTTGGAACTGACCTATTGTATAGTAGCAAAATTCAGCTAGATAATAATTTTTCAAAAGAAAATCCTAAAATTATTACATCAAAATTTATAATATAGAGTAGCTACTGTGCAACTGTAGTTTTGTAGCAATGGGATTTTCATGTAACTTACAATTAGAAGAGATGTCTAAAACCTAAGGTATTGTCTACAATTTTAGGGTTCAACACCTACGGTACTAATAAATGTCTTGTTTTGTATATATGATTAAAATTTAAGTACTCGGAAGTTTCTTCATTGTTAAACTTGTACTATGTAGGTACTTGACCATGAAAAGTTTTAGAAATACCTCCTGGCCCAGCTTTGTATCCGCTACTGATAGTCGCCCTTTTATAAATAAAACAAAAATAAATTCATGTAAATTTATGCCATTTTAATGTGTTCCAATACTATCATAAAATAAACAAAATTATAATTGAAAATGTATAACCGTTAAAAAAGCGAAAATGCAAAATCAATAGCCGTTATCAAGATTCTTTATATAAAAAATTTAATTAGTAGGTAGGTAGATAATAACATTTTACAAATAAATTATTAGTCCATTAGTGCTTCTGCAAAAATTTCAATTTCGTCCAGAAAAAAGATAGTAAACATAAAGTCTAATTTTAGTAATAGAATATCCATCCATTTAAAAATCTGCTCCATTCGCCGAGGTAATAAAAGCAGTAAAAATGGCTCGTGCATGAGTGAAACTGAAGAGGAGGGGATTAGCAACTCTAGATAATGAATGAATAAATGGAATACAATGTTAAAGCAAAATGTAGACAAAATTAAAAAAAACATGTTATAGAAAGTAGGAAGTGGAATAAAGGCAAAAAATTTAGCCCAGCCTTTTAATGGAAGGAACAAAGAAGCCGTAGAGATATCGTAATTCTTCGATATTTACCTGTTCAGATTTCACCATTTACGATTTGAAAAAATAAACTTTGCGTTATTTTAAGCTCTAAAAATTAACAACCCACTCGAACAATGGAATTTAAATTAGAAAGTTTTTATGAGCATTAACATTAATTATTTCACTCTATTACATAAATAGATTGATTTAACTAATAATTAAAATTCAACTCTATTTATTTACAGCAGGTATAAGTTTTTATGTATGCATTGTCTATAAATAGGATATGGGACACTAATCGTCCTACACAAATTTAAGGTAACATTGAATTTAAATTCAAAACAAAATTACGTAATTAACTAAAGCACGAGTCATTTTAAATCTCTTCCGTCTTGAATATGATTTTATAATTAAAAATTGATAGGAAACAGAGGGGGTGAAGAGCAAAAAAATTTACATGTCATCCCCTTTAGGTATGTTCCTGCATATGCATAAACTTAACTACCCTTCTCAAATAAGTTAAAAGGGGAACCCAAGGTCGCGGAAATAAGACAAAATTACGTTTGCAAGTTCACGAGTTTTAAATGAACCAATCTATAAATAACAAAAAGGGTTGCAGTGAGATTTTGAATTCAAAATCAAAACAAATAAAAAACAAACGGAACACAATTTTGACAAATGAACGGATTACCACAAAGCCAATAAAGTTTTTCATGCTCTGTGGCAGATGTTTTCCAATGTGTACGGAAATCAACAAATCTATTGACGTTTTTACAAATAAAATATCTTTCGAAAACCTTTCCGTTTATAGCGACTATCAACCAGCCCGTAATAATTCGACATAAATCCGGCAAAAGTTTATTACAGCACCCCTTACCTTCATATCTTGAATTATATGTTGAAAAAGACCCCCCAGAACTCCATGATCGCGTTCCATTTGGGTTTCCATGATGAAAAATTAACACAGTTAAATTAACTTCACACTACAAAAGTTACACACAATTTAGGGCATTTAAGGCTTTAGATAGCAAATTATGATAAGCGAAATCATAAAATAAAACGGAGCAGTTTACATTATACCGATAAAAGTACACCATTAACAAATTTGTCGAAAACACTAAAATGAACTAGCACTTCACAGTAATAAAAGGAACGATCAATTCACATATTTTAAATAAATCTATAAGAACAGTTTGCAATCGAAACTTACAACCACCATTATAAAACATACATTCGACTGACTTTTCATAGCATCTAAACACTGCCGTACTCACCGCCCCTCTATAATCTTTATTATGAGAATAAAAACGCATCGAAGTGGTATTGCGGTGCCATCTATTCAAGAATTAATCAACTATCCGACAAATTCCTACAATAGCTGCCATTGCGCATGTGGTTTACGAATTAAATACAGATTATTAGAACTACTGTAGCCAACGAGAACTAATTTTATTTTTACATAATTTGCGTACTACCGGTTGCATTAGGGGGGACACTCAACAGATTTTAATTGAATGTGATTGTGATCTATAAACACGTTAGTGGTTACCTTATCAAATAGTATTGTTTTAGTGTTTTTCATTATTACTGTAGACTTGGTGCTGTGGTGCGTTCACATGTGCAATGGCGACCAAAATTGTTAAAAAAGTTGCTCGTAAGAAGAAAGTGCCAAAGAAGGAAATTTCAGATACGGAAATGACAAAATCTATAATCGAAGACTTCATTCTGAATTGTGAGAAAGATGGCATCACAATTCAAGTACTTAAAAAGTTACATGCGGCGTGGTTACCGAAACTTAAAGAGAGTATTCCGGATTTGTACCAATCCATAAGTAAGTTCAATATTTTATTTCTTACGCTATCTATCATTTACTTGTTTTGGTTTGAAGTACTTTTTTCAATGGTTGCTTTGCATGTGATTTGTGATGTAGAAAAGTGTAATCAACGTAAGTTGAACATCCACAGTAATGTCCATTATAAGCAGAAGTTTATTTTAATGGTCTGAATTCAGTCGAAGAATTTGTCCATACAGTTTAATTTTAACAAATTAATTAACACATTGCGTGCCACGATATATTCGGTATAAAAGCTTAGTTGGCGAAAACCAAAATATCCATAATATGCTTGCGAACCTGCTCCTTAAAAACCGCTATATAAATTCCCCTAAGCGTCATTCATATATGAATGATGAAACCGTTAGCGAAACAACGCTGTCATTTATATGTGTATGACGTGGCACGCAATGTGTTAAGAGGAATCCTCCAAGTTGGAAAGCACACTTTCGTAATTCGCTGTTATTTTGCTTATTACTCAGAAAAATTGCACAAAAGATGTATTATGCTGTGCTTTCAATTTGTTCAGCAAGTTATACCAGTGCAGTGGAATATGAATAAGGTGTGGCTCATCTTTACAAGAAACATTCTTTTGAAGAATTATTGTATTTTAATTCCTTCTAAAGTAAACAAATCTTTATAATAGGTCATATTATTATGAATTACTTACAAATAAACACCATTTTACTACCGAGAAGAAATCGTAAAAAAGAAATTTCAAGAGGGCGTGATCTTATTAGTACATTGCATATCTTTACAATATTAGTAAAGATAATAGTCAAGAAGTCGAGTGCTCCATAAAATGTTTAAAAATGCGTTTTGTAGCTCGAGTTTATAGTCGAGTCCATAATAAAGTACCTCGAGGTCGCGTCTAGAAATCATTTTATTTGAAAATTTCGTATTATAAAAGTTAAACCTTTTTTAAATCGAACCTTAACAATAATTGATTTTAACTTAAACCTTATGAAAATCAAATGATCAATTACAGAGCCGTAACGAGAATAGAAAACGCCTGTAGCAGCAGTTTAATTTGTGCTACCCCACTCCCAAACCCTAACCAAAAATTTTTTTAAATGTTAAATAACGAACAAATAATGACGCAGATTGTCGTATTTTTTTTTGAATGAAGAGGCAGACAATTTAATTATTGAAACTATTAATTTTTGTATCATAAAATTTTTAATTTTTTAATGTTTCGCGCGGCCACTAGGCGTCTCGGCGAAACCGGCAGGGGGCCGGAAGGAAGAAGGAGTTCGCGCGCTGACCACCGAGTTGGGTGGTTGCGGTTTTGATTTTTTGTGATTGAATTATTATAGTTGGTGTTTATTTCTTTTTAGAAATTGAAAATTAAATTTAGTTTTAAAACGTACAGTTTAGAAGGTCGTGCCGATAAAGCCGCGGACGATAAGAAAAATTTTTGGACTGAGCAGCTGGGGGCGAGATTGGTAGCCCGGACCGGTAGATTTTATTTAATTTTTAGAAAAGTTTCTGTTGCCGGGAATTAATCGGTGGGGCCAATACACGTCAATATATTCCATTGTAAGAAGTTAGTAACCTTTGACCTTTTGTTTTTAACTCCTCGACGCAAAATGAAGTAATGGGCGGTTTTATAACCTTTTTGTCCACTATGTGAAAAACTTTTTCTCCTTGCCTTGGTTTAAACGATTATCTCGCGACAGTAATAACCTGGCTGTGACTGTGGCGCCATCTGGTGCGGTGATGTAACTCTTAGAAAATTTGACTTCACAGTGAGGTTATGCGAAGTTGTATTATGTATCCAAGCATGCGCATTTGGTGCTGTTTTGTACTTAGGAATACCAAATTTAATTTTGACAGGTGTCAAATTTCGTTAAAGTACATATTTTATTATTGAAATTTTTTCCTTGTACAATAATAGATCATAAACAGTAATACTACTATTTGTTTATTAGTTTCAGTGTGAAATTTGTGATTACAAATGTGCACATAATAGTAATTAAAAAAAATCATTTTAAAACTCATACAGGCGAAAAACCGTTGAAGTATATAATTTGCACATATTTAAAAATAAATGTGCACATACGAGAATTTAAAAACTCATAGTACATTATAATACTCGTATAATATGTACAACAGTTTTACTTATTTTACCTTAATATTAATAGTAATTAAACATTGAATAATTTCATTTTAAGGTTATATATTGAATTTAAGATAATTATTAATATTGGATGTGTTTTTTAACACGTTTTAATTAATGATCATTATTTTTTTAAATAATTTATTCAATAACTTAAATAGTAGTAGAAGTAGAGTAAATAACATGACTAGAATATTATTAACGTAAAGTAATGTATAGAGTACGGACTTATATGCATAAAAAATCGTGAAAATAGCGCTTAAAATAGCACAAAAATTGCCATTATATGCATAAAAATATGCATAAAACTTAAATATAATAACTAATAAGCATTAAAATAATTGTTTGAAATAAAATTTATTTGAAAAGTAACACAATAAAATATGTATACAGGGACGTGCCTACGGGGGGAGCTTCCCCCCACCCCAAATAATTTAGGAAATAAACAAAATCGCCGACCATTCATTGAATTAACAAGAACCTGGCATCTTTCTTGAAGTATTTCATTCCAGAATCGTTCCACAATGCGCCAAAAATTATTATATTATTGCTTGGCTTACCAACAATAATTGACTTTTTATATCTATCCAGAGATTCCCAATAGGATTGAGGTTATAGGAGATTGAGCTGGTCAATCCATAAACCATAATCTCAATTTTGTTAACCCGCAACCATTATTTAACGTTTTTGCTAATGCGTTTTGGGTCATTGTCTTGCTGGAAGACCCATTCGAGTAGCTTTTTCTCCTCGCTATAAGGAAGCATGGTGTTTTACAAAATGTCTACATAAACTTGTTGTATGTATAGTACCAACACCGTAATAACTAATGCACCCCCCAAAGTATGCTGCCGGACCCTCCATGTCTTAAAAGTTTTTACTGTATATTTTGGATCGAATACAATATGGGGTGGAAATCTTACATAATGCCTTAATCTAGTATTATCTTATAAAACAATCTTACTTTCGTCCGTCTTCGGACTGCCAGCATGTACCCTCCTTCATTGTAATACATTCTACATTGACTACTTCTATGACTATTTGTTATGATGAGATTTACAGATACAATTTTAGGAATTTGCTCGTTATTAGTCCTCATACTGTAATTCCATTTCAACGTGCAATATTTTCCCTCTTTTTTTTATATTTCCTTTTTTGATTTTTCTAACACAATCTGTTTATCATGAGTTTATAACTTCAGCGTGTGGATGTCCACTGGAAAACCGATCTAAGAAACTGAAGTCTGCGATTCGAACCCAGAATTTCCGCTCTGCATGTAACTCGACCAGAGATCACTCACTCCACTGCTGTGGCTACTAGAGTATATTATATTGGTATCCTGTCATTTGGCCACTAGTATTTGGCCGACACATCATTTGACCGATAGTCAATTGACCGACAATAACTGGGATATTTCAGTTTTTGGGCAGAATTACAGATTATGATATTACAGACAACAAAACCCCAGTGCTGTCGATTGTAATTTAACATCAATTTATTAGACAAAAAAATTTATTTATTACGAATAAATACTAAATACGACTACAAAAACCGGGTTCAAACCTGGGGAGAGTCAAACTTTCTTATGACTACTCTCCGTGCTTCGGAAGGTACGTTAAGCCGGTGGTCCCCTGGGTTAGTGAATGAGATGGTTCTCTTGTTCTATTTCTGACAATTTACCTAGATTGTCCCGATCTTGAAATTTAAATTACCCTCAGGGCCGTGGAAATTACAAAATATCAAAATCCGAGAAATGAAAAGTCGACCATTCAGTGAATTATCAGTGTATTAAAAAAATTATACAATAATAAATTCTAACAAATTACATCTACTAAGAAAAAAAAACAACAACAAAATACTAATCTAAACTTATTAACTTTACCCCTGTCCTGTGTGATCACTTTATATGTTATTTTACGCGCGCGCACTATGTTGAATGTGGTTTCGGTGGTGTGGTACGGTTATGGCTGTCGTCTACTTGTCGTTAGCATGTGAGACGACCCCAAACCTCCTCGATCCTGATGTTGATGAAGCCGACCGTTGCGTGTCGGTCTCCAAAAAATGGCAACTTGCTCCTTGCGAGTCTAAAATGTAACTTGCCCTTGCAAGTCCAAAACGACTCTCCCCCTTGCAAGTTCACCACGCAACTGCCTTTTTGTGGTGTCCTAGATCATTTCCACCACCACTTCAAGAAATCTACCAACGATTCTTGCTCACGCACATCAAGTGACGTGGTTTTCCCAAAAATATCAGACGATAATGCCATTACACCGTAGAGCCGCCTTAACAATACTATGGGCCATAAACTAACAAAAGGTGTCTAATTTAGCAATGCCGCTCGGCTTCCACTGGGTTTCCCGGGCGATACCGGCTGGCTAATCTTGTACTTAACTACCCTCTGTAACGAATTTTTTATTCATTACTTAAATTCTGCAGCACCTTGTATATATTTGCATTTAGCAATAGGTACGACGCAGACTTGCGACGTTTTACTGCGCACGTTTGATAAGAGGACGGGTACGCCATTTTGAGCGAGTACGACGTGTTTTTGAACATCGGTAATTATTTACCAATTACTTTATTAGAATCGTGTTAATTACACCAGAATCTAACTATTCACAATAGTAACGACGTCTACTACGCTTGGAAATTCTTTTTTGGCTTGTCGTTGTGAGTTCCTGTCATAGCAAGCAATTTAATAACATCGTTTTATTGTGCGTACCATTATTTATTACCAGTGCCTTATCAATATCGCCATATTGCTCGTACAAACTTATTGTTTGGTGGTTATCAGCATCTTATTCAACCCATTATCAAGTGGTACTCTATCTATTAGTGCATCCTGCAATTTTACAAGTCTGTACTGGATAGTTTTTTTTGGTTCCGGAAGTCGGTCTTCGCCACAGTAGCGTCACTACCAGTTTTGGAAATCTGCTTGTCAACATCTCCAGAGCGATTGCAGTTGACGATTTACTTACTAAGCATTGTATAAGGTAGAAGTTTGTAAACCTCCTCCTACAAAGATCTTTGGAAGTGAAGGTAAGATTTTTATTAGTATTTAATTGCGTCTTTCTGCAAGTTGCTAAGTTTACTCAATTGTGGAAGGTATTTGCCTTAATTTTTTTAACTGGATAGTTTCGACTGGAAGTGCAGTCCTTTGACTGATTTTTCATATTTACGTAATTTACATCATCCAGATCCGTCGTGAGTTGAAACCTGTACCAAAATAGTTTTATTTTGTAATAAGTATTTATTATATTGTTGTTAACTTTGATTGGTGGTTTGATTTTCAAGTGTTTTCTTTGAAGTCAATTTTCAGGGTAATTCACCCCCTAGCCTACCGTCAGAGTTAAGCTGTCAAAAGGGGCAACATTTTAACAGGTAGCTCTCTACCTGGTGAGCAGTAATCGCTTCCTGGACCACCATAACGGTGGGGAAAAGGAGGTATAAGATTATTAGTTTCACTGGCGCCCAACGTTCAGGCCCTTTTGGCAATTTTTGTAATATTAAGGAAACACTTGAGTTTTGGAAATCATCCACTTTTTTGGTGCAGGTCATTCTCACGCGGCATACAGATTTGTTATTGCAATTTGCGCTATTTTTTTGCTTATTATAATCAGTGCTACCACGAACGATAATGAGTACGATGCAATTTGTGAAATCCTTAGCAGAAGTTGAGGTGGATGTAGAATTAATGATGCGGGGTGCGGACATCACCACTTTTCCTGATCTTGCTGCGAAGATCAATAGTTTAACGCAGCTTATCCGGGAAGAGAGGTGTAATTCTCTCTTGGCACTCCACGTCTATAAGCCTACTGATGTGCTAGCTGAGTTGAAAGTTTGCACCGAGATGCTAGCGACCTTTACAGCGGAAGTAGACTCGTTGGAGCGCTCTTTTGATAGACGGGGTTTCGAGGTGATTTTCGACAGACTAGCACATTACAGTAATAGATTAAACATTATGGAGGGAGTTGGTTTTCGCGATGAGGATAGGGAGAAGTTGGTAGATGGGTTTAAACAATTGATTGTAAGAGTACAAACCTTGGAAAATCGGCAGGCTAGTAGCAATATAGTAGGAAATTTATTTCAAACGCCTCCTCCTACGTCTTCAACCCAAATTATACCTGACACTTCAGATCTGATTAATGCTTGTACTCAATTAATTGAGAGCAAGTCAAAGGTTAGGTTTGATGTACGAAAGTGGGACATCAAGTTTGATGGACAAGAGGGTCCGCAACAACTCTTCGAATTCCTCGAGCGGACGAGAGAGTTGGCGTTGTCCAGGGGTATTAGGGAGAACGACCTTATTGATAGGGCGGTAGAATTATTTACGGGAGACGCGCTCAGATGGTTCAGGGGAGTGCGGGAAGCGGTCCATACGTGGAAATCCTTAGAGGAGTTACTTAAATCGCGCTTTTTGCCCAGAGATTTCAATTTTGAGTACTTGGACATTATCAGGGCTCGTAAGCAAAATAAGGGGGAGTCTGCGCGATCTTTTATCGATGCCATGTTGGAGATGTTTTCTCGGATGAACCCCGTGCCACCTGAGACGATCAGACTTAAGATCATAAGAACAAATTTGTCTCCAAGTATTTCGTTAGCTATGGGTACTGCACCTTTATTTACCCTGGCTGCATTTATAGAGAGTGCTCGGGCAGCAGAAGACCTTGTCCGAGATACCACCCCTCTAGTTAATACTACCGCTACTATGACGCATAAAACCCTTGAAGTCACCCCCCAGCCTACCGTCTCTCTTGCAAAACAGAAGGGTACCTGCTGGAATTGTTCGGCCGCTGATCATAGCTATCGGTTTTGCCCACAGCCATTTAACTCATTTTGTTTTGTTTGTGGTCAGAAGGGGACCACTACATTAAAATGCCCCCGTAATCATTCAAAAAACGCGAGAAGAAGAGGAAGAGGCTCGGCGACTTCCTCAAATCTACAATAAAAGCCGACTCAGCGTCTTGGAAGGAATGGCTAGCAAAAATAAGATCCTTTTGTTTACCACCTCAAACCATTTCTTCCACTGCATTCACCCACCCTACTACTGATTGTCGTCCATTCGTGAATTTGACCATTAAAGGGATCCACCTAGTTGCTCTATTGGACTCTGGTGCCTCGGTTTCTATTTTAGGTACAGAGGGCCATTATTTAATTGATCGGTTTGACTTAGGGTTGGTACGTGACACCCGGGTAAATTTACGTTCTGCAGATGGGACTCCCCAGGATATTTTAGGAGTTGTTGAGCTACCTATTTCTCTTTGCGGGGTCACCAAAGATTTAAAAATTTTAGTTTGCCAAAGTATCCGTACCAGTTTAACCCTGGGGATTGATTTTTGCAAACTTTTTGGTGTTAAGGCAGATTTCGGCTCAGATCGATTTGATGTGGAAGAAGTTCACTCTTTCAATTTAATCCGAACTGCCGACGATCTTAGCCTTGAGCAACAGGTTGCCCTCTCTGCGGTTATTGAGCAATATGAAGACCTTGCTCACGATGGGTTGACGCGAACTTTTAAGGTTACTCATGATATTAACACTGGTGATGCGCTTCCGATCAAGCAAAGATATTTTGCTCTTTCTCCAGCTATGCGGAAAATTGCCCATGCCGAGCTTGACAAGATGCTAGACATGGATGTCGTACGCCCTAGCAAATCCCCTTGGTCTTCACCTATGTTGTTAGTCAAAAAGGCTGACGATTCTCATCGCCTTTGTTTTGACGGGCGTAAACTAAACCAGGTGACCAAGAAGGATGCTTATCCGTTACCTCGGCTTGACGACATCCTTACGCGTTTACAAGATGCTCGATTTCTTACATCAATCGATCTCAAGAAAGCTTTTTGGCAGATTCCCTTGTCTCCATCTTCCTGTGAAAAGACCGCTTTCACTGTCCCCGGTCGTGGTTTGTTTGAGTACGTAGTTATGCCTTTTGGTATCTCCAATGCGCCTAGCACCCTACAGCGTCTAATGGATAACATTTTCGGACCACTTCTTGGCGAGAAAATTTTTGTTTATTTGGATGATGTTATTGTAATTTCTAACACCTTCAGTGAACATATCGAACTACTCAAGCAAGTCTACTCGTGCTTAAAGGATGCCAACCTTACCGTGAATCTGGACAAGTGCAAGTTTTGCCGTCCTAGCTTGACATTTTTAGGTCATGTTATCGACAAAACAGGGTTACACACGGACTCAGATAAAGTTGAAGCTATCACAAAGCTGGCTAGACCTACAACCGTTACTGGCGTTAAACGTTTTATAGGGATGATTGGGTGGTACAGACGATTTGTACCCGATTTTTCGTCCAAAGTACCAAAGTACCAAAATGGGGTATTGTTAACCCTTAACAATAAAATAAACATTTAATATCTATTTCTACCAATTCCAGGGAAACTCTTTGATGACTTACGCTCTCACCATAAACCGAACTTAAAAATATAATGACCTAATTGAAAGGTCGCATTACATGAATTGCCACCATTAACTTAAAAAACCAGGATACATGGCACATATGAAGGCAAGTCTAGTAAGCTACCTAATGGTGTAAAATATGTATATGCTCACAGAACTAACACTGGCAAGGAAACGACGCAGATGTTAGCAATAACAAGCCTTACCGCTTAAACTACGTTGAAGAAGAAGAGTACAAGAAGCAAATTGTACCCTTAGACCCGTTGGGTTTCAAATAAAAATTAACATCAATGCCTGTGAAAAGATAATCTCGAGTTCTTTTGGGGAAATTATATTTTAGCATAAAAATAGCACATTTAAAAGAATAAAATTAAATTATGGTGTAACAAATTTTTGCAATTTGTTACGTGGTACTACTTTCCCATTTAATTTCAATATTCCTAAGTACGGCAAATGCATTTTATTTAAATACAATCTTTGAATTCAATGCACTTTGCAGGCAGATTGTTGATAACTTGAACGTTTGGTGTATGAATACCTTTAGTCTTCCAAGCTCAACGATAGCAGACGTACGTTGTTTTCGCTACGATTTTGTTTGGTGCCTGTAGTTTGCGTGGACAAGTATTTTTTGGTCCAGCACCGCTATTTTTTGTGTGCTTTATCCACGGATGTATAATAGATTAGGTGAGGTGACGGCTACCTACGGCATGGCCATTGAACGTCGCCGGCTGTGTTAGACAAGGATATCCGAGGCGCGATATGTTTGAACGTGTTTGAAGCATTGTGGTAGTAGGAACAATTTAATTACAAATATTAAAAAGTTAAGAAATTTACATACTTTCATGAAATTAAGACTATTTGAACTCTTATTACATTATTTTATTTGTTACCTATATAACTATATACTTTTTAATGAATTATTTCCCAATTTAGTCGTTTTACTGGTCCTTTAATAGACAAGATTAAATTATATCATTAAATTAATAATTATTTTATATGCATGGGAATTTATAATAATTATTAATTTAATGATATAATTTAATTTTGTCTATTTAAAGACCGAACACTCATCAGGCCAGTAATTACATATGCCTTAGAAACAGTTTGCATGTCACAACAGGAAGCAGAGGTCATGAGGGTTTTAGAAAGGAAGATATTGCGCACCATCCTGGGTTCAAAGAGAGATGAGAACGGAGAGTATAGACAATGGATGAACCATGAAATAAAAGCTGCAATGAAAGATGAAGATCTAGTTAAGATCGTGAAGTCACGGAGACTGGGATGGTTGGGACATGTCATGAGAAGTAAAGAGGAAAACATGGAAAAGAAAATCACTTTGTGGAAGCCGAACGACAGAAGAGCGAGAGGAAGACCTAAGGCGAGATGGTGGGATCAGGCTGAGGATGACCTGAGAACGATGGGGGTCATGGAGTGGTGGATAAAGGTACAGGACAGAAGCCAATGGAGAGAAATAGTAAGAGAAGCGAAGACACACGCAAAGCTGTAGAGGGGTGCGAAAATAGGAAAGAAGCTAAAATATAAAATGTTAATTGGAGGCTAATCCTCCCCTTCAAATGGATTTGTAAATCCCGCAATGGGATAGCAATGTTCTACTTTGAATGTAATGCTTTAAATAATAATTTAAAGACGAGTAAAACGAATCAATAGTGAAAAAAATCACTAAAACGTACACAAATTTCTTACAAGAGAAAATTTAATTAATTATTACCGATCTAATTTTGATTTTTTCTTATCGACAGTTGACTGTTTTGTTAATTTCTCTTGTTCTTGTCTATGATATAAAAAATTAACACAGAACCAATTTGTATTCGACTTAAATCTGCAATAAAATGCAGTTATGCCTATGCATTATGTGTTTTATCACGCTACCCGTGACGCGCCTCGTCTATTCTTTATGGGTAATCTCTCTCGCACACTGACTACAAAATCGTGCCAATATTTTTCGATCAAATCATAGCCCGTCACCTCACCTAATCTATTATACATCCGTGGCTTTATCGTTTGAAACAGTAGTACAGCTGTTGTGTGGTGACTCTGGTCTCTATTTAACCCATTAGGTACCAGTGTCCTATTTATAGGACAGTATGAATAACAATTTTTATCAACAATTAAAACTTGTTTACATTTTTTTATAACTGGCAAGGTGCTTAGATTAGATACCAACCCTTTTCAAAAAAATTTTTTCGTGACAACATTCACTATACTTTTTGAATAAATAACGAATAAAATTGGTCTTATTTTATTAGCGGCGTTTCAATATAAACATTTGATAAAATTGGTATCAAAACAACATTTTCGTGGAATTTTGATTTATCATTTCTGTTTTAAACCGATTAGGTTAGCTTATGCAATCGTAGCGGTAAAATGAAATTGAACAATAAGGCTGTAGTTGCTTATCAAAAAGGAGTGTCCTATAAATATGACGCTGGCACTAAACGTTATCTAAATTATGTTACTCTTATATTTTAGATTATAATTTGCTGTAAGGAAAATTTAAATAATTCGGTATTGTAACATTTTTTATTATAAAGTGTATGTAAGTTTTGTGTATTTTCTGATTGTGGTTTCGTTGTTTATAACTAGAGTACGGACTTATATGCATAAAAAATCGTGAAAATAGCACAAAAAATTGCCATTATATGCATAAAAATATGCATAAAACTTAAATATAATAACTAATAAGCATTAAAATAATTTTTTGAAATAAAATTTATTTGAAAAGTAACACAATAAAATATGTATACAGGGACGTGCCTACGGGGGGAGCTTCCCCCCACCCCAAATAATTTAGGAAATTGGAAAAAATTTGGCAAAATCACTCAAAATTTGGTCAAGTTGGCAAAAGCCGCTAAACCTATAATAGGAAAAATGGACAATTACAAAGAGTTGGCAATTTTGAATTAATTAAGTTGGCAAATTCCCTCCCCCCTCGCAAATAAAAGTTGGTTGTGCACGTCCCTGTATGTAGATAATTACTGTACAACGTTTTTACCACAATATTTTTCTAAAAAGTCTCTAAATGAACCGTTTCCTAATTTTAATAATGGTATTCGCGTTTTACATTAACAAAACGCCACCACACGGAATTATTTCAAAGTCCATTCTGGACGTAATATAGTGGCGCCACCAACGGTAATGTAAAACGCGATATTTAAATCTAGCGAAAAGGCGAAAACGTTCTCTGGTCTTGTGATGAACTGGAACCAGCGATTAACTCAAATAAAGTTTGTTGTTTGCTTGCATCATTTTTAAATTTGTGCATACTTTCCAAATGAAATGATGTTTTAAGATGTTGCATTATGTTAAATTTCTTTTCGCTGTTTATCTCCTATAGACCATTTCACGAAGTAAAACCCTGTGGCGCATGTGTGACGTGTTCAAAATGATGTTTAAATTTGAGCTCTAATACTAGAGCGAATAGTGCCAATAATTTGTACAATTTTAACTCGATTTTTCTACCGTTAAGGGTGGAATTTTTGTTTTTAAAATTTAAATGGGACCATCGTCGAACTGTACCCTATCCAATAAAAAAAAATCATCAAAATTGAACTACTCTGTAAAAATTATAACACAATATCTAAGCACGTTTTTACACGTAAAAGCATAGGGAAAGTAGCAAAAGTAGTAAGTTGGTCCGAACATCTAGCTCTCTTATTCTATTTCTCGCGTCATTCTGCTCTACAACGCAAGCGCTGTAGTTTGCGTGAAATGGTCTATTGTAACAAATAACAAGTCTTGCAGTTAGTTACCGGCTAAGATTTCCGTTATATAAACAAAACCTGTTGTCAACTAAATATTAAATTCAAAGTAAGCAAATAGTAAATTTTAGGTATTTTTTATGGATCTACTGCAATTTTTTTTTTAATTTATCGAAAATGTGCTAAAATATTAAGCACTAAAAATGCTTAAAAATAAATCTAAGCATAAAAATGTCAAAATAAGTAGGGAACATGCATGAATAAAAAAATGTAATTAAAACAGTATTTTTTGATTAATCTAATATATTAAATAACAAATCAGCAAGAATAACTTCTATTTATTGTATTTTGTTATAAATAATCGATTTTAAAATTCACTGATAATTTAAAATATATCATGTGACCATGAACGCAACGCCATTGGTTTGACGTCATAAGGTAGACCGATTCCCGCTTATGCAAGCAGTTGGTACGTATTCAAGGTATATTATACGAGTTACTTTGGTACGTAATTCTGTTTTTGATTGTTTTATTAGTTTGTTTGAGTGTTTGTTATTTCGACCATGACTGAAAGTGGTTGTCTGCAAGCTCAGTCTGATAATTTGCCTAAAATAGACGTGTTTAAGATGAGCCATGATTCGGTATCGAGTATAATTTGCCATGTCTTTTTCTACCTATCTAAAATTGAAATAAATATTATATTATACATCAATAAAAATTGGAAGTACGTAATAAATAATGTAATGCATTCATTTTTCAACAAAACGTGAAATAGTTAATTTAATTTTGAAACCAAAACAGCTCATTTGGTGTTTTTATTGTAGTGCTCTTACATTTTAGAACAATACAATACTAACTTATAGCCCGTCTTCTTTTTGGTTTCCATGATAATAACACTAACTAACTTCAACTTTCAAAGCACAAAACTAAACTAACCCAGGATCTAAAATTTAACAAAAAATTACGCGCTAAAATATATTTGTCATGTATTGAATGTCGTTTATTAATATATTATAGAAATAGAAATATTTATAATATGTTTATGTCGGTACAAAATTAATCAAGATTAATCCTTTAATCTTTAATTCTTTCTTGAATTAGTTTCTAAACTAACGTAAGTCGTGCGTAAGTCCCATACTACCAGATCACAGAATACCAGATTACGTCACAAGTAAATGGCGCCATGCGCGGTCGTTTCCTAGCATTCAAATTGATAGATTTTTAAATATTTTTTAAATTGTTATCGAAACGAAAATTAATAAATTAAATAGTATTAATCAGTATATTTAGGTATTTTTTATCCAACTACGCTATAAAAAAAATTTATGCATCTTCCCTATAGCAAATTTGCTAGAAATCCGTACTCTATTTATAACAATTTAGACGGCATTTAATTATACGGTAAGTAATTATTTCTTCTGTTATCGATAATTATTGTCGACACAAATTTTATAATGCAGATGTATCAAAATCGAAAAGCCCTAACACTGCAAGAGTTAGATGACATTATAAACGATCCCAATTTTATGTCGGTTGAAGATGTGGACGTCATAATAGTTCTTCCACGACCCAGGTACTTTTTCGGATGAAGATGATGATCTTTTGTGAAAAATGTTATGTGACTTTGTGTCAAAATTGCTTTTCTTCATACCATACAAAATAAAAGTCTTTTGGCATTGCCTCCTATACTTACAAGCCGTGAAGTCGCAAATTTGGCAACGTCGCCGGTGGTCCTAATTTTCAAATTCTTGTATTGATGTTTATGTGATTTATGCATATTAAATTTGTGTAAGAACACTTTGTTAGTAATAATTAACAACTAAAACTAACTACAATCATAGATAAGTGTACAAGAACTGTATTAAATAGTCTGTAGCCTAAAAATTGATTCAATTCCTTATTAAATAGTTGAAAGGTAATACGTTACTTTTTGTAATTCGTTGCATATTGAAGAAAATTATTTATTAGTACACTTTATTGACATTGTTAATAGATCCTAGATGCTGTGTGCCAGATTGCACATCAAAAAATTACCTAGAAAGGATCCGGAACAAGGAAGAAATGAAGAGTTAAAAAGAACTACAAAAATTTAAGAATTTTTAAAAACGACAAAATAGAAAATTATAATTCGTTACAAGTTTTACAAACAAGCTAAAGTTGAAAACTGGAATTATAAAATTTATGAAGAAAAGTTTACGTTATTTTATAGAATGAATATCAATTGTGAAATTTCCAACACTTCTTGTCATGTCGAAGATGAGACAATATAGTGATAAGTGTTTCAGTTTCTTAAAATATGACTGTCAAAATTCTGCAATTTTCAAATTTCTCAAAAATGCGAAAGGTAAATGTTAATATCTATGATAATTATTATCAAAATCGATTTATTTGCAGAAGGTGAGGGGTGCAATTACTTTACTATGCTATTCATATGGAAAGTGATTTAAAAATTTAATTATTCAAATGTACAAATCGTTTTGTTATATTCACTTAAATAATAACAGAAAACTTACAAATGATCAATTTCAAACTGTTGAAAATTTAACAAAATAGAGAAAATTACATCCACTTTCACAAATCTAGAAATTGCTTTTATTAGTTATATTTGTGTTTATATTGTAAAGTAAGTACTCTTTTATAATAATTAGTTTAACTTTTTGATCATAAAATTGTATAATTTATTAAAACTATTTATTAACATAAAATAACAAATAATTTGTATATGAGACACTTTGCAAGTAGGACCACCAAGTGCTGCAAATGCGACGTTGCCAAATGTAACTTCACGGCTTGTAAGTAAAGGAGGCAATGCTTTTGGTTGTTTTACAATAAAAGTTTCTCTTAATCTTAGGGCCGATATATTCACCTCTGGTTAAAGTGTCGGGTAACTATATGTTCAGTAAATTTATAAACCTCCTTGTTGATTGGTGATTTTACTTAAATGTGAAAAAGTGATTGGTGACAGTTTATTTATCTGTCAGTTACGCTATTGAACACTTTACTGGGAGGTGAATATATTGGCCCTAACTCTAGTAAGTACCAAATACTATAGACTACTAATACGTACAACTTCGTCAAATTTGAGGAATATTGCACAAGTGCGCCTCTAGCGGCACGGTGGTGTTAAAACCATTGTGTTATGAAAGAGTTGTTAGTACCTGTTTAAATCCCGTGTGCCCCAGCGCCATAGAATAAAAGATCTTTAGAGCCTACCACCGACAACACACCAGATGGCGTGAGGGAGCCGTACTCAAAAAAATCTATTGTTTACCCCTGAAGTTGTACGTATTAGTAGTCTATAGTATTTGTAAGTACTATATTAAAAGAAAAATAACAAAATTTTTTTAAATTTTCAAAAAAAATTAATTTGGTACCTAATGGGTTAAGTCAGCCCTGTCATTAGGGGTTGCGGCTCAGAGGGCTTCAGAGGGTAGTGTTCGTTTCAATGAAGTAGTAGCACGCTAACAGCGTTCAAAAGATATTGTATTTATTAAGGAAAACTCAACGGAATTAGAAAGATAACATTAAAAGGAAGCGTTTTAGATAAGGATAAATGTTATTAAATAATTAATTTGTTAACTTTAAAGACGGCTTTTCGCCTGTATGAGTTTTAAAGTGATTATTTTAATAATTGTCCTTTTATTTACATTTGTAATCTCAAATTCTACACTGAAACTACTAAACAATTAGTAGTATTACCGTTTACGGTCTATTATTATAGAAGGAAATAATTTAAATAATAAACGTACTACTTTGACGTAATTTGACAGCTGTCAAAATTACATTTGATTTTCTAAAGTACAAAAAAGAAACAAATGCGCATGCGTAAGGATTCAGGATCAAAAACAAAATATACTGTCTCTAGACACGAGTAATAAACTCAAACACAGAAGTTTTGGTAAAGTGTCCTATAAGGGCCAAGACTATAACGGTGGGAATAAAATTAGTCTTGCCGATAAATTTATCTAGGAGATTAATTTATATTCGTGCAACTTCGGATTTACATTTATTTTTGACACATGAGGTGAATTAAATGCCATATTTTTAATTTTAAACACATTTTCGTATTTGTTATTAATTATAATATCAATTTTTGCTGTAAGATAACGTACATTTTACTATTATCAATATTTATAGTAATCATATTATTATTAGTTAATACTTTATATGACAAATTAAAATATATTTATTAATGACTCCGTTGGCCTTGTGCTTAGCAAGTCGGCTTTCATTTTGTCATTGCGAGTTCGATCCTCACCAGAATCATATTTTTGTATTTAAATTTTTATTTAAGTATTATATTATTATAATAAGGGCCGACCTAAATGTATCTACTAGACTAATAATTAGTTTTTTTAATTTATGAATCTCCTAGTTAAATTTGTACGTAGGTAAAGCACCATTCACAAACTACAAATTTAACTAGGAGATTCATAAATTAAAAAAACTAATTATTAGTCTAGTAGATACATTTAGGTCGGCCCTTATTATAATAATATAATACTTAAATCAAAATTTAAATAAAAAAAAAAAAGTTTCTGGTGAGAATCGAACCCGGAATGACAAAATGAAAGCCGACTTGTTAACCACAAGGCCAACGGAGTCATTAATAAATATATTTTAATTTGTCATATGTGACCTGGTCTATGAAAAGGGAGCTTACGTGCGAAATCAAGTTATCGAGAAAACAACAGTTAAAGGAAACAATGTTGCATCAGTTTCGCGTTAGTTGTTCCCGTTTATCTGCGTTGTCTGATAATTCCACAAATTATGACCTTCTGGTTTTCATCATCTCAAAGAGCGTCTCATACTCTATCAAAATCGGCAAAAAAGTGGAAAATGATCAAATAAGTTACCGAGAAAACAGCAGTTAAAGGTAACAACTCGTTGCATCAATTTCGCATTAGGTGTTCCCGTTTATCTGCGTTGCCTGGTAATTCCACAAATTATGACTTTCTGGTTTTCACCATCTGAAAGAGCGTCTCATACTCTATCCGAATCGGCAAAAAAATGGAAAATAATTTTTTGACACCTAAACCCCCTTTTCATAGACCAGGTCACATATAAAGTATTAACTAATAATATGATTACTATAAATATTGATAATAGTAAAATGTACGTTATCTTACAGCAAAAATTGATATTATAATTAATAACAAATACGAAAATGTGTTTAAAATTAAAAATATGGCATTTAATTCACCTCATGTGTCAAAAATAAATGTAAATCCGAAGTTGCACGAATATAAATTAATCTCCTAGATAAATTTATCGGCAAGACTAATTTTATTCCCACCGTTATAGTCTTGGCCCTAAGTGTTGTAAATGCAAAGAAAAGCTCACTACGGCATTAAACTACCTCTCCCAGTTATTGTCTGCCAATTGACTATCGGTCAATTGCTTGTCAGCGAAATAATGGGTCGGCCAAATGACAGTGATTCAGTATGACAAATTTGCACATTCGTCGTTTATGTACTGGAGCGACGATATCTCTCTGAGACACGAACGAAAACTACCCACCAGAAGAACATAAGTTTGTTGGAATGTTATAATTTGCAATGTAGTAGTTATAAAGGTGATTATAATAATTTAACACTTATAATAATATGCAAATTTGTTTACAATGTACTACTTATGTAATAATTTTCCCTTGAGTACGTTGGACGCGAAAATTAAAATATAAATAAAATTTTAAAAAGAACAGCGTTTTAATAGACACCCGGTTCTTATCAGGAGAATTGTTATACTGACTGGCAAACCTTACTCCCAAACATAAGAAAGTAACATGGCAAATTAGTTTTAGAGGAAGGAAAAAATCTCTTTCGATTGATGCAATTATCATTCTTGTCCATTATAATGGGAAACAGATATCTTAAAACAACTAATTTACCAAGCACGTTATTCTCTTATGTTCGGATGTAAAGTACGTCACCCGGTACAGATATTATCAAAATGACAAAAAATGAACAATTATATACTTTGCTGTAGGAAAGGACGCAAATTGATTCATAACGACGCAGAATGTAAATCAGATTTTATTTTTTTGATGGAGTGCTTTTATCAAATTACACATAAAAGAATTTGTTGGGGTATGTTTTAGTAGTAGTTGGTTTGGTTTATTATTATTTTCTATGTTCATTAGTTATAAACAATTATGTACATAGATTATTTAGGATATGGCATAGGTTCGTGGTGGTGTTTTCTTAAAATGTTTTTCATTACCTATACCTACTTATTATATATTTTTAGAATATGGATTAGCATTGCCCTTTCCAATATGCATAAGTTGGTTCTAAAAACAGAAGCAACGTTATAAGATGATTATTATTTCTGTTCAATTTTGAAGTGCTGTTTTGTTTATGGTCCTGATTGTCTCCAGAAAAACTGATAAATTACTATTTTACTACATTTATTGCCATACGAGATTTTTGCAGGAGATAAAATCGTAATCATGTTATATGTTAACATAAATCAAATTATTAGCTAAAAACAACTTCATTTTTTGTCGTGCTTATAAAAAAATAAGCGTTGCAATCAACTCGGAACACTACTTGCAAACATATAAAATTTGTATTTCGAGTATTTTAATCAAACATTACATTCCTTTCTGTAATTTATTGGTAATTATGCTAACAAGCATTTACTAACAGACATTGTTGCAGATACTGAATGGAATAAAATATTACAACGCAGAAAAGAGATTAAACAATTATCATTAAAACTTGAAAAGGATAGACAATCGTCAAAAAAAGAAAACTTGGATGTAATTGGTAACGAATTTAAAAGAATTACACGTAGTAGTTCAAAATTGACGAACAATAAGAATATAGTAAAAATTGGTTTAAGTATGCCTTTGTTAGACGACGAAATGGATGTTTCACGCACGTTTGATCGACTTAGTGTACCAATAGCAAAAAATGTTGGTACTATTTTTTGTTCCACTGAAAAAGCACTAAAATGTAGTGTTAAAAATGGCAATCTTGCGTTGAACGTGGATCACAATTTTAACAAAACTGCATTAAACGATAAAAGAATTTTCGCACACATCTCTAACAATGATCAATTGGAACAAAATGAAAAACTGTTTCAAGAAGATAGCGATGTAAAAGATTTTTCACAAAAAAACTTTTCTTTGCTCAATCAAAACGAATTAAAGACCAAATTCCAAGATGTGTCAAATTTTGATTGTTTCAAGTCCAAGGAAGAAAGAAATCACAAATACACTCCCAAAAATGTCGATACAATGTTACAATCAGACTGGAAATATAAATTTGATGAAAATCCTTCCCAAACCACATCTGATAGTCCCAAATCCGATTCTTATCTTCAATTTGTAAAGCATGCAGGTTTAGATCACTTAATATACCGCAAAAAATACGACGATCAAACATTTAAAAATGAAAAGTTTCATTATGATATTGACGATTTTCAAGATTATAAATCTTCATTTTATACAAGTGAAGAGTCAGCTCATCATATTCAAATCAAGGAAGATTTACCAATGTTATCGCTTAAAAGAAAGCATTCTATAAAACAGTGTCAAAGAAAACGAAGAAAAACAGTTGATAAGGAAAAGAAAGGGGTAATTAATCAAATGTGTTATGAAGTCATATCTGAAGCACGATTTTCGAGTAAAGGTTTCAATTTGCATTATGTGGCATTTCTACCAAATCAAGATCAAGAGAAAGAACAACGAATTTATATGCTTACAGTGCCATCTTTGTTAATGGAAAATTTAAACTTGATCATCAGTCCATTAATAAAGAAAGTAAATAAATTTACTGAATCTGAAGCTACATTTGTGTTACAAAAGAGTGTAGATTCAGCAATGAAACAGATGATTGTGTCACAAATGGATGGGCCTTTAAGTAAGAACGCCTGTGAGGGTTGGCTGATAGTGATGAAGGAACATCATTATTTTGTATGGGCTGAAAAGAGATAGATAACTTTTTCAGGATTACAGCGGTAATTGCAAATAATTTCAATAAGCTGAAGAATCTTCAGTTAAAATTCTGAATCTTGAAAAAGAATCTTGCGTTAAAATCTGATTCAAATTGAATTGTTCAATATATGTCATTTTAGCATGACTTTTCTCTTATCTCCACCTCTTTCCAGCAAATACAAAGATGTGCTCTTTCTTTGTCGTTGCCAGTCGGCCCTTAAATTTATATTAAATTAAAAAAATTGATTTCAGGTACAAAATTCCGCATGGTACATAATGATGAATTTCACCCGTTAACAGAAAAATTTCTTTTAACTAAGATCAATTCAGATCACACTATGAGCGACGACGATGAAAGCATTGATTCCAATGACAATATCAGTGATGAAGATGATATCATTATTGAAAATAATCTAAATGCTGAATGTGAAAACAGCATTTATTGTTGTTATAAAAAAATTTTCAAAAGAACTAGAATGTTTTACATCAAGTTGTATAATGGCATTATTCGAATTAATGGTAAGGAAGATCGCTATTTTAAAACGTTGGAAGGAAAAGTCAAGTTTCAATAATTTTTTTCCGGTAAAGTACAATTTCAAATTTTTTATATTGAAAAATACAATGTTTTTTTAAATTTTCAGCTGTAATTTTCGCCATTTTCTATGGATTCATCAGTCAGAATTCTTCCAAATATATTATTATTAGTTTTTTTTTCTATGTAAGTTAGGTACTGTATTTTAAGTAATATCACAGATTTAGCCTTCATAGTTAAGTGTCGTTGTCTCCCCGACAAGCATGCTAGCGGTGGTCGTCTCCTGTACTACATGAAAAATGTGTTTTCAATTTTAACAATGGGGTTGGCTATCTGCTGTGGTAATATCTTCAATTTTTGAACTTCTATGTCGTTTTAAAAAATAATTTAACTTAAGAATTTTACATTTTATTTTATTTTGTGCATTTTATAATTTTGATTTTATAGATATACATCTATATTTTATTCCATGTGACAGAACTTTTACTTTTTATAATAATTTGCTCGAATTAAATTCATATTCTGTATAATTTAATTAGATGTAAGCTATTAAGTCCAATTGCATGTGTATAATTTTCATGCAATACAATGCTTGTATATTTTATTATATATTTGTGTAAATAAAAAAATATTTTATTAAACTTATAGGTATATTATTTATTGTGCTCAATTTGTAACAATTACACACAATTGTCATTTTAGTTGAAAATTTCATATTATTCATATGAATTAATAATATTTTACAACTTAAATTATTCGTTTAGTATCACTTATAAAATTTGGTTGAAGCTGATCAACTTGGAACCATACATTGCAAAGAATACTGTTTTATTAAAGTCCGAGCTACTTCGGCATGCCCTACAAAAAAATATGTTATGCCAAAAATAAACTATATTTAATCAAATATACCCAATTGTAATTCTATGTATAACACCAACATAATAATTTGTGCTGGAATTTTACAAACAGATCTGCCCTGCCAAACTTGTTTCAGCAATGCTGATGCTTGATCAAATTGCCCTAACAAAGTCTTGCACACAGCTAAATTATATTGCATTGTCGCATGTGCACTTCCGATATCAATCGGAAACCATTCTAAAAATGTGTACAAATTAATGATCTTTGAGTCACAACAAACAAATAAATATTTACTTGAAGGTGGATTAGTTTTAATCGCCTGAACTTCTAGATCTTCTTCCACAGGAAATTCGATTGAAATATCTTGAATTAGATCAGATTTTAAATGTTCTTGTGCCTCGCTAATTTTATCTAATAATACTAAAGCTTCTGCAGAATACAAATGTCCCAATAATCTTAAATATTTTAATGTAAGCATCAATCAATTTTTTTGATCAAGTTTATAATACCGACCTATGAGCGCCAGAAATTTTTGGTTGGGAAAGTAAATTGTCTGCATATTCCAAAGCTAAAATGTAATCGCCCAAACATAAAGCAACATAAGCGCTAGCGGCAAGAATTGCATTTTTCAAGGAAGCAATGCAGTTATCGGAGAATGGAGTCGACGGTGCAGATCCTGGAGCAGGAGGAGGTTGTGTTCCTACAGGACCATGGCCAGGTAATAATAAAAGAGAAACAGGATGTATTATCATATCGGTTGGGAGTAAAAGGTACGCATTTTTAAGACATAGTGAAGCAAATTCTAATGTCGGCACTGGTACAGCATAGGACTGTCCCTCTGCACTAAAATTTAAATCTAATTTATTGAATCTAATTGTAGTCATAATGCTTACCTATATTTTTTGTCTTTTGTTAAATTTTTTGCTAGTATAACCTTTTTATGTTTTTTTGAACCTATAACATCGACAATAATTTCCTTTTGTTTCTTTTGTATATCAAAATCTATTTCGTTGGACTAAAATTCTGTTATATTAAAATATGTTACATAAATTTAACCGAATTGCTTACTTCTTTATGTAATCGAATGCAACATTCTCCTAATCTGAGCCACAACCTTGCATTACGATGATACCTTCTAACTGCAATTATTAAACAATCGAATGCGTTTGCTGGACGTCCAGCATGAAGTAGTGATATTCCAAGATTATAGACTAGTTCATGATATCTGGAAGCGCCTAATGTGTATAGTTGTCTTTCACCTGTAATTAAAAAAAACAACTTCGAAGTAATTACATAACTAACAATGGAAACAGTAAAATAAAACTGATAAGTATGCATAGATGCCTAATTTTATTATAAACGATTTGTCTTTGTCATTATGAATGTTGGAAGAATGTGATATTAGCTCTATTCGCGGTAGCACTTCTGGACGCGTTTTATCCTACTGCGTCTGCGGTTTTATACTTTTTATCATCGAATTTGAGCTTTAATGACAATTTTATTATAAATCCGCAGACGCAGTAGGATAAAACTTATCCAGGATTGTTACCGCGAATAGAGCTATTAGTGGCAACAAAGAAAGCAAACAAGTCAACATTAGAGTTAATTTTTTCCTTGGTGGTTGGGAGTGGCTAATGTGCAGAAACGAATATTCGTCATTTCGGTTCTATGTCTGTGTCAATTGGTGAAATTGGGTGTCACGCGTTCTCCCTCCACATTTGCCGCGCAAGCCCCAGTCACGTGCCAACTACTAAGGAAAAAATTCACTTTATCAAAATGAAGAAAATGTGACTTGATCTATTTTTGCACTGAAGTAAGTTATGCACTAGGACTTTTAGGAACCATAAATCTAAAAATCACAAAAATGGACTTGATTCACTCCTGTTCTTGTCACCCCATTATATAAATCATGTTTGTGACGCTAGTGATTAGTGGAAAAAGTTTTCATAACACATTGGTAAACCATTTTGGGTTGCTAATAAAAACACATAAAACGAAGGCCATTTTGTTGGTGAATATGATCTATATCACCATTGCCTCCTATACTTACAAGCCGTGAAGTTACATTTGGCAACGCCGTATTTGCAGCACTTGGTGGTCCTACTTGCAAAGTGTCTCATATACAAATTATTTGTTATTTTATGTTAATAAATAGATTTAATAAATTATACAATTTTATTATCAAAAAGTTTAACTAATTATTATAAAAAAGTACTTACTTTACAATATAAACACAAATATAGTTAATAAAAGCAATTTCTAGGTTTGTAAAAGTGGATGTAATTTTCTCTATTTTGTTAAATTTTCAACAGTTTGCAATTGATCATTTGTAAGTTTTCTGTTATTATTTTAGAGAATATAACAAAACGATTTGTACATTTGAATAATTAAATTTTTAGATCACTTTCCACATGAATAGCATAGTAAAGTAATTGCACCCTTCCCCCTCTGCAAATAAATCGACATTGATAATAATTATCATAGATATTATCATTTATCTTTCGCAATTTTGCGAAATTTGAAAATTGCAGAATTTTTACGGTCATATTTTAAGAAACTAATGCCTGCTTTCACCAACATTTATTTAAGAATTTCTTAGCTAGGTATTCTATAAATTTGATTGGTCAAATTTGACATAGTATTGACATAATAAATTATTATGTCAAATTTGACTAATAAAATTTAAGGAATACCTGCTAAGGAATTCTTTACTAGGAAATTCTTAAATAAAATGTTGGTGAAAACGGGCATGAAACACTTATCACTATATTGTCTCATCTTCGACATGACAAGAAGTGTTGGAAATTTCACAATCGATATTCATTCTTATAAAATAACGTGAACTTTTCTTCATAAATTTTAAAATTCCAGTTTTCAAACTTTAGCTTGTTTGTAAAACTTGTAACGAATTATAATTTTCTATTTTGTCGTTTTTAAAAATTCTTAAATTTTTGTAGTTCTTTTTAACTCTTCATGTCTTCCTTGTTCCAGATCCTTTCTAGGTAATTTTTTGATGTGCAATCTGGCACACTGCATCTAAGATTTATTAACAATGTCATTAATAAAATGTACTAATAAATAATTATTCAATATGCAACGAATTACAAAAAGTAAAGTATTACCTTTCAACTATTTAATAAGGAATTGAATCCATTTTTAGGACTTATTTAATACAGTTCTTGTACACTTACCTATGATTGTGGTTAGTTTTAGTTGTTAATTATTACTAACAAAGTGTTCTTACACAAATTTAATATGCATAAATCACATAAACATCAATACAAGAATTTGAAAATTAGGACCACCGGCGACGTTGCCAAATTTGCGACTTCACGGCTTGTAAGTATAGGAGGCAATGATATCACCCATAACCACATTAATTTGAAAAAACTCCTGTACTATAAACTGCACTTACCAGCATCTTTTGAATTTTGATTATATGCAAGATCTTCTTTTAACGCTTTTTGAAAATAATGACTAGCAAAATGAAATTTTCCCATTGCATGATGAACTACTCCTAGGTTATTATACTGCATAACTAATGCCGATTCACCTACATCACTAAAAATGATTGCTTACTATTTTTCGTTAAATAAATCATATTATTTTACTTACTTGTAAGTTAAATCATTTACCGAAATGTTGTTCAAAATATCTAAAGCTTTGCTATAATTTCCACTCAAGTACTCGTAGTTGGCATCTAAAAAATTTGCTCCTACATTCTACAAAAAAAACGAGAGTTTATTATGTGGGTGAAGTATGCTGTTTTTTTTTAAATATTACTGTCCCATTTCTGTTGTAAAGTATTGTAATTGAGTCAAAAGCCAACTTTATGTAGGTACATTAGAATTTTGATTTAGGGTATAATTTTGACCGTGAATAATTTTTGGAACAATGTCTGGATGTGTGCGTGAACATTTTTTTTGGCTACAATTACGAACAAACGCGCGCACCAATTGACATGGAATTTTGCACACTAGTTTGAATAAACGGTGCAAACAACTAATTAGATTTTGATTGAAATCCCTCCGCTGAAACCTTTTTTATTTGCGTTTTGGTGATTTTTAATGACCGCGCATGAATGGAGATCCCCTTCGTCTCAAAAAATATTTACTTTTTCAAATGGGAAAGTCATGTGTCAGATACATCAGATTTTTTTTTTCTTGTTATAATTTTTTTTTTAATTTTGCAAACAATAATTAAAATATCATAACACATGACTATCCCATTTGAAAAAGTAAGAGTAAATTGTAACAAATACTACATTTAAAATATAATGCAATGCCTAATGTACAGAATAGTAGACATAAGTCTTTTTTCAAAATCGATTTTGTCCAAATTAGATTCAGATATTTTTGAATTGTACATTTTTTTTCCTATTTGTTTTTGAAGCGATGCTATGTTTAATTTTAAACATATTTACTTTGAAGATGATATTAATCTAATCCTCGACTATAATTTTACTACATTTATTATTTTTATCTCTATATTATTAGAAAACCAAGATGCCGATCGCGATTTATGATGAGAAGTTAAATTAAAAAAACAGGAATCCAAAACAGAACCTTGAGGGACACTATGATCGAGTCATTTGACTTCAAAATGGAATCAAAATAATTTTTGCATGAATATAACACCGTAGTTTCCAGTTTTTTTGAAAATGCAATGCTACAGTAGTTGCACTGCGTAGTTTGATAAGGAAAAAGGTTACTTTTATCGATATTTCCACAAAATAATTACATTAGTAAAGAATATACAAAGAAAGTGTCACATCAAGTTGGAGTTCATAACGAAAATTAAATAGAAGTTACCTTCAAATGAAATTTGATTTAGTTAATGGAAATCCTTCAATAGTCTAATAAATTATTATAATAATCATAAAAATGTCTGAGAAATCATTTTATATGATAATTAAGCGGTTATTAATTTTTGGAAAACTATTAGGTACTGTTTCATTTACCTTCAGTGAAAAAGGATATTATCAATCAAAATACCTGTACGTAGTTTTAATTATAGCAGGTATTTCATACGCAGCTTTTACAGTCGCCGCAATATACATTCGCATCTATTTCAATTTTACTGGGACTACTTTCTACATAATAACCGATATTTTACAAATAACAGCTGCTGCTATACAAGTAATTACGATTTGGATAACGAGCGCATGTTTTCAATATAAACATATAAAATTATTGAGATACTTGGAAGAAACTCAAAAGAAGCTTCGCACTCTTGGCCCATGGATTTATTTAAATACTACAGAAAAATTTATTAACAAACAAATATTTATACGAATAATACTAATCGTTGTGTGCTGTATTGTCCAACACGTATTTTTTGACTTTGGAGATCACATAATTGTAATTATATTCGATATCGCTTTCTACTCTCCGGTGATAATAAGTGCGGGACTATGTACACCAGTATTGACCTACATTAAGATAGTCAAAGAAAGCTACATCGCACTAAACCAACATTTAATTGGGTCATCAAAATTCTTAAAAAAATTTCCGCACAACAAAAGATGGTTAAAAATTATAGCAGTTTTAAAATCAAAAAAATCTTTGATACTGTCAACCTCTCCATTATACCATGAATTTAACAAAATAGTTTACCTTATCAATGATATATTTGGATTATCGTTATTAGCAACTTTTGGAATATCTTTTGTGACAATTATTATTGATTGCTATTATATTTTGCTTTTGATGCAAGATTCAAATGATATCCAAGTGGGAGCCATTTCGGCGACCCTGTGCAATTGTGTTCCATACGTTTTAGATGTTATATATATTTGCTACCTATGTAATACCACAGTTGAGGAGGTAAGTTTTATAATACTTTGTTAAATATTTGATGATCAATGTACTTTTAGGCCAACTTATTTGGTACTCTCATTTACAAATTACAAAACAACGTGGAGTTTGATAAGCACACAGAATGGTTTTCGCTACAATTAATTCATGAAAAAATCGAATTTAAAGCGGCTGATTTTTTTCCAATAAATTACAGTTTAATATTTTCGGTAAGTACATTATTATTTAGGAACACAGTAGTGATGTATTAATATTGAGTAATTTCAGTTAATGGGTGCTGTAACTACATATTTGGTTATCCTAATACAATTTTCTACCTATAAAATATAGTCATTAAAATTACCCATTAAAAAAAACAATTTCATAATTAAAAATTATTGATCCATAAAATATTTGTCCTATACTATAATAAAACAAAATTAAAATAAATTCGTAATGTATTGACATTATAAAACCAATTATTAATATCTACTTAATAAAATTGTACTCGCAGTAGTATATTCAAAGTAATCAATCATTTCACATATTAACCACGTAGATATATAAACGGAGTTATTTTAGTAAATTCTTTGTGTGAATTATTATTGAATATTTCTGTTTCGTGGTACTTTCTTTGTAGAAATGACTAATAATTTTTACAAAGCAATAAATCCGTTGCTGATGATATCCAAAATATTTGGAGCAATATCTATTACATTTAATTCGCTAAAATACCAAGTATGTAAATTTCAAATTTACTTTAAAATTGGATTATGTTTTATTTACTTGGTCTTCTTTGGATACACTGTCTTTATACGCAAACAGTTTGTTTACATCGAAAGTACGATGATGACAACTACTGATATTATGCAATATGGTGTTACAACTCTGCTAGTGATAACAATATGGATTTTCAGTGCACGTTATCAAAATAAAAATATAAAAATCTTAACAAGAATATTAGGTTTGGACAAGGATATGAGAAAATTGGGAGTTTGGATAAGCTATAAAAAACTCAATAAGCTGATCTACTATCAAATTTTTGTTCGATGTCTTGTAAGTTTGGCAGTTATTGCATATCGATCTATCGCAATGAACTACGCTAAATATATCTCTCTTTTGGATACAGTTTTATTACTATTTATAATCCAGTTTCCCATAATCATGAATACTGTGGTATGCCAAGAGGTATCAGTATACATAGCAATCCTAAGAGAGCGTTTTCAAATCTTAAATAAACATTTGGATGCATTACAGACTTCTTCCAATGGTTTGGCTAAAGACGACATAAAAATAATTAAATTGACCACATTCTTGGGTACTACATTAAAGATGTTGAGAACCGTGTGTCCTCTACATCACGAATTGACTAAAATATCTGAAATTATTAATGCACGCTTTGGAATTGTACTGCTTATGTCTTTTCTCAACACTTTCATCAGCGCCGTTGTCAATTTGTATTTTTGTAGTATAATTTGGCAACAGAAACATTTTCCCGAAAAGGTGATAGTAATAGTTGGAACACTCTTAAATTGTGCAACTTATATCTTGGAAACTATTTATATTTGTCATATGTGTAATACAACAGCAGAAGAGGTAAAATAAATTATTTCATTAAACAAAATTTAGCAAGTAAAACTGCACTGTAATACAATATTCTGTTGGGTGGCTCATAAGAGGATCACACTCATAAATTTTTTATTGAATATCCTATCAAAATGTTGCTAAAATTTTCACTGATTTAAACAAATTACTTATATTATGATCCTGGCACTTTCATGTTCAGGTGAATCAGAAAATGACACTTTTTATGGTATAGGTAGAGTACAGGCCAGAAAAGATGACCGGACGGTGCGAAGCTAATGTGCAGCATTGAAAATGTGTCTGGTCGTGTCCATTTTTGCAACGAAGGGGTGTTAGGTAAAATTAAAAACGTGTATCTGTCAAAAGTGAATTAAAGGCACGACTGCACTAGCACGTTTTCCCTTCACATCCACTGAGCAAGAAATTGGTTCAGCCTGGTAATCTTTTTAGGCCTGTGATCTACCCATTACAAATAACAGTAAAAGTCCAAAATAATTTTTGTTTTACATTAGATTTAATTAGGATTTAATTATTCCATTAAGAGGGGCCTAATAGAGATAGCATGAAACTATATCGCACTCATGTCGCAAGATGGGCGAATCAACCCTTGTTGGTGGCGAAGATTTTTCCTAAACCAATAAAAATTTTCAGATTTTCTTTTGGTTTTTGGAATCTACATAGTTACCATTTGGCGGTAAAGAAAATTGAAGCTATTTCGTTGAATACTTTAAAATATATAGCGACATAGAAATGACCAATAATTAGGGTGATTTTTATATCGCTATATATTTTAAAGTATTCAAAGAAATAGCTTCAATTTTCTTTACCGCCAAATGGTAACTATGTAGATTCCAAAAACCAAAAGAAAATCTGTAATTTTTTTATGATTTAGGAAAAAACTTCGCCACCAACAAGGGTTGGTTCGCCCATCTTGCGCCATGAGTGCGAGAGAGTGCGATATAGTTTCATGCTATCTCTATTAGGCCCCTCTTAACTTTAAATATGGAGGAGTAATCTCAGCAGGCAATAGCAAACCACCGAGATAATTTGCTAAGAGAAATCTTTTAAATTAAGTGGTCATCAAATCAAATTTGCTCCATTGTTTTCAAGTTTTAAATTCAACCAGATTTAACAGTTGGAATATTTTTTTAACTCTCATGTTCCCGAAGAAAAGCACAACATATTAAATAGTGCTTGTAAAAATGCCACTTGTTTCCTAAATAATTGGGCAAGTATATTCAAATTTGAATACATTTTTATGTTAAAATAGTAAATGACATTTCAAAAAGTAAGAATGAGTGTGCCTGGTACTTTAAATTCAAATCAGCTTCTAAGAAATGTGTATAGAATCATAAAGAAAATCAACAGAACAAAAATAAAAATTTGCATTTGAAAGAAGTAGAAAGGAAAACAATTTTATGTCCAAGAAAACACGCAAATGGTATATTTCATTGAGTCACTATAATTTTTCACTATAATTTTTGGTTCACACAAATCGAGATGAAGTCCTTTCAGAATTATTGTTCATCTACTCCTATTTCTGGTGTTCCAAAAATTGGAACATTTTAGGAATTTAATGTTTATACTGTAGCAAAGCTCCTACAGAATCGCCTAAAGATGGATATATAGTAGACAATTACATAAAGGTGTCTGTCATTTATGTAAAACGGATGAAGAAAATCAAGGAAAACATGTAAATGCTTAATTTCGATGTTTTGTATGGGAAACTCGATAACCATAGGTAATATGGAAAAATGAATCTCGATTTCTTTTATTGAGAAAAACTCGATGGCAAAAACCGGAATTCGCAATCTATTTTTTGTTTTCGGGTTATAGGCAAAAGTTAGATTTTTGGACTTTTCGATAAAATTAATAACATTTTTAGTAAATAACAAAACAATTTGCAAATAAAACAATAAATACAAAATTTAAAGTAAGTATTCAATCTTATTTTCAATATTATAATTTTGTCAAAACGAAACACTACCAAATCTTTATTGACACCTAAAACATCGTCACCAGTTATTTTTCAGTAGGAAACTTTTGTTTAGTTGCTGTCGTGTTTAAAATTGTTATTGTTATTTACTAAAAATGTTATTAATTTTTTGTTTTTTTCTTATTTTTATTGCATTTTTTAATATAATGGGAAGTATTTGAAATGATGGATCCCACATGTTATATATCATTGAAAAGAGGATAAAAAACGCTATTTAAAAATGTCATATTCAACTATGGTTTCCATTTAAAAAACCACAACTTTGTATTATAACTCGGAAACTCACTTAAATATTTAAAATCTATTCAGCCTATTTTGTTGCCCTTAAAAAAGTGCCTGAAGAAAGTGTAAACACTTTTTTGACAACTTCAAAAACAACCGAGATATCGACATTTATCGAAAAGTCCAATAATCGAACTTTTGGCTATAACTCGAAAACAAAAAAAGATAGCGAATTCCGGTTTTCGCCATTGAGCTTTTCTCAAAAAAAGAGATCGAGGATGCGCCATCCATTTTTCGATATCTCCTATAGTTACCGATTTCCCCATAAGAAGAAGCGAATTTGAGCCACCCCTGTACATTCAAAAAATCCCTGAAACATTAATTTTATGAATATTTTTGAAAAATGTTGAAAATTTTTTTTTTTTATTATTATTATATTTAGTTTTATTAAAATAGTATATGCGTACAAGGATTCTACTTTGCTTAAATTGAAATAAATTACTTGTTTTAAATATGATAATCCATTTTTTAGCTCAAAGTTATGTGAAGTTAAAATAAAGTGATATAGGCATACATTTTTGTAATCGTGAAAAAAATGTACTTGTGAATATGTAATAACTTCCAATATGGCTTGAATACGTTTAGATCTATTTTTTATTAGATGTCACAAAATCCCAGGACGCTATGAAAAATGTAAGCAGATATATTATACAAGGGCAAAGTCAAAAAAGTACCCGGGAACATGCGGGTTAACGATAAGCATAACAATATCAACTAGGAATTTTGCAGCTTGGTTAGCTTACTAGAATGATTTTTTCGATTTGTCTAAACAAACATCGATGAAGTTTAAAATAAATCTAAAGTATATAGATTTTGGAACGTTTTGTTTGTAACATTTTTTGGGTCTTCATTCCAAGCTCCTCTATTTGTATAACTTTTATTATTATACAGACTAAAATGTTTGCATTTAATACAGTGTAGCATTTACTTACTATTTTTAAAAATATTCGTTTTTTTAAACAAGCCTGGTCAACCAAAATCAAACCAAAATTGTTCTGCAGGCCACCTTGACCTACAATTTTCTTATATTTGCCCGAATATTCAAAAGATATAATGAAATGTTATATTAATTTCTATATTATTCAGGGTGTTTCAGGTCGACTAATCCAAATTTTATTACATGATACATCACAGTAAAGCAGGGTTTCTTAACCTTTTTGTAGTCATGGACCCCTTTCAAAAAGCCCATGGACCCCTTCCGAAAAGATAAAAACAAGATTTAACTTTTACCAGGTTTTATTGTTTGCGAACTTTACATAATATTCATATAGTTACAGTCGCATTATGTTTAGGTGCGATTAGATCTGACACTTTTTGCACGAATTTTATGTCGGACAGTAAAAGACAGTAAGAGTAAGACTCGGAAAATATGAGACAGTAAGAGAGACAGAATTCCTGTCCGACATAAAGTTCATGCAATAAGTGTCAGATCTAAACGTAGCTTTAGGCAGGCTCGCCATGGACCCCCGGCGATCATTACACGGACCCCAGGTTAAGAAACTCTGCAGTAAAGCATTTTTGTTGGTTCAATTTTTTTAAATTAAAAAAAAAAAGTTAATGAAGCCTTGAAAAATTCAATAAATTTATTTTGAAAATTTTAATCGATTGAATTGAAAATGAATGATTACATTTATTTCTGAAATTTTGTTTTTTAATTTTCTGACAGAGAAATTGTGAAAGACTTTTGAAATTTAAAAAAAATGTTTCCCCAGAGCCCTTAAATAACTTCATCTCATTTCTCAATTCATATTTTCAAATCCATGATGTAGAAATGCACGGCATAACGGCTGTGAATTGCACAAGACTGTTAAAAGTAGAATAATTTCACCTCTTTGTTTCATAAAATCTTTTTTAGGCTAATAAATCTGGATCCCTAATACACAAAATCGACAGTGATGATAATGACGTAAAAGATCAGATTGAAATGTTCTCTTTACAAATAGCACACAAAAGAGTCAAGTTTAGTGCAGCAGGATTGTTTCCTATAGATTACACTTTACTATTTTCTGTAGGTACCATTAATTTGTATAAATTTTGTTTAAATAAAATAATGTATTTTTAGATTATTGGAGGAGTAACAACAAACTTAGTTATTCTCATACAATTTTCCCAGTAAACAGCACGGGTTTAAACAATTTCCTAACTTTGAATTAATCAGCAACATGCAATAATAAATATTTAAATTTCAGAAAGTATCAATTTGTGAGACGCATACACAAGCTTTTAATTTTTAAAGCACTTTCAGTAAACATTTGACACGAAAATTAAATAATATAACAAATTGAAAGTCAGATCTTTTTTGAAAATACAAAAAAGTTCATTTTTTCTGATAGCATCAGAAATAGAAAGCTCACAAAATAGATAAGACATCAAAAATTAACCCAGCACTTCGACTTTTATAAGTGGTCTTTGGCCACCATACTGTCTAGCTGATCGCCACACTTAGCTCAGCCTGGGTTCTTTTTTTTTATATTGGTAATGCCGTACTTAGGCATATGAAGAATGTCGATTGGTTCATTGTTAACAAAACCTGATATTTAAATGTTCAGCAAACAAATCGGTGAAGACTGTTAGCTTTGTATGTATAGAACCCCTGGGTTAGTGAATTGCCACCATTAACATAAAAACCAGGATACATGGCACATCTGAAGGCAATTCTAGCAAGCTACCTAATGGATGTAAAATTTGTATATGCTCACAGAACTAACACTGCCAAGGAAACGACGCAGATGTTGGTAATAACAAGCCTTATGGCTTAAACTACGTTGAAGAAGAAGTTTTTGGTGCTTTTTGCAAATTTGCATAAAATGGACTTGTTGCATTTTGAAAAAAGTTCTTTATAAAGTTATAAATCTATAATTGTATATTCCTATAAACAAATAAAAACTTCATTTACCAGTTCATCTTGTAAATATAACTTTTGAATTTCAGCTTTGGCAGCACCAAGATTGTGCATCATTAAAAAACATCTAGCTTTATATTTCACCAACTTCTTTCTAAATTCTTCCAATGCGGCTTCCGAAACTACGGATGCCTATAAAAATAACAATTTTTTTAATAAAATTTTAATTCATGTAGTAATACTAATTGAAAATTACCTTCTTTTCCTTAGATTCTTTTTCACTTTTGTTTGGAGGTTTCAAATTAAATGGATTTGTATAATAGACTTGACTCTCGAGACAGCTTATTAAATTACATGATTTGTCAAGCTGTTGGGTACAAAATTGCAACTCGACAAGTAGTAAACCAACTTGTTTAGCCAACGATTCATCTAAAAACTCAATTGTAATTTGGAATGGAAATGTATTTATCAGAATAATTACCTATAGGTTCTACAAACTTATACACTTTTTCCATAATCTGCAATGCTTGAGTATAATGCCTCAGATGATAGTGCCACAGTGCTTGATTATAATAAGCTACACAGTAATCAATGTCGTCTAATTTATCAATACATAATTGAAACTAAAAAATAAACAATCAAAAGCATTTGATGTAATCAATCATACATTACTCATTACCTGACTAAACAATGAATTAATATTTTTTTGAAAAATGTCCGTTTTCTTCAAGTCGGATTTCATAAATTCTACAACTATTTTATTATGTAGCACCTTAAAATCGGATTGTCGGTTTTCTAATTTGTGAAGATACTGTAAGGACGATCCATAGTTCGCTCTGAATATTGCATAAAAAATAATTTTGTTAGAAATTTGCAAATATTTATAGGTTAAGTATACTTTTGAAATTCGGTAAGGGCACTTTGAGCAAATTCCTTTTCTTGATGAGTTACACAATCGGTTGGTTTTTCCAATTCTTCCTTTTCTTGCATGATTATTTAGTTTAGGAATTATTTTCTTTTAAAATAACCTATAATTAGTAATCCTAACGACGTTTCTACTGCTTTCTGCAATAAATCTGACAGCTCAATATTGTTCAATTAGCATCAAATAGATGTCGCCAAACAGCAGGACATAACCGTGAGCAAATGCAGTGGTTTCCAAACTTTATGTTACTCTGCCCTCTTTAAAAAAATCTAATTTTGGTGCTTCCTCCCTTTATTTCATAAAATAATACTTACATTAAATTTTATATGGTAAAAAATGTATTTTTGTAGATATTTTTTATTTATTAATATAATCTAATATAATATTATAATCTAATACTATATTAATAATAATATAAGTAAATTCAAATTTGTAGATCCACTACCTACATAGAATGTGATGGAAAAACAATTCGTGCCATTCGTGTGAAGTTCTACAAATTTGAAAGAAATTTTAAAAGAATATTTTGGCATTAATGCGATTCTATTAAATTTCTATAATAGTGTAAACATAATAGACTTTCCAATAGGGCCTTGAAGACACTTGTCAAACGAAATTATTTTTAAAGATTTTCAACTGCATGGGCAGTATGGCACTGATGAGCTCTAATAAGATCGAAACATGCCTGTAGTTGTTGGAGTAATTGTTATAATAAATTAATTTAATTTAAGTTACAGCATTTAATTTGCACTAACTTGCTATACTCTGTTTACCCAACAGATGCACCAAGGCTCCTCCCCAAAAACTTAAACCAATGAGCGCATCAACCAGTTTTACACGCTAAAAAATTTTACATTAAAAATTAATTTATAGGTTAAAAAAACTATGACGTTAGTGTTGTAAACGGGAGTTTCAAAATTCGACCAATAGAAAAATTCTATTCGAATATCCCGCGCGTTTTTAGGGAGGAGCTTTGGTGCACCTTTTGGGTAAACAGAGTATAGGTGCAAGCAAACAAACAAACCTAAAAATGTTCGGAATGTAGCTGTGTTAGAAGTCCAAACTACTGAAGTGCCACGTTAACGCATGTTCGAATTACAAAAGCTTTACTGTATATTGAATTTAAATTGTCCTGCTTATTAAAGGACAATTTATTTATGTAACGTAACCAAAACTACACATGGCAAAAACTCGAAAAAGAAGCTCTTTTCAAAACGTACTAGTACACACACAAAAATATTGCAGTAAAAATGAAAGCATTGCACTAAAATCAATATTATTTGCTTTTAAAAAGGGCGTAGACATCGAAACTTTTAATTTGAAAGTAGAGCTACTTTCATTTTGAATTCATACTACTGTCAATTCGAGAGTAACTACTTTTATAAATAATATCAAGTTTCAAAAGCAGTTGCTCTCAAATCAAATATTAGGTATTTAAATTGAGAGTGGATTAATTTGTTTTTTTAATTGATGTTACTGTTAATTCAAAAGTAGTTACTGTCAAATTAATATTAGTTTATATTCGTTTTAACAATAATCTGACATGAAATTAACAAATAAAACTATTATAGTTTTTTTTTAATTATTATATTTTTAAGAAACTAAAACTAAACAAACCAAAACTAAAACTGTTTTTTTTTTAATTTTGCGACAGTTTAATAATTAAAATCACTAACACTTTTTACTATTACAGCACGAACTTTGAGCTCCTTCCAAAATTGTAAATTTTTGTTACTTCCTTTTTCCTTCCTTATTTGCACTTTGTCGTTTTGATTTTGGGCTTCAATTATAGTAATATTCCTGCAAAACATAATATAACATCAGACAATTATTTTTATATAAGTTAAAATATGAAGTAAACTTACCGTATGTTCTTTGGGAAAAGATTTAACGATTTGCTGGGTTAATAAGTCAAATTCCGTCTTTGTTAAATTTATATTATTCAATCTCATGTAGTCAATAATGATCAAGTCTTCGCTGCAGAAAAGGTTTTCTTCTCAATAAGGTTGCCATTGCGGTCCCGTTGTAAAATGTTTTCTATATTCTATAAACAACTTTATTATAAATAAAAAAATAGTTCAATGTTAAAAATATAAATTTAAAAAAAATACATTCCAAAAACTACTTACCTACTTCAGTGGCTTTCTAATGTTTAAGTTGCCTTTGATTGTTTAATATGAAATATTTTCACTTACAAATGGAATGACATCAACAAGCACAGATAATAGTAGTGCGCATGTTATAAGGTCTGTTATATAAATACAACTTGCAATTTTGCACATTCCATTATAAAATAGTACCTCAAAATGAATATTTATACTTTCAAAACAACATTATAAGTTTTCATTTTGACTTCAAGCCTTTATCAAAAGTGTATACTTTTGAAATGATGTTACCCAACTCATTTTAAAAGTATTCAATTTCAAATAGAAAAAATTTACTTTTAATTTAACAATATTTAAATTGAAAGTATATTTTGAAAGTAGAGTTTCACACGATTATTTCAAATTAAATGCAATGCTTTTATTATAAGAGCAAAACTTTTATTTTCACGTTGAAAGCATAATTATTCATTCTGAAAGTAGATTTTTCTTTCTGTGTAGTGGGTTGCCTTTTATATTTCGGGATTCAGCAATCCTAGTGCTGCCATCTGCCACCTGAGGTCTCTATCAGAAACTTTGACCTTTTTGATGGAATACGTATTCTTGAAAAATAAATTCGTCCAAAAATTGAAATTAAATCGTGACCATTTTCGTGTGATTATTTTTTCAACTCGACGTGGATTAACTCAACAGCAGTGCATCCATGAACTTAATTTGACTTTTGGCGATGTATCACCATCAAGCACGAGTGTTTATTGCGGGTTAACCGAATTCAATCGTGACTGTAGTTTGCTCAACGACGAATTTTGTGAAGGTAGTCCAAAATCTGTTGTTGTTCCGGAAGACATTGATTCTGTGTTGGAACTGATACTGTAAGATCGTCATGTGACCTATCGTGAGATCGAGGCATTCTTGGGCATTAGTGGGACCAGTTTACATTTGCTTGTCAAAAATATTTGTTTGGGTTGGGTTCTGCATAATTTGACAATCGCTCAAGAAAACGTTCGTGTCATTTGGTCGAAGGAAATATTCAAGATATACGAGTCCGGTGCTTCAAAATAAATCTATAACATCGTGACAGGTGACGAATCATGGATCTACGAATATGAGCCCAAAAATAAACAGCAGTCGACTATGTGGGTTTTTTTAAAATGGGCCATTCGACAAAAGCTGTTCGTACACGAAGTACTTCGAAGCAAATGGTTACATATTTTTTGAAAAAACTGGACATGTTGCAACCGTACCATTGGTACAACGTAGAACGGTCAATTATGAATGCTACGCAACCATTTGTTTGCCAGAAGTGTTTAAAGAAATAACGAAAACCAACCGCTAAAGACTAATCATTCTAAATTATGACAATGCAAGCTCTCACACATCGCTTCGAACAAGTAACTTTTTGAGCACTCAAAACGTCGATTTGATGGACCATCTGCCGTATAGTCCAGATTTAGCACCTAATGACCTCTTATATTTCCACACATCAGAAATAAATAGCGAGGTCAACGTTTTTCGACACCTGAAGGAGCGGTTGGTGCGTTCAAAATGCATATTTTGGTAGTACCTCAATCGGAGTGGAAAAAGTGCTTTGAAAATTGGATTAAGAGCATGCAAAAGTGTATTGATCTTCATGAAGAGTATTTTGAAAAGCAAGAAAGTCATTTTTGATGATAAATATTTGTTGTTGTTCTCTAATCCAAATCATCATCTGTAGGAGCCATGTTTTGGGTGTTATAAAACATAGTTTATAGTTATTCGACAACTCATTAGTTTCTATATTAATTTCTCTCACGTTAAAAAAAATCAAGTTCCGTTACTGGAATCGTGACATGACTAAAAATATAACTAAAAATCCCATACGGAAACACTTGTAAAATTAAATAATTTCTAACTAATAAAGATTCTTTTAAATTATACACATGTAGTTTGAGGTTTTTTTTATAAACTATTCTTCATTTATTGAAAATGCAGCTATAGGCTTAATAAGGCGGTATATTTGGGTAAGGTAACATGAACATGGAATTACTTAACATTGAAGGCACTTGCACACATCATCAGCAGGTCCAAATTAAAATTTATGTATCTATTTATACTGTATAGGAAAGAGAGAATACCCAGGGCTTGCAAGAGAAGCCCTGAAATTATTAGTTCCATTTGCTACATTCTACTTGTGTGAACTAACGTTTTCGTCAATGGTTAATATAAAAACTAAAAGTAGAAATAGACTGGAACTAGAGAAGAGCCATGATTGAATAAATAAATTAAACAAAAACACAACAAATTTTTTTCCATTGAAAAATCAAACAGTTTTTAAAATTTTACTGAAGTTATTTGTATCTGTATTAATTTAGATTTTTTTAATAAATATCTCAAATGTTCTCGCGGCCCCTCCGGGAGGTCACCACCCCAAAGTTTAAAAAACGCTGCTCTAAAAAAATAATACAAAGGAAATAGGGATAAAATTCATTTTCGATGAATATTATTAAGAAACTCAATATAATAAATTAGTATGTAATATTTTTTGTGTAAATCAAAAAATCAATATAAAATTGTAAATATAAAAATTTATTGCTATATTTTATTACAAGTGATAAATACGCATGGTTTATCTCGAATACATCTACAATAGTATCAGGTTTATAAATTTAATAATTCTAAATGCTTATTATGAAAGTACTAAGGTTTAAAAGCTCGTGGAGCAGCTGTATTTAATAGTGCTTTGTTTAAAAACATAAATTTGTCTTACATTTAAAGTTTTATATCAAACAATACTGAAACAAAATCGTAATATTAAAACTGTTTTCACATTTAAAGTACTTTATTTAATATAAAATACCAAATGGTATAAAAATACAAACTACATCAATAGAATTATCAAAAATTAAAAAAAATTAAATACTCGAATTTGGAAGAAAGTTTAAGCTTGTCCATTGGTCAATGGTTTCTCTGAAACAGCCTTAATTTCTGCAGCTATTTCGGCATGCCCATTTTTATGCAAGAATCCATTTTGAACAAGTTTTGTTGGTGTAACTGCAGGGCTTACGATTGCTTCTCCAGTGATGGGGTTCCTTTCTGTAATAAAATCAATATATTTTTCAAATCAGTTTTGAACTTAAACACCATTATTCTATACCTTACCTGTACGAACTCGTGGAGAATTACTACGGCGTCTTTGGTCCCATGATGTAACACCATTTCCAGTTACAGGATTGCGGTTTGTCACATCTAAAAAATTTAAGTATAGTTTTAGTCGCTATTTTGCACTTAACTTTTATTAAAGCTCATCAAAATTAACCTTTTTCATATAAGAGTTTAAACTCTATAAAAGATTAAATTTGTATGAGTTTTTTTGGTAGCTCTTTTATAGTAGTGATAGCTGTCTAATTAAATAATTTATTTTAAATTGTAAGTTATTTTCAACAAATTATTGCGATTAAAACTGTCCTTGTTCTAGGTTCTGGGGCTAACTAATCAAGAACTTTCGTGCAGTCATAGATTGAAGTTCAGAAATCCTTCTTCAATCAGTGATCACAGAAAGCCTGAGTAACAGTCAGTAATTTCGAAAGTATATTATGAGAGACATTAAATTCTTTTATTAATTTAATTAATTTTTGACGTTTTTGTCAACATCATCCCAACAAGTTTAAAACCAGTACAAGATTCAACACAGTTAAGCCCGTGGTCTTAATTTAATTATAATAAATGAAAGTGTTACTTCATGAATTACAAATCATCCAATTTAAATTTCAATTAACTAACAGATCATCCTTCTTACCGTGCTTATTGAAAGATATTTTACGTTGTGGTGTTGAATTGGAATTTCCAAATAGGCGATTAAAGGAATCGTTATGCGTGTGTCCTCGACGAGGAGTCGCGTTATTGCTTTGAGGAGAAGACGGCTCGGAAGTGCAAAGTACATTGAAGATATCACTTGGTGGGTTGCTTACTCTGCAAAAGAAAAAAATTCTATTAGTTAATTTGCTGATTCTGGACAGAATAGCTTTCACTTTTTAAGTGATAAAAAATGTTAGGAGCGCAATAATTATAGGTTTCTACTTATACAAACCATAACTTCAAACTTTTTAAAATATTACAATAATTATAAAATAATTAATCAAAATTTACCTCTGAATATTGCTTTCAAAATCTGAAATAATTTAAGTAATAATAACCTCAGAAATTAATGACGCGTGATAGGGGATTACCCTCACACTTTTAATTTACATTTCTTTTTCAGGTTATTAACTAAATCTTTTAAAATTTGAAAGCACTATTTGGTAGTAAAAGAAATATTGCACGATCCTTCCGATTTTTAATTAATTGTTTTGAAATTATATTTAAAAAAGTATCAAGTTTGAGGTTATGTAGTATAGCCAGGAAGCTTTACGGTTTATTTACTTTATAACAGTAAAATGAAATTAAGTAACAATTTGTTACAGATTTTTAAAGTTGATATTCAAAACACGAAGATTTATTTCCGGAACTAAAGAACTCGGGTAAAATGCCTTTGGCTGAAGTGTCTACCTACAAAGTAGGTTGCTCATAAAACAATAGTTTATTTTCTCGACAGGCATCCACTTAATATGTTGTGATCTATTTTTTTTATATTATATAGAATGTGATTATATTGTTATTACTACCTACGCTGCATATATTGTGATCTTCATATTTATTATCAAGTCGTGAGTTCCTTTGTATGCAAGAACAATAATGCAATAATTAGCATGTTGTGCACGAACGCAATTTGTTTAGGGTTTTTTTTTTCGAAAAACATCTAATTAACTAATAGTTTGATTTCATATTATGATTAAAACTTATAAGTTTACAATATGTACGCCTAGGTATATTATAATGGTATGGGGTAACTCGTTGCAATGAGGAGCAACAGGTTAATTCTGCAATACTTTCAACACACTGAGAATTAATGACCATTAACTTTTTTTCTAATCGAAGATTTACGAAAAATGTATTTTAACTGAAAGTTGCAAATAGAGAAATGAAGATGTCTGAAAATGCTTTTAAAAATTTCACTTACTTAAAATGCATTTACGACAAGAGTACCGTAGTTATCACTCAGTGATGAACTATATAATTTTACCATCAAAAGAAGCTGCCTTTAGTGTATTCATTTAAGTATATTTACGAGAGCTGTATTTGTAACCAATAATAGATTTACAAAAATAAATAGTGAGTTGCATTGTTTTGAAGAAACTTTCAGGCAGTTTTCTTCTTTATAATTATTATTTATGAAATGCACAGCAAGAATAACGATATTTTTAAGAAATAACGATCAGCTATTATTTAATGCTATATGTATGTAATTACGAGAATGTATATTTTGCTAATTGTATGGAGCATTTTCATTATTAGAACTTGAACAAACAATTTTGTATGCTATAAATTTTATAACAGGTAGTCACGGAAAATACATAGCTAAAACATCTCCATACAGAATGCAATTTAAACTAATTGTAAATTACAATCTTAAGGTATAAATATTACACCTTCCGTGTCTCAGTTTCTTGCATATAATACATTAAATTTAATTATAGCTATATGCTCTAAAAGCTTAATTATTATAATTGCCTCACTTTACATGTAAATATACACTTTAAATGATAAACATACCTAAAGCAAACAATTAAGTGCAGTTAAAAAAATACTTCTGTGTAGAAAAGCACAGATTTTAATTAACCAGTAGCGCTTTTCATAGAAAATAGAGCATTCGAGAGATCACGGCTGCTTATTGGCGAGCGATTTTATGTAACCAATCAACGTGGTAGAATTTAGAGCTGCTGCGGTGAGCGGACTATATGAGATGCACTGCCCATGAGACAGCCAAAAAGAATAATTTAAAGTATGTAAAATGTACTTATTAAATGTTTTTCTCACGGTAAAATATTTAATAGCTTATCAACTTCAAAGAAAATTAATGAACAGTTAGATGGATATAGGTACAAGAATTACAAACATGCTACAAACTTAAAAATAATAATAACCACGTTTGCATTCTATGCATGAATACGAACGGTTTTTTAACGTACTACGTTACGAGTATGTATTATTAAAAATTTTGGGCACGTGATAAACCTATCGTTATTTTAACATGTTTGCAGATTACTAATTAAACCAATTTAATAATGCCGTGGGTTCAAATTAAAAATCAATTCTATAAGTAAAAGTTATTTTAAAGAACCTGTTAAAAATTTTAAATTGAAGAGACGAGGAATGGTAGATCCGTAGTACTTCAGTATATTATTCACCCATTTTAATATTACATTATTGATGGGTTTTTATGTAATTTTTTGTTTGCGGTTTTAAGAAGAAACTCGGCGGTAAGTTCTGCAATTCAATTATAATTCTTTAAACGAAGATTTCCTACTTCTACGAGCATTTGACACGTATCTATTTTAAATGAGCAAAAAGTTGTTCTGTTCAAAAATAATATTAAAGAAATTATAAAAAAGTACGATAATGCAGATGCATATTTTTGATCCATAGTGATAATTTATTTTCTAAATAATGTTAACTAAATACTGCGGTTATTAGGCTCCCAATTAATGATTTCATTTGCAGTAGTAATTGCAGATTTTCGGCAATAATTTTGATTTCTGACAACAGAACAGTTTTTTGGAAATCTTAACAGTTACACATTTTTATAGCAAACGTCACGTAACTATACCTACCATGCACGAACGATTATGTTTCTAAAAAGGTTTAAGAAAATGAGTAGGAATTAATAACTTATTTTGAAGCAAAACCAGTTCAAGAATTTTAATCAAAAAGGTGTGAAAAAACTGAGGAATGCCCAGATTATATGTTTTAGATATTATGAAATTTTTTTTATTAGTTATATTATTATTTTCAGAAGGAAATAACAGTTCAAGTTTTCCAATGCATCCTATACTCGAAAGCACGAGGGTTCGTGAGTTTTTCTGCAATAATTCGAAAATAGTGAACTAATATATCAAAAAAGGTTCAAAAGTGTTTCTCTATTTCTGTTGAATGCTTTTAAATATCTTTCGCCATTTTCGAGTTATTGTGTTCGGTCATGTCCAGCTTTCGTAAAAATTTTTCTATAAAAATTGAACTATAATAAAAGATAAGTTCTTTCTTCAATTCTTATCAACTTTTTCAAAAGAAGTTAATTCCTGCCAAAAAAGTGGTTCAGTTGGAGAACAATTCGAAAATATTGATTAGAAAATAATTTTTTATAATTTATTTTAATTAAAATGTATGGTTTAGTTGTAATCAATCTGAAGTATTACAGTAATCACAAGCCTACTTTGTCTTGAACTTGATTTGATTTCAAGCAGATTAATAAATAGTTTTAAAATCTATTTGACAAATTTAAGCGTAACGAAGAATAATTACGTATTATTCACTCGATTAAACTAATACAATGCAAAATTATATTAATTATATTTAAACTGCGTTATTGCATCATTTAATACCATTTTAATATTTGTGACTGATCGCATGAAATTAATTAATTACACACAAATTTAAGATTTTTGTGTTATAAACAACCGCCATTATTTAATTAATATCAGACACAGATAATTAAATTGTCGCTAAAGAATGTTGTAACGATTAAACAAATATGATAGCTCCAAGCCAATATGTCATAAAAATTCCTTACTTTACAATAGACAATAGATAAATGAAATTACCGTTTTCGATTTGCATTGTTTTAAAATTTGAGTTCTTTTGTGATGTAATACGACGTTACGCCTTCAAAAAGGAATACATTTTTATGAACATAAAAGCGTCACGAATGCATTTCGATCGATTTGATTAACTATTTTGGGTAGTAACGACCAACAACATATCGGAAATCTATTTTAGTATCCTTTATCTAAAAATATTAAGTCAAAGCTAAATATTAAAATGTCTTAACAAGAAGGAGAGTTAAAAGGTTTGATGAGGAAACTTCAAACAGTTACCATCAAAAAAGGCTATTAATTTTGTTATCTTGCAACTTTTCATGCATCAATTGCATGTAGAAATTAATGTTATAATCAATTTATAAATTAAAATATTTTAAAATATATCCAGTTAATAATAATTAAATTGAAATAAAAATATTTATTTTTTAATTAAGCTTTCAAGCGTGATACAATCAATTTATATTAATTGAATTTATTTCATTTTATTGTTAACTCGATATATTTTAAAATATTTTATTATTATTAATTGGATGATGCAAGTATGTAATTTAATATGTGCAGTCCAAAGGGTTTAATACAAGAAATTAAGTTTATTTAAGGTTAAAATGTTAACAAGCTTTCGTTAGATGGTGAGATGAATTCAATACAAAACAACTAATAAGTAGTAAAAATCATAAACTATATCGTGGTAGGTTGGGTCGGAATGCGTTGGAGTTTCCGCAAAAGAACGGGTTGGGATGTATCGGTCTATTGGTAAACGTGATAACTTCCTGCTCAAAGGGTTACAAACCAAAAAGTTAATACAAAGTGGAATCAATTTCAATGGTTGATAATTATAATTATATGGAAGTTCATCCAAATATGGTACCATTTATATTCTTTTTGTAACTCGTGCCATTTTAATCGTGACTAAATCCGTTAAATTAAAATTTCCACCCGTGTATCTACATGGAAGTTAATGAACTTGAAGTCCGTTCTTTTGATTACACCGACAGCAGTCATTAGTAAAAAGTGATTTTAATATTGTATAGGTTTGTAATATTTGAATATAATCCCTAATTACACCAATTTTGTAATTCAGATAATCAAAATTAAAAATTGGCTTTCTAAATAGGAAGGTAAATAATCTATACCTGAACAGCTTTTATTTTGAAATGTATGATATATTATTCGGTTTTATTATCATTTGGACTTGTTGCTCATTATTTCATAATCCCCAACTGGAGTAAGCTCTGTTGGCCTAGGTCAAGCTTTACTGATTTGATTAGATCAAGGGTAAGTTAAACTGTATTAATTTATGCCAGTCATTAGAAACATAATAATTATTTTACGGTAGACACGTTTTGCACTATAATTAAATTTAATGATTTACAAGAGAATTAAAAGTGTATCGATTTAAATTACCTTCCAACATAATTAAAAATCCATTTTCCGGAATGTGAAAATGATCGTTTAATTACACCAATAAAATTATCGCTTTCTGTAGCATTCTTTTTCCTATTAAGCAGTATATAAACCTAATTTCTTTTTCAATTTATACTAAATGGGTTATGTAAATACTTTTAGGATTTGAGAACAAATTTTCCACCAGACAAACACGCGCATCATTTGAAAACCAAATTCATTGATCCGCAAAATTAATCTAGGTACAATTAAGTTAAACATTTGCTTCGTTTATAAAGAAACTAGTTATAGACAATGATTTTTAGAAATGATTATTATTCATTGCAAAAATAGTAATTGTTTTCTTGCTGTGTGGGTTTTTAGCGTGTCATTAGAGACCGTAAAGTTACCAGACGGCATCGAACGATTTTACTGCAATATGTTGACGCCAGTGCTCAATATTTTCAAAAAAGGAACAAGAGAGGGTTGGTCTATTATGTAAATTACGAAAATAAATAGAAAAAGTACCAACCTGCTTAGATTTTCTTCTATATTTAAACTATATATTTAGAAACAAGTATGTAGGTACTATTAAGGGTGAAGGTTTTAATTAAAATAACTTATGGCTTAAATCAAATATTTGTAACGCCTTAATATAACAACCATGACATTGTTATTTTTCTTACTGCACGCACATTTTGCATTAAAATAAATGGAAATATTTGCATGCTTATCCATATAATAGTTCATTAAATTAAAATATTCTCTTGAAAGAACTAATGTCGAGAACAAATGTTTCTAATTAACATTATTTTTGCAGATAAATTAAGATTATTATTTAAAGCACATTTTTTAATAATTTTAATTCTTTTTACAGTTTAACGAGCTTTTTTGAAACGGAAATAATCTACACAATAAAGAATGAATAAGTAATGAATTATTATGGAGAGAGTAAATTCTATAAAATGAGATTTTTTTAAGCTCCTCTTTTTGCATGGTATACACAAAAATTATTAGCACAAGTATTAATTTTCAAGCATTTTAGTGTTAACTTGATAATACAAAATTTATGACTTCATTATCATCGTAGCTACTAGCTATGGTATAGGTAATTAGAAGTATTTATTGGCAATATCTTTACTTGAATTTTACAACTTGAAAATTATAGTTTTTCAATTAAAAGTTTCTATTTTTTTTCTCTTTTTTAAGAAATCCTGGGGATTTTTGTTTAATTTTAACTTTAGTTTTTACTTCTAAAAAATTCCCCTAAAATTAACGACATTAAAAGTAATTTTTAATTAAATAGTTGCGGAAATTTGTATTTTGGTAAAGAGAGTTACATGTTAATCACGTAGTCTCTCACCCCATTTTGGTCGTTGTTAAAATTTAAAATAATTTCTGTCCAGATATAAATTTAAGGACAATTTTTTCAGTGATTGTAGCTTAAAATCATCACATTATAATCAGGCAATATGACAGTCAATTCTGTAATTGAATGTCCCGAAGAAGTTTTGAAACTTGGGAGAAATAACGACATTTATTTACTTATATTTTTAGACGTATAAATATAATACCCGCATACATATTTATTTTTAGAATACACCTTTGGTTTACTCTTAATTGTATAAGTGTATCTTTGCAACTTTATTTTTTTGATTCTGCCATATTATAACTCAACCTCAGACCAATGAATTTTAATTTAATCGATGTAATATTTGTTTACCATTTTTTATCTTTTTAGTGATATTTTAATAACAAAAATTTTGCATTTAGTAACCAATTGCTGTTGTAACCAATTTTTTAATAGAAGGAGATCACAATGTACTCCTCCGAATACCTGTGAATAATTTAACAATTTTTGAATGAACTTGTGGTAGGTGTAATTCATAAATATAAATTAAAAACAACGGATAGTTCTCGTTAGACGACTGACCTTAATAAATGTAATTTTAATTAAACTAAACTCAACTAACTATAATAATAGCACGAAGAGCATTGCTCTTACCCACTCAGTTATTTTTGTAATTACCATGTAATTATAAAATTTTAATAAAATGAAAATTGCTTTATTTTGTGCATTTCAGCAGATTATATTTTTTATATGCTCCACAAAGTACGTACCACGTATTTAAGTTATTTCAAATTATAGGTGATTATTGAGATTCCACTATGAATATTTATAAATTAAGTGAACAATTTAAAAATGTAATTCATTACGTAATATTGCAAAAAAAATAATTAAGTACCAGTTGTAGTGAATTTAAATTAATTTGTTTCATGTTGTAAATTATTCAAGCATAACTACTAGTATAGAATGTTCTGAGAAAGAATCTATTTGACATTGTTGAAATCAAAAGTGAATCATTAGAAGTTTCAATTAAATGTAAAAAATAAATTATTGTTTTTTTTTTATTTTAACACCGCACTGAAGTTCTTTTCAAATTTAAAAATGTAACATCTTTAAATAAAGAACAAAATAAAGGAAAACAAATTGAAGTGAAAGAAAAGAAAATAGTATATTTTCACCAGCTAAGATGACTTTATACCTCTAATGCTCGAAAATAATGGCAACAAAAGTTTTAAAATGAATGAAGCCTCTGTCTAGTGCTTCGAGATACAAAAATATATTAACAGGTGTTAGTTTGGTTTATTATGTTACTTTTAAAAAATAAACATTTAAACGAAAGTAAATATTTTAAAAGAAGTTAGACACAATACATAATGGTAACGAAAGTATCGTTGCTGTTGACTCGATGGGGCCAAATTCACCCCATGCATCACTAAATTGACTTTAAAACTGAAAGTTCTCTTCGAAAGAAGTTTATTGGGAAAGCAAACTCTCTCGACATATCTTACAAAGTAGAAATCAAAAATAAAGTACACCCCCCTCGGGTTCCAGACTTTAGAAGTAGTTTGCAGTGTTTATTTTCTGCACTAAACTGAGCAATTTATTTTGCAGTCGGTCTTCATGATTACTTTAATCGAAACAAGTTGATTTAATTTGGAAGTCATACAATTTTATTTTCTAACTTGAAATAATTTCTGGATCCATAATAATTTCTCGTCTAATTGGTCGACGTCACTATATTCGGACAGACCAAGTTTTGAAAACACTGCAGTGATAATCTAGATTTAACTTCCTCTATCTGTATGCAAATTGTAGGTAGTAAATACATTTTCAATTAATTTATGATGTGAAAAAATTGCAATCTGTTTCATTTTCAACGTTCTGATATTAAAGCCATAAATCTTATTGCTAGGTAGTAAAGTAAAAGTTTTGAAATCATTAATTTTCTGAAACGTTTCATGAAAACAAAACTTCTGTAGACAACGAAATGAACGAATTTGGACTACTTGGTCATTACTCATTAGTCATTACCATTACAAATATAATTGTTGATCCAATTCCATTGCAATTATTTTTCTTAAACATAACTTGCGTGATGGCAAAACTATAAGTACTAAAATAAACGATGAAGTTTACTAAACTGTCATGACCGTAGTAAGCATTGGCCATACAATTTACGTTAATTGCTATGTTCTGCTTCAATTCTAGCGGATGTTGAATGAACACTTATAAAAGAGAGTAAATTTAGATTTTAACAAAGACAATAAATGCCTGCTAACCTGCTATACCATTTCCCATGTCGTTTACTTGGCAAAACTGTGCAACTTCCCTGTTGTATAACATATCCTACACAAATACCAAACGTTTTTGTATTTCACTATTTCACCATTCTATTACATCTTAACATTCCAAGCAATTAATTTAAGATGTTTAATCAAGATTGAAGTGCCACTTATATTTATATACTTAAATTATCTATGTCTGATTATAAATGCCTTTTAGATTAATTGTTTTTACATTTCTTTCACATCTTAATGATTGATTTCAGGTAAATAACTGAATAAATTAAATTTGAATACTTAATCAAATTTGAATTTGAATAGTTGAAAAGAATAAATAATAATAAACAAAGTTTAGGTATGGGAGTATTTATTAAATTGAGTTGATTGAAGATATCCTCTGGTAGGAACCAATTTCCGACAGTAAACCAATTATTTATTTAAGGCACCTACTAAAAAAATTATTAGGTACTAAATTATTTTTCAGATTTTTATGGGATCTATGTCAATTGCAATTCACCATTGGACCAAATGAGGCATTATGATTTTAAATTATATATTTTTTGTTAGGTATATAATTTCTCAGTGAAAATGTTATAATAATAACTGTCTATAATTTATAACTGATGGTGTTAATAGACTGCATCTAATATCGTCAGTAATGCAACATGGTCAAGAGAGAGCTTAATCCGTTATGCTATTAACCTTCACATAGGCTAGTACCGCAATTCCCATACTTAATCAAGATCGACTTAAGTGGATTACGTAGCAATTTGCTTTTTGTCATGTTTGTGATTAAAATGACGCTCAACTATTTTTACTGCCTTATAATAAAAATTGTAGGTCATGGAGAATTACTAACAAATTTAGCAAAAAGTAAATAGTCAGTATAACCAATTTTACAACAATCAATAACACGATGATAAAAAAGTAGTCAATTTATGTCGTGAGGGTGGTATAGATATTGTTGGAGACATCTCCATGTCATGATTTAAACAATCAGAGATTGGAAATGTATAATTTATTGACGAAGTATAAAGTAATTTTCTTATCGAAAGTTGCGATTAGAATTTAATTACGTACGTAATAATATAAAAGTATACAATACGTATTTTATAGTTTTTATGATTGTTAGTAGGTATTGTCGGTAATTAAATTGTAATACGTACATAAAACGCGGTTTTAAATTAGTGAGTTTTATTTACTTTCATTTTAAGACAACAATAATTAATAAGTGAAATCACCCACATGTGCAAATTGAAAACTACATATTATTTCTTTGGTAGAGATTGAAGATAGTGATTTATAACTTTTCATGCACAAACCAACAAATATGGAGTTGATGTGGTAATTAGAGGATTTCAAGAAATCTACGGTTACAGAATTTGTGTCCCTTTGCATCCCATAGATGTACAGATCGTTTTTTAAAATGTGGGGTATCATGAAAATATTTTATAAATTACAGGTAGTATAACGAGCAATTAAATCGGACAAGTTTATTTATGTGTTTGCAACTCTGGAGGTTTGCGTGTGTTTCCTAGTATCAAATTTCTTGTACAATATACCTACAGGTTAAATTTTACACTCATTACATAGATTAATTATGTTGTATAAGATGCCTAATTTAAATTCCACAGAGTTATACTCGACAAATTTTTAACTATAATTATTTTTTGTACCTTATAGTAATTTATCTTAAATTGTTAATTCAACTATTCACAATTTTTCATTGTTAATATCACTGCAGCGTTGATTGATATTAATTAATGTCAAGTAGCTATATAGTAAAATTTTTAATTTAGTTAATTATTACTTTTATAGTTAGTTACAATTTAAATTATTGACATTACTTAACACCTGCATGAATCATGACAATCCAAACAGTTACCTTTTTTATTACAGTAAAACTGTACACAAATTCCAAACTGTAAATTAAATACAATTATTAAAATTAAACAATTAAAATTAAAATGTTAAAATTTTGTAAAATTATATCAATTAGTATAACCTATTATTAATTTGTTAAACTACATCAATTTTATTTAATCTGATAATTATGTTAATTGTGTTAATTAAAGCGAGCCATTACGTCTAGTCTGATAATATTTACATTGTTAATTAATCGAGACTAATACAAAAGAATAAACAATCACCATTTTTTTTCTTTAATTAAAAAATTAAGATAATGTACGCCACTGTAATATAGGGGTGTATGACCTAAGCACAGCTTAGTCTTCCCTTTTCAGTCGGGCACGCAATGAAGTCGACTTCCCTTTATTCAACCACTTTTACAGCATGTTTCCTATATTTCTAGGTTTACTTTTAGGTCTTCTGTTTTTTATCGTTTTACTTTAAACAAAATCCAATTATGTACCTAAGTCAGAACGACGACAGTGATTTAATGTTTATTCAGACGTCTCGTGATTATACGACATTTAAATTTAAAAAATAAATAATTTATATAGATTATTTAAAAATATGTACCAAGGTTATTTAGCCAAATACAAATTACTTCTTACCCAAAAGTAAGTAGCCATCAGAAAAATTGCATGTTTTGTTTTATTAAAATTACAAGAAGTCTAGCTATAACTTTTTATATGCACTAGGTAACTGACACAGAAAATTGCCCGAAGGATATAAAATTATATAATTTTTTATATTACTAGGTAAATATCACTTTATATAATATAACCATTATTATAATAGTTCAATGGTTATAAAAAAACAGTTATGTTGATCTTGAATATTTAATAAACTTTTACTATTATAAATTCAAGACGTTAACCACTATGAACAGTTAAACGCCTAAATTAAATATTGCAAATTTAATTATTTATTATTTTAATATTGTAAAGCTCGCATTAGACAGTTTAATTATTGTAATTCGGCTCCACAACAATAAATTAAAATTGCATTTAGTACTTATACAGCTTTCTGATTTAGTCATTGAAATCTTAAAACAAAAATTACTCTTATTTAATTACGAGCTATTAAGTAATACTTCCAGATAGAGTAATTAGCATACCTTTAACAATCTGAAATAATTAGGTTTTACATAATTTTATTACTTGAAACTACATAACCTTATATGCAAATTATCGCTTCTACTCATTAATAAAAAACGTATTAATCATATTAAGGACTTTCTAGTTTATCTTATATGTTAATGATTATTATAAAATTGTTGCATCAACAATGATGTTTCAATTGGATGAAATATCTGTGCTACACATTTATATATTATACAATAAGGTAAAACACCCAGCACTTGAACACCGCAAGAAATGGAACTAGTACTTGAACAGATTTTTGAAATTGTATTAATGCAAAAACGGAATATTCATAATAAGTAATATCCGTATTTTATAATTACTTGATGATTTAGCAATTGATTTCTATAAGTTTTTTTAAATTATAAATCGAAATAATTATATTTTTGTTAACTTAAAAGTTGGCATGTGGAATAGCCGATAAGCATGCTACTTTTGCCATGGAAAGTTACTAACCGTAAACCGCACAATCACAGTTTTTAGGTTATGAACTTAAACTCGAAAAAACTAACATAAAATGATCACGTTTGTCCATTACGTTTGTCATACATAAATAAATCAATGTTGCCAAATGTATCTTTAGAATATCGATTGGATTTTTGTTTGATTTTGACTGATTTTGACTATTTTCACACGTGTTCAAGTACAACCACCACCAGTGTTCAATTACGGCTGCGATTCAAAATAGATTGTTCAATTACAGCTGCATTTGAAGTATATTTTAAAATCCTTGTAAAAATATGATAATTTTATTAATTATTCCTTTTTTCTTTGCTATTATATGCAAAACTATCTATATTTTTATAAATAACATATTTTAATCAAATTAATCGAATTTTATTTGCTTAAATTAGAGTGAAATAGGTTTTACTTTCAAAACTGTTCAACTAGTGGGTGTTTTACCTTAGTAGACTTATAATTATAATTGTAGTTTAATTATTTAATACTTAATCAAAAGTTTTATGCAATGACACCATCAAATTGCGAATAGATAGATTCTGATAGAGTTGTAAAGCACCAGACCAAGTTGCTAATAACTGAATCACATTTTTGTGAAGAGCCAAAAAAAATAAGTAAATTTGTGGCTGGCCCACCCCAACGATAAATAGGCAAATCATCAGGAACTTCCTGGGTGTCCCGGCATGCGCGGCAGGCCACTCCAACTCTGATTTCAGAAGCTACTGTATACTAATTAAATCAGGTAATTAAATGTATCCTTTTACTTAACGATCAAAAAATAGTACAACGGATAGTGATTATAGAGATGTAATTATAGTATTCACGTACGCTTCTATTCCAATATAGTATAAATTGTATGTGGTATGTGTAGTTCGCATTTTTATTAAAACGTTTTATTGTGTACAAACATTTATTTACAATTATAAAAAAATATAAAACAGTACAACAAACGGAAATGTTTTTATTATTTTGTAATAAAACATAAATAAAATTCAAGTCACGGTTGACATGACAAACTACTCATCTTAGAAAAATATGAACTTTCACCTTCAATTTTACACGGCAGGTTTGTAAAATATAATCGTGCTAGAATGTCAGGTATTATCAAAAGTTTGTTTTAGTTCCTAGATGGAATAAAGATTTCACTGTCAAGTTAAAATTTTTCCAGGTCATGCCATAACATTTTTTAGAATTGCGGGATTTTGAAATACAATACAAAGTTTGTTTAACTTATAGTAATTCGTACATGTTTGTTTGAAGTAAAAAATGAAAGTAGAGTATACAAAAAATATGTTGTACTGATGGTAAAAGTTTAAAATATAAAAGCTTAATTTCAAATAACGATTACCTTAAAAAGTTAGTGAATGTTAATCATAATTTAGTTCAGATGTAAAAGTTTTTGACAGGTTTGATTTAATTTTAATATATTTTTTAAAAGTTCTAAAGGCGAAAGAAACGTGAAATATTTTTGAAATATGATATCCCACGATTTTAGATTAAATGATGAAATTGTACACTTCCTATTATATATAAAACTTTTTAAATTTGAAATTAAGTTATATTGACAACATGGCAGAGAAAATTAAGCACTTTAGCACTGTAAAGAAGAACATAAAATAGGAAATTCACAATTATGAAAATAATTTAAATATAGGTCTATGACCCTGCTTAATTTTAAAACTCTGCGACTATTTTTAAATGCACTTAAGTTAAATTGTGAAATTCATCTAAAGTAATTACGGTTTATCATTGAAAGAAAAAAACATTTGTTGAACACCAACGCCTTCAATATTATGAATGGAATTTAATTGAATTGATATACCACAATATGAACGGAGGCTATACGACACCACTGGTGCATGTTGAAAATTGTACGACAAAATAATAACTAACGTGTATGGTTCAACAATACAAACAAATACCTTTTTAAAACCAGAAATATTTTTTTTATTTGAAACTAAAAAGGTTTTGAATAATAAATTTAAAAGAATGTGGTACGCTTTATTGTGAAGGAACAGCTTACAAATGAAAATAAAAAATCATTATTGTATGCAGTTTTAAACGACTACTAACTGCGTTTAATCTTTTCAAAAATTATTGGACAAAATGAAATAATAATATGGAACCATATAATTGAATTTATTGCATTTGTGGAATGATCGGTTATTCCACCGGAATATCGGTTTAACATAAAAACATCCGGAAACGAAAATAAAGAATCCTTAAAAGTAAAAATCACCAAATTTAGGTAAAAGAAGAACTTCCTGTTGTGCGATACGCTGCAGGATTCATGTAACGAGTCGTTCATGGTAAAAGAATTAACATTGTACAAGAAGTGTTAAACAGGATTTCAACTTAAAACCAGCTACCGTAGGAAAACATAAGCAAAAAAACTACAAAACAAGAAAATTATTAGTTACTAGTTATGCAAAAGCTTCATGCTTGAAAAATTTTTCAACACGTCTGGTACAAGATGATATTCAATAAGTAGATACTTGTATATTCTATATCAGCTTTTTTTCAGTATAAAATGATTTGATTTAGAAACCATTAATGTCATTGTATTTTAATATAGAGGCTAATATAAATAAATACAATATCAATATAAATTATGGAAATTTTAAACAAACACGAAAGTTATCTACTATATTATTTTTAGAATTAGATTCTGTACCATATTTTTTTAGTACCGTTCCTTATAGAAAAGTTGCCACGCAACACTCAATGAAAATCAGTAATATGTATTTGGAACAATTTGGAACTTTCTGCAGTTGCACACGCTGATGTGACATGCTCTTTTCGGTCTGGATAATCTGAACAGAAAGTTGACGGGGTTGTTTGAATAGATGGTTTTTGAATGGTCCATCATACATTACTATATTTTTAAATTCATTTTATTTATCATAATATAAAAAATTTCTATTATTAACAATGATTATTCAGTAATCAAACAAATTAATGTAAGAGGAAGTGGAAATGATAAGAATTGTCCTGCAAATTTTTTTATGATAAAGAATCATATCACTTTTGTTTTTATTTCTTGATATTATTTACAATTATTGACCGAATCAAAAATAATGTTCTTGAAAAAGTTATTCTGTTAAATAAATATCTCGGCTACATTAGAAGCAAATTATTATTATAGAACTAGAAATTATAGTAGTATATTGTTAAATTTATGCAATATGTGCTTATTATTCAGTCGAGTATGATTTAACACAAACTTTCCTTTCGAATTAATATGTACATCTTTTTGTAGCCTATTATTATGAATTGGAAATGTTGAAATTAGTAACGGTAAATTAATGCTGTTCATGTTTTTTATCGATGCACCAACACCTACAAAATATTACTAATTAAAAGAATTGTGTTCTCTAAGCCATAATTATTGAATATAATTTTGAATTCAAATGTTATTTGTATTAGAAAGACAATTTTGTTCATCATAATAGTATGGTTTATTTGATTCCAAAATTATTTGTGCCTTGGTTGGGAATCCCGTGGATAAGCAGGGTTGAGATATTTCATGTTATAGAGTTCGTTTGTTGGAAATTCAACTTATTATTATTATTCAAAATAAATTTAGAACTATTAATCAATCTGTAAGATGTACGTATACAATAAAAAGTTAATTAACATTTAATTAAAAGTAATATCAATATACTATAAGATATTAAAAAATTTTAATACTATAATATTATTATGTTGTGATGGTAAAAGTATAATAAAAATGATTGATAACAAAGCTTTATGACCTTGTGGCCAATCACCTTAAAAACTGACTAATCTAATTATTCACTATTATATTATTCATTTATTCAGTACTTTGAGAAACAATTTGTCAAGAATCACCTTAGAAAAGTTAGATGATGATATCATCAAACTAATTAGCATTACAAGTTATTTTTGAGTTATTTTAAGGGTTAGTAAGTAAAGAAGTGGATCAAATTAAAATTGTATAAGTAACCCAGTACATCAGTTAATAGAATTTACTGTTTGCTATATCTTAATTTAATAGTAAAATTTTACTGCGGTAAACAATTTTCGAAATAATGGTCAAATTTACTTATAAACATTATAATTAACTTAAAATTGCTACTATAAATACGAATATTAAGGTTATTAACCCTTCCTCTACAATTTAGATAAATATCTCCTTTCCTTTGTCATCCTGTATATCATCAAACCATTAGCAAAAATATAAAATAGGCAAAATTCTAAGTATTGTTTGGAACTTCCTGTATATTTAGAGTTTTTCCAAAACGAAAAAGTAGGTGTCTCCTTAATATTATTTTAATTATGCATTAACTACAAAAAAAATTATTGTGCAATTTATTCTAGACTTCTTTTTGTGTTGAAGTGATAATTTGTTGGCTATTTCAATACCGATTTTTAAATCCGCTGAACCACTTTTTTATTGTACTAGCGTGTTTACGTTTCATTAGGTTCTCAATAAAAAATTAAAATTTTAATCGGTCCAAATGACCTATTTAATTAACGATTAAATTAATATGAGATTGTCAATCTATACTAGGTACACATTTCTATTAAAAATATATTTAGAATGTAAACATTTTTGGTTAAATAAGGAAGTGATAGGTACATGGTATTTTATAAGTAATTACTTTTCAAATTACTTAGATTATTAACTTGGTTGCTACTAATTAGCTATTTCTATAAAAAGTTATTAATGTGATCATTAGTGTATTTAATTAATTTTAACAGTTAATAAATTTTTTAAATTATTATTGGACACTATTGAATTAAATGAGACAGATTCCTTTTTATAATTACAATCTTAATTAAATGCAAACGAGGAAAGTTACAACCCAACCGTACTTTAGAAACTTCAGAAGCAATAATTATTATTTGATTAAGTTGAATTTATTTATTTGCAAAGTTATTCAGTTAGTAATGTGAACAGCGAAAAAGTTCTAGTATATTAACAGATTTCATATTTTTAAGTGTTTCTTTCTATTTTAATATTACTTAACGCACTTTTCTTCCATTAAACATAATTAAAATTGACTTATGTAATAAACTTCCCCTAATTTTAGACCAAACATGCATAGTATTTATTTTCAAAATTTGAACCCTCATCTCTTCAGCATTATTTATTAATACACCACAGATGGTTAATTATCCAATTTTCATGTACATAGGTAATTGAAAACGGAATCTCTTACTAAAAGTTAGGTGGTGCATGATAACGTTACTTCCAGTTAATATGTAAATAGTACGTTAATAAATTCAAGTTTATATTAACCTACATTTAAAAAGTTAAATTCCAAATAAAATTTATAGGCGAGATTTTATACATTTCTTTGTATTCAAAATTTAAGGGTTAATAATTGTTCACACTTACATAGAAGGCAAAAAACGAAAGTTACGATTTTAAAAATTAATTCTTAATTACTAAAAAAGTATGTTATCATTTAATAATAATAATTATTGTAAGTACATACCGTTTTTTGCCATAGCCAACTTTGTCGAGTTCAATGTGTCTGTATGTAGCGTATGTGGTCATTATCACTGACAATGAAATAATAATACACGAGTTGCGCAAACTACCGGTACACTTTTGTACAGCTGACTGAAAGCCTGCAGCTCTGGAGAAGCTTTTATAGGCACTGCGTGCACTGGGCCATACGATATCCGATATTTCGTGGCGGAGAATCTTTCCTACTTTTTCGATGGTATGTGCAAGTAAAAAATTAAAAACGATTTTAAAAAATTGAACAATAAGGAAGTTGTGATGCACTTTTAAAATTATTTTCAAATTATAAGTTTCAAAAACATGCTGGTACAATCTATGTAGTACCTATGCATTTTCCGATAGTTATTAAAATTGTTACTTTTAACTAAAACTTATAATTAAAATATTTTTTTACTTATAATAATTATTATTAAATTAACTACTTTTTATTATTAAATTACAGCGTGTAAGAGAATTTCTAACGTAATCAATTTCTTTAAAATTTTCAATTACCTGTAACTACATTGTAATTTTAATGGTAGATTGAAAAATCTCTGTGATTTATAGTTTCAGATCCTTGAAGCTCTTTCCAATTCGAACTCTCAGCCCTTGTAAAAGTTTTTTTTGTTACATACCATAATAGTTAGCTAAGCCATTTTGATCATGAAATTAGAGCCTTACACATAATTTCAATTAAAATATTTCCTGAACAAAATTGAACAAAAGGTTAATGTCCATAGTGGCTTTTTGAGCTAACTAATTTTATTTATTAACTTGAAATGCTATAGTACCTACTCGAGATATTTTAAATATTATTATCCTAATATTTACACTTATAAAGAGAAGATACGAACGTTTCCGCACCGATTTGATCCATTAATTTATTGAAAAAATTATTAAATCCTCATAAATAACAATAACATTATATTATAAATAGAGAGACGGTCGGAGCATAACGATCAAGCGCGTTGACCCAGAACGCTAGATACCCGGTTCGACTCCGGGTGAAGTAAGAACTTAATTCTGGCCGTCGCCGTCGTCTCTCTGGTCCTCCTGGTTGGGAGTTCTATGTCGGGCTTGCTCCTCGTCGTAGGTAAAAAATGTAAAATGCTAACAAACCAAACGCCGACTATGTAATATGTTGTATATACTTATGTCACATAAAAAGATTTTTTTAATTCCTTCAGGTTAACTGGAACATAAGAAAAATATGTGAATAAGTAAAGTAAACACAAGAATAAAATTCTAATAAGTATTAAATATAAATTATTTGACCTTCAATCTGATTTAAAATTTAGCAAAATATCGTAGTACTGTCTAATAATATATCATAAGGGCTTACGTACCCAACATTTTGTTACAGACAAATAAACCTATTGTGTAGTGACTACCTTTTAAAATTTAAAGAGAGCTACTAGATACCCATCCAGCAACTTTTCCAACTCTATAGATGTTGGTGTAGTACAGAAAAGCCAAAATGTGTTGAAATGGTTATACAAATAGTATAATATGGCATTATTACATATTTAACGGCAAGCAGGTTCTTCTTCTTCTGGTGCCTATCCGTTCCGGATGTTGGCTATCATATTGGCTATCATATTGGCTATAATTATTTTATTCACTGCAGTGCGGAACAGCTCTGTAGTTGTCATCGAGAACCACGTTCTAAGGTTCTTCAGCCATGAAATCCTCCTTCTGCCTACGCTTCGTTTTCCGGCTATCTTCCCTTGTAGGATGCACTGAAGGAGTCGATATCTGCTCTCATTGCGCATTACGTGTCCCAGGTATTGCAACTTTCTGGCTTTAACTGTGTCCACCACCTCCGGTTTCTTGTTCATTCTTCTGAGTATCTCGTTATTAGTCACATGCTCCATCCATGAAACTCTCAGAATTCTTCGATAAAGCCACATCTCAAAAGCCTGAAGCTTCTTCGTCGTCGACTCTGTTAACGTCCAGGATTCGACCCCATAGAACAGCACCGGAAATACGTAGCAACGCAACATTCTGATCTTTGTTTGAGCAGTCAGATTATGGTTTTTAAATAGAGCGGCCATTTTTGTAAACACATTTCTTGCGATCTCAATGCGTCTCTTAATTTCTATCGAATGGTCCCATTGCTCATTAATGATGGTGCCCAGGTATATATAGTTGTTAACCCTTTCGATGTTTTGATTATTCAAGATCAGTTCGCAGTTAGGGATATAAGTCTTGCTAATGACCATAAACTTGGTTTTCCCTAGATTTAGATCTAATCCGTATTGTTTACTGCTCTCTTCCAATCTACTCATTAATTGTTGCAGTCCCTCTAAACTGTCTGCCAGAATCACTGTGTCATCAGCGTATCTAATGTTGTTTAGTAATTGTCCGTTGAGTGTGATTCCAGCTTCTATATTATGTAGTGCTTCTCTAAATATATATTCAGAGTATAGATTAAACAGTAGGGGAGATAAAATACATCCCTGTCTCACACCTCGGAGAATTTTCACAGTATCAGTATGCGCGTCTGCTAGTCGTACATTTGCTTCTTGTTCCCAGTACAGATTCACTATAACTCTCAAGTCTTTTCCGTCCATTCCAAGCTTCTTTAGGATTTCCACCATTTTACCATGTAGCACTCTATCGAATGCCTTTTGGTAGTCGACGAAACAAGCAAACACATCGCAGTTTACATCTCTGCACCTTTGGATTAATACTTGTACCGAAAACAGCGCCTCTCTGGTTCCTAACGCATCTCGAAATCCAAACTGCGTCGCCATCATCTGTTCTTCGCACAGTCCGTAAATTCGTTTATGGATTATTTTCAGGAACAGCTTCAAGAAGTGACTCATTAGGCTTATGGTTCTGTAATCTTCACATTTTCTTGCTCCTTGTTTCTTAGGTATCGTGATAAATTCCGATTTGAGCCACTTCTTTGGGATTTTTCCGGTATCGTATATTTGGTTAAACATTTTCGTAGTCCATTTCACTCCTTCGTCGTCAAACAATTTAAAGAATTCTGCCCGTACTTCATCCGGTCCCGGAGTCTTACCATCTTTCATTTGTTTTATGGCTGTTTCTACTTCTTGTGTTAGGATGCACGAACCTGTCTCGTCTCCCACCATGGGTAGGTCTTCTCTTTGCTCATCGCAGAATAGTCTGTCTATATACCTTTTCCAGGTATTTTGCAAGTCCTCCTTGTCTGTTATGATTTTTCCATCTTCGTCAACAAGTTTACCCACTAGTCTTGTTCTGAATTTGCCTGTAAGTTCTTTCACCTTTCTGTGTACATTAAAACTATCGTATTTGGTTTGGAACATTTCTATTTCAGCGCATCTCTCCTTCATCTCTATTTCTTTTGCTTGTCTAATCTTTTTAGTGATGTCTTAGTGGATTTCTTTATATTTTTCCTCACTAAGGCTTTTCAATCTTCTTCTCTTATCCATTAGTTCCAAAATTTCTTCTGTCATCCATGTTTTTTTTGTGATCTTATCCGGTTTTATCTTATTTGTGATGTTTTTCATTATTTTTTCGAATTTTTCTAATTCTTCTTCGGTATCTATATTTATGTTTTGTGGTTCCAACTTTCCCTTCAACTCTTCTCTTATTATGTCCCTTACGGTTACGGGGTTACGGAGGTTTCTGACGTCACTTGCATTATTTATTTTCTTTTCCACTTTTTTCATTATTATTTTGAGTTTTCCAACTAGTGGATTATGGTCTGATCCTATGTCGGCCCCTGGGTATGTTTTAACATACTTGACGCAGTTTTGATGTCTGTCGCTCACTAATATATAATCTATTTGATTTCTCACAAAGCCTTCAGGGGAATCCTTGGGCGATTTCCACGTATATAATTTGAAGAATGTATTCGTTATAGTTAGTTGTTGCTCCGCTGCAAAAATGCTTAGCTGTTCCCCTCTCTCGTTTCTTTCTCCCAGTCCGTGGGGGCCGATATGTTCTCCCGTCTGTCCTTTTCCAACCTTTGCGTTGAAGTCTCCCATTACTATTCTCAGTTGGTGTTTCGGGATTGTTTTTAAGATGTGACTTATTTCAAGGTAATATTTATTTACCTCTTCGTCAGTGGCTGTGGTTGTAGTAGCGTAAACTTGGATGAAGCTGATCGGGACAGGGTCTGCGTTGATCTGTAGTAACAATATCCTTTCTGACACGGGTACGAAGTTGGTTACGCATTTTGCGATATTGTTATGAACAATCATCCCTACACCGTATTGGTGTGTTCCATTGTCTGTTCCAGAGTAGTAGACCTTCCAGTCTCCAATACAAATATAGCCATCTGGCCATCTCATTTCTGAGATACCCATGATGTTTACCTTCAGTCTTTCCATCTCTTGTATGGCATTATGTATCTTACCGGCTTGAGACATCGTTCTCACAGGTATAGTTTAATAAAATTTACTTTTATTACTTTTTAAATGAAAGTAAATGCAACTTATGTGCACTCTAAAGTCTAAACCAAACACAACTCGTCCCTTCTGAAAAGCTATAACGAAAGTGAAATAAAATCACCTCTACTTTAAGGTTTTAGATTTTACTATTTAATATGTATGAATACTACCTAAAAACCAAAATTACCTTCAAACATTATAAATATGATATAATGGGATTCTTCAAAGGTACAAGCAAATATAGAAGTAACAAGAGATCCGTCTTATATGATGAATCTAACAATAAGTTGCCTTTAGCTCTATACTGAGAATAGGGAAATTTTGCACTCTTCCTAGTTTTCAGAGAGGGCCAAACTGTAAATTAATTATCAAATATGGAATATAGAAATATAGACGTCAGAGACGTCTAGATTATGACTAACATGTAGTGAGAACTGCGGTAACCGAAAACGCAGGTGACTATTTATCGGAAAGCTTTGAACATATAATTTAGGCATCTAGTTATACAGGGTGGACCAATAGTCTCTTAACATTCGGGAAGCCCGCTGTTTCCGAACGGGAGGGGTATCGGGGTGGGGAGGGTATCAAACGCGAGAGCGGCTAATAGGAATTTAGTTCCATGGTGTCATTCACCGGCCATTACAAATAAACAAGCGGTATTAATCAAGAACTGTTTATTGTATTTTCAAGTGAACAAATGAGAGGGTTTAATTTTTTGATTGAAAATTAGAATGTTTTACATTTCGTTGAATATCTTTCCTTTTAAATCTTCTATAAGTCTCTGGGTTGCTCATGTAAACTTTATTTTTAAGGTATCCTCAAAGAAAAAAGTCTATTGGGGACAAATCCGTGCTGAGGGGTGACCAATTAATGTTACCTCTTTTGGATATCAGTTTTTGGTCAAAAATTTCACGAACTGCCACTATTAGAGTCGTTGGAGGTGTGATTTGGCCTTGCCAAGTCAAATATAAGCTTGCGAAAATCTTGTCGTAAGATTATGTGCTATTAGGGTTGATTGTAGCCTGAGAAGTTTTGTAACGCTTGTGCAAGAAACTTCTGTAACATCGCAATGTATCGCTCTGTGTTGACAGTAAGAGAGGACGGTTTCTCTGATCTTCGTAAAAATATGGACCAATGATACCTCCCATTGATAATGCCGCCTATACAATAACTTTCGGTGAGTGTACGGGTTTTTGGTGCTTCAATTTAGTGTCACTCCAGTCTAGCTTTGGTCGCAGAATCGTTGTTTCGATAGTACTCGCGAACGCAAAGCCCACGTTGTGCTCTGGTGAATGATACCATGGTACTAAATTCCTATTAGCCGATCTCGCGTTTGATACCCTCTCCGCCCCGATATTATCACCCGCGCGGAAGCAGTGGGTTTCTCAAATGTTAAGAGACTTTTGGTCCACCCTGTATTATAAACATCTCTGGTACCGGTAGAGACTGCTACAAGAAAAACTCGTTGACGGAAATTCCCCAGAATACCAAACTCAAGGATTAAGTGATAATGCCCCTCTGGTTAGCTCGGGGGACAGAGACTAAAATTGGTTGCCGAACTTCTTCCATATGGAAATTAATTGAGAGCAATTTTAATAAAACTTTTTTTGGGCACTACCGAGGCACTACATAATTTGAAACTATCCCTCAGTACAGTATAACTTTGTTATCGAGATTAATAAAATGTGGCTTATGTTAGAGGTTGAATTGGGCCAGCGTCAGAGAATCAAGAGTTATACTTGAAATCTTTGGTATAATAATTTTATTTCTTAAGAAATTTTACTTCAGTGTGATAGACGATAATATTAATAATAGCTTTGTTCGCGGAAGCAAATCCTGAACACGAATTACATCTTACGCATGCGGATTTATAATTTTTATCATCGAATTTGACCTTTAATGAAAATTTTATTATAAATCCTCACGTGCAGGATGTAGTTCGGTATTCAGGATTTGTGTCCGCGAACAAAACTAATAATCGCGTAATAAATTGCAGGGCAAGAATTTCCCGTGTATTATAGTTGATTCACAATGTAATTACAAGAATATTATGCTCATGTCCTCCAACAGGCCAACCTTTAAGCCAAAGTTTTGAGCATATTAAAAAAAATCGTTTAGAGTTTAAAGCGTTTAGAGTGGCCGTAATTGAAACGAAACGGGACTTATTTATCTATGCCTTATGTGATTACTGATTAGCATACACACCAATACATTACGGACCTCTTAACTAAAAGTTTAAATTTCCCTCAAAAATCCTTAATTAAAATAGTTGCTATTGCTAAAATAGTCCCAATTCATTTTCTTTATTGAGCCACCAGCGGGCAGTACGAGGAGTGCACAGAGCGAATAGTCAAAATTAGAGCGAGTATATTATATAGATAGAGTGTGTGGCCAACGTGTAGTTCGCCGCCATGTTTTTCTCAATATCTATGGTTAACACTATGTGCATATCTACAATAGAATACTTGATCTCAATTGATTTTCTTACACAAAAACATTGAATTTGATAACATTGAATTGAAAAATTTCAGTAGTTTCTCTTTTCACTTTAGCAACCCAAGGGCTCTCTGTTCTGTGTGTTTCTCGGAAATATTTTCATCAAAAAACCCTCTTTGTCATTATTTTTACAGACAATTACATAACAACCAGGCATTTTCGCAAAATTCATTATTCAGAATTAAAATTCGCGCGCTTAATGAGAATAACATGGCGCGACTAATCAAAATGATGACCAACGTTGTCCACTCGCTGGTTATTCGCGTTTTACATTAACAAAACGCCACCACACCGAATAATTTCGAAGTTCATTTAGAACGTATTTTGCTTTGTTTACATAATGAACTTGTTTACATTTACATTAACGCCACCACACGGAATAATTTATAAATCCAATTAAAACGTATGGTTTGCAGCGCCACCAACGGTAATGTAAAACGCGAATATACACACTCTAGTCAAAACCATTTCAAGCCGCGTATGACGCACCTTTGGATGCATTAGTGAGATTTAACGCATTTAAATTTAGTTATCTTTGTCCTACTTACAAAAAGTAACTATTAGAAAAGAAACAGAAAGTAAAATATACTTCGGGGTAATAATCTTACAATGTAAAGTAAATAAACGCACGGCCGTGTTCACGTCGATATTAATAGTTAGATTTGGTAGTTTCGCTATTAACAAAGGCTTTTCATGGCAGATTACACCCCGGTGGTTTGCCATTGCCTGCCGAGGGGAGACGGCTATAATATGATTCTTACCACGCCCGGAGTCGAACCGGGTTCTCTGTATTAGCAGTCTATGCGCTTAATCGCTATGCTAACGACCGTCTCCTGGAAATAAAGCTGATGGTAATTAAACCAATGAAGTAGGCGATTGCAAATCCTGCTGAAAGGGGAAGAAAAATAAATTCATTTTTGTGATTTTAAATGCCTTTCTTTCTTCTTGGAGACTTAAAATATTGAAACATATTATATCGAAATCTAAACTTAATTGAGGAAAAGAGGACCCGCATCAAGCTAGCGCCGCCACTTTCAAAAAACCTAAAAAAAATATTTGGAGAATTTGTGGCCAATTTGTTGCTAATTAGTTGCCACAATCGCGAATTTGTTGCTCTTACCGTTGGAGAGTTACAGCCATTTGAGTGGTGGCGGCGCTAGATTTATATTAAGCCAGCGTCGCCACCACTCAAAAAGTTACTAAAAATAAAAATTAAGTATATCGGAATTTGTGGCTAATTTGTTGCTAATTAGTTGCCACAATCGCGAATTTGTTGCTCTTACCGTTCGAGAGTTACAGCCATTTGAGTGGTGGCGGTTCTAGATTTATATCAAGTCAGCGTCGCCAACACTCAAAAACTTACAAAAAAACAAAAAAAAGTTATATGTTAATTTGTGGCTAATTTGTTGCTAATTAGTTGCCGCAATCGCGAATTTGTTGCTCATACCGTTCGAGAGTTACAGCCATTTGAGTGGTGGCGGCGCTAAATTTATATCTAGAAAATATGGTTAGTAATCTCATCTAGGGTTAACATTAAGGTATTTACGAAAATTGTACCGTATAATAGAAATTAGAAATAATTTATTCAATAAAATTTAATTTGGGTTTATCAAAATTTTGTTTTGAGTATCAGCTCTGGCTTAAAATCAAGTGAGCACCGCCACTATTCAAATGGCTTTAATTCGCGAACGTTAAGAGTAACAAATTCGCGATTGCGGCAACTAATTAGCAACAAATTAGCCACAAATTAACATATACTTAATTTTTGTTTTTTGTAAGTTTTTGAGTGGTGGCGACGCTGACTTGATATAAATCTAGAACCGCCACCACTCAAATGGCTGTAACTCTCGAACGGTAAGAGCAACAAATTCGCGATTGCGGCAACTAATTAGCAACAAATTAGCCACAAATTCCGATATACTTAATTTTTATTTTTAGTAACTTTTTGAGTGGTGGCGACGCTGGCTTGATATAAAGTTGGCGCCGCCACCACTCAAATGGCTGTAACTCTCCAACGGTAAGAGCAACAAATTCGCGATTGTGGCAACTAATTAGCAACAAATTAGCCACAAATTCTCCAAATATTTTTGTTTTGTTTTTCGAAAGTGGCGGCGCTAGCTTGATGCGGGTGAAAAGAGGTGTATATACTGTTACAATTTTCTCCAGAATAAGTTTTGAAAGTGAGCCAACAATAAACTGTTTAAAACGTCGGGGTCATATAGAAAATTTAAATTTTCTTAATTAAAGACCTATCTATAACTATAACGAAAATTTGTTACACCATTGTACTGGGAGGCTATTAAAAAATAAATCCATATCGAATACTACTTATCGAAAACTACGGAACAGGTTGAAATATCAATTTACATAAAAATTTGAAAAAAAAGATTTGAAAATTATTCGAACAATATTATTGAGTTTATAGTCTTACATGAATTGGTAACATTTAAATGAAATTAACTTTAATAAATTGTTTGTAACATTGGTAGCTCATTTAAATAATTCCGCTTTAGAGATAATTGAAACTTTATTATGAAAAAAATTGTACCTATCAAAGGAATTTGCTGGGGAATTTCCAGTGAAGATGTGCTTACAGAAACTAGACCAATTTTCATTAAGCCCAGAAACTGAAAACATGTAAATGTTACAAATTGGACTTTGAATGAGGTACCATTATTACCTGAAAACTAAAGTTAATTAGCGTGAAAGTAGTCCAGTCATTCTACGAAAGAGTACAATAACGATTCTACTCGGAAACAAAAAATGGGCTCCTGAAAAAGAAATAATTCCAAGGAAGACAGCATTCTTTTTGCATCGCTCTCACTGGTGTATTGCATAACCTAAAAAAATTAAAGAAAGTAAAAAAAAAACGACTTTTTGCGATTTAAGAAACACTGAGGAATCATACAAAAAAAAGTTAAATGAGAAAGTTGTAGATAAAGAAAAATGCTGTCGAATGCGACCGGCAGAATAAATATTCGTTATTTTTTTTCGAGAAAACTGAAATGTAATAAAAGAAAATATATACCGACATGTCTCTTTAGTGTGTTGAAGACAACGATTTCGCCACAGCATCAACATGTGGATGTCCATTGGAAGGCCGAATTAAGAAATTCTGTAAAGTCCGCGATTTGAACCCACAATTTCCGCTCTGTATCTGAACCAACGATATCACTCCACTGCTGTGGCTTATTCACCGACCGACGACGTAGTAAAAACTTTTATTTTCACAACTACATTATTTTTTATGAAAAACTTTTAGTATAAGTACTAAAAGTAGTAGAGTGAAATATTCTTCCTGATTATAGTTTTCTAAATTCTAGTATAGCTGTGGAGTTTCATTAAATCCAAAAAAATAATTCCACCATTTAAGTTTTCAATTCCGACGAGTTCATCATCATCATTTAACCTGAAAATAGTACCTAATATTTCCATAAATAAGTTTAATTTTCCATTCTCAAATTTCTACAATCGTTACCAATAACTTATAATTTATTCATCCATAATAATTACAATATTTTATAATAACAACTACTTGAAAATAAGTAATTAAGCTTCATACAATATTTTACAAAATATAGTAAATCAAATCTTAACATTTCATATCGATTTCATCTATTTGGTTTTTCCGAAGGCTAATGTTAAATTTTTATCATTTTTTCACTTTACCAATATGGTCAAATCCAAATTCCAGCAATATTATTATAATTGCCAAACGTGTTAATTAATGATCATAATTCTTGTTAAAGCATGATATTATTGTAAATAAAGATCATAATTGTTATCAATAAATATTTATTAGGCAATAACAAAGGCAAATATCACAATTTTAAAACAAATAATGGTAATTTCAATGACAGTGTCGATAAAATTCGTTTAGGTATTTAAATATTTAAGGGGAAAATGCATTGAATTTTGCATTTTACTTTAATTATTTCCTTGCAACTTCTTTAGTGATTAAATTTTATCGACACTAATTCTAAAATTATTATACATTATTTACATTAGCTTCATTAAAGATATTATAGTGAATGGTCTTAAATGTATATAGTATAGGTAATTTTTAGTATTTATTATTTAAATTGGTTAGTTTTTAATTCGTGATAATAAATTAGTACGAATGTTTTAATAATTTACGAATTTATGGAATTAAAAATTAATATTATATTTTTAAGCTTTCAAGTGCGATACATTTTTCATTAATATGTAAATTATTATGTAATTTCTGACAAAGAGTGTATCGCGCTTGAAAGCTTAAAAATATAATATTAATTTAATTTCGTAAATTATTAAAATATTCCTACTAAAGTAATTTTCAGTAGTATTTATATTATGTAAAAAGTGATCTATTAATTATTATTTATTATCAATTGCTTTATTCTTTGCTTATAAATGGCTTAAATCACAAATATTATTAATATTGCATTTAACTAAAGGATGTGGCTATTTATACATACAGTATGTATACGCAATTGGCTATATATACATACAGTATGTATATGCAATTGGCTATATATAGTGTCGTCTCCTGTTTTTGTTAGTAAATTTGATGAAAGATGCCCGGGAGGAAGTTAATATTAATTTGTTATTGATATTTTGAAAGAGATGATTTTTAATGATGTTTCAAGTAACTCATATGAGTTTTCCAATGTAAGAAGGCTCCGCCAACAGACTGTTTTATTTTTTATTATAAACGAGATTTTCGTTTCTTAGTTTTGGAATGATTCACCTTTTCTAGGAAAGAATCAGTTAGATTTTATTTAATTTTAATGTTTGGCTTTTCTCTTGTGTAAGGCTGGAAAATTTAAAAATAATTAGTGCAGTGCGATTGTGAAATTTGTAATTTACCGCGTTAGCGAGGAGCGTAGAGATTTTAGTTTTCCAAGTTGGATAGAAGATAAGAGGAAAATTTGTCTTCCGCTGGCGACCATTTTGAAGAAGGGACTGGAGATTTTTCCGTCCGAGTTTAATTGCGATTTTGGTTTTTCTGGGGCCACGATCGGTTCCAGAACTATTATAATTTTTTATTCTACATTATTCCTGGTTGATGGAAGTATTTTGATTTGTTAGAGAGCGGAAAATTTGAGAATTTGTAAAATTGCACATATGGTCAATTTATGGTGAATATTGATATTGGTTCGATGAATAGAGGATTTCCAGTCATTATTGGGATGTATGATTTAACATTTTGAGCAATCGATTTATTTGGACGAGGTTAGAAAGACATAATAAGAGAAGATTACGGTTTTTGAGGTTAAGTAACGACCTACCACTTTTATTGTTGGTGTTTTCAAGTCTACACCGATGTCAGTTTGGAAAAAGGAAAATCAATTGGATGTGATTTTAAAACGTTTGCGGTTGGTAAAGAAGATCGTGTTGACTATATTTGCAAGTGAGAGCTTTACACCAAGAGAAACAATTACAAGGTACCAAATTTAATAAACATTTTTGTAACTTATTTTGAAAATTTTTCCTTCGTGTATGCAAGAGGTAGTGAACTGATGAAACTTAAATGTCCACTTGCATTGACGAGAGAATTGCTGAATCGGGTTTTGTATGACCGTAAGTTCCAACCATTAAATGAGGGGGTCCGTTGCAAAACTCGTTAAGTCCACTTTAGGTAATTTTACAGGAGAAGCAAAAAACTATTTGGCTCACTTCGCTCAATATTTTAGAACACGTAGATAATTATTTATGTTGAGACATACTTAATTTTCAATTCCTTGTCCTTTTTAGGATGGATGCGACAACCTTTAACAACGATTTTCTATGCTTTATAGCAACTTTTGCAGCGTGAAATTTTAACCATTATTATAATATTTTATCCATTTTATTAAAATATTACCACTGTAAATTTTTTATTATTATAAAATTTAATTGCGAATTTAATTGCTGTACACCACTAATAAGGCTATAACGTTGTTAACTATGAAAGAGTTAATAAAATGCATTAGTGTATGTTGTGTAGTATCACGCTCTGCTTCTATTGGCTCCCATCATGGCTCCCATGGAAATAACTACTTTTGCTGTGACAAGGCATGTGGATTTAAATAGTTTTGCAGTGATACCCACTTTTCAACAACGATTTTCTATGTTTTATAGCAAATTTGGCAGCGTGAAATTTTAACCATTACTAGAGTTAGGTAAATGCAATCTGACAACATGCTTAACTCATTTTTGAACAAAAGTGGATTTAACGAGTTTTGCAATGGACCCCCTCAAATAGTCTGTTGGTATTTATTTTGAATTTGAATCAAGTTAGAAAGAATTATTTTTTTCAAATAAAATTTATTTTTGTTCGCTGATTATTATTTTTGAATTTGATAATGCGTCTTTCAGCGGATTTACTACAGTATTAAGTGAGAGGATTGCAAAATCTGAGCTAGCCGAGCACAGGGCTGTCTTTATCGGGAGATCTTCTTTAATTTTTTTTTAGCATTTTTATAAGGCTTCCGGTAGAGGACAATAGATATAGTATGTATGCCCAATTGGCTATTTATACATAATTATAGTATTATACAATTTAGCAACGCCAAAACCACCCATTCAATTAGACCTGACATTTCTTTAGTATTGTGTATGGACTTTTCCGCTGGTTACAGTAAAGTGTGCCGTTTGCCGTGCAATATAATATTCATTCTGTAGGTGTAGTAGCTTGGTAAGAGTTAAGTTATGTTAAGGCGGAATGCCCTTGTAGAACTTATAAAACAATTTTATTGAAGTACAAGAAAATAATTTTTTTAAAGTATTAATCCAAAATGGTAGCCGGCGTACAGCTTTGTGGTAATAATGTCTTTGGCTAGTAGCCTTTTTAGAAACTCCCAAACGTTTTAAATTGGGTTCATGTCTGGAGTTTCCTGCCCATGGCAAAACTGGTATTTGTTCTTCATCAAAATATTTTTTTTATAGAATTTACAGTATGGCAAGGTGCTCCACCCGCATAAAAACTTTAGGGCCATCCCCAAACCATTCTTTCATTTGAGGAAGCAGCTTTGTCTGCAGCACTTGCTTGTGCTTATTGATCTTGCCGCATGGTCCCTTCGACTACATATAAACGTCCCATTCCCTTCCCACTAATCACTGACCATACCATGACTGACACAGGATGTTTGACAGTCTTTACAACACAATCAGGATTACATTTTTCACCTGGTCGACGCCTAACAAACTATGACTTGTCGTTACTAAAGCAAGTCTGTAATTAAGCAAAAAAAAATTATTAAAACAAAAACTCATATAATTTAAATCTCCTTACTATACTCCAGTATTCAATAGTTAAGTGCTTGTGAGCACAAGCCCATTCATAACCCTTTTTAATCATAGCTGGAGTAAGTCGTGGCTTCCTTACAAGTCTGCGACATTTGAAACCCATATCGTACAGGTTTCGGTGCACTCTATGAAGAGATACAATGACCCTGCTTCTGATAATTTATTTTTCATGTCACTTTGGGTTGCTGCTCTAAACTTCACAGCAATATTTCGCAGTAAACGTCTTTCCCTTGGTGTCATAAGGCGTTTTCGACCACAGCGACCTTTAAGAGCAGCATCGTAAGATGCTTTAGTCTTCAATTTTTGGATCAAACGACGCACTGACGCACACGATACTTTGGTTTTAGTTGCTATCTGGCTTTGACTAAGTTCTGTATTGCTTAACAATGCAGATTATATAACTTTTTTTTTAATTTTTCAGATCTTTAGCTTTTCCCATCTAAAAATTTTTTTTTTTTAATTTTGTCATTTTTTTGGTGAAAAATGGTGAATGAAATAGGTTTCATCTGTTACGCAGATGATATAGTACATACATGTACATAGGCTTTTCCATTCCTGTCGGAATATTGCCACTTTTATTGAAGTCTTTACAATCCATTTCACGAGGTGGATTAATCCTCTTTTGCTACTCGTTTTACTACAACTTTTCACCACAGCCTGTGGATGTCCACCGGAAGACCGGGCTAAGAAATTCTGCGAAGTCCGCGACTTGAACCCAGAATTTCCGCTCCGTAACTCAACCAGCGATCACATCGCTCCACGCCGTGGTCAGATGATATAGTACTCATAGCAAATACCGAAGATGATCTACAGAGACTGGCTACATGCCTTCGTCATAATAGCTAAGAAATACGATATGATTGTGGCTACGGAAAAAACCAAGTCTTTAACAATAGCAAAAAACCCACTGCGCTGCAAATTAGATATTGAGGGGAAATGATAGAGCAAGTGATGAACTTTAAATACCTTGGAGTGAATATAACAAGCAATAAGGATCTCTTAACGGAAGTGAGACAACAATCGCAAAAAGGAGCAAGAGTGTCAGGATGCCTCAGAGATATAGTTTGGAAAAACAAATAATGCTAACAAAAAACAAAGTTAGGATCTACAAAAGTGTAGTTAGACCAGTTTTAACTTATGGGGCAGAAACACGCGCTGATACGAGTAGAACCAATCAGCTCCTGCGAACAACTGAAATGTCCACATTAAGAATGATACTCGGTAAGACAAGAATGGACCGAGTACGAAATGTAGAATAAGAGAGCAATATGATGTAGCAGATATTATTAAATTTGGCAAGAGAAGAAGAAGAGAGTGAAATGATCATGTCGAAAGGGCCGATAATAACAGGCTAATAAGAGTTGCAAGAGATCTCCGACCACCGGGAAAGCGTCAGCTGGGTAGACCTCCCAAAAGATGGATTTCCAGCTGGGCCTCATCTTCGATAGACACTCCATGAACGATATATTTATTATAGAATAGGAAACGGTGTAAAGAGAAACAGGCGCAGAGCCTATATAAAAGAAAAAGAAGAAGAAGAAGTCATTTTTTTGGAAGTATTGGCTAATAAAAAAGCGTAATAGTACTTCTTAGTCAATAGTTAATGCAATTATTATAAACTTACATTTCAAAAATATTTAGTAAAACAGGATTTGTTACACTTTTAATTCCACGCAACTTTTAACTGTTAAACACCCGGTAATCACCTGGCAATGTCAAATAATGATAAATCGAATATAAATCCGCATTATTAACCAAGATTTTTTTTAAATCATGTGTAGGAAACCCCATTGCACAGGTACATCACCTTTTTCTTACCGAATCCTTCGTAAATTTCAAATTATATATAAAATTTAAAAATTTTTCAAGTGGGCCTAATAATTTGGACAAGGACTGTAGAAGTTCTTGATTAACTATATTATTAAGCCTAGTATTTATTTATCTTTCACTCTATTTTGAGACATCCTTTTTAGCATTAGTTATTACAACTAATAAAACTTTGTATTTAATTAGTCTCGTTCTGATTATGTAAAAAGATATAGTATCTGTTATAAAGAGCACGGATTCTAGGCAATTTGCCTTTTTGTCCTTTATTTAGGCAATTCAAAATTATAAATACAGAAATGCCGTTCAAACGATTTTGAAAATTTTGAACCCTACTTTTATTTGCCTAAATGCCTATTTTCGATGTTACTGACCTAAAATAGATTTTTAATGCCTAAAAAGCCTAAACCAATGATTTATCCCGTTTACGTTACTAAAAGTTAACAAAAAAATAGTTTTTATGCTTTTTAAAATTTTTTAGCACTTGAGAGGCCCCAAGCGCAATTTAATTTTGAGGTCCTCCTCCAAAACCCCAAGTAACGGTTTTTATAGATCTTCTAAATATTTTCACTTCCCCTACACCCTTCAGTGTGCAATCTACGCGCACGTTTTACTATGTTTTTTACTCTATCTATACCAGTGATCTAAAAAAGCTGAATTTTAAGGCCCCCTTAGTTTATGATGCCGCAGGCGAGGCGTGCGGAAATCCGCCACTGTTCAAAATGTAATCTGAGTTGTTCTGAGTTCTTGTATTTTATCTCGGTGAAGTCAGCATAGATAGAAAACTGGCAGTGGTCGTTGAGTCAGTGCTTCGTATCCACGCGTATTAATAAAAGTGTGGAAATTACTTTAGCCCAAGAGGTGGCGACAGATTTCAGAAATCCTGAATGGCTTTAAGTCAGATAGGTACCCTCTAAATACAAAACCGTAAATGGCAGAGGTTCTCCAGGTTTGATAGGGGGGGGGGTGAATTTTCCAAGCACTTAAAAAAAATCGTAAATTTATTTGGTAACTTAAAAAAAATAGTAACCCCCCAAATTAGTAGCGCCATATGCAAATAGAGGAGAAAATTAATAACACCATCTATTTAGGAGGAAAGAAAACTTACATAAAAATTTGTACATTAGTATTTTTATTATCCATCCTTATAGCTCTTAATCGTTATTAAACATTTTTTAACTAATTTTTTTAAATATTATGTTTATAAGTTTCTGTAATGAAAAATACATATTGCCTAAAAACCCCTAAATTCTTAATTATTGCGCCTATTTCAACGTTTTTTATAGCCTAAAATTGTGCCTTTTTTAACATTTTTTACGTCCTAAAATCCGTGCTCTAGTTATAAATAAAAAAATTAGTAGGTATATAATATGTACATACTGCTTTGAAAAAATGAATGTAAAAGATACAGATATGAATAATCATGTTTAATCTTCGCATATAATAGGTAGGTATAGCATAAATTATTCCTTATATAATCCATCATAATATCAGTGCCGATGCCGCCGCGCCGTTACGCGTAAACGCAACAGGCGCTCACCTGTAGCGTGAAATTGAAAGGCCGACAAAACAATAATTTTTAATTATTTATTTTAATATTTTCTATTTCATTCCAAATTATAAAACAATTACTTCTATAATAGCTTTGTTCGCGGACACAAATCCTGAACACCGAACAGCATCCTGTGCGTGAGGATTTATAATGAAATTGTCATTACAATTATAAGGGTAAATTGTACAGAAGAAATCTAATCTTTTTTATTCTATTATGTTAACATCAATTATACAAAGTTACAATTTAATTAATTGCGTTTTTCGAACATCAAAATTTTGTTCGTATAAAATTAGCTATTAAAATGCACTAATTTCGCAAATTAGAAGAACGAAGCAAGCCACTTTGGCTCTTTCTATCACGGCGACTGGCACATAATCAAATCTCAAATCTCTTTATTCCATCCTGTGGTTGGCAAGACGAAGTTTCCGTACACACAATTCTCGTTTTTTGGCTCCAATTTGAAAATTGTTATAAGTTGAGCACTTTAGACATTTGTTTGTTTACTTTATGTTTTTGTAGCATTTTTGGCACTTGCTTATATGCTTAATGCACAATTATACACCATACAGTCCTTAATTTGAACAACCTGTCCTCCGATATTATGACTTCAACTAGTTTGAGCACAAATACTTAATCGCTTAAATTAATCTGGACGTCATTAACTTCTTACTACTATAAAGAATGCAAAGAAATACACTTTTTATGTAACTCCAATAAATTTATAATCTTATTTATTACACCGAATCAAAATTTTAATATTTTTAAGGTTTAAAGACAAATTTTAACATCTCCTACTTGGTTCAATATAGAGCTCAATATGCTCAGACATTTTGAAATACGACAATACCCTATGTAAATAAATAAATATTTAGCCCTTAATATTTTTTGAGCTTTAAAGTCTAAGGTGAGCAATATTTTACAATAGCACCTTAATTTTTCTTCACAGACTTGAATATAGCACATTTTTATGGTCTACGAAATAAGTTACTTCATTAATGTTTTATTAAATAATATTCCTAATCTTTTTTGCAAAGCAAAAAGGATATTTTACAGATACTCGCAAAAAAAAGAAAATTATACAAAAACTACAGCATCTTTAGAAACAAATTAATACAATAACATAATATTATTACACCTACTACATTGTAGTACTAGTATTATGTATAGAATAAGTAAGCATAGTATATTTACTTATATACTAGTATTTACCATAAGGAGATAAATTTGCATATAACATCACGGAATAAATGTTCCAAGTTAAAGTAATGTATTGCCAATTATTATTACTCCAGACTTACTTGAAATAGCATTTTGTTAAGTTAAAATTTATGTACCATAACAATTTTTTAAAGAACTATTAAGTAAAAATTCAAAGGCACGTGCATCTTTGTTAAATTTATTTTCACACTTGAAAGGCCAAGAATAATCACAATTGATAAGCTTTTACTTTATAATACAATACATCCTGTATAGTACTATTTTATTGTAAGGCTGCTATTTTTTATTTTTTATAGTTTTTGCCGTAAAAACAGTAGTAGAGATTATACCATACATACAGAATTCCATATAATTCAAAAACTTTCGTTGCGTTATTAATTTGTAATAAGTATTACGAAATGAGTAGTTATAATATGTAAGTATTTAGAAAAAATGTAGAAAAGGTGCATTGATATTTAATGCTTGTGCACTTATTTGTAAATTACTAACACTGACATATACATAATTAATATAATTACATAGTATAGCTAATGTATTTACAGAAGAGTAGACGCATTTAATTTAGTTTATTGTTATTTTTTACTATTATTTTTTAGAGCTGACTTGATGTAATTTCTTAGATTAATGTTTTCTTAATTTGTGTAATATTATGTACATGTATACATTTAATATGTATGTATATTATAAATTACTGTAGTTCTTGCATTAAAATTGATAAATTATTTCACCAAGTACAAGCAGCTGCCATATTGTATTAAAAGCTTAGTTTTTATTAGCTATTTAGCTAACGATATGACTAATTATACAATTAACTTATTTTCTTTGATTAGAACCATTCAAATTGCAGAAAATTAAATTCATATAGTGGCAGTTTTGTTGCTTTAACGATGTAAAGCTTGATTTCATAAAAGAACAAAAATTTAGTTCTGGTTACAATACACTTATATAGGGTGTTTTTTTTAGCTGCATGAGAACTTTCAATAGGGATAACAATTGAACCAAGATTGCTATGGAAACAGTTTTTTGACATTTGTGTTTAGCAAGGTTTGGCATTTGATAATGCATAGATTGACCATTGAACAACGCTACCAAATTGGGCTCACAACCAATTGGAAGTGGATCCATTTTTTTACCGTAAAATTTTGTTCAGTGACGAGGCACATTTCTGGTTAAATGGGTATGTGAACAAACAAAATTGCCGTATATGGAGTGAGACCAATCCGGGACATTATCTTGAGACTCCATTGCATCCATTAAAATTGACTGTTTGGTGTGGAATACACGCCAACGGCATCATTGGTCCACATGTCTTTCGAAATGAGGAAGGAGCTACCGTTACGGTGAATGGTGTGAGACATTTTTGTTTCCAAAACTTCAAGAGCTAAACATTGACAACTTGTGGTTCCAACAGGATGGTGCTACGTGCCAAACAGCCAACGAAACCATCAATTTATTGAAAGGACAATTTGGTGACAACATTATTTCAAAACGTGGTCCTATCAGTTGGCCTCCAAGATCGTGTGATTTGACACCTCCAGATTATTTTCTGTGGGGGTATGTTAAATCCATGGTTTATGCTAACAAACCAACAACTCTAGAAGCATTGGAGGCTAATATTTAGCAAGTCATTTATGAAATAAAGCCAGAAATATTGGAAAAAGTGGTCAAAAATTGGACTGAACGGATGCGCTTCGTAACCATTAGTCGTGGTGGTCACATGCCGGAAGTCATGTTCAAATCATAAATGCCTTTAACTGTACTTTCATACAAAAATTATAACCAAAACATTCCGTCAGGTTTTTAATGTTTTATTTCATTTTGAAGTTCTCATGCAGCTAAAAAAACACCCTATACTTTGATGCTATATTATCATTTATCGATTAATCTCAATAAATTATACCTTAAACCATTTATTAACAGAAATATTAGCAAGCATCATGCCATCATTTTCTGCAAAATTGGCGTAGTTAATTGACTTGCACATTATCTTTAAATCTAAGAAAATAGTTCAAATTTATTTTACAAATTTCCTGTGTTATGAAATTTAGCCAGCTGATTTTTGCAATTTGTTAATTTTTGGTAATAAAACTATAGGTAACCTTCATAAATAAAATATTTTTGTAGATAGGTAGGTATATTATTTGTTAATAATCGTATTTTACCAGGAAAGTGCGTGCAGACTGTCGGCGGACGGACATAGCGTTACGGATAGAAAATGAAAAATCAAGAGAAAGACAAACAAACAGCGTTTTCTACGACATTCTTATCGTATGTTTATATTGCTACTTTGACGAGTTGAAAAATAAAAGTTTCTTTGCGACTTTTTTTGGCCACTAGTACCTAATAAAGCGGCCACAATAAGGTTTTGACAGTTTATGGTACACATATTAAGGTATACAAAATTATTCCTTGTTTTGATTTAATATACAAAATGACGGTGTGGCATTAGATAAGACGAGGTTGCCTCTTGTTTAGTGAGGTCCGCGGCAAGCAGCAGTACAATTTTTAAATATTATCATCTAGAGCAAAATAAAAATTGTTTTCATCAATTACATTATATTTGTGAGCGAAGTACACATGATTATTGAAATATGTGAATATTTCGCAAAATGGCATCAGCTAACAAAACTTTTAAATTTTTACAGAAAAATCAGGTTTAATTTGTTCTTTTTATCGAGGGCTTCCAGTCGTAGAACGTTAACTATAAAGCTATTCAATTAATTTTAGAGAACTTTAATTTAATATAAAGTCTTTTGACATTATCCTAATTTTAAAATATTGCAATTATGGCCTAAGCTAATTTGGAAAATATCAATCAAAAAGTTACAGCTTTTTAATACTTCATACGTTGGTCTTCGTTACTAGATAACTATCTCAAAATTCAAATTTTGTAGTTAACATTTTGTAACTCTAAACCCTCGATATCAGCATACTATATACATAGGATTGAAAAGTAAAATTAATAATCAAATTAAGTTGATTTATTTAAGAAAAATAATTATTATAATTTTAAAATATTTTGTATTGATAAATAATAAGTTTCTTAGTTTACGAAATAATTTGGGTGGAAGCTTTTGAAATAAATGCGTTGTATGTAGTAACATATCGTTCGTTTCGCATCATCATAAATATGCAATATAAAATTATTTTTATTTAAATCTTTGTTAAAGTAATGGAATAATAATTAAATTACATTATTTGACAATGTTGACGGTTACAATGATGAGACATTTACAGAGTTAAACCATTTCAATCGTAATTTTCCGTTTGAGTTTTCAGAATTTAAAATTAAAAAATGTTAAACTGTTTTTAATCATTCTGGTACAATACGCACTTTCGTAATACCGACTGATGTTTCATTCATAAAATACTTAAGAAACTTTCTTTACTTGTTAATTGTTTTTAAATTATTTAAATGAGTTGAAATGGGAAATGTGTTATAAATGAAAATAACGTAACTTTAAATATGCACATATTTTTTAGTATAGCTATGTACCTACCATAAAAAAAACAATTAAAAGCAGAAGCGTGGCAAAATGTTATATATAATCACTAGAATGAGAAAAATCAACATTCTATTAATAATGGGTTAATTAATTAGTAGGTTAAAATTCATTATGTTATTATTTGCTTCTGTAAATTTTTAAATAAGTACCTACTTAACAGTTTTTTATTATAAAGAGTACCTATATTAAATTATTAAAACTTCAGTAAGTTAGTACTGTAATAGTAATATTATTTTTTAAATAACATAAATGAATATAACATTTTGTTTATCCAGCACATAGGGTTCTCTCTCAATTATGAATAAATTATCTAATGATGTTTATGTTTTAAAAAATACAATAACATAAAATTTCTTTAAATGGAGGGCATTTGAAAATGAAGTAAGTAGGTACTAATCATTAAACAGAAGAACAGCATGATTCAAAACAATTTAATTGTTTAAATTTTATTTAATCATGCTAATTCTTTGAATTTACATAAATTGCATGTCGAAAATTACCTCTTCGTGAATTACGGCTACTAAATGTTTGTTAAATTTTCTATGAATGATTATTTTCGAAAGGTACTTAGAGATAAACATACTTGGAAATTAATTTTTGGGTTTGACCTGTTTAGAAATTTTGAGTAAAACAAGCGGTGTAGCATAAATCGACAGGCTATAGAGCGGGAAACCGCGGTTCTATGCTACGTCACGCCGGCTACACAGCTATGTTTGTACAACGGTCAAATATCGATATATGGACTTGATTTTAAATTTTAATTATTATCGATAATAGGTTATGGAGAAGACAATGCTTAATGGAAAACTGTCCTAATAATTATATTTGCTGTGTCTTGCATTACCTTGTCTTGCTTGTTATTTTGGTTTCATTGCATACTTGTCGAGATTCGCTATAACATTACCTAGATTAGCTAAGCGGATACGATATCATCTCAAGAAAACCATTTTTGTCTTGTTGCTTACTTCAATATCAATTTTTAATAAAATTTATTATTTAAAAGCTAAAGAAAATATTAGATATCAGTAATTGAAATTACACTCACAAAGTTCTTTATCAGGTGTATGCATTAATTTCCGGGTTTCACACATAAATGTCCATAGCTACAAACAGGAATGTAGGTAACAAAGATGTCTGCATTCTTTTTTCATTTGACAGCAATTACATTCCTCTATAAAAATTGATTAAGAGAAGAACGCGTCTCAAACAACAACATATTGTCCTATACTATTGCTATTTTTCCTAATGGAACAAAATCAGAAAAAAAATAACTATCAGCCCTTAGTATAGACGATCCCTACACCTCGGCTTAGCTCAAGAGACTCGAAGATATGAAAAATATTTTTTTTATGCTCACAGGTAATGGATGTTTCCACCAATTGATAAGTTGTATCTCGTTCAATAAAAACCAAAATTAGATTTTAACAATAGAAAACATTTAATATCAAACGGATTCTGATACAATTTAAATGAAAATGGTCAACAATTCTATTAAATTTTGTTGAGAATATAGGATACAATCCAAAATCGAAACAGGTCGTTTTGAAATCACACCACCGATATTTACTTTTAAAATTGTCTCTGCAATGGTGTAAATCCAAAAGAGGAAAAAATTAAACAAAATTATATAAAACCCATAATGCGCAAAATTTTAATTATCAGTTCAAATTAAATTAACTTTTTGATATTCACTTTTGCGTTATCATGCAATACGCGCCCGGCCGATAAGAAACCAAAATTGTACGTTCAATTTTTAAAACAAATTCTGACCTTGCTACTGTGGTGATTGAAAGATACAGCTTTTCCCATATAGGTACCATTCCTTGTTAAATTCGTAAACATCTTCACTTCTTCCATAATAAAATTTCATGTTTACTGCTACTTGATATCCAATTTCCATCAGGTAGTTGCACATTTCACCATAATTTAATAAATTGTGCAATCTCTCGAATATTACAACTTATCCAAATCTTCACAATTTTATAATTTGGCACCTTCTAACTCGAAATAACAATCTAAATTTTCCCTAATTGGGACTCTTGGATAATTATCGCACAAATTACTCATAAAAATATCACTAATTGGTACTCAATTCCAAAAACGACCTCCCTCTCATACACACGGCGAGGAAGTCCTTATCTTCATGTAGCCAACCTTTCTTCCAAATTTTCTAATTTCCTCCATGTTTCCGGTTTTTCACCTTTTCAAAACACCGCGCGAACGCGTAACAAATCAGAATCATCGTTCACTAGATAAATCGTCGTTAACATGGGCCAAACCTATTACAATTTTATTGTTTATTATTCCCTTCTCCTGTCTGGACCATTCGATTTATCTCGACTCATTCAGGCACAATGCACTTCTCTAACAAAATTGTTAACCCGCTCCTTTTGAGTGTACAATGAATTTTAAGTATCAAAATATTAAATCCGTTCGACAAAAAGAATACAACTTTCATTGAATAAAACCCGACAACTTATCAATTGATTTTTTTTTAATCCTCCAAATTTACACAATATCTCCAATCAATTTACCCTTACAAACGGAAGACGACAATATATTTTTATCATATTAAAAATGTCGAATTTTGTGCCTAATAACGAGCATTTGCGAATATAACTACTTTTTTGTTTTCATTTGAAGAAAACTGCTGTTGAAGTACATCGATTGCTTGAAGAATCTTAGGTGAATTGAATATGCTCCATCGAAATCAACTTATGAAGACTGTTGTAAAAGCTTTAAAAATAGTGATTTTGGTATGAGACACAAAGGGTTGATCAGAATAACCGAAAACGTTTGAAGACACTTAAAACCTGGTGTAATCGTTAGTGCTGATCGTTACCAACAACAAATAATAATCAATTTGAACCATGTTTTGATCGAAAAACGACCAGAATGGGTTAAAAGACACGGCAAAGTAATTTTGTTCCACGACAACGCACCGTCACACAAAACCTTAAAACCACTTGGCTGGGATTTGTTACTCCACCCACCCGCTTTATTCACCAGACTTGGCTCCTTCTGATTACCATTATTTTATCAATGGGACACGCACTTAAAGAATATCACTTAAAAAACAGCCGAGGAAGTGGAAAATTGGCTGACTGGTTTTCCACAAAGGACGAACAGTTTTTTTACGTGCCAACCGCAAATTTCCGGAAAGATAGGAAAAATGTGTATAGTTGGCTATGGAAAATACTTTGCATAAATCATTTTTAGTTTTTATCTTACAATAACGTATTTTTTTTCATTAAAAGAACCGGAAATTAAAACATAAAAATTGCTTTATAAAGACTTCTTTAAAAGGTATTTCTTTCTGTAAAAAAAGAAAATTTTGGGAATTTCTTAATTTGTGGTAGTTTCTTTTGTCAAAGTAATTTTGGTATATTGTTCATGTACTACTTCATCTTGGACCCTATTTGATTTACTGCTGAACATAGATTCTTTCTCAGGAAGGAGTTCTCTTGAGAGACACAACCATCATCACAATGGACCAACACACACGATTGACAAAGTGTAATTAGTCAAGATAAACCAGACTTCACCAACAAAAAACGCATGAAATGCGAAAGAAGTCGAAAACACCGACCTACAAAAACCTCATTGCATTATCAGCTGATTTCGACTTTAGCCATACGGCATAGTCTCATCAAATGCATCATATTTTTATTACAGACTTTTCTCAATGCTTAAGGTATATCCACAACAGTGGCGATACCACATAATTTCTCAGCTTGGCCCTCCAGGGAACATCGACACGTTGTGAATTTAAGAATTGGATACATAATTAATTATGAATTAATTACATAATATTATAATATGTAAGTTTGTCTAATTGCAGTTTTTGTATTATTACGCGAATTTCCAATTTTTTGAGAAGCTTAAATTCAATATTGTAGTTTATAATAAATTGTAGGATTTCATAGATAAGCAATACTACTATCCGAATTTATCACAGCCTGAAAAATGACATTTTGTGAATTAGGAATATTATCTAGAAATATTACAAAAATATTTTGTAATAAATACTTTGTAGCAAATATAGTAATAATATGATCAAAGCTATGTTGCTATGTATATAGCGCTATACAGCCGCCTAATGAAAAAGAATAAAAAAATAATCAACTCATTAGTTCAAATAAATTTGAGAATATGGTCATAATTTTTAAATACAGCAATTTTTTTGAAGATCATAACTTTATTTAAAAAATTAGAGCAATTGACAATTATATTCGACAGTTAGTATTAGGTATTATTTTATTCAACAATTGGAACAATTGTCACCAAATTTTTCTATTGTTTTTAATTTTTTGAAATTATTGCTCTTGTGGATCTAATTGAAAACAGAATTAAATTTTGACAAACATCAGCACTTCTCACCTTGGGAGGCGCAGCCCCCTTTGGGGAGCATAAAACACTTTAAAGGAAGGCATTTCAAAATTGACCGATATTATACTATTGCATTTAAATACATATTTTTAAACAAAAAAGACGTTAATTTAGATTCAAAAGGGAAGTTTAAATCTAATAAATAGTTTGAATTTTAGGTTTCTTCCTAACAATGCGTTAATAAGATAAAGAGAAATAGTGTTAAACTTTTTAGTTGTGACGTTTTCAACAATCCGAAGTAAAGTTACGTTACGAGTTATACGGTCTAACCTACACACCTCTATTAACAGAATCGGATTTATATGGTCAGGAACTCGATGTAAGGGAAAATTCCGTAGAGTTTGGGGATGAGATAGAGATGAGATGGAGAAATAAAATGGAAAAGTTTAATAATGGTTAAATTTGCTGTTATAAATTACATTAAAAATGAAAGAAATCAAGTTTGAAATGACTCTACGAACATAATATACTTTTCTTCAAATTTCAACGGATGTAAAACAATACATCTTTCACAATTCCACAATAATTATACCCATTCGAAGCAAAGTTTCCCAAATCGAACGATTAATATGCAAATGTATCATTCGTAATTCGTCAATTTTATCTTTCTGAACCATCATTTCCTACAGTGCCAAATCGGAAATATTCCAGTAACTATATTCGCGTTTTACATTACCGTTGGTATCACTATCACCATCACTAACATCATTACGTCCAAAATTGAGTTTGAAATTATTCCGTGTGTTGTGGAATTTTGTTAATGTAAATGTAAACAAAGCAAACGATTGATTATTTATGATGGTATTCGCGTTTTACCTCATCGTTGGTGGTCCCACCATCACTAACATTACGTTCAAAATGGGGTTTGAAATTATTCCGTGTGGTGGCGTTCTATTAATGTAAAACGCGAATACCTACTAACAGCCGTATTCATAATAAAAAACTTAAAACAGTGTTTTAGTTAAAGTGCTCTTTAAACCATAACCTAACTTTTTTTTGCTTGCATTTCGAATTTTTTAGGTTAAAATACCAACTTATTACAGTAAACGCGCTAAACTCCCTAAATCGTTCCTTTAAACCTTACTTTGAAATAAGTTTGTATTTTAACCTAAAAAAAATTCGAAATGAAAGAAAAAAGAAGTTAGTTTGTTTTAGGTAAAAAGTTAGGTAGAATTTATGAATTATAAAATTTTCTATATTTAACAATTTCAGTTAATTTTTATATAACTTATGTAGAACTAACTATTGTTATAGGTAGGTACCATATCCAATTTCTTTCCCAATAAAAGACCCTAGAATTCCGACTCACTACTTTACCACTTACTGTAAACCACTCTGCTCGGAAGCATTTTAGAATAATTTACTAGAATAGTTAAATAAGCTATTATAAGTTAAACAATTTATGCAAGAATCCGTTATTTCTATGCTCAGTTAAATCCCCGATTAGGTTTACTACTATTCAACTATGAAATTAAAATTTCCCATGCTCAGCTGTAATGCAAAGATTAAGTATGGTTAGTTAATTAAAACCAATGGTATGCTCTATGCTGTAATAGGCTCGAAAGGTTATTGTTTCTTATGCTAGTTTGAGAATTTGTTGTGCATTTAAGATTTTTATTTAAACAATGCACCAAAGATTGAAGTAATCTATTTTAAATCCAGCCAAGTGGTATGGAGTAAAAAGTAAGCGACTACAAAAAGTAGTTGTGGGTTTGAACTCCTTCGTCGCCTGTTGGGCCAATAATAAAAATATCCAACCGAAATAGAGCAAAAAAAAAATAAAAAAAAATGTACATCCAAAGGTGCAAATAACCTAGTAATAATTGATACACAAATTAAATGTACGAACAAAATAGATTTTTCAGGCCAAAACTCTGAAAATAAACAAAACGGTTTCAAAATAAAATGCTGATTATTATATTGTTACGATGTTTTATTTCGATAGTATATCTAAGTTTTGCATGTTAAATTAAAGAAAACGACAAATCATTTAATAATATATGTTTCTGGTTCAACAAAATCGACATAATCACGGTGTAGTATGTCGCGCCTATGATGTAAAATATTAGTATTCAAAAATCTTATTGTATGAAATCGCCAATTCAAATCAAGGCCGAATCGTAATTGGCAAAAGTAATAAATTATTTAATTAATACTCTTCCTAGGTATGTAGTTTTTTAATAAATCAGTTTTATTTATATTAAAATAAAATTATAATTAAATTGATAAAAGCAATTGTGACACGCATTATGTGGAACATTCTATAAAATACTAAACTGAACAGTTGTTAGTCTTGTTCATAGTTTTTAATTTTAATTAAAAGGTATGATCATTAATATATCGTTTAATTAAAAGCTGAACATATTATTATATTCATTTTATTATTGGGAAGAATAAGAACATAAGTCATAGAACCTAGTTTTGCAATAGAAGGTTTTTTGTTACTGTGTGCATTGTTTTTTAGACGAATATGGCCAAATTCGTTGAATATACTATTGAAAGTATTTTTAGTAACATTATTCAAAATGATACTTAATTATTTCAATATAAAAAGATTTTGAATTTTAAAAAATCTATAACAAAAAGTAAACCTATAACTTTCTAGGTTTTTTAACTTATGATCTTATTCTTCCCGGTCAAAGATATTTTTATTATATTTGTTATGAGATATATATATTTATTAATATATTTGTTGCTATACCTACCAACTATTAAATAATATTTTAGATTTATTTATCAAAGAAACCACAAATATATGAAGCGATAAAAATGGATGAAAAGTTGGATATAAAACTGCCATTTGAAGAATCAAAGTCTAAATTTCAAAATTATTCTCTAATAATTTTCATTATGTAATTTTCTATCATCAATAATTTATTTATTAATAGAATGACTTGAATTTCAGTTTCCAGATTCTTATTCTGCGTTTATTGTGTACCCACCTTATATGTACCTAATACGCTCGACACACTGAAACTTCGTTATTCTTAATCTTCGTTAACGATTCTTTTAGTCAGAATTCCACGAATCTGATACACATAATAAAAATACTCAAATTACCATTTGTTGTATTATTTACTTAAGTATCATTTACGCCATTTAATAAATTAAATTAATTGCGGATTTACAATTTATGAAAAAGTTAATGAAGAATTGATGATCGTTAGTGGCAGTCTGTCTACGGTATAACGCATTGATATTTTATGATGTAATAATGCACCATAGAAAATTAAGTTTATTCAAGTTGACAATGAATTCACTTTCAGATATAAATAAATATTAAAAACATGAATTCAAATTAAACGAAAAAATTATTACCATTACATTTATGTTTTTTGCTATAAGTATTAATATTTTCTTTATATTATTAATTTATTGTTAAATTCTGTATTTTCTCGACACCTTGTAATAGTTATAATCATAACTTCTTGTAGGTATATTCTCACAATTGTCTTGTGCTTTCACTGCTTCTTTGCATGCAGTTTTAATACATTTTATTTACATATACATACCTAACTTAATAAATCACAACTGAAATGAAAAGTAATTAGTAAATATAACATTATAATATGATTTTCTTAAAATCTGTGAATTTTATATTGTTTAAATTTTAACACAATTTGTATTTTTAATATTATTTTACTCGAGTTTATTTAAGTATAAGTAATTTATTACAAAAACCGTTTCTTGCGATTTTTGGAGGTACAGAAAAAGTAACAAAAGTCGCAAACCGGCCGGTTTAATCTTAAATATCAAATTGAACTACCGGAACTGTTAACAAATAAATTAAAATTTTATTTTACTGTTGTATAGTTTGTGTCTTTGAACTTCAAAGAAAACCATTATTATTGTGTTATTCTTAGTTTTCCTTTATGGTCCTCTTCCTTCCAAAATATTTGAGATATAATTTTAACGAATACGATTTTTGATTTTTTACTAGAAAAATTCAATAATAATTTTTCTATTTTTAACTTACATTATGTATAGGTAGTAGATACTTATTAGGTAGTATAAAATTAACAGTACATTGTATTAATTTATTGTGAGTGAATATTTTTAATGTTGAAATTAAACAGCGAATGCAATAACATTATGAATTTAAAAATCATTATGTATTCATCAAGAATAAAGAAGATAAATTTTAGCTCCCTGCTTCCTGGTTACTTAATTCATAAAAAGTTGCAATTTGTTGTATTGTAGTCTAAAAATTACACTATTTTCTACAGTTTCTTTGTATAAACAAAATATTCAGATGGTTATTACTTTTTTTACTACTATATTAAATTTAGATCTAATATTTTTATTGTATAGTTACATATTTAGACATGTCTAAATTTTGTCGGAACATTCACAATGTAGTAATTTTAAAATTTACGGAAAATTTAAAAAATTAAAATAGATTTATAATAATAAAAATATATTAGTATTATCGACTGTAATTCGACTTTAATTTTTGCTAAAATGCCGAAGGCAAAAATAGAATAATAATAATAATTAATTGAGCGTTATAATATTATGCAATTCTATGGTCCACACCTTCTTACCATGTTAAAACAACACTGACTATAATTAAAACAAGTGTTCAAAAAATACCTTTATAAGAATTGAATACTTACATCTACATTCATATATCTTTGTTTTTCTTTGTGTCTGTTGTTCTTGATGTTATTTATTATTTAGGTATGCTTATAACAAGCTTGAGTAAAATCCCATAAGTATAATGATAAATAATTACAAGAGGTATAATTGAATTTATGATTTCATGTGGTAAACATCCTCGAATTTTAAAATAATTGTCTAAACAGAAATTTGCTTTTTATTCATCTACTGCACCGACTATAAGTATAAAATCTACAAAGTTCTTTCTCAAAAATTTTATTTTATTGTCATTTGTAAACAATGAAAATTAATTTATGTGTCATAAAAACTTTAATTTCAATTGCGGTATATATTTGCAAAGTAATTGTAAATTTTTACAGTTATGCCATCAGACATAACCTGCATTTCCACCTACAGAAGTGCGAAAACATGTTATGGTTGTGAATATCCAAGTACTGACTCATATTGTGTATCAGACAGCTAATATAAAAATTTTCGACTAGATTTACTGTCAGACACTATGACATATTACACGATCATTAATTTTATTTGATTTATTTTATTTAATTTACGTTTTATTTTTATATTCGTGACTAAATGAACGTCTGCATTAAACTATTTTTCTTTAGTATACAAAAATTAAAAATTATGAGAATTTAATTAGAAAATTTTAATTTACAGGCTATCAGATACAGCTAACTGGTCCTTTTTTATAGCATACGCCATATCTACAAATATCAGTTATCACCATAAATTTTAGTGGGATTTTAAGGGGTGCAAAGTTTGGTTTACTTGATAAACCAAGATTCAACGTAGTTTTATCATAGGTATATTCTTAACACTTTGAGTGCCACAGTGCATAAACATAATGCACCAGAATAAAAATAAAATTTTCACCTAAAAGCCTCAGTGCATATAAATCTTGCACCAGATAAGTTTTAATTAATGCCCCTGTTGCTGATGTGTAGTGCACTTTTTTTCTTTGAAAAGTATATAGGCGTGTCGTAACAAATTGAAATTGCCAGTTAGTGGTAATGTGTGGATAGAAGGTTATAATTTAATATTGTAAAAAATAATTATTATCTGGATAATGGATCCGATTTTAAGGAAATGGGATTAAATGCTTTTAGAGAATACAGCTGGTTATAGGAGCGCGATGGCCCAAAAGTCTTGCCAGTCGTGCTGAGTTAGTTGTTATTTTAGGAAGTGTTTCCCTATTAGAGAAATTAATTGTACATCTAATGTAGGTGCGATATTGAATTTATTTTCAGAAAGTTCATCATTTGCTGAATCCGTGAAATGTAAATGGATTTCTTTTCTCGTCAAGTGATTTTATTACCTTTTCTCTCCGCAGAAACAGTTGTGGAATAGGTTCCAGTTTAGTTTCTTTCTTTATGTAAATTTACTTTCAAACATTCTATTTTTCATCACTTCAAATTTATAAAAATTCAAGCAAAGGGACATAACACCGGTATATTAGACATATTTTGGCTTAAGGGGCTATAATAAATTTATTGTATGTGAGAAATATGAATACAGTTCAACTCCTATATACTTACGTAGTTATCGTGAAAATTTATTTAAAGCTTTAATTTTAATAGCTGTTTACTTTCTCTAATATAAACAACATTTAGTAAAACTTAAATATACTAAATAGTCAATACTTGTATGTAAAGCATTTACAATTATAATTTTTTATTATGACAAGAAATATATCACGTATTTTTCATACACGCAAGGGTCATGGCAAATAATGAAAAACTTGAAAACGTATGAAAATAAATTTCAATGCTTTTAGTGTTAAACAATTTTCTAGTAAATTAGTTCGTGCCAATTTCTATTTCTATTGTAAGATCGTTATTATTTGTTGCATTTAGTGCGCTTTGGTAAACCATAACAGCACGTTTCGTTGACCCTAGTTGCCATGAATTTCATTGATCTTTGCTATCTAAACAAATTTATGGATTTTTGTGAATTTTAATTATTACAATGTGAAAACTGCTATTTTTGACATAGATTATGCTTGTTAAAAACAGTGTGTCTGAAGTGACATTTTGAAGTACTTGTAAAATACTTAGGTTTTAGAGTTTACGTGATTTAAATGTGTGTTAAAATTATTTGTAATAAATAGATAGTAATAATTAATCTTTGAGCTTGAATGTTACAATTAAAATAATAATACATAATATCAAAAACTTATGTTACTCTCTCGGAGCAACTTCGCATGAGTAAATTTTTATTTATTTATTCTTAAGAAAATCTTATTGAGTTAATTAATTACTACAAAATAAAAAGGTGATTGCAGCTGGCAGATGTGGTTACAGTTAATAAATAACTATACTTTTAAATTGAAAATCTCAGTTTATAGAAATACAGAAAATTGTTGGTTGAGTAGAAACACTTAAAGACGTGGAGCATATCGACATCAATCGACATCAATGTTTGCAAGATATCAATGATGCGAAACGAACATTTCTCTGTGAATGTCCTGCTTGATGATTTCTAGTGTGTAACCAAAATTTATTATCTTAAATTTAAGTAAATTTTGATTGATTCATTTGATAGTTAGAAAGCATAAACTTTTAATAATAAACATTAAATCATCAAAATAAAATTGACAAGAAAAAGAGCAATCACTCAAAATTTATTTATAGCTATTTTGCGATATGGTTCATGATATTATTTAATTTAAGTACACACTTTAAAAATTTCTTGATGATTTAATTCATCTTTGATTTAATTTTACATTAATATTAATATTGATTTATAATTTACCCAAATTATATATTTATCTAAGATACTAAAACCTGAAGCAGCTTTGAGTTAATTCATATTGCAAAAATGATTATAGTACATTATCGACAAAATAAAAGTTACCACCACTGATATCGTTAAGAAAAAACAACTTTCCTATAGGAAAGTTTGACATCCCTCTTCTATAGAACTAGCGGGCCGCATGAACTTCGGTGTTTATTTGTACCTATGTAATAATAAAAATATATTTAAGGGAACAATATTTATTTTAGAATAGACATATCGTTCAAAAATGGAGAGGGGATTAAAAAATGATCATTCGTGCAGCCCGCGGGAATTTTACTTGTTAGAAAACGTCCCGCAACTGGAATGAGTTTGATACCTCTGCAATAAAACAAAAAAGAGTTTGATTATTTTATATTTATAGTTTATACCTAAATATTTGAATTTTTAAAATAATAAAAATTAACTCATAATATTAATAATTGAAAAAATTTCTTTACCTAAAAAGTAATAATAATTTTAGCAAATAAATTAAAACTTTTAAGTAATTTTAGAAAATGAAGTGGTTTAATTTAAACAAATTAAATTTCGTTAATTTGAAAAAGCTTATTTGGAAATATCAGTGCATAATTTGGCTACCTGGCGTAAGGACAGATGTGAATTTTTCGAGGAAATGTGTACTAGAATGTCTAAAACTAGAATGGATAAAATTTTGAAGGACGACAAAATCTTGAAAATAATGAATTTCATTAGCGACCCAGATTAAAATTGAAGTTGCCCTATGCAAGATTATTAAAAATTAAAAACGAAATTGGGCAAAGAAGAATCCGATAGATTAGTATGCCCATTCAACAAATTAATGAAATTAATGAAAAAATCATTACAAGATAATGAAGGAGTAGGTAAAAATTAAAACCCATGAGAGAAAAAGAACTTAACAAACATTTTGAAAAGAAAAGCTAGTGGCTAGAAAAATCTCTAAACACTCAAAAAAAAAGGTACATAATATCAGTAAAAATGTTTATTAAACCAACAACTATAATTATTAAAATTTGTCCAGTTACCAATTTAATTGTTAGAACAAAACGATGTTTATTAATGCTATAAACGTAGTTAATTCTCTCAGTAAACATCGTTTATTGTCATAGTGGAGTTAATAATTGTGAGAGTAACTGATGTACATTGTCGCACCTTATTTTATTTGTTGGACTCATTAATAGGTTTGTTTTATCAATTACTGCAGTTATTGGCTCAATGTACATCGTTTATTGCCAAAATTAATTTAGTAATTGAGAGAGCTATTGATATACATACTTTGTTTCTTGCCTTTTCCTTTGCGGGTTTAGTGGACAATAATTATTAAACTCTATATATCTTTTTTTAATAGATTAGCGTTTCGAGGTTTTTTTTTCCTCTTCGTCGGAACCGTCAGAAATTAACATTCAAATATTTATAATACGTATTTAAATGAATTATAAATATTTGAATGTTAATTTATGACATATTATTAATTGGTTCTGACGAAGAGGAAACAAAACCCCTCGAAACGTTAATCTATTAAAAGAGATATTATAGAGTTTAATTATTGTCTACTAAACCCGCAAAGGAAAAAGCAAGAAATTTAGTAAAATATGGACGCAATAAATGAAATTGATATACATTGTCTCACCTTATTTTATTGGTTGGGATCATGCCAAAATTGCTAGGATTGACGGAATTGTAATTCAAACAACATATTAAAAACTAAATTTTATTTTCAGAACACAATTTGAAATTAATTTAAATGTTTATAACATAAGTATAATACAGAATTAAAAAAATTTAAAACAAATATAAAAAATACATATTTATTTTTGATAAGGGTGCCGACCCTTTTGTCGCCTATTTTTTGAATACTTAGTGTTGTAGGAACGAAGTAGCCATGATGTAATGACCAAAAAATAGCGGCATTATGTCTATCTGAAAAGCACAATTAAATTATTATTTATGAATTTAACTATTTGAAAGTGAAAAATCAAATAAGTATAGCACGAATTAATGTATGCAAAACACTCACTTTCTTGTAAATCAGAGGTATCCCTCACTGTCTCTAACATTCCTTTTATTTTTGTGTCCTTTACGTTGCAGAATAAAACTTTTACCAGATTGCCACGGTTATTATCCCAATTCATAATAAGACCATCTTTGTCTTCGAATGCAATTTTAAAATCAATATCATTCTAAAAGGAAACTAACAATAATTAACTGTAATTTATAGTTAATGCAGTGACGTCCCAAACGATATCCTGAAGATGTTTTATAAAAAGGCCAAGCGTCTAAAATAGGGTAAACTTTCTCCATCTACTCCAGGTTCTAAAAAAATGCAGTGTTATAAATCTCAAACGCACACGAATATTTCTAAAATGTTATACCAGGGTCTTTAAAACCTGTACAAAATTGATTTTCAAAATAAAAGCAATAAATTGTTTGCAAGCCACTTACCAAAATCCTTCTCGTGTAGAGATTTTCTTTCCTCAGTTTTTAGCTGTGGCGGTAAAACATGGCTAATTATGGCTGATTTAAGGGTTATGTGACGTTTCGCCCCCGCCGTTTATCCCCCACCGTTTCGCCCCCGCCGTTTCGCCCCCGCCGTTTGGCCCCCACCGTTTGGCCCCTGCCGTTTCGTCCCCGCCGTTTCGACCCTAAAATAATAAATAAATTAAAAGTCGAAAAAAAAAACAGATAATTTTAAAATGCCCAACAATAATCCATATTAACTATCCTTCCATAACTTTCTGCGATGTTTTTTTATTCTTTTTGAAATTATACTATAGTATGTTTTGTTTATTTTTGGTCTAACATCTAATAATAACTGTGAAATTTCATATCTCTTTAGAGCATGTTGTTTTTTTAAACTTTCAATAAATTGAAAAATGTTTGGAAATAAATTTCTGCAAGTGCTTTGAAAACCGCGATGCCAGCCTTCGATGTGATCATTCGTCGTGTGACGATCATTTATGGTTCGGTTATATCATTATTCCACATTTCAATAGAAAATTGAGGAGCTCGTCTGTGTTCTGTTTCTTCGTCCTATGTAACAGTCTTCAAAATAATCCACAATGGGCAGTGCATCTTGAGGAAAATTTTCGTCTTCTACGAGCGCGTCGAATTTGTCCGCTACTGATTCCACTGGGATGAAAGCGAGCGCAGCAATTTTTCGAATCCATAGAGCGAATTCATGTGATTGATTAACCCCTAGCCCTAACATAACTCACCAATAGAGGAAGTTTATTAAAAAATGATAAAAATGATCTTAAACGTGACCAATAGTAGAAATTAATACAAAGTGTGAATGTAGTGTAAAACCAAACTTGGTGGCGAAACGGCGGGGGCGAATCGGCGGGGGCGAAACGGTTGGGGGCGAAACGGCGCCGGGGGCGAAACGGCGGGGGCTAAACGGTGGGGGCTAAACGGCGGGGGCGAAACGGTGGGGGCGAAACGTCCCCATCCCGATTTAAGCGAAGCTTTCACGTTGCAATATTTATTATAAATTTTGCCTCCTTTCGAAATACGATAATATTCCTGTAATAAAATGTGTTAAAAATTAAAGAATTAATCTTTGATGATCAAATAGATACCAATTTCTCTGTTGGGAATCGTTCCAAAATTTCCCTTTCCAGACGGTGACTTGACGCTAAGCGATACAACGGCCGTATTCCACAAAAAACATGTATAAATCAAGTGATAATTTACTTGTAATATATTAATATCCCAACTTACCTTATTTTAACAGTAAAAGTACCAGACAATGTTTAATCTCTTTCAAAATTTACGTGTTCACTCACAGATTTCACTAAGTAAATGACATCACACCAAAGAAATCGACAAAAACATGATGACTTCATTGCTGTTATAGTAATAACAACTATAGTTGTTGTAACAAGTAATAGTTTTCATTAATCAATTAATTTTTTACATTATTTAATAAATGTATTAACTATCCAGTGTGGATGTGATGTGATCGCTGGTTGAGTTACGGAGCGGAAATTGTGGGTTCAAGTCGCAGACTTCGCAGAATTTCTTAGCCCGGCCTTCCGGTGGACATCCACACGCTGTGGTGTAAAGTTGTAGTAAAAAGAGTAGCAAAAGAGGATTAATCCACCTCGTGAAATGGATTGTAAAGACTTCAATAGAAGTGGCAATATTCCAACAGGAATGGAAAAGCCCTTGAATGAATGAATGAATTAACTATCAATATAAATGCATTCGTTGTCACGATAAATTGAATATTTGTATATACAAAAATACTTTTTATTGCGAGAATTAAATGTTTTAATCAAATACATAAAATTAGTTACTGGCTGAATGAATTTTCTGTTATTAATCAGTGTTAGACCATTTATTCTTACAATGAATATTGAATTATTGTACCAATAAACAGAGTTCTTAAATAATTAAAAAATTTCGTCCTAACAATAAATATGATTATTGTGACAACTAAATACAAGTTAGTAACCACTGTTTATTAATATTATGAACAACATTTTTTTGAGTGAAGAGAATGACAAATATGTGAGGAACTCGACCGAAGAATGCATGAAGAGGGAAGATTGTGATGGCAGCATATAGAATGAAATAGACGTAGTGGTTAATGAATTCATTTTAGAAAAAGTTGTTAGTAACAAAACTAACAAAAAAAAATACATTTATGCGACGACGCGACGTCAAATTTATTGACGCGTCGATACAATAAATTGGAACAAAACAATTTGATGGGGTTCGTTACGTTTTTAAATGGAAGAGTCCACGGATAAGGGCCATTCATTATTGTAGATGCAATTGGCAATAGGATAAGGAGAAGTACGGAACATAAAAATTAACTGACTGATGAAGATAGGTGATGCCTTATGGATGGATGATGGACATGGATTAGTAGGTATAGAAAATAGGATACTTGGTATCGAGGAAACTATTTTGAGCCGAGTACAATAATTTTTTAATATGGAGTTCAGGCCATCGAGAAGAGTCAATACAAAAGAAAGGACTGTTACAAAATTACATGGATTTCCATAACAGAAAAATGGAAATACCAATAAGAAAGGTGGAAATGCGTTTATATAAGAAATACCCTCTAGTTGGTTGTTATTATTTATCAAAGGAAATTGATGGAAAGCTAAATTGGACGACTAAGCATGTGAATTTGAATAAGATAAAGAGGATGCATAATAAGACGACGCTATCAAACATTTTACTAATTAGCACAATGCAATTAAAACTTTAATGAATCCACATTTGAAATTTCAATAAAATAATGAAAAGTTGAGCCAATTTAAATTCATCTAACATTTAAAAAATTTGTGAAGACAAACTAAATGGATTTCAAAATTGTTTTTATTAATAAAATTGAGATAAAATTAGGATAAATTAATAATAGCAAATGAAAAGGATGGCAATAAATGAATAAGTAAAATTAATTCTAAATTTAAGCAAAGATTTATTAATCAAGTTTTATGGAATTCAAGATCTTATTTAAAAAGTAAACAGAAATCGAGCCATGGTCAAAAATTTGGATACCTCAGTAGAAATTTTTTTAAATTTACAGATTCAGTGCAAATATTTGAATTGATGAGATAATAGAGTTTGTCGTAGGTTTCGATGATATTGTAAATATATCGTATATTATTTAATTTCAGAGAAGTTAGATTTTGAAGTATTTTAGTAGTAAAAGGTGGTAATTTTAAAAATCAATTTTTTGTGAAAGATTTTTATAAAAATATTTAATATTACATGTACTTACGTATAATTTGTATATTTTGAAAATTTAACTTGTGTAAATCTTGAAACAGCGGCATGGCATTTTTACCAATAATTTATGTAATTTCCAAAGTGTTTAGTAAAAATTTGTGGTGCACAAACTGCAAAGCATTAACGTGATAAAATTTGAAATTTTTCAAATTAATTTTTCATAGTTTAAGTTGGCACCGTGTGTCACTAAACATTGTTAACAGTGTTTGTAACAGTTTATGAAAATTCGTATTTTATTAACCTCAGTTTCATTCTAATCTTTCAAGTGTGCAGGTGAATCCAGTTATATTTTGTATTCTGTTGGTAAGCTTCTTTTTTTTTGCATTTTTCCACCCTTTTTTTTTAATAATTGTTTTTAATTTTTCGATTAATTTTAAATATTTTCTTTCAATCTGGCTAGTGAGGTTTGTCTGACGAGCGACAGAATCGCGAAACATCGATGTAACAAATTTACTTCGCCATATCTTCATTAATTTTACTATATTTTTCAACTTTTCTAAAAAACCACCACGTTGTTTTTGACCCCCCCCCCCCCGTAGTTTCAGTTTTCTCAATTTTTCTAATATTCTCTGTTTGTACCTTGTCACAAAAAGGTTAGAAAATGTTTTCTTAGTGTTTTTAAATAAAATTTTCTTGTATGTTGTTCTTTACTTACAGTTAAAATCTAATATTTTAACGTCTAGTTAAGTTTTTGTTTAATTTATATGAAGATAAGGTACCTACTTGGCATTGGAAATAGTACCAAGCAAGTCACGACAATTTATGATTAAGAATAAAATTGTAAAATTAATTAAAATTTTATAATTTAGGAAAATAAAGTGGTTTAATTTAAAAACAAATTAGATTTCGTTAATTAAAAAATGTTAGTTGGAAATAGCAATGCAATATGGGGAAAGGGACATAAGATGACGAAGTGGGTAAGTTGACGAATTGGTTCAAGTTAAGTAATTCTGGTAGGTGGTGCAATAAGTATTGCAAGAAGACGTGGCCTTACCAGTACACCGCTTAAGGTCAACCACCAAAATTCAATCAGAAACTGTATCGTCATTTTAAATGAAAATTAACCTAAAACGTGCAAACGTGTAAAATCTAGTGCTCAAAGATAGTGTTGATCATTTTTTGATAAGAATTAAACTTAATTTACTGATTGTACAAGAAGAACTGAAGACTCCGATGCAAGAAGGGGATATGTGTAATACCAATTTGTAAATTCTTCAGAACTTCAAAAATAAATATCTCATTGTTGCGGCATCTTATGTGAGGGGAAGACATGTTTGTGATTTTCACTGGTAACTCCGTTTCTATTAACAATAAAAATTCCAGCTTTATACCAAGTGAATAAAGCTCATTTTAGAACCTAAACCAGCAATAACATCATTTTTAAATATTTTGTACTTATCCCCTTTTTGCATCAGGGTCTTCAACTGTTGTTTTTTGCTTAACTTTATGTGATTTGGTTTCTACAATATCATGACTTAAACCGAAATAATCATCATAATATTTGAAATTTTATTTGTAGTTAAGTTGATGAACAGCAATGGAGGATAAGATTTCATTTTTATAGTCCGTTTTTACTTTCTTATAATCGCACCCCCAGAAAGAAGGGGTATATGTTTCAAACATAATCTTGAGCTACAAAAGTACGAAATTTAACAGATGGAAAAGGGAACTTGGCGGTTTTCTAGCGGTAATAATAATTATTGGACTATCGATAAGATTATTTTTTACTGATAGAGCTTGAGAAGACGAATATTTTGGTATATCTAACTCATAAAGTCTGAGAGTGCGATATATCTCGTCAACTTAGCGACTATTTGTTTGTAAGATGACGAACATTATCTTTTTTTTTTAAAGTTCATCAATTTTTAAAAATATGTTAATTTTTACACAAAAAATATGTAAATCAGTTAAAGTATATACCAATGCTGTTAGTCTGCAAATATATAATTAGTCATGTATCCGCAAATGACCAAAATTATTAATACAACCTTAAGTTCCCCAACGTACCCGTCTTTCCCCTACATATACCAAACCAAATAAATAAAACGAATAGCTTTTATTAAAATAGTGTCCCATTAAAATAATAATTGGAAAGACATGCTATATAATGATCGTCATTTATGTATTTATTAAATAATTTTCTGGCCCGGAAAGAGAACCTAGTGCCCAAACAACCAATCCTTAAAAGTTCTAGCATCTATTTAAATGGCAAAATACCGAAAATATCTAAAGTTGAGATGCTATGGCCATTTTAAAGTAGAAATAATATAATTTGCTTGAGAGAGGGCTACCTCTTAAGAGTTCTTACTATTTACATTTTCTTACCAAAATGTATTATTATATTACTACACATTAAGACCTTTTTATTGGTTATTTTAGAACACCTTGTTTAAGACAATATGATTCTACCAATGCTGACCATAATATTATGCAACCAATAGAACAACGAACACGAAAAAAATGAAACAAAAATGTGAACAGTTGAGATGAAACCATTGCGATTAGTCTTGATTCTGATACAGAATAATAAGAGAAAATTGGATATATGATGTAATAAAGTGGAATACAGTTAGGAAGAAATAAAGGGACAGTACATAAACTATGGAGACTGGAAGATTATCAAAAATTTGCGAAGATTGTAAAGACTGCAAAATACTACATGGATGACTGCCCAAAAGATGGGCCCAAAGTTGTTTTCCCTAATCGACAAAGTGAGACTAAATAAACAAAAGAAATTCTAGTTCGAAGAAGATTATAAGGAATGCCGAAGGACTTATCGCAGATCAAGACGAATAACCCAGTTAATTTTTATTGTTTAATTGAGTAGTTAATTTTTAAATTCATTGTCTAAAGGAATTCATATATCTACTAAGTAGTATACAACTTTTATATCAAATTATAATAAAAATATTGGAATCTGAGATTTGAAGCTGGTGTTGATGCTCACAAGATCCGCCACTTATTGAAAGTTAAGTAGACATAATAGTTTTTATTTAATTATGTTCCTAATTGTTCACATAAATTTGTATTAGCATGTCCACTTTTGAAAATTATGTTTAATTAATATTAAGCTTATATTTAGAATTTACTACGTATTGCAAGGCGGAAGTGCACTTCGCAAGAGAGTTCGTCTGTCTCGGAGTTAAGCTTAAAATATAAAATACATTACGACTTCGTAAGCCAAGAGACAAAATTAAGGTTAGTGGCCAATGGAAATTTTAAATACAAGTTTAATTATCTTGTTTCAACATAAACATCTCTCTACTTGTTTTCAAAAGGAAAGAGAACCCAAAGCAAATAATGCATTAATATTCTTTTTAATTATAAGTCATTAATCATATAATTTACAACAGAATAATTATGGAAATCGTCAAGTTTTACGATTATTTTAAAATTATATTGTGTTGTAAAAGTTAATTGATAGATTAATATATTGCTAATAAAAAAATTAGTGGTTAAATACTCTTAATGGGATTTATTTCGACTATTAGGTTGTTAGGTTATAATACTGTAATTATTTTTGCAAATAAATTGCTGTCTACTAAAATTATTTCTCTATTACTCTTAAGCATAATAGCAGTTAAAAATTTTTATGATTTTTTTTAAAGTCTCCTGTCATGTTGAACAAAATGCTAACAAAATATTATGTATTGTTATAGCTGCTCATTTACATCAATTACTGTTTCAACCATATTAAAGTATTTCAGCAGGGCCAAAATCATAAAAATTTTAATGTTTTTAAGTAATTAAAATTTTAGTTTTGGTGAGTACTTAAAATAACAATTTAAAAATAAAATGTACTTACTTTTTTAAAACATACTTTTAATTTTTATTTCTTTATCTGTTTGAAAAATTTTTTATTGAATATATCCTATACAAGATTACCACTTTATGAATGACTTTATAAATTAGAGAGTAAAGGAATACGAAACTATTTCATTATAATTTATTATTATCTCCTTGGTGCTACAATCAAACAATTTATTGTTACCTTTATTCGATATATTAAAAAGTGGAAAGCAATACGGTTCATTAAATTAATAATTAAACTTAATTAACTTGCCATTGAATATTCTTATTGACAAAAAAGAATAACAATTGTTACATTATATTATATAGGTTAATCTTCTATTGCAGACAAAATTGTAAGCAATCTATTTTAAATTAGGCAATAATGAAAAAGTCAGGATGTGTATAAAAAGCTGTAACAAATAATACTTGCTAATCTTCTTACAATTTTATACAATACTTTGAATCTACAATGAAAACTATTTATAATTGCTTAAACATGTCTTGGAGATTTAAGAAGTAACAGTTTCTGCACAGTTATAAACACTCATTGTAAAATGTTATATGTAAACAGACAACAAAATTGTAGAGTAGTAGAACTAATCACAAATATTAATGCTTTAATCATGATTTATTGAATACTAGAATTACAAAACATGAACCTATTTCCAATTTAAAAAAAATTGATTCCAAATTTTAGGGTACATCAATTACTTTCTAATAATGTTTTGATAAAGTGTAAGGAGCTAAGATTAAGCTAACGTGTCTTAGAAGTATGTGAAATTATATATTTATTAACTACCTTCTTCCTTATTGCTTGGTGAAGTAGTAATTATTAAAATAATAAAATCTTTATCTAAACTACTTTTTGTTAATTTTCAAATTTTGTTATACATTGTATGGCCGACTACTCCATTAGACAAGTTAGTGTAACTCAATTAAATTCGCACTGAAGAATAGTAATAATTCATTAATTTTCATCACAGAAAACCTAAAAAATTAGGTTAACTATACTTTTCTCTTAATAATCTTATTAATTTTTTTTTGTACTTATGCTATCATCAAACATAGTAAGGAACCAGATGTTGAGCATCAGTTTTGCTTAAGAGGAGGAGATCCTGAAATATTAAGGTAAGGGTAAAGCTTTTTGAAACAATAAATTTGGCAAGGTACTGCTTTGTGACAAAATCAATTTATTAGTTCATGATACTTTTTTATCTGATTTAAATTAAAATTAGCTTTATTATTATTTACTTCAAATAAGAACTAAATAGACAATTTAACTCCAACTATCTTATACTGGCCATTTATAAGTTACCTGGGGCAAACAGATAGACATTTGGTGAATGAAAATTTCTTCTGAAAATGGTATGCTATGGGGTTCGAATGCATGGTTTTGACAAAATAAATTAAGGCGCTAAAGCTATCGACCATTCACTCACAAAAAAGAATACTACTACTACCACAAATACTACTTTTATATAATTTATAAGTAGTATTTAATCCCCCTCCCCAGCGAATGGGGTCGAATGATTAAGGCCTACCTTTGTAAAAACTAGCCCCGGATTCCCCTATTATAAACATAAAAAAGTACTGCTTATTATATTATAATGTTATAAAATATGGTTAAACTTCACTTCTCCATACAGGAAACGATTATAATACATACGAGTAATAAATAATAACAAATATAAATATAAACACTCATTGAACAAGAGAAATAGTATAAAAAATTCTGATCGGAAACCACGATATCAAACAAAACAACTTTACAAAAATAATTGGAGTAAGTAAATATCATAGTAAAACATATAACTCTAGTCCATTTTACTTCTATAATTCTATCAAATTTTTTCAATGCTTGCAAAACGTGATTGGGATTGGGATATTGATTTTTAATGAGTTGTCAGTTGGTATAACATTTTAGGTTATACCTATAATAGGCCGGATGCATTATACAACTTATAATAATTTTAGAAGTCTAGTCAGTTAAAAAACATTTTATTGCACATTAATAATTATAATTTCTTACAATGTTTGCTCCAATACAATTAAAAAATAAAGATTCAAGACACCCATTTTTCAATTAATGCCGATTAATGCATTAATTTAAAAAGTAATGTAAAGAAGAGTGTCATTGTGATAGAGTTATTAATTATTATATATTGCGATGTTAATGTCTTAACACCAACACCGCATATTTGTCTTGAATTTTCCTTCCTAATTTTCCGACCACAATCAACAATCGGCTTCTCCACTCTGCTGAAACCTCAAGAAGAACCACCAAGATTTGGCGTTCTAATCCAGCGTAAACAAAAGTTTCGAATTTGTGGAGAATGACGAGAAGTGATTAATAACCAAATGAATTTTATGATTAAACAATATTTATAAAAAAAATTTTAACATAAGTAAATATTCAAAATAATAATAAAATAAAACTAGAAAACAATTCACCAGGGTATCCAATGCGGTCACGTAATTATCCTGTCACGGCCCTTTCTATTTTTTATTATTCGCTTCCCCTGTTGGAGCAAAACGGTTACTAACGGTTTACTTAGTTTTCTGTTCTTCCTTCCTCTTTTGAAGCCAGACGGTAACAACCCTTTTCTTATTATTTAATTTTGCTTGCTTTTTGGGAGCAACCATGTTCCTCCTTTAGGAACAAAAGCGTTACTAAATTTTTATCATCTTCTCTCTTTTGGAGCAAAATCGTTAATAAATTTCCATAACGACCTCTCCAATCGACACTGAATTTTATTTTTATTTATTTCTTGTCTTCTCTCCCGTTAGGTCAAATATCACCGTAATATGTTTAATTGGTGCGCAATCTGCATTATGTAAATGATTTTGCCAAAAATTACATAAGTAAAAAGAAAAAAAAATTTGGTAATTCTTAAATATTATCTACTAATATTTTTCCTAAACTTTTGAAACTGATAGGAATTTTATAAGTGTAATATTACTGTACCATTTACATAAAGCATAATTAAAAACAATTTAAATAAATTGTTGCTCAACGATACTCAATCGAAAAACGTCCTTCCCTGATACACACGGCTAGGAAATCCTTACCTCCAGGTCGCCAACCTCTCTTCCCAAAAATCATTTAAATGGGCCAGAAACCCGCAGAAACCTATAATACAATGTTGTCGTTTACAGTATTTCCTTCACATGCCTGGACCAGTCGATTTATCTCAAAGCTGTCTTTAGGCACACACGCACTGTTGTAACAAAATTGTTAACGTTTGAGTGTACAATGAACTTCAAGGTACCAAAACAATAAAAATCCGCTTAACAAAGTTAAAAGAAAACTTTCCTTCATCAAAAGTCCAACAACTTATCAATTGCTTCTTCATCTCAAAAACTTAACATGACAATATTTTACACTAAAATTTTGTGAAAGCATTTAATATAACTTAGGATAGACTAAAGATTTTTTTGACATGTTTACTTGGCCTAGGTGCCAAATTTAACATGCGGATATATCACTTTCTGCGGTAAACGAAAACTAGTAAAGATGATTTTTGAAAATTGCTTTTATTTTACAAAATTTCTTATATTATTCAATTTAATTCACAGTGCAAAAACTACGTTATAATAATATCATAGTAACAGTGCATTTGCGACCATACCTATAGCATTTATCTCAAAAAGGTGACATCTCCTGGTTCCTGGATATTATCCCGTTTTTACATGTGTAATTTCTGTAGTAAAGATGTGTTTAAACTCCTAGCTTAAGAAAAATGCAAAAATGTCAGTTTTACTCCTTTCTGCAGTAAGAAATTCAATTGTAGATGCGATAAACTCAGTTTTAAACTTACTTAATATTTTCAAATACATTTCTTATATGTGAACTATAATTCAGTCAGTTACCAATTATTGTCAATTAACTATTTATTGGCATAATATGCCAGCGCTTATATGAGGTGTTTTATTTGTACCCAATATATACTTATTAGGTACTACTTATTTATTTGCTTTTTAAATTCTTTATTAAACTAAGTATATACAATTTACAATGAATGCATTTTGGTTTGTATCCACTACTGCTTGTAGCAGTTTACCAAACAAGGAGTGATAAATTATTGTCAGTATTGGTGCTAGTTAGGTCTTGTTTTGTATCCTGGGAAAATGAGGCCAAAATATCAGTAACTTTCAATATAAGTTTTTTAAGTTACGGCAATTTATTAGTACCTAATAGATATAATAATAACAGGACTTTTCAAAAAAAAATAATGCGAAGCCCACAGCAACTGATATTTTTACCTCACCGCTTCAAAATTGAGGAAGAAAATATAAAGTTCTTGTTGATGAATATTTTTATAAACGAAATTCATTTGTATTGCGATGAACGAGAAGAAGTTGAAAATAGAGGTTGAAAAATAGTGAAGAAGAAGAGGAAGGTCATAAAGAAAGAAAAGGACATTGACTGTGATAGAGCCGCAAGATTATATGGAAAAATCCTGCTTTCCGTGGAAAACCGTAAGCTTTTATGTAAGCTGGAATGCTTACGTGATAGAATTAAGACGACCAATGAGCTTCTTGAATTCTTGACCTTAATCAGCTAGAGCAGGGATCCTGAATGAGTTATCGACATTTTTGAACCAAAGCTCCGAGAAATTGAGCATATACGAGTAACAACAGATACTACACTCATTGTCATTAGATATGATATAGTTTAAAATCATACTCGAGACGTGATTTGCATTTATTTTTCCTGAGGTAAGATTTTTTGGTCTACGTAAGACAATTTTAGATATTATAAGAAGTACCTACTATATTATTGCCAGCTACAATTTTCTATTAAATATTAAATTAGATATAAAAAATATTATTTATTAACTATTATTGGCGCTTTCATCTTAATTAAAACGATTTCATACGATGACATAAGTACTCAAGTTCGAAGATTTACACTATAATGTTATACCTATGATGCATTGCGGTAAACAAAATTAATTATGCAGTATTATATCCTAACAACATGATATTTGCATTTAATTTGTAAAGAATTAACGTTTCTAGAGTCGTTAATGTTTTTATATTCTGTTAGCCGTGATTACATTACATACTAACATTAATAAAAAAGTCAGAAAATGTAGGTACTCGTATATTAAGTTTGATAGGAAATCTTAAGGTTTGGTATATTGTATTCTCTTAAAGTTTGCTTAATTTTCGTTCGTTTCAAAAAAATGCAAAAAAAAAGTTTATCAAAGTTAGTCGATTTAATTCAATTAACACTAATATGGTTGATTTTACTCACTTCACTTATCACTCAACATTTAAGGGTATGAACCAATGATTAGATACAAAACGGTTAAATTAAATGGATTTCTAATTTCTATTGATTAATTTCTTAAATGTTAAAGTGATAAGTGAAGTGAATATAAATCGACCATAAGATGGAGTTAATCCATCCAGATAATTTCAACTTTTTATCAGAGTTATATTTCCACTTATATTTTAAAAGTATGTGTTGCCATTTGAATGAAAATGCAAGTGACTGATTTCCACTATCCATATCATCTAAAACTAATTTATTTGGCAGAAACGTTAGGGCAATTTTTCAATTAAAGAATATTAATCCTTATTGCAATTATGTACTTTTTCTTGCTAAAGTATCAATAGGTAGTTCTTTATATTACGGTGCACTTCACTTCAATTAAGCTTTAATAAGTTTAGTTTCATGTTAAAATGGATGTTATGCAAAATGGATGGTCAGCTTCGTAATCGTGAGTTAACTCCTCCAGATTCTGAATCACCGATTTTGGAGAGTACATCTGCCATTTTTCGACTTGAAACCGTAACCAACGGTGGCGTCCATATGAGTTTACAGGTAACTTGAAACAGTAGCCGGCGTTGTGAAAAAACGAAGTTCTTGACTTTATGGTGTTAAATTATACAATAAATATATCTCACAGAATACTTGCAGATTAATATAGTACCAGGAAAGGTGTGTTTGTGTACTTTATAATATTAATAATGATTATAATTCATTATCATTAGAGGGTTTGTTAAACTTACAACATGGGAATATACTATACAAATAATTTTCAAACCTATAACCCTTTAAATACACAATAAAGGAAGACTGCAAACTACAAGGAAAATCAATGATCTGATGATAACGAACTGCTGCTATATAAATAGTAACTCTACAAGTTAGCGTGAAGTTCAGTGTAAACTATTGGGCACACCTTCTTGTGTTGCTTATGAGAGCATTTAAGACACACTGGTCTGATTATTTATGTACATGTTATTATAATTATTTTTTATTATACAAAAAGAAGAATTTGAAATTATGGAACGTGTATTCACCATAATTTAAATATTTTAAACACGCCATGCAGTAAGTAAGTATAAGGCGATCTTTTCTTTAGAGAATTTATTATATATTTAAATAACTTGAAAGCAAAAGTTTTGCAAATGATACTCACTTAGACATAATTATTACGTAAATGAAAAAAATATACCACAGTTTCCAGTAACAACTAGTATTATGAGAAAACTATAACTTAAAGAAGAGCGTGACTACTTTTATCAGGATTTTCGCACGACTTATATCTTCGTTTTAATTACTGGTTTATGAAACGCATGTATATGTACGTAGGTATAATTTACTTTTACCAATAACTTTTACAAAATATTAATACTGCCTGCAATTTAACAATTTTTCTCTCATTTTGCATATTATTTTATGTTTGTTGTCTGACATAGTCCATGAAGGTTTGATCGATATTTCTATTTAAGGTACAGCTGTTTGAAAAAATGATAATGAAATAGAAAATTCTGTAAGTATGAAAATTATATGTTTTCATCACTCTTTAATGCTTAATTAATTATTACTTAGGATTCAACTAAAAGACGGCCTCTCCTTATATGATGAATACTAATTCAATATTAAATATAAAAGGCTAATCATTATTTGCCTTATTTTACAGCGGTACGAGGTACGAAAGAAAAATTTTTGCATCGCAATCTATAATTGTACCAAGATGAATTTAGCCATGACAACTTGGATGGTTAAAAAGTTTTTTCTTTCATGTTAACAAAGTTTATTTTTAAAACCGTTAAACCGAGAAGATGGAATAATGTGAAAAAATTTTAATTAACTTTACTTTCGATGATCAATTTTTTGTACAATTAAGTACCTATAAATAACACGCAGAATGCAGAAACCTCTAATCTAACTTAAAATTCAATGTTACGACTATACTTTACAATAAAGGAATAGAAAGTATACAACTTTTTTTTTTAAATTGAGTAACGTAACGTTGCTATTGAACTTGGAACATTTCTAAAAAAAATGAAGTAATTACCTACAAAATATAATTGCCCCAAAAAGATATTATAATGCAAGAATACGTCATGATTATAAAGCGCAATGTCACGGCAACCCAAATGTAATGCGATGTGTAACGAGACATGAACTAAATCGTATTCGTTTAGCTTTGGCTTTAGATGGGTACAGAAAAATATACATATAATTACAACAGACCAACTTTTGAAGATTTTCTTGCTGTTAGCGTAGAGTACTTTTGCTTGGTTATTTGTAACATTGTAACACATAAAAGAGCCGTTGTTTTAAAAATTATGTTCATATATAAAACTGTGCTAGCAATATTTTACGGATCATGAACACTTATAACCGATTTTTATACCGAGATGAGAGTAACTAATAATTATCATGCATTTTACCGTTTGTATAGCTACAATTTAGTTTTTTATTGAAGATCTAATAATATTTAATAACATTACTATCCAATAAATAGAATACATAATATATAAAAAATATAAAGTTACTTTGAGTTTATAATAATAAAATTAAACACTAATATAATTAATTAGGTCCTTCACCAAAAAAAGCTTCAAGTTATGGTACATAGAATATATTATTGACGAATAAACCATTTTTACAATCGAGGTAACTTTGTTTTGTTATTTAGCGAAGGTAAATGAGATGAAAAACAGAATGTAATCAATGTGATAAAATAAATAAAAGGTTAGGTTACTTTATTCTCGTGCCAATACTGGATGCAGATACCACTTTCAATGTATCTGCTCCGCTTTGAAGCATCGTCAATTTTCAGGCGTTCAAAGTTAACCAAAACAATTTATTTAAAAAAAATGTCAGAAATTTTTGACTCTTTGACATAGAAAATGAATTTAATCACGAAGGTATTTCATAATAATCAAACCGAGATAGATAGAGCTAAATAAATTATAGGTATATTGTTTGTTCACTTACTCTTTGCATATCTTGTTTACTAAAAATTATGTGCATGTATTTGCTAATCACAGTAGTCTGCATAAACTATTTAAACCTCAAAGTTACAGTAATTACCGATTTAACATATTTCATTAAATAATTTTAGAACTAAAGAAAATTATATTATATATCTCCGGTTTATATCGCAATACGCAGTTTCCCGGTTCCCAAAGGCCAAATTGGCTTTTGGATTTTGTTAGCATTTTACATTTTTTACCTACGACGAGGAGCAAGCCCGACGTAGAACCCCCAACCTGGAGGACCAGAGAAGCGGTCAGAATAAAGTTCTTACTTCACCCGGATTCAAACCGGGTATTTAGCGTTCATAGTCAACTCGCGTGACCACAATGCTCCAACCGCCTAAAGAAAATAATGATACAAATAAAAAATAATATTATTGAATATTATAATTATTCAACGTAACGTATTGAACAGTAAGTCGATTCAATAGTATAAGAATCCTTTTACTATTATAGGACAGTAAAAAAGAAAATTGCTGCCATTATAATATAATTTATTTTCTCATATAAATAGATGCTAAAAGTGAAATTTAAAGCAATTTAAACGCTTGACAATAACTGCCATTACTAAAATATTATTTTAACATAAAACTGTTTATTGTACTAAGCTCTTTGTAGTTAAAATAGGTATTAATGAGTTTTTAAGGTGTTGAGGAAGTTTTACATTTCCTGTATTTTGTGTAGCATTTATCGTGCATTAAACCCTGCTATCGAATAAAATATCTTAATAATAAAAGTAAAGTGTAATCAAGAAAATAAATATTGAAATTGTTGTTCTATTATTTACTCATGTATCGAATTATATACTTCTCCATACATACTTCTACCAATACCAAACCATATATTTGTACAAAGCGGTGTATTTGTCAGATATTAATGATAAAAAACTAAGTAAATTCTTATCAATTACCGCATAACATAATTCAGAAGAAAAATCAACTTTCTTTTTTATTTTATTACTGAAGCCGACATAAGTTAACCGCAAAGTATGAAGCAAAATAGATCAAAAGCAAAACCTTCAAATCTTTGAAATCCCACATATTTACATAAAGATAATTTAATCACTTCCATGATTGATTAAGTAATTTATTTGACTATTACCCTGTAAAAATTTCCTTTCTAAAATAATAAAAAGGAATACAGGTAATACCAAAAAAGTACAATATGCGTTATAGAATCGATATAAAATAGTAATAAATTTGTTATGCAAATTTTTTAGTTGACTTATATAGCTGTCAGTTGATGTTTGCATACGCAAATTAGTTGTTAACAAAAAGCTAAAAAGTAAACTAGGCACTCAATGGCACAACTGACGCGTGCTATATAAAAATGAAATAAGAAAAAGTTTGTTTCTATTTCGGATCATAGGTTAATTTTAAGATGATAGATTGATAGTTTAATACACAATAACATTTTACTTAATTAACAAATCGAAAATGATATTCTTTCTCAGCAAGTGTTTTTAATTTGTTCTATTATTTTAATAGGTATTGATAGCTTCATTTAGATTTCTATTGGCATTCTATTTTCAGATAATTAACTAGGAAAAAATTTAATACATACATCATTATCATCATTATTAATATCAGATAGTGTGCTTTTCTCAAGTATTCTAAGTTTCTACTATTACTCATTGTCAGTTAAATTATGTTTGTAAATTCATATTTGCTTTATTAAATCTTCTTTATTAATTTTTGATGCCCCATGGGAGATAAGAAATATAATCAGATTATGCACACTAATTTAATAATGGGATATGTGACAGAAAAATTTAAGAGAAATCCGAAAACACCAAACCTGACTGGAAGATCATCGTAATCCCAATATACAACTTACTGTCCGCAGAAATTGACAAGCGATTGAAGAGACCAAAAAGACAATAGATGTCATGGAATTTCAACTCTGTGGGTGTTTCCTGGATACACTTTAAAGCTAAGAGGTCATCAAATCAGTTCATGGAACTTTGCAATTATGATTTAATTTTGTTCTGATCACATTAAAAAACATTAATTCAAAAAAAAACGTAAATTGTCTATTTGAATTATTAACAACTCTTTTTAATTATTAATTTTTGTATGAGTTAAAATTAGCATTAGGTGTAAATAAATTTTAAACTGACATTTTTGTCTCACTCTGTACATAGCAATTGGAGGTGAAGTCAACAAATAACGTCCTTCTATAATATCGTGTCGTTGAAATCTCAGGTTTTACATTATTCGTTATAATTTTGTTTTGAAAAAGCTAAACAAAAGAAGATTATAAGTAGATAAGTAAAGTTTAGTAAATTTGAAAAAAAATTGTGCATTAAATGATTTATGTGCTGGAATTTATGCAATATATACCGGAAGTCTAAATGAATCTCCATGGTTATTATTAATACTTTAATATTATATTATCGGGTATTACACCTGTGGTGAAGTTTATTAGGTATTGGATGACCTTGCTGTTTGAAGTCATTATTTTTGTTTACCACATTTACTACCCCCTTTACCCTTTACTACCCAATTTGAGGGAAAGGGGATTGACTTAAGTAAAGTTGAATAGCAAAATGGAACTATTAAATTTAGATTAGGTAATCTATCAAAACTGAGAGATCCTAAATCCAAATGCTACTTATTTATTTTTCACTTTTAGTTCGGTGATGCATCCACGGGATTGTAATGATGCTAAAGAACCCACCCTCAAAGTCACCTCACCAGTAAACCCAATAAAATAATTTAATCAAATTAGTATAAGAAGAAATACCAGTATTTCTTATGCCCGCCAGTATTTCTTATGCCCTTATGGTATGAACATAATATATGATAGCAAAGGAACTGTTATTGACAGTAACAAAAAGTCAAAAACCAAAATATAGAATTTCTTTCGTATTATTATCGTAAGTACAAAGAACAGCAAAAATTCAGATTAAGAAAAGCAGTGAAGTATTTACATTTCCCCTGTGCTATATTTAATCGACAATTTGGATTTATAAGAACCAAAAAGTTTTATAAAACTACTTGAGCTTTATAGTAAAAACTCAAATTAGCATGAGCCTACTATATTATATTATGTCCATACATTTTCATCCTATTACAATCGCAAAGGGTGAAATTTCAGCCTGACGTTTTAGTTCTCTTTTTTAAGAAAATTTTGGCGGGGTCACATATCCTTTCGATTGCATTTAGTTTAAAATGTATAATTAGACTTACTATATCTTCGACACACTAAATACTAATGACCTTTACCTTTTTTTTTTAATCAGAGATTTGTGAATAATTTAATTTATAAAATAGATTTAAGTAATAATAGTTGAGGAAATAATGGAATGAATGATAATGTGAGTATTGTTCATCATTCATAACCAATTAGAGAATTTGCGTTTGAAAGAATCTGTAATGATCATTAACTTGGCAGTGCGTCAAAGGTATATATTACATCTTTTTACGACACAATTGATAAATCATTATTAAATTTTGCTTTTTCGGGTGAAGCTTATTCGAATTTTCATGGGGCATAATTAAACAAATTACATTTTTAGAAAAACTTGCTCATCTGAAAATGCTAATGGAACAGATAAACAATCATTTACTCAAAAATACCAAAAACATTATAACTAATATTATCTAAGTCTAAGTGCTTTTGTTTATATTCATTTAATTAAACTTTGTGTCGTAAATTTTCTATTTTATTTCTTATTTTAATTGTGTCGTCTATGCAAACAATTTTAATTTTTATGGTCATCTATAAATTTTATTACATCTAAATTGCATTTCTTAATAAAATTATGCTTAAGTATGTGAGGTATTAATTGCACGTATTTTTATAATCCACTTTGATAGAAGGTACCTATTAGATATACCTGCATGTACCTATAAATACCAGGCTTAAAATAATAATAGCTAATAAGTAACTGTTTGAAATCATAAACTATTTGAAAAATTTACTGTATTCTGTAAACGTTGAAGAATTGAAATTGAAATTTAAGTAAAGTGCCTGAGTGCTAAATAAATTTATAAATCTCTTTATTCAATAGGATGCTAACTCTAATAATATGTAGCTATTATGTAGGAAGAATTGGATTATTAGATATATATTTTTTTTGTACTAGGTTAGTAATCACAATAACATTTTTGTAAGGTTCTATGCATTATTCTAATATGGAATGGCAGAACAACTTCATTTTAATGAGAAAGTATTACTTATGTGTAATAACAATAAATCTAAAAGTTATTCCATTATCAAGTCCTGGTCAATACATATATTGAAAACTTTTATGAGTAACAAATAATTCATCTATAGTGCTGGAAGTAACGTTTGCTGGAGATACTTACGCTTATAAAATAATGGACTTCTTAACTTTATTACTAAATTTCCTATTATGACAATATCTAATTAACTTGACGCATTCAATAAATTATTTATTCTCTATTACTCCATATTATAAGGATTATAGTTATTCAAATAAAACTATTTCTTAGATACGTATGCCGTTTTTTTATTATTAAAAATTAAATTATTTTTCTATGTACACCAACATCAAACTTTCTTTGACTTTGAACTTGCACCGCACCTAAAACATTACAAAGGATTGTATGTAGGCCAAGAAGATAGATGACAAGAAAACCGAACTTATTGCCACCTACTGATCACAAATTTACGTGACTCTGAGTCAGTTCATTTTTACAGGTACACATAAAAGATAAGTGAATGATAAAATCATTTACTTAAGAAGATTTATTGTATTCTGACAACTTTAATAATAGTAAAGTAAATTGGTACAAACTAATTTTTATTGATGTAGATTGATTGTAGATTGTAGGATGAATATTGTATAAATAGATATTTAACCCATCGATAATATAATATTAAAAGAAGTTATAAAAAATAATTAAAAAATTCGAATTTAGCCTATGCTAATTTATATGAGCAAAAAATGCAACTTTATAAATAATATAAAATCTAATTATATTTTTTTTTGCATAATAACAGTCAAATTTGCAACAGTTATCTAGAAAAAAAAATTACAATAATAAAGATATAATAATATAAATTACTTGATGAGGCATTCATATGAAAGGAGTGCCCAAAACATATCATAATTCTAGGCAAGCTATAAGCCAAACTTTTACTCGGTAATATTTTAAATTGTTAAACAATGAATGTTATCTAAAACTGTTATAATATAAAAAGTAAGTACACACCTCGTGTTTGTACGTGTTTGTTGTAAAATATTAATTTAAAAAGTTTTATAATTAATTGCAGCTTTCACCTAATACATACAGCGCTGCTCTTCACTGATATAATGTTATGCACTAATGTGCACTTAAAATATGAGAATACATTATATTATTTAAAAAAATAATAGTAATTGGTGTCAATGTGACCATCTTAATCGTTCTGTCGTTTCTCGTTCGAATGTTAGATCTAAAGTATAAGGACTGTGACGTTAGAAAATGGTAATTTTCATAAACAATTTTCACATAAAAAACAAAATTATTCTTAATAAAAAATAGTGTTAATATAAAATAGTAGGCTTCTAAAATATGTTATTTATCAGTTTTTCTTAATATTTTACATAATGCAGAGTAAACAAGAAGAAGTGCGTCACAAAATTGTGCAAAAGCGAACTGAAAATCCGACAATTTCTAGTAAAAATTGACTTTGCAACACTAGCTGGTCCTCAATATTATACAAAAAAACCTGAAGAGAATCTTCTTGATGCCATAACGAAAATTTATGTTGAAAAATTTGTGTCCAAACTATTAGTTTGGCAAATTATTTGTCAGTACGGAAAGCGAAGTGGAATTTTCGTTACATCTGGTAATGTAAATGGAGAAATTTACAGCAAAGAATATATCGCGAATAGATTAAAACCATTCATAAATTCACACGATGGTCCAACATTATTTTGGCCTGACTTAGCCTCAGCTCATTATGCTAAACAAACTTTGGAGCTCTTTAAGCTGAAAATATTGAATTTGTACCTAAAGAGGCTAATCTACCAAGCGTCCCAGAACTTCGCCCAATTGAAAGACATTGGGCTCTAATGAAAAAGAATTTAAAAAGGGTTAAAAATCCAACTAAGGACATCGAAATATTCAAGGTAAAGTGGAAAAACCATCCAGTAGAGTGACGAATCAGATCGTTTTTATAAATTCCACTAAAATTAATCTTTAAACTTGAAAGTTGTGTTTAGTTGAAAATTACGATTTTCTAACGTCACAGTCCTTATAGTAGATTATTTTTACTTTTAGAATGGTAGAGACTTACTAAATACTTTTTTTTTTAATTCTACATGATGTGCATTTCCGGTTTTTATTACTGTTTTTTTATACGCCAATTGCGTATTGAACAAGTATGACGGAAGTTGGGGATCTACAGTTTAACGTGGATCCGACCCACGGCAATGGACGATCTTTACATTGTTAATTTCAGACCAGAGAAGTATTAAAGTCATTTATAATTTATTATAAAGTTGCCTAAATCCAACAAATAGACATAAATCCGTGAGAAATCCTCCTTTAGATGGTATTCAGCTGGATTTAAACCCATGAATTATTGACAGGACAAAGGTATCTGTCAGCTACTCTCGTCTGTTTTCTAACTTTATTAATAAGTAATAAAAATATTAATAATGTATTATATTTAAGCAGGTATATAATAATTAGGGAGCGGATTTCTAAGCATTATGCTTATTGCGACGACGGACGGTTACAAGCAGTCAAAAAATTTTAAGAAATGAGTACGATTCAAAGAAAAATAAATCGTTGACACCAACTTTTTTATGCTTATTTTGCTTTTTTCGATGTTTTGCGCTTTTTTCCAATTTTTATGCTTTTTTGTGCTTTTTTATAATTATAATTTTTTATAAAGACTGGAAAGAGTGCGGTCAGTGTTTTAAATAAGTTTCAAAAACTCTTTTGTATAATATCTTTTGTCTTTCCGAGAGTAAAGTGATTTTCCGGGAGCAAAGTGCCACTTTTCTTAGGAGCGGGAAGAAAAGTAAAAATATCAATATCGTGTTGTACTTTTATCATCGCCTTTATCATTGAATAATGAGACCACATGGTGGAAGCCTTTACAATTTTAGCTTAGAAGAAAGCCATAAAAACATCTTCCGTGTAGCAGTCCACAACGTTTTTTTTGCCACACTACTTCACAAGATCATCGTATTGTTTTTCATATCACTTCCGCGACTTTAATGGTAATCCTTCCACATAAGCCAAATTAGCTGCTTCAGCTATTTCAATCTTAGAACTCATTTTTTTGCACGTTTTAGCTTACCAACATAAAACCACAAAACGAAATGAACGTTTACCCGTTTGAAATTATAGACGTTGCGCAACAACGATTCAAATTTATTACTACGTCTAAGATTCCAAAAATGCAATAAATATTTACTTTGAATTTCGTAATTGGCTTTCGGAAAGGCAAAAAATAGTATATTCGCGCTCAGGATTAAAGTGACTTCTCGTCCTTCGGGTAATTTTTCCCCTCGGCTGCGCCTCGTGTAAGCAAACCTTTACCCTCATGACGAAAAGTGGCACCTCCGACAGAGTTGCTAAGCATGTCAGAACCTACCTCGTGAAGGTGAGAGTGGAGTTGGGATGGAGAGGCTAAAGAATATCTCTTGTTGATATTCTTGTAGTGCATAATAAACCGGTAAAATTCAACAAAACAATTTTTAAAACAAAATAGTTATTATATTTATTACAAACTGCCTACATAATAACACAATGTTTATAAAAGCTCCTACACATTAATCTTCCTCACTGTCACTGTTAATGACTAAATTTTTCTACTAATTTCTTTAAATAATTCATGGTAATATTTCGATCTGTATCCATCAATTTTGCTATATAGGACACGCTTGAGATAGTTGATAGGAACCAATGAAGAAAATCTTTGCTGATCAGTTAATTCTGGGAAATCAAGAAGTTAAAGCTGATATTAATTTGTAAAATTGAGTCTTCTGGTGGTTTCAGTGTCCAACTTCTGCTTACTATGCCAAGAAATTCTTCATACCACGTCTAGACTAAAGCATCGTTCACATAGAATTAGCGTTGCGCCTTGCTTTCGTTGCCTTGCAGAATTTGTTGCTTGATATTTGCTTTCGACCGTATAGCGGTCACATTGAATTAGCGCGGTGCCTTGTTATGTGCACAGACTGCATTGTCCAAATATCCTTAGATCTAACAGTAGCTTACCTGTTATGTTATGAAAAGTAGTACTTATACAATATTTATTTAAAGTCGTCTCGGAATATAATCTTAAAATAATTAATTATATATAATCTTTAGTTTTGCAATAAAATTCGCATTTACTTATTTTGATTTAATTTTGACTACATTAATTTATTCATTTATTGCAATATAAATGCATAAAAATTATTTAATAATTGTGAGATCACTACACATTGTAAATATTAAATTTATATAAATTTTTTAAAAAATAAAATAGTAATTACATTTTTCAAATAATATTACAGGCTATTGTAAACAGCTTTTGGGTTTTATGGTGTACTTTTTTGCCATAAATAATCTTTTGGTTGTTAGGGTTGTCTTGGCACTTTTTATAATCCTACTAAATTACCTGCATAAAATACTTTACTTCTTGAAAATTCTTGACAAATTATTTAATTTTAAAATAGACCTATTTTAAATGTTAGAAAATAAATTAGTTAACGTAGCAATAAACTTTAGGGAATCAATAAGAGAAAAAAAGTATAAAAAAACAAATAAAATTTTATTTAAATTGAAAATCACCAAATTAAAAAATGGCTATTTGTTTGCAATAATTTAAAATTCACCTATTGGAATCTTTTCGGATAATAAGTACATAACAATTTTGAATTGTTAAAAATCTCGAATCGAATTAAACCAATCCAATCAAACAAGTAAAATTTAAAAGGGTTCTTGCTTTGTATCTGAAATGAAAAAGCTTGACAGAGGCAAACTTCTGCAAAACTTCAAAAGTCAACAGTAATTTTAAACATAAAACCTTTTTTCAGGTAAAATTGTAAAATTTATTATTTCGTATACCTGCCAACATACAATATCAACCATTTGAAGCTTGACAAAGTCTGCAAGACCACGACATCGCAACAACTAATTTTAAGCATAAAAAAGGATAGAAGAATATGCATCACTCTGATTGGCGCTTGCCATCTTCTGCCGAAGCAACGCAAGGCAAATTTTTCATTGTGAACGCCGCTTTAATCTGTCCAATTGCTTCATTTTTTATGCCAACGTCAGAATTCAATCTCTTTCCGAAACTATTATTCATATAGCAGGCAATTTTGAACAATAATTTAACATTCGGAAGCTATTTATTGTTCAAAGTGTGATGAAGAAGTTTATATTTCTTACCAAGAATGCCATGGACAACCGCCAATTACCCAATGAACTTTTGTTACCCATCGAGAACCATTCGATCCTTCAGTTGTGAGTTGAGGTAGTTGTCCTTTGAGTGCTGGCATGATACCCAATAACATCTCTTGGCATCCTCGATCTACATACAAATATTACCTAGTTTCAGTAGTTTTTCTTCGAAAAAACGAGCTTATTGAGCTTATTGATCTTCATGATCTCAGCATCATTTTGTTTGTGTGCAAAGGATCTTCCATCTCAACAACTTATCCATTTGTTGTGAAAATAGTGAAGGGTTTGCACAGCGGTGATTTTTTTGTCCGTAATATGATTTTCTTTGGTAACCGTTGTTGCTACTCTTCTCATGCCTAATGTATGTTCCATCAAATACAAGCGCTAATATTTATCAGCAATCTCTTACAATTTCTTGACTGTTTCAGACGCTGATAATTCATTGGTTTTCTTGGTTTTCCGAGGTATTCAAAACCCTCTGGTATAATATTATATCCTCATTAAATGAGTTGACGATTGCCACCGCTAACAAAAAGCAGGGATACATGCACATCTGAAGGCTAGCCTAGCAAGCTGCTAACGGATGTAAAAACAACTATAGTTCAAAATCGATCTGCGGAGTACTCACCAACCCGCCTGACCCACGTGGTGAGTCATAGCCATAACCCTCCTTTAATGGAGAGGTTTATGTCCAGTACTGGGCGAAAAAAGGCTGAGAAAAAGAGAATTAAATGAATTGATAGCTTCTGCGCAATAATCTGATACTTTCACGTTCAAGACCAAGCACAAAAGCAACCATATTATTGGAATTTCCAGTTTAAATAGAATTATTATGAGAGCCGGAAGAAAGTGCGAGTTTTAGAATTCTTCATTGATTTCATTTCTCGACATAGCTTATCATTTTTGGGAACCAATTGACTATAAAATTAAATAACAAAATATGTGTACAAATTTAAAATTGGAATTGTAAAAATTTAGATGTGACACCGCAGTGAGTTCGAGAGAGAGAGCGTAGGAGGTGAGATAAAGGGGACTCGCACTTTGACCACCGGCGCCGTGCGGGCAGGTTGATAATTTCGATTTATGATAGAAAGTTTAAATTTTGGAGTTAATTTTGAAAAATAAATAAATAAGATTGATTTGATTAAAAGTGGTGTGTTTTACTGAAAGACCATTGTTTTGAGAAGAAGAAGGTTTTCGTTTTCAATAAATAAGACAGAAAATTTAAAATTTTGTTGAATAGTAGAAAGTCACGCGTATAAAGTGATAATAAATTTTGAACCGACGAGCAAGCCGCGGCGTATGTCAGAATATAATTCAGCTGCTCGATTGAAATAATTTTTGAAAAGTTTTCGAAAAAAAGTCGGGGTCTGCTTTATTTTATGACAGTATATAACCAGTCAATACTTTCAGTCTGCTTATGTCGCATAATGCATTCATAAAATGAGTCATATCTGGAACAACGATGATACTAGAGTGCTGGAATGGATCTCTATCATCTTCAGATCCTTAATTTAGGCAACACTTACTTTCTATGGAATTCCATTTAATGATGAGGCGTTCCGTGTTTATTTTTAATTAGCTATCAGCAGGGGCGGATGGGCTATCAAAAATCTACCGGGAAAGGGGGAATGTCTTTACTTGGTAAGCCCTCCCCCCTTTGCTAAAAACAAAAATTATATTTTTATTATTAACAAACAATAGTGAATATAAAAAAAATTAAACTAACAGTGCGTCGACCAAGACGGCACAACAACCGACGGCCCATGGTTCCACCACCGACGGTCCACGATCCTACGGATCGACGGCCCACCGGGAAATTTCCCGGTAGCCCGATGGACCCTTCTGCCCCTGGCTGTCAGACAAGATCTGACTGAAAAATTTACGAGATCCTGGAGATACAAAGCTGGCCGCCCTTTAATTTGCTTTTATCAAATTTCAAAACCATTGTTGTTAAACATTAGGATTGCTGTTTGCTGTTGTAACGGATAATAATAAAATTGATATGAAGATATCCAACTCTTGATATTTGGCTCTTTAATTGTTATTAAAAATTCAACCCTTTAATCTATACAATCAATGGTATAATTATTGTAGAGCAACTCATATTTTTTTAAAAGCGCTTATTTTAATTTTAGGCTTCTTACAATAATAAAATGAAAAAACATCAATACAAAAAATGTTAACCCACGTTATTTCCCTAATTTGGGTATAATATCGTTAACTTAAATATTTTAGACTTTATCAGTTAATTTAAAAGTTGAAGAGTAATTAATGTAGAAAACCTTTCGATTTTACGCTTACTTGTACATAAAAAATAATTTATGCTATGGTAAAAGTTGCTAATTATAAATTATTTTAAATTTAACATACATATTGATGAATGTAATTCAAAACCATAATGATGAAAAAGAACTAAATAAATAATTTCCATTTAATAATTTTTAACACTTGCAGTTAATTACTTTTGTATAGATAATCCCAGTTACGATGGCACAAAATATCTTGAATAAGTAGGTAATTAAAAGTAAATAACTGTAAATACTGTAGTACAACGATTTTTTTATTCCACTTATTCAAATTAATAAGTGATTAATTAACATACAGGACATATAATTAGTAATAATTTATCAGTAATACTGGAAGCTCTATTAATTTATTACTTCTAGTATATGTGTAAAAAAATGATAACTGTACGTTAGAAAACGAAGTTAAATAATTTAAATTGACATTTTCTGTCGTTGACAGGTTGCTTCCATGTCGATATGACTTTGATTTATATCGCTTTGGTATAATGTTCTATGGTTTCGTATTATTTAAAGCACCTTTCAATAAAATATAATGTCATCGAAAATTTTTAGCTTTAAATAATTATTTTCAGAAGTAACGGGGGTCAACAAACAGGATAGTTAAGGTGAAACTTGATTGATTTTTACTATCGTTATATTGTATACGTGCGTTCTACAATAAATACACAAGAAAGAGTTGGCCTAAAAGTACACAGTGTTAAGTTAGTTCATAATAGAAATTATTAGTTTACTATATTGCACTGCTGGATCGTAATTGCTACAATTCCGTGCTTTCAGCTTTTCAATATAAAGTGAAGAACTGAGAAGCCAAATACAGACATTTGAGATCAATCAATTACTTTGCGAGAAAAGATATTAGCCTTTTTACGATAAATGAAATTCCGAGTTCAATACCTATACAAGGTAACAAAAAGCAGCACTGGTTGTAATATTTGGGACCTTACTTTGCTTTAAAACCAAAATTCTATCACAATTTGAAACATTATCTTACTTGAGTACCCTTTATAATAAGGCCCCTGCTAAATAATAAAATCATTATTGATCTAATTAATCAATCGTTTATAGCAATTTTTACTTAGTCCCTATGTGATAAATGATATCCAAGCTACTTTCTAGCTAAAGCTGCTCCTCAACTCTGTTTATAAAAAAATAATAATTGTGATTAGTGTAGGTAATAAATCAGCATATAAATTAATACCACACATATCCAAATACGAAATACTAAATGTATACTTGGTGATTTACTAATTATACTAAATGGTAATCAGTAAACGTCAGTAATTACTATGAAAATGCTTATAACATGAACATCAAACCAATAAGGAACTGATGAAATCGTTCTTCTAACAGTTTGAAATGCACTTCACAATACTATCTATAAATTACTTTCTGAGAAATAACAAGAACGCAATACAAATGGGAAGTAGACATGATATTATCATCCAGTGTGCAGATGCATTATTACACGTTGGAGAAATTTAAAACAATGGGCATCTTTCTTTTCACCGTTTCAAATCATTAATTGAAACCTTATCGATATACAATGTATTTCCAGTCAGCCCATAATCAAAAATTAATTAATTGAAATAGTAACATCCAAAGGTTACAATTTAAAACTTGCGCAACAAAAACTTTCTTTTCTTTTGAAAAACAAAATATATATTTTGGAAAGAGGGATAGATGAGCCACCCATGGGACGCGCTGCCCGACGACTGAGGGATTTTTTTACATTAGTTTTCCAACTGAGTTTTAGAAAAAGTATAGTACGTTCTATGTTACAGGATATTGATTTCTAAGATGTAGATGATTTTTAGTACCGAGTGACTTGCAGAAAGTTTTGAATGCACGCGGGATCAATTCTCAGGTGTTAGGTATAAAGGGCTTAAGTCATAAAACGTAGTTTTGAGAAAATGAAGAAAGAAGTTTGTAATGCAAATTGTAATTCGGGTAATTATTTATATTAAATTCCAACTAGATAGGTTATTAAATATAGTTTTTAATTAAAGATTGTATATTTTAGAATTTTGGAATTGTTCATATTTACGCGAATTTCAATGACTTATGCCCTTAGGATAGTGTATTTTAGAATTTTAGTAGTATTGATGCCAGGTATAAAGGGGTTAAGTCAGAAAAGTAATGACTTATGCCCTTAGGATAGTGTATTTTAGGATTTTAGTAGTATTGATGCCAGGTATAACGGGGTTAAGTCAAAAAATTAAACGAATAATAATTTATTATAATGAAATATTGTAATTCAGGCACTTATACGTCAATAATAATTTATTTTTAAATAATATGTATTTATTAAGTAATTATAAAAATGAAATTAAAATAAAAAATACAAATTTTTCGTATATTTAGTCATCTAAATCGCTTTGCAATAAATCAGGGTCATTGTCAATCAGGGTGTCTGACGTGTTCAATTCTTGATAAAAACTATGAAAAACTGGCGGAATTAGACTTAACAATGAAAGTAAATCTTTTTTCTTCTCAACTGATATTAAAAATGGACCATTGTATCTGTTCTTCAAAGAAGTGTTTTGTAAATTGGGAGCCTTACCTCTTCTTACGAAGCTCAAAAGTTGAAAATCGCAAGTATCAGATAAGGATTCTTTATAATAAATCACACCCTTTTCTTTATATTGGAGCCACTGGGCGGAATGCCATTTAAATAGATCGCCAGTAGTGTTTTTCTTTCGACAGACTAATACTGATTTCAGTAAGGCAGCAAAGTCGAAAAAATCTTCACGACGCATTTCATATACACAAAATTTTCTTTTAACCCCCGTCTGTCTCACCAATTGATACCAATCGTGAGGATGGTAAACAGCAGTTTTCATCTTCTTCTTCTGTTTTTCTATCATGGAATGGTCAATATCGCATTCCATGTGGGTGTGGCCCGGAATTAAAAACTTGTGGTTAAAAACGCGGTTAGGGTATTCGGACTGTGCTTTTATAAACATTGCTGCAACATGGCTATTTTTATTCTGGCCTCCACATGTGTCTGAATAATAAGTTATTTCCAATACAGTTTCAGGTAAGCCTTTCAAATGATGGTATAAACACGACGCAATTTCATTTGCTCCTCGGGCAGCCAGTGCTTCATGCCACATATAATTAGTAGAACTTCCTGTTACATTGTCATGGATGGTTAGATTATACGTCCACAATTGCCTTTTATAGAAAGCAATGGACGATCCAATGTAAGGTGTCGGGAGGCATTGCTGAAGGTCGAAACTAAAACATCGCTTTGAAGAATCGGCCTTAGCTTCCTCCTTATCCTTCTTCTTAGCTTCATAAGCTGCGTTGGCCTGATCTTGATGGATTGCAAGGTCTTCTTCTGATCATGTTCTACGCTCTTCGTCACCAGTATCCCTTTCAACTTTTACTTGCATATTTAAAAGATCGCATTTGTAACAAGTATCAACATTTGGTTTCTTAAAACATAATTTGAGAAGATGAAATTCTCTTTCATAAATTGTCCTACCAACAGGTGTGGTGTTTTGCGCCATGTATAAATCGTACATAATACGTAAGTTCAAGTAAGATGAAAGGTATTTCTTGTCATTAGTTTTTCTTGTATAGTGACTTTCATAGGCAGGGAAGGATTTAAGATGTGCTCGTACTAGTTCCAGTTCTTCTTCACTTTTCTTATTCACACTACTGTTCTTACCACGTTGATCAACCACAGTTATCCCTGACATACTGCGAGATTTATTTTTCATAGCGTTGCTTATAAACTTGGGAGTTTCATCTAAGGTTTTACAAAAACAATCTTTGCAGACCAGGACTCGTATTCCATTAATTTCGAAAAAGTATTCATATGTTACTTCTCTTACTTTATCGCTATCAGCCTTTCTTTTGATTAGCATTAGCCAATGATATTCAAGCGCATAGTCGACTTATGCCTTTTGTACCGAACATAATAAAATTATGTGTAGATTCAAAAGGCATAAGTCAACTTAATCCCTTTATACCAAACGGAATATGTAGCGGAATATGGAATATGCAGCGGTCTCAAAGGCATAAGTCAACTTACGCCTTTTATACCGAACGCAATATATAGCGGAATATCGAATATGTAGTGGTCTCAAGAGGCAAATTTCAACTTACGCCTTTTATACCGAACGGAATATGTAGCGGAATATGGAATATGTAGTGGTCTCAAAGGCATAAGTCAACTTATGCCTTTTATACCGAACGGAATATGTAGCGGAATACGGAATATGTAGTGGTCTCAGAGGCATAAGTCAACTTACGCCCTTTATACTGAACGGGATACAATTATTTTTGACTTAATACCTTTAGACCATTCCATTACTGCGCTTATAAAACGAAATTTACTAAAAAATGTATACCAGTCGAAAGAGCATTCAAAATAGATTTCATTCCAGCAATAAAAAAAAATTTCCATTTTCTGACTTAAACCCTTTATACCTAACACCTGAGAATTAAGCAAATATAACTGCTTTTCTATTAGATTCGCACAATTTAGTTTGAATATTTTGTTAGAAGAATATCCACCCACTTATACATTTTTGCTGAAGGCTTGCAAATTTGTAAACGTAGGTGGGCGAAATGTATCATAGAAAGTTTATTTATCAGTTTACTATCGTAAATCAAAAAAATGTGCTAGTTACTCAATTAACTATACATCGTTTGGAGATACAGGCTAAGTATAATAAATTCACAAAGCGTGTTCAAATACTTCATTGTAAACAAAGTAATCAACCTTTTACTTAAAGTTAAGTAATTGTTTTTTAAAAGAGAAATTGTTTTTATTTTTTTGATGGGTGAGGTTATCACGTCGGATGTATGTATATGAAAACGGTAGATGGTCCAGTTACAACACAAGTAAATAAATATTTATGTATTGTTTCCAAAATATTAGAAGGCTTTTTATAACATCTCTTCATTTGATTTTCTTGGAAATTTAATTTACGTGAAAGATACAATAAACTTAGAGGAAAACTTTCAAACTAATTATTGAAATCCATAATAAAAATCAACAATTTCGCTTTTATTGATAACACGATTATGGTGAAAATTTGTCTAGGTACTTTGTTTTAGGTTCACATCGAGAAGTTTCACTCGCTCTAATGTGCTAATTGCAAAAATAATAAAGGATGCGAAAGTATCCAATTAAATTTATTTTGTTTTTTGTAGTATTGCATATCCTTAGCCAAGCTTCTTATAGAAAACGTTACAAATAAAATAATTCGTGTTCTAAAAAATATTATGGCAATATTGTTTCAAATAAAAATTGTAAGTACAGGTATAGGAAGTGGTTAGAAAGTACCATTTAATTAGAACAATAAATGACTTCTGTATTAACCACATTTCAATTTAATGTGCATCTTTTAACAATTAATTACCAAGAATTTTGCTATTTTTCTAGTATAATAATTTAAATACACATACATTATCATGGTCTGATTTGCTCTACTTAAGATGAAATATTTGTAAAACTGTTACTTTTCAAACATCTTATAGTACGAGATAACAGGAAAGAATTTTTAATTTTTTATTTATTCTAAATTTTTATTTAAGTCAACTACCGTAAAATTGTTGGTTGTTTAAAATTTATTAAAAATCTAAAACTGCGATCTCCTTGATGTAATAAATTTTTTATTTATTTTAAATTAATTTTCAATTTATATTTCATATTATTATTAATTATCGCATATTATATTAGTAACGCATTACATTAGGTATAATATAAATGTTTAATTTTAATTAATTATTAGTTATATTTTTAAACAATAGAATCGGCTTCTTATACTACGTTGTTGCAAGGTTTTTTATAATAATTACACTACCTATTCTTAAATGAGCTTTAAATAATGTTTTACAAAAATTTAAGCATTCGAACTTATGTTAGATTCTCAGATAATTATTTGTTTTTCTATATATTTTGTACAAAAATAGTTTTACGAGGTCGGAAAAGAAATACAAATACATAGAATGCATACAAGAAATGTATTCACATTACCTTCTAATCAATGTCTAAATAATTTTGTTAAAACATTGTAATTAATCATTTGAATACAAAAAATTGCAAAACATTTAAAACTATAAATTTAAATTCGTAAAGAAGAAAAACATAATCTACTAACATACTAATTATTCGTAGAGAAACATTTTAACACAGTACTTATAACAATATGAGTCGTCGATATAAAAACTTTTGATTATTATTTTGAGAACAATAATTATAATAAGGTGATGATACAATTCTTAAAATGCAACTTTATATTCAAAATTGTCTTTCTTTCTTAAGTAAAAATTTTGGATTTAGGTGCCTAGAATTTTTACAATTGAAAACAATGCAGTGGAAGGCTGCCCAAATAATACTGATACCCAAACCATATAAGCCGTCACAAGATGTCACTTCATAATAATACGAGTATCATATAGGATAGGCAATCTGTCAGTTACATGAGTGTTGTCAAATGTTTTCAAAAAGCTTCGGTAAAAGAGAATACCCCCACTCCTATTAGAAAATAAATTAATAAGGGAATACCAATTCAACTTCAATAGGCCCAAAAATAAATTTTGCTCTGAAGCATTTATCGACATTTTAGTAAGGTTCAAAAATCAGACCAAACCTGATTGACCTACACTTTCTCTTCCGATTCTATATACTGAACTTATAGTTGAAGTTATAGTTCGAGTTTCAATTTACAACCTCAGGAGTGCGCCAGCACATAATCCTGGGTCTAGCACATTATATAATAATATTTATATTGTAACATTCAAATTGAGCGGTAGTGGCATTTGGCTAAATTTGTCAAGTTTTTGGTTATTTTCATTTTGGAACCAAGCAAGAATGGTAGGAGGGCTTGAAAATTATGTGTGAGTTGGTTGATAATGGCTGATAAGAACAAGCAGGCCATTTTTGTATATTGGTGTTTATATAACGACGATCAAAAATGGAAAAGTGCGAATTTAGCGGTCGATATCGATTGATAAGTTAAATTAACGTACCAATTTAACTCCGGTTTTCGGATTACACAATCGTATCGATTATTGTTCACCAAGGGCCGTCAAATGTTTATATGGGACGCTCTAATGTTCGTATTAATAGTCGCGGATTGATCCGAGATTCAGAATTAACCCTCTCTCTATCTCTCTCTATCACGTTACCCGGTAACGGTCTAACCGAGGTTCAATCCTGAATCTCGGATTAATCCGCGACTATTAATACGAACATAAGTGATTTCCACTTTGTGTGGGTTCCAAAATCCGTTAGATTCGAAGCTGCTATTGCGATTTAAGTATTCAACAATGTATGAATATCACACTCGAGTATATTCTGTCAACCACGCGAATTTTTGCTTACGAACACCTGTAGTTAGTCCGAGTGTGACCCTGGATGTTTCCCCTTTGTTGTTTTGACATCATTACCACCTACAACGCCAGTAACATCCAGGTTGTAGAAACAAGATTTACGAGATCCATCAACACCTGTACTCCACCTTGCTATCTTCTGTAGGAAGCGATCATTTATTGCCGTTGGCTGCATTCAGCAAAGCAGTAGCATTGTAGAGGCGCATCGATTTCAAATGGGTGAGCGATTTAATTTCACATTGATTTCTGTATGTACGAAGCGAAGTGCTTCGAGAGTTTCGATACGTCATAATTAGTGCACTTGGGTACGCGGGCGATTTTTCGGCGAAGAAGATAGAAGATTTACTATCTTCCTAATATTATATCTTGTTTGAGAAAATCGGAGCGAAAGTTCCGATTGTATGATTTTTGTACGCCGAATCAGATCTGACGCGGTACTTAATTATTTCCAGCTGCGCCTGACATGATTACTGTGGAGTATAATTGTATTCGTTTGACAATATCTTTGTTTCATTTTATTAAAACCATCTACCTGTGCCCTGGAGTTTTATTTCTTGACTTTCGTGCTTTCAGGCCTCACCAACATCTGATAAGCGGCGATAAGCACGTGGCGCCTTTTATTTTTCTTTGTGTAGGATTTTTTTGATAGGGTCGAGGATCTCCTCGGCTTGCACCCCGCCCCACAAAGTGTTCTACACTGAGCTGAGCCGTAGCGCCGCTTGAGAGACCCAGGAGTGCAGGTAAGGTCGAAAGGTTTAATAAATTGGGATTTTGTGAGCGCAGAGTTTTAGTAACGCCACAATATCTAACCTGCCTATTTTTCGCGATCGATACAGTCATCATGGTATCACATGTAAATCCTATTCATGCACCGGAAGATCTACAGGTAAACCTTGATCGTATCTAAAAATAGTATCAAAGTTAATGATATCAAATATGTTCACATCATGGTTACTATGCGCATTAGATAATATGTTTTCCGATCTGTAATTATGAATAATAGAGTGCTGTCACTAACAGAAGATGTAGAGTATCCGGTTATTCACTTGGATAAAAGACTTACTTCAAAAAAGCATATTTGGTTTCAATTCCTGCATCAACAAAATTTTGTAAGCGTTCCGGACAAAATCTTTCTTCCAAATTAGTTTATGATCACTGTGACAAACCTCGACAATATTTGGTGCTAAATGATCTTATGCAAACCAGCAGACGTATTCTGTACTGCACTGATCCGACTTTCTTAAATATTTTCATCAGATAGAGAAATTATTTGCTCGTTTGGGCGATTATATATGCCGAATGAATCGCGATTCGGGTAATTACTGGCTCACAATACGCCAAAGAAATGCACACCTTATATAGGGTGTTTTTTTAGCTTCATGAGAACTTTCAATAGGGATAACAATTGAACCAAGATTGCTATGGAAACAGTTTTTTGACATTTGTGTTTAGCAAGGTTTGGCATTTGATAATGCATAGATTGACCATTGAACAACGCTGCCAAATTGGGCTCACAACCAATTGGAAGTGGATCCATTTTTTTACCGTAAAATTTTGTTCAGTGACGAGGCACATTTCTGGTTAAATGGGTATGTGAACAAACAAAATTGCCGTATATGGAGTGAGACCAATCCGGGACATTATCTTGAGACTCCATTGCATCCATTAAAATTGACTGTTTGGTGTGGAATACACGCCAACGGCATCATTGGTCCATATGTCTTTCGAAATGAGGAAGGAGCTACCGTTACGGTGAATGGTGTGAGATATCGACACATGCTCAATACATTTTTGTTTCCAAAACTTCAAGAGCTAAACATTGACAACTTATGGTTCCAACAGGATGGTGCTACGTGCCACACAGCCAACGAAACCATCAATTTATTGAAAGGACAATTTGGTGACAACATTATTTCAAAACGTGGTCCTATCAATTGGCCTCCAAGATCGTGTGATTTGACACCTCCAGATTATTTTCTGTGGGGGTATGTTAAATCCATGGTTTATGCTAACAAACCAACAACTCTAGAAGCATTGGAGGCTAATATTCAGCAAGCCATTTATGAAATAAAGCCAGAAATATTGGAAAAAGTGGTCAAAAATTGGGCTGAACGGATGCGCTTCGTAACCATTAGTCGTGGTGGTCACATGCCGGAAGTCATGTTCAAATCATAAATGCCTTTAACTGTACTTTCATAAAAAAATTATAACCAAAACATTCCGTCAGGTTTTTAATGTTTTATTTCATTTTGAAGTTCTCATGCAGCTAAAAAAACACCCTATATAAGCTCGCTAACGTGTGCAGAATTCACAAAAAAATCACGGATCAAACATTTCATTTTTACAAACACATTTCTCCCACATCCACTAACTAAACGCATCACTTCAATCGCCTGTCGCAGAAATGTACCATTTAAACACAAACAAATAATCGATCAACTTATTAATACCGCCGTATTCATAAAAATAAATCAATATTTACGAGAGGGTTGTAAACCCTTCTTAATCATAACCTAGCTTTTTTCCCTATGCTTTTACTAGCAAAGGTTAAGATAAAGGTTAAGATAATGGTTAAAAAAAATAAATCAATATTTACGAGAGGCTTGTAAACCCTTCTTAACCATAACCTAGCTTTTTTCCCTATGCTTTTACTAGCAAAAAAAGCTAGGTTATGGTTAAGAAGGGTTTACAAGCCTCGCGTAAATATTGATTTATTTTTTTTAACCATTATCTTAACCTTTATCTTAACCCTTCTTAACCATAACCTAGCTTTTTTCCCTATGCTTTTACTAGCAAAAAAAGCTAGGTTATGGTTAAGAAGGGTTTACAAGCCTCTCGTAAATATTGATTTATTTTTATTAATACGGCGGTAAATCTTCAATAAAATTCACCTACACACAATTTAAATATCATTCTCATGTATTCTTTAGCTTTTTTGGGGTTTTCCACTCATTTTTTTCCAGGTTAATTCGTACTAGAAAACAAATCAAATCTGTACATAAACTATATTAATTTAAACTAGATAAATTGTTAGATACAATGAGTGCTAGTTTTAAGTTCAAATCGAATGTAAAATTTTTTATCTATAGTATTCTTTTTGCTTTGATTCCATTATTTTAACGAGATTTTTCACTACGTAATGGCTGAAATTATATGACATCTGTGAAATATAACCATATCTTATTTTAAATTTGGTGTCATATGTTCGAGTTTAAAGGTACGGAACATAAAGAAAGCAGGCTGCTGGATTTATGGTTACAAGCGTTGAAAATCGCACATGTTGATGAATATAGCAGTGAAACGAGGCAGGCTATCGAATAGATATATTTAAATGCAAGGATGGGTGCTGGTCAGCCAGCGTAGAGATTTGAATTTTGAAAATTTGTTTTACTTGAGAGCAAGTAGCGTACTCACCTTGCTTATAAAATATTGTTCCTGACAGGCTCATTGCTGCCAAATGATTGCTAGTTAAGGAAAAACGACTTTCAAAGTTTGATAGATAAAAGATTATTATTTAATTATAGACATAAATGCCTGCAAAAATTATTCATGTACATAATATTATAATGTATAGTTACTTACATAATTCTATTAAGATTATAATCTCACAATAATTGTGAGTAGATAATATTGCAAAAACTGTGGAAAAATGTAGATAAGTTTTTGTACTTATTGTTTATAGTGGCCTATTAGGTACACAACTATAAATTTTTTAATATGCTATAGTAAACGGTAAATAAATTTGCCTCGACGTCATATTTTAAAATGGTATGATATTATTAATCTGGAAACCACTAGTCAAATTTCAAAGTGCACATTAAAATGCATTTCTTTTCTTTATTTTAATATAACTTTCTCCCTTCACCACAATTTGAAATAATATGAAATGATTATACGTGAATCAGCACTTTGTTAGTTTTTAATGTAATCGTAGTAATGAAATACTAATTTTTCATTATATGTTTTTATAATGTATAATATTGGTAACATACGCCTTTTATTGGTTTCGGTCAGCAAGATACACAAATACTTTTGTACTCTTTTAAATAAAGCTGAACTACATCCAACCAAGGGGAGGGTCAACTTTCGTCGTCATAGATGTGCACCACTACCATTATACCTTTAGATCCCAATTAATTTAGCCAATTTTTTTTGTTTCTAAAATGAAGCACCATCTAAGAGTACTTTTTAAAGCTGGTTTTCCGAATCCCAGTGGACGCATCACTCTCAGTGACGAATTTCGTGCAGGTCGTCCAGCTACGTCTATTGTTGCCACTAATGTTACTGCTGTACGAGAAATGATTGAGCGAGATCGACATTTGAATTACTGAGAGGTTCAGGCATCCTTAGGCATTGACATGAAAGCAATGCACACGATTTTGCATGATCATTTAGACGTATGGAAGCTTTAGTCGCTGGTTCTCACACAATTTGGAAAGCTTTAAAAGCTCAAAACCAAAGTCGTGTTAAATGGTGCAAAGAAATGCTCAAGAAATTTAACCGAAGTTTTTCAAATTTGGTGTACAATATCTTTACTGGTAATGAAATTTGAATTTATTGGTATGAACCCGAAAATAAACAACAGTCCACCATTTGGGTATTGTTGAAACATTATTCAAACACTGGTTTCTGAGGTAAAGTTCTCTCAAGGTATCGTGGACGGGCGGAGACAAAAAATTGCGCAGTAGATGACATGTGACACCCAATTCGACTAATTGACACGAACATAAAAAATCAAATGGACCAATTTTCGTTTCTGCATATTACCTCCGCCCGGTCACAATTCCTTGCGAGTACTTTATCAGCTTCAGAGTGGAAAAAATATGTTGCAATTTGGTTACAACGTTTGTAACTAATACTTCAAAAAGCAATAAAGCCAATTTTCAAATTTTATATATTTTATCATATCGTTTCCAGAAATGTTTCCAGCAGCCTACGTATTTGACTGTTATTTGATAAAAAAATCAAAAAGTTTGGTAAACATCATATTCATAATATTTAACAAAATTGGTCAATATTAAAAAAAAATTAAAAATTTTTGACGGTTTCTTTTTATTGTGTTGTACCCGGTGTAAAACTTTATTTAAAAATTTATATTATTTTGAGCAAACTGTTACATAATATAATAATAAAAAATCCCAAGTTGGAAAAATAACTTGGAGATCGTCCAACTGAATAAATTAGCTATAAGAATAAAACTGAAGAAATGGCGAAGCAATTATTGCTTCAAAAAAATTCTACTTCGTTGTGCAAATGGATAGGATAGTTTTGAAAATAACATAATTTCAAAGGCAGGTAAGTAAAATTGTAAAAATATAATTACGAATGTGTAAAAGAATATTAATTTTAGATTATTTTTGAAACGAAAATTACAATAATTATTTCCACAGAATTTTCAACAATTGAACTAAAAAAAAAGACTTCCTAAATTTTGTTCCCAAAAGTTGTTGATTTTTGGTAGATATGCATGCGATGTAGAATAAAACTATTCCTGCTCTATAATTTTGTAATCATCAATACATAATTCAATTCATCATAATTAACTATTATATAATACTTACATATAATTATAAATGTTTAAACTTTTCGGATTTCTAGGACTTCAAAATTTAGACGCTTTTTATTTTTATAAAAAGTTTATAAGAAAATAAAATCATAAAAGATAATTAAAATATGTAGTTAATCAACCGTTTTTATAAAAAGCAAAATTAATTATTAGTATTAATTTAATAATTATATGTAGAGATAAAATATAGGAAGAAAACGTTGCATTTCATATGGGTAATATTCATATGCATTTATAGGTATCTACCTAATAAAAATTTAAAAAAATTGTTTTAAAGCATATTAAAATAAAAAGGAACAAGAACTATCAAAAATGTTTCGTATGATAATTACTTTAGACATAATAATTTATTATTATTGTTTTTATAATAATATAGCCGAATTTAAAAAATTCAGAAAATATTACGTGCTTCCATCTAGGATACGAAGTTAATAGCTTAATACAATCTCTTCCAAGGTAGCTACAGCACTTTATGAACAAATCTACTAGATGCTATAATCGCTTTCAATTCTGAATAAATTGTAAATACACAATTTGCACTCTTATCGTACAAAATTGTATAAAGTCTAACTAGTTTCTATTACATTCAGCCAAATCCACAGACGAACCAGGCGAATATAGTACCTATTACATAATAATAATATCATATTATCGATATTCATTCATCAATAATTTTGTATGTATTTTGTGCCAGAAAAAAATAATACAAATACAATTTTGATGTTTTATTTGATAATAGCCTATCGAGTTAGTGAAATGATATTAAAAGTGAAAGAATGGGAAATTAGTCACATTAATGCTTTTTGTTTAATTCCAAAAATGTACCCTACTAAAGTAATAATATTTGAATTGATCGCATTATCTTATTGAAAAATGACCTTTCATTGAAATCTTTTTATATTAAATTTTTGTTTGTTTTTAGAGAATAGAATTATGGAACTAGGACTAATAAAATAATGTAGTATAGGTCAAGTGTCCCACAGGTTTCACAGGGCTGATTTAGACATTACTGAAAATTTGTAAATGTCAACTATTTGTGCAGTGGCGTAGCTAGGTGGACAAGGGCCCCGGTGCATAAAAACAAAATCGGCCCCCTCTCCCCCATTTTCCACATGTTTGCATTAGAAATTTAAAAAAAAATAGCTCAGGGGGCCCTCAAGGGGCCCCTGGGCTCCGGGGCCTCGGTGCACTACACCGCTTTGCCCTATGGTAGCTACGCCACTGTATTTGTGATGGTTATAGAAAACAAAATTTTTAGAATTTGACAACATAAAGTATAAAAACAAAACGTTATCACTAGAAAATAAAACTTTTATTTTTAGACTCTTTCATGTGACATTGGAAAAGATCCCTTAAGTTTTTAACTTCAGGCTCAGTCCGGAAGAGAGGGAAATTTGTCTAAAAAGGTTCCAAAAATCATATAAATTGATTGTTTCCTTTGCATTATAACATTGATGTTGAAAATTCCAACCCCAAATATTCCAAATTAATAAAAAAAGTTTTCCGATACAAAACAGAATCACTGAATTTTTCGAATTAGAAGCCTCTACAAACCCAGTTATCGTCCACACGACAGTTCTCATGCGACCTTGTACACTTCCAAAATTCTTCCTTTTCCAAAAAAAAAAACTTAAAAGAGAAATAAAACACACACTTCTCTTATATTAATTTTCTCTTTATTTCCAAGATTTTACACTTTTTCAAAAAATTCTCGTCTCGCAAAATTAAGCACCACCTAGCAATCCCGTCGATCGCTCACGAGTCCTTTATCTACTTTCCTACCTCGCCTCGGCTTTTCAAACCCCAGTAAAGTCGCATAAATTTTAAAATTTCAAAATATTACAAAATAATAAAAAAATTTACAATCAACAACAAAAATTCACCAAAGTTTTTTCATTCAAAAGTAATATGACAATATGCTTAAACGCTAAGTTTTATGAAACCTATGTTAAAATTTGTAGTAAATTTGTAAAAAAATGTTTAAAAAATTATAAAATAAAAATAAAATAATAAACTGAAAAAAAAGAGATGACTTAATTCTGAGTAAATTGAAAAAAAGAAACTAATTTTGATTGGTGACACTATTTGCAAGTTACCTCACCAAGGTGATACCTATTTAACCAAAGCAGAAGAATTAGTGGTTTCATCTTCCAATGTACAGTTCAGGCCCGGACTGGCTCCTTTGGGGGCCCCCTGCTAGAACTAAGGAGGAGCCCCCTTACTAACAAGGGGAACACCAGGACTACTAATCACCGATTTGCACAATTTTTACCACACCTTTAGGGTATAATTAGTTAAACATAAACTGAACTGAAAATTTCAGCTTGCGAAACTGAGGCAATTTGGAGAAAATCGATTTTGTAAATTCAATATTTTCTAATGAAAAATAGTTTTAATGGTTCGAAGTTGTTTAATATATTATGTCCCTTTAAGATTTATTACAATAAATTGTAATTAATGGTTCGAACCATTAAAACTATTTTTCATTAGAAAATATTGAATTTTCAAACCACATTTCAAACAAGAGCGCAGAGTTTTGAAAATCACATTTTCAGTTATTTTGACACTTGGAAGGTATATTAAAAATACAAACCACTTTTATCCCAAGTATAAACCACTTTTTGAGGCCTCTTCGGGGCCCCTTAGTTTGGGGCCCTCGGCGATCGCCGACTAGCCGACCTGGGCGTGGGACAGTTATTCATCAAAGGAAATTATTATAGCTCCAATTTGGCATATTTAGTGCATTTTGTTTCGATCTACCATTGACTATAAGCGGTATTTTTTAGAGATTTGATTTTCCGATTGGGATTAAACTATCATACGGTGGTCATATGACTCAAATGTCATTTGTGTTCAGTTTGGTTTGCAATTTCTCCAGGAATAAACTTACGCCAGAACAACGCTTGCAAATTTTGTTTCGAAAATCGTAGTTCAATTCGCAAAACTTACCTTGCCCTACGTCTATTTTACTGTCGACATTACCGTCCATCCGAGCAATTAGTTCGAATAACAATGGATCATTTTCGCACCACGCATACTATTGCTATTGCTGCTGTAGAGCGCAGTGTTGAGGAAGGCCCCCGAATGAGTCAATTTGCCATCGTGCATAGCAATTGGAGCTTTGCCCATCCACTTGATGGAAGATTTTACGTTAAGATCTTGGTTTACGAGTTTACAAGATCCAGGTGTGGTTTGTGTGCTTGTATAATCATTGGTCCATATTTCTTTAAAAATGATGCCTGTGGGAACTTTGCAGTGAATGAAGACCGCTTGAGAGCCATGATTACTTTTTTTTCGATCCTTCATTCTGTCCAATATCGTGGGATATAACACCTTTGGATTATTTTCTGTGAGAATTTGTGAATTCGGTAGTCTATACCGTTAAACCAGAGACGATGGACGACTTAGAAGCCAGCATTTGCGGCGTTATTGCCGATATAAAATTGGACTTCAATTTCTATTAAAATTGTGCTTTCCATGTCCCTGAACTTACATTTAAACAGTATGAGGTATGACAGAAAATCAATTTTGAAATCGAATTCGTATCTATTTCTATATATTCTATACTCATTAGATCATATTGAACAAAGTAATATTATGTGTACAGGTAAGCAACCTATATTACTAAATGTGGAAATAACGTGTAAAAGATGTTGTATTACGTATTATAGAACAGGGGTGTCAAACTGGCAGCTCGGAGGCGTTAAGCTGAGAAATGCTAAATGAAATCACTGTAGTGAAACATTGGTTATTGGTTTAGTGCACCAAACTTTTTTACTTTTTTAGATATAACGACTTCGACAACTAGCCCCGGTCTACCTTTTACTAAAAAAATATATTTCTATAAATATTGTATATTTTAAGATAAATGATCGTTTAAAAATTGAGATAGGTTAGCAAAAAAGTCATTGGTGCGGCCCGCAGAAATTTAGTTTGTCAGGAAACGGCCCGCGGCTAGAATGAGTTTGACACCCCTGTTATATAATATACAGAAGAGGATACAAAATCATAATTTATATAAATAGAATAATTTAGCTTTGTAGAATATTATGAAATTATAATGTTGGAAATGGAAGCTCATTGGTGCACAAACGAACCTCAATCGACAGATATCAATTTCACATAAAAATTAGAAATACGAAGGAAAATGTAAAAACATGAATGCAGCACCCCTCTCGAAAAGATTTGTGAATAGCTCTGTCACTATTGAAACTCAAACGATAAATAATATGGGATCTCATTGTGACTTAAACGTTTGACATAAATTTTACCCCAAAATTTCAATGGGTGGGTGCCTACGTGTACGTGTCTACAACTCCCCAACAAGTTCGAGAATAACTCTGTGACGGTTGATACTGAATCGAAGTTTAGACGTTTGACTCCAATTTCATCCAAACATTTGACATTTTCTTGTTGTTTTTGCGAATATCTCCGCAACGGTTGAAGCTCAAATGATAGAAATGAAAGCTCATTGCAGCTCAAACAAAACAATTATTTTGAAATAAAATATAATAACAAAAATTATTGATTAAATGAACAACATCAGCAGTGAAGCAGGCAACGGATCGAGAAACCGCGGTTTTATACCAGGTCGCGTCAGCTACATTGCTAGTTAATAGTTGAATATCGAACTATGAGTTGATGCGTTCCATTTTACAATTGGCTTTGAATAATTTGATTGCTAATATTTTATTAGTGATATATAAGTAGTATTAGCTAATATTATATAGGGTGTTTTTTTAGCTGCATGAGAACTTCAAAATGAAATAAAACATTAAAAACCTGACGGAATGTTTTGGTTATAATTTTTTTATGAAAGTACAGTTAAAGGCATTTATGATTTGAACATGACTTCCGGCATGTGACCACCATGACTAATGGTTACGAAGCGCATCCGTTCAGTCCAATTTTTGACCACTTTTTACAATATTTCTGACTTTATTTCATAAATGGCTTGCTGAATAGTAGCCTCCAATGCTTCTAGAGTTGTTGGTTTGTTAGCATAAACCATGGATTTAACATACCCCCACAGAAAATAATCTGGAGGTGTCAAATCACACGATCTTGGAGGCCAATTGATAGGACCACGTTTTGAAATAATGTTGTCACCAAATTGTCCTTTCAATAAATTGATGGTTTCGTTGGCTGTGTGGCACGTAGCACCATCCTGTTGAAACCATAAATTGTCAATGTTTAGCTCTTGAAGTTTTGGAAACAAAAATGTATTGAGCATGTGTCGATATCTCACACCATTCACCGTAACGGTAGCTCCTTCCTCATTTCGAAAGACATATGGACCAATGATGCCGTTGGCGTGTATTCCACACCAAACAGTCAATTTTAATGGATGCAATGGAGTCTCAAGATAATGTTCCGGATTGGTCTCACTCCATATACGGCAATTTTGTTTGTTCACATACCCATTTAACCAGAAATGTGCCTCGTCACTGAACAAAATTTTACGGTAAAAAAATGGATCCACTTCCAATTGGTTGTGAGCTCAATTTGGTAGCGTTGTTCAATGGTCAATCTATGCATTATCAAATGCCAAACCTTGCTAAACACAAATGTCAAAAAATTGTTTCCATAGCAATCTTGATTCAATTGTTATCCCTATTGAAAGTTCTCATGCAGCTAAAAAAACACCCTATACTTTTTAAATGAGGGATTTTCCAAAAATCATCATATTTATTTATCATTTTTATATTGCTATTTATTTATTGATTAATTAACATTTTAAAATCTCTAATCGGAATTTTTTCTTTTAGTTACATTTTTACATTATGATAATTTGATAATATATGAAAAAAGTTCGTGACCTGCTCAATAACATAATCAACTCTTAAGATTTTATAAAGTATTTCATTTATTACTTAATTTTATAGGTAGGTACTACGTTAAATTGTTAATTTCTGTTATTACCAAAATTTAACTAGATGGTATGTATTACACAATTTAGGCACTGAAATTAATTTCTATACAGAACTGCTCTCAATGTAACTAACTATTAATTAATTTTCTTACATCATAGGAATTTTTATTCATATAAAATGGCAATTAATTGTCTATAACTATAGGTAACCACAAAGTGCTGTACCTATGTCGTCTTATATGCAAATTATCTTGTAATAATTTACGTGTTTTAAGTCATTGTTACTTGCTAGCAGCTATAATAGTTAATATAACCGCACCTCCAAATTAATGTTAATATCTAACAATGAATATCATTTTTAATTGACCTAATTAAGATTTTAGTTTATTAACACATTAACTTGAAAGCTAATATAGGTACTATATTATCTTATTTATACGTAAAAAAGATTTAACATTGTAAGATTGTTACTATAGTGATAAATGCAGGTAAGAAATTTATAGTGGGTTATCGTACGCTTTATTGTCATAATAAAGAAATAATAAAGTTATTTTAGTAATAAAATTATTTTTCATTATTTTTCAATAAATAAAAATTAACATGTTTTTTATGTTTGCTCGGTACTAGTATAAACATTATTACAATAATATTTTACTATTGCGCATCGACAGTATCGGCTTTTAACAGCTTTTCATTTGTAGGAGTTACGCCAATCCTGGCGTCGCAACGCTACATTGTAGCATTTGTGGAAATGTTATATACCTTTCATAATCAGCGCATCCTCAGATTGTGCCAAAATGGTTTCAAAGTTTTAATTTATTTCATAACTGCTAGTTTGTATTACTCGTATTTAGAGGCATCCTTGAAAAAAAATGGAATTCCATAATCCTGAACAAATAGGAAATGTCTAAAAATTAAATTATTATATTCTTCACTTTTACTAGAACATAAGTTAATTTTAAATCATTTTTGAATTATACCAGTTCTGTGTAATAAATTTAAATAAATTGTAGGTAATAACTACTACATTTTAGATAAACTGCTTAATTTTAGGAGAAAATTAATGAAATGTAAATTTTGTTTAATATTTTCTTAATTAGATATAAATTTACAACTATTTAATGCAAACCATGTAATTGCAATAAATTTATAATTTATAAAATGATAATTATTTTAAAGTTTCAGGTCATTAACGATAACTAAATATTTGCATGGTTGCGATCATGACCTGATATTTCAAAATTTTCAATAACATTTTATTTACTCTACTAATTTGACAAGCATAAACCACCTTATATTAGAATACTATGGTATTCAGGAGTAACGAAAGTTTTTCACTTCCCGAAATCCCAAGATTTGAAAAATGTTTTCTTGGGATTTTGAAATTTTAAAATTTGATGTGATATAATCGGTTTTTGGAACGCATTACAACATTATCCGAGCCCAACTACCAACCTTGCGAATTGTTGTTTGGTTTGTTAGCATTTTACATTTTTTACAGACGAGGAGCAAGCCCGACATAGAACCCCCAACCTGGAGGACCAGAGAGACGGCCAGAATGAAGTTCTTACTTCACCCGGATTCGAACCGGGCATTTAGCGTTCATAGTCAACTTATTTATTATAATTATTTATGATATTTGGCCAAACGAGGGGTCTATGACCACAATTAATATGGTCGTCTTGCACACGTCTGCGAGACGAAGAGAGGAAGTACCAAACACATAAAGCGTTTATAATTAACAACCAATTTAACACAATTCAAAACAAATAAAAATAAGGTGAACCCCCTTTATGTAATGATTCGTTCTTTTGAAAGGGGTTCGTCATCGAGGACATGCGTTCATTGCAACGAATAGCATGGTTCCAAGAAATAAAAATGACGAGGTGTGAAGAAAAAAAAGATCATGTGGTTAAAAACCTAAAGACTTAAAATTTGTTAAATGTCCAAATTATTTTTATTAAGTTTACGTTACCAAGGTATCCCGAATCGGTTAGGTGAAATTAAAAAAATAAAGACGTAGGGATATTTTGGACAAGGCATGAAGATACATAGGAAATGGTCGTTGTTATGAAAATGAAAATAGTAATAAAAAAATCAATAAGAGAAGTTGGTTAATTACCTTTTGTCTCCCGAGAGGGAATGTTATAAAAGTGAGTTGCGATTGATCGCTCGTAATGGAAGATCGAAGTGAGTTGCGTTAGACCTGGCGAAAAGAGAGTTAATCAAGTTTGGTTCTTTCTAGAGGAAGGTGGAGTAATTCAGCAGTTATAGGTTAAAATCTGAAATTTTGTTTATACTGTATCAGAAGGACACGATCTTGGTTTTACTTTTTGAGGTCGTTGCAGAACGTGTGGACGCATTTTTGATTGTGGTCAGAGATAATGAAATTTTAAGTAAAATTCGCATACTAGTTGTGATCCATAAATGTAAGTATGGGTTGATAAGGTGGAAAGACCATTAACATCGCAATATATTAAGTTTCACCGCTCGTTAGTTCTTGTAATTTTGTCGCTAAATTAAGTGGTCAAATTTTCACGAAAATTAGGGCAAATTCGATCTCAGGTATAAAATATAAAAAATCGGGATCAAAATTTAAGTACGAATTACATTATTTTGCAAAACTTTTTGTAACAAGTAATTGAAAACTGAAATTAATAACTAATATAAACTATGACAATGTTGTTTCGTTTTCATTAGAGCTCCTCAGATATAATATACAGGGTGTAAAATATTTACTATCGCACTTGACAAGTCTGTCAAGTCTGATCTTGAGTGATACTATTCATTAGTAAACTTTTTGTAACAATGGACGTAAAACGCGAGCTTACTCCAAATTTACACTTGAATGGAAAGAAAACTTGTTAAAATTTAAAATTTTAAAAAGGATCGGTTGAAATCGTACCATTTAGAACCAAAATAGAAATTTAACGGGAATGAATTCTTTTTCATTTTCTTGTTTTCACCAATTTCTTTTTTATTTTCACAAGAGCTGTTAATTTGTCGGACGGTATCTCACCCTTGTCTCACCCTCCCATATCGGTGAACGGGAAACCTCACCTCCATCCGAATCCATCTTTTTAGGACTAATTTTTACTTCAATTTTGTTTTATAACTTTCACAATTTCTTTTAAAATCGATTTTCCTTTTGTATCGCAATCTTCGCCATCTAATAATTGTTCTAGACTTTTTCTTTGTGAATATCAGACCTTTTTTATTACGATATCACATTATGGTCACCTGTATGACACTTTTTATTTTACTACTTACTTCTTCTAACTTTTCCTCCATTTGCCAATCACCTTTTAATACCAGGACTTTCTTATTTTCATCATCGCCTGTCTGATACTTTTCTTCAAGAATAATTTCTTCCTTAAATGGTCCCAAATTTGGCAACTTTTTCTTTTTCTCTTCGAAGTAATTCAACAAGAATTGAAACATTTTATTATTTCTTTCCTAATATGTCTCCATACTAGCATGTAGTGCTGTCCGAGGATCTGCTTTTGTTTCTGCCATTTCGATATGAATGATACCAATTAAAGAAATTAATACAAAGATAAGGTTCTTGGAGAACATTAACTAATAATTGAAAATCTAATTTTCCTCAAAATTTGACCTAAAAAAATGTTCACCTGAATGCCCCACGTAATCGGCAGGCCATAAAGATGTACTGCACTATTACTGTCGTATGTGCTATTGCATTGCACTCACGGTGCCTTTAGGGCTAAAACGCAATATGTACGCAAAATACGAAAAATTGTTATCATGAGAATAGAGAATGAAGAAAAAACTCGATCTTGTAAAAGTAGGTATGTGATCTATGATTTTCATTATTAGTACTTACTTCAAATATTCTAAATTAACAGAAAATTTGTGATTTTAGTTCTGAAAAGTGCTTAATTTTTAAGTGACTCTGAAAGACATTAATCCATAGTGTATCTGCAATTCATTTATATAATCTCTTAACATCATATCATGCTAGCAATGATGTAATACTGTAAATTATAAGCTGACATTTTACCAAATAAGTAAACTTAATAATTATACTGTCCACTATTCGTAGATATTGCCTCTTTAAGGACAAATAGGAAAAATTGCGCTTGTTTTTTATTATACACTGTAGTAATTGAAATGTAGTAATTTCATTACATCTGAATGGGCCATTAGTTCGATGACACATATTGCAATATTTTGGATGAAACCCCTCATAAATGTGAGAATTAACCCAAAATTATACCGTTCTTTACTATTGGCTTATATATATTTTTCAAATAATTGTAATTTAAAATATACTATCAACATTACCATAAAATGCTATATTGGAAAATATTGATTGATGACAAGTAATGCCATCGTTCTTTACCTAGAATGAGAAGGCGCGGTCCTTTCACCCGACCGCGAATTGCGGTGTGCTCCACATTTTACCACTGCATGATACTCATTTTCAAGGTCTCTCGAAAACACTTTCGTTTTTTATCAGGTTATGTCATATCACACAATTTGTACATAGGTGTGTCTTCTTATTACAGCTAACGAGTTAGTGCATTGCTTAAATTAAACTGTACCGATTTGACACCATAAACTTATATTACACAATATTAGTTGAATCCATCAAATTTCATTCAAATAACTACGTAGTACTTTCCCTTCTTGTCAATTTTTTGCTATAGAAAGACGATAATGGTATTGGTATTTTAATCTATTTGAGATTAATTAAGTTGAACATAATTATTTAAATGCAATACAATGCTAAATTTTTTAATTTGTTTAGATTTCATCAGTTGCTGAGTGTATGTATGTAAGTGGAATATCGTATGATGAAATTTTTGGTATTGCGGATCTCAATAATGGCTGGTACCTATCATTATTATAGGTACCAAATTTTTATAGGTTGAAAAGCTACAGTTGAAATGCTATTAAAAACAGCAAATATACTTACAGACATGATGTCCCTGCCATTAATGGACGAATTTTAGATGGTGCATGATTAGACACCTTGAAAAATTGAAATGGTAAATCTAAAAAATAAAAAATTAACACAAAAGAAAGCACAATATTTTTTCAGAAAATGATTAATCGGATGCAGAAAAAATATAATGCTCGTCAATGTGTTCTTTCCTTTTACAATCAAAAATATTTAAATGAAAAATTCTATAATAATTTGATTTAACCCTTAATAGTCTACCATGGACTCCACCTAGTGTCCACATTTACCCGGTAGTGGGGTAGTTGTAGACAAATGAGTATTTTTACCAAACAAGTTTATAGTATAATGAATGAATAGTTTTGTTTCTGACAAATTTTATTAATTTATTAAATGGAAGAGTTAATTCCATACAACAAAATTTTTTAAACAAATGTTTGAGAGCGATTGTTACTGGGGTAACTTTGATCACCGACTAATAAGGCAACTTATTTTCCCATAATAAATTGTTGTTCTCTAGAGGTTCTGTGTGCTTGCGTATGATAATCTCATTGGTAGTTTGATCATTTATTGATAATAATTAAATTTACACTACTAAATTTCAACCAACGGGTGATTTTTAGTGGTAATAATACTAAATTTTGTTTAATAATTCTGAAATTTTGAAAACTATATAATATTTAACTTGTGTATACAAAAAAAATTCATTTTTAATTCTAATCGCAAAGAATATAGTTTTTGTGGGCGATAAGAAATACAAATTTCTTTTAAAAATTAGTTTTGAAACAATATAACTATATTAATATTTAACGTGTGAATGTAGGGAACATAGTGAAAAAATTGTAGCCGCCAATTTATTTTTAAAATTTTACAATTTTAAAATATTTTTTTTGTTGCAATAAATTAATGGTGCAATTTTCATATCAGCAAAAAAAAAGAAATGTGATCAAAGTATCCCCATTATTTACAATATATATTTTTGATTGCCTAATTTTTAATTTTATTTCTCATAAAGTACTTCGTTTTTTGATTTCATATTTTCAGAATAATGTAACTGATTGTGAGTTAAATCGACGTATTTTTTTTAATTATAGTTGTTGAAAGAAAGAAAGTTATTCAAATTTGAAGCTAAAAATGTATTATTAATGCCTTTCCATCCTTACAATGAATTTAAAATTCATGAAGTTTGATATTTAATTTTCAACCTTCTCTTATAAGTAGTATACGTTGTGGGTTTATAATTTTTTTTATGTGGGTAATTTTCTAACTGTCTAAATTCATCAGTAATATTAATTCAGCTAAGGTGTCTAATAATATAATTAACAAATACCAAATATTACAAGGTAACAATATTCCCAGGACATTGCTTGGAGAAACACTTTAGCACTGATACTTTAATACTGGAGATTGAACTATATAAGATAGTCAAGACCTTTAAATCTGTCCAAAGTAAATTAATGTGTTTGCATAGTTAGATAGCTATCTAAGAATTATTTCTAAAAATTGCATCTTGAAAAGTTGTATTGTATGTAAAGTACCAACTGAATTAAGTTCAAATTTACTTATGCACTCGAGTTGCATAAAATAAATACACGCCTTGAGTTGCTTTGATTATTATAATTACCTATATTGGTCAATTATTTATTATAATCAATGATATAAAGTTCATTTTGAATACCTATCAGAATATTAAAATTGTGTGGAATAAACTCATCCATAATTTATTCTAAATTGCATAAATCATAATTGTTGCTCTGTTGAGACCTGTAAATTTAAAAATCTCTGTTCACACTTGACCAAGTTGTTAATCCTCTTGCTGTCTTGCTACTCATCAACCACTCCCCCAAAACTAACGTAAGGTTGTTTTAGTTGTTTTAACATCATTTTTATGATTACTTTTATAACAGCATTAATTAATAAAAAATAGTGCATAAAACAAATTATTTCTTTCATAAAATATAGATAATTGGAATATTATTAATAGATGATAGCTTTAATCCTAGAGGTAAATAATAATAAATTAAAATTAAAGCTTAAAATTAAAGAAAATATTTAATTTACAAATTTCATAATTACCACCTTCGTGAAAACAAATTGTAATACTAAAATTTGCATAATTGTTTTGGTGTCGCTAGACCTATTAATTTGATTGGAGCATTGACATTATCTTGTGACAGATCAGCTTTGTAAACTAATTTAGTGAATTGGTTTATTTAAAGCTCAATATAATGAATAAGCAAACACCTATTTTTGCAACTAATGTCGAAACAATTAATAAACTAAGCTAAGCAGAAAAGTAGATACTGTAAAGTTTTATTGTGACAGACACTAAAATAGTTTATGGTAATTATACCAGTGAAATTAATGTAAGGTTATATTTTGTGAGGATGTGGAGTACCTCAAAAATGTTGACAGCAGCTTATTAGAGAGGCACAGAAAAAATTTTGTGTACTACTTTATCTCGCTTTGATCCCATGATGATCGTACAGCAATTTTCTATGTTCTAAGTTATCTAATTTTTAACTTGAACGTCAAGTTATCTAACTTAAATCTTAATTTTTACTTTGACGGTATTAATTAGGTCTTATATAATTAGTTGCGTTTTATTGAACTTCAGTGCAATGATGTGTGACTAGTAGTTATAGTTTTCGCTATTATTTCATTCGTTAAATTTTTCGGTATTATTTTGTATCTATATTTTTTAAAATGTTTGATCAAACAAATCACCCCACCTATCTCCTTAGCTAATTATTTTGATGATATGATATAATAAAGTGGTCTCCTTATTGTTCCATTGTTATTAAATTACCTGACTTCCGACACTTTTCCACAGTTAGTTGAAACAACACCCCCATATAAGAACTCGCACAATGCTCCCTCCTCTCGACGCTAGGTATAAAGGCTAATTGCCTGAGGATCCATGAGTTTAAGGACAAATATAATTATGAACAAAGTTGTTGCTATACATTTAACTCATGGTTTATAAGTGGTTAGGTAAAAGCAGAACACAATCCGCGCTCAATACTGCTTACCCACCAACCCGCATTTGACCAGTGTGGTGTGATATGGCATAATCATCTCCTCCAGAGGGAAAGACTGTGGGCTAACGTTCAAGAATTCTGGGTCTAAAGGGTCCCAATAATGCAACGTAATTAGTTGAATCATGAAACTAGACATACATTTCAATATTCGTGTAGTTATGTAATCTTCTTACCCAATCTGCAATTCAATCATTATGTGCGTTTTGTCGTCCTTTTATTCAGACATTTATAATTAACTAATAATTTATAGTAATATTGTAGTTAAAGTGCGATTAAAGTGCATGCATACCTTTTACATGTTAACCAATAACAAAATATAAGGCTATTTTTTTATATTGTGATCTTTCAAAACGGCAAGCATCACTATAAATGCCTTGTTTTTTTACAAGAATGAAATCTCTATGAAGTGTGTATATAATTTAAAAATAATTGAAATTAAATGATATATGACTTTACTTAAGTCCATATAATGACCTTAACACTATTTATAATTCTCATGTTAGAAAAAAATGGTATTTATGGTTTATCGTGTTGGTTATATTAAATAATATAATTGCCAATATTATTCTAAACAATTATTATTCAAATTGAAAATTAATAAATAGATAATAATCATTGTCACAATACAAAAAGTTTTTAAAATAAATAACTTTTTAACTTCTGAAATAAATAATAGATATAAAGCTTATAACAATGATCTGACGATAGCTGAAAATATTAACTAAAAGCTCATACGATTTTTCTTTACTGCATTACATTTTAGTCAGTAATAAATTTAATTGGTAATTTGCAAACCGATTATTTCAAGAAAAGTCTGATTTAATAAAAGCTTTTAATTTTTTTTCCATTGGTTACTTAATAAAAACAAAAGAAACATCAAGTGTTGGGTATTTTCAAACTACAAACAAAAAATTCTTTTGATTTATACCATTTTCATTCTTATAATATTACTACTATTTTTTATATGAAGCAAGAATCCTTAAAAGCTGATTTATCATATTATTTCCTTGTGTTCGGATGTAGGATGGTTATCCTGTATAAGCAAAACATATAGTTTTAAATTAAAACATGATTGAAGAAAGCAGAAAAGAGCAATATGAATTTAGAGTAGGGAAATCTTGCAGCATATACCGACGCGATAATACGATATATTGTCATAATTTCTTTCATAATTCATAGAAATTGGGGTTGCCATAGAAAATAATTAATATGAATAATGCAATTAACTTCTTCTCACTCTCACGAAGAGTTGAGTCTGTCTTGTAGTTTTGATTTTTAAAAACGGAAATGACTCTCCATTCTTCTATCCACAGCAAGGAGAAGCTTGTTTTTTATTTATTATTAAGGGTAAATGTAAAGCATTAGACCCCACGAGTCAGGTGTTCCTCTCGTAACTAATATGATAGGATTCTGGATGGGATTCAAATTTGCATTCTCAATTTATTACATTAATTTATTACTGGGGCTTCATGCTGATCTATTATGTGTCCTGCTGGGAAGTAAAATGAGGCTGAAAGGACACTTTTTTCAACTGGAAGCTGTGCTCTCTGTTTTATTAAAAATTGGCATTTAATGTTCACTTACATTTTTTTCTTGTTATCATTATGATCTAAACATGCACTGTCTAATGTAAAGTGGGGTAATGTAGCTAAAAAAACGTATCAAGTTAATTGAAGATGCATACGTCTAAAAATAGAAAAGTGAGGTTAAGTTGTATTAACAAAATTGTAAATTAAAAAGATACTGTGGACCTACTTCAAGTATTACCTATATAAATGCACAAGGGAGAAAAGACGGACTGGTTGCGATCCGTTGTAACATATTTTCAAACTGTCGCAAAATAGACACGGAGACATATCGATGCACTCTAAAGTGAGGGATGTGGAAGGAGAAAGAAAGCATTCTAGAGTTTGAAAGACTTGATTTCTGCAAATTCTGGAAAACAGCTTCTGTTTTGCAACGCAAAATAAATATTTCAAAGGGAAGCAATGTGGCCTGGTTGTATGCATAGATTAAAGAAGTCGGTTGAGAGAAATTTTGTAAAAGCTCTCAGGATCAGGAGGCTGAGAAAAACCAATTGAAAATAGAAAAAGTGGATAATGCAGGCATCTACTTTGAAAATTCAGCCCAGGTATTAATATTCGACGCGTAAAAAAGTTGACAGATTTAATTCGAGCCTTAATGGCCCGATCTATCATTTGGACGACAACTTATTCAATAGGTGGCGTAGTTACCTAGATTTAGAATAAACGTCTTTCATTGGTTGGAAAAAATGAAAAAAATCTCATTGGTTTCAAAAGGCGCGTCTTTTGAAATCATTAAAATTATGGTCGAAACAAAACTTTATTAATAGCACCTACAATACTTAAAATTTAAACAATTTTGATGCTGGATATTAAAGATGAGATATATTTTAAATTTTAATTCATTGAGTATTTTGATAAAAAATTGCTAATTAACATAATTAAAATGTTAATCCATTTTGAATTTTTTCATATGGACACTATGCACTGAATCAATTTTGGCCAATGCTTGGCAAATTTAGGTTGACAATAATAGGCGTTGTGACGTCGTCGTCGCATTAATGAAATCAATTTATCCTAAACTTTATACATTGACAAGAATGATAGATATGGAAAGACCTACATTATTATGGAGCTTTGTTCTCCACTATAACGACAAATTTGTTCATATATCTAAATACTACATAGCATAAAAAATTTATAAATATATTTGAATCCTATAATTTAATTTATTATTTGAATTAATAATGTACATATTTTTAAATAAATTATTTAATATCTAAATCTAAATAATAATTCAAGGAACGCCATTAAAGTGAGATAAAAAAATTAATAAAACAGCAGGTGGTTGCTTCTGTTGAGCAGTGAATTTTATTGCAGAAATGAGTTTTATAAAAAATATCTGTTTCAAGTTACAAAAGAAAAGTAAAATATATATGTCAGCGTCAACTACTGTAACGTGTCGTTTCATGAAATATGTTGTGGTTTCATGAAACGCCGGCAAGTAGCGTAATGCTTAAAAAAATTCTATAAATGACGGCGTTTCACGTAACGAGACGTAAAGATGTGTAACTTGTAGTAAATCGACGTAATTATCACTCAACCTCTTAAATTTTTGTTGTCCTTAAAACACGTCCTTGCTTTACACGTAGACCCCTCTCGAATTCCCCCCTCTCATTAGCTGTTTCTGCCTTCTTTGATACCCAATCTTTCGCGGTTTTTTTATTTTGAATTTTAAAAGATACTAAGAAAATTTTTTTTATTTTTATTTAGAAATAAATGAGCACTTTCTTTAACCCTTATAGAGCCATACCTAGTACCCGGGTACTATTTTGACTTTAAAACAGCATAACTTTTTTTCTACCGGGCCGATTTTGTTGAGCTTCGGTGACATCTCTAAAAAAACGGTTCTCTGCACACAAAAAAATATAAAACGGAAAAATAGTGATTTTAAGTAAAAAATTTTTGAGATTTTTTAAAACTATACCTTATCCGGCCATACCTAGTACCCAGGTACTATTTTGACTTTAAAACAACATAACTTTTTTTCTACAGGGCCGATTTTGTTGAGCTTCGGTGACATCTCTAAAAAAACGGTTCTCTGCACACACAAAAATATAAAATGGAAAAATAGTGATTTTAAGTAAAAAATTTTTGAGATTTTTTAAAACTATACCTTATCCGGCCATACCTAGTACCCGGGTACTATTTTGACTTTAAAACAACACAACTTTTTTTCTACCGAGCCGATTTTTTTTGAGCTTCGGTGACATATCTACAAAAACGGTTCTCTGCATACAAAAAATTATAAAACGGAAAAATAGTGATATTAAGTCAAAAATTTTTGAAATTTTTTAAAACTATACGTAATCCGGCCACACGTATAATCTGCATTACTTTTATATGGGATATATAAATACTACAGAATAGCTCCATTCATTCAAAATTATTATAATATTTATTGATAACAATTTAACATAGTATGATGTGTTAAGCGTGTGTGACACTATCACACTTTGGTTACATTTTCCATTCAACTTTCTTGTCAAACATTGGTTTTAAAGTGTGATGAAAATTTTTGGGTAGGGATATGTTTGTAGTGAAGCTGGCAACTAAATTAAAAACATACTTCACGAAATTTGCGTAGCCAACCTTTGCAGCCCACTACTAAAGTTACTAGTGTCAAAATCAACTGTTTAATTTTGTTTCGTGTATTTTGTTGGTTGGTATTGTTAAGTTTTGCAGCAATGCGCATGATTATTCAAAAGTTGAACGAAAAGTGTGATTGAAAATGTGACACGCGCTACTTTTTGTGTGACGAAAGTGTGATCAAAATGTGATAATGTAACACAGCTTAATATTTTTCATCAAACATTTGACAACAAAGTTGAACGAAAATGTAACCAAAGTGTGATAGTGTCACACACGCTTTAAAATATAACTTTTTTCACATTTTACTTGAAATTAACTTTAGAATAGAGGCAATTTGAAATAAAAAATAAATCTAGTTATATTTCATTATATTCTGCTCTACAAATTTTTTTAGGGACATTAATATGAAGTCACGCAGGTTTCTGGTATTTCTGGCAACTTTTTCGGGCCTTTGCCTTTTCGAAACATTCAATAAACATAAAAACAGTATCATGTTACTTTCATGTGGCTAGTAACGTCTAGTCTAGGTTCCGCGTTTATGTCGATGCGGAAGTAGAATTACTGGTGAAAAAAAATCACGAATTGCACCAAATAATAAATTATTAAGATTCACTGCTACTTTAAATTTATTAGTATTTATTATGTTATTGAAAAACCACCTACTGCAATCGACAAGGTAACATCTACACTTGACTAATGAGCGTTACTTGAGAATATTGCTTACAATTTAATAAAATTTTGCCAAAAACCATGAGTCACAATCACATTATGCATAAATGTAACTCGATATAAATATAATTGTTATTAAAAACGCTTATAAGAATATTAAAAATCCGCTTAAAGACCGAGCATAACAGGAATTGCATATAAATATATGGTAGTACCCGGGTACTAGGTATGGCCGATATAAGGTGTAAATTTGTATGGCTCCATAAGGGTTAAGATAAAACTCCTATCCCTTAATAATATAATATTAAATATACAAAACCATCGATTTTTCGTGAATGAGTTTTGGTTCAACTGGAGTACAAAATTCACCATTTCGTTAACATTAATGTCATTGATACCAATTCCTAAAATTTATTCATATTGCTGTAATTTAAATAAGGCAACACTCTGTTATCTCAACTAAAATATAAAAGCTACTGAAGCATGACCTCCTTTTTTTCCCAAAAATCCTCAAAAGAGCTTTAAGCAATTCTTCATATTAAAACATGACAATATAGTTTGTTTATTGCTCACCCTAATTTTCAACGTTTTCTGTTTAGAGATGTGTTACCTAATAACTTTTTATAGTGGATTTTCTGAAGTGAAATGAGTTCCACATATAGAATTTTAAACCACGGCGATTTCTGGTTGTCGCAATCTGAAATTTAAGAAATAGTATATGCAAAGGGGTTAAAAAAATTATTATTCAAATCGCGAACTTAGAAAAAAAAAGGAAAAATGTATAGAAATTTTGGAAATGAGGGATAAAGCGAATGAAAATACCAACATTAATTCTTGCACACTGACGCCAAACCGTGTTGTTACATCTTATACCAGGGCAGCCCTAGTATGGCAGGGCTGATACCTTTGAAAATGGTAAAAAGTGAAAAAAAATAATAGTAGGTTGAAACCCATTGGAAAAGGAAGAGTATATAAGAACAATCAAATGGAAAATAAATTACGGGCGATCTGGGGTCGGGAAGTGGAAGGGGGTGAGTTTTTAAGGGTAAAAAACGGTTTATCTCGATTTCCGGCAAAACTACAAGTCCTATGGAAAAAAATTAAATAGCAAAGTTGTAGGTAATAAAAAGATCTACAACTTTTGTATTTACACTTTTTTCACATAACCACAAAATTTATGTGAAAAATTCAAATAACCAAGTTTTTGGTTTTTTATTTTTATCTTTTACAAAAAAAAATTTTTTTTCACGAAATTTGGTAAAACTTACCTTTTTATGTCCCAAACACACTGTAATTTTTTTTATTTAAAATATTTATTTTTTCTCCTTATTTTGACTTAATATCGAAAAAGCACCCAAATTTTCAATCGAAAATTCTCACGTCAAAATATCTGCTTTTTTAAAAATGTCGGTGGGCTTTTTGTTTGTTGAAATCGAGATAAACCGTTTTTTTTTACCCTTAAAAAGGCACCCCCTTCCACTTCCCGACCCCAGATCGCCCGTAATTTATTTTTCATTTCATTGTTCTTATATTCTCTTCCTTTCCAATGGGTTTCATCCTACTATTTTTTTGTTTTGTTTCAAAAATTATCGACCCTGGTCTATCTCTGGGTGCCCATACATGTTTTTTTGCATCAAGGCCCACTCGCTCAGTGCTGGATCCGCTACTGGTCGTATAGTGAAAACTAATGTACTAAACATACGACCTAAAAATGTCGTACAGCATAAAGTTGTAAGTTCGAAACAATAGTTTTGACTAGTTTTGACTATTCTGTGATTATGGTAGCGATATGAAAATATGATAGTAAATTTTACATGATATCTAAATAAATTCAAATGAAAGAATTTTTGAGACATACTAACTAATACATAATTTTTTCATAGTGCTAGAATTTTATTTATTAGACGATTCCAGTAAACTAATTAATTTAACTTTTTTATAATATATTTTCCTAATAAATATATTATAACTATTTGAGAGATATAATCATGTTTTATTAATCAGATATAATATTTAAATGATAAAAATGTAATTTGAATGTTGAATTTGAAACAGGATTATTAGTAACCTCTATTTGATATAACGAAAGGAAATCGTAAATATTCAAGAAGGTCAATTTCTGCAAGTTTTTAAAAAATATATTGTAGTAAACTATAATATCCGTTATTGCTTAACAAAAATATTAATTAAATGTTAAAGTTTTGTAAAATTGGTTAATGGTTTTTGAACAGACTGTTAGAGATAAATATCTATTAGGATTTCATGTATTGAAATATTACATATCCGTCCTTCAACTTCGTAATGTGAATTCTAAATTTATCGTGAAAATCTAAAAGGATAAAATGAAAATTTACAGATGAGTCTCATACACTTAGAGATAATATTATGACCAGCACAAAGTAGATCAGGCTATCAACTATTTATTTACTTACTACACCAGCAATGGTTTTCTCTTAGAAATATTTTTTTAGCCTTAAGCTTTGTGGAAAGGAGCATTATTAGAAGGGGGCTTAAGGGGAAGCATCGCGGTGTGTGCTTGAAAAATAGCATTTTTTTTTCATGAAAAGACGAAACTGTATCTACATATAATTTAAATTCTGATAATTTTTACTAAACCATGTTTTAAATAACATTTTACTTTTTAATTCCATTATATTGAAAATAGAATGGATGGAAAATCAACAAATTTGTAAGATCAGAAGGTATTATGCTATAAACAGGAAGAATGAAAACCAGCATATGTTGGAAAGCAAGAACGTGAGTATATTGCTACTGCTTAATGTTTTTCTACTTCATTCATGATAATACTGATGTAATAAATACTACATCCTAATATGGCTATAATGTGGAAAGAAAAGTACCTATAATATATTCATTACTTCGAAATCCGTAGGTTAAATCAAAATCCTCTTAATTGAAATTACTTCAAGTAATTACAATTATTATTGCATTGTTATTAAACGTACTAAAATTAGGTCAGGTACTATAAAGCAGAAATTTATTGTTTATATTTTAGTTAATTTGAAAATAATACAAACAAACAAAATTTACGGAACCATCATTTATGTAATATTTCAATTTTTGTAACTTTTCAAAATCACGATTATTTAATAATAATTTGAAATATCTCACTAATTACCGCATGTTTTCATATTATATAAAATTGAATGTGCGTATATTTAGAGAAACTTTGTTATTAAACATTAATTTCTAATCTAAGCCGTAAATTAAAATTATGAGGTCAAGGGCAGGATTAAAATGAAATTATAACAGTTTCGTCAGTAACAGGTGACTATACTCATAGCAATGCCAAAAATTAGCACCACGAACCAACGCATTATTTTATTTTGCTTCAACTTACACTTTAATTAAAACATCATTTATTGTGTTATTACATCATCGGTGGATGGTGTAAGTAGATCATGCGAGTTTTCTCAAATATATAAGTAGGTCATAAGGGTGACCTAAATAATAATTTTTCAAACAATTATCCAAACTTATGTTTAATATTATTAATCTGTCAGAAATTTTCGTTCGGCCATTTTAGAAGTAAGAAATAAACTTTTTCATTTAACGTAGTGTTCCGAAAAATAGTTAAATTACCCAAGCTTATTATTATTATTATTGCTAAACAGGTTGTTGTTCTTTCGACCCACTTTCAATGAAGCTGCTTGGGTAAACTACCCAAGATGGTACAAAAGCTGCATAATAGGGTTTTGGGGAGTTACAGGAAAAATATTGAAACGGAAATATTTTTGGGATGCTACACCTTGAATCTACAAGAGGCCAAATGTTCGACTAGATATATCTTTATATCAGCTATCTTTATTTACAATGGTTTTATTTTAGATAATCTCAATTTATATTTGCAAGAACTGCTGATTAACTAGTTAATATTTAATATATTCAAATTTTAAAGTTGTTTCTTTTTCAATGGCATAATCAAATTTAATGTACTATAAGTATGACATTTCTTATATTAATGAAATTAAAACTGAAAAAAATCACAGAAATTCTAAAATAAAGCACCATTAGTTTTATTTTTGAAGAAAATAGGAACTGCTATAGGGATTTATTAAAACAGAAGAATGCATTATTGAATCCACTTACAAAGAACTCACGTTTAATGAAAGCTTCATTATAAACAACAAATTTTATCAATCCTACTTTATCAATGTATTAAAATGTGATTATTAAGTACATAAAAATAAGAAGATTGTCATAATATTATGTCAAGCAAGATGGATGAGACCTGAAGAAGATATCATTTTGGAGTTGATTCAAAATCTCTGATAACTACTTGCTCCAATAATTATAATGAATTGTTACTTTAAGTCGTTTCGATAATTGTTTTTGTAATCTGAATGTTAAATTTACTTTTAGGTGACAGGGTACAGACAAGTGGTTAACATGTTAGTGTCTCGTGCCAAAATTCACAGCTAGGACTCACATGGCGAACCTTTTGTATTAGAATTATAATTACATTATGTAGATTAACATTTAAATAAATTCGTTTCTTCTGAAATATTGTGTAATTGACTGTTAAATGTGTTTATTTAATTTAAAGTTCTCCTGGTCTGGAGTTGATTGTGAAGAAATTCTGTATTTTTTTAGTTAGGAATATTACTGGCATTTTAATTTAAAATTTACTCGTATTTACATAGAATTTTAGTAAATTTTATTGATTTTTATATAATTTTAGGATTACATTGTAATGAGCAATATTAATAATTAAATTAATTATTATGTATATAAATATTATGAAACATTTTTATATTATCCAGATGTCGGACACTGTAATCTTGGTAATAAATTTTATTGATTATGGAATTTAACTTTTTAAACTAATTTGAAATTGTAAGAGATACGTAGAAGTTTAATTTTGCAAATTAAACAAATAAGTGATTGGTAGTTACTTGAGTTCTAATGCTAATCATCAATACAATTACCGATTTCAGTATAGTTTAAGGATAATGCAGATTTTACTTGTTTTTTATTTAATAAGAGTTGTAAAGGTTACCATCAGAAGCATTATGCAAATGGGCAAATTTGTAAATTTCAGGTTAAAGATACTTAATTTAATATTGATATTATTTTTTGACATTTAAATCAAGTTTAAAAGAAATTTAAATGAGATCTTCAGTAAATTATCAATTAATTACACTTAATTTGTAAATATATATTTTCAGTTCAAATATGCAAAAAAGTAGCAGACCAGATAATTTATTTGTAATACATTCCTCGTAGGTTATTATAAGTTAAAAGCATCCTATTTATTATGTAAACTCGAGAAATTGTAACAGGAAAATTTAAATAACATTACCAAATAATGTACCGAATCTAGTAATTTAAAAATATAAAAATATATCAAATTCTTAATCGAAGGTTATAATTTATTTCAAATTTTTGCATAAACGAGTTCCTAAATTATAATCTACATTCGTCTTAAGCGGCAATCTTTAATTAATTGTGAACATAATATTTTATACATTGTCGTTACAAAAGAATTACGACACTCTTATGACTCTTATGGCACTTACTTTTAATTCAAGAAAGTTCAATAAATGATTTAAATTTTATCACTTATAAATTGAATTGTTTATTTCTGTATGTGCTAAAAATGTTAAGTACATTTCAGTGACATAATGTTTTTTTATAAGTATTTTTCTTATTTCAGAATATGCATAATGTGAAATTTGGACACTAATTATTAATATGTAACTTTTTTTGGAATTCACACAATGTATAATAATGAGGATTATTATAAATTATATTATTTATTTCTCACACAATATTCGCCATAAAAGAAATCGGTGTAATTACACCAAATATTAGTCATCATAAACAAATAAATACTAAACATTGTAATAATATTTCTACTATTCATCTCTTAAATACAATTTTTTTTAATTTAAATTTTCTCGTTTCTGTTTTATTAGAAAAGTATATTTTCGCAATGCATTAGTCGTTCATGTATTCAACATTCTACGTTCAGCAATTATTGCTTATGTTTTATGTCCATATAAAAAATGTCTTGTCAAGTCGTTTCATTGACTTAAAAAATAATATAATTAGATTATCAATATCAATAGTCTGTAAATTGTATGTAAAATTTAAAACTAAATAATGTAATATACTTTAGTGAAAGGCCTAAAGTGGTCCCAGGTTGAGGGCCACACCTCCCGAAGAACTATATATACTTTGCAGATCAAGTCTGAATTATAGAAGCTTAGAATCTGTTAAACAATATACAACATGATATTCAAAGTGAGTACCTACTAAAACGTGCAAGTGATTATATTAAAAATAATAAATTATTATTTTGTGCTTCATTCTTTTTAACTTTGTGAAAACTGTGATTAATTATTTTTTTGTTCTAGTTATTTGTTATCGCCGCTAGTGTGGCATTTGTCAGTGCTGGTTATGCTGCCCCAGCTCCAGTATCATACAGCTATTCAGCACAAGCACCTCTTGCTTATGCTGCACCAGCTGTTGCTAAATACGCCGCCCCAGCTATTCAATACGCCGCACCAGCTGTACAATACGCTCACGCTGCACCAGCTGTACAATACGCTCACGCCGCACCAGCAATCAGCTACGCTCAACCTGCTCAAGTTGCTTACACTCAACATGCACCAGCATTAAGCTACGCTCAACCTGCCCAAGTTGCTTACACTCAACATGCTCCAGTAGCATATGCTCATGCCGCACCAGCAATTGCCAAAATTGCAGCACCAGCAGTTTCTTACGCTTCACCAGCAGTATCCTACGCTTCACCAGCAGTATCCTACGCTTCACCAGCAGTATCCTACGCAGCTCCTGCAATTGCTAAAGTAGCATACTCTCCACAAGTAGCATACGCTCCACAAGTATCATACGCTCCACAAGTATCATATGCTCCAGCTATCGCTAAAGTTGCTGCCCCAGTAGCATACGCACCAGTTACAAAAACAATCATTGCTGAACATTCAGCCCCAGCTAACTACCAATTTGGATATGCCGTTAATGATCCACATACCGGAGACTCAAAAACTCAACAAGAAACCCGCCAAGGAGATGTAGTTCATGGTAGTTACTCGTTAATCGAATCTGATGGAACAAAACGTATTGTAGAATACACCGCTGATCCTCATAATGGTTTCAACGCTGTTGTATCGAAAGAACCTTTAGCCGTTAAAACTATTGCTGCAGCTCCAGTTGCTTATGCTCCAGCGATCGCTAAAGTCGCCGCTCCTGTTGCCTATGCTCACTCCCCCGTTTATTCCCACGGTGCTCCATTAGCAAAATACTATTAAGGAATGATGTAACTGTGTATTTGTTTTAGTTTTTCTACAATTGTAGATGTATTTATTGATAAGCAATTTTTTGCTACATTATTAAAGAAATTTTATTAAAATTATGTCTTTTTTATGATATATAAACAAATAAACAAATTTATTTTTGATGCAGTGGTAGCAGTGATAGCAATGATGCATCATTTATAAGACATTAAATTCGAAAAATAACAATACAAAAATGTTACAAATTAAGTATAACCGGTGAATGTTCCTATAATATTTACGAAATGCATTTTTTCACCAGTTTTCCTTTTTTCAAAAAAAATAAAATTAATTTTTTAAAAGCAAATTAAAATTCAAGAAGTTATTCGTGGTGATACACAACAGTTTCCCCAACAAAAAGAATGAAATGTACCTAATAATGACACCAGTCAAATACAGACTAAATATATAAATTACCTTAAACATTTCTAAAAATAAAATATTAAATATAATTTTTTAAATTTTTGTATAAAGAAATAAAAATCGTAAAATTAAATGTTAGCTAACAATGCTATTCTCTATGTCGAATGAGTCGATCGCAAACATAAATCTGAATCTGAATAACGAGGAAAATTTCAATAACTACTACGTGCTGTTGGCAGAAAAGTTTTAAAAATGATTGCAGAAAACCGGCAGTTTTATAAATCTCGCCAGTATATAATAGTGTCCGCGATGTCCAGCTGCATTTTTTAAAGCCACCAGTCAATGTCGCCACCAGACCATGATTTGTATAAAATAGCCAGCAACCCTTGCATTTGCTGACCAACGCCAAACCTGCAACCTGCAATATTTATACATCACCAGCAACTTTACAAAAAGTTTTAGTTTCTTAAAATGCAGACATTTTTTCTGATAATGATTTATCAATTTTCAGTTTTTTACTAAATTTATGTGAAGAAACTTCATTATCAACTTTTTGTTACATATTATATTTTGCGTCACATTTAGGTAAAAAATATATTATTAATTAAAATTCAAAATACAGCAGGAACTAGGTATTTATGTATAATGTATATGAATGTGCAAAATGTGCAAGAAAATCAATCTTCTGCAATTATTTATTTATTTGTTATTTACACTCTGATCTGACTAAAACATAATGTTAATAAATTTGTAACTTTTTTATAATTATCAATTAATTTTATTGAGCTTTAGGTATAAATAATTTAACTCGATATATTTTAAAATATACCAATTAATTATTATCGCGAGTTAATAACTTAACAATTTATTATTAGCATTATGAGTTATATAGACAGATTGCCCGATAAAACCGTTTATCTAATTTTTATTAAATTTTACGGTATACAGGATGAATGAGACCACCCGTATCAGCATTTTTTTTTCAAAAACGGATATTCGTAAAGAGTTGGGTTAAAAAAATTTATTATAAAAGCCGTACTAAATAATATAATGGTGATATTATTATTTCTCGGAAAGGTCGGCATCCCGAATTATTTGCTCCAGAAACTCCAGAACTCCAGAATTTTAAATGGTACCATAGGTCAAAAGTGGTATTGTTGAAAAGATCTTGCAAAAATAAGTAAGTTTTATAGGAAAAGTTATTTTCGTTACGCCGGACGTATTTGTGCACTTTTCGTGTACGTTTTGAGGTACGTAAAGAGGTGGTTTTCGTCGACATTTGCAGGAAAAAACCAATAAAAATGGTATAAAAGCATAAGTTTCTATTGTATTATTTACAAAATATGTACAAAAGGAAAGTATTATAGAGACACGTCCCTCTATAGTACTTTCTATTTACAATATTTACAGAGAAACGGAAAGAAGCATAGAGTCACGTCCCTCTATACTACTTTCTATATGCAATATTTTTTAGAACGTGATAGTGTAACTTACTTTGGCTAGCATATAATAGTTATACTTATTTGGCGCCGTCGAGACAAATTGCTGCACGTGTTCCTTAGTAAACACTAACACGGCAGCTTTTTTAATGTCGCGCGGCGCATCATTGTTCCTCCTGCAAATATTACGCACATTGTGGAATCCACTTATATCTATTCCATCCTGTGGTATAAGGGTCGACTTAACCATAGAGGTGCACCACATACGCCAGACACGTATCCTCGTCGACGTTTTGCACAGTACAGAACGTTGAAAGTAGACGGCTAACGAAAAGTTCTTCTCATCACGCAGCCGTAAAACTACTTTTTCACCTCGGGAGCGTTCGGGTTCCTCGGCTGCGCTACGCTCCGCCTCGGAACCCCCGCTCCCCTCGAACGAAAAATCGCGTTTTACGTCCTTGTGATGAAAAGTACTATTTAAGTAATATTCGATTTAAGTTGTGCCATTTAAAATTCTGGCGTTCTGGAGTTTCTGGAGCAAATTACTCGGGATGCCGATCTTTCCGAGAAATAATAATAACACCATTCTATTCATTATTTCGGATTGTATGATACATTTTTTGACCTAACTCTCTACGACTTACCGTTTTTGAAAATAATGCTTACACGGGTGGTCTCATTCACCCGTATGCAATCGAATATTACTTAAAAAGGGTGGGAGTAATAAAATAATTTTTCCTACAAAGCTTGCTTAATTTATTCTTAAAGGTCTTTTCAACGATATCATTTTCGACCTATGGTGCCATTTAAAATTCTGGATTTCTGGAGTTTCTGAAGCAAACTACTCGGGATGCCGACCTTTCCGAGAAATAATAATATCACCAATCGATTCTTTATTACCTACGGCTTTTGTAATAAGTTTTTTTGACCCAACTCTCTACGACTTACCATTTTTGAAAAAAAATGACTGATACGGGTGCTCTCATTCACCCTGTATATATTTAAGTTAATCGGAAATGCTAAGAACAGAAAATGTGTACCTTGTGACCCACAAGAACTATCACAAACTTGTTTTGAAAACATAGTTATTTAGACCCAACAAATTTTAAAATAGACAACTATAAACAACGATCTTATGTTCAACACAAATTATAGATTTTCAGAGTGACACCCTTTTGCGTTAATAAATTAAACATCGAATGAAACTTTCCGCTGTTTTTCGTAACTCTTCTAGGGATATTTTGTCCCATTCCTGACGTAAGGATAGCTCTAGTGATTTCAAACTTTTGTGGGGTTTTGCACAGGCTTTGACCTATAAAATTTACCATATGACATAATCCATTAGGTTTAGATGGGGTGAGTACGGGGGCCATGTAACGAAAATTTGTTAATAATTATTAACATTAATTACGTTTACTTTTCCTCCTTCTTATTTTTCACCATTTGATGCATTTTTTTATAATGCACCAATTATATTATTTTTCAAGGCCGCTTTATACGCATTCATATCATGCTCACCTGGCCTACCTCAACGAATAGAATATTGGCGCGTGGCCTTGCGGTGCTAGGAACTGCTTTTTTCGATGCGATCTTGAGTCAAGCTCGAGCGTTGAAGCAGACCGCATTTGCCCGTTGTTAATTTTTAGTCAATATTTCATGACCTCATACCTGTATAACTACACTTGTTACACGGTGGGTGACATTAGTTCAAATGGTTTTGTTTTGATACCAGTTACGACTCGTGCATCCGAATTTCCGGAAGTTTCTGCTGAACACCGATGCATTTTCGTCCTTATCGGTGTAACCGATATCTTTGTTACGATCCATGCGCAGTGGTGTTGTTGTTGTTGTTACGATCTTCACATTGTCAATTGTGGGAGATCTTGGTAAACAGTTGTTTACTTCGTTGAAGTTTCTAGATGGAATTTTCAAGTCCATTTCTCAAATGCAAGAAGGGCCATCGTTTTCAACCCGATTACGAATAGTTAACAAATGCTTTGTGCTACCCGCAATAAAAACCAACGATCGCGATAAAAGTGACAGTGCGCCTGTTGTTTGTTTTTATATCAGTGCAGTGTTGGATCAATTATTATTAGGCAAGGTCAATTACGAGAGAAGAACATCAATTGTCGTTTTTTATCTTGTGAGTACCGATAGATGTCTTAAGGTAACTGATTATTACTTTTTCTTTTGTTACTTTGACCACAATATTTGCCTTTGCATTCAAATTTTGATGTACAATTATTATTCGTGCACTGGTGTGATTCATCATCTGTTTGGTGCACTTTGCTACCGTATTAACATTAGCTGGACCTTATTAGTTCAGCATTGTAATAAATATGCTTGATAATAATACGTCGTACTTTATTGTCAATAAACTTTGTTATTGTTTAAAGCCCTGTTTTATTTCCGAAGCTACCAAGGTTTTTTCAGTTCCCTCGACTCCGGCTCTCCCAACTTTGTAAGAAAAAGAAAGCTTAGCCTATCTAAAAAGGGAAAACACTTCATAACCAGAATTTTTCTGGATTGTTTCCATCCGACTGTTCTCTGGTTTTGGTCAGCTCTCCCATTAGAGGCTGGATATCAGATGGTGGAAAGTTGTGTTTCAGCCATTCAGAGGAACTGATGAAATCAGGAAATTCATTCGGCACCATTCTTGCTTAGTTTTTGCTTATGGGCAGGCACAGAGTCTTATTGAAAGGTCCAATATTGCACTGAGAAAAAAATTTAGTTGTTACAAATGAAACTACAATTACTGTAAATAAAAAATTCACTTAAATATGGGACAGCTGCACTATTTTGCTTCTGCTAATATACTGGGGTTCCTAATATTGATTAATAGCAGTAATACAACTAAGTTCAGATACACTTGTATACTTGGACTTAATAAACACTGTATATTTGTGAGAAAAGAATAGTTACCTATCTCAATTAATATTTTCTTTTAAGGGAATTAAAAAGTTGCATTGCGCTAAATGAACAATAACCTATGTATTTTGTGAGAAATACACCGGTTATTAGTTGTTAATAAATAATTTCTCTGTATATTTGTGGGAATTCATACTTTATTTTATGGCAGTTTGAAAGTTATTTAGCCACTAATAAAAATTAAAAAACATTGTGCCTGTTACAAATACATTACTTTATTAAACATTAATAATTCTTTTGGTAACAAATAACATCTTTTACCTGATGCTAGTAAATTTATTTGTACTAATAAAACACTCCACAAAAAGTAAAAATCACGATGCTGGAGAGGTATCTTATACTTTTCAAGGCGGTGTCGACGTCTCTCGACTTTATCTTCAATTTCTTCAAAATTCTACAAGTAAACAGTACATATATTAGTAAATTTTTTAACAAAACTAATAATAATCTACATTCATACCTGTACATGAAAAATAAAACTTTCTTGAACTTCACTTCTTGTTGGTCTCCAATTATTTGATGGTTCTGATGATGCTTTGGAAGATTTAGTATTTTTAATGGTTACCGGAGAAAACAAGTATGGTAACACTAATGCAGCTAGAATGGATTGATCTGAAAATTTTTAAAATTAATTATATGCCAAGTTAGGTCAATACAAAATATAATACCTAAATCAGAACCTAACCCATCAATCTTTATTCTCCTTTCTTTTATTTCATCTAAAATCGCTTTTGAAATTTTTGGCCAATGATTGTAAATTATGGAAGTTTTTTCAGGCATCAGTTGGTTGAAATCAGATTCAATCTAAAATTAAAAAAAAAACTAAAAATTCAATTTATTAAACATCATTTCTGGCGACTAAATATGAAATAAATGGCGCCCATATCGTCATCGGACGGGCGTCATAACGGTTTAATAAATAAATCGGGATAAACCGCCAAGATCGAATTACAAGTCAGTAGTTGTTAATATAAAGTAAAATGTTTAAATAATACATAGTAGGTACTTACTACCTATAAAGCTGTCGATGTAATCTGTTAAACCCCAACTTTTCAAATTTTCCATAAAATTGAATTCCATTATAAATTAATCAACTTACACTTTTTTAACCCAACTGCATACACAATGAAACACAAGAGCATAATGATGAACGAAGTACTTTACACGAATAAGCACGAATTATACTTTAATATTACGAATCAGCGTAAAAATCAAAGCGTGTAATTCCCCCAAGTATCTTTTATATTTGCAGCCAGCGATTCATTTATTTACTACTAATATAAAGTTCTAACTAAACCGGAATATTAAAGGCAATTTATTAATCAAATAATAATAACAATAATACATTGTATTGTGGTTAAAAAAAGTTTTATTATAACAAATACACATGTCCAAAAACACGCTTTTATTTATGATTGAAATACACGTTTGTTATTGCAATTATAATTTTACTTATAATAAATGAATTTTTCTTAGCCAAACAGTTTATTTGAAATATTTTTCTCAGTGATGGTCACCTCAAAATGCTATTGGATCCATGGAGGTACTATAGCCTCTAAAATATCCCGGTGGTAGATATCTTGATTGATTTTAACTCATTCTTTCACGAAAACTAAAGGTGTTTTACAGGTAGAACAAATACCCTCCCCCAAGAATATGTCAGACTTGGGGCATTGGCGATGCACAACGGATGGCAGAAGATTCGAGTGCTTCTTCTGTACAAGAGCACGGCAACGTTGAAGTATTAGTACTTGCTTGTTTTCATCAGTTAGCATTTGGGCTTTTCGTATAGTTTATAACTTGTAAGGCTTCTTCAAGCTCATTTTCGCTATTCGTCGAGCCTAACTCTCGCGAAATTCCAGTTTCACGAGCCACTTTTCGCATCGACAGTCTAGTATTTTTTGCATCCGAAGTTTGATCATGTTACGATTCCAACAAGTATTGACAGCACATTTTGTTCCTTTTCCTGGTCGATCTTCTTCATTATCAAGTTTTTTCTATCGTTTGATGGCATCAGAACCTGTCTGTCGAGGAATGCGCAGCATTTGAATAATTTCATATTGACAACTTCTAGCTTCAAATAACGTTAAAATTGCGCCACGACTTTTTGACATCTTGTAAGTTGTAAGGAAATACTAGATTATTTTTCGATAAAACCGAGTGATTTTCACGGAAAGTATAATACAGTATACTGTAACACTGAACCAGTCGATCGCGATTACCTGTCGTACCCGGTTATTTTCACATAAAAACAGCTTTAATTTTGCAATATGTAATGTAATGCATCTTTTAAAAATTTTCTTTCCGGTGGCCGGTTACGAGTTCTGACGAATAATAAATAATAATCAGGGCTGTTCCTATGAGGTATTGCGCCTGCATGCAAGAAATTTTTTCCGCCCTTTATGCTAGATGGGCTATGAAAAATCAACGGGGAAAAAAAAAAGTATCTATCTATCAAAAAAACAAAAAAAATTGTTATATCTCTGCCGCCCCTTACTTTTGCCGCCTGCATGCGAGGCATGCACTGCATACCCGGTAGGAACGGCCCTGATAATAATACTACTATAAAAGTAGATCCCAAATACAAAAATGTTGAACAGCCCTGGTTAATACTTTTGATGCAGCACAGAAATTTACCTACATGTATGTAAGGTAGTCTAACACGAAGTTTTTAAAATTTTAGTGGCGAGCTTTTCATATTCGTGAGATTTTCAAATTTGGATGATGTAATGGATAATCTTTTGTATATATGTGGTAATTATTTTTTGTATTTATTTTAAGATCGGCTCTAGAAGAATTTATATGACTATTGTAAAATTTATACAACAAAACTTTAGTTTTAGGGGAGACTGTTCCACAATCAAACAAAAATCACATTTTTGTTTATTTTATTAAAAAATTGAATTTTATTATAGTACCAATTTTTCAACTTTTTCACACACTTTCATAAAAAAAACTTTTTTTATGTTTTTTTTATTATTTAATTCAAAATAAATGTTATAGAGTACTAACAAGGGGACCTTTCCGACAACTTTTCACCGATTTGCACAATTTTTAACAAACCTAAAAGCACTAATTTTATATTTTACTTCCTTCGTTATAGTGCATTATTTGTAGAATTTTTATTAGTAGATATTATATTTACAAATTTTAAGAATTTTTAAACAAACTTTTTACTTTATACTCTTCCAAAAACTACCGTTTAACGATTAAAATTTTTCACAATTTTTGGTATAGTATTCAGTTTTTGTACTTTTCTATACTATTTCTACCACTTTCCGCGAAGATTTGAGGTGTATTTTCTTTTAATTATTAAAAAAAATTACTAGATATTTTGAAAATGATTGTAAAAAGTAAATGGTTTTCGATATGATGCGAATAAAATTAAGGGTGTTAAGAATATGTACTATATTCTAAATGATTCGATACAAAAAAAATTGCAACAAAAGTGCTTTTACAAGTTAGATAAGATCGTGTCTAAAAATTGAGACGAAACCGCATTAACAATGCATGTAACAGGTGATTGAAAAGTAAACCAACATTTGAAACCAAAAAGTTGGAGTATACAAACACACACGACTTTATCAACTAAATCATCTAGAATCTTCACAAATCACTGGGATAAAAAAGTAAGCTTTTGTATATCTGATACTTAATCAACAATGGCAATTACAAAAGTACAAAGAAAGGAACTTGTAAGGTACGATATGGAGATTGAATATCGGGCCACTTGTATCTCACAATATGTTACATAATAAAGCCCGAGGGTGCTTATCGGTATCGTCCTGGCGACCAAGCTCCCACGCATAGGATCAACATCGTCCGTTTTGAAACGTACACATACCCCTCTCAAGAATAGGTAAACGCAAACAAGTGAATAGATGAAAGGTAAAGCTTTTTAAAGAAAAAGTCACACAAAAATTAATTTTAACTTTTTTTTTATAGAAGAACTGACAGATATTTAATTTAAAGTTTTTATTTTAATTACCATATTTTAAATTATTAACATTTCATCTAACTTTTAATATCGGCAACTTGGAAGATGAATTATCTGTACCTTTAAAGTAGAGATATCAACCTTTCATTTGATGCAGAAAAAATCGATTGAAAGTTCAGGTAGGTTAGTAAAACAAATTTGTGTGTGTGTGTATTTGCTTTTTTAAGCATGTAGCCTTTTTTTTATCTACCTATGTAACTTAAAACTAAAAATAACATTTGATGGGTTTAAAATAAATAAGGACCTAATTTTTGAAATTACAAAAATAATACTTTGTAACGTAAAATTGGTGCCGAGGAACAGGTGTAGGTACAGAAATTTCGTTTAAAAGTTGAACACGTAGATTTAGATTTTAATCGCCTAAATCTCGTGAAGCTGAAAACCGAATTAATACAGAATAACTTCAAACTTAATGTATATGCAGACGAGAGTAGAGAATATTAATTGAATTTCATGCTGCCAGTTTCGGCATTGTTATGAACGTATATCCATGCAAAGTCACAATTCTATTGTATTGCGCACAATACGCCAATATAGCATTGTAACTCCCAAACTTTAAATTAATTCACTGACACATGAATATAATATTTTGTATTTCTACACTGGGAAACTTTAATTAAATAGAATCTTGAAAAATTTTATATTTTCTAAAGAAATCGCTTTTTGCTTCTTCAAACAAATTTTCAAAATTGCTAAAACTAAATCATAACGATAAGGATACCTACCCCATTTTAGAGGCAGACACATTTACATTAAAATCTTACCCTGTCAATTTTAACCGGATTAATTTGGTTTTGCATAATTTCACTGATTCTAAACCTGTCAGTATCACCCATGTTGTACTTATTAACATTTCGGAATTGTTGATTTTTTATTTTAATAAATAAGAACCTTCCCATATTGATAACTGGCGAATCAAAAGTTGGAACAAGAAAATTTAGGAACAGTAGTATAATATAATTTTATTATTGTGATTGTAGATACAACTTTTTCTACAAGAAGTATATCATAAATATTTGTAATTCTAATGTAGCTACTTATTGTTAATAAAAGTAAACTGTTAACACAAAATTCTATTTTTTAAATAAATTACTTTTATCCCTCAAGGACTTTACGTATCTTTTCCACTTCCCTCTTTTACTAATAAATAAGTGGTTATCTCTTGGTAACCTCACATTTGCTCTTTCTGTTATTAATTTTTTCAACGTTTATGGTTCCGATATTCGTTGTTTCGACTTTACTTTTTGTTCATAAGTCAAATCTTTCGAAATTTTGCAAAAAACGAGAGGAAGCAGTATAACCTTTTATTGAAAGTTTTCCAATAATAATAATCTGTGATTACACGTGTGATTTTTATGATCACATTTTGTGATTAGGTACTATGGAATGATATTACTATAACGGCATAATGTATAATAAAATTTTCTACTTGACATTTCCTGGAATATTTTAAAAGCGACATCTATGAAGCATATCCAGTGGCCATCATAGTTAAATGTCGTAGTCTCCCCGACAAGCATGATGTTAGCGTTGGTTGTCTCCTGTACCACATATTTAGTTTCGTCTGAAAATGTGTTGCCAATTTTAACAATGGGTTTGGCTATCTGTATAGTATTATGTGGTTATAGGTTCGAATCCTGATTGTTTCCAAATTTATTTGTACCGTAAAAAGGATATTTCCGTAAATAAATATTAAATATTATATTCTCAGTGAAAGGCACTGCATGCATATTTTTGACCATCAAGTTGGAACGTTCTTTTCACTTCATGAGATATTTTAGATGTCCTCAAGTTATTAATCCATTTATCTTCTCTTTTTCACTTGGAAGCGATGCGATTTCATAACTTAAGAAAATTTTTAATTTGTTTTCCTGTTATTGTTATAAATATATGACTAATATAATATAATATGAATATAATTTATTCTTCTTCTTCTTCAGGTGCCTATTCTGATTTCGGATGTACGGCGATCCCCCCGACTTAGCCAAGAAAGCTGTACCAGGGAAATGTTAATGTTATTGGGGTGGTGGTTTGCCTTCCCCTTAGTCCACAGATCAATTTTGGACTTATTTAGATCATTAACATTTTAAGGATTCTTCTTGGCATATTACTCTCGGTGGTTTGCCATTGCCTTCCGAGGAGAGACGGTCAAAATAAAGTTCTTACTTCACTCGGATTCGAATCGGGTATTTAGCGTTCATAGTCAACTCGCGTGACCGCTAAGCTCCGACCGCCTCTCATTTATTATAACTTATATAATTAAAATATAATTAAAAAAATATAATTTATTATAACTACAAATTTATTGCAAAAATTAAAGAAATAATAAAAAAATCTTAAATTGTATCCATGAAATTAATTCAAAATAAAATATTATTGAAAAAATAAACCTATCTAAAATTATTGAATTTGTAACCCTAACTTTGGTTTAAGTTAAAGCAGGTGATGCCGTTTGAATAGAAAGGATAACATAGGAAAGATGTCTCTTACTATATAATGGTTTGCTAGACAATTACGTTATATCATCAATATACTATTAAGTTAGTATATACCTTACAATTTTTACAAAAATTTGATACCTAACATATGGGTAGGACATTTTGTAACTCTGTACCTACCTACTGTTCCAAAATAATTTAAGGGTTCATTGTAATAAATTAAATTTATAAATATACAGCAATGACCTTATATTATAATAATGCAACTCGTACGACTTCTTCGCTTATAAGGGACTGTAAAAAATATACGATTTTTGCATTATAGATTCAAGAATAACATAGGAAAATAACATGGGAAATTGATTTTTTTTTAATTCCTGCTTCCCATTATAACGGATTAGAATGAAAAGAGTATCAATTTAAAGAGGTTTATTTTCCGCGTCTAAAGACACCCAGCACTTGATGGTTTGTTCTTTGATCATTGTTAAAAACTCAAAATAAAATGACAAAATAGCACTTTTAAATAGATATAGATGCCTTGTTTAAAATTCATTGCAATTGTTTTTGTTTGAAAATTAATTTTAAACGCAAGTTTTGAAGTTCATCCATCTACAGCAGGTCTGATTTTTAAAAAATCGCTTATTTTAATGCTACATTTTTAACATTATTAAAGAACAAAACATCAAATGTTGGGTGGCTTTAGACGCGGAAAATAAAACTCTTTCAATTTATATACCTTTTTCATTCCTATCCGTTCTGATGGGAAGCAGGAATTAAAGAAAAATTAATTTCCTATGTTCACATCGGCGGCCGGTCACCCGGTATATTATAATAATTAAAAACTTAATTAGTTGAGAGTTGACCCAATTTGTAATTTAAAATCACCTGGCTATATATTGAATTGCATATCGATCTAATGAGTTAGAATTTTAAAAATGTATTATCAAAAGATTACAGTTGAGGATGCATAAAAAAAACTGTGCAATCAGATGTATCCACGGAATTATTATGCATTGAATAACTTGCAAAAAAACATTATTAAATTTTAAAAAGATTTAAAAAAGTGATATCTTACGATCTTAATTTTTTAAAGACTTTAGATTTAGACCATATCAGAAGTAATCCAGCGTGACCTACATTAATATTAACCACGGTTTCCAGCTCTCTATAGTTTGTAGCAAGAGTGTCAAACTCATTCCTGACAAAGAAAATTCCAGCTGATCGCACATATGACTTTTTCTAACTCCCTCTCCATTTTTGAATCATATGTATTGTCATCTAGCAAAATTACTCAGGAGTAAAAGCCTATGGGTGATTTTTTTTAATTTTGAAAATTTTTGATTTTCAAAAAAGGATAAATTTTCTGAAATGTTGTACATTTGTTTTAATTATTTTTACTTCTGTTGCGAAGAGGCAGCAGTAACACATCCGTTTTTTATAAGGTGCTTTTGTGCCTTTTCTTAGGCTTGAACAGCCAACAGTCCTAAATGAGTAGAAAATATTATTCATTTTATTAGTTTTGTTAAATGATGTGTTAAAAAATTTCGATTTTGAAAATTGGTAGAAGTGCCTGAAGAAAATCTTATCTATTGTGTTTTACATGGCGTTTTTTTCCCCAAGTGTTCAGATATGGACCCAAATTTAAGTAAATTTTGATTGAGCAATTTTCCGAGTGCTTTTCCAAGTGTGGGAATAATTTTAACTTTTAAGTATTTCCTGGAAATTGAAAAATTGGTTTTTGGGGTTCCATTTTTTAGTTTGGTAAATGTTGAAAACTTGAACAAGGCTGGTAAGTTAGAAATATCCATGGTGTATGGAGTTTGTAACATGATTTTCTACGATTGTGAATTTATTCTGGATTTATTGTACCTACTGAGGATTCGAGTGAATGAATTTATTTTTGAAGGCACAGGTGCGTACAAAATTTGGATCAAGTAAGTAAGTTTATCTGGTTAAAAACATTAGAAGGAGTTGAGGCTTTGAATTGTATTTCCTGCATTCAAATCTCATAATTGAGGTGTTATTTTGTTTTTCAAATTTTATGCACTGAAAATTTATCATTCAAATTATTAAAGTTTTGCTTTTTGAGTCAACAAGAACTCTTTATGGTTGTGTGAGAACCACACATCCATGGTGTTTGATTTTGATTTTCAGGAGCATTGATAATTTTGTCACTCTGCTATGCTGATAAGTTTTTCCCGTATATTTTTAGTTTTTTTTTTTTATAACAGGGATAGTAGAAGACAGTATAATATTATTGTCTCTCCTAAAACATACAATGCTCACCAAAATATATTTTTTGTATTAGGTGTTTATAAATGATATTTGAAATACATTCCGGCCGCAAAAATATAGGTGATGGGCCACCAGCCACCAGTTTTGACACCCTTGATCTAAAGCAGTGTTTCTTAAACTGTGTTCCGCGGAACCCCAGGGTTCCGCGGAGATGACTTAAGGGTTCCACGGAAAAGTGCCGGTAGGCACTCGTTGCAAAAAAGCTATATATCAGTTTTAAGAATGCTGTTGATGATGTCGTAAAAATCATCAACTTCATAAAATCTCGGCCTCTAAATAATCGTTTATTCAAAATCCTATGTGAAGACATATGAAGTGTAGGGTAAAGCAAGGTAATTTGGTGATATAGTTAATTTGGTGATACTTTTTCAAAAATTCACCAACAGCTTACCGATTATCAAAATAATTTAAAATTTTTATCATATACTTCATATAGTTTCATCTGACTATTCAAGAGATTACAGGCTCTTATCTTATGTAGTTACCTGCCAAAAAAACTTTTAATGTAATATGGTGTTATTTTTCATATTTACTTCAGTGTTATACGTGCTAGGTAGTAAATGTGTTCTAAATCAATTAATAAATAAGCTAATATAGTGTTTTTACATTATACTTTTAGAGTAAAGCCTACTTTTCAAAATGGCATAAATAAAATTACATGTTATTGTTTATTAATTAAATTAACCCTTACGTTGTAACGGTGTTTTCTTACCATGTGCGAATGCAATTTTACTGATTTAAGATTATGTTATTTAAATTATTTTTTTACGGCGTTAATATACATTTTTTATATATACAATATTGTCAAAAAAGGCGGTCAATAGAGAGTACTTTTTGAAAATAATTTTATTTTGGCATTTCAGGCTATCACCAAATTACCTGTCCTTCAAATTACCAAATTTCAAAGTATTACTAGTAATCAAAAATATAGTACATACACTTCTGAAAATATGGTGAGAGCAAACCAAAATGGTTTTACAGGAAGGTATGTCAATTTAGAAAGCTGCAGCACAAGTAAATATTCTTTGGACCTCGTTTAAAACGCATTATTTAATCGTGCTAACAAGGATTTTTTTTGATTTTTCGATTTTTAATACGATTTTCTAAATTTCTATTACTTTTTCCTTGTCGCAACGCAAATTATATTTTTTTAAACCCTAGTTCACTTTTTAGGCATTTTATTTCCATTTGCGAAGCGCTTGAGTTTTTGGCCGCCCCTGATTTTATCCGCCCCTGTGTTTGCACATTGTGCACAAAGGCTCTGACTACAACTACCATCAGTAACATCAGTTCACCGAATACCAAAGTCAAACAGAAAGCAGAGATATTCAAAGGCAAAATTATTAACAACACTACAGGATCTTCAGAAATCAGGATGTTCTACGGCTCATGAAGATCAGAAGCGAAAAAAATTCAATAGAGGTTTAAAGAAAAATGATGACTGGGAATGTGGTGTCTGTGATAAAAGTTATGATGAGGATGTACAAGAAAATAATGGTGCCAAATGGATTCAATGCTCCTTCTGTTCTATTCCATACCATATCACTTGTCAATCACAGGCAAATGAAGACGAAATCTTTATGTGCGATGGTTGTTCTCTTTCAGATTTCGAGTAATTATGTTATGTTTAAAGTATTTTAAGTTTTAAATTAAGTTTTATAACTAATTTTAGTTTTTTTAGTTGTCACCAAATTAAATGTCCTATATCACCAAATTAAATATCCTATCACCAACTTACCTACCTTTTTTTAAAAGGAAATATGTTCGTTTTTAATTAAGAAAATGGAATTCAAATAAAACAAAAAACCTCTCAATGGGCAGGTATAAAGTGATTCTATTATTATACCAGCAAAAATCGGGAAAAACTTTCAAATTAATCAAACTGTATCCATGTAAACAAAATTATCACCAATATACCTTACCTTACCCTACATACTTCTCTTCTTTTACAAACTGAGGTCAGGTGGTTATCTCCAGGAAAGATACTAACTCGTATTTTTGAGATAAAGGACGAGGTGCGTGCCTTTTTGTGGAACACAATTTTGAATTAAAAGATCGATTTCTTGATCAAATTTGGCTACTTAAAATTGCCTATATAAGCGACATTTTTACAAAGATGAATGAGCTTCATTTCACCCTTCAGGGCAAAGAAGTAAATGTATTTACTGCTCATGAAAAAATTCTTGCTTTTAAAGGATAGAATTTTGGAAAATTTGTATGCGCTCCAACGAGTTTGATTGCTTTCCAACAATAAAATGCTTTTCGGAACAGGAAGGGGTTGAAATAGAAGAGATATTCATTGAAGATATTATTCAGCACCTTACTGGATTGAGTGAAGCATTTAATCTGTATTTTCCAAACGAACAGCAGGTCAATGTACGACCTTCAACCATGTCAGCAAAAGAATATGAAACTTTTATTGACATGACATCTGATTCATCATTGCAAGAAAAGTTTAAATCAATGCCATTAGTGGAATTTTGGTGCAGTTCAAAAGATGAATATCCTCAATTGTGACAAAAGGCCGTGTTGCAACTTTTACCATTTGCAACCACTTACATGTGTGAAGAGAGACAAGAGACGGTCATTTCCTTGCAGCTAACGCAGTTGGATATGAATGCAGGGTACCGGGTTCAAACCTGGGGAGAGTCAAACTTTCTTATGACCAAGTCTCCGTGCTTCGGAGGGCACGTTAAGCCGGTGGTCCCTCTAAGTTGACGAATTTCCACCATTAACAAAAAACAGTGCTATAGGCACATCTGATAAATAAGGAGAGTCAGCTGTTGGCATATGCAGACGATGTGGCAATCATTTCAAGAACAAAGAAGGGGATGATCGAGATATTTCGAGACATTAAAGGAGAGGCTGCGAAGGTGGGATTGAACGTAAATGAAAAGAAGACTAAATATATGAAATGCCAGAGAAGAGAAAGTAGAACAAAAAATGACTTGATAATAGAGGACTGCAGATTTGAACAAGTCGAAGAGTTTACCTATTTGGGAATACAGATAAACAGCAGAAATGAAAGATACAACGAAATCAAAGAAAAGATACAAGCGGGTAATAGGGCTTATTTCTCAAATAAAAATATACTAAGAGACAGAAGAATATCCAAGAAAACAAAGATTAAAATCTATAAGTCACTGATAAGACCGGTCATCACATATGCAGCCGAGGTCATGTGCATTACGCAAAAAGAGGAAGAACAGCTGAGGGTTTTCGAGAGGAAAGTGCTGAGAATTATACTGGGCCCCAAGTATGTAAACGGCGAAATTAGGGCAAGAATGAATTTTGAACTTCTTGAAGAGATGGGAGGTGAAGATGTCGTCAAATATATTAAGGCACAAAGAATAAAATGGCTGGGGCACGTATGGAGAGGTAACAAGGAAGAAGTGACGAGAATGATAATGTTGTGGAAACCCAATGAGAGACGAGCCAGAGGCAGACCAAGGATGCGATGGTGGGATGAAGTGACGAGTGATTTGGAGACTATGGGAGTGAGAGGATGGAAACAGGTAGCTACAGACAGAAGAGAATGGAGGAACATAATTAATGCTGCAAAGAAACACAGAGGCCTGTGAACACAGTGTACAATTTGTATATAATGTAGATACGAGGACTAATCCACCTCAAAAAATGGATTTTGTAAGTTCCCTAGGAACAGCTATATTTCAAATGAAATGTAAAGCTATAAATAATAAATAATAATAGGCACATCTGAAGGTCAGCCTAGCAAGCTGCTACTGGATGTAAAACAACTATAGTCCAAAAATTGATATGCGGACTACTCACCAACCCGTCTGACCAGCGTGGTGAGTTATGGCCAAGACCTCCATTACTGAAGAGGCCTATGGTCCAGGAATGGATTAGGGTAGGCTGATGAAGAAGAGAAGAAGAAGAAGACATGTGTGAAACGAGGTTCTCCGTTTATGTATCGACAAAAACGAAATACCGCAACAGACTTGATGCCGAACCTGACATAAGAATTCAACTTTCATCAATAAAGCCTAATATTATTCTGTAATAATAAAAAGCAATTTCACTCATCTCATTAACCTTTAAAAGTTCGGTTTATCTGTTATTTTAAGAACTTTTGGTTAATTCTGAAAATATTTTTTCAAAATAGGGGTTCCACGACAAAAGAGGACATTAAAAAAGGTTCCACGGATAAAAAAACATTAAGAAACGCTGATCTAAAGTATAGTTTACCAATTTATTATGATTTTCGAAAGCGTAATAACAAATAATGTTCAAATATTCTCAATTTATTATTGTATAGGTACTATTATAGTCATAATATTAGTTTAACTTCAATAATATTTTTTCCATTTTTTTGAAATGTAACCACAATTATATAATATTAAGAATTTTATATTGTACCTACTCTACTAATTATCTTTATCAATGAATTTGATAATAGGGAAATTTCCCAAAAAAAATTTACACTCTGTATATGCACCGACTAGCAATGACTCTTTACGATTTGTTGAATTCTGCAGTAAATACTCCGAACGGCAACTTGTTAATGCAATAAAACACTTCATAAAACCTAAAAATAATTTAATAGCGGAAAAGACAATTTGGTGCTTCTTATCTCTACACCAACCCAACAGATTATTATATTATTATGATGTGTCATATTATTTTTTGCCAAAAGGGGGGTTATACATTTTTATAAAGTAAATTTTAGTCATTGAAAGATTTATGAGACGCCCCTGGTGGAATGGCCGTGGTGGCGTGACAGGTGTTTTTGAAAAGAAAATTTCTTTTTTTTCCAGATGTAAGGTTGCATGAATTGTGATTTTGAGAAAGTTTGGTAGTAATTGTTTTTTTTTAATGGAAAAATTTAAATAAAACGGAAATTAAAAGTGCGAGTTGTTTTTATTAAATGAATTTCAGAAGGAAGATTTGGAATAAGAATTAAAAGATTGGAAAGTAAACGTTTTGAAGCGCTGAATAAAAAGTTTTTCGTGAAGGTCGCCTGAGGTCCTCACCTCGAAATTTCGGAAAACTTCGTTATTTCGGGAATATTTCGGCTTCACGTTCTCCAGAAGTACAAATCTACCCCAGGAATCTCAAAAAACAAAATCTCACCAAAACCGAACGAAAAATTGCACGTCGTCTTTCCAAAATGGATACCACCGGAAACCCCCCTTTCCTGCCGCTTCGAGTCGAAAAATGAATAATCTCAACTTTATCGCACGCCCCGGGTAAATTAACTCTTCACAATTTTACAAGTTCACCAATTATACTTAGTATAAGTACCGGACAATGCAGAAACTTATAACAATAACTTTATAATAATTCAAACTCCCAGAAGAGTCAATCATTCAATCTTCTGGAGACCAACATTTTACTCTCTACGACAAAATAATCTGTTGAGAGAGCTTCACACCATCGATACTCGTATTTTAACTCCCAAGCATCACAAAAACATATAAAATTGTCTTTTCTTTAAATCAAACAGAATTAATAAACTTAAAATTACAGTTGCATGGCTCAACGCATTTGCTACTATTCAACATTACGAAAAGAATACAACAATATATAAATTTAATTCTCATAAGTTCTATTCTATTCTATACATTTAATCAATTGTTTTTGTTTCAAATAAAATATTTTAAACTTAGGAACAGTTTATAGCTATTAAGGCAACTAGTGTTTTATAGACTGTTTAAAAATCGATGTCGTAGTTTAAATCCGAACGAACCGTAGGGAGTGAGGATTTAATAGAGAAAGATTTTTAATCTATAAAACACGCGTTGTCTTCAATATTTTTTCTAACACTAATATAAAAATTAGAATTTTAACGTATTTTATATCCTATAAAGTACGTTGTCATTGACAACGTTACATTATAATTCTATAAAGTACGTTGCCATTGACAACGTTAGAAAAAATTATTTAAAGTGGAGACTAAAACATTAATTATTAATTTTCTTTATTGTATTTGTTACTGTCAATGTACTTGGTCTTCAATTTGAAGCCCAAACGAGGCTAAATCAATTGAGTATGAAACTTGATGCATAAAGTAAATTAAAATAAGGGATATAATAGGACAAAATGTATAATAATATAGTAGGTATATACCTACCTACCTTATAACCAGGTTAAAATTTTATTTATCAGTTTATATCGTAATTATTTCATATTGCCTGTTTTCTTTCATCATAATTCAATGTAAAAATTAAATAGTTTTTGTATTGTATAATAAATTATTCAACTACAATAAAAATTTAATTTAAAATGTATAGCTTTGAAAATATATTGTAATCAATTTAAAAAACAAAGTAAGATATAGAAAGAGGTAGAACAAAAATCAAGCTGCGTGTATCTATCTCTGATGGTAAGTCGTAATCCGCGTTTAATTAAATTCCAGAAGCTGCGATCTATGGCGCACCTCGCCGTCATTATCTCCTTCTTTTATTCTATACATATAACCTTTCGCATACCGTCTTTTGTTCACGGATTCAAAGAGACAATTTCATGTAATTGTGCATAAAAGTCCGAGCCTATCTCGATGTAAGAAGTCACCACAATGCAGTCTCTCAGGCGAAATGACTTCACAAATAGCGGAGCTATTATACAAGATAATTTAGAAAGTTCATTTTATTTGTTATTCTACCCAGATTCTGCTTGGATATGTCCAAACCAGGCTTACTCTTTTGATAATAAAATCGAAAAACTGTTGCATTCTTACATATTTCTTTCTCTTTGCCTCTTGCATGCTTGTCATTTTCTATTGTCTAACTTCTTGACTGTCGAATTACTGAGTAGTATGGATCTATTGTATAATTTCAAAACTATACCTACTATACACTTTTATAATAATATGAAACTATACTCTACAGGTACTTAACTAACATTTTTTAAGTTTAATTTAAAAAATTGTTAAACATATTATAATATTAATTATTATTATAGATCAATCTACCTATAATATAATAGGTTCCAATCTAAACGTTATACGATTTGTAAAACCTTAAACAATAGATTTTGAAACTGAAATATCAACAACAATAAATTAATAGTATCGCACTTGAATGTACAATAGCATATGAAATCCTAGCATCAGAGGGGTAGCCGCACAACTCACCCTCCTTCACTAGATTATAATAGCAGTATAATATATTTACCATTCAAGACTAGTTTGTATTCCTATTATGCCTTTCATTATAATAGGGCACATAATACTGTAAATATCAAAGTAGAGTATGTAGGCGTGCAGAAATGTTACGTCATGGAATAAGGGCGTGGAACGGATGGAAAAGGGGATGCTATTGGTGCATGTATCAAGCGCAAGCAACCAACAGTGTGCACAGTAGCCACATCCAGATACCGTATCATTAGTAGAAAATTTTCAGATCGGTCACCGGAACTCCGGAGTCCGGAGCTTTAGCGTTACAGTCGCGTTTAACCACTCGTTCTAACTTCGTGGCCAACCACGTGATTGCATATTATTATAAGTTTTTAAACATAGTAGTTTTGGTTATGTCTTATTAAAATTCTGCATGATGAGTCTTCCAAGTGGTGTCGATATGCAAACTCTTATGTCGCAACATCCCGTTTTGGGTTCAATTCCGCCAGCATTTTTCTTGAGAGCTTCCGAACGTTACCAACGAACACCAAAATGTGCAAGGTGTCGAAATCATGGAGTTGTTTCTGCTCTCAAGGGCCACAAAAGGTATTGTCGTTGGCGCGATTGTAATTGTGCGAAATGTACTTTGATAGCTGAACGGCAGCGTGTAATGGCAGCACAAGTTGCATTAAGACGACAGCAAGCACAAGAGGAAAATGAAGCTAGAGAATTAGGACTTTTGTATGCAACAGGGGCTGCTCCACCACCGGTCACTTCGGGATCAGAAGGCACATCGATTCCATCACATAATATAACCACTGCTTCGGAAATGGGTGTTGTATCATTAATGCAAAGAAATAATTTTCAATCTTCCGACGGATCTGAACCATCCAGTCCAAGTAAGTGGTGCTTTTAAGTCATTATTTTGGTATTTGCACATTAACTATTTAAATTTTTTAATATGTCCATTAGCAAGAGCAAAATAATATTATAACAAATCATAGAAAGTTTTGTATATAATAGGGTATGAAAAGTACTTCTATATATGTACTATAGGTATTGTCCTATATATGCGCATCATCTCATAAAATTTATTTTCAAAAACTTTTGCAATATGTATAATATTATCTCCTATTCATTTTTTTACTGTATTTATATCAACCGGTTTTGATATTATATTATATTGAAATCGTTTACAAATTAAACTGCATTTTTAAATTCGAATGAATTGAAGCAGTGAATTGAATGTCATCAACAACGCTCACTAACTAAAGTACAAAGAAAGAAATTTCAAGCACATCGTTAAACCCGCATTGTGACATGAAACCAATTATATTGGTTTTCAATTATATTATCTCTTAAACTAAGTACCTATAAGTAAAAAGATTAACTGGAAAACACAAAATTAAACCCTTTTTTTAATTACGAATACAATTTATTGAAAATGTATTAAAATAGGAGTAAGATTTTCATAAAGGTTTTCACCCTAACGTGTGGTAAAAAATACTTTCTATCGTTACAATGTGTAATTATTTAATAAAAATTAATTTTTCAAGGCTCACGACTGTTGCATATCGATTATACCTATATACAATGAAACATGTAAATATATAAGCCAAAACTGCTGCTATAGGGACCTAAACAATATTCTGGTTTACAGAACCCGGCCAATTTTACGATACTGTTAAAGGACAATGAAAAATATCCGCCGTATACGCAAAATTCCGACTTATCCAGGGTCCGCCTCATACAGGTTTTATTATAATTAATACATAATGATATTGATAAATACAAGTAGATGTTATTATTTGTGATATTAGTTACGCTTGATAAACAATAAATTATAATTAAATAATAAGAAAACTCCGTTAAGTACTAAGCCACATGATTTTAAAAAATGAATAGTTTCTAGATATTTATCAAAAAAACGTCAGGACACTGTTTTAATATTTATTTAGTCTATATTATGGACGGAAAAGAGTGATCAATGTTCCAAAATAAGACAAAAATGTATGTTACTTTTTTTTCCTCAATATTGGATTCAGAAACAACTTGCAAAGTGTGTGCGATTTATTCAAAATAACCCAAAGATTTTTTAAACTAAGGGTCCATTGAGAAGAGCTGGTTGAGAAGAGAGTTGGGTAGTTAATAACATTGACTGATGTGATAATATGATAAACATTTTTAAATAATTTTGAAACAGAAGATTAATTTAATCAGGAAGTTATTTTATAATAATTAAAATGCAATACAAATAAATCAAAGTTTTGCTATATTCGTTATATAGCAGATAGGTACTTACTTATATCTACTGTAATAAAAAAAAATATTTTTTACTGGTACATTGAATTTTTCACTTTAGCCGTTGAAAATCTTTCACGTGTCCAGTCTGCACGTGTGCCATATATTTTCCATCACTGATTTATACGATATGATAAAAATTCCTTCTAATAGTAAGTATAATTACTATTATTTGCCAATTAAGTAAAAAAAAACATAATTATCATATTTTTAACTTATAATAAATTTTAATAACATGTTAAAAAAAGGATCAGGATCAGAGTGCTATAAAGCACACCACGCACCGGTAGGCTAGGGAGCTAGAAACTGCGGTTGTATTTCTAGTCGCGTCAAATGTATTCCTGTGATCTAAAATTTCAACATCGCTATCGATCAGTGGACTATGAGGAAAGCTACGGAAAACCACCCCATTAATTACATCTCCCTATAGTAAATCATCGTATTAACTGCGGTTAAGTTGATAGTCAAACGTTCACTGAGCAGATATTACAGCACCCTAAAACGAAGAGTTTAAATAAAAATTTTAAACACTCTCATAGTATAATATTTATAGTTTTTTCTTTCATTCTTTTTACCTTGAAGTTATTTTTCAATAAATTCAAACCTAGTCGATGTTTATAGAAGAACTGAGCTAAACAGTCCACAATTCTAACACAGAATTTTCGCTCACTAAATCGATCAACAATTTATATTACAACTCTATTAATTTTGGTGTATTTTTCAATTAAACTTAGGAGCCAGTCCGGGCCTGACTTCATCTTACCCGCATAGGTTCGTCATCTTAAACGACATTCGGGTAAGACGACGAATTTTTTAGAAAATATGTATTAATTTTTTTTCAATGTAACCTTTATATTTATTTCATACTATATTGTACTATTTTGTTTGTTATATATTAATGTTGGCTTACGAATAAAAACATTAATAAAAAGCAATATCAGTTCCTTTATAAAAATTTAATTTCGTTAACATCGTCAACTTACCCGACCTTCCCCTACAGTTTTTACAACAACATTGTTCATTTTTATAATTGGCTATAATAATACTTGTGAATAATTATTTTAAAGTCTAGTAGGTACATAAAATTAAATATAACATATAAATACCTATAATATTGGGTTATTAACTTGTTAATTGATAATTAATATGATAAGTTACTAAAATGTAACAATTATTTTTTTCAAGTTATAAAGAATTGCAATCTATATAAAAGAAAAAAAATATAATCCATGATAAATTTGTTTCGCTCTCATTTAAGCTCCTCAGAGGGATATAATTTCTTTAAATTATAAATATCTACCTACTCTACATAATCTAATAATTTAACGACTGTAATATTCGCGTTTTACATTACCGTTGGTGGCGCCACAAGCACTAACAACTTTACGTCCAAAATGAAGTTCGAAATTATTCTTTGTGACTTTCTTCGATACACTGAAAATTAATGATCATTAATTATATTTAAATTGGAGGTTCCCACTAATTTAATTTTTACATAACTTAATAATAGTTGAGCAAATGCCATAATGAATGGCAATTTAAGTATTTTCCATATTATGAATATCCGATTCATGAAATTCAATCTGAAAGAATCAAAGGTATTAACTATTAAGGTAGATACCTACTTGCATTTTCAAAAATCGGTACACGCCGCGCCGTATGAAAAATTTTCACAAAATTTCTGTTATTAACTAAACTATTATTTAAATTATTTAATAAATTAAATTACTCGTGTTCTCTTCAATAATTTTTTGTTATATCCATTTCTTTAGAGAAATCTGAATCAGGCGTAAATAATTCTAGAGTTTCCAAAATGCAAACTGTCCACCTTTAAGTCCTGTGATTTCTATCACTCCCTCAATAAAAATGTATCTACATACTACAAAAAATGTTTCTTATAATGTCAAAAATAATATTAAAAATTGGTTATTTTATTAATTCGTGAAAATAAATTATTTTTGTATTTTAATAATCGCGTTGCGTTGCGATCATCATCAAAAATTACAAATAATAATAAAATTAATATTAACCTCTTAACTGATTATTCTGAATTATCTTGGTGGCTGGATATAAATCGCAAATAAATATTATCCGGAAATAACTCGGGCACTAATTTAGATTATTTTGATACAATTTTTTTAATCTCATTAATATAAAGGATATCGCAGCAAGAACTTACATTTTGCCATTTCCGACTCTATAATGGTTAGTCAGCCATATTATTTGGTAACTGTCTTGTATAAACATTGACATTTACGAAAATGCCGCAAAAGTGGCCGCCGAAGAGTTTTATAAGTTTTTGAAAAATAAGGTCTATCTATATCAACCACGAGTACATGTGGACACAAATCTTTGGAAGCCTGCCAAACGGTGCCAAATATACGATCTTACATTATATTACATTATTACAACTTTTTTTATGGAAATACTATTTTGGTATTTTGTCCACAACTGCCCCACTATCGGGTCCATGTGGATTCTAAGTGGGGTGCATTGGGCTAAAGGTTAAATGAAAGAATGGAAATTATTATTGAATTTTCATTTATTTATTATTATTATAAAAGGAGGAATACATTGACTAACATTGTATTCTTCTACATCCTACTCATTTTTATTTAAACTTTGGAAATATTACCTTTTTTGCCTCTTATGAATTTCATTTATCAAACAAATATCAATGATCTGTTTTTCCACTTTATCTATCGTTAAAAAATCTAAATTATAATGTTAAAATGTTTTATTGTATATTTAAGACTTGCTTGCATATGTATAAAAAATATTACTTCCAATTATTGAAATCGCGATATCTCATGAATGATTATGCGTCGCGTCGGTCGGGACAAAAAAGGTATAGAACCATTTTTTGTAGAAAATTCCACGATCTAAAAACTTTGTAATAACTATTTTTGCAATAACTCTGAAATATTTGCGAAGAACTGATTATTTGACCTTGGACCTTGACTACAAATTTTCATAGATGGTAGGATCTATTGGGAGTTTTGACATCTCATTTAAATTTGTATCCGCATCTGTCCCAATATTTCATTTTGGATTACAATCAAAGTTACTTTCAAAATTATTATAATTGCAGAAATATCATTATTTTACTGTAATTTTAGGTATAACCAAGAAAATTTTGTCGTTTTGAGATTGAAATAAAAAACAGTAGTTTTTCTATAGTGTTAAGGTGGCCGTTTAGCGAGTGGGCGTATCAATGTTAATTACATATATGAGACAGCTCGCTCATTTGTATTTACTAGAAGTGCTTCAATTTTCACTTTTAGGGAATTATTTTGTTATCATTTTAAAGATAAAACTTGGCTCTTGGACGTGATCTAATTTTTATTAAAATCGGATAATTAGAAATATTGAAAATTTTGATGCAAATTACTCGATTTTCAAGTAACTTTGATCTTATCAATCTTATTATTTTCTGTATACGTATAGATAAGCTGCTGATGGGAAAGTTTCTGGAAACGATATTATGATAAAACACATTTAAAATTTGGAAAATGACGTTGGAACCAATTTGCAAACTATTTTTTCCACTCTGAAGTTGATATCTCAGAAACCACTGCTTGAAATGTTTCAAGAATACCCAAACGGTGAAATGTTGCTTATTTTCGAGTTTCTACCAATAAATCAAAATTTCATCACCAGTAAAGATATTGTACACCAAATTTGATAGACCTCGGTTGAATTTCTTGAGCATTTCTTTGAACCATTTGACACGACTTTGTTTTTGAGTTTTTAAATTTCCGTCAAATTGTGTGGCTTTCAGCGCCTGCAAAGCTTCCATATGTCTAACTAAATGATCATGCAAAATCTTACCAGTATATTCCTTTCATATCAATGCCTAACGTTGCTCAAATCTCTTGGTATGTCACATGCCGATCTCGTTCAATCATTTCACGTACAGAGGTAACATTAGTGACAATCAGTGGTGTGATGTACTTTTAAAATAATAACATAACGTCAATACGTTATGTTATTCTATAGTGTTTTTCGCGAAACGGTCTCACGTATCATTTTAACAAGCCGCTATTATTATAACGTGAACGTTATAATAAAGGTTTTCCTAACCGTTATAGTGCGAAATATAACGGGTGAAATTTAGGTGCATTTATATTTCGCACTATAACGGTTAGGAAAACCTTTATTATAACGTTTACGTTATAATAATAGCGGCTTGTTAAAATGATACGTGCGACCGTTTCGCGAAAAACACTATAGAATAACATAACGTATTTACGTTATGTTATTATTTTAAAAGTACATCACACCACTGAATAACAGATGTTGCTGGATGAGTGGTGCTGCGTCCACTTTGGAATTCTTAAAACCATCAGCTATAAACAGCACTCCTGGATGGTGCTTTATTTTCAAAAGTATAAAAAATAGATAATTAAGTTTCTCTAGTTTTTGAATAAAAATTACACCTTTTTAAAATTTTTTTATTGAAAAATTATTATTGATTGTCTTAAAATCTACTGTACAGGAACCGAATAATGGTTCGTGATTCTTTAACCTACCTGGGGATGCTATTATGTGCCATATCTCTGATATGTGCTTTATTTATTTCTTCAATTTTACCGAATCTATTTTAAAATTATGTAACTCGATCCATTTGCTCTATCAAAAACTTTAAAACGTCCTACTTTGTCTTCGAGTCATCGATTTTAAAGTCAAATAAAATTTGTGTGTGCAGGTTGTAAAGCAGAATTAAAATATTTATTGAACATTACGAGTAATTTTTGTTATTCATAAAATTTATTAATGAGAAATTGATTTTAACAAAGATGACCTCCATTTTATTCTAAACTTTGTTGAAGATGCTCCTTGAAATTGTTCATTGTTTTGCGCAGTATACTTATACCTATCTCTGGAAATGTTTGGAATTCTATTCTCAATACTAATCAATTTAAGTTCTTTACTTGTGTGATGATTTTTAAAGCGCTCTCAGATATAGCTACTTTTGCTGCGCATCATTAGAAAACCAAAAAAATTTTCAATTTAATTGACAAAATATATAATGATTCATAATAGTTCTTATACTGCAAACCAATATAGCAAAAGTAATTGTGCACCTTTATTGCACCTATGCACTGAATTTTAGATACTCTCAATAAAAGAAGCGTCTATATAAGCTTTGTCAAATAGGAAATTAGCTGTAGGTGGAAATTTGGAAAATATTTGAAAATCTTTTATTAAGTTGTTAGATTATATAAGAAATATTGAGTAACAGGATAGAGAAAAGTATATAAAAAGAAATATTTCAGATGTAATAACTAACACCAATAAATTTAAGTATTCTACGTCTTTTCTATATTTGAAAGCAAAATTGGCATCATGCTAATTAAGGCAATTAACTTTTAAGTGTTAAAATACGATGCAACATGTCACACTATGAATCGTTTCCCAACCTTACAGTTTTGGCAGATGAGTATTATCAACTTGTCATCAGCTGGTTCATCTAATGACATCACAATCAGAGTTTCTCTTATGACGTATAATAAAAAATACTTATTGATTGCAAGATAATGTTATATTTATACAAGATTATTAAATTACGTTCGTCTATCAGTAGGTGTATCAATTTAGTTTGCCTATATAAATCGTTGTTTTAGCGACGGTGGCGTTAAACCATAATTCTGGAGTAAGCTTAACTGAAAAGGCTTTAGTTTTATATTATTTCACTTTTGGCTTAATATTCATGTATGGTATAGGCACTTTTACAATCCATCAGGAGTCTTTGAAATGTTCAAAGAATTTTACTTATTATTCGTCATTTAAACCTTTTCCAATTACCTACCTACAGGGTTTTTCATTTTCGAGTTAAGTGAAAATTTAAACTCGCGGGTGTTCGTTTCACAATTTTAAATGTAGTAGGAAGTGTTGATGTGATAATTTGCATGAATTTATATTATAGAAAATTAAGCAAGTTTCTTTCTTTGATGTGCAAAGCATATAGTGGATTTGAAAAGATGTATTCTTATACCTAGTTAAATTTTTGTTATAGGTAATTAAAATTATTTAAAATTTAATTTTTGAATTATACTTCAAAGGTGAAGAAACCAAGATTGAAAATAACCATTAAATATGTTAAATATTAAAGCCTATTTAATATTTTTACATTAAAGTTACGTAATTGCTTTGATATTTTTATTAAAAAAAAAAAAAAAAAAAAAAATGAATATATTTCAATAAAGGCGAATAGTAAACCAATGTGAAAAATATTTTATAAAGTTGAACTTAGAATACTTGAAACGGACTCATTACAGTTTATTAAAGCTTTATTCACAAAATTGAATAAATAAAAGACTGTATACCAAGTTAATTCCACATCCTTTCAGCGTTTGTTTTCAATTTTAAATTTCGAGTGCTTTATCGAAACGCTGACCGACCAACCACTCTCGAGTTAAGTATAAATACCACAAATATTTAGTTCTATAAAAGACTACTTTGTTAGAAATTTTGTAATTGGTTAAAAGTAAAGTATAGTTAATTTTCAAGTGATTGTACTGAATTGTCTGAAATTTTCTGAATGGATTAAATACAAAAGTCAAATTATTAAGTTTTTGCTTTCCAATTCTAATCCTATTTTTTAATTTTATTTTTTTAAATTGTCGGCAGCTCTCACCCGTGGTGAGCAATTTTCACATTTTCCCTAAAGGTGGGTTTCAAAGTCACTTAATTTTAACTCACCCATAATAAACATTTATTAGCACGAAGTGACGATTTCTATCGGCGAAGTACATTTAAGACTGCATTAAAATTTAAGCGATGTTTATGAAACCCACTATAAATATTCAAAATCCAAAGCGCGAATCAAATATTTAATTCGAGCAGTCTGACAATGTTCCAAATATTATATAATATATTTCAAATTAACTAATAAATTTTACGTTAAAAATTAAGCATTTTCATTCATACGGGCTCAAGTGGGTCACGGATTTACCAGAATTGACCTACTACAAATACTACACGATCTTGTAAAGCTAACCCAAGGAGTCATGGCCGGGTGGAGCCAAAATCTTGTGCAGTAGATGACACGGGACACCCAATTCCACCAATTGACACCAACATAAAGTCCAACGGACTAAATTTCGTTTCTGCACATTATAGCTACTCCGCCCGGCCATCATTCTTTGGATTAACTTTAGAATATTGTCGATAATTTAATATTAAAGATGAAGTTGTCACAAAATATTGTAGTTATCGGAAATTTTGTGTAGCTTGTAATACTTCTGTAGAATATTATCAAACGTTTGAATTTAACCTCTTGAGAAAATAATTACTAAATCGGCACAAATAAATACTTTTATTATTATTATTATTGTTTAAATATTAAAGTAGGAAAACTTTGAAGCTGGTAAACATCGTGAATTAGTTTTCGTGGATACATCAAGTTAATGTAAAGCTTGCGACTAAAATAAATAATTTGCAAATACTGCACGATGATCAAATATTCTCTATTGTAAGTCCCAGTTAACAATTCCAATATTTGTTGAACAGCATTGCATGGCACAGGTACAATATATTATACTGCGTGTACAGTTGCAAGAGTTTTACTTATATATTTACCTAACGGGCACATAATTTACTTTACTACATCTTGGCTTAATCAAACAAATTTTTTGATAAAGTGAAAAATACGGTATGCTCGGTAACTCATCAGATTTAATCATATTATATGTTTCCAGTAATTCCAATTTTTGTTAAAACGACTTTGCTGGAAGCCAAATCGTGTCAAATCTTAAGATCCTCCTTGAAATACGTCAAGTGGTGGCTAATAATAATTCATGGTATTGGATTTTAGAATGACGGTAAAGTTTAAGGTTATTCATCATAATGATACTGCAAATTTTGATTTAGCATGAACTGTAGATACCTATGTTAGTTATACTGTTTTTACACAAACTATAAGTTTTACAAGATAAAGTTACTTACATGTAACAATTATTTTATTCAAGTTATAGGAAATAGAATCTATAAAGGAAAAAAAAAGGATTCAATAATTATTGTAAGTTATTTTTTCATTAAATTTTGTAATTCATATAATTTTTTAATTTTTTCAATTTCACTTATTACACACTTTCACTAGATTTTATAATTCAAAGACATACAGGGAGTCCCCGCACTCACTTTACATAACTTGTGGTGATAGAGGACACTTTTCTAAGAACAATATTCAACAAAAATTTTTTTCTAAATTCAAACCCTCGAGAGTTAGGCCTCTTTAAAGCATTTTTTTTTAATTTCCACCTTCACGTGGCCATAGCCCCGAAAATATTGATTTTTCAGTAAAGGTGGTATAGAGCTTCTTTCAAGAGCGTGAAATAATCTACAAACTAGATTTAAACCTTTTATTGTCTAAAATCAACGGCTCTCGAGTTATGAATTAAAGTAAATTAAAAAATGTCGAAAAATTTGAGCTTTTTCTTTTTTTGATTTTCTTCAAAACCCTGTAACTTTTAAACGAAAGATGTTATAAAAAATCTGACGCCCCATTCCGGATAGGAAATTTAACGGACTACAACTTTTGTCTAGTAAAAATTTTTGAAAAACCAATCCATTTCACAGAAAATCAGAAAGTAACAAACAAGGCAGCTACAAAACATAAATTAAATACACAAAAATTTTTATTTTTTTTGAAAAATTATTTTATTAATTAATTTTAAATTATTACATTAATAAAGTAATTGTTGAAAATGACCACCCTCATTATCAATACACAGTCGTGATTGTTTTAAAAGATGTTTGTCGAAAAAAATCGATTTTTCGACACTTTTAATCGCAGAAATTCGAATTTTTGACACATTTCACACTCACCGATTGACCAAAATTGGCCTCGTGATTAACCGGTCAATCCCTCGACCTTGTTGACCACCCCTGCTATAATGGCTCTTAACAAAAAAGGAAATTTTATAAATAATACTATAAAGCATATTTTAAAACGAGCACGACTGTGTATTGAAAATGAGGGTGCTCATATTCAACATTTACTTAAATAATCTAATATTAGTTTAAAATCAATTAATAAAATAATTTTTCAAAACAAATAAAAATTTTGTGAGTTTAATTTTTTGTTTTGTGGCTGCCTTGTTTATTATTTTCTGATTTTCTGTGAAATGGATTGGTTTCTCAAAAATTTTTACTAAACAAAAGTTGTAGCCGTTAAATTTCCTATCCGGAATGGGGCATCAGATTTTTTGTAAAATGTTTGGTTTGAAAGATACAGGGTTTTGAAAAAAACCAAAAAAAAGAAAAGCTCAAATTTTTCGACATTATTTAGCTTACTTTAATTCATAACTCGACAGCCGTTGATTTTAGACAATAAAAGGAGGAAACCTAGTTTGTAGATTATTTCACGCTCTTTTAAAAAGCACTAAACCATTTTTACTGAAAAATCATTATTTTCGGAGCTATGGCCACGTTAAGGTGGAAATTAAAAAAAAATGCTTTAAAGAAGCCTAACTCTCGAGGGTTTGAATTCAGAAAAAAATTTTTGTTAAATATTGTTCTTAGAAAAGTGTCCTCTATCAGCACTTAAGGTATGTAAAGTGAGTGCGGGGACACCCTGTATATCCATCTGAGGAACTAAATAAAAGCGAAACAAATTTGTCATGGTTTATAGTTTTTCCTTTATAGATTCTATTTCCTATAACTTGAATAAAATAATTGTTACATGTAAGTAACTTTATCATATTATTAACAAGTTAATAACCAAAATATATTATTATATATTATTATTATATATATATATATTATATTATTATTAAGTTTTACATATTAAAGTAATTCATTGAATATTTTCACAAGTTAATATAATGATATTTTAATTTTATACTGTTTTTATATAGTATCTACCTACTACCTATATAAAAAAATTTAACATATTATCATCTTTTATACTTTCCGAAAGTAAATTAGTTCAAATTAAAAAATAGCTTTGTTAATTCTGTGATTAGGTATATATTATGGAAAACGGTTTAAGTTTTCGAAAATTGAAGATTTTGAATTATCTAAATGTAGCTATATTGGAAATTTTGCACTTCAAAGATACACAATTTTTGACTCATGTGAAGTTTAAATGGAAATTAAGAAAATTCCATGCTTACTATTAAATTCGAATATTAATCCAAAAATTGTGCTATTCAAAAGTTTCTAGAGAGTAAAATAGCGAAATTATTTCCTGCCTTTGCTCTTTTCTTACCGCAAGTTAGTTATAGCTTCAAGTTTAATTTTAATTGATCAACCCTAACACACTTCTTCTTTTAATGGCTCTTGAAATCGATACAAAGGTTGTTAACGAGTCCTAGACTTAAAATCAAAATGCTTAAAGCAATACTTAACCAGGATTTTAATGCTCCCTTCATTGCTGTAAGGACTTATGACGTACGCTTTGTAATGTGTTGTTGCAACCGCAAAAAGCTTTACAAATATTGACCGTTTTGAAATGCAAGTTATTTAATACTGAAAATGGAAATGAAGCCAGAAAGTATAAAAGAAATAAAAATTTTTAATTTTTCTTTCTTAATGAGTTTAATATTTTTATGGTTTTCATGATACTCGAAGATTGTAAAAAAACATTCGTTATTATTTTACTAAAACAGCACTCATAATTAATAACTTTTTATTTGCTATCAACTTGATATTTTGGTTTCTTCGTTTAATATTTGCATTTAGTGAAACTTTAGTTACCAATTAAGTAAATTGATAATATTTTAAAGTAAATAAGTATATTTTATACATATCGTATTTAAAACAAACATTTAGTAGCAGCAGAAATTATTTTTTCTGGATTTAAAAAATCGTAATAAAATAATCAATAAATCAGAAACTTAAATTTCAAATTGGTGTAGATACAATAGATTTAACTTAGGATTTCTAATACATTTCCTGCAACTGTTACCATGTTCTACATATAATATTTTTGTTGTATGCTTAAACTTATATATTAAATGGCTAACATTGACAAAGATAATGCTTTTACAAACAATGACTTCATGAGCAATTTATTTATTTAATTAATATGACGATTATATGGAAACTTTTAACTAATTAAACAAGTTATTTTTATGTTAAGTGTGCATATTGTGTTTGCTACTTATTTACTAAATGATGCTTATTTAATAATTTAAATTTGACACAAATATTCCAAGTATTTCCCGCCTTAAAATTAAAATTAAATATCAGATTACTACATTATTACTATAGTATAATAATTTTAAAGGGCAAAATTTGAAATACCCTTCGAATATTACAAGAAATTTCATCTTTTCCTATAGAAGTTTAGTATTATTATTATTTATGTGTAAATTTATTTTTAAAAGTTACACTATAGTATATGACTAAAAGTTGGTTTCAACGTTACGAAATTTATAGCCACCCTCTCGCAATACTGGCGCTTTCCATTGTTTGAGTATATGTTGGCGGCATTGTCTTACATAATATATTAGAATATATTGCATATCTGTTGGCGACATTATAACACTAGGACAATACAAGTTCTATGTTTGGCACGGTTTCAAAAATATTGTAACAGAGAAATAATCTCTTTACAATAGAGAAATAATTTCAATGAAAATTGTTTCTCTTCCTTTGCAATACCGGCGATTTCATGACAGTAATACGAAACTTGGAAACAATTCAGAATAAGCGTTTGAAAACAGATACTTTAACGTTTAAGTTCCTGTTGCTCCTCAAAAAAGAATCTTATTTTAAACTTGGCAGTTTCTTTCTTACTTTATTATTCGGTAATTTTACACCCGGCATAAGAAATAAAGTGAAATTAAAAAAATGTATTAACTATCTGTAACTTACGAAACTGTTCAATTCGAATTTAATTAAAATAAAGTTGTGAGATTGAAACTTAAATATTAAGGTATGGAAGTTATGTCGCCACTTCATTATATGACAATGATACTTGGGGAATTCGCAATAACGTAAGAATGCCGTCGATGGTGTTATAAATAGTAGTATCCATTTAATAAAGACCGTCATTAAGCGACCGTTTATGGGTCATTGCAAGAAATACGGACACAAAACGTCAATAAATATATGAAAACCACGCTCAAACTTCTAAATTACTCAATTAACTTTGTGATTAAACAGTAAGCAATTTTTTTTATTTCAGTTACAAAGAGGCCTAGGTTAAGTACCGAAGATTGCACACTAGATGAATCTGATTCCGAACCAGAAGACATAAAGCGTAACCGACAATTATCTCCTCTCAGTACTCAACCACATACCACATCCGTACCTAGTCCATCACCTCCAGAAACGACAACGAGTCCAGATCCTGATTTAGACGTAGAAGAATCTCACACTGAAGCTCCGGAAAACCTCTCCCTTAAAAAACCCGCAAGCCCTGAAACACCGATACAACAATCACCAGCATACTCGCCTTATAGCCACTTTCCACAATTTCCGTCATACTTACCTCAATTTCAAATGCAACGATCACCGGTTGACATTCTTTTGAGGGTATTTCCTGGAAGAAGAAGATCCGACGTAGAAGCTATATTACAAAGGTTGTCTCTCCATCTATAAAATTGAATTATTATAACTTATATAAAATATTATTTTCAGATGCAAAGGCGATGTACTACAAGCAATGGAAATGATGGTCAGCGGTTACCAAGAAGAAGTAGCCGCTTCGTCTGCATTTTCACCGTTAGGTCCTCCTCCGAATTTTCATCGATTTAGTCCTTCGCGAAGATTTCTATCGGCACCATATGCAGGTACGGGATATTTGCCAACGGTTATCCGTCCTCCATCAGATTACGGACTTCCTCTTGTAGGGCAAGTTCACGATATATACGCCAACGAAAAAACAACAACTTCTTCACCTGGTTCGAATACGGGTTCCGATAAAACTTCCTATTCGGAATAACATCTATGGACATTGTGTGATCAATAATAATTTGTGACCTTCTTAAAATTTAATTTTATATTTACTATGAAAAACAGGACTTGTTTACATAGTGACAATTTAAATGTGCTGTGAATTAAACTAAATCTGAAAAAGAAAACAATAATTTCCTTTTATTACTTATGCATTAGAATTTGTATTTGTGTTAAGTATGCGGAAGCTATAAAGTAAGTAAATTTAAATTAAATTTAAATGTGTATATCAAGAAACAATAAAAATTCTTTTACAATAATGGAAGTTATGCAGAATAGAATTATGATTTTTGTTCGAAATGAAAGTTGAAAATTTAATAAAATAGGAAAACTTAATTAAAAAATTTCGCGCGCTACAGTTTAGGTTTTACAACTAAAATACCTATCTGTAAAACAATTAACAATAAGCTATTGAAATTTTCAGGCGAACAATCACATCAAAATTTAATTATAAAATACATATGAATCAACTTCGATCCCTTGTATTCATATTATGAAGTCCCCCATTACTGGCGAATACTACGCAAAGCCAGTTATTAGGCTTCTATTGTTAGCCTGTAGCGACCAGATCATATAAATTATTTTGTAAACAGTGGCGTGTGTTTGAATTTATTGTTTTCCATTAGTGAGGCTATTTTCACTTTGTTTTGCTAAATTGCAGGTAAAATATCATTTGATAAGTACCTGAACTTCAGATTATTTTATAAAAAAGGAAAATAAATTAACTACTTCACAATAACTTATTGAATTTATAAAGGATTATTTATTTTTAATTTATTTTTCTAATTCTCTACCCCATATGGAGGTGCTTAAAGAATTTAATAAAATTAAACTCTCGTGAATACATTGATCAGAAATATATATACAGTTGTGTCATTTAATAATGCTTATAATTGAAAATCAAAAAAAAAAATTTTTATTATTTAATAATATTGTTTTTGAAATTACAATCTTATTATATTCTTTTACTTTCAGTAAAAATGTTTCTGCAACATATTGTTGAAATTTTACGACACCACCCCAATAGCACCAATAATAGAGCATGATTTTTACAGCGAAGTAAATTTTAAAATTAACATGTGACAAAAGATAATAATTTGATTTTGCACCAATTTTTTTTTTCTTTTTTGAAGAAGTCCACTCTCGTTACTTTCTATCCGATTGAATTTTTAGCGAAGTTTAGTATACTATTTACAATAAATTATAAGTACTTAATAGGGCAAACAAAACCAATTAGTACTTTTCACTTAAAAAAAAATTTTTAATGTACATTTATGACATACGTAATTGAAGTAGTTATTTATAGATGAACCACCCTATATATGTAATTTTGTATAGAATTAGATAATATATTTGTACATAACTTTGTATAGAAACTATTTTAAAGTCATTACTTCTATATTTGTATGTAGTAGATATTTAAAAATTAATTATAATTAATAATGTTCTATAGTCACTAGAATTTTAATAATGTATACTATTATTGTGTACAATAAATAATTATTAAAAATTAAAAAAATTATTGCGTTTTTTACTCTACCATACATAGTATGGGAAAGTATTGTAATCGAAAAAAAAGGAATTTCAGATTTTTACGGATTTTTTTATTTTGCTCCAGGTAAGTTCTATACAAATTAATGGGACCCCAAATTAATTGCATTCAAAAAATAATATAAAATAATAACTTTGTAATACCTTCCATACACCGCAAAGTTAATGATAATTAAGAATTCCTTCAGACGAAATTTCACAAAGATAGCAGGGGCAGCACGGGGACTTAAAAATATCAATTGCTCTAGGTTTATCTGAAGGATTCTGCATGTGACCCTTGCATTCTTTGTTAATGGTGGCAACTCATCAACCCAGGAGCACCCCTAGTTGCAATAACCTTTCGTCGCTTCTGTGTTACAAAAATATTCTGATATTACTAAAAAGTAAGATCTCGTCGATATGTAGCAAAAATAATAATCTTTCAATTTCCATTAAAGAAGCTGACAAGTTATTTTACATATTATAGAACCTCGGTTATAGGAACCAAAAACATTGACCATGAAATCGTAATAAGCGAAGATACCTCTTTCAAATAAAGTTGTATTATCGGAACAAAAGGTAAAAGAATCGTCACTTCAGGCCATTAAACATGCAGTATAGTGGTTCAAAATCAAGAGTCTGAGGAATCCATAGAGCATAGATGATAACAAATAAATTGTATGGAATATGCAAAGATAATAAGCATTTTATTTTAAAGAACCAAATTGATAGAAATTTACTACAGTGCGACCTGAATAATCCTAACTATTCCACTGGTGATACGAGAACTTAAGACTAATTCCTACAAAAGCTATTCTTTATTCATTTAATAGTTATTGGATTGCATTCAACATAATATTCAAAATATAGAACTACTATCACTGGACAATTCATTTTTATAGAGTTTTCAAAATGTCGATTTTCAAAAATATCTTGCAAATTTTAGATTTCACAAAAAACCTTTTAATACAAAATATACTCTTTCACTTAATTCTGAATACTGTCGTATTGATAGTTTTTTCCGAAGTATTCTCCGTTTTCAAAACTTTAAAGAAATTCATTATACGTAATATAAGTATAATATAAAGAATTCCATTATAATAGCACAGTCGAAATAGCTTTTTACTAAGATTATATTATATAATAATTAAGTACTAGATAAAACTCCAGTAATGCGACTATTTTCAGCAGAAACGTGGCCAAGGGGGGAGAGCCCCCCTAATATTTTATGAATTTGAGAAAAATTTGGAAAAATCCCGGAAAAATCACTCAAAATGAGGTCAAGTTGGCAAAAGCCACTAAACCAACAATAGTCTACGTACATAGTGCACGCTGGACGCCGAAAGCTGCTTACCTGCTTGGATTGGAACCGCGGTTCCAATCCTGATTGCGTCGGATATGTGCTGTGATCTAAAAAGTCCAAAATCTATCTGTGGACTATGATCCATTCCAACCCGCATTAGGCCAGCGTGGAATGGTAAGGCATAAACCTTCAAGTTCTAAATTGAGAGAACTTGAAGAAGCGTATATCCAAAAATGGATGTAAATAACAACGCTAATGAAGAAGAAGAAGAAGAATGCATTACTTATTATATTATTAATTATATTATATTAATTAATGCAATCGATGACAAACAAAGCTGGTAATTCAATGAAAACATACAAGCCGGTAATCAGGTTTCGGCGACCAGCGTCCACTCTGTACGTAGCTATAGGCAATATAGACAATTACATGAAGTTGGCAATTTTCAATTAATCATCATCATCATCATCATCCGCAGGTTTTAGGCCGGTGGCCCGTTACGTCACTCTAATTGGTCGCTCCATCTCTTTTTGGGGCGGCCCACACTTCTTCTTCCTCTCGGATTGTATTGGAACATTTGTTTTGGCAAACGAGTCTGATCCAATTAATAAAGGTGGCAAATTCCCCCCTCAAAAAAGTTGATTGGGCACGTCCCTGATGTTCAGATGTATATACCTCGTTGACAACATAATAAAAGTCCCAAGTCATCCCGCTTAGGATGTTTCTATAAAACTTTAAAAAAACTTGCAACATTCCTGGATTTTCTTGAATGATTGGAATACGAAGTATGTTCAAAATGAAACAAGAATTTTTTAAAATATATTGTCGTGTAATTTTTGGAATAAGGAAGTGGTTGGATTGACTTTTGTATTTATAATTTGAATTTTGTATGTTTCGCGGCCTCTATGAAGGAAAGAGCGCCGAATGTAAGATAAGGGACTCGCATTTTGACCGCCGTGCGAGCGAGTCGATGATTTTTGGTTGATGATGTAAAATAGTGAAAATTTTTAATTCAGAGAATAATAAATACGATTAATTTTGAAAAGCGGTGCGTTTGTTTTAGAAACCATTAGTTTTATTTTAGAGACCATATTGTTTTGGAAAAATTTGGAACAAAATTAGAAAGGACCCCGCAACGGTCTTATGGGAATTAGGTCCCGGTCAAATTTCACAAAAATTTAGTATATTGTGGTTCATAACATGCTGATCAAAAGTGTCCCTGGGCACAAAGCCAAAAAATGGACAGTTTCCGAGATAAAGGCATTCAAGAGTGGAAAAATGGGAGTTTTAGGTTAACAGATGCGCACTGTTTTTCAGCTTTGAATGATGTTATATATCTGTTTATAACATTTATTTCCTTATGTTAACAGTAACATCACGTAATAATTACCAATATCGCATATTTTAAATTTAAATCCCTTATAAAGTTCAATAATTGCAACTGTACCTATAAGTGTAATTCACAATTTAAGTAATATTATATTTAATCAAGTAGGGTAAGGTGCTCTAAGACTGCGCGGTCTCTAAGACTGCGCACCCCTTATATTTCGGCATGGGTGTTTGTTTTCTTGCTAATTTTAATTCCCACACATCACTGCCAATAGCTTGGTTACCCTTAACGATTTTTTTCGTAAAAAAATGGATAATAAACATTTTAGGTAAGTTTTACCATTTTACGCTGTTTTGATCTAATAATTCGACATTTTGGAAATTGTGTACGGTCGTTGTTTTTGTGATTATCGCCTGCATATTGCAATATCATGTAAACAAAACTCTTAACCAAGCGTGGATGATGGTATTATTTTCCAATTTAATTGGAGATGGCTATATTCGTGTCCTTTTTAAATTTATGGAGTGGCGTGTAAGACTGCGCGTTGTGGTGGTTTGTAAGACTGCGCGCGTACTTTTACAAATCTCACATTGTAATGCTGGTTAATTTTATTCTTTTTACCTAAAGTGAGGTTGATTTTATGGCCAGTCGTGTGACGGAGAGGGAAATCTCTGAAACTGCAATTCACGGCACACAAAATAAGTCCAAAGAAAAATAAAAAAAAACTATTGGAAGCAAAGAGTAGTTGGGTTGTCCAGGATGCATAGAACAAAGTAAATGCCAATAACTGAAGATTGGATCGAGTGTACATCATGCTTTCAGTGTTGGCAGAAGAAGTGAAATGCATAATACTACCATGTGATGTGATATATGCTTGTAAACTAAATGCGCAGTCTTGCAGACCCAAGTGCGCAGTCTTACAAAACGGGGTCTGTAAGACTGCGCAAATGACTTTTTCTGATTTTTTTGTTTTTATTAATAAAGTATATGTAATAATTACTAATTAAGTTTGTAATAATGTTATTGAAAGACCAATAAGTTTTAATACAAATTTCTGAGTTTTTAATTGCTTTAGTTTTTTTAATATACCGGGTCAAACCTAAAGTGCGCAGTCTTAGAGCACTCTACCCTAGTAGTATATCAATATAAGTACTTTTCATACATTGCAAAAATTCACATTAAGTAAATGATTCTTGCTTGTTGTATATGTTATTCGATGAAATAACATTATATTACGTTTGGTTTGAGCATTGACTGGACCTTAGACAGGACTATTTGTACAGGCATACTGTGCAAAAGTATAATTCAACCAGTAAATTCAGTAACCTAAAACTTCCATTTTCCACTCTTTAATGCCTTTATCTCGGAAACTGGCCATTTTTTGGCTTCTTGCCCATGGACACTTTTTATCAGCATGTTATGAACTATAATATCCTAAATTTTTGTGAAATTTGACCGGGACCTAATTCTCATAAGACCGTTGCGGGGTCCTTTGTTTGAATAGAAGGTCACGCGTTAGGAGTGATAACGATACCACTGGCTAGTCGTGGCGTATGCATGTGATAGACCCGTCCGATGGAAAATTAGAAAATTACAGTTCAGGAAGCGTAATTATTTTGAATACATTTAAAATTTATAAGGGTAGTTTATTACATTGCAATATATATCATAATTTTTTAGACAAACTAAAAATGTATTAGACACTTTTAGAACTGAAAGTATAAAGTTGGCACAGATGTAAATATATAATATACTGAAAGTATAATTATTCACAATCGACTTCGTTACACAGTAACATCGTCAGGTGACTAAACAGAATTAGACTAAAAGAATTTTTTATTCAGAAATTTTTTATTTAATCATCAATGTTGATATTGTCCTCTTCAAAGTAATCCCCCTAGGATATTATGCACTTCTGCCACCTTCTTTTCCAATTCTCAAAACATTTCCCAAGCGCCTCTTTTGGTATGGCTTGCAACTTCTGCTCCGATTTTTGCTTTATCATCTATATGGTCTCTAAGCGTTGTTCTTTCAATGTCTATTTCATCTTTAGAAAAATAAAGAAGTCACATCGAGCTAAAATAGGTAAATACGAACACTGCTGCAACAAGATGGTTCCGTTCTTCCGCACAAAGAGTGGTGCTATGATTCAAGTGCTTGCAGTTAGTCCAAATGCATCATTGATTCACTTCAACATTCACAGAGAAGCACTGGTATCAAAATGAATGTCAGATGATATAAGAATGTTTTAAACATTCCTGTTAAAATAGTGACCTTAATAAAAATCAAAACCGTTGCAATATCGTGTATTAAAAATGCTTTGCCAAGAGATGGGGATCAACTACAAATCATTTCTTCTGCTCCATGAAAAAGCCTCAATGCTTTTAGGCTATAAAATCGAAGAACAAAAATCATTGCGCTATGTGAAATTTGTTCTAAAGTTCTTGTATTTAGCAGACGTATTCAAAAAACTTAATTAATTTAATACTTAAATACTTAAAAGGCATGGGTAGTACAGATATATTTGCAGTGCATGACAAAATTCGAGGATTCATCAAGAAACCTCGTTTATGGAAAAACAACATTGAAGGGTACAAGTATGACAGTTTTGAAACAATTTTTAATCAAAAATTATGTAAACGTTTGATGCTTTGGAAGGAGATTTTGGTTAAGATTCAACAAATAACCTAATTTCTAATATTCCAAAACCTATTAGTATCTGTGGATTACATATTCACCCGAAATTTATTCTAAAAATAAGAGCAAAGTTCAACAAATAACCTAAGCTCTGATGTTACAAACTGATGTTGAGATTAGGGAAGTTGACAAAACCCCACTGAGAATACTGACAGTTTTTTTAATCAAGTTTTTGTGATATGCATGTTATATGTTAGTGGTTAGATCAATAAAGACCAAAAGAATTTTATGAAATATACATAATGTCGTTGAAATGGTAAAAGCGCAGAGTATTCGATGGTTGGCCATTTGGCACAAATGAATATAGAGAGAACTACATGGTTGGAAAAAATCACCAGTACAACCACTTAAAACCCGTTTAACCAAAGTTACTTTGGAAGTAGCTGAACCAATCTGAAGTAGTTTAGCTAATGAAAACCTAGCCCCTTTTAACAAGTTTATCTAATAGCTACATACAAATATTATATCCATTAGTGCTTTTCTAATTACCCCTGCCAGTTGCACTGGCTATTCTTGCCTGCATTCAAGTTCATGCAGTTTTCTATAATAAATTTAAAAAATATAATAGTATAAGTATCTACTATATTTAATATAAATAATAAAAATGCAATATAAGATTATAAATTTACCTGTAACGGTTTTCTTAAATCTTGACTACAGAAAATCGTCAAGCAAGGTTACAAAGAATATTATGCAGCACCCGGGCGGCAAAACCCCCGGGAAAGCAATTTCAAGAATATTGTGGCATAATAATAATTATTTTATTATTTTTTTCTAATGTTGTCAATGGCAACGTACTTTATAGAATTATAATGTAACGTTGTCAATGACAACGTACTTTATAGGATATAAAATAAGTTAAAATTCTAATTTTTATATTAGTGTTAGAAAAAATATTGAAGACAACGCGTGTTTTATAGATTAAAAATCTTTCTCCATTAAATCCTCACTCCCTACGGTCGTTCGGATTTAAACTACGACATCGATTTTTAAACAGTCTATAAAACACTAGTTGCCTTTAGCTATAACCGAAAGTGTACCATTTTTAAAAAATTTATTTTTGTTTTTGTAGATCATTTTTAAAAAGATGGTTGGTGCGAGGGTAACTATAACAACATTTTAAAAATGTCAAATGAACTTATCAAAATAATATAATATTTCTATTTGATGCAATAAAATATGAATTCAGAAGGGTCAAGTTCAACTCGTCGTGAAATATTTTGGGGTAAAAGAACAAAAAAAGAACGAATTCTTATAATCATGATTATTTCTAATGCTCTTGTGATTATAATTTTGATAGTTGTTCTGATATGGTTAGCTTCAGATCAGGAAGAATGTTAAGGATAATAACCCGTACAATTTTTGGTAAACTTTTTAAATATTATGAAACATTGCATTTATTTCAAGTTAAAAGTTTAGTAGTAGTATATTAAAATGACTTTAATATTATTTTAACAATAATTATTATATGTTTGTATTTGTGGTAAAAGTTGTAATTAATTTTAGAGTGGTTGTGGATCCATTAAGCATCAAACGTATGTCACAACAGTGTAACAATTGCCCACGACGTCAGGGTAAAGGACACCCTCTATAAATGTAATTTAGTTATAAGTGTGACCGCTATTGGGGTAGTTATAAGAGTGATCTCCGAAGATAGGGTTGGAGACAATGTCTGTCATATGCAGTTCTAGTCTAGTCCTATTCTATATTGGCTATCTATACTTGGATAAAATGTGAAAATGTAATTTACATTGAATTATGTGTACTTTTTGATTTTTTATATTAAAATGCTAAATAAAATTTTAACATTTCCAATTTATTATATTTTTACAATAATTCTTTTATTTTGCTTTTTTATTTAAAATGCAAAATATATTTTAAATAGAATTACATCGAATCGAATTTTTGTAGTAGGTATAGAACAATAAAACATGTACCTATGTTAATTTTATTAAATGTAAATAGTATTTTATGCAATCTATAAATAGAGTAAGTTGACAAATAGTACAATATTTTAATTAACTATTTTTCTGATTTTTAATACTTGGCACCACGGATAAATTAAAAAATTAAATCCATCGCACACTCCTTTTGTTGCAGTGTTAATACGCTGAAGCTGACAAATAAAAATATAAATGAAATTTGAATTTAAAGTTCTGTTGGTGACATTAAATAGTTTCAATTAATCCGTGGTTAGTACGGACAGCATTAATTCTATTGTGGAGTTAAAGTTTATGAAAGTTTAGCCCTTGAAGTTGATGATTGGGGCGATTTTGTTTGTGTCACTCTTGTATTAATTGCGGGTAGGTACCTACCCTATGTGCTAACCGCGTATTAATAAACTTACGTTAAACATACACAGCTCTGGAAATTTATTTTAGCAGTTAATAGATCACAATGGTTAAAATAGTCTGATATACCTGCTTCGTCTGCTTTGAATTAAAAGTTTAGCAAATCTAAATGTTAATAAACAAAGTTATTCAATAAGAAGTTCTATTTATCAATTACTTTTTAAAAGCTTGATGAGATAAATTTGTTTTTTCGGCTGCAAAAAAACTTAACAACAGATCAAAATAAAAACCAACGATTGCTTTAGCAACCTGTGTGTAAATATAATAAAAGGTAGAATATAACATCCTCCTCGAACCATATCAGATACGATTTATTAAGGGCGAATTGTATAAGCACATTCATATTCAATAATGATAAACATATATGATCCACAATATAACTCGATAATATCACATAAATATAATTTCTATGAACTCATTTATCCGTATTTGCGCGCCTGAGCGAATTCTTATATTATTAAATAAAGCTCAATGACGAGCTTTTTATTCATCTTTTTTATTATTTATACTGAGGATTTGTTTTTGTATACTACGAGCTTTCGCTGTTTACTAAGGTATGGTAATTTTTTGTAAAATTTGTTGGCATCTATTTTACTTTTTAAGTTCTTTGTTATATTTTGTTAATTGTTCTTTCACTGACAAAATAAATAAAAACCAGGCAAAGCGTTTAACAGGAATAAGATTACATAAAAGCATATAACGTCGGTTTTACTTGAGTCGAGCCGCTAGGTTATAAGTGTTGATTTTGGTCACAAAAAGTTATAATGTCCAGAAGTTTATTCAAGCCATAATGTTTTACTTTGCTTATGTTAATATTAATTTAGAGACTGTTTAGAATTTGACTTAAATAGCAAATGTTTTTAACTGTGCAAACAATTGGGTACAAATAAAAATTATATTACAAAGATTGATTTTTAACAATATGGTAATGAGGGAAAATGAAAATAAAGAAGGAAATTTTGTATTGAAAAGTTACTATTATTAAATATAATTTTTTTTTAAATATGACTAGCATTATTATAGGTACAACTTTATGAATAAAATTGTACAAAATGGTTTAAAACATTCGAACAGTGGTTTTCAATGCGTGTTTCACTAAACCTTGGAGTTCCAGAGGAAAACTCAGGTATTCCTCGAGACAAGATGTCCTTTATCAATGCATAAGATTGTCTACAATTTAATGAGTAGGGGAGGGTGGGCCACAGTGAAACAAAAAATAGTTTTACGGTTTTATTTGACAGCTAATGTTTACAAACTAAAAAAATGAGCTGGAGGGTAAAACATTTAATGTATTAATAACGTATACTTTCTTTCTTTATCAGCCTTTTCCGCTCACTACTGGACATTAGCCTCTCCATATTATGGAGGTTGGTTTGGCAATAACTCACCACGCTGGCCAGACGGGTTGGTGAGTAGTCCGCAGATCGATTTTTGGACTATAGTTGTTTTACATCCGGTAGCAGCTTGCTAGGCTAGCATTCAGATGTGCCTGTAGCCCTGTTTCTTGTTAACGGTGTCAATTCGTTAACTTTAACAGGGGGACCGCCGGCTTAACGTGCCCTCTGAAGCACGAAGACTTGGTCATAAGAAAGTTTGACTCTCCCCGGGTTTGAACCCGCTACCCCGCATTCACATCCAACTGTGTTAGTTGCAAGGCAATGACCGACATCTAAATCAATCAATAACGTATTGCCATTTATAAATTAAAGAAAACATTAAATATTCAGACTAAAATCTACGACATAAATAAACATTATTGCTGTTTCAATGTGGCCCATTAATGGGCCACAATGAAACACGTAGTGAGCTAACAATGAAATAATATATTTCTTTCATCGCATGTTCAGTAATCCAAAATCGAAATCAAACTGGCTGCTGGTAGAATCATTTTTATGTCCTAGATTGGGACAAATGCTAAGTCCGGAACACAAGGAAAAACAAAGTGGCGTTTTTCTTCAAAGTTTTTTTTAAGAAGTTTATTTGGACATTCCTTACACAATCTACCTCGTTTTCTACATTTCCAATACAAAAATACTTGATTTTGATTTAATTTCCGTAAGTACAAAATTATCTAATATTATTGGATCTCTAATCAGTTCATAGAAACAAAAAGGATCCAATGTTTGATGCCATTCCACTGCTTAATCTGA